>CM077089.1:124721201-126183718 GCA_039513925.1 Platanthera zijinensis | reverse complement strand
ATTGGTATGGGTTTAATAGGGATAATTTAATAAAGGTTGTTAGTATATTAAATTGTTGGGAGGATAGAATCAGAATGTTTTTTGTTTAGTTTATTGTTGTAATTTAGTTTTGATGTATTGTGTTTTATAGTTTTGCTTTTTATATTTGTTTTTGTGTTTTTTGTGGTTATGTTTGTTTGTTATTATTTTTACTTGATTTTATTTTTAAGATTATTTATTTTCTTTTAGTTCAATATTATTTAATTTTTTGGAAATACCCACACACATTTATTCTTGCAGGCGATGATCCGTTGTCCGTCCGGACGATCCCAGTCCATAGATGCGTTCAGATGATCGTTTCAAGTCTGTTTTGTTTATTTACTTTGTATTTTCAAATGTATTTGACGCCTGATCGAATCAGAAATTATGAGCCGTCCGATTAGAGTGCCATAACAATTATCCTTGTTTTACAGGCATGCAGACAACAACTGGAGGTGTCATGGTTTTGGTATTCATTCTCCAAAACCGTCGATTTTCTTCCTATTGAGACTTCGAGAGGCCCCTTTGGTGTGACTACTTGTGTTTTCCCGTTCTTCTTCTTTCATTACATTAAATCGAGCCTTCCCAGAGCTCTCTGATTTCCCTGATCCCTGCTCGATCCCGTTCCCTCAAGAAGCCGCATCCCCACCTCCGTTCCCTTTACAGTGACTCCAATCCTTGCCCACGCCCATTCTCTCACATACACCTTCCAAACCTCAAGCTGCCCTAAATCAACTCCCATCCGCTTACCAGCCGGAAATTCCTCCCAAAACCCCAACTATACTTCTATTTCTTAATCCAAGGCCTCCAGCCCCTCTAATCTCCATTCCCATCCACCACCAAAGAAATACGCATGCCTACATTCCCTTCGTATAATGCTCCAACCACTTCCTCTGCCCAGTTAATTGAAATGCCAACTTCTCAATATTAATTCGACAATATCCCTCCCATTTCCCTCAACCGCTTGCAGAGCCTATTCCAACCCTGCTCATTCCAATCCACTGCTACATCCTTTTTCCCAGTTACTTAAACATCTTCAACTTCCCGCCCAACAATCCACGTCATCTTGACCTGAACACCTTGAAATTTCCACCATCACCGGATTTCGCCCATGGCTACATGCATAAGTCGTATCTTCTTGTTTTCTTATTATTGTATGCTTGAACTATATTTTGTTGGATACAGTTGTTATATATTTATTTCCATGAAATCGTTTGTTTTGCAGGGTTTATCCATTGCGCGCTTTAAAATACCCGCATTCTAATCGTGTATGAATTAATGCTTGTTATTCTATTTAATTTCTGCAAATAAATGCACTCCTGAATAGATTTTTGTAAACAATTAATTATTTTTAAATTTTAATCAGACTGTTTCAATTGCATCTGCATCATCATTAGATTATTCAGTAGTTATTCTGTACTCCATATATGGTTGTATGATTGCATCTCAGAGCATCCACAGACAAAACCTACTCTGCATCAAATTGGTATCAGAGCCCAAGGTTGGGCCACATTTTATGCTGCATACCGGCAGGTTCTTCTATTAATCTATGTCTAACCTATATTTTAACGAAAACTGGGCTATCAGTTTGAATTCAGACACGACACCCGTCGAGTTCCAAAGAAACGTACTTGATTTCTTCGAGCATATGTGAATCTAATTTGACATCATTTGGGATAACATAGCTAGGGTTAGCGCTAGAGTCAACCAATTAGAAACACCTAGAGGTCAGGCTACATCCCGAGCTAGAGAGACACCCCCATGTTATGATCTCTCAGATGAACCCCGTGATACACCACCACCCTTTGAGAGACGTGCTAGAGATCTGTCTTACCGAGATCCTGCTCCACTCAAGAGAAGAAATTTCTAGCAGAATTAAGAGTGTCGACATGGCCCAGCCCCTCCGAGACATCAAACCTCTTTCACCCCCTCCACAGGATTATAGTGGTTGTGCTCCACTGGCACGATAGATTATCACCATGATGATCAATATGATGACTACCAAGAGCCACGCTATAGAGTGGCCCCAACCGAAGATGATATTATCTGGTGCATCCGCATCGACGCGCCATCTTTCGACGACCACTTGGACCCAAAGGCATTTATCTATTGACTCTTGGATATAAACCATTACTTCGAGTGGTATGAGATGAGTGAAAAGAGACGAGTGCGTTTTGCCAAGATGAAGTTACATGAGTTGTCCAAGATTTATTGGACGAGTCTTGAGAGGTCTCTTGACTAGGACAAATATTACCCCATTACCTGATGAGCTGAAATGAAACAACGGCTGCATGACAAGATTTACTGGATGAGCCTTGAGAGGTCTCTTGACCAGGACAAATATTACCCCATTACCTGATGAGCTGAAATGAAACAACGACAGAAGGATGAATACCTTCCAACTTCTTGTAAAGATCAACTCCTAGATCAGCTCCATTACCTGATGGTCGGGGACCTTATCCGTTGTCAATTACATGCCACGATTCAACGAATTAGTGTTGAGGATCGACATTTTAAAGGATTCTAACGCGACTGCGTCATGCTTTAGGGCCAGACTTAGATCCAATATCCGGAGGGAACTAATTCCCCATAGAGTTGAGACAGCCGAGTATGTGTTTTAACTTGCCATTGAGTATAAGCAGTACTTTCATGCAGTGGGCCCGAGATAGGTCACCCCTCGACTTGACACTTTTACATTTAGGAGGACCTCCGCATCCACGATCACCGCCATAATGCCTACTCGCATCCCCACAGATGTGAAAGGCAAAACGACTATTTGTGGAGCTCCCAAGCTAGGGGCCTTTAGTGCTAGATGCTCTAGCAGGGGACACATGACCGCACAGTGCCCCACTAGAAATTTGTTGATTGAAGAGGCAAGTGAGTCCAATACTAAGGCTGAGGATGTTCTCGTTGAGGACTTTATAGCGACCGTTGAGGATTGTTGGAAGAGCGACACAAAGAGGTTGCTAGAGTTAGGAGTGATTCGCTATCTTTTGCATAACCCTCATGCAGACGGGGACTGATATTGCACCACAATCTTTTAGACTTAGTTTCCCAGCGCTGGCAGTTATTGCAAATTAGCTATTAATAGTGATAGTTGTGGAAACATCATAACTAAGAAAGGACTGAAGTGCATGCATCTCACAGTGGAGTTACATCCCCATCAATCATTTGAGTGTTTGCGTGTGAGCAGAGATGAGATTTGTCCTCCTATATGACAAGAGTTACATCCACGGGCCCCTTGATGGAATGAGACTGAGAAATGCATGATCATGTTTGGTTGAGTCAATATATGATATTGGGCTCACCAATTTCTAGAAGTCCATTCTAGATCAGGAAACTGAGATTGAACAATTATGAGGGTGACACGGTCTATACCTATAGTTTTATTCGGATGTAAGAGACGAAGGGAAATGACAACACTGATACATTGGTCACGATGGTTTTTGAGTTCTAAACTCTTATTGCTTGGGGAGCAATGATGCATGACTAGATGTCGCTCATTGTTTGTGAAACTTTTGTTTGATACTTTCAAGATCAAGTGAGAGACTGTTGGTGTTACTATTGTGATCTGGAAGTGATCAAGTATGTAGCCTCACTGCCAACACAGTATGAGCCTATCAGGGTCGCATATAAGAATGTTTGGAGAAATTGAGAGATTGGATTAGTATGGTTTTACTCATATGATGTGTGGAAATGACTTAGCACAACCAGGCTTTGAAAGCATCGAGTGCGTTGAGACTACTCAACGCTTTTGTCGAGTCAAGTGTTGACTCGTCGAATAATGGCGTTGAGTGTGTTGAGTTTACTCAATGATTTGTCGAGTCAAAGTGTTGATTTGTCGAGTATTGCACTTAAGCGTTGAGTTCACTCAACGATTCGTTGAGTCAAGGTGTTGATTTGACGAGTCTGTTTCTCAGGCGTTAAGTGTGTTGAGTTTACTCAACGCTTTCGTCGAGTCAAAGGTTGATTCAACGAATCTAGCACTTAGGCGTTGAGTGCGTTGAGTTCACTCAACGCCTTCGTCGAGTCAAATGTTGATTCGACGGGTTTGGCGCTGAGAGCCTTGAGAGCGTTGAGTTCACTCAACGTAATTATTCGAATATCTTATGGATACTCGACGATTCATCGAGTATGGTTTGTATACTCGACGATTCGTCGAATATGTTATGGATACTCGACGATTCGTCGAGACAAGGGTTGTCTGGTCGAAAATGCTGTATTCTAAGTCCTGGGTCTGCGAATAGCGACGAGGTGTTCTGTTTATTCCTTTGGGTATAAATAGAAGATTTTATGGTTTCTTTATACACGGAACAGTAATCCTGAAAAGCACACGAGCCGCACTGTGCGAAATCCCGAGACCTAAAGGCCAACGGAAGTTGTTCTTCCTCCGCCGATCCTGTCGCCGTCGCCAAGTCCGATTCCGGCGAGTGTCGCCGCCGCCTCTTCTGTAACAGACCTAGCAGTCCGTGAAGATGCTGAGTTTTCTCTCCCGACCTAGATATTGTACGACAAGAGTCTACGGGTTCTCCCGTTCGTGTGGATTTCCTATAGAGGTGCGGACACTATTCTGCACTAAAGACTGTAGCCGCAAAGTGATCGGCTGATCTTCTGGAGCATATAGGTTGAGTATAGATTCAATCCCGCAGAGGTAATTTTATTTACTGCTCTTTACTTCTTGATACATGTCCATTGCTAGATCCGAACTTCTTTTGAGTTTTCTTGTTCTTTTATTTCCGCTGCGTGCACAAGTGTTGTGCCATCTAGTAAAACCCAACATGGAGAAGATACATAATTAAAACAAGTACAATGATGTTTGCCTAGTTCACATACATCACAGTAAAAATTTTCTAATAATAAAGAAGGCATATTAGGGAATAAAAGTTTCATAGAAATGATAGAGGGATGTTGATGCATCTTACGACACATCATAGTTTCCTTACCTTATATTTATTTTATTTCATGTACCTGTCTTTATTTTTAGGTTCATCGGTTTGACCACCCGATGAAATCATGAATAAATGGTCCAGTAATGTTAGTATTTAAGATGCTAAAGGGAAGCTTAAAATATATAAGGACGCATAAATCTAAGGATACCTAAATTATACAAAAAAAAAATTTGGAAAAACATTTAAAAAAATAATGTTATTTGGAAACAATTGTTGCCGAAGGAAATCTGACGTGTGAAGAAAATTTGGAAAAAAAGACAACTTGATTGGGGAAAAATTCAAAACCCAAGCTACCAAAACTTTCTTGGAAAGATCTCTTTTGAAAATTAATTAAGCAGCTACCTGCATTATAGCTGTTGACCAGGAAGAAGAAAGGTAACCTGGACAAAGTAGAGAAACGATTTCACGTTTTTCTGCAACTGCTGGTCCTCCCGTTTGTACCCGTACCGCCGAGCTTTTCATCTCGTTGTCCCGACGCCGACGGAGCCACAGGAAGCCGCCGCGATTGACGTTGACGTCCGCAACCTCCACCGACCAGACTCCTTGCATCCCATCTACGCCGACCACCTACCGCTCAGACGCCGTCGACCTCACCTCCTACTCCGGCGTTCACTCCAAGCTGTCTCCGCCGATTGACATTGACCACAACGACATTTTTCCGTCAATCGGAGGCCGCTGCTTTCTTCCTTGTGCAACTAGACTTGGATTGGGCATTGCTTTCTCTGCGTATATTTTGTGTATACTCTCTCCTTGCATTAACACAGATTTATGCGTTCCAATTAAACAACTTGAAGCTTGCCTTTGCGTTCAAATGGCTTTCATTATCGCTATTCATAAATTATTGTCGTGATTCTGCTTGTGGCCATAATGACCTCGTGGAGGGTTCGACTCATAAAAACATGTGAGAGTTCCACTAGAATGATATTAGCGAATTTCTTAAAGTTCAAAACAACGAGTTTGATTTCGCACTCAAAACTCAATTTGGTCCGCTCGGTGTACATCAGTTTGGTATCAAACCTGGTTGATTCGCTCCTATTGCGAGTCAACGATCCGAGTTTTCAAAAATAAAATGAAATAAAATAAAGAATTGTTTTAATTTTTTTTTGTTAAAAGGGTGTTTATTGAATTTACTTTTTAATTTTAATCTTTATTAAATTTTTTTTATCATTTTTATTTCAGTAAATTTAAAATTTTAAAAGATAATAATAAATTTATTTTTTCCTACTCGGGCACTCTCATTTTAAACAATTATTTTATAAAAAAAACTATTATCAACTAAATTTTTTGGATTTTTTTTAATTAAAATCAAATCATTTTTAATTGTCAAGCGAGTAGATCATTTAGAGACGAGTGTCGGGGATTTAGTCCAACAAATGAGTGATCTGATGAAAGCAGCAAAAATCTCACCGTCAATATGAATAGTGTCACACACACCATGAACGGATTGCGCACATCAGTTAATAATATCGAAGCCACCATGCACATAAATTGAGCACCTACCCTAGTTGACGAAGTGAACCCTAACCCTAGGCATCTAGAACTTGCACACCCCGAACCCGAACTCGAATCACGAAACCAACCCCGTTGGAATATGAGAGTCAAGTTAGATGTAGATGACTATGAAGGGCATTTAGAGTCCGAGGGTTATTTAGAATGGTGCAGTAGGATGAATCGTTTCCTGGCTTGGAAGCAATTTCCCCAAGCTAGGCAAGTCGAGTATGCCACCCTTAGGCAAAAAGGGTCCACTCTAGTTTGGTGGGGATAGTTAGAGCGATATAAGTTCAATTTAGGCATGCCTCCAATCATTATATGGAATGAATTTAAAACACAATTGTGTAAGAGATACTTCCCACCGGATTATTTTTAAAATTTCTATCGTAGGTTCCACAACCTACGACAAGACACTGTCGGTAGATGAGTACACGAACGAGTTCTTAGTACTTTAGTCTCGCCTTGACCTTCGAGTGGATGACGATATGACTGCCTCCCGTTATCTGAACGGGTTATGAAATTCAATTAGAGACCAATTAGAGATATTTGACTATAAAGACCTAGGATAGATCTCGAGTCGTGCCCGTAGAGTAGAGTTCTCACAAAAGCGGACCTCTGGAGTCAGGTCTACTGATAGGCCCCCACCTACTCGCACTTTCACTCCTGCTGATAGGACTGTCGGGCCCTCTCGACCGGTAGTACCCACGAGTACCCCAACACTTCCCTCCCCACCCTCTAGAGGCAAGGAGGTTATAGGCACTATACCACAACCTGAGATGTTTTGTTGTTTTAAGTATATGGAGCCGGGTCATAAATCTTTTGAGTGTCCGCAACGCCACTTTGTTACCATCATCGATTCTGAGAGTGGATCAGAATCTGAGTTTGGGGTGTTCCTTAGTGACTCCCAGCCTGACCCGACCCCCGAGATTGAGCTAGAGAGTGAGTTAAAGATTGAAGGAGAGCTGCCAGAGCATCTAGTGCGTGTCTTCCACCACAATCTACTGACCCTTAGAGCCTCTACTGAAGATGGGTGGTTGAGAAACATTATTTTTCATATGACCGCCCGCATTCAGGGACAATTATGTTCCATCATCATATATAGCGTTAGTATGAAGAACTTTGTTTCTCAACACATGGTTGATAAGTTAAAATTGAAGACGCAACCCCTAGGAAAACTCTATAGTCTGTCATGGGTCACTAGTACCACAACCATTCCTATTACGCACTAGTGTCTCGTCGAGTTTTCCATAGTTAGTTCGTATTAAGATGCAGTCTGGTGTCACGTTGCTACTATTGAGGTTTGTCACATCTTATTAGGACGACCATGACAGTACGATAGACACGTTATTCACGACGGTGTAAAGAACTCTCACTCCTTCAAGCGTAATGAGGGCAAGATTATTCTTCTTTTCCCAAAGAATAATCTTATCTCTAGAGCCCCAAAGTGGCCTTCACACCTTCCTACCACTATCTCTGTGATATCCTTCCCCTTCGCTACCATGTTACTGTCTGGGTTCTAATTCCAGGAGGAGATGAAGGATAGTGATGTCGTCTATATGTTATCCGATATCGATTCACTCTCACCACATTAGACATCCCTAGCACTGTGTGATCCCTCATTAATGAGTTCTCTGAGATGATGTCATAGGAGTTGTCCGACCAGCTACCCCCGATGAGAGATAGAAAACACTGCATTGACCTCATTTACCCCAATTATCGTATGAGTTTGAAAGTGCTTGAGGAACTATATAGGCAGGTGACGAGCTGATTTCAAAGGGAGACGTTAGAGAGAGTGTGAGGCCGTGCACCGTCTCTGCACTACTATTTCCTTAGAAAGACATGACTTGGCGTATGTGTGTAGACAATCGAGCGATTAATAAAATTACTATCAAATATCGCTTTCTGATTCCCCGATTGGATGACACGCTTATATCACTTATAAGAGTCCGCGTAATGGTATATTTTGATGATATATTGATTTATAATCTTGATTCTGATCAGCAGCTGACTCATCTGAGACAAGTATTAGAAATCCCGCGCATGAATAAATTATATGTAAATTTGAAGAAGTGCACTTTTATGACTGATAGTCCGACCTTTCTAGGATATATAATTTTTTCTGAGGGCATTAGAGTTGATAGAGAGAAGGTCAGAGTGATAAAATCATGACCTAGACCTAAGACGATTACTGAGGCTCAGGGATTTCACGGGCTAACATTCTTTTATCGGCGTTTTATCTAGAATTTTATTACCCTCATTGCACCTGTGATTGATTATTTTTAAAAGGGAATATTTATTTGGACTGAGTGAGTCGAACACGCCTTTTTATTAGTAAAGAAAAAACTCACTAGTGCAACTGTATTAGCGCTGCCTGATTTTGATAAATTTTTTGAGGTTGACTGTGACCCATCCATTATAGACATTGACGCAGTTTCGAGTGAGGGATGATCTGTAGCGTTCTTTAATGAGAAGTTGAACGAAGCAAAGACTAGATATTCCATATACGACGTAGAGTTCTACGCTATCGTTCAGTCTCTCCGCCACTGGAGGAATTATCTAATCCAGCGTGAGTTTGTGTTGAAAACAGATCAAGAAGCACTAAAGCATCTGAATTCTCAGAGAGAGATTAAACGTCATGCCCAGTGGGCTGCATATCTATAAGAGTTCACATTCCACTTAAAACACAAGCCCGATGTCACAGATTGAGTAGCTGACGCCCTCAGTCGTCAGACACATTTGCTAGTCACCCTTTAGCCTTACATAACAGACTTAGATTCACAGCATGACTTGTACACCACTGATCCCTTTTTGTGACATTTGGATCGCGTGTCAGCATATTGGGACTGATCCTACTACACATTACATAGTAAGTAAGGGATATCAGTTTAGGGGCACTCGCCTTTGTATCTGCGATGGTACCACTTCGAGAGACACTACTTAGGGAGCTCCAATCATCTGAGTTAGGTGGGCACGTGGGCCTATCTAAATTATTATATCTTGTTAGTGCTCGTTATTATTGGCCGAATATGAAGCGTGACGACATCGAATTTATTAAACATTGCATGACTTGTCAACTATATAAGGGACACACACAAAACACTGGATTTTACCCCCTACTGATACCTGAGCGACCGTGGCCCATGAGATGACATTTTGATAGACTTTGTGGTAGGACTTCACTCTATTTTGTAGTCGTGGATCGATTCTCAGAAATGTCGCATTTTATTCCGTGTAGGAAAACTTTCAGTGCTGTACACGTTGCTGACCTTTTCTTTAAAGAAATTATTCGACTTCACGATATTCTTAGATCGATCACCTCTGATAGAGATACTCCTTTTATGTGGTATTTTTGGAAAACACTGTGGGCCCTATTGAGAACCAAACTCGAGTTTAGTAGCGCATATCACCCTCATACTGATGGACAAACTGAGGTCATTAATGAGATCTTATACTTTCACAAGCTGAATTCGCATTCAATAAATCTACTAATCACTCCACTAATAAATCTCCTTTCGAGATTGTTTATGGGTTTGTATACCTCACAAAAATGAATGTCACTCCCTCCCATCGCATGAACGTTTTTCCTTTGATGCACAAGCCTATATTGATTATTTAATGGAATTGCATAAAAATATTGCTAATAAATTGCAAGCGACTTCTGAAAAATATAAATCCTTGGCTGATCGTCATCACCAGGAGTTATACTTTTCAGAAGGAGATTGCGTGTTTGCTTATTTCAGGAAGCAAAGATTCACTCTGGGTACATATCATAACCTACAACAGAGAAAATTTAGTTCTTTCCAAATCAGGATACACATTGGTGATAATGTATATCTCCTAGATTTGTCCGTTGAATTCGGTACTTCGCTGATATTTAATGTGGCCGATCTGACGCCATTTTATGGAGATCCACCTAGTCCCACCCTAGTCCACCTGCTGCAGCTCCAGAGATATCACCCGACTTAACACCAGTGCAAACACCCACTACTGAGGAGATATATCAGGTCCTTGATGTACGAGAGTTTCGTACTCGACACGGGACATACCATCACTACTTGTTCTCATGGCGAGGACGAGATATTACAGACAACTCTTGGATTAGCACTGATAAGTTACAGCGCCGCCGCCTAGATCTCGCCATTGCTAGCCTTTGCGAGTTCTCGTCGGGGTCAAGCTCTCTCAACCTCGGGGGAATTGATATATCATGCAATGCATTGTAGTTTCCTTACCTTATATTTATTTTATTTCATGTACCTGTCTTTATTCTTATGCTCATCAGTTTGATCACCCGGTGAGAGCATGACTAAATGGTCCGATAATTTAGTAGTTAAGATGCTAAAGGCAAACTTAAAATATTTAAGGAAACATAAATCTAAGGATACACAAATTATACAAAATAAATATTTGGAAAAAACATTTAAAAACAATAATGTTATTTGAAAACAATTGTTGCCGAAGAAAATCTGCAGTGCGAAGAAAATTTGAAAAAACAAGACAATTAGAATTAGGAAAAATTCAAAACCTAAGCTACCAAAACTTTCCTGGAAAGATCTCTTTTGAAAATTAATTAAGCAGCTACCTGTATTAAAGCTGTCGGCCTGGAAGAAGAAAGGTAACTTGGACAAAGCAGAGAAATGATTTTACGTTTCTCTGCAATTGCCGGTCCTCCCATTTGTACCCTTACCGCCGAGCTTTTCATCTCGCTGTCCTAGAACCGCTTCGGAGCGGTCTATCACCGAAAGGGGCCAAAGAACAAGGAGACTGAACCGACCGATTCAGTCTCACCATCCTCCTAATCAAACCGGGCGGGCCCAGCCAGTTTGCGGATGGGTATTCGAGGGGAATGCGGCGCCCCCCTAGGGCATGGAGAACTTCACATAGGTATTTGTTTCTTCTCCCGTAGGAGTAGTTGTAGCATACCAAGTGGTATCAGGGGAGTCATCCTCCACCGAAGGCCATGACAACCCATGGCACCCGCCTCACGACACTGGAAGAGGGGCAGTAAGGCCTACGGGACCTCATGGAGGCACTGAAGCAGGAGTGTGGCATAAACTGTGCGACGGGGAGGAAATATCCCACACGGCGATGCTGGAGGTGGCGAAGGTGCTAGGGGATCAGGTCAGCCACATCGTGCTAATGACCGATTGTGGAAAGGGGATTGCACCCGATGGCGGGGTCGATCCCAGCGGCGCAAGAGATTCGTCGGCTGATCGGAGGAACGCGAGAGGGATTCTACCGATGGGATATGACGGCGGGATCGAGAGCTCTGGCGGGGCTACTAGGGCCTCCGCCCCTGGCCAGCGAGCACCAGGGTAGCAAACGCACGACGTCAGAAGGCCTGGTGACAGTTCTGGAGGCTCTTGCGGGTTCACCCGGGACCCGAGAATGGGCCTACAGCAGTGGCAGCCTCCTTGGGGCTGGGGGAAGGAGGCAATGGGATCAACATGGGAGGGCGCAGGGGTGCGTGAACCCCACACAAATGGGAAGGTGAAGCACCGACGGTGGACAACTGGTGTCGAGGGCCTATCATTCAAGGCAGGGGAAGGCCATGGGAGAACAGGGGACCGTGGAATCAAGGCTGGGGACTGCCTCCAGACTTTCCGGAGGCGCGGGCACCGCAGCCACATCGACCACTAGTGCAGCCCCGACTGACGAGGATGGAGTTTCCTAAGTACAAAATTGGGGATCCATTGGAATGGATCAAGAGGGCCGAAATGTTCTTTGAGTACCAAGAGATTCCCAAGCATCAGTGGATGCACATCGCTTCTTGTCATTTGGAAGGGGATACCTATCAATGGCTCAATTGGTGGAGGAAGCAGCGGCCCTGCCCCACATTGGAGGAATTCTATGATGGACTCATCGCAAGATTTGGACCAACCGAATATGAGGACTTTGATATGATGCTGAATAAGCTGCGACAGACGAGGACCGTCAAGGAGTATAGAAGGAATTTGAAAGACTAGCCAACCAGGTGCAGTAGTCAGAGAAGACACTTTTGGGATGTTTCATGGCCGGAATCAAAGAGAAAATCAGTGATGAGGTACATGCGTTTCAACTCCGAAGCATAGTGCAAGCTATCGGGATGGCTCGGTTGCAAGAAGAAAAACTGAGAAGACGCAAGGAGGCAACAACTTATCAAGGGAGCAGTAATAAGGCAGAACAAGGTACGATCAAATGGTCCAGCAACCCATCCACACGGAGGGAGGCTGCCGTAAAGCGATTGTCGTGGAAAGAGATGCAGGATCGACGGGCCAAGGGACTGTGCTACACATGCGACGAGCATTTTGTTCCCGGACACAAGTGTAAGGTGGTTCAGGTATACATGCTGCAAGAACAAGAGCAAGAGGAACCAGAGGCCAACAAGGACAACTCTATCGAGGAGAGGCAACTCCTTGATTTGGAGGAGATTGATGTATCCGTTCATGCCTTAGAAGGAGGAGGGCAACCCAACACAATGAAGATGACAGGAAAGGTGGCAGATCAAAAGGTGTTCATACTGGTTGACAGTGCGAGCACCCACAACTTCATCAACACCGAGGTAGCCAGGAAATTAGCCATCACACCCACGGAGGACAAGGTGTTCATGGTGCTCGTAGAGGACGAGAATCTCTTACAGTCCACGGGGGTCGTGAAGAGGGTGCCACTTACGATACATGGATTCAGATGCCATGCAGTTTTGTATATATTACCGGTTCGGGGATCATATGTCGTCTTGTGGGTGTAGTGGTTGAGAGTTGAAACTAGTTACGAATGACTGGGAGAACATGATCATGGAGTTTACACATAGTGAGAAGAAACACAAACTGAAGAGTCATACGGGCCCGTGGGGTGAAAGAAGCCACGATCTTGTCCTTGGAGAAGTGGGTCGAGCAGGACTACCCCATGACATGGGTCCTGGCCGGAGGAGATTCGGGGGAGCGGAAGGAAAAGATACCAAAAAAGTTGTTGGAGGTCGTTGAAAGATTTTTGGAGGTATTCAAGACACCAAAGGGGTTGCCCCCACCGTGGGCATGCGATCGCCGAATCCTGATCAAGGAGGGTGCGGAGCCCACCATTGTGCGACCATACAAGTACCCTCACATACAAAATGGAGGAGATCGAGAGATGCGTCTGGGAAATGCTGGGGAAGGAACCATTCGACATAGTACAAATCCATTTTCTT
This sequence comes from Platanthera zijinensis, assembly GCA_039513925.1. Lineage (NCBI taxonomy): Eukaryota > Viridiplantae > Streptophyta > Magnoliopsida > Asparagales > Orchidaceae > Platanthera > Platanthera zijinensis. The sequence continues at coordinate 126,170,098 of CM077089.1, read as the reverse complement.
CTCCAGTTCTATTGGTGAAAAAGGACGGAACTTGGAGATTCTGCATAGACTACAGTGCGCTCATCGGTGTCATCATTAAAGACAAATTTCCGATTCCGATCATCGACGAGCTTCTGGATGAATTGCAAGGATCCAATACTTCACAAAGTTGAATTTGCTGTCGGGATACCATTAAATCCGTATGCAGGAGGGGGACGTGGAAAAGACAGCGTTCCGAACACACGAAGGGCACTACGAATTTTTAGTAATGCCTTTCGGGTTGATGAATGCGACGACAACCTTTCAAGCGGTCATGAACGAAACTCTCAGGAGGTGGTTGCAGAAGTTTGTGCTAGTCTTCTTTGACGACATCCTCATCTATAGTTCGAGTCTGGAGGTGCACGAAGAACACCTGCGGATGGTGCTGCAAGTTCTCAAGGAGCAAAAATGGTACGTGAAGAGATCGAAGTGCTCTTTCGAGTAACCTGAGGTGGAGAGGTGACCCAAAAAAAATCCATAGTACGACGGAGTGGCCCGCGCCCACCAACATCAAGATGTTGAGAGGGTTTCTGGGGCTAACCAGCTACTACAGAAAATTCGTAAAGGACTACGGGACGATTGCTAAGCCGTTGACTACATTACTTCAAAAATTAAAGTTTGATTGGGGAGGGGATGCAGAGTTATCATTCCAAACTTTGAAGGAGGCCATGGTGACGATCCCAGTGCTAGCATTACCAAATTTCTCCAAGTTGTTCAAAGTGGAAACAGATGCGTCGGGAGCCGGCTTGGGGCGGTGTTGATGCAGGAGGTGAGGCCCTTGTCATACTACAGCAGGGCGATTCAAGGGAAGGAGGTCGAACTGTCGGTTTATGACGAGATGTTGGCGATCCTGCATGCGGTGGGGAAATGACGGTTGTATCTCATTGGGAGGCACTTCATAATACAGACCGATCACCATAGTTTAAAGTACTTCCTGAACCAGCGAGTCTCGACTAGAGCAACATAAATGAGTGACAAAGATGATGGGGGCACAACTACGAGATAGAATACCGAAATGGGAAGGAGAATAAGGTCGCCGACACGCTTTCACGCTTGCCTACGATGAGTTCTATTTTTTATCTCTGCGCCGTTCTTGGGCATAGTGGAGGATGTCCATCGGGAGGTGTTGGCCGATACGGAGCTACTACGAATGTTGATGAATATTGTAGAAGGTAGAGGAGTGGAGGCAGGCTACCATGTCATTAACGGTCATTTGTACTACAGAGGACGCTTGGTTGTGGCACCAGGATCCCCATTGAGGTAGCAGTTACTTCACGAGTTTCACGACACCCCCAACGACGGGCACTCTGGAATGCTGCGGACCTATCGGCGAATCAAGTAAAATGTTTATTGGAAAGGATTGAGGGCGGATGTAGCACATTATGTGAAGAACTGTAAGGAATGCCAGAGACAGAAGTATGACACTACCGCTCCAACAGGGTTACTGGTGCCGCTGGACATTCTAGAGCTTACATGAGAAAGTATTGCGATGGATTTCATAGAGGGGTTACCCAAATCTCAGGGCAAGTCAGTCATTCTTGTAGTGGTGGACCTCCTCTCTAAGTATGGACACTTAATTGCGCTGGCGCCCCCTTGCACCGCTAAGGCCGTAGCGGAATCTTTCGTCTGGAAGGTCGTGAGACTGCATGGGATACCGACTTCCGTCGTTTCCGATCCCGACACCGTGTTCACTAGCAGGTTTTGGAAGGAGCTTTTCCGTCTTACGGGGACGTCTTTACGCATGAGTATAGCCAAACACCCCCAGACAGATGGGCATATGGAGGCCCTCAATAGAAGTACAGAGACCTATTTGCGGTGCTTCATTGCGGGTAAACCCCACCGGTGGAGTAAATGTCTCACTTGGGCGGAGTACTGGCATAACACAGCGTACCAAACAACGACAAAGATGGCACCGTTCGAGAGCCTGCATGGGAGAGCACCGCCGGCACTACGGAACTATGAAAAAGGATTGTTCGTGGCGCCAGAAGCGGAGTTCGCGTTGTAAAAGCGGGACGACATCTTAAAACAGCTGAAGGAGAATCTGCAGAAAACACAACACCACATGAAGACCCAAGCAGACAAGCACCGACGAGAGCAAAATTTCGAGGTGGGAGAGTGAGTGTACCTAAAGCTACAACCTTACCGACATCTGTCAGTTGCAGAAGTGAAGAACCAAAAGCTGGCACCCTCTACCGTGGGCCCTTTCAGATCCTATGTAAGGTTGGGGCCATGACATACACTCTGGAACTATTGGCGGACTCTCGTATCCACCCAACCTTTCATGTGTCGCTGCTCAAGAGGGAATCACAAGGGGACAATCCACATGTTAGCCCCTTGCCGGAGGTGACGGACCTGGGCGAAGTTCGTCCGGTGCCAGAGAGAGTTCTTGAAGCAAGGATTAAGACAGTGCAAGGAAAATCCATCGTACGACTGCTGATTCACTAGAAAGGCATGGCTGAGTCCGAACGGACTTGGGTGGATTATGAAGAGCTCAAGGAAACATACCTCGAGTTTCAGCTTGAGGACAAACACTTTTTTGAAGACGCCAGGAATGATATGACCCAGAGCCACTTCAGAGCGGTCTATCACCGGATGGGGCCAAAGAACAAGGACACTGAACCAACCAGTTCAGTCTCACTATCCTAATCAAATAGGGCGGGCCCAGTCGGTTTGCGTCTAGGTATTTGGGGGGGGGGAATGCGGCACCCCCTAGGGCATAAAGAACTTCACATAGGTATTCGTTTCTTTTCTCCCGTAGGAGTAGTTGTAGCATACCAACTTGATTTGGGAAAAATTCAAAACCTATGCTACCGAAACTTTCCTGGAAAGATCTTTTTTGAAAATTAATTAAGGAGCTACCTGTATTAAAGCTGCCGGCCAAGAAGAAGAAGGGTAACCTGGACAAAGCAGAGAAATGATTTCACGTTCCTTTGCAACTGCCGGTCCTCCCTTTCATACCCGTACCACCGAGCTTTTCATCTCACTGTCTCGACGCCGACGGATCCATAGGAAGCTGTCGCGATTGATGCTGATGAAAGCAACCTCCGCGGACCAGTCTCCTTGCATCCCGTCTACGCCGAACACCTACCGCTCAAATGCCGTCGACCTCACCTCCTATTCCGGCGTCTACCCCAAGCTGTCTCCGTCGATTGACGTCGACCACAACAACAATTTTCCGTCGATTAGAGGCCAATTCTTTCTTCCTTGTGCAACTAGACTTGGATTGGGCACTACTTTCTCTGTATATATTTTGGGTATCCTCGCTCCTGCATTAGCACAAATTTATGCGTTCCAATTAAATAACTTTAAGCTTGCCTTTGTGTTCAAATTTCTTTCATTATCATTATTCGTAAATTATTGTCGTGATTCTGCTTATGCCCGTAATAACCTTGTGGAGGGTTTGACTAATAAAAGCACGTGAGAGTTTCACTCGAACGATATTAACGAATTTCTTAAAGTTCAAAACGACGAGTTTGATTTTGCTCTCAAAACTTAATTTGGCCCGCTCGGCTTACATCAAAAGTCCTAGATGACAATGGCAGTAATCTAAAACAGACGGCTGATCAACATGAAGAGCTTGCGGTGGAGATACAGGTCTGAAGGAGTCAAACACGCTGAGGCCATTACACAGTCTAACCGATTCCATCACCTTTTTCGTCTTCATGTCGTGAAACACACAAAAATTGGGGAAAAAGTCACATGGTAGTTCATAGAATTAGTTAAGTGACTAATTGAGAGAAGATTACGAGTAAATTTTGGGACATGAAGAACAAAAGAAAGGGTGAGAGAGGAGCAAGGGACAAATTCTTTCCCAGCAATAGGAGACGATCCATCCGCAATGCTCACCTTGTTCTGACCAGACAAGGGAAGATAAGACACAAAACTTGTAGAATAACTAGCCATATGATATGTCGCTCCAGAATCAATGATCCATTGAGTAGAAGGACGAGTGGACGCAACATGAACACCTAGTATTCCCTGATGGACATAGGAGAATGATGAGGTAGACAGCTCAGTAGACTGTCCCTGCATCAAACGACGAAACGCCTGAATCTCATCAGCCGATAGAGCCATAGAAAGACTCGCAACGTCATGGCCAGCACTGAGTAATGACACCTCAGAGGCATCAAAAAGATAGGCAAACCGAGACTAAGATGAGCGGCCCTGAGACTGACCAAAACCGCGACCACCTCTCGGAGTAGAACCACGCGCAGTGGAGGAAAAACATGAAACCAAAAACACGTGCCACTTGAGTGACGGGACTTTCCGCAGTAGTCACAAATTTGATGATCTTTGTTGGTGGGCGTTAATTTGGAGTTGCGAGGAGCCCGACTACTAGAACCAAAATAAGCAGCCAAGGTAGATTTCTCGAAGACCGAGCCAGGTAGTCTGTCGCCGATCAATTTTTTGTTTGACGAAGCTGTACACTTTTAGGAGAGATGGAGTAGGTGAGCGCCCAAGGATTTGAATACTGATCTGATCAAAGTCCCGATGTAGTCCATGGAGAAATTCAATGACCTTGTTGCGTTCTTCCCGGGCACGAACAAGAGCCTCATCCTTTAGAGAAACAAGAGTGAGCTAGTTAAAATGATCATATTCCTGTTACAACTGAGTGAACTCCAAGAAGTAGACTGAAAGTGGACGATCAGGAGCTCTCTCAAGGCCTTGATAAAGGAGGTTCTGGGTTCGATCCCCGGCCTCAACAAAAGATACATCTTTTGTTGAAGGGCGGGGGCATGGCGGACAAACATCCGACCCGACCGGATTGCAGTCCAAGCATCCCAACCAAATCACCTCCGGGCTAACCCTCGTCGGGACTTCAACCACTGTTGAAAGGGGTAGGTTGTTGAGATCGGGATCGAACCCGGAACGTCCTTTATCAAGGCCTCGAGAGAGCTCCTGATACCCAACTGAGCCGCAACCTACCCCTTTCAACAGTGGTCAAAGTCCCGACGAGGGTTAGCCCGGGGATGCCTGGACTGTAATCCCGCTAGATCGGGTTAATTGGCCACCACCCCCCCACCTTTCAACAAATGATGCATCTTTTGTTGAAAGGTGGGGCCCAACGGGTAATCACACCACCTAGCCGGACTGCAGTCCAAACATGCCAGCCAAATCACTCCCTTGCTAACTCTCGTCGGGACTTTGATCATTATTGAAAGGGGTAGGTTGTTGAAGACCGAGTCAGGTAGTCTGTCGCCGATCAAATTCCTGTTTGACGAAGCTGTACACTATTAGGAGAGATGGAGTAGGTGAGCCCCCATGGATTTGAACACTGATCTGATCAAAGTCCCGATGTAGTCCATGGAGAAATTCAATGACCATGTTGCGTTCTTCCCGGGCACGAACAAGAGTCTCATCCTCTAGAGAAACAAGAGTGTGCTAGTTAAAATGATCATATTCCTAATACAGTTGAGTGAACTCCAAGAAGTAGACTGAAAGTGGATGATCAGGAGCTCTCTCAAGGACTTGATAAAGGAGGTTCTGGGTTCGATCCCCGACCTCAACAAAAGATTCATCTTTTGTTAAAGGGCGGGGGCATGGCGGACAAACATCCGACCCGGCCAGACTGCAGTACAAGCATCCCAACCAAATCACCCCCGAGCTAACCCTCGTTTGGACTTCAATCACTGTTGAAAGGGGTAGGTTGTTGAGATCGAGGATCGAACCCAGAACCTCCTCTATCAAGGCCTTGAGAGAGCTCTTGATACCCAACTGATCCGCAACCTACCTCTTTCAACAGTGGTCAAAGTCCCGACGAGGGTTAGCCCGGGAATGCTTGGACTGCAGTCCGGCTAGGTGGTGTGATTACCCGTTGGGCCCCCACCTTTCAACAAAAGATGCATCTTTTGTTTAAAGGTGGGGCCCAACGGGTAATCACACCACCTAGCCGGACTGTAGTCCAAGCATCCCAGCCAAATCACTCCCTTGCTAACTCTCGTTGAGACTTTGACCATTATTGAAAGGGGTAGGTTGTTGAGGCCGGGGATCGAACCCGGAACCTCCTTTATCAAGGCCTTGAGAGTGTTCCTGATACCCAACTCTCTCAAGGCCTTGATAAAAGAGGTTCCGGGTTCGATCCCCGACCTCAACAACCTACCCCTTTCAACAATGGTCAAAGTTCTGACAAGGGTTTAGCCCGGGGGTGATTTGGTTGGGATGCTTGGATTGCAGTCCGGCTAGGTGCCATGATTACCCGTTGGGCCCCACCTTTCAACAAAGAGAATTGCTTGGTTACATTTCACTTTTAAAAGAATTGCAATAAGAACTATTGGATTCATGGCATTTTATTATCTGGCATATATGTGGAAATGTCTTGAACTTATGGTATATGGTTGGAGCACAGGATAAGCTAATAGAAGGCATGTTCGGTAAAGGGATATGCCGAGAGAATTGACATTTCACTTTTAAACTCATTATCTTAACATTATAGTATATATCATCAAGGGGTTAAGAACAATAGCTTTGCTGGAAGTTTCCTAAACTCGTAGATATGTTTGGCCCCAAGGCAGTCCGTGAACCCAATGAGTAAAATATGAAGAAATATGTGAGATTGAAGTTAGTTGCGAGTGAAAGACGATTTCTACGGGGTGTCATTGAAATCAAAATTATGTTGATTTCAAGTAGATTGTGAAGAACATGGATTCACACGGGGGAAAAGATAAGAGGATAATCCTCGATCACAAAAGTAGTTTGCCAGTTTTCAGGGAGGCAGACTACTCCATCGTAGGAGTTTCACTATGTTAAGAAAGATAAGCGACTAATGTAGGTTTGGAGTTTGCTTGCTCTTGTATAGGAAAAAAATCTTGGTTTAAATCCATGAAGCTTACAAATTCTCAATTTTACTGGTTGACGAGCTTAAGTGGTTAAGCTGATTCAAGTGTTAAACCCACAATTGAAGGTAAAATCAAATAAGTGCTAAGCAAAGTTAACGAATCAATGTTCCTTTAATTGCAATTATCGATTTAAGTTCTTTGATTTAGCAATTCTATTCGCTTGAATTGTTGCTCTTACAAGCATCTCCATATGAAGCAATAAAAATAGGGTTAAAACTTTACAATTTTAAAATCATTAATGTTACATACACAATAAGAGTATGCTAGTTAATATGGAGAAATTTGATGCAAAATGCCACACACGATAGTGTGCCTCTACAGATTAGGAAACGACGGTCATCGGAGGTATGGAATCTAAAAAAGAATCTCTCGTGCTTTAGGGCGCAATTGTCATTTCAATTCCAAGGGTGAATATTGTTGGGTCCAAGTGATCTATTTAAAGAAAAAGGAAAAAAGAAACTATATTTGCAAATAAACCCCCAAAAGAAGCTGGTTTGGGCAAAAAGCAAAAAGGTAAAAAATGTAAACAACCTAACAATTATAAACAATCCAGACCTACACAAGCAAGATATACATCTATAACGAATGAGCCTCGATATCTCTGGCCGTTGTCCCACAAGAAATCATGAACACAATGGATCATCTTCCTCTGTGATGTTGAGATAGGTTAGCATGCTGAACTCAATCAAGCACTCGTGCACTGAGTGTGTTCCCTGAGCGCAATGCTTAAATTTTTTGGAACACATCATGTCTCCAATTTTTTAGAAGGAATCATTGAATGATGGCAGTCTCCATCTTCTTCCATGTATCCACTTATGGATTCACCATCTTTCATACATTTTGTCTACCAGGCAAGAGCTTCCTAATCAAAATGAGCTTCCATTGTAAGAATTTACCGAGGAGGTGAAACTTCAGCAACGTGGATGAAGGGGTAAACCTTTGCAAACCAACAAATCCTCAACTTTGTTACTTTCATCATGGGAGGTATTTCATTATTCGTTTGGTATTCATTGTTGCTACTGGCTACGCTAGTGTAGTGATGCTGACATTTGATTAGCTAGTTGGCGAGATAATAGCTTACCAAGGAAATGATCGGCAGCTAGCCGAGAGGATGATTTTGCTTTCAAAGCCTTTCTACTTGTCCACCTAATCATTGGAACATTGTTCACTGGGATAGAAAGAGAAGGCTGGTCCCAACCAACTACCATGTAATTTCATGAAGATGGAGACTAGCTTGGAGGCTTTATTTGTACCAAATTCATTGATAGCAAACCTGAACCATAGTAGGGCTCCGCAACATCGTGCCGAGAAGGAATTTTGCAAACATCAGGGACTGGTGGACAAGGTGCATGTTGGATAGGGATGGTTGAGGTAGGTGTTTTATTTCCATTTATAAATGCACCAAAATATGGAACTTGGGTCAGTAGTGACGCAAGTTGTAGTTATGCATTCATCACTTGCAGCAACTCCTTTGATGCCTCATAATTATTTCTTTCAGTGCTGCATATCATTGCCAATTGTATAGGTTTTGTTCGCAAGGAGTTCTAACGTGCTACAAGGGGTATCATGCTCAGTTAGGGTGACATTGCGGCCTCTAGTCATGCTGTGGGATAGACGCTTAACAATATGAACTATTCTAGTTGTTGTGGAGTACGCCGAAGAAGTTGTAAGAAGAAGAAGGTTGAATTTCTTTGCGCATGAAGAAAAATCATTGCGAGCAGCTATCAAAGTGGATGAAGAAACAATTTTGGTCAAACATGAAGAGACACATGGGAGGAACTCATCTGCTAAAGGAGGGGCTAGTTGAGTGTGTCTGTAAGAGGGATATGGATGTTGATGTCTGGATATTGTCATAATTGGACACTGCCTACCAAAGGAAACAAAGTAGAAGCCATCATCGAAGCATGTGTCAAATTGTTGAATAATACATCAAAGATGGGCATATAAAAAATTTCTGTGGGAAGAAGAAAGAATATGTGCAAGGGAATCTGCATCACCATTGATGGAGAAAGATCTATGGTTCTTTGTATCTAGGCACGATGAAGCTCGAATGAACTTGTGGATTTGCATACATCGAAGGTGATATTGTCGAATTATGGGAAAAGCGACAAAGTCGTCTATAAGAACGAGCGTGGAACCACAAAATAAACTGGAGGCTGCTGTATTTATGCTTGTCATCCATGAAGAAGTTGCAAAAGTTTTTAGAGAAGAAGAAGAGAACTAGCTTGTGCCAGTAAGAAATTAGGTCACACCAGAACAATTTTCAGTGTCATTGCAGTTAGGAAATGATAGTATCCAGTAGGGGTAAATGCAATGCAGTTTGGTGCTGGTTGGGCCCAAACTGTAACCACACCACCAAAGCGCGGTTTTTGTTCAGAGCAAAGCCACACCGCACCGAAAATGTTTGGTGCGATTTCTTAGTGTACATGTCTTTGCTCTCTCAATTTTTTAAATCCCAAATGAGTCGGGGATAGCATACCTACACAAGAGGGTTACAATTTGATCTTAGAGAAACATACTCAAATCCGTACCTCCTTTTGACATAGTCAAGGTTGGAGGATATATTACTATTTTGCATTAAGTCTTTATGAGAGATACATGAGATTATAATACACGCAATAACTCCATTACAACTTAAAACACTACATAACTCACTCCACATTCTTTAATATCCAACCATATATGCTTGCAAAATAATACCAACATATAAAGATTGATCTTCTCCACCAATTTCATAAATGAAAGATAAAGAAATTATTATTCACTGGATTGAATGGTAAAAACTTAAAATAGAGTTATATGCATGTTGAGAAATTGAGTTATATTATATATGAAGATTTTTTGAATTACAAAAAAAGAGTTATATAATTATAACTTTTGTTTATATTTACATGTCATGAAATAAAAAAAATGAGATGACGAGAGTTATATATTACATTTTTATGAAATTATGCAGAATAATTGGCGCGGTGCTATTTTTAAGATCTGAACACCGTACCGCACTGCACCGCGTGTGTTTTGTAGAAGTCATAAACCACACCACACCTAATCGAAACTACGCGGTTCGGTTTGAAAATTGATGCGGTTTTTGTGATGTTGGCGGTTTTTGCAGTGCGGGTTGTTTTTGCGATGTGGACGGTTTTTGCAGTTTCTAACGCTCACGCCTAATACCCGGAGTTCTCGAATCCATGACATTCCAAATACACTCCTCAAAGAAGCTTTCTTAAGCTTGAAGGTAATTTTTATTCCAATATCAAAGGTGATGATACATTGGGGCCAAGAAGCATATTTAATGAGAAAAAAGACAATCTGCCAAGAAACCCCCAAAAGAACATGGCCTGCATAACAAGACAAACTGCTAAAATTAATTGAAAATTTACAAATAATTTCATATGAACATCCATGATGAGACATCACATACTAGAACAAGATGAAACTTGGGCTTCGTTTGGGAGGACTTATTTCCACCGGTCAAGCGGTCATGACCGCATGAATCGGGACTAATTTTAGTCCCGATTCATGCGGTCATGACCGCTTGACCGGTGAAAATAAGCCCTCCCAAATGGAGCCTTGATCAAACGTGATATACAAATCGAGATGCATTACATCATAAATAATTTGATGGCATAAGCTTTTTGATAAATATAAATGCGTATTGTATAATTTTTCTTTGATACCATATAATGATTAGAACACATGAAATGAACCAGTGGTTTATTAGATGAAATGAATGTAGTTGGAGGCTGGCGATCGATACAAATATTATGAAGAAAATATATATTGATGTTCTCGATTTTCATGTTTCCTATAAAGCTGCACATGTATACAGACCTACCATCCATCCATCCTTTTTTGATCTCTAGCACCTAAATAAGTAGGAGATTGTTCCTTAATTTACAACCTGCAGAACTATAGAAAGAATGTGTAAAGGCCCACCTTTACATCTCGTTAATACCTCTCCTGTATAGTTTAGTCCCACATTATCGTTTGGAGTTAAGGTGTCACTCCTACCATTTGTATATATATGTGAAGTTATATACCTTAATGACAATTTAATGAAAATTGTCTGTATGCAATAACCTCCTTGTTACGGGACCATGAGAGAGTCTCTTGTCTGCCGACTCAGGAAATCCATTTATGGCCTAAAGTAGCCCCCCTCGAGCTTGGTTTGACAAATTAGTCAGGTCATTTGGGACTTTGGATTCACTCGGAGCTCGACAAACTTCTTAGTTATACGTTGTCGCCAAGCAGGTACGGTGTTACTTATGTATGTTGATGATATTATCATCACGGGCTATGATCTAAATGATATCTCTATGATCAAGAAGTATTTGATCTCACACTTTCAGACCAAAGATAAGGGGTTCCTCCAATGCTTCTTGGGTATTGAGGTAACTCGTCGACCTGATGGACTTGTTTTGTTTCAACGGAAGTGCTGCATAGATCTTCTACAGGATGCCGACTACTTGGGTTCTAATCTCGCTGATACGCTCATGGATGTCAATCACAAGCTTCGTGCTCATGAATTCAAGTTAGATCTTCTCCCTAATTCGAAATACTATCATCGCCTGGTTGACAAGCTTATATATCTGACTATCACAGAATCAAATATCTCATTCGTACTTGGGTGTGGTTAGCCAGTACATACATGCTCCTCGTACATCCCACCTTGACATTGTTGAGCGAATCCTCTAGTATCCCCTAGACAAGTGCTTGTGTTTAAGCTCTCCTCTTCTCTCTCATTGATTGCTTATTCTGGTGTGGATTATGCTGACTCCCTCAATGATTGTCGGTCTATGAGTGGCTATTGCAAATATTTTGGAGGGCAACTATTCCCTTGGAGGAGCAAGAAGCAAACAGTCGTAGAACGCTCCTTTGCAAAGACTGAATATCGTTCGATGGCGTCTGCCGTTTATGAACTCACTTGGCCGAAGTGTCTTTTTACTGATCATGGTGTCGCTCTCTCCTCTTCTCTCAATCCTCTACTGCGATAATCAAGCCGCCCTCGAAAAAAGTTAACTCCACAAAATTGATTTGCGGCATGTTCTCGCTGGCGGTCAAATCTCTGATGTCTTCACGAAGGCCTTCCCTCGCACACTCTATCAACTGTTCTTTCTAAGCTTAATACTTACAATTAGTATACTTTAGCTTGCGGGATAGCATAGAAATGTGTAAAAGCCCATTGTAAAGGTCCACCTCTACGGCTCATTAGGAGATACCTCTCTTGTATAGTTTAGACCCACATTGTGGTTTGGAGTTAAGGTGTCACTCCTCCCACTTATATATATGTGTACATGTACTTGAATTTTTCTCTAATTTGAAGTAATAAAATATTTGTTGCGTTGCGTACTTTACTATTTCACAAGAACAAATACAAACACAATTCTTACTTTATTGTTCTCTGGGAGGTTTGTGTGGGCATGGTATGGATGTAATAACACGGCGGACTTCATTAAGAAATATTTTTAGTTGAATATGTTATGCATTACAGATACTTTTTTTTTCTTAAAATTTTTTGTTGTTTTGATTTTCTTAAAGTTGTTTTTTTTGTGAGCAAGGGAAGGCAAATATACAGGGAGATATTATTGCTGGGTGTTATATTGTATTGATGGGTATTTAAGAAATGTTAATATGCTTTATTTTACCCGGTAAAACCTTGTTATACTTTGTAATTTTAAATCACTTTATTTATTATTTATCTGATTGCTGCATAAGTTGCATTTTTATAATTTTTTCCTGGACCAAAATTTGTTTCTCACATTTGTTCCTTGAAGTAATTCTTCCATTTGTTTGACATGCAGTTCTCCACTTATTTTGTAGATGAGCCAGTTGAAAGGGGATTCACAAGCTGGTTCTGCATATGTTATTAAGGTACTTTTTTTTATTTCATACTATCTTCTCTCAGTAGTTAGTATATCTTCCACATTCTTCTGATTTGTTTAGTCAACCTTTTTTTTATTACCACTTCAGCTGGAACTGCTAGCTGCCAAAAACTTAATTGGTGCAAACTTGAATGGGACATCCGATCCTTATGCAATAATTACATGCGGTGATCAGAAACGATTTAGGTAACTATAACTATTCTAGTTTTAGTTTTTTATCTTGTTTAGTTGACAATATTTGATGGGTAATGTTGATGTTTATTGTAGGTGCTGCATTTCTGTTCCTAATCTTGAATTGGTTGCTCTTTTCTTTGGTATTTTGCATTTTCTTTTTCGAGAATAAATTTATGGAACTTGTTGGAGAAAAGTACTACCATACACCATTTGTGCTTGCTTTAAAAAACTTAGGATTTTTTACCTGATACCATTTGAAGAATTTCAGTATCTTGTTATATTTGTCGATGATTTCTTTTGCTTTACTTGGTATTCTTATTATGTAATAACTCAAAATATATTGCACTTTCATAGAGTTTTGTTTCGAGTTCTAAAATAAATCCAATAGAACTATTAAAACTTTTAAAAATGATAATACTGTCAATACAAACACTCCAGATATTATCTGTTAACCCATGGAATTTTCGTTGAAACTTCTTATTCTCACACTCACACTTATAATGGGATAGCCGAGAGAAAAATTGACGGGTCGTTCAAGTTATCTGCTTTATGTGTTCAAAATTAATGTTCTGAAGCTTTATGATATTTGATCGCTTTCTACACCACCACTTCTATGTGGAGAGTGCGTCGGCAGTGTACTGGTCGAAGTAATAAATGAAGCTGAGAGTTACCCCCCGAGTATAGAATCTCTTGAGGAACAAGAGCGTGGTGATATATCGAAATGAATGTCTAGCTACTTGTTGGGTTTCTCTATGAGGATGACACAACGCTTGTGCACGCAGCGGAAGGAATAAAACATCAAGACAACCCAAAAGAGATGAGATCGGGCCATGAAAATTGAATCAAGAAGTTAACAAATAACTAGGCAAAAATTACCTTAGCGGCGTTGAGTCACAACTCAACGGAGATTCTCCAAGCTTCGTGTCCTCGTCGGTGGGGAGTTCTACGTGGAATAACGTCCACATCTCTGCAGAAATCCACACGAGCGGGAGAACCCCGAGCTTCGTCGCACGAAGGGTCGAGAGGAAGATCAACCGCACCTTTGCACTTCCCACGGACTGCTAGGTCTGCGCCAGGGAAAGCAAGATCGGCGACGGTCGTCGGAGATGAGGTCGACGGCGGAGCGAACAGGCGGCGACGGAACGATTCCGTCCGGCGGGGTCGGGATTCGGTGGATCGGGGATCGGCGGAACATTTCCGTCGGCTCGATTCGTCTACAGGAGTATCCCGATGATAGATAATCTCTTAATCCCAAAAACCCTAAGTCCCCTATTTATACCAAAGGCATAAACAGTCCAAAGAACACCGCTATCCGCAGACCACCCAAGTTAGGGTTTCAGAGTCATTCGGCGAGAATCAGCACAGGTTCGGCGAGAATCAGATCCAGATTCGGCGAGAATCAACAGACAGATTCGGCGAGAATCATCTGCCGATTCGTCGAGAATCAAGGATAGAATCGTCGAGTATCACCAATCGCCGGGAATCAAACACTTTTGATTCTCGACGAATTCGTCGAAAGTCGTCGAGTATCACTTGACGATTCTCGACGAATCATTCGCGATGAATGATTCTCGACGAATTCGTCGAGAGTCGTCGAGTCATACTCGACGATTCTCGACGAATCATTCTCGACGAACTCGTCGAGAGTCGTCGAGTCATACTCGACGATTCTCGACGAATTTGCCTTAACAACATTTGCCTTACTCCCCCATACTGTATGGTGATTGGTAACCCTTACCAACACAGTCAATCTTCCAATTTCTCCACATGCTCTTATGTGCGACCCTGCATACTCATATCGCGTTGGCAGTGAGATTACATGTTTGACCACTTCTAGATCACCATGGTAACTCCAACAGTCTCTCACTTGATCTTGAAAGTATCAAACCAAAAACCTCACAAACAATGAGCCGCATCTAGTAATGCATCACTGCTCTCCAAGCAATAAGAGTTCATAACTCATAAGCTTTTATGAACAATGTCCCAACGTTGTCTTTGTCCCTTTGTCCCTTACATCCGGAAAGAACTAGAGGCATGGACCGTGTCACCCTCATAATAGCTCAATCCAAGTTTCTTGATCTAGAACGGACTTCCAGAGAATGGTGAGTCCAATATCACATATTGACTCAACCAAGCATGACCATGCATTTCTCAGTTCAGTTCCATCAAGGGGCCCATGGACGTAACTCCTGTCATATAGGAGGACAAATCCCATATCTGCTCACACACAAACACCCAAATGATTCGTAACGTGCCCAACAACCACCCTTATCATCAACCTTTCTCAAGGAAGACTTTAGATGGCATCAAAGCACGCTCTTCCTCACTTGATGAATGCTGTGACTTCAGGTCAAAGGACCACAATACCATTGTCAATTGAGACCTACTCGTGACACGATTAGATAACAATCCACAGAGTAGTCTCAGGTTGGGTCTGTCCAGTACAACTTGTTCATTAACAAGTACCCACGTGATGACTTGATATCACAATATCATGACCTGCGAGAACTGGTCATCAGTCAACACACGTGCTAGTCTTAAGGTATCATCATCACCCTAAGCTTCTATGATGATACAACGACTAGAGACCTTTTAAGAATGAAGCTTCAAATAAATCATAGGCTCTCCCATTCAAGTCACGTACTTGATGTCCTATGGAAGCGAACATTCTAAGGGTATTTATTATGTTAACATTTAACTATCGCATAGAGAAATCATAATAAAAGAACTTGCCATTAATTGTAAAAGAAAAACTTTGGTACACAATTCATCATATGAATAAATAACAAATAGCCAACAGAATATATGTTTACACGCAACCCACAAGACTCTCACTAGAGTTGATCATTTAGGTATCGTATACCCATTGATCTAGTATGACCATCATGCTTTCTCTGCGCGAGAGGCTTTGTCAGTAGATCCGCAATATTCTCCTCAGTCGACACTCTGCAAATGTTCACATCTCCTCGTTCGACAATCTCACGAATAAGATGGAACCGCCGAAGTATGTGCTTGGAGCGCTGATGAGATCTAGGTTCCTTAGATTGTGCAATTGCACCATTGTTATCACAGTAGAGAACTACGGGACCAACAATGCTAGGAACTACATCAAGCTCGCCGATGAATTTCCTAATCCATACAGCCTCCTTCGCTGCGTTAGCTGCAGCGATATACTCGGCCTTTGTTGTAGAATCAGCAACTGTCTCTTGCTTGGAACTCTTCCAGCTCACAGCTCCTCTATTAAGGCAAAACACAAACCCTGACTGAGACTTTGAATCGTCCCTATCAGTTTGGAAGCTAGCATTCGTGTAACCACTTACAACGAGCTCTTCCTCTCCACTATACACCAAGAACACATCCTTTGTCCTTCTCAAGTACTTCAGGATATTCTTGACTGCAATCCAGTGACACTTACCGGGGTCTGACTGATACCTGCTAGTCATGCTCAAAGCAAAGGAGACATCGGGTCGAGTACACAACATTGCATACATGATTGATCCAATTGCCGAAGCATATGGAATCAACTTCATGCGGTCCTTATCTTCACAAGATTTTGGACACTGGTCCTTAGAGAGATTCACACCATGAGACATGGGTAAAAATCCTTTCTTGGACTCAAGCATGTTGAACCGCTTCAACACCTTCTCAATGTATGTACTCTGGGTCAAACCCAACAACTTCTTCGATCTATCTCTATAGATCTTAATACCAAGTATATAAGTCGCTTCACCCAAGTCCTTCATAGAAAAGCAGTTCCCTAGGTTATTCTTAACAACTTTCAGGGTAGGAATGTCATTCCCAATCAATAGTATATCATCTACATACAATATCAGGAAGACAACAATGCTCCCACTGATTCGCTTGTAAACACAAGGCTCATCTTCATTCTTGACGAAACCAAACTCTTTGATTTTCTCATCAAAACGAAGATTTCAACTTCGAGAGGCCTGCTTCAGTCCATAAATAGACCTGTTTAGCTTGCATATTTTAGTGGCTTCATTTGGGGATACAAAACCCTCGGGTTGTGTCATGTACATTTCCTCAAGGAGGTTTCCATTAAGGAAAGCCGTTTTGACATCCATCTGCCAGATCTCGTAGTCATAATACGCAGCAATAACAAACAATATCCTTATGGACTTTACCATGACAACAGGGGAAAAGGTCTCATCATAATCAATACCATGAATTTGCTTGAAACCCTTAGCCACCAGTCGCCCTTTGAATGTCTGTACATTCCCATCCATGTCGGTCTTCTTCTTGAAGACCCACTTGCACTCTATGGGTCGTACCCCTTCAGGTGGTTCCACCAAGTTCCAAACTTGGTTTGCATACATGAAGTCCATTTCGGATTTCATAGCCTCAATCCATTTGTCGGAGTCCGATCCATTAATAGCCTCTTGGTAGGTTGCTGGTTCATCATCGTGATCCATAAACAACACATTACCTATTTGAGACATGAGAAATCCATATCTCTCAGGCTCAAACCTCGGTCTACCAGATCTACGTAGGACTTGTGTTTCTTGAGCTGGTTCTCTAGCTACAACATCTTGTAGTCCTGTCTCAGAATCCAGTTCCGTTTCATTCACTACTTGTGGTTCTTAAACTTCTTCAAGTTCTACCTTTTCAGTCTTTCTTGATAAGAACTCTTTCTCCAAGAAGACGCCAGTCCTTGCAACAAACACTTTGCCCTCGGACGGTAGGTAAAAGTAATACCCTTTCGTTTCCTTAGGATATCCCGCCAGATAACATTTATCCGATTTAGGTTCCAGCTTGTCAGGCATTTAACGTCGCACGTATGCCTCACAGCCCCAAATTTTAATGAACGACATACTAGGACGTTTCCCAGTCCATATCTCATATGGTGTCTTCAGAACCGTTTTCGTTGGAGCGCGATTCAGTGTCATAGCAGCAGTCTCTAAAGCAAAACCCCAAAAAGAAACAAGCAAGTCTGCATGACTCATCATCGAATGTACCATGTCTAACAGAGTACGATTTCTCCTCTCAGACACACCATTATGCTGTGGTGTTCTAGGTGGAGTGAGCTGTGATACAATACCACACTCTTTCAGATGATCACGGAACTCATAACTCAGGTATTCACCACCTCGATCAAGTCGGAGTGCTTTAACACTTTTACCCAACTGGTTTTCTACTTCATTCTTGAACTCTTTGAACTTTTCAAAGGTCTCGGATTTGCACTTCATAAGATACACATATCCGTATCTACTGAAATCATCAGTAAATGTAACGAAGTAGAAATACCCATCTCTAGCCATGGAACTCATGGGTTCGCATACATCACTATGTACAACACCCAAGAGATCCTCAGCCCTCTCAGTATAACCAGTGAAAGGGGCTTTAGTCATCTTGCCTAACAAACAAGATTCACATCGCTCAAATGATTCATAATCAAATGAGTCCAAAAGTCCATCTTTATGAAGCTTGGATATGCGCTTCTCGTTTATATGGCCCAAACGACAATGCCAGAGATATGTAGGGTTTGAGTCATTCGTTCTTAGTCTTTTGTTATTTTCTACATTATAGATCTGATGATCCAAGTTCAAAACATAAAGACCATTAAACAATTGGGCTACAACATAACAAACATCATTCTTAAATATAGAACAACAGTTGTTCTTAATTATTAAAGAAAATCCAATCATGTCCAAGCATGAAATGGATATAATGTTTCTAGTTATAACCGGAACAAAATAACAGTTATCTAGTTCTATTACAAGCCCACTGGGCAAAGAAAGACGGTAAACCCCTACGGCCACAGCAACAACTCTTGCTTCATTGCCGACACGCAGGTCCGCCTCCCTTTTACTCAGCAATCTTCTCCTTCCCAGTTCCTGCACATTTGTACAAATGTGTGAACCATATCCGGTATCCAATACCCAAGATGAAGGAGCAGAAAGGTTTATCTCTATAACGTAAATATTCGAAGCGGAAGTCATACCTCCCTTCATTTTCTGCAGACCCTCAATATAAGAAGGACAGTTCCTCCTCCAATGGCCAGCCTTGCCACAGTGGTGACATTTCCCTTCCTTCACCGTGCTCTTCTTCTTCATCAGTGCCGAAGACTTGGGCTCGAGATGTGACTTAGGTCCCACCTTCGTCTTCTTAAAGCCCTTGCCCTTGCCCTTATGCACCATCAGTATGGGGCTGGCAGGCTTGGCCTTCTTCATATTGATCTCGACAGTTCTCAACATGCCTAGGAGCTCGGGCAGTGTCTTGTCTATTTCATTCATGTTGTAGTTCAAGACAAACTGCTCGTAACTGTCCGGCAACGATTGCAGGATCAGATCTGTGGCCAACTCTTGACCCATAGGAAAACCCAGCCTTTCAAGGTTCTCTATATACCCAATCATCCTGAGTACGTGAGTCCCTACTGAGTCTCGAACTCCCATCTTGCACTGAAACAACGCTTTTGTGACGTCGAACCTCTCTTGACGAGCTTGCCCTTGAATCATTTTCTTGAGATGCTCGTCAATCTCCTTGCACCCCATGTTCTCATGTTGCTTCTGAAGCTCAGAGTTCATGGTGGCAAGCATAAGACATTCGACGTGTAAGGCGTCATCAGTATACTTCTTGTAAGTATCTTTGTAAGCACAGGAAGAATTCCCGGTCGGCACCTCGGGGACTTCTTCTTTCAAGACATAGAGCTTTCGCTCTGTCCTGAGAACAATTCTCAGGTTCCTGTACCAGTCCATGTAGTTAGTCCCGCTGAGCTTATCCTTCTCAAGGATGGCTCTCAGAGACAGAGTGGAGTGTGAACCACTTGCCATGGAATTCTACAAGAATTCATGCAGAATAATATCAGTACCAAAATTTCAAATACAATTTATTTTAATTTGGATTTCAATTAAAACTCCCACTATTTTATTCAAAATAATAGCCCTCACTATCAATTCGGAGAGTTCATGCGAGCTACTCTCTTAGTGGACAAGATCCGTATATCACCAACACAATGAGTCAGCTTTGGCTTTCCTCTCACAATGCGGTTATTTAGGTAGACAACGCTTGCCAATTGCATCCTCATACAATTCTTGTATGGTTGGTGAATAACTCCTTATTCGCATCCATCATATGGTGCATGCCAACCCTAAGGCTCTTGGCACTCAACCTTTGAGGTCACCTAGTTAAGTTATACCCGATGTCGACAGTGGGATATCACAATTATCCGCTCGCACCCTTACCAAGATAGATTAATGCACCTTGCTTTGGCAAGCCCACACTTCATCGATCGAGGCAGGAAGAGTGTCATCCATCGGAAGGCATCCGAACACTTAATATTAGAGGAAGGGATTTTGATTATGGGTTAACAATTAACCATGATCAGCATTTGATCAATGTGCACATCCACAGAAAAACAATTTCTAAAATTTTGATCAATGTGCACATCCACAGAAAAATAATTTCTAAAATCCACATGCATCCCTTATGTGCACAACCTGACACTATCAACATTTGATAGAAAGGAAAGGCTAAATCTGAACATCCGGACTCTTCCAAATCTTCAGATTTACATGCATTGGACAAAAGCAAAGACAACTCAACTTAAAGCAGTAGACAAGCTCGTCTCTCATTGTTGGATTCAAAATCCAAAACAATACACTGCTTCACTAACCATTCGAGGGACGGTTACTGCTAAGGAGACAACAATTTCTAACAATTAGAAATTACCACGAAATCCCAGACGTTCCTGGCGGGGTTCTAAGGGGCAGAGCCCCTAACCTGTGGGTTATGGGCCCACCGATTTCCCTTGGAAAAACCATCAATAATTGATGTACCAGGAATAAATCTAGACATTTAGAACACTTCTAAATCTCTAGGTTTACACGCACTGGAATAACCTAACTTCCAAAACAAAGATCATGGCCAAAACCTGGCTCTGATACCACTGTTGGGTTTCTCTATGAGGATGGCACAATGCTTGTGCACGCAGCGGAAGGAATAAAACATCAAGACAACCCAAAAGAGATGGGATCGGGCCATGAAAATTGAATCAAGAAGTTAAAATAACTAGGCAAAAATTACCTTAGCGGCGTTGAGTCACAACTCAACGAAGATGCTCCAAGCTTCGTGTCCTCGTCGGTGGGGAGTTCTACGTGGAATAACGTCCACGTCTCTGCAGAAATCCACACGAGCGGGAGAACCCCGAGCTTCGTCGCACGAAGGGTCGGGAGGAAGATCAACCGCACCTTTGCACTTCCCACAGACTGCTAGGTCCGCGCCAGGGAAAGCAAGATCGGCGACTGTCGCCGGAGATGAGGTCGACGGCAGAGCGAACAGGCGGCGGCGGAACGATTCCGTCCGGCGGGGTCGGGATTCGGCGGATCGGGGATCGGCGGAACTTTTCCGTCGGCTCGATTCGTCTACAGGAGTATCCCGATGATAGATAATCTCTTAATCCCAAAAACCCTAAGTCCCCTATTTATACCAAAGGCATAAACAGTCCAAAGAACACCGCTATCCGCAGACCACCCAAGTTTGGGTTTCAGAGTCATTCGGCGAGAATCAGCACAGGTTCGGCGAGAATCAGATCCAGATTCGGCGAGAATCAACAGACAGATTCGGCGAGAATCATCTGCCGATTCGTCGAGAATCAAGGATAGAATCGTCGAGTATCACCAATCGACGGGAATCAAACACTTTTGATTCTCGACGAATTCGTCGATAGTCGTCGAGTATCACTCGACGATTCATTCGCGATGAATGATTCTCGACGAATTCGTCGAGAGTCGTCGAGTCATACTCGACGATTCTTGACGAATCATTCTCGACGAACTCGTCGAGAGTCGTCGAGTCATACTCGACGATTCTCGACGAATTTGTCTTAGCAACATTTGCCTGACTCCCCCATACTGTATGGTGATTGGTAACCCTTACCAACACAGTCAATCTTCCAATTTCTCCACATGCTCTTATGTGCGACCCTGCAGGCTCATATCGCGTTGGCAGTGAGATTACATGTTTGACCACTTCTAGATCACCATGGTAACTCCAACACTACTAAGGTGGTGCTGATCGTTGCTTTGAGATTTGTTTTCCTACACTAAAAGCATGAAAATGAAATAACTATGAGAATATGACAGTTGCCTTCACCTCTTCGCAAGAACTCAATCACAAGAGAGCTTTAGGGTCACCTTCACCTCTTCACACGAATTCAATCACAATACATCGCAATAAACACAACCAAAATCTAGCTTATCATTGAGCAGAGCAAGAGATGATGATAATAGTTCATTAAAACGATCCACACATCAGAACATTAAAAAGACATAAAACTCATGAAAATAAAGCCTAGAGAGGCGAAAAATTTGAGAAAGATACAAACAATGCTCGAGACTGTGCCTCAGGTACCAACGGAGTTCCTGTACCAGTAGCTTTGATCCGTCGTGATCCTTAATTGTGTCCGGGGGCGTAAGGGGAGCTATCAGCTCCACGAGAGTATTTACTCACCTTCTCGAGTTCTTCGCACCATCCTCATCGATCTCCTTGTCTTCTTTTCTTGGCGGCTAGAATGATGAAGAGAAATCCATTCTTTATGGCTTAACAATGTTGGAGAAAGCTTTGGGGAAAAACCCCGTTGGGAGCTAAATCTTGAAGGATGCAAAATCCTTTGTCAAAAATCATATTTATAGGCCGTCAAAAAATATGGCCGTGCACGATCGGGCGCACGGTCGTGCGTCTGATCGTCCGCGAAGGATTGAGAAATTGGCGCGAAAATGAGAAGCCCTAACAACCGCAAAATGACTGTGCGCCTTTAGCCTCGCACGGTCGTGCGAGCACAAAGGCGTATGAGCGTTTATAGAAATTGGATTTTTGAGGAATCCCAACAAATGCACATACACGGCCGTGCAAAACCCTCAAGAGTCCATTCGTTTGGACGTAATTGGGCGAATAGAATTGGAATGAGATCAATTCCAATTCTGCAGAAATTGGAATTGAAGTCAATTCTAATTATGTTGCAGAAATTGGAATTGAAGTTGATTCTAATTCTGCTGTTGGACTGAATGCAGGAATTTTGGCAGTGAAATTAGAATTAACCACAGTGCAGAAATTCTGCCGGAAGCGGAAACGATGGAATTCAGAAATCAGTGGTCGGGAGGTCTTCTTTCGCTTTGGGTGGAAATGACCTATTTAAAAATACCTTGGAATTGGATGTAATTCCAATTCCATGCTTTTATTTTGCTAATCGAACGACAATTGGAATAGGGGATCCTATTTCGATTCCATTCCCGTCCAAACGAACGGACCCTAAATGCAGACTAACCGTACGGTTTGAACGCGCACGGTTGTGCGTGATCAAAACTCACAGGCAAGTTCAAAACCTTTGATTTTCAAGCATTTCGACTATGAACGCACATGATTGTGCGGAATTGGACTCGTACGGTCATGCATTTCATAGCAAAGCTCTAAACATGCACTACAAACTCCTCAAGGGGATTACTAGCTTCCACACATCAATTTGCTATCTATATTACTCATAAATTATTAGGAAACATAAAGGATGAGGGGGAGAGGTGATCTCCCTCAAACTTGCAATGCATTGAAAACTAAGAAAATTCATCTATTTTGCTCACAAGGTGATTATCTGTGGACTTGATGAATGCTACATGATAAGCAATGGAAATTCATAATGTAGGAGCAAAACAATGAGAATACGAGCTAAATAGGTGCAAAATTCCCTATATGAAAACCACTCATCAATATTCCACGGAGTGTTTTAAAAATCATTGGTTTGACACCGTTCTTACACCCATTAGTGCACTGTGGTTCGAGATAGGTTACCACACGATCCGACAGCTCGACTTTTAGGAAGCCCTCCACGAGCAAATCCATTACTGCTGTGCCTCTTCGTACTCCCTTGGACATGAAAGGCAAAGTGGTCATCCAGTATTATTGATGTTCTGGTAGAAGCCACGTGGTCATTGTGTCCCACGTGGAACCTGCTAATTGAGGAATTGGGCGAGCTCAATACTGAGATTGAGGATATATTTGTGGAGAAGATCGTAGTCAACGTCTAGACGATTGAGAGAGCAACTCTGAGAGATTAATAGAGTTGTTGCACATCTCATGTGCAAAGGAAGATTGGCTGCGACCACTATTTCTTGTACTTATTTCCTAGCATAGATGACCCCTGCAAGCTTGTTATTGATAGTGATAATTGCTTGAATACTGTTGTGTGGAAAGGTTTAGAGCTTATGAAGATCACTAAGAACCCACATTCACAGCCTAATTGTGTCTTCTCGGTGAACAAGACAACCATCCAGGTCACCCAACAATGTTTAGTTCACATACGTCTAGCGTCCTTCAAGGATGAGCTCTGGTGTGACATCATTTTGATGGACACACACGTTCTAGGGAGGCCCTCTTTATATGATTGCGATGCCACATGTTATGACGTATCTAACAAACATGTTTTCTTCGGCAAGGGCCGAAAGATCACTCTCCCCGACCCATCCCAAAGATCTATCCAAGGGTAGGGTCAAGTCATTTATTAACTCTGGCTCCTCTAATCCATTTCACGTATTGAAGACGAGTGAGTTCACGGGGGAGAGCCTGGATTCAGTGATTTTGTATGTATTGATAGCCACCTTGGCTTTTGAGGGCCCTACTGACACGAGTATTATTGATCAGGACATTCGTCACATACTGCATGATTATATATATATATATATATATCATGCCCGAGGTGCTCTCCGATGAGCTTCCTCCTTTGAGGGATATTCAACATGCGATAAATCTTATTCAGCATTGATAGTCGTACCATTATAAGATAATTGTGAAGTACCGTTTTTCAATTTCTCGTGTCGATGACTTCCTGGACACGTTGGCTGGTACCCCGATCTTTGCGAAGATCGACCTTCACAGTAGATACTATCAGACTAAGGGTCGAGAGGACGACAAGTGGAAGAGAACCTTTAAGACGAAGGACGACCGTAAGAGTGGTTGGTGATGCCGTTTAGGCTATCGAATGCCCCTAGTACGTTCTTAAGAGTGACCTTGGTGGTGTATTTCAAAGAATTTTTGATATATACCAAGGGATGTATATACATAAGGTTAATGTATTCTAATTATGATGGAGTTCTATGCCATCATCCATGCACTACATTAGTAGTGTCACTATCTTGTCTTCATAGTGTTTGTTCTGTATTCTGACCACTAGGCTCTACTTTAGCTGGACTCGCAGAAGAAATGAGGTTATCACCATGCAAATTGGGTCTAGTTATGCAAGGATACCACTATGTTGTCAAACACAGAGCTGGTGTTGAGAACAAACCGTCTGACGCTCTGAGTTGACTAGTTAGCTTATTTCATACGATGAGTGAGCACATTGTAGACTTTGACGGTTTAGTCTTAGATTACTCAGAGTGCCAAATTTTAACGAGATATGTTACACGATGGTGAGAGATCCTCCTGACCCCATCATGAGATTTATGATTTTTGATGGTTATCTTTTCTATAGCTCTCACCTGCTATGAAGCACCGACACTTCAAAATGCCCAGCGTGTCGGTGTCGGAGAGTCCGACACTCGTCCGACACTCGAGTCGGAAATCCGACACGCTAGCTCACGCGGGACTCGCATGTCCCGCTCACTCGGACATGTGTGTCCCGCTCACTCGGACACGCGTGTCTCGCTCAATTGGACAGACGGACCCCCTTTCTAGCATTTCAAGTAGTGAAAGTGGAACTACTAGTGGCGTAGACATTTTCTCTAGAAAAAGAAAGATTGAAAGTGGGGAAAAAAGTTTGCATGTGAATCCATTATTTTTGCTGATGATATATAATGATAATGTGTTAATGTTCTATCATTTTTTGATAATTTGTTAAGTTTTGCATTTAAATATTTGATGAGTAATATTTAAGCATGACATAATTTATTTAAATATTTGTTAATTGTTAATTTTTTTATTTTGTTAAATGTTTTAGGATTTTCATAATTATAAAAAATGAATATTTAATATGCGTGTCCCAGCGTGTCAGAATATGGTATTTTTTGAGAATTGACGAGTCGCGTGTCGTGTCGTGTCGTATCGCGTGTCCCGTGTCGGTGTCGGTGCAATATAGCTCACCTGTGCAACCCTTAACCTCCCTCTGCGATAACTTGATATGGGAGTTGCACACTGGCGGAGCCGTTGATCATTTTGGTCAAAACAAAACAATAACCTTATTTGAGGATCGCTTCTTCTGGCCTTGCCTGAAGGAGATAGCTAGAGTTATTAGGCACTACCGAGTTATCATACCACAAAAGGCACACGTCAGTCTCCGGGTTATACCCACCTCTAACAGTCATGCAGGTCTGGGTCAACTTTAGCATGGACTTCGTGCCCGAGCTTCCTCACACCTTGAAGAAGCACGACTCTATATTCCTTGTATCGAACCATTTCTCAAAAATGACCCATTTTACCTCATGCATCAAGACTGCTAATGCATCTCATACCATAACCCTATTCTTTAGGGAGGTATTTAAGTATCATGGACTGCCAATGACCTTTTTGTTTGATCGCTACGTCAAGTCTATGAGCAACGTTTGGAAGACATTGTGGAAGAAGAATAACACAATACTTGAAGTTTTATACCGCCTATCACCTATAGACGGATTGACGGACTGAAGTTGTCAAACAAAGTTTAGGTACCCTTTTTAGTGTCTGGTCGGTGAGACTTCATCCGCGTAGGATTCTATACTGCATATTATAAAGTTGTCCTATCATTCAGTAGGACCACAAGTCCAATCTATGTTATGTTATATTACGACCCTAAGAAACCTATTGACTTGATTCCCATCCTGATTGGATCTCGACCTAGTAATTCTGCAGAGCCCTTCATCTAACATTTGCATGAGTTTCATGAGTATGTTTGAAGAAAAAATGTTGTAAGGAATGATAATTATAAAGTTTGAGTAGATCAACATAGGAGGGAACAGAACTTTGATGAAGGAGAACATGTGATTGCTCACATAAGGCTATGAGGTTCCTCTAGGGAACAAAGATGAAGTAATGTGTTAGGAGAATGTGCTCCTATACGATCTTGAGAAGGATTAGGTTGAATGCCTATGAATTTGGGGATAAACACAATGTTCAATGCATATGTGGACCCCTTCCCTATCCTCACTCTTGAGCCACAACCTACCCAGCTTGCCCCCACACCACCCTTTGTGCGACCCATGGAGGCACCGTCTGAGGATCACTTGAAACCATGAGCGCTATCACCAATCCAGAGGTTAGATAAAGATACATTATAGTTAATGACCTATGAAGCAGGGATACTTCCCGAAGGCAGCGTACCCGTACCGAATATGTATCCGGTACCGGTACGTACCCGATACTCAACGGATACACCTATGTGGGCACACTTGAACTTAGCACATCATTTTGCATATTGTGATAGAAGTCTGTTTTTCTAGAGTAAACAAAAGTTGGTTCTATGCTAGGAACTGTTGGTACGACCAATTAAGTTTAGTATTTGTACCTAGTATGTTTCTGGTACTGGTACGTTTCTGTTACAATTACGTGTATTGAACATGTTGAAACGACACAAGTTATTAACAAAACGACCAATTTGTCTCTAGACTAACCGGAGATTGAAGATGTTGATCACCAATGAAGAAGAAAAAAGACTGATGAGTAGACTTACGTTTAATTTTATCTCTTTTGGTTAAATATATAAGATGTTAATTTTGTAATATTTACGAATGCTTAATGTTTGAAAACTTCATGTTAGGTTGCATTGATTTGTGAACCTGTACTTCAAGTTATGATTTATGTTTGATGTTTTGAGAACTATTTATTGCACTTGTGATGTATATATATATTATATTTGTTATAACTTATCATGACGTACCCGTATCCTTGTTTTTAAATTTTTATCGTACCGTCGTATCGGGTACGTATCGTATCCGGTACCGTACCCGTACCGGTGCTTCCTAGTTAATGACAAACCATGAGTGCTATCACCAATCAGAAGGTTAGATAGAGATACATTATAGTTAATGATGCCAGAGGTAACATAGGACATAGTTGACTGTTGCCCACAACTTCACTACCACACCCATGAGAGATATACTGAGGTTTCTTGTTGACTGGAGAGGCCATCCAACTTCTGACGACACTTTTGAGCTTCCTCGATAGTATGGTCATTTTTTTATTCAGCGAAGATGAATGCTTTATTGCTTTCAAGCTGGGTGAAATTGATGGAGATCACCATGCATGAGGAGATTGACTACCCTGATGATCCACTTATGTTTATTTGCTCAAGAGACGTTGATTTATTTTTTGTTTGAATGATCCTTGTCCACAGATGTGTCCAAATGGTCGTTTCGACATAGTTTTATGTATTTGTTTCTTTATTTTGAATATTATTTTAGTATTTATCAAAACCAATATGGGCACGTATTATGAGGCGTCCATATTGGTTGCCCCATTTTTATTTCCCTATTTGTACACGTGTATGCTAGAGGCGGAGCCGCGGAGGCTATTAATGTTTTGGTTCAGATTTTTTGAAAGCGTCGGTCCTCTCACGATACGACTTTGTGAGCCTCCTAAATGATGACGTGTTGGGTTCTCCATTATCTCCTTACCAGACCCTCTCCCATATTCTTGATCCATCTCCCTCGCCCGCAGCCAAGTCCAGTCATTGCCCGCAACCTCGTACCCCTATCCATCTCCCTCGTCAGCAGCCATGCTCAGTCGCTGCCCACACACCCACCTTGATTCCATCTCTTGCCCACATTCAAGTTCATCCCCGCCCCCATCTCCTGCCCCCTCCCTCGCCTAGAGCCAAGCACATCCACGGCCTCTCCAACTCCCTCCCAAGTCTACCTCTCACCCATTGTACCCCTACAACCACCGCCCCTTCGATACCCCCTACCGACCCTTGCAACCAACAAACCCATGCATCTACAAACGTGTGTATTGTTTTAATTTGAGTTATTATTTTTTGTTCACTGTATTTCTGAACTATTTTTTGTGAATGTGATGATATACATGTTTGCTCCTTGATTTCATATTGTTTTGCAGGGTTTATTCACATTGCACTTGAAATTATTTGCAGTCTAATCGTTGGCGATCCAAAATCTAATATTTAAATCAAACTTCTTTAAATTCTCATGTTTGTTGTGTAAGCCTATAGTTATTTAATTAATTACTTGCAGTTTAATCTTAACTACTTACTGCATATTTGCATCATTTACATTTGGTTAGGGCATTCCTTTGTAGTGCACCTAGGGTTGCATCTGTTAGACAATTCACCTCCAGAGCCCACCCTGCTTTAAATATTCACCACCATGAAACGCGAGAAAAATCCTTAGGAAACCCGCAAAACTCAAAAAACACCAACAAAATTTGGTCAACAAGCTAGTAAAATCTGAGAGAAGGAATGAAAATCGAGGAGATACAAACTCTCTAGAAAAGGCGACATGACATGCCCAAGGGTAGTACTAGCCACGCTGGATAGATACTAAGCTATAAGGAGGAGCCCTCCTGCACGAGTGCTGTCATGCTGCTGAATCACATGAATAGTGAATCTATTCCAACACTAATTTCTGTTGGCTTCTAATAAGAGGAAGGTCTTGTGCATGATACATGTTAGAGAATATTAGGAAGGTTTTGTAAATAGCCCATTTATAGGCCAATTTAGGTCTTTAGTTTTAGTCCCACATTGTTTGTTCTGGGACTCATCTCTCTCTCTCTTCTTATATATATGTACTCATACTTGAAAGTGAATAGTGGAAATACAGTTTACAAGTTTCGACTAAATCTTCTCTACATGGTATCAGAGCTTGAAACGGTCCTTCTGGCGGTTTGAATTCTTCTAACCACCGACCTTCTCTTCTAACCGTAGGCCTTCCCTTCTAACCGCCGACCTTCCCTTCTAACCGCTCCTTTCTGCGGTCTCCGGTTTTCCTAACCGGATCTCCCCTCCTCCGTGGCTTCTCTTCTTTTCTCCCTCCTTCAGTCCTTTTATAGACCTTCCCTTCCGCAGTTTGGAGGGACCCTCTATCCGGCTTCTCGCGCGGGTTCTTCTTTCTGTCCACAACGATTTCTCCCCTCTATCTGTAGCTTCTTGCACGGTTTCTCCTCTCTGTCCGCAGCGGTTTCTCCCCTCTGTCTGCAGCTTCTCGCGCGGCTTCTCGTGCGGCTTCTCGTGCGGTTTCTCCCCTCTACCCACTTCTCGCGCGATTTCTCCTCTCTGTCCGTAGCGGCTTCTCTGTCCACAACAACTTCCCTTCTGTCCGTAGCATCTTCTTGCGCGGTTTCTCCCTTCTGACCGCAACAACTTCTATCTGCTTCTCGCGCGGTTTCTCCCCTCTGTCTGCAGCAGCCTCTATCCGCTCCTGTTCTAGCGAACTGTTCTTGCTGCTCCTCTTCTCGCGAGGTTTCTCCCACGGTCTGTTCTAGCGGACAGTTCTGTTCTCGCGGACTGTTCTTGCCGCCGCTCCCGGGGTTCTGTTCGCGCGGTTGCTCCCGCGGTCTCTGGTCTTTGCGGTTTCTCTCTGCCGGTCTCTTTCCCGCGGCTTGCAGTCGGTTTTCTACGGCTTTGTCGCCCATTGCTTCTGCTTAATTGGCGATTGCTTCACCGTCTATTCACTCGGCCTATCCGCCTCACCCCCCGACCTCTGCTTCATGGCTTCCACCGATGCTTCTATGGACTCAACTGCTGCCTCCTCTCTTTCGGCTCGTGTTGTTGCTTCCGCTACTGAACTTCGGGATGAAATTCGAATTACCACCACTTCTCTCAATGGGAAACAGAACTTTGTGGAGTGGGTGCACTCTGCTCGTCGTGTGCTGCAAACGAAAGGGCTTCTTCATCATTTGACACGGGCTACGCCTTCTGCACCCACTGACGAGTGGCTTCGTGATGATGATCGTGTCCAATATTGGCTTCTCAATTCCATAGATACCGAGCCCTACAGGATGACCATGTATCATGGCACGACCAAGTCAATGTGGGAGGAACTCCACTCTTTCTATTCTGGCCAGAACAACCTCCAACACTTATTCGAGATCATTACTGATCTTCAATCCCTTGATCCCGGGATACCAGGTGATATGACCACCTTCGTTACCAAGGCCAAGACCCTTGTTGAGGCATGAATACAGCACCAAGCCCCTACCAGTGACTTGGTTGCCCAACATGCACAAAAAAGGCAGCCAAGATTGTCACAACCCGCATTTTCTCAGCATTTAGTAATATATCAGAGTAAGAGAAAATACGCGCCATGATGCCACGCCATGCAGGGGAGAACTGCAGACGCTCAGACAAGAACTAACTCCTAACACTTTTCATGAAATTCTCTAGTTTGTTATGATAAAGATATAGTTTGAGTTTACGTTTTAATAGCCGTGTCCCTCGACTCAGTGAATCAACTAGTCCATGGGTGAAAATATACATATACGTAGCGTAAAATACTTGGTTTATTTCATTTATTATCCTACATGAGTATGAAGATCCAACAAGACTATTCATTATATGCACACCTCTAGATTTAGTATAAGTATGAGAAGAGCTTTCAAGTTCATTAAAGTAGAGTGATATTTAATTTAAAGAGATGCTATGAGTATGTGGTAAAATTATTTATCTTTTTATACTTTGAAAGTAACTAACATGCATCCTAACATAAAATTATCCCAGAGAGCGATTGGTTTAACAACCAGCTAGAAAATAACATAGCAACAAGCAAATAGCCTAACATTCTACAATAATCCACTGTTGGCGTCAACAACCTGACACGAACTCACAGAACAAAATGTATGTCTGAACTAAAAAGAAGAACAACAAGACTACCTCACGAATGCGAGGGAAGAATCACTGCTACGACTGCAGAACGCCTGAGGCCACCAACTCTTACTACTCAGACTGCCACTACTCTGAGCCCGAGACATTCAAAAGAAAAGAACGGCTCAACAAGAATGTACAAGTGGTAACAAGAAATAAAATCAAGCAGTTTAGTAAGTTAAGAGGGTTACCAACCCACATAGAGAAATAGCTGTCAAACCACATCATAAAAATCATAAGATAATAAGCAATAAAGAATTCACAGAGATTTAAGTATAAGAAGTTGCACCAAATGCGGTATAAAACCATGCTTCGTTAATATCTGCAAGAGTATGCAAATGAACATATGTATGTACGTAAAAAGAAAGAGACTGATCAGCTCAAACACATGAATCATTAACACTTGTAAAAACAGTACTGAGTTGGTAGACACATTGTCCAACACAAACCATCAGACCAAATATCTCAAAAAGGCACTGCGGTGGTGACCACATTGTCCAACACAACCCGACAGTCCATAAAGAGAAGAAAAACCCACCAGGCGTAATGATTCACAAACCGGCATTGGGGTGGTGGTCCTTTATCCACTACCACCCAAAGGCCACAATGAAACACTTAAAAACACCAATAAAAAACCAAATCTAAGCATCGAAGTTCCCCAAAGACGAAGAGGAAGAAAAGGTCCCAAAATTTCTCTATGGCATACTCGATGAATTGGACTACCTTCGGCGAGAAAATTCCAAGTCCACGCTGATTCGTCGAATATACTCGACGTATTTGTGCTTACCCGACGAATTGTACTCGACGAATTTGTCTGAAACCTAATTATACTCGACGAATTGACTTGACCTCACGTCGGTACTCGACGTATTTAACTTAGAAGCTTCCTACGATTTCTACTCGACGAAATTGACTTGACGAATTGAACCGAAACCCAAGGATACTCGACGAATTTGACTTCACTCGATGCCAACTGGTTTCACTCGACGAATTATACTTGGCGAATTCAAGACACTTGACGCCAACACTACAGGCACTCGACGGATTCGTCGAGAATACTCGACGAATCGTACTTGACAAAAAAGACTATCTCAAAGGATGACTCGACACTTCACTCGACGAATTCGTCGAGAATATTCGACGAATTTCACTCGACGAAAAATACTTGGTCTCACAGGACTCTACTCGACGAAATTGGTATTGGCCGGAAATCCTATATTATTCGACGAATTCAACTTGATCGAACCCTACACTATTCCTACATTCTATGAAGGAAAGAAAAGAGGGAAAAGTCTGAACTAGGAACTAACAAAAGGGAAGAAATCACCACTTGCCTCAAATCTTCCAAAAAACCGGCTTCTCAAGCGCTCCGCTGCAAGGATCGGCCGCAAGAACTCCTCGTCCACGATTTCTGAAACTTTTCGGACAAAACAAAGGTTAAAGGCGCATACCCTAACACCAAAAATCAACGAAACGGGAAAACTTTACCGTGCACTCAAAGATCTCGGCGAGAGCTTTTCGAATCTTGGCTCCGTCGAGGATTTCGTGCACCGGATCTCTGGAAAGCGGCGGCCAAAAGGTTTGCGAAGGCCGACTCGTCACTTCTTCTGCTCTTCGGGCCGACAGTTTGGGGAAGATGATGAATAGGGCTTCGGTTTAATAGGATATATATACACATATAATATTATATTATTAATATAATTTCCAAAAAACCCAAACGACGAGAATTACTAAAACACATCGGTTTTCGATGAAATTCGCACCAAAACCAAATGGCGGTGCTACGAATCCAACGACGAAGTCGAAATCAGGATCCGACAAACCAAACTCGTGCTAAAATTCCCCAAAGTTAAAACAACCATAATCCTAAAAAGGAACTCACCGCGATCCCAATTAAGCCCGGATCGCCACCAAACTTCACTAACATGCTTAAAATAAATCACTTAAATTTTCCCAAGTCGAAAACTCTAATTCCAATTAACAAAATTACGCACTAACGACGGCGTCCCGCTAACTACGCGTCAACGTAACGCCCTTATGTTACTATACGCCACAAAAGAGATCAAAACAATTATCGAAAATTCAGGGGCGTTACAGGGATTTCTATGATGATGGCCTGTGCCCCCTCTCACCTGCATAGTGTTCGAGCTCATATCCTCTCCTCAACTACTACTCCCTCTTTCTCAGATGTTTGCTCTATGCTTCTGAAGGTTACATCGCCATCGGAGGCTCCTATGTCTTCATCTCCGACACTTCTCCAGCTACCTACACCAGCTCATTCCACCCCTGGTTCTTCATCCCGTGGAGGCCGCCACCCATCTGAGGGACGAGGACCTGCTGACAGCCCCCCTTAAATGCACTTACTGTGGTCGGGATAATCATCTTGAGGCCACATGTTATCACAAATATGGTCTGCCTCCGTATCTTGCAGCTTCTATTAAGGCCGGGTCTCCGCACATTGCTTCTGCATCAGATTCTTCCTCCGCTCCAACAGATGTTGAAACTCTTCGTACCCAGCTCCAACATCTCCAAGGGGTGATTTCTCGCTCTTCTGGCTCCGTGGCGTCCATCTCAAATGAAGGTATATCATGTCTTGCCCATAGTTCTCACTGGATAGTGGACTTCGGTGCCACACACCATCTCACTCCGCAAAAGCAACCGCAATACTTGGTGTCTTCGCATCCTGAGTTCATCACTGTGGCCAATGGTGATACCACCCTGGTCTTCGGCGCTGCTAATCTACCTCTCACACCCACCCTCTCTTTATCTTCGGTTTTTCATGTTCCGGAATTCCCATTTAACTTGCTGTCTGTTAGCCGACTTACTCAAGATCTTAATTGTTGTGTTACATTCACACCGTCTTTCTTTATTGTGCAGGATTGACAAACATGAAATATTATTGGTAGGGGACGTCTGTCTAATGGGCTCTATCTCCATGACATTCCTCTTCCCGCTCTCTCTGTCATCTCCTCGGTCGATTGACATCGCCGTCTTGGGCATGCTCCCCTTCAGATTCTCAAGAAAGCTCTTCTGGATATTTCTCTGCATGAGTTTAATTGTGAATCCTGTATCTTTGGCAAAAAACATCGTACTTCTTTTAGTCCTGTCTATACTCGGAGTTCTACTCCTTTATCTTTAGTTCACTCTGATATTTGGGGACCATATAAAATCTCCAGTGTTTCTGGGTCCCGCTACTTTGTAACCTTTATTGACGATTATTCTCATTTAACATGGTTATATTTATTTCGTGATCGCACTGAACTAACATCTATATTTCGTACTTTTGTTACTGAAACTCGTACTCAGTTCTCATCTCCCTTGAAAATCCTTCGAAGTGATAATGCACGAGAATATACTAGTTGGACGTTCTCTGCTATTTGTGCTGAGTTTGACATTATCCACCAACCCTCATGCGCATATACCCCTCAGCAAAATGCCGTGGCCGAGCGAAAAAATCGTCATCTCCTCGATTGAGCGTCTTTAATGCTTCAACAACAGGTACCCACAGAATACTGACACTTCGTTGTGTCAACTGCCTGTCATCTTATCAACCGCATGCCTTCCTCTGTTCTCGCAGTCGCCACTCCGTTTAGTCTCCTCTTCCCCTCTCAGTCTTCTTTTCCTCTCACGTCTCGGGTGTTTGACTGCACCTGCTATGCCCATAATCTTGGTCCACCTTTGGATAAATTTGCCCCTCGCGCAACAAAGTGCATGTTCGTCGGGTACTCTCGCACTCAAAAAGGTTACGTATGTTATTCTCCCGTCGATGGCAAAGTGGTTGTTGTCTCGGCTGATGTCACCTTCCTTGAAGACAAGCCATTTCACACTTCCCCTTCTACTTCTTCTCTACCTACTCTCTTGCCTCATCCTATCGTTCCAGTCACGACTCCTTTACCACCTCTCCTTCCAACAGCACAACCGGGTCCACCACCACCTAAACCACCTCTCCTTCACGTCTACACTCGTCATGCTTCAAACTCTGGGGCCCATCGACAGCTACCCTCTACCAATGCTATCTCGCGGCCGGATGATCCTGCCTCCACCTCTACGGCTCATCCACTAGCAAACTACATTTCTTTACATCGGTTATCACCACCTCTCCTCAAATTTGTTCTTGCTCTTTCCTCTGTTTCTATCCCTAACTCTGTGCAGGAGGCTCTTCAACATCCTGGGTGGCGTGCGGCAATGGATGCTGAGATGTCTGCCCTTTGGGCGAATCACACTTGGGATATGGTCCCCCTTCCTCCTAACCAGTCATGCACTCCTGTATTAACTGTAAATGAGTTTTTGCCATTAAACATACTCCAGATGGGACTATCGATCGGCTCAAAGCTCGCCTTATAGCACGAGGGTTCACCCAACAAGGCCTGGACTACGAGGAAACATTCTCGCTGGTTGCCAAACTGAACTCTGTTCGGGTTCTAATTTCCCTCACTGTCCACCGCCACTGCCCCCTTCATCAGCTGGACATTAAAAATGCTTTTCTGAATGGTGATCTTCAAGAGACTGTCTACATGTGCCAACCTCCCGGGTTTGAGATCACGGGGGAGTCTCGTGTGTGCCTTCTTCGAAAAGCTATCTATGGTCTCAAACAGTCTCCTCGGGCTTGGTTTGAGAAATTCAGTAAGGCTATTCGCGAAGTTGGATTCAAGCGGAGCTCGGCTGACTTCTCTCTTTTAACTCGTCATCAATCAACTGAGACTGTCATTCTCCTGGTCTATGTGGATCATATTCTGATAACGGGTGATGACTCCAACAAGATACACCAGATCAAACAACACTTAAAATTCGGTCTTCCAAACAAAAGATTTGGGAAATCTTTGATATTTTCTTGTCTGGAGATAACAAGACGACCTGATGACCTTATCTTATCACAAAGGAAGTATTGCCTCGACCTCCTTCAGGATGCTGGCTACTCTGAGTGCAAACCTGCGGAAACTCCTATGGATGTCAACCACAAGTTATATGCTAATGAATCTGTCCCTGATTCACTGCTTACAAATCCAGAATATTATCGGCGCCTTGTAGGAAAACTGATATACTTGACGGTCACGAGACCCAATATCTCATTTGCTGTAGGGGTGGTCAGTCGCTTTATGCATTCACCACAGATTTCTCATCTACAGACAGTCGGACGCATTCTCAGGTACTTGAAGACTGCTTCGGAACGGGGGCTTGTATATAAGCCATCCTCCTCTCTTTCTCTTGTTGCGTACTCCGATGCGGATTATGCAGTCTTTCTTGATGATCGACGGTCCACTACTGGATGTTGTACTTATTTTGGAGGAAATCTTATCACATGGCGGAGTAAGAAATAGTCGCCGTGTATCGTGCAATGATAACTGTTGTATCTGAACTCACCTGGTTGGAAAGTCTGCTTGATGATTTGGGAGTCAAACTATTCTCACCTGCAACTTTGCTCTGCAATAGTCAGGTTGCTATACATATTGCCAAGAACCCTGTATTCCATGAGCGAACAAAACATATTGAAGTTGATTGTCACTTTGTCCGGGAAAAGGTTCAACTGAAGAAACTTGAATTGGAGCATGTTCCGGCTTCTGAGCAAGTTGTCGACATCTTGACCAAGGCCTTACCAAGACCAATGTATCAGCAGTTTCTATCCAAGCTTGGTGCTTACGATTTGTATGCTCCATCTTGCGGGGGAGTGTTAGAGAATATTATGAAGAATATGTAAATAGCCCATTTATAGGCCCATTTAGGTCTCTAGTTTTAGTCTCACATTATTTGTTTTGGGACTCATCTCTCTTTCTCTCTCTCTCTTCCTATATATATGTACTTATACTTGAAAGTGAATAGTGGAAATACAGTTTACAAGTTTCTCCTCAATCTTCTTTACAAAAAATGATATAATGTAGCAGTATGGGGTGCTAAAACAAAGTAGAAAATAATGAATCATACTAAATGTGAGTTGGTCTACTAAAAATAATAATGAAATACTTTTTATATTGCACATAGTCTACAATCAAGCGGGCGTACTACAATTTGACATCTATGTATTGCCTCGCATTCTGAATTTCATGAACATGGACAACTCTTTCAGAACTTTTAGATGAGTATATTTAATGGAGGAATCTAGAGTATTCTAGGGAAATGTAGGTCTATGGAGTATTCTAGAAATAGACTTAGGAATTGTGTAGAAGATTCTAAGATCTTATTTATGGATTATTTCAGAGTTCTATTATTTGAAGGAAAACTTTGGAAGCCTATAAAAGGGCAAGCCCTCTTATTTATAATCGTCCAAGCAATAACCATGTTGAGAATTGAAGTTTTTATCTTTTAACAAGTTTTTGTGTGCTGTTCTCCCCTCTCTTTGGGTATTGTGTGTGAAGGTATTGTGGTTCCACATCGGAGCGTCACACACCAACGTCATGCAAAACCGTGCAAGGGTTAATTCAGCATCGCTAGTATTTTATTTTCGTTTAATTTCATGCTTTGATATTGTCGCAATTTATTTTGACCTCAAATGATGTTTAAGCACATTGAGGTGGCATTTTGAGAACTTAATGTTTGTTTGCATTCGAGCCATCCCGGATATAAGAGGGAGGGCTGCTTGGATTATGATTACGCAGGGTTTAATCAATTCTGTTTTCTCTCCTTAACTTTTCTATCTTACGATCTTCTCTCTCGACCGCTTCCCTAGCCGTATGCCCGCTCACCCGCCGACACCAACACCGGGCATTCTCTAGCTACCCTCCACCGGAACAACTTCTCCCTCCCCCGCTGACCACCCTTCATCGCTAATATAGGTTCTTGAGGGTTTAAAAAGGAGAACTCCAAGCTCCTCCAGGATTTCTATATTGCCCGGCTGCGAACTAGATTTCAAATGGGGATCCCTATCAACTTGGTATCAAATCCAACACCTTCCACCTTAGGCCTTCCGACCTTCTCCGCCGTAGATGAGCCTCCTGCACAGGAACTTCCCGTGCGCACCTTTGCTCGGTGTAAGCAAACTTCGGGAGCCCCGACTCCTATGTTGCATGCATTTCTCTGCCCATCCAACCACATCCTTTGGTCCCTTCAATAACTTTCAAGCCCCACTGCAACGCCATCCTCTTGCTCACCCCTGCACGCGATCTTCTCTTTTTGACAACCCACTCTATGGACGAAGGTGGACTTATCTTGCCGCAGTTTCAGAAAATGATGGAGGCCCACAACAATGTCGTCATCGAGGCCATCAATTCTCGCCTTGATGCCCCTGCTACCACAACGATCCGCCTCCCACCACGGATCAACCATCCAACCCTGACCTGAGTTCACTCACCCCCGTTCTGTCGAGAGTGGTGTTTCCCGCTATGCGAAGATGGACTTCCCTCTCTTTGACGGCCGTGAGGATCCCCTGACTTGGCTTACATATTGTGAACAATTTTTTGTTAATCAGCACACCCCTTCAGAGGATTAGATTAGTGCTTCCTCTTTTCACCTCATGAGCTCGACCCAACTATGATTTTTCTTGCTACAACGGGTAAACCTCAGACTTGGGTGGACTTAAAGGTCAATTGCAACCTTCGATTCAGTCCCCCGTTCGCAACAACCCCATTTACTGCACCGCTTCATCGATGAGTTCAAGCTGTTGGGATATGGTTTTCAGGTTGAGGACAAAACGAGTGTCTTGAACTGGGTGGTAGACATTCTCTCTCACCGCGACCATCACGACGGGACTCTCTTCACCATCTCCCAGCCCATCTCTACTATTCTCACTCACCTTAAGTAGGAGATACATGATTCCCCAACCCCCTAGAGCTATGTTGATAAAGTAGAGAGGAATAATCCAACATCATTTAATTGAGAGAGGCCTTACTCATATACATATACTTGAGTAAGGAGGAAACCTAAAAACATAAAAAGATCAAACTACCCCAATCCGGGTTTAATACACTAAGGACGACTTGGAATAACCTAAATATATATTACAACTCTCCCCCTCAAGTCGGACGTAAGATGTCGGTCATCTCAAGCTTTTGAATATTATCAGTAAACACATCACACCCCAATCTTTTGGTAAACACATCGCCTAGTTGATCTTTGGAATGAACAAAAGGAGTGACAACTCTCTTTTATCCAAGTGATCTTTGATAAAGTGTCGATCAACCTCAACATGCTTTGCCCTATCATCTTGGACTGGGTTATTAGCGATGCTAATAGCTGCCTTATTTTCACAGAACAAGGAGAAAGAGGCTGTCTCAGAGAAACCCAGATCTTGTAACACAGTACACAGACATTACTCCTCATATAGGCCCTGAGACATGGCACAATATTCTGTCTCTGTACTTGATCTTGTCACAACATTCTGCTTCTTGCTATGCCATGTCATAAGATTTCCGTCAACAAAGGAACAGTATCCTGTTGTGGACTTTCTGTCATCACGACATCTAGCCCAATCAGCATCAGTAAATACTTCAATCTTCAAGTTGTTGTTTTTGGAGAATAAGAGACCACGACCAGGGGCTTTCTTCAAATATCGCAGCACGCAATGCACAACTTCTTGATGTCTAATCCTGGGAGAATGCATATATCTGCTAAGGATACCGACCGTAAACGTAATGTCAGGGCGTGCGTGAGATAGATATATAAGTTTTCTAACCAATCTTTGATAACGTGATACATCTGTGTGATCACCATTACCATCTTCCTTAATCCTGTGATTTTCCTCCATAGGGGTGTTCGCAGGAACACAATCAAGCATGCCAGTTTCCTTTAGGAGATCCAATATATACTTCCGTTGGGATATAAAGATACCCTGCTCAGATCTTACCATCTCGATACCCAGGAAGTATCGTAACCTTCTTAAGTCTTTGGATCTTAAGATTAACAATCTCCTCTGTGTCATTTCCGATAATCACAATATCATCCACGTAGACAATGAGAACCACAACCCTCTGTTCATGTCTCCGAATAAACATGATATGATCAAATTGAGCTTGCTTGTGCTCAAACTTGAGCATAATAGTGACAACCCTCTGTTCATGTCTCTGTAGAACAAAGAACGATGACGTTGAGCTTCACTGGAGAGCAGCGACGGATATCGAGAGCAGCGGCGAAGGGCTTCATTGGAGAGCGGTAGCGGCTTCACTAG
This sequence comes from Platanthera zijinensis, assembly GCA_039513925.1. NCBI lineage: Eukaryota > Viridiplantae > Streptophyta > Magnoliopsida > Asparagales > Orchidaceae > Platanthera > Platanthera zijinensis. The sequence continues at coordinate 126,129,310 of CM077089.1, read as the reverse complement.
AGAACAACAACGTCGTCCTCCTCAGCAACCGATGACGACGTCGGTTCCGCCCGTCAACCGCATCAGCGGGTCGAGCACGAACAACCGCTCAGACTTGCAAATGGGAGTAAACGACCGATCGAGTAGGAGAATGATGCGAGAGACACCGTCGGGTGACGCGAGAGACACCGTCGGGAGACGCGAATGGGAGATCGGGAGGCGCGATTAGGTTTTCTTGCTCTGATACCAAATAGAGAGGAATAATCCAACATCAATTAATCGAGAGAGGTCTTACTCATACATATACTTGAGTAAGGAGGAAACCTAAAAACAAAAAAAGACCAAACTATCCCAATCCGGGTTTAATACACTAAGGGCGACTTGAAATAACCTAAATATATATTACAACTGTTAAAGATGCACCTCAGGCGTGCCTAAGCCTCAAAGTTCACAGAGCTCAGAGGTTTGCGCCTTATTTGTGTCTTTAGAACGTGAAAGGCGTGCCTGAGTGAGATTTTTGTTGTAATTTTTTTAAAAAACAATGAAAAAAATAATGTGAGAACTATAATTTTTAATTGATTTGGTGTTTGTGGAAGATAATTATGCGCTGGGATTTAAATATGATGCAAGTGACCACATTAATTCTATTTTTAAAAGATATAAACGATAGTAATAAATGATTACTTAGTAGAATAAATGAAGAATTTGATCGAGAAGATGAAATGATGTTTGATGTTAATTATTTAAAATGTGGTTGCGCCTTACCTTCGTTAGACGCGTGCTTGTTCCTTGAGCCTTGTGCCTAGGCTTCAAGACTTCTTTGCGCCTTGGTGCGCCTTGCGCCTTTAATAACTAAGCCCTAGAGCTCCTCAACCAAATCAAGGAGGGGAGGCTTCCCTCTTGTTGGGCTGTGAAGGATGACCTCATTGTGTACAAAGGAAAGATCTATCTACCAACTTCTCCCCTACTGATCCTCGCCATCCTGGACGGTACTCGTGTAGCAATCCATGAAGGGCTTTATCCACTTGCCTCCTCAACGCAATCAGGCAGAATTCTTTTTAGCAACGCCTCAAGTGTAGCGTGCATGATTTCATTGTCGTATGTTCAGTATGCCAGAGTATAAAGGCGGATCACCTACTTCCAACAAGCCTTCTTTAGCCTCTTCTAGTGCTAACACAGATATAAACAAACATCTCTATGGGAATTATCGATTGTTTGCCCACCTCGAGAGGGCGACTCGTCATGATAGATTCTCCATGGGGCCTACTTCATCACCATGAATTGTCCCATTATAGCGGAAGGGGTCGCTCGTATCTTCTTTGATCAGGTGTCCCTCCTACACGACCTATTCAAGAGTATTGTGTCTAATTGGGACACGATCTTCACTTCTTAGTTTTGGTAGGAGTTGTTCACACTGTGCGATACTAAGCTCGTCCTTTCCTCTGCTTATCACCCGCAGTCGGACAAGCAGATCGAGGTGGCCAATCAGGCAGTCGAGATGTATCTTCACTGTATCACCGGGATCTCCCTAAGGACTGGGCACGCTGGTTTCCTTGGGTGAAATACTGTTACAACACGTCCTATCATACAACCCTCCAGACCACTCCCATTTGTCTTAACTACAACTAAGATCCCCCTTGCCTACTCAAGACGTCGGCTTGTTGGCTAGTCCGACAGTCTTGGATAGCGACTTACAGAACCATGACCGGATTCTCAGCCTTGCTTGCTAGCGTCTTGTCCAGGCATAGGAGTGCATGGAGACCACCGACAACCAGGGATACCACGATCTCTTCTTCGCACATGAGGATCGGGTGTGATAGAAATGACGACCATACCTCCAGACATCCGTCGCCAAGAGACCCTACCACAATTTGGACCCCAAATTTTTTTGTTTGTAAGTTTTGCAGCGTATCGACGACGTGGCATAACATCACCAACTCCCACCTGATACTCGGATTCACAATATTTTCCATGTGTCTCAGTTAAAGATTTTCATAGGAGTGTTACCCTTAGAACCCTTGGTCCAACTACCACCACAGCTGCAGGACATGCTTGATGTCGACAAGGGAGATGTTGTGGATCCACGTTGGGGTATCACATGTCAGCGTCGGGCAAAACCACGTAAGGATTAATTCCGCATTGCTAGTATTTTATTTTGTCTTTTAATTTCGTGCTTTGATATCGTCTCATTTTATTTTGACGTCATATGTGTTAAGCCCAATGAGGGGGCATTTTTGGGAACTTAACGTTTGTTTGCATTTGAGCTCACCCGGATATAAGGGGGAGAGTTACTTGGATTATACTTATACATGGTTTAATCAATTTCTCTTCTTTCTATTTCATCAACTTTTCTATCTGACATCTATCTCGACCACTGACCTAGCTGCACGCCTACTCACGTGCAAACGCCAACACCGGTATAAGTTCCTGAGGGTCCAAGAAGGGGAACTCCAACCTCCTCCAGTATTTCTATGCTGTCCGGCCGCGAACTAGATCCCAAACAGGGATCCCTATCAAAAGGCCGTATTAGGATTGATGATCTTAAGGTTGCATGGGTGTCAACCGCTAGAGAATTCCAAGCCCTTGATACTTGCATGGTGCTAAGACAGCTCTTCACTGTTTTAAATAAAGGAGCCAAGTTTTTTTTTTGTTCCTTTTACTTCATCTGTCTCTCTTCTTATTTTCTTCTTTTCCCTCCTTTCTTTTTATCTTTGCTGTATCTATTCATCTCTTAGCCCAGTCCAGTGCCCCTCCCTTTTGTAGAAGTCGTTTGCACTTCTCCAGTTCTCTGCACAATTCACCTATACTTAAATAGTTCTGGATGTGGCTCTATCTATTTCTTTCACAGCAATAAACACATGCAATTGACCTGTGCATCCTCTTGTAATTTTGTTCAGTAATGTCAGTGGATGAACTATGGCTCAAATATGTTTTGAAGCAAATCCATAATATGAAAAGTTGCCACAAGTATTTGATCTTTTTCTTACCATTAATAGAGGTGCAGTTCATTTTTATTTTTATTCGTAATACTCATATTCTTTTAATTTTATCTTTAACCTGTGGAGAAATAAGACCATGCTTCACCACTCTAACAGTCGACACATTTCTTCTGCTACAATATGCAAAAAAAAATTCTGACTTAATAATCTGTCTCATCATACTGGATTTGCATCATTACTGACTCTCAACGGGGTTCCTTACAATTGCTTTCTCTTATTTTTTTTTAATTAAGAACACTTCCATGTCATTTATTCTATGACAGTTTTTTTTTCTGAAAGCCTACAAATATATCTGTTGGGAGTATGTCTTGAGCACTCTTTGTTCTCTTAATGTTTGTCTAGTTCAATGGTTCCCGGGTCAAGAAATCCAATGTGGGGAGAAGAGTTCAACTTTTTTGTTGATGCACTTCCTGTCCAGGTTAGCTCGATGTGCCTCCTTCTCTTTCTTTCAATCTTAACGCATCGAATGGGCCTCATGCATAAGTTTTTTTCTTAAATTTCGGAACATCATTTTTTATATAATATTATGAGGCTATATTAATCGATACTGCCTTTGCCACTAAGACGATACTCTTATAGTGTGAAAGTGTTCCCTTTGTGTAAGAATACAGCCATCCAACTAAAAAAAATTGGTAATAAGAAGGGCCCAAGATTTTATAAATGCACCAAAGACATATTGAATACACGGTATGGGAGTATTATTCCACGTTGCTGCAAAGCTCTTTATCTATTGTTATTTTAGCATAGTATGTGTGCAACTCAAAATAAGAACGGGTATATTTTTTGGTGTGGTCATTTTAATTTTCTGTGCAATCCGTTCAGATTAATGTTACAATATATGACTGGGACATAGTATGGAAAAGCACAGTTCTTGGATCTGTTTCTATTCCTATTGAAAATGAAGGCCAAACCGGAGCTATCTGGCACACACTAGATAGCACGTCAGGACAGGTTTAGTATTAATATGTAATCTATTTTTTATCGTAAGTTTGCTTGAAAATTCTTTTATCAAATGTATTATTCATTTCAGGTTTGTCTTCATACTAAAACAATGAAACTTCCTGCGACTTCTGCCAGGTTATTTCTTTCTTCTATTTGTCTAGCTGATACTACTTTCTAGTACCACTTTTTGTTTCTCGGTTGCCAATCAAACTATTGTACTCCTGTTTTTGCTTTTATGTCAGGAGGTTTTCTTTTCGTTCTATGGATCCATAGCCTCGTTTTTTAAGATAATACTTGTTTTTTTTGCTATATTTAAGATAAGTGGTTTTGTTGGATATTAAAATTAATGGCTTTCTTGTATTATTGTCCCATAAGAGCCTCATTATAATAAAAGAGTGTAAGATGTAGCGATCCTGGATCCATACAAGCATGAAAAATGTTGATTTAACTCTACTATGAGAACTACTACCGACAATGATAATATCATCAACATAAACAAGAAGAATATTAGGTTGGTACCAGAATTTCCTACCGTGGTTTTCACTCCACAACACTGCTTCCACGAGATTGCCCAAGAGGCCCGATAGAGAGAGATGGATATCGCGTACCTAGAAGGAGCCACCCGAGCATGCTAATCCGGTAAATAGGTGGTGTTACAATCAAAGGCCTCTCCGCCAACTCAGAAGTGTAAAGAACTCCTATGAAAACAAAGCTTGGTAATGCAAGAGGGAAAAGTTCTGGAAAGAGAGGTCAACCAAAGATTCCTTCCCTTTAACAACAAATGTCTATTTATAGGATTTGGGGCCTACCCAATAAACAACCTATTTGCCCTTCTGGGCATGCTAGAAATAGGGCTCGGGCAGGTATGTAGCCTATCTCCATTAATAACTTTTTTATTCGCAAACATACAAGCTAGAAATAGAGAGTGCCACTGGCCTGGGCAGACAAGCAGCCGCTTTGCAGCCTCTCTTCATAGAGATGGAATGGTCTACCTTACTTAGAAGCCAAACGAGAAACAACCTTAGAAAACTTCTAAAACAATGACCGAGAAGATTGCTTCAGAATGTAAAGAGACTTCCTATGGACATACACAATTTTCATCCTTTCGTGGACACTAGAGGCCTATGCATAAGAACCACTCTCTTAATTCAACTTTTAAGCATGAATTTTTGGTCTTTAACCAATGTAGTAAGACATTGAATCAGTAGAAGCCAAAGAGATAAGGAGCCAACCAAATATCAATTTACTCATAGGTGAAAAAAGTAGGTCTGTAAGTGTACTCTGTAGCAACAATAGAATCCTTAAGATACTTAGTCGTCCCATCCATATTATGATTTACAGTAAAAATCAATGTACACCTGACTGTTTTACGACCAATAGGTATCTTCTCCAATTTCCACATTATTGGCTGAAAGTCTGCAGTTCCACTTTCATACTTGATATCTAACCAGGATTCCATCGGGCTTCCTAAACACTAGATGTGCTAGCAGTAGAGTCGAGAATAGTGTAAGGCCTAAATTAGGGAGATGGTGCTATGAGGAGTGGAGAATAATGTGTAATATGATTTGTGCTACATTGTGCTTACCCTTTTTCAAAGCAAAGGAAATATCACTCAGGATATTGTACGATGGAATAGGTGATGGTGGAATTCAATAATCTTAAAACTTGATGGAAGTTATATAGTATACTCATGTTTTCTGGTATAAATCAGAATAAAATAATTTTTTTTGCTGGAACAAGGGAACATTGACTTGGACAGAGAAGTGGGAGATTTCAACAGGGAAAAAAGGGGCAGTTTTCAGCCTTTGGCCCAATCCTGAGTTTTTTCAATCCATTGTCAATACTGTTACACGATAAACTTATATTTTCTCCCCATAAATGTAATACATTATATTTAACTGTAAATGATTCTTAGACCCCTCCCCCCGCACGCACACGCGCACACACACACACACACACTTAATTAGATGAATAATAAATGCCACAACCCTTGGACTCCTTCGCTTAATGAGCCTCTTTGAATACACTTTCCATTTCCTCGCAGAAGTTCCCTGAGCCACAGCAGAATTTGAGCAGGTAGAATCTGAGTTGTATCACATGATTTAACTAACGTATCCTAGGCTACAATGTTTAGTTCTAGCACAGGCTATTCAGGGTGCATCTAATTGGTCCATTCTAGATGGGGCTAATTCTGCTCGGTTGGCCGTTGAGTCGTAAAGTTACTCCTTTTATGAAATTTACTGAATATGCAAAATTATGATATGAATATTTCTCTAGAGGGAGAGGGTGAATAATGATTTAAAAACTCTTTGCCCTAAAATTTTTCCCAATGACAATATGTACACAACATAGATCCAGATAACAAACAATGAATCACAACAGAGATATAATAAGAAACTAGAAGCAACTTCATGAAGATAGAGTCTAAGCTATAGATCAAGCATCCAGACAACCGTGTCCAGCACTTGTTTCAAACAAAATTAGACTTAAGCACAAATTAGTAAACACATAAGTTTTTATAGAGATACCTGAATCAAATGGGTACTCCTCTCTTCTACAGCCTATGAGATTCCACTACCTTCAGTAAGGCCCACTGAGTCTTTTTCACTCTGCAGCCTCTTGTATCGTTTGTTAGGAGATTCTGGTTTTTCTTGAAAGTTTTTTGACTCGGAGGAGACTTGGCAACCTCTTTAAATCTTTAGACGGGAGATCCTGCAATCCTTACAACTTGTGAAATGAGAGACTATTCACAGAAAAGAGATTATCACTTGTTGCGTCTCAAGAAGAAAATGTAGTCAGTTTATAGAAAGAAAGAAAGATTAGTGCTCCCAGCTTTGAGAGGGAGGAGAGGGAGTTTCTTTCTTTTGAAAGAGATTTATATTATTTTTTTTCCAAGATCTAATAAGGAAGTGCAACAACTACTTTCTTTTCCTTATAACTCCTTGATCAAGTCCCAAAAAGAACGAGTATCTTCCTTTTCTGAATTTTCCTTGTTGCTTCTGTAACGACTTTATTTGAATTATCGACAATGTTGCAAATTAGGTCTCCCGATCGACGACCGACGAATGTTGAGCTCCGGGTTGGTCGGCGATCACTGAGCTATGAACAGCGATCGACGAACTCAAATCTCTGTTCTTCAGTCTCAACTTCCTTCCGAACCTCAGTCAGCGAGCGGTTAACGTTTCACCGGTCAGTGGACGCCTGTAGTGATTGACAATCGAGATCCTTCCTTTTTTGAGCGCTGATTAAGTGATCATTCAGTCAATGATCACAGGGGCTCGGTCAGCGATCGGGTCCCCAATTGACAAACGCTCGGTTGGCGATATGGTAACTAGTCGGTGTACAAGTCCCCGATCGACGAATGCCTAGTCTATGAACGCTGAGCTCCTACTTAACTTAGCCATTCTTCTTCTTTTGAAAGACTTCTTTTTAGCTTTTTTCTTCTGATCAGTTTTTTTCTTCTATAAGTAGTCTTCTCATTTTTTTTGTACCATCAAATCAAGGATTTTCTAACAATCTCCCTCTATTTGATGAGGACAAAATCACTAGAAATTTGATTCGACTACCAACAACAACTTCTTGTTACCTTCTGCTACTTTTTTGCTTTGCTCTCCCTAATTTCTTGTCGAAGTTCATCTATCTTGAGTTTCTTCTTGCACAGTTCCTCCTCTTGAACTGAGGCTTCTACTTGTACTGGATTCTTCTCCCTCTTCATTTGGAAATGGACAAGTAGAAGTTTCTTCTTCCCCTACAGTACGTTCTTTCCCATCTAGAGGTTGATCTGTTCCTCCTTTCTTGCAGCAACAACAATATCTTGATAGTTTTCTCTTAAGATTCTCCCTTTTTTTTGTTCTCAGACAAATAAGGTCTTTAGCAGTCTATGTGTTGCAGGACTGGAGTCCCACCAGCCTGCCACCCTGGCGCGAGGAGTCACACCAGCCCAGGGGTCCCACCGGGAGTCCACCCGATAGGTATTATCAGGTCCGCGGACCGTTCACCCCAACCCATCCCCGGCCCCACAACAGGACCGATAGGTTGTTGCGGCCGGGGCTCGATTTCCTGACCTCCTTGATAAAGAACTCTCATGCGAGTTCTCATCACCAACTGATTGGTTGTTGTGGCCGGGGCTCGATTCCCTGAGCTCCTTGATAAATAACTCTCATGCGAGTTCTCATCACCAACTGATCCGGATCAGCTGGTGATGAGAACTCGCATGAGAGTTCTTTATCAAGGAGGTCAGGGGATCGAGCCCCGGCCGCAACAACCTATCGGTCCTGTTGTGGGGCCGGGGATGGGTTGGGGTGAACGGTCCGCGGACCTGATAAGGCCTATCGGGTGGACTCCCGGTGGGACCCCTGGGCTGGTGTGACTCCTCGCTCTAGGGTGGCAGGCTGGTGGGACTCCAGTCCTGCATCATAAAAGTGCACTTTTATGATGCAGGACTCTTCATTTTAGATACGCATTGAGAGATAAGTAAACTCCCTCTGGAGTTGAACAACTCCTTTCTTCTTTCATCTGGCTTCACTTTAACACAACAACTTCTTGTTACCTTCTGTTTTGCTCCCCCTACTTTCTTGTCTAAGTTCATCTACCTTGAACTTTTTCTTGCATAGTTCCTCCTCTTGAACCGTGGCTTCTACTTATACTAGATTCTTCTCCACCTTCATTTGGAAATGGGCAAGTGCAAGTTTCTTCTTCCCCTACAGTACATTCCTTCCTCTCTAGAGCTTGATCATCTCCACCTTTCTTGCAGTTGCAACAACATCCGAATAATTTTCTTGTAAGATTCTCTCCTTTTTGTTCTCAGACAAATATGTTCTTCAACAGACTATGAATCTTCATTTTAGATACCAATTGAGAGATTAGTAAACTCCCCCTCTCTTAAACAACTCCTCTCTTCTTCTTTCAGCTGGCTCCACTCTTTAGATACCAATTGAGAGATAAGCCAATTTTTGCACATCAAAAACAAGAAAATCTATTGTACCCGCTCCTTTTAGGTAGAGAGGGATAAGTGGAGACAGTAAAAAAATATACAGGATAAGCCACTTGTGACCTGTGAGTCAGCGATCAGCATTTGTTGACCATTGGAATTGGTGGCACTCAATGATTGTTTGTCAATGCTACGGTCTGCGTTTGGCGACCGGCTGTTAGAAAGCCCTTTGCTGAGCGGCTGCAGCAAGTTCAACCTCTTGTACTGGGTCGGTGCTCAGCCAATCTATGATCAACCATCTGTGCGGTCGGCAACTAGTCGGTCAGCGATCGTTCACCGCAATCTGAAATAGAGAGTTTTTTGTAACTTTTCTTTCGTTTTTTCTTGAGTAGAAAACTTCCATGTCTTAGCGAAGGAGATATGGTAGTGATAAGGAACATTGTCAGTGAGATTCCAGGAGTAAGAACAATGTTGTATCTCTGGCATCCGATATGGCACTAGTCTACTGTTTCTCCAGATTTATTCTTAAAATTCTCATACTAGCCTATGAGATCAGTTTTTTTATCTTCTCTTACATCTCACTCCTTTCTATCATGATAGTAAGAGCTTCCCGAATCTCTTTGGCAGAATAGAAGTTCATTACATTCTGATATGGGTCTCGTGAAAGTGTTTGACACCAGATGCTCATGGCCTTTTCATTATAGCCTATCATCTTCTTGTTTTCATCAGACCATTGGTGTCTAAGCTTCATCACTTTAGTTTGAGTGACAACATCAATCTTTCTGGGTATGAAGTGTCTCAATAAGATGAATTCAAAAATATCAATATCAATAGAGTTCATATAAAGCCTTACTCTAGAATTCCATATACCAAATCTATTTAAGGGTGAGGCACGGTCTCTCTGTTGAGACATTTTGTGATTTAAGAAGATTTCTAATAGAAATACTCAGAATTAGAACCTTGATTCACCAAGGTTTTAACTAAACATCACTCTTCATGAATGTGTTGAATTATGATCTGATTATTTCATTTTGACCCCTTACGGCTACAGACATACCCAACCTCCGATAACTACGATTTTGCACTAACCATGCTACCCAGCTCTAGCAATGTCTTCTGTATAATTTATGGAATTGCGAAAGAATCAAAAACATATGATATTATTGAATGCGTAGCAGGACATTTCTTCTTTTTGAACTGTCAACCAAATGGGTCACTTCCTATGACAAACGTTAGTCATAAATTTACGACCTAATTCTAATAACGAGCCCCAACTGCTAAAAGTATCACTTCGCTTAGCAAAAAGAAATAATTAGCGATTTAGACTAGGTTATTAAAGGCTTCCCCAGCTGCGCCTAAGGCTCCAGACTCACCAGACTCAGAGATTTGCGCCTCCGTACGCCGTATTTGCGCCTTTCAAATTTGAAAGGCGTGTCTGAGTGAGATTTTTGTTGTAAATTTTTTCTTCAAAATTTAAGAAAAAAATAACATATGAACTCAATAATTTTTTTATCGATTTAGTGTTTGTGAAAGATAATTTTGCGTTGAGACTTATATATGATGCAAGTGACCACATTTATTTTATTTTTATGAGATATAAATGATAGTAATGAATGATTAATTAGTAGACTAGATGAAGAATTTGATCGAGAAGTTGAAATGATATTTGATGTTGATTATTTAAAATGTATGTGGTTGCGCTTTGCGTTCATCAGGCTCCAATACACTTTGAGCTTTGGTGCGCCTTGCGCCTTTAATAAGAAAGATTTGGAACAACTAGCAAAACGGATACATAAAAATCTAACAAATATAGTAGAAAATTAACAAATTTATTCATTGCCATTAGAAGTAGTTAAAGAAAAAAATTTAGTCAGAGTACTTAACAGAGAATAATAACATTTACTGAATATTCAAAAGTATTTAGACATCTCACCTTCTCAGTATTAGGCAAAATACAAGTATATAATATTGTTGGTGTTCCTATAGTGATCTGGAAGTAGTCAAACAGTTAGTCTCACTCTCAACGCGATTTGAGCCTATAGGGTCACACATAAGAGTGCTTGGAGAAGTTGGAGGAAGGATTGTGTTGACCCCATTCATATGAGATATGATTAAGGGACCAAACCTATGACATAAGGTATACTGTCGGGTATCGACGCACGTCGAGTGCGTATCGACGCACGTCGAGTGCGTATCGACGCACGTCGAGTGCGTATCGACGCACGTCGAGTGCGTATCGATGCACGTCGACTTCCTATCAATGCATGTCGACTTCCTGTCGACGCAACCAAGCTCAGTGCCGAAGCAAGCTCTTTATCGACGCTACGCCGAGTAGAAATCGACGCAACGTTGAGTTTTACTCAATGCAGGTGCGTCAACTGCGTGTCGACACAGTTGCGTTGAATGTCGTCGAGTGCATCTCGACGTTGCGTCGAGTATTTATCGACGTACGTTGAGTGCAAATCAACACATGTTGAATTTTGGCGGACTTCTAAGAGGGCTTCTGTCTGTTTGTTATCATTGAATATAAATAGACTTAAAAAGAATTTTCCTGTGTGTGTGCGTGTGTGTAACTCAAGTGCGTGTTTCTGAAACCATCACTTGCCCTAGATCCCGTCGTGACTACTTCTTGTCGCCAACTCTCCTGGAAACGAATATAGCAATTTGTGGAGACGCAGAGAGCAGTCCTTCACCAACCCAGTTCTCGTGGGACAAGATATTGGGATTCTCCACCGCTCGTGTGAATACCTGTAGAGTCACAGATCTATTTTTGTGTTCACTCAGCCGTACGTTTCTGGACTGGATCATTGGAGCATCTTGGTTGAGTAAAGACTCAATTCCTCTCAGGTATATTGCAATATATTGCAGTGATTTATTTCTTGATTCATGGAGATCGCAAGATCCTTTACTCTTTTGCGTTGTTCTTGTATGTTTAGTCTGCTGCGCACATATGATGTGCTGTTCCACTCTAGTATAGAAAAAACCCAACGGTGGTATCATAGGTAGGTTCCAGATTCAGTGTATGTAAATCAAGAGTTTTAGAATTGTTCTAAATGTCCAGATTTATTTCTGGAACATCAAATGTTGATTTTTTCTCCATTGTACTGTGTGCACTGTGCGTGCCAGGAACGCATGTGATTTGCTGTGATTTCCATGTTTCAGAATTTCTTTTTCCATTACAGTAACCGTCTCTCCATGTGGTTTGTGAAATCAAATTCTATCTTGAATTTTGAATTCAATAATGAGGGACGAGCTTGTCTATTATCATAAGGAAGATTGCTTGTGTCTATATCCAATACATGTAAATCCAAATATTTAGAAATGTTCTAGTGGTTTAGCCCTTTTTACATCAAGTGTCGATGGTTTTCTTTTGTGCACATCTGAGATATATTTAGAATGTGAATGGTTTAATTTTGCTTTTGCTTATGTGCACACTGATTAAATATTAATCATGATTAAGTGTTATTGATTATCATAAAATCCCTTAGCCCAATATTAAGTATTTGGATGCCTTCTGATGGATGACACTCTTCCTGCCTCGATCGATGAAGTGTGGTCTTGCCATAGCAAGGTGCATTAATCTATCTCGATAAGGGCCCGAGCGGATAATTGTGATATCTCATTATCGACATCAGGTCTAACTTAACTAGGTGACCTCAAAGGTTGAGTGCTTAGAGGCATAAGGTTGACATGTACCATATGATGGATGCGGATAAAGAGTTGTCCACCAACTATACAAGAGTTACATGATGATGCAATTAGCAAATGTTGCCTACCTAAATAACCACTTTATGAGTGATCAACCAAAGCTGACTTATGGTGTTGGTGAAATACGGATCATGTCTACTAGATAGTAACTCGTATAAACTCTCTGAATTGATATTGAGGGTTATCAATTTGATTAAAATAATATGAGTTCTTTTAATTAAAGTCCATATTAAAATATAAAATGTATTTTGAAATATTGTACTAAATTTTACTTTGTATAAATTTCTTGTAGAATTTTCATGGCAAGTGGATCGCACTCCACTCTGTCCCTGAGAGCTATTCCTAAGAAGGACAAGCTAAGCGGGAGAAATTTCCTAGATTGGTACAGGAACCTGAGAATTGTTCTCAGCCAAGAACGTAAGCTCTATGTCTTGGAAGAAGACCACCCTATGGAGCTAACCGCCACTACACCTTGTGCAGATAAAGATGCTTATAAGAAGTATGACGACGACTCCCTGGATGTTGAATGTCTCATGCTTGCTACAATGAACTCTGAGCTTCAGAAATAATATGAGAACATGTGTGCTTATGAGATAATCGAGCACCTTAAGAAAATGTTTCAAGGGCAAGCTCGACAAGAGAGGTTTGACATATCCAGGGCGTTTTTTCAGTGTATGATGGGAGCTCGAGACCCAGTAAGGACTCACATACTCAAGATGATTGAGTATATGAAGAACCTTGAAAGATCGAGGTTTCCTTTGGGTCAAGAGCTGACTACTGATTTGATCCTGCAATCGTTGCCGGACAGTTATGAGCAGTTTGTCTTAAACTACAACATGAATGAGATATATAAGACACTGCCCGAGCTCCTAGGCATGTTGAGAATTGCTGAAATCAACATGAAGAAGGTCAAACCTGTTAGCCTCATATTGATGGTGCATAAAGCAAGGGCAAGACCAAGGAATCAAAGAAGAATAAGGTATGACCTAAGTCTTATCTTGATCTCAATTCTTCTGCAGTGAAGAAGAAAGACGTGGCTAAGGAAGGAAAATGCCACCATTATGACAAGTTTTGTCATTGGAGGAGGAATTGTCCTCTTTACATTGAAGATCTGCAGAAGAAGAAGGAAAGTGTGGCTTTCGCTTTAGGTTTGTTCGTTATAGAAATAAATTTTTTTGCTCCTTCATCTTGGGTATTAGATACCGGATGTAGTTCTCACATTTGTACAAATATATAGGAACTGGGAAGGAGAAGAGCGCTGGTTAAAGGAGAGGTGAACCTGCACGTTGGAAATGGAGCAAAAGTTGTTGCCATTATCGTAAAAGTTTACCGTTTTTCTTTGCCCACATGGCTTGTAATAGAATTGGATAATTATTATTTTGTTCCAACCATAATTAGAAATATTATATCTGTCTCATGTCTTGACATGAAAGGATTTTCTTTCATTATTAAAAACAATTGTTATTCTATATTTATGAATGATGTTTGTTACGATGTAGCCCAATTGATTAATGATTTATATGTTTTGAACTTACACTATCCGATCTATAACATAGAGAATACTAAGAGACTAAAAACCAATGACTCGAATCCTACATACCTTTGACATTGTCGTTTGGGTCATATAAATGAGTGACACATATCCAAGCTCCATAAAGATGGACTACTGGACTCATTTGATTATGAATCATTTGAGAAATGCGAATCATATTTATTAGGCAAGATGATTAAAGCCCATTTCACTAGTCATACTGATAGGGCTGATGATCTTTTGGGTATTGTACATAGTGATGTATGCGGACCCACGAGTTTTATAGCTAGAGGTGGGTTCTACTACTTCGTTACATTTACTGATGATTTCAGTAGATATAAATATGTATATCCTATGAAGTGTAAATCCGAAATCTTTGAAAAGTTCAAAGCATTTAAGAATGAAGTAGAGAACCAACTGAGAAGAGGATAAAAACACTCAGATCTGATCGAGGTGACGAATATCTAATTCATGAGGTTCGTGATCATCTGAAAGTGTGGTATTGTATTACAACTCACTCCAGTTAGAACACCACAACATAATGGTGTGTCTGAGAGGAGAAATCATACTTTTTTAGACATGGTACTGTCGACGATGAGTAATGTAGATATACTTGTTTCTTTTTGGGGTTTTGCTTTAGAGACTACTCCTTTCACCATAAATCGTGTTCCAACGAAATCGGTTCTAAAGATACCATATGAGATATGAACTGGGAAGCGTCCTAGTATGTCTTTCATGAAAATTTGGGTCTGTGAGACATACGTGCGACATCGAATGTCTGACAAGTTGGAACTCAAGTCAGATAAATATTATCATTTGGGGTATCTTAAGGAAATCAAATGGTACTACATTTACCTACCGTCTGAGGGCAAAGTATTTGTCGTAAGGACTGGTGTTCTTGGAGAAAGAGTTCTTATCAAGAAAGACAACCAAGGTAGAGCTTGAAGAAGTTCAAGAACCACAAGCCGTGAATGAACCTAAATTAGAGCCTGAGCAAGGAGTACAAGTTGTTGTAGCTAGAGAGCTTGCTTAAGAAACATAAGTTCTACGTAGATCTGGTAGACCAAGATTTGAGCCTGAGAGATATGGATTCTCGTATCTCAAATATGTAATGTGTTGTTTATGGATCATGATGATGAGCCTGCAACCTACCAAGAGGCTATGAGTGGGCTGGACTCCGAGAAGTGGCTTGAAACCATGAAATCTGAAATGGACTCCATACATGCATATCAAGTTTGGACCTTGGTGGAGGGATACGACTCATAGGGTGCAAGTGGATCTTCAAGAAGAAGACCGACATGGATGAGAATGTACAAACATTCAAAGGGCGATTAGTGGTTAAAGGTTTCAAGCAAATTCATGGTGTTGACTATGATGAGACCTTTTCTCCTGTTGCTATGGTAAAGTCCATCAGAATTTACTTGCTATTGCTGCGTATTATGATCAAGATCTAACAAATGAATGTCAAAATGACTTTCTTTAATAGAAACCTGCTTGAAGAATTGTACATGACACAACCCGAGGATTTTCTATCTCTAAATGAAGTCACTAAAATATGCAAGCTGTAGAAATACATTTATGGATTGAAACAAGTTTCTCGAAGTTGGAATCTACGTTTTGATGAGAAAATCAAAGAGTTTGGTTTCATCAAGAATGAAGTTGAGCCTTGTGTTTAAGAATTAGTGGGATTATTGTTATTTTCCTGATATTGCATGTAGATGACATACTACTGATCGAGAACGATATTCCGACCTTGCAAGCTGTTGAGAACAACATAGAGGACTGTTTTTCTATGAAAGATTTGGGCGAAACAACTTTTATACTTGATATTAAGATCTATAGAGATAGATCAAAGAAGTTACTGAGTTTGACCCAAAGTACATGCATTGAGAAGGTGTTGAAATGGTTCAGTATGCTTGAGTCCAAGAAGGGTTTCTTGCTCATGTCTCATGATGTGAGTCTCTCTAAGGACCAATGTCCTAAATTTTTGGAAGATAAGGACCGCAAGAAGTTGATTCCATATGCTTCGACAATTGGATCAATCATGTATGCGATGTTGTGTACTCGGCCCGATGTCTCATATGCTTTGAACATGACTAACATGTATCAGCCTGATCTCGGTGATAGTCACTGAACAGCAGTCAAAAATATCCTAAAGTACTTGAGAAGGACTAATGCTGTATTATTGGTGTTTGGTGGAGAGGAAGAACTTGTTGTAAAAGATTACACGAATGTTAACTTCCAAACTGATAGAGACGATTCAAAGTCCCAGTCAGGATTTGTATTTTGCCTAATTGGAGGAGTTGTGAGTTGGAAGAGTTCCAAGCAGGTGACAGTTGCTGATTCTACAATTGAGGCCGAGTATATCGCTGCTGCAAATGCGCTGAAGGAGGCTGTGTGAATTAGGAAATTCATCGGCGAGCTTGATGTAGTTCCTAACATTGTTGATCCCGTAATTCTCTACTGTGACAACAAAAGTGCTATTGCACAAGCTAAAGAACCTATATCTCATTAGCGCTCCAAGCACATACTTCGGCGGTTCCATCTTATTCGAGAGATTGTCGATCGAGGAGATATGAACATATGCAGAGTGGTGACTGAAGAAAATATTGCGGATCCGCTGATAAAGCCTCTTGCACAGAGAAAACATGATTGACATACTAAGATCAATGAGTATTAGATACCTGAATGATCAACTCTAGTGGGAGTCTTGTGGATTATATATTTGTCGGTTGTAATTCATATGATGAATAGAGTATTATGTATTTCATTTTATATTTATGACAAGTTCTTTTATTATGTCAATTTGATTCTATATGATAGAATAATTAATATGATAAATGCTCTTAGAATGCTTGCTTCCATAGGAATTCAAGTGCGTGACTTGAATGTGAGGTCCTTTGTTCAGTAGAAGCTTCATTCTTAAATGGTCTCTGGTCGTCGTATCATCTTAGAAGCTAAGGGCGATGAAATACATTAATACTAGTATGTGCGTTGACTAATGACCGGTTATTACAGTTCATGATTTTTTGATATCAAGTCATCACATGGGTACTTGTTAGTGAACAAGTTGTACTGGACAGACACACCATGAGGCTACTTTGTGGATTGTTATATAAACGTGTCACAAGTAGGTCTCAAGTGGCAATGGTGTTTGTGGTTTTTTGACCTGAAGTCACATCATCCATCAAGTGAGAAGGAGCGTACTTTGATGTTATAAAGTCTTCCTTGAAGAAGGTTGATGATAACGGTGGTTATTGAGTATGTTATGAGTCATTTTAGTGTTTTTGTGTGGACAAAAATGCGATTTGTTCTCCTATATGACAGGAGTTATATCTATGAGCTCCTTAATGGAATGAGACTGAGATATGCATGGTCATGCTTGGTTGAGTCAATATATGATATTGGACTCACCAAATTTCTGGAAGTCCATTCTAGAAGAGGAAATTGGATTTGGATAATTATGAGTGTGACACAGTCCATGTCTCTAGTCCAATCAGGATGTAAGGGACAAAAATACAAGACAACACTAATACATTGGTCGCAAAAGGCTTGTTGAGTTATGAACACTTATTTTTTGAGTAACAATGATGTATTGCTAGATGTCGTTCATTGCTTGTGAGACTTTTTTTGATATGTTCAAGATCAAGTGGGAGTCTGTTGGTGTTCCTATGATGATCTAGAAGTAGTCAAACAATTAGTCTCTCTGCCAACACGATTTGAGTCTATAAGGTCACACATAAGAGTGCTTGGAGAAGTTGGAGGAAGAATTGTGTTGGACCCATTCATATGGGATATGATTAAGGGACCAAACCAATGACATAAGGTATACTGACGAGTTGCGTCGAGTGCGTATCAATGCACGTTGAATGCGTATCGACGCACGCCGACTTCCTGTCGACGCAGCCAAGCTCAGTGTCGAAGAAAGTTCTTTATCGATGCTACATCGAGTAGAAATCGACGCAACGTCGAGTTCTACTGGACGCAGGTGCGTCGAATGCTTGTCCACACAGTTGCGTTGAATGTCGTCGAGTGCATCTCGACGTTGCGTCGAGTTCTTATCGACACACGTCGAGTGCAAGTCGACGCATAATGAGTTTTGGCGGACTTCTAAGAAGGCTTCTGTCTGTTTGTTATCCTTGGATATAAATAGACTTGGAAAAGAGTTTTCCTGTGCGTGTGTGTAACTCATGTGCGTGCTTCTGAAGCCGTCACTTGCCCTAGATCCCTCCGTGACTACTTCTTGTCACCGCCTCTTATTGAAACGAATCTAGCAATTCATGGAGACGCAGAGAACAATCCTTCACCAACCCAGTTCTTGTGGGACAAGATATTGGGTTCTCCACCGCTCGTGTAGATGCCTGTAGAATCACAGTTCTATTTCTGTGTGGACTCAACTGCCTGTTTTTGGACTAGATCATTGGAGCATCTTGGTTGAGTAAAAACTCAATCCCTCTCAGGTATATTGCAATATGTTGTTGTGGTTTATTTCCTAATTCATGGAAATCGCAAGATCCTTTACGTTTTGGATTGTTCTTGTATGTTTATTCCGCTGCGCACATATGATGTGCTGTTCCACTCTAGTATAGAAAAAACCCAACAAATATATCATGTACAACTACAAAAAAATAGCCAGTTATAATTTTTCCTCCTCAATATTACCAAGTTAAAGAGGGGGAGGGATTACTAGAATATTGTTTGATGTTTCGACGTGAAATTAAGTGGCACGGCTGAGGTCGCCCTCATTTCGATGCTATGAAATTTCATGGCCTTCTTGGATGCACGCCTTTATGACGTTGTTGCACTCTTGCAACAAATTAAGAATTCGACAGCCCTATTTCTAGCGCAGCTCGTGTCGCTGCCTTTTCCACCGCCACCACCAGTCCCTGCAGTTGGCCCTCCGCTCCAGCCGCAGCCGCGTCACCGCCCTCCACGGTGGTTTTCCCGTCGCCACCACCTCCTATTGGCTTCACCTTGCAGTTTTTGCTTCTAGCCACATCGCCGCCTTTTCTGTCGGCCCTTACTCCGCTGACCCTGTTGAGTCCGATTTATATAAGGTTTTTCGGACTCATTCGGGCTCATTTTCGCACTCTAACACTTCACTTCTTCCACGTTTGCACTTATATTTCACTTATTCTCTATTTTCACTTGAAGTGCACTTTTAGCCCGTTGTGGTGTGCAATTGCGCACTTATTCAGTTGGGGTAAGCACATGGTGCTCCCACCTCTTTATCTCTTCTTGTGGCATTTGTCTGCACTTGTCAGTGGCATGCGGCCCCAGTGGTGTGGTTTTGGACACGCAGGGGAAGAGCCCAATCTATTTGATGAATTCTGTGCATTTCGCACGCTCGTGCGTTTTTCCTTCGCGCACGAATGTTTTGCCCGTGCGTTGTCTCATTATCGTCTTGCTTGTCACGATCACTTGTTCGCACGACCGTGTGATTTTCCTTTGTGCACAGGACTTTTGCCCGTGCGCAGTCATTATGCTAAAAAATGGGGTTCTGTCGCCGCTCGTGCGTTTTGTTCACGCACGGTTGATTTCGACCGTGCGAGAGTAAATCGCACGGAGCTTCCTGTTTTGTCTAAATTTTTATGATTTATGTTATTCGCGTGTTTTCTTCGCGCACGGTTGATTTCAACCGTGCGAGAAGAAAATCGCACGAGCTGCTCCTTGGCCGGAATTTATATGTTCTGTCCCGGCCCGTGCGTTTTTGTTCGCACACGGTAGTTTCAACCGTGCGTGAGTAAAAATTCCACGGGCGGATTGTTGGCCTGATTGGAAATTTTACGGATTAAATATCACACGTTTACGCATGCACGGTCGTGCGTTCGAACGTGCGTGACCATTTTTTGACAAGTTTACTATTTGAGCGCAGGATGTCGCCCTAATCTCGATTTGGAATTCATTCTGCACTGTTTCCCGCTCCAGTCTGCCCAGTTTCGCTGCCCGCCGTAGGGAGGAGCTCTTACTCCGTTTCTTCCTCCATCCATTAGGGCTTCGCCCTAGCCCGCCTCCATCATCCAAGGACTTCAAGGAAGAAATCTTAGCTTCATCCTCATCACCAAGTGAGGAGATCTTTCAAATGACGTGGCCAAATTATAGTTTACCGGAGAAGACCGGTAAAATAGGAGGTGATAACCCTCTCGTACCCCGGACGGTAATAGAAGACCGAGCAAGGATGCCGAGTGACGACTCAACGATTCTTTCCGTGAATCTTCCGCGAGTCTTCGGATTCGGTTGTATCTCGCATTCTCTCTCAATTCTTGTTGATGTTTGTTGTTATTTTCTCTATTGTAAGATGTATGCTATAAACCTTGGTTCTAATTGCTATTTCATTTCCATAAAATTTTATTTGGTTTATTTGTGTTTGAGATGCGCCTCCATCTTCCATAGTCGTTGTGTTGGATAGATTGTCACTCTAACAATTGCTAGTTGTGTGTCGTGCGAAGATGTGAATTCAACCCTCAAATCTGTCATCGTTGTCATTCCATCCACAAGCCTACTCGTTCATTCGCCAAGCCAAGCGGTGCTAACGGCCCGCATAATCCCCACGCCTTGCGATGGCAGATTTTGCCTTCTTACCATTGTTGTCTGCCACTATTCACATGCGCCATCACCACCGCAACATGCTACCTGGTACTCTTTTGGCGTGAAATTAAAGAGCTAATCATCCGATTAAAGTTCGAACTTGAGGACAAACTTGATTTCGAGGACGGATGTGATGTTATGGATCCATTTGTCAGTTATCTTATCATATTATTATTATAATATTATATATTTGAAGTCGAGTATTTGTATCGAGTCGAGTTATGTTTAGTCGTAGTTGTTATTGTAGACGAACACGAAAGTAAGATAAATAAATGAAATATTTTATTAATTTCTCACACATGCCTCTTACAGGTTACAAGTATTTGTACACTTATACAGAAAGAGAGAGAAATCATAATCTAATTCTAAGATGTGAGACTAAATCATAAGAAGATAATGAGTTGTAGCTGGTCTTTACAATGGGTCTTTGTACATATTCATTTAACATTCCCCTGTAAGCTGGTTCATACAAATCGCATGCGTCAAGTTTGGACAAGAATTGATAAATATAACAGACACGATAAGGCCTTAGTATGAATGCCAACAACTTACCTGACAGTAGGAACAAGTTTCAATTCCAATTTCTTCAGTTGAACTTTCTCTCAAATGAAGTGACAATCAATTTCGTTATGTTTGGTACGTTCATCTAATACACGATTCTTAGCAATGTCGATAGCAGCTTGACTGCCACAAAATAGAGTGGCTAGAGAAGAGAGTTGGATGCTCAGGTCTCTTAGAAGACTTTCCAACCACGTAAACTACGAAACAACAGAGGCCATTGAACGATACTCAGCTTCGGCAGATGAGCATGCAACCACGAATTGCATATTGCTCCGCCGAGTGATAAGGTGTCCACTAAAGTTTGTACAATACCCACTTGTAGAACGACAATCATTCAAAGAGTCAGCATAGTCAGCATTAAAGTAAATATTAAGTGATAGGGTAGAAGAGGGATTTTATACAAGCCCTTGTCCATGAGTAATCTTTGAATAACAGAGGGTGCGCCCAACTGCCTGGAGGTGAAAGATCCATGGAGCATGCATAAATCGACTGAAAACCCCTATGACAAAAGATATATTTGGTCTTGTAATTGCAAGATAAATCAGCTTCTTTACAATACGACGATAATACTCTGGGTTTGGAAGAAGTAAATCAGAGTCAGAGATATGCGCGCTGAGCTTGTGATTGACATCTTTTGGTGTGTCAGCAGGCTTGCATCCAGAGTAGCTAGCGTCATGAAGAAAGTCAAGACAGTACTTCCGTTGAGATAAGACAAGACCATTAGAATCTGGGATACCTCGATACCAAGAGTATTACCGTGCCTGTCGGACGATGACGAGCGAATAAAGAGAAATCGTCCTAGCTTCGAGTAAACCCAATATCACGAACAACCCGACTGAACTTGTCAAACCACATTCGAGGATTCTGTTTTAGACCATAAAGAGATTTTCTTAGGTAACATTCATGGGACTCCTCCGTGGTCTAAAACGGTTAGATGTTATTAGACAGTCTCAAAGAGATCGTCATTGAGAAAGACATTCTTGACGTCAAATTGTTGCAACTTCCAATGTCGATGAACAACTAGAGAGATCAAGACACGAACAATATTCAATTTTACGACACATAAGGTCTCGTCATAATCGAGTCCCTGTTGCTGAGTAAAACCACCAGCTACAAGACGAGCTTTTAGTCGTTCAACCGACCCATCCAGGACATGCTTGATGACGAATACCCACTTACATCTCACACACGTCTGGCTAGAAGGAAGAATGACAAGAGCCTAACTCTAATTTGCCCAAAGAGAAGCCATTTTTTCATCCATGGCCGCACGTCATCTCGGATGCTGAAGAGCCTAATGTAGATAGGTAGGGGTGGGAATAGACGACATAGAAGTTGCAAATTTATGTAGCTCTGAAGACAGGCGATGCGATAAAACATAGTTAGACAGGGGGTGAGAGGTAGACGCTGGTGCCGGATCACATGATATCATTAGTAGAGGGAAATTATAGTAGAGCATCATACCGAGGAGGGAGACGAGTTTACACATGAAGAAGGGGAGATTTGGATGATATGGTGATCGGGGTGCGTAGGAGGGGGGAGATGAGAATGAATAGGAACAACAGGGTGCAGCGTAGGAGGTGCTGGAGGGGCCATAAGGAAAGAATGAAAAGGCTAGTCTTCGAGGAAGGTCACTGATGCAGGACGACGCGTAGGGTTTGCGCGTCTGTTTGCTTTTCTCTAGAAAATCCTAAATGCATGCGAAGATTAATGAATTTTTTATAAAAATTAGAACGATCGTTGCGCCGACTTTGAAACTAAACAACTTTGATTTTTGGAAAGCACAAAAAAACTATTTGTTTTTTAAAAAAATGAATTTCCTTGGATTACTGGTTCAATTCTAAATTCGGGAAGGAAGTTTGCAACTTTCGTTCCGTTCCCTTTGTTGTAGCAAAATGGAAATCGTAAACTCCAAATACGTTTCCGTTTGGAGTTTTTGATGTAGCGTTCGCTGACAAAACTCAGGAAAAAACCCAACAATGAGTCTATTATCCTACGAGAAAATATAGAGACACACACAAAGGAAAAGATAGAAACAATTACCCACGGAAGAGACGTCTTCCGTATTTGAAGTCGATGACGATCACACGAGGAACTCCTCATCACCTTCGATCTCCCGCTCCGAGGTCGGCCGCTATCGCACACGGGCACCAAGGAATTAAATTGCTCCCTCACACGAGGTGGTTCCACGGAATCACTCAACAAAGCAAGGGTGCTACAAACTAACAAGCTAAAACTCACTCGCTCTCACACAAGTGGCTCCACGAGATCTCTAAGCACAAGAGAAGTGAATCCCTCACTACCAATCCTAAATCACTCTATTTGCTAATGCTAACGCAAAAGTGGCTCCACTTAATCTCAATCACTCTACTGTCTCACGAAAGCAAACAAACAGTAAACACCCAATCAAGTTTCATCTGACAGAAAGCAGAACTCTAAGATGTTCACTAACATTTACCTATTACAGGACCTCTAAAAACACTGTTCATTCACCACCAGCGAATCCAGGAAATCTCATACACCAACAATCAATCTAACTGAACTCACAACAAACTTCACCAATTACTCTAACACTACTATTCATCCACTGTAAAACTTTACAGGAATCCAACTACAAAAGGATACAACACTAAACTAATTTTGGTCAGCACTGTTCATCTTCTTCTCTAAAGGGAATCAAACTAACAACACGTAAAATTAACTCTCCATACAACAATCATACGAAAAATCTCTTCAACAGCATTCTGCCCTAACTCCTACCCAGGAAATCACAATCCGGCAAGCACTCAATAAATTTTCATTCAACATCAATCACTCAAGAAACGAAAATACAAAACACATCCCCTTTTATAGGGTTACAACAGAGAAGATGCCAAAAAACAAGAAAACATGCACACAGCCATGGCGGAACTAGCCGAAGCTTGAAGTTGCGGCCATGACGGAACTAGCCGAAGCTTGAAGGTGCGGCCATGGCGAAAACTACAGAAGTTGAGGGCGTCGTGGCTCGTCATGGGGGAAGCTACTCCTGGTCCAACGTTGATTTCAGGGAAGGAGGCGTGCGACTGGATCGTGGGGACTGGGCGTGGTAAGATCAGGCGAGGCACTTCCACCATTTCTCTTTTTCTTCTGCGGCTCTGGGTCAGGGATGATGAACCACTGTATGTTTACCCTAATCATCATATTATATATATATATAGTTATATTAATATATATATATATAATATATATTGATAACTAAATATATAACTTATATATATATATATATATATATGTATATATTCTTAAATCTATATAGTAAAAAAAAATTACAATCAAAACAAAAACAATTATATAAATTTCAAAATAACACACAACAACAATCAGGGCCGGTAGAGATCCCGTCGGGTGCGGCGTTGGGCATTTTTCGTGGACCTGACCTAGGTTGATCTCCACCAACTCTCCCCCTTTCGAAATCACTCATCTCTGGTGAGTGCTCTGAGTGATCGTACGGTAGAGGATCAACATCCATGCCAACGAATCAAGATCTCTGAAAACCACCATCAGTAGTGGTCACTGTCCAATATGTGCTCGAGAACTGTAATAGAATAATCTCCTGGTGTTCATGCTCAACCTGAAACTGGCAGTGAAAACAGAAGGAACTATGATGGAAGTGTCGATAGCAGAATGAATGTCAGTATGTCCTGAATGTGGCTCCTCACTCTCACTCACCAACCCAGAAGAAACAAATGGAGGAGAAGACAATGGAAATTCTAAAGACTCATGCGGACAATCGTGGAATAAAGTCAGATAAGCTACGTTAAAAACCGGATTTGCTCCCCAAACGGAAGGCTTCTCATACGCATTTTCCCCAATCCACTTTACTACGGTCAGCTAGTTTCTTTAAGATACCAGAAGGTAACCGTTTCCGGATTTAGCCGAACCATTACCAAGTCATCTATTTTGAAACTAGTAGTTTTTTTATGCTTGTTAACTTGAGTTGCATAAAATCAATTGTACTATGCAATTTTTCGCTCAAAATTTTTTATGCAAATCATGCAAATGCAAAAAATGACTACTAGCACGACTAAGACCACAAACCAATGGTTTCAGATACTAAAAGCAACTCCTGAGATAGGTACATGATCTGGAGGCTCAGAGGGTGGATCATAAAAGAATTCATCGCGAGGCCGATGAACACTCAAGTGCAAATCAGAGACAACAGTGACCAGATGTGTCAACATGGTGTGCGAATTGTCTCTGCAAGCGTGGGTGACAGGATATAATATCAACAGTATAGTGAGCGCACCCTCAAACTCGACTGTGCTACTAAGAATAAATACTTCTCAACTGTACGGTAAACCCATAAGTTTTTCATCTGGGGGTTCACCAGGAGGGGTATAGTAAAATTCGTCGCAAATGTGACGCGTACAGACGTAGGCTCCAAAGACATATGAAGTGCTCTCCTTTAAACGATAATGCACGTGATGTACGACAACCGTGATAATGTACTAAGGGAAAGTGCGACATCCAGAGGCTCCCCATGTGGGACATCTGAAAACTCATCTAAAGTGAGAGTGATCAGATGGCTACTATCAAATTCATCTCTCCGAAGCATTATCGACATCAAGGGAAAAAATGGAGCAGGTATCCATTTCTTAAAATTTGTTAGTGGGTTAACCACACAAATCTCATCCATACAAAGACGAGGTGGCTCGTCTGTAGGCTCAATGGGAGGGTCGTCAAATGACCCATCAGTAGAGTGATAGTCCTCCAGTAGTAAACCATCAGAAGGGGTGGTACTCTCGGAAAGGGTAGGGGTGACTACCTCGAGATCACTACTAAGCTCTCGGCTCCCAATCGTAATGTCACTCGGTGCGCTATCAGATGTGGTGATGTGACTCGATGCGCCCTCGGGTGTGGTGATGTGACTCGGTGCACCACCAGATGAAGTGTGCAAGGAATCTACACTCAAAAGTGAGCTAGTAGATATTGAATCAAGGGAGGGTTCACTAAGTGGAGCAGACTCACATGGGGGTTGACTCCACACATCCTGTACTAGAATATCAGAGAGTGGGTGATGTCTCTCTGCTTTGGGCAGTGAAATGCTCTTGCTGACCCTTAATGGTTATTGTCATGTTCTTCTTCGGAACACTAGGAGGATCACTAGGTTTGACGTACTCTCGACAGTAGTGACCTCTATAGGATTTGTGAGTGTAATCGTGACAATCGTCCATATCAAAATCATGCCATGCTCGTGGATGATCGTGAATCCTACGAACGTATGGTGGTGATCGCACATATACAGTCTCGGGTTCCTCATATAGAGGTGACGTGTAGTATCGATAACGGACGTCATACTGAACTCTATCCTCATAATATAGTGTCGAAGGACCAATAGGATCTACTCGAGTGCGAGGATAAAAACGACGATAGTCATCGTACTGATCGTTTCTAGCATAATGAGATCGTATTGATGGATCAACACATTCTCTAGCAGTGATATACTGCGATCGAGGATAATCATCGAAGTATCGCATAGATTTCTGTGATGAGGTACTATGTGAGTGGATGTAAGTGAAGTCGTGATCCTCAAATAAAGGATTTCTCCTAAAGGCAGATCTTTCCACGTAGTGATGTGGAACATCGTAATGTGGACAGACAGAATGCTCATCTCGAATTTGAGGTGACATTGTCGTTATTTGGTGGGCGAAAGATAAAAACCACGGGGGTGGTTCATTCCCTTCGTTTTCACGACTCGGTTGACCACGTTTAACTCGACGCATTCTATCACTTCGCCGATGCATGCGAAACAGGCAAATGCAATGAAGATGCTTATAAAATTTCTCTTTTTTTGGAAAAAAAATTCAAAATGATATGCGGGTTCTTATTCTGCGCAGGGTGGATCCCAAAACTTAGAAAAATTTCAGAACCTCCCTCTGATATCAAATTGATGCAGGACGACGCGTAGGGTTTGCGCGCCTGTCAGCTTTTCTCTAGGAAACCTAAATGCATGCGAAGATTAATGAATTTTTTTATAAAAATTAGAGAGGGCGTTGCGCAGACTTTGAAATTAAACAACTTTTATTTTGGAAAAGCACAAAAAAACTATTTATTTTTTAAAAAAAATGAATTTCCTTGAATTACTGGTTCAATTCTAAATTTGGGAAGGAAGTTTGCAACTTTCGTTCCGTTCCCCTTGTTGTAGCAAAACGGAAATTGTGAACTCCAAATACGTTTCCGTTTGGAGTTTTCGACGTAGCGTTTGCTGACAAAACTCGGGCGAAAACCCAGCAACGAGTCTATTATCCTACGTGAAAATATAGAGACACACACAAAGGAAAAGATAGAAACAATTACCCACAGAAGAGGCGTCTTCCGTATTTGAAGTCGATGACGATCACGCAAGAAACTCCTCGTCACCTTCGATCTCCCGCTCCGAGGTCATCCGCTATCACACACGGACACCAAGAAATTAAATTGCTCCCTCACACGAGGTGGTTCCACAGAATCACTCAACAAAGCAAGGGAGCCACAAACTAACAACCTAAAACTCACTCGCTCTCACACAAGTGACTTCACGAGATCTCTAAGCACAAGAGAAGTGAATCCCTCACTACCAATCCTAAATCACTCTATTTTCTAATGCTAACGCAAAAGTGGCTCCACGTAATCTCAATCGCTCTACTGTCTTATGGAAGCAAACATACAGTAAACACCCAATCACTTTTCATCGGGCAGAAAGCATAACTCCAAGATGTTCACTAACATTTACCTATTACAGGACCTCTAAAAACACAGTTCATTCATCAACAACGAATCCAGGAAATCTCATACGCCAGCAATCAATCTAACTGAACTCACAACAAACTTCACGAATTACTCTAACACTACTATTCATCCACTGTAAAACTTTACAGGAATCCAACTACAAAAGGATACAACACTAAACTAATTTCAGTCGGCACCGTTCATCTTCTTCTCTAATGGAAATCAAACTAACAACACATAAAATTAACTCTCCATACAACAATCATATGAAAAATTTCTTCAACAACTTTCTGCCCTAACACCTACCCAGGAAATCACAATCCGTCAAGCACACAATAAATTTTCATTCAACATCAACCATTCACTAAACAAAAATACAAAACACATCCCCTTTTATAGGGTTACAATAGAGAAGAAGCCAAAAAACAAGAAAACCTGCACACGGACATAGCGGAACTGGCCGAAGCTTGAAGGTGCGTCCATGACGGAAACTACAGAAGTTGAGTGCATCGTGGCTCGTCGTGGGGGTAAGCTACTCCTGGCCCAGCGTTGATTTCGGCAATGGAGGCGTGTAACTGGATCGTGGGGACTGGGAGTGGGAAGATCGAGCGAGGCACTTTCGCCAATTCTCTTTTTCTTCTGCGGTCTGGGTCGGGGAAGATGAACCGCTGTATGTTTACCCTAATCTTCATATTATATATATATATAGTTATATTAATATATATATATATAAAACATATGAGTATCTTCGCACGGGCTACGCCCATGCTCGATGCTCTCGGGCGGCCTTCGGCCGCATCTAGGCGGGCTTCGCCCGCCTTCGCACGGGATTCTCCCGTGCTCGATGTCTTGCTGCGGGCTGCGCCTGCACCAAAACGGGCTACACCCGCAACATATACATATGAGTACTCAAAACGACCGTAAAAAAATATAAATTAAGATTACAATTTTTATATTTAAAAAAAATGTACGCTTTGCCGTAAAAAAATTAATTTCTCTCTTACTCTATCTCCCTCTCTCTCATATAGCTTTAAGAGCCCTATTAATATTCTTTTTCCCTCTCTTCCTCTCTCTCCAATCTTTCTTTCTCTTTCTCCATCTAAAGGATGAGATTTAATATGCTCTTTGATCAAACGGTTGTGGGGAAGTGTTTGATGTGCTTGAAGATATGTATATTGATATATATGATAGAAATATATTGATAACTAAGTATATAACTTATATATATATATGTATATATTCATAAATCTATATATACATATATATTTGTAAAAAAAAATACAAACAAAACAAAAACAATTACATAAATTTCAATATAACACACAACAACAATCAGGGCCAGTAGAGATCCCGTCGGGTGCGACGTCAGGCATTTTTTGTCGACCTGACCTAGGTTGGTCTCCACTAGTCACACTCGCAGATGTAACTACCTTGCGATCGATTAGAGAATAACATACATAGTCTTTCTGAGTGCGGGAGTATTCAACGAACATATACTTGGTAGCACGAGAAACAAGCTTGTTTGTGGAGGGGCTAAGGCAGTGGACTTCGCATGTACATCCAAAGATGCGAGACATGACCGAAATGGCAGGGGACTGAAGGGAGTTTTATAGTTTAGAATATATGAGGACACGCGATTGATGAGATAACATACTGTAAAAGCCGTGAAATACCAATAAAGCTTGGGAACCTACATTTAAAACATAATTGAGTGAGTGACCTCGAGAACGTGATGATTTTTGCGCTCAACTAAACCATTTTGTTGGGGAGTATAGGCACATTCCCAAACTTAATACATATATTTTTAAACACATGACTCGTGTATTCACGCGCATTGTCAATCCGAAGTGCTTTAATAAAACAGGAAAACTGTGTATGAGTCTTAATAATGAAGGTATGAAACACATGAGTTAGTTCAGAATGATCGCGAAGTAAGTATAACCAGGTCATGCAGAAGTAATCATCAATAAATATAAGAAAATAATGATAACCAGAAATACTAGTTGTTTTATAGGGTCCCCAAATATCAGAATGAATCTAGCGCATCGATAAATATAAGAAAATAATGATAACCAGAAACACTTGTTGTTTTATAGGGTCCCCAAATATCAGAATGAATTGAGCGAAGAAAGATGAATGAAGTGAGGGGCACATCGGCAGAATCAAAAACTAGGGTGGTGTCACTATTGACCACAGTGATGAACTTAGGATACACAGTGTTCAAGTACTTAGGAGTTTTTTGCGGAGTAATATGGTGCGTGGCACCGGAGTTCACAATCCAAGTTGGACTATGGAAAAGACAAGAGATACCTTCATTGGAAATGGATGCAAAAGAGCTAGAAGAATGACTGATCAACCCCTGAAGATGGTGAAGCTGGGTGCTCAAGTTATCATAGTCGGTGAGTGGGTTGCTAAGATTTTAAGAGGATTCACCGCAATGGAGGCATGCGGTTATAGGGGCACCCCATTCTTACTATAACATGTGACCTCAAGATGACCATCTCTGGCACAATAGGTATACTTGGGGCGAATTCGACCGTTGCGACCCCTGCCCCAAGAGCTGGTGCGATCCCCACTAACCGTTAGAGAAGGGGGTGAGCTGTAGAAAAGTGTTAGAGAAGAGCCGAAGAGACATTGTCCGGAGCATCGGGGCAGTGTCGCCTTTAAAAGCATGGAGCACACATCTGAGAGGGAGGGAATAGTGGAGGAGGAAAGGATCTGAGCATGGACATTGTGGAGATGAGGCAGTATACGAGTCTTCATCATGGCGATGCCAACAATTTCTTTTTGGGCACGTTGGGCAATGAGATCCATTATGGGGGGCTGATGTTGTATTCAAGTCTCAATGGGAGTTTTGGATTGCACAACAAAGGAGGACAGGTCTCCATCAACCCCTGATTCAAGAGATTAGTGGTCCATGACGATGTCAAACAGGTGTTGCAGACTGTCCTTACTCTAGAATAAAGAGAATGAAATTCATTCATATCGCCTTGGCCATCTCATGATACATGACCATACGATATGACTCACTCTCCATATAATTTAGAATCTATGATTGGACGCATAGTCATTCCTCGGTGGGCTCAATAGATTTAGCCTTAAAAAGGTTATGAAGAAGGCCTTTAGTTTAGACTCTGGAGAACACGGCGTACGGAGTGTACCCTTTCAATAAAGTTCTTCTTACCATTGCGAGAGATAATGGTGATTCGAAGCTCATCTCGAACTTTAGGTAGATGAGTGGCAGCTCAGAATGGAAGAAAAGGGCATCATTCAAGTCCATGGATCAACGTAGATAGAGGAGAGTCTGCAAAGGCATACAAGAGCCTACAGAATAGAGAGGAAGACTTGGCAGGGCCAGAAGGAACATTGCTCGGGAAAAGACATCGTGCGAACACAACGGTCACAACAGAATGGCAAGGCGAGCTCGGCAAGAGAATTCGATCAACCAAGCACGTGATCAGACAAGCATGAGATTAGGCAAGCACACGATCTGGTGAGCACGAGAGTTGCTTACAACATGGAGGCGATCAGGAGAGCAGCGATCAGACACGCACACGTGAGGCTGGTCGCGAGTACGCGATCAAGCGAGCAAGCAGGAGCACACGGAACTCTGCAGACAGAGGGAGCTTGGTGCTCACAACTTAGGGAGAGACCAGTGGACAAAAACACCACCAGAGAGAGATCGAGATGTGATTGATCTCAGCAAGCGCAATGGGAGCTAGACGAATGGAATGGACAGACGACAAGAACTTGTGGGAGAGGCCAACTGGGTGGGAATCCAGCAGAGTGCGGGGGGGGGGGGGGGGATGGTGGTGATGTAGGAGCTCGAGTCGAGAGGCGAACTTGAGAAAGATGTTTGCCTACTCGCGCAGTCAAGAGTTCAAGCCAAGCGGACAAAGAGAGCCGCGGTTGGACTCGTCCACATTAGGGTGCAAAAAAAACGAGCCTGCAAGATCATTGGCTCAAGCCTAGCGAGAAAAGAAACTTCAGAATTTGTACCATGTAGAAGAACACGTAAGTGAGAAATAAAAGAACTATTTTATTAATTTCTCACACATACATCATACAGGTTACAAGTATTTGTACACATATATAGGAAGAGAGAGAGAACCAGCAATCTCATTCTAAGTCATGGGACTTAATCCTAAGAAGGTAATGGGCTCCAGCTGAGCTTTACAATGGGCCTTTGTATGATTCATTTAATAGTCATTATTAGAGTCATCGTATATTTTATAATTTAGCGTCTATTGTTGTATTTATAGTTATGCTATTTGGGGATCCTATGTATAGACCCCTTGTCTTGTATAAAGAAATCATGAATGAAAGAAACTTTATTTCCTCAACCCTAAAAGAGATTTTGGAAGCTCTCTCTCTTGAGCACGCCCCACTTAGGCAGCCACGGTTAAGGCTCCGTAGTATCTCCACCACCATCATCTCTACCTCCGACCACTCCTCTGACAACCTCCAAGTAGGCCCGTAACAGATTGCTCAACTCTAACCCCGCTTTATCTAAGCATTCATGAAAAACTTATCATTGAGCATTTCATTATCGTCAGTATATCTCTCGGAAAGTTCCAGTTCTTCCATGTGATTAAAATCCAGGACATATTCATTTAAAGGAAGTCAGAGTTCTCGTGAATGAGCTCTTCTACAACTTGATGGGGAGGGAGATGAACAACAACGAGGATCAGTTGTCAAGGTTCCAGAGGATCAGTAATTGGTGAGGTTCCGTTTGGTTTCCTTTGAGAACCACAAGGAGCTCTAGCAATTATGTCTTCATATCTGCCAGTTGTGCAGTCATATGTTGGTCATTGCAAATTATATCCATTCCTTCTTGATGGTGACATCAAATTGAAGTCCGGGTCATGGTGCTTCTCATAAATGACGTAAGAGTCTTCACTCGTGATACTAGATAGAGGGGGTGCTAGAATTGTTCTACGCAAAAGATAATCAGAATATTGAAGAACTCAATATGATTTTGCAAGATAAACCCTAGTCGGTAAAACAAGCTATAATTGGCATTCTGAGTTTCATCCTTGGACATGTTACCCGCCAACATGATGGTCCGATCGAGAAACAATGCATGGTCCCTTAGGACACATTCTCTGAGTGTGAAAGTCTCCAACATGCCCTCGCATGGATATCCGCATTAAAACTACAAGCATGGGCCCTGCGAACCTGGCTTTGATTCAATGTAGAAATTCAGGGAGTATCCCACTCAAAACCAACCGATTTGATTGGAGAAGCCCTCTAAAACCTATATAAAGTAAAATAACGTCGGATACCCAATGTGGGACTAAAGCAACACTTCATCGCATAGAGCACCGACATACTTGTACCACA
Source organism: Platanthera zijinensis (assembly GCA_039513925.1). Taxonomy (NCBI): domain Eukaryota; kingdom Viridiplantae; phylum Streptophyta; class Magnoliopsida; order Asparagales; family Orchidaceae; genus Platanthera; species Platanthera zijinensis. Next base: position 126,095,985 of record CM077089.1, on the reverse strand, counting down.
CGTAGGATAATCCAAACAACACATGGTCCTGCACAACACAAGGTCTGCTGCGAAATCTTCTAATACTAGGATTACAGTATCTCTTTATCGTAGAATCAATTTTTTTTAATTGCTCCCTTTAAGTGAGTAAAAAGTGGATGATCATTTCATATTATCTTAGTACATGTGTTGTGTGAACTCCTGAATGGATGTCACTGCTTCATTTCATGTTGCACTTGCAAACACGTTTTTTCGGCTTGCTCTTAATGTTTATCAGAGCTTATTTTATTAACTCAAATCTTATTAAGATTTGGTGTGTTTTTTATTTCTGGAAATGCAGGGCTTTGAATGGGTTCGCTGGAGTTGATGCTCGAAGACGGATGTCTTCGGAGCAAGGCCCTACAGTGGTTCATCAAAAGCCAGGTCCCCTACAAACCATATTCAATCTTCTTCCGGACGAGGCAAGTTTATCTCATATGCATGCTTAGTTAGATGACTAATAAGACTTTAATGAGTTTAATATCCTTCAGGCTGTTGTTCATAGTTACTCATGTGCACTCGAGAGGTCTTTTCTGTATCATGGGCGGATGTATGTCTCTTCGTGGCACATTTGTTTTCATTCTAATGTATTTTCAAAGCAAATTAAGGTGAGATTGCCATCACTTGGGAGTTTTTGTGCACTAATTAATCTATTTCTTCAGGTAGCCTTGAATTATTTATTTTTCTGCTGAGAATGAAATATTTAAAATCATGTCGATATCCTTCTAGTTTTTTTCATTGTACCATTCAAAACTTTGACAGTTGTTACAAAAAGCTCATTGGTTTAGAGAAATTGATGGCTTTTCGCTATTCTAAAAAATGATTATTAATATGGGTCATGCAACATATAATTTATATAATATGTTTAATTGTTATTGGCTCATTTATTCTTTCAGGACAAACTCTATAAGAATCTCTAGAAATCGAAGTACCTATAATGGTGAATGATAAGTTACCACATAGGTTATGTGAATTTATCAATCTACTCCATTTACAATCTGACACCGTTCTATTTTTTATTACATTGTCCCAGTTATGAGTATATTATTATTATTTACAAGTCGAATCTATTGTTAATTGCAACTGAGGGAAGTTTGGTTATTTTTAGTGTCTTTTTCTAGGTTTAATATTTTTGTGTAAGCCCCTCATTTTGGTTTACGATTGAATTTTAGTTTCTACTTGGTATCAGAACTCCCAACCCTAGTCGCAAGTGCTCCCGCTCCTCGCTCTGCTCCTCTTCGCGCTCGTTCGTTGTTGTTCCGGTTTCCTCGCTCGACTGTGGTTTTGATCGCGACTTCCTCCCACCCCCTTTTGATGCGGTCTTCTGGCAGATCAGAAGCTGCCGCCGGATGTTGAAGAGGTCGACGCTGCCATCCTCTACTAATGCCGCCAAATCCCTTCTCCTATGCTGATGTCGTCGCATCGGGAGCCGCCTACTAAAGGGGTTGACGTTGCTTGATTTTTGTGGTTCCGATTTGTGTGCTTTCTCGTCTGACTCCTGTTCTGGTCGCCACTTGTTTTTTTTCTTCCCCTGGTGGATCTCGTCACCTCTCTTGCTCTCTGTCTCGTATATTGTTGTTGCGATGCCCCTCCTCACCACCTGCTTGCTCATCCGGTGGTTCCTACTTCCTATTTCAGCTGTTCTCGCTTGCTAATCTGGTCCGTCTCTCTTCCAGCTTGCTGCTCTTTGGTGTTAGTCGCTATGGGTGGCTCTTCCGATTCGTCTCCGAGTGTGATTCAGCCTCAAATGAGTAACCCTCGGCGGTCCCATGGCCACTCCGGTTCCCTGAATATCACCACGGTACCATTAGATGCATTGTTTTAAATGTCCTCCGACATGTCTCCCGACATGTCATTTTTAGGGGCAAAACGGTATGTTTTTCTAAAAAGATAGATTGTCCTTTTGTAAATATAGGCCGACATATCTGATTTTTTTCGATATATCGACCGACACTACTTTTAAATATATCTCCCGCTATTTTATTTTATGTTATATTAGCAGACTAGCAACATATGTTTAAATCATCTATACATAATATATTATGTATGTAAATCGATTGAACTTATTGTTTTGATTTTTTTAACGTTTTATTCTTACAACCAGTTTTGTATAATTGTTTCAAAGTTTTTTAATTTTATATTACAAATTGTTGAGACCATCATGATATTTATAAAAAATTGAGGTGTAATTTCCTACTCCTCATGATCCTCACTAACTTAGTGGGATCATGGGGTTGACCGTCGCCCACGCGATCGCCGCACTCGATCCCTTGCGCACCGATCCCACTCCATGCACCATCCGAGCAACCAACGCGGCCTGCCGCTAGCGTCGCCATCGCCGGCGCTGGGCGGCCCGCTCCCGGCTGGCCCCGCCAAAGCCGCACCCGGGAGCCCATCCCCGAGGCCGCGAGGCTCCACCCGCAAGGGCGCCCATCCCCAAAGCCACCTCCCGCGGCGACCTCACGCTACCGCGGGGATTCGCCTGCAAGGGCGGTCGCCTCTCGCGGCCGCGGGACTCTGCTTGCATGGGAAGCCGCGCCGCGGACGACCCTCCCCGCGGCCGCAGGGCTCCGCCTGCAAAGACGGCCGCGCCGCGGCCGCGGGGCTCCTCCCACAAAGGCGTCTGCGCTACGAACACCCCTCCCCGCGGCCGCGGGGCGTCGCTCGCAATGGCGCCCGCACCACGACTGCCCCTCCTCGAGGCTGCCTCCCGCGGCCACGTTCTGTCCTGCCGCGGGCAGCCGTTTCGCAGGCCGCGACTCCTCTTCGTTCGCATGTGGCCGTCCGTCGCCAAGTTGGCCACCCATTCATGGCGGGCCTTCCCCGCCGTCCGATCATTCCATCACGATCGCCGCCGTACATTTCATGGGAAACCACCCACTAACCACCATGGTTAGTGGGGGAGTATCATTAATTAAATTATTGGCCTGCGAATAACAAATATGATGAGCGAAATATACGCTCAAAACTATTCTAAAAATGATATTGGTGGTTACGATGTGCGGATAGCCGAATAACTACCGTAACCACCTCCTGGATGCTATAAAAAGGCCCCAGGCCTCTCTCATTCTCATCTTTTTCCTCCGCGCTTTCTTCCTTCTCATTCCAGACCTCTGTCGGATTTCTCCTCACAGTCGCCCCCTCTCCACCGGAAATTCGTCTAAGTCCACCGCAAAAATCAAGCCTCGCGAGCCGTTCAATGAAGTCTTATTACGCACAACATCCTGCAAGTCCTCGCCAATATTACTCTGCTCGTTCTATGACCGTGTTCAGCATTCGCGTGATGCCCAGGAGCGTTCGCCATCGCCGAAGAATACTAGCGTCAAGATTTGCGTGAGGCGGCTTGCCGCCCATCGAGCACGTGTGAACTCTCTCTCATCCTCAGTTGTAACGAGGAGCGACCTGTCGCCCTCGATTCTGCAGCAGATTTGTAACCCGAAGCTCATAATGGAGTTTAACCGACACAGATCCGGTCACATGGTTTTTTACCCAGTTGAGGGGTTTTTCCACGTTAAAATCGTCGTGTGTACTACTTCTCTTGTTTTGTGACTGTGTGCGCGTTTGACTGCACCGCGGGCTAAGACGGCCGAGTTTAGCCCAATCTGCCAAAAGTGTTGAGTTGACCGCAACACAAATAATATGAAAATATTTAATACATTTATTAGTTAATTGTTTGTATGTATTTAATATAAATTTATTGGTTTGAAAAGACTTATAATCAATCAAAAATTTTAACTTTTAAACCTTCTTTTTTGCAATTAACTTATTGTTATCAAAATAAAATTATTGTATACTATTAAATATATTTTACAACGTATCATTTTGTATTTGTTAATAATATTTTTTCTTAGATACTATTTTATTTTATTTTGTAATATAAATGGCTCATCTTTTATCTATTTGTATATCATTTTTTTTATTTTTATAACATATAATTATAGTTAGTATACATAAAAATAAAAATTTTATTTATAAGACATGAAAATCCGTTATTTTAAAATATCCCTGACATGTCTCCGACTTCTGACATCCGACTTTTAAAATCTCAATCCGATATGTTGTCGACATCCGATATTTAGAACATTGATTAGATGACACAAATTATCTTGAATGTGAAAATCCGATATTTTAAAATATCCCTGACATGTCTCCGACTTCTGACATCCGACTTTTAAAATCTCAATCTGATATGTTGTCGACAACCGATATTTAGAACATTGATTAGATGACACAAATTATCTTGAATGGTCAGGGGCTCCTTAACATGTCATTCACAGTCACCAAATGTTTGGTTATATTGATGGAACCGTTAAAGAGCCCCCCAAGAATGATCCCTTCTGGAAGTGTTGGGACTCTGAAAACTCTTTAGTTGTTTTCTGGCTCCTTCATTCGATGTCTCCAAAGGTATATCGTAGTTACATGCTGATGAACTCTGCATTCGACATCTGGACCCGCGCCCGTGAGACATACTCGCAAATTGACAGTCTTACACAGGTCTATGAACTTACCTGCTACATTTTGGAATTGCGGCAAGGCTCTATGATGGTGTCGTCCTTTTTTCCGAGTTCGAGCGTCTGTATCAGGAATTAGACTATTTTGCGGATTTCACTCCAACATGCACTGCGGATGCCGTTCAATTACAACAACGGGAGGACCACTTTCGTCTCCATGTCTTCTTGATGTGTCTGAACATGGAGTTCGATATGGTGCAGACACATCCTTCACCGTTCTCCTCTCCCGCCTCTTCAAGAGGCATTCAACATGGTCCTTGGTGATGAAGATCGTCGGAAGTCCCTCAGTGTTAGTGCTCCTACTGATCGCTCCGCTCTTACTAGCGTTGGCCGTGGTCATGCTCTCAGTCCTGGCTTATCTACCCCTACTTTTGATTATTGTGGTTGCAAAGGTCATACTCGGGAGTTGTGCTACAAACTCCATCCACATCTCGCCCCTCGTGGCTGTGGACGTGGTCGTGGAGGCCATCACTAGGGTGGGCATAAGCCTCATTATGTTGCTTACTCTACAGATGTCTATGACGAGACATCAAGTGTTGTTTCTGGTCAGCTCACTACTCATGAATTGGATGTTTTTTGCCTTCTGCTTCATTCTTAGCCTGATATGCCCCCTGGTGTTCCTGCTTCTTTTGCTTCCATTGTTATGCCTGATGCTCATGCGGCTACTGCTTCATCTTCTGAGTGGGTGATTGATTCTGGTGCCACGCACCATATGACTGGCTTTTCATCAGGTTTTCTCTCTTATACCCCTTTGTCTGGTAAGGACAAAGTCATTTTTGCTAATGATTTTTTGTCTACCATTGTTGGCAAAAGTCATATTTCATGTTCTCCGACTATTTCACTTCCTTCTGTTCTTCATGTTCCCTCCTTTCCCCGCAATTTTCTTTCTATCAGTAATATTACCAGATCGCTTAACTGTTCTGTAACTTTTTCCCAATACTTGTGTTTTTCAGGAACTGAATACGAAGCGAAACATTAGCAGTGGCAGGAACTGCAGTGGTCTGTACTACTTGGATCTTCAGCTTCCCTCTTAGGCCCTATCTTGCTCTACTGTTACTGCTGATGATGTTCGCCGCCGACACCTGTGCCTTGCACTTCCGTCTCCTACCTATCTCCAAAAATTGTTTCCTTCCATTTTACCATTTTTACAAACTTTTGTATGTGATGTTTGTGATATGTTCAAACATGTGCGACATAATTCATCGCATTTATCTTCACCCAGTAGTACCCATTCTCTATTGTTCATTATGATGTTTGTTGGTCATCTTTCGTTTTATGATTATCTGGCTTCCGTTGGGTTGTCACTTTTATTGATTGTTTTTCTCGCACAACTTGGGTATATTTGTTAAAAAATAAGTGAAATTTTCTCTTGTTTCAGACTTTTCATAAAATGGTCCAGACCCAATTTAATGGTTCTATTTGTGTCCTTCGAAGTTATAATGGAGGCGAATATGACGATCATTGAGTGTTTGAATCATATCTTACCAGTCATGGTATCATTCACTAGACCACTTGTGTCCACACATCTACCCAAAATGAGGTTGCCAAACGGAAAAACCGGCATCTTCTGGATGATGCTCGTTGTCTTCTTGCAACGATGCATCTTCCCAAATCCTACTGGGGTGATGTTATGCTAACCGATGGCCACCTTATAAACCGGCTCCCATCACGTGTTATTGGCTATGCTATTCCCCTAGCTCGGCTCTCTACCATGACCGTCGTTTACATTTCGCATTTGCCACCTCATATCTTTGGATGTGTATGTTTTGTGCATATCTACCCGCCTCCCCTGGACAAACTGGACCCTCATGCTTATTGTTGTGTATTCCTTGGCTACTCCTCCACAACGAAAGGGTATCAGTGCTACCGCCCCCTCCATGCGTATGTTTTGCGCTATGGATGTTACCTTTCGGGAAGGGGAATCGTATTTTTTTCTATCGAATCACTCTCTTCGTCAGGGGGAGAGTAGTGATGATACTGATATTCCTCTTCCAGTTCTTCCTCCACTGCCACTGCAGGTTGTTGGAATTATCGAGTCAATGTCGGTCTATTAAAGTCTTTAGGAGTGAGTGGATTTAGTCCTACATCTTGTGTCAACAGTTTTGAGTCTTGTTGTAATCCTATAAATATCCCCTTTGAGGATGAATATGAAGTACTCTTGATTGCTCTCTTACTTTCCAACATGGTATCAGAGCCATCCATCTGAAGCCCGAATTTTATTTCCCGCATTTCGTTCTCTCTGTTTTTTGCATCTCGGTTCGTCCCTGCCGACTGTACGGTCACTACGCTCTGCTCCCGCTCCCGTCGACGGGATCAACTTCTATGTCCGTTGACGGGAGCGGCTCCTAATCCTCCCATTTGCTCCCATTGCTTCGTCCCGTCGGCTGCTTCCCGATATCGTCGGCAAGTCTTCTTCCGGCTCGCTTAATGCGCCTGGTCGAGCTCCTGTTTGTGTCTTCTTCCATGCAAATTGAATCGTGCGGCTGCTGCGCCTATTTCGACTTCTCCCGCTACTTCCCTTTGTTGTTGGTGTTCCCATTATTGTTCCCACTGCTGTTCCCTTGTACTTCTCCAGCTCTGGTCGAATTCTGTCGCTACCCCTGTCTAGTCGAAGGTGTCTGCTGCTGATCCATAGCTTTCTCGCCACTAATCCTACTTACTGTAGTGGTTTGCTGCTGATTCTCTCTCTTGAGAATGATTGGGATGAGCCCTCCTTCTCCAGCGATGTTCCTGCAAAGAGGATGTTTTTCCAGTCTTTGCCAGTGGCTTTGCCACTCTGCTACTCGACGTTCCAGCCGCTGCAGCCGCTTCCGAGGGTGCATTTGTCTCGCCGATGCTGAAGTTGTGTAGTTTTTTTGGGGGTCGTTTTCTGCGTCCTTATCAGTTTTTTATGTTGTATTGTTCTATCTTTCTGCTTCTTAGACTTACTGTGTGTGTTATGCCTTCATGCACGTGTTATCCATGTGAGCGGAAGTGTTGGGATGAAGACACTCAGATGATCTTTCCCAACTTTTCTCTTTCGTTCCACACGGGCTCTAGGCTTATGTCGTATGTGTCTCCCCATTTGTCTTTTTGATTAATCGTGTATTGGGGCGTGACTAATGTTGGTGTTCTATCCTCAACGGGTTATGTTGCATGAGACCGTGTCGTGCGGTACTGTGTCGTGAGGGACCGTCTTTTGTGCGGATTATCCTTGACAGATTATCCCCGACGGATTATCCCCGATCTCTCGTTTGATGATTTGCTCCACATCTTTCGTTCTCTTTCGCATGTTGTGTGTGTATGTGATGTTGGTTGACCGGTTTCCAGCAAGTCCACGTCGTGTGTGGGTTCGGCATCATGTGTGGGTCAGCGTCGTGTGTTGCTATGTCCTCGGCTTGATTCCCCGGTTTGGAATTTTCCCCGGTAGCTCGTCTGATGTTTTGTCCCGCATCGCACGGGGAAATGGGGAGTGGGGTGTGGATTACTGGATCGTTTAGGGAGGGCTCGATAATGAAGGAAGGGCGGCTTGGCGTCGCACCAAGCGGAGGATTGGACAGAGGGGTAGCGGAAGGACCTTGGGTTTCATGCGGTGGAGGGCTTGAACGGAGAGGGAGGAGGCGAGGAGGGCTTGCCTGGAGTCGCACCAGGAGAACTCTTCCCAACGCCGCACTGGAAGGAGGAGAGGACCGGGTTGTTTCAGCAATGCGCAAAACCTTCGATGCCTGTCCAGTACCGGGCTGTTTTAGCAATGTGCAAGTTCCCCTACCACATTTGTTATGACGATTGTCGGTTTTGACCCTCCTGTCACTATGTTTGAGGAGACTGGCCAAATAGGCCCTCCTGTCACGTTTGTTATGACGATCGTAGATTTTGACCTTCCTGCCGCTATGTTTGAGGGCAGGAGGCAAACCATTCCTCTGTCACTTCTAATAGGACAGTTGTAGGTTTTGATTCTCCCCTGCTGCTACATTTGAGGACATGGGGGCAAACCAGTTCTCTGTCACTTCTAATAGGGCAGTTATAGGTTTTGTCTCTCCTATCGCTACAATTGATGATGAAAGGCGATCTCTTGCATCACGTCGCGGTTATACTGCTTTACTTATCTTTAGAGCTTAGTTCGTGCGATTGTTGAGTGTCCACGACATGTGCATGATGGTTTGATTAAAGTAATGCTTAATGTGCCCCTTTGTTTTTTGTTTTGCTTGTTTTTGTTCACACGTGTACTTGCAGGAGAGCGATGTACTCGCCCCGGAGTCCTCTAGGATGGCCAAGGGGAGGGGTTGTTATGTTGTGTTGGTCATCCCCATGCTGAACTTCTTTTTCAACCCGTTTGTTCTTGGTTTCAGGTGGCGTAGTTCATAGTGGTTTCAATCCGGGGGGAGGGGTCGTTACATTGTGCTGGTTATCCCCATGTTGACCTTCATTTTCCACCCGTTTGTTCTTAGTTTCAGATGGCGTAGTTCATAGTGTTGTGTAGTGGGCCAGAGACCAAATGATGCTAAGGAGCTGGAGATTTTTTCATGTAAGGCCTCAAGGCTGTACTGTTTACTTTTCTAACTTTTATATTTAGTGGATATTCATGTTGTGAGTTTTTATTTGGATCTTTCGATGTATTTTGATTATGAACTCTGAGGTATTATTTAGTTATTTCTGTTTCCTTTTACTAGCATTTTTGGTTTGTGAATATTATTTGTCATGGGGTCCTGGCCGGACCCATGCTATGTTCTATTTGCAGGTCAGAGATGTTACACCTTTTCATTGGTAATCCAATGAAAGTGGAACCCACCTGAATAAGACTCTTTCTCCCGCCTATCACTCTTAGTTTCTTCCTTCTGGTTGGCTTTCCAATTCCCACATTTTCTACACTTTGGAATTTAACTACCAAGCGGACCATCCATTCCCAAGAAGAGTCAAAAGTTAAGGTGAGCGGAGCGAATGTGAGCAAGAAGAATCTTAATACTTAAATATACTATTGACAACATCAATCCGCCTAGCAAGAATGAAGACTCTAGTCTCATTTGTTAATTACTTGATTAAGACAATTGAAGACCGAACACTTACTGTATAGGCACACACAATCACAACTTATTTTTAATTCGATTGAGAAGGTAGCGCCCCAGGTACTTTTGCTAGCTACGAGCCGGGTCGAGTAACCGTATACTGTAAGAATGAATGGAAACTTACGACTCTAAGTTGTGGCTGTGCCTATAGATATATGACCTCTCTTTTCATTTTTAAAAGTTGAATGAATTATGCATGAAACTTTCAATAGATTCTTTCATTATGTTTGTCTTTGACTTCTGAAATAGCAACTACCTTGGACAGCCGATCAGCTCGTGCCACTGAAAAGTAAAGCAGTATGCAAACTTTGGAAAAAAAATTCGTGGCTGGAATCAAACGCACTTGCTTGGTGGGAGAGGAAGCAACCACCTTTTTCAGCCAGATACCTAGGGATTATTCACCCTATGGGAATAAGTACCTATCACTTACGGCAATCGAACCCGTGTCTTCAACATGAAAGGGCAATGCCCTGACCATTGGATGAAATGGACCAAAAATCCATTGTTCATAAATGCCGTCCGCTCTGAGAAGAGAAGTTGTTTGTTTTGGTTCTATATGCAATTCAAGAATGACAATTTCATTTCCTCACAGAACCAAATCAATTATCTACTTTTCGATTAAGGGTTTACCACTAGCTGATTGAATCTTTTGTCCATACTATATTTGGCTAAGACCCATATCTTGCAATTAGGTAGGACTTGCTTTCCTTCAGATCTATATATTTCCTTTGGTGCTTTCACGACTTGCTAGGTTGCCTTTGCAGACTGCTATTCATCTATTTTTTTTCATTGAAGAACCAATATCTTATCACACTGTTCAATTATCAATACCCGTCTTTCTAAAATAGCATTCTTTTCTTCATTTAGAAAATCTACAATTCAAAATATTTGTCTTTGATTCAGTCCATAATAAAGAAAACACTGGCTGGTTTTGTTAATGAAAAGAAAAGCGGAGGCCTAGCTGCTACTAGTATTGTGGCTTGGAATCGGTTCTTTATCAATGGCCCCCCTTTCTTTGAACCTTGTCAATGATCAAACTGAAAGGTATGAACTGAGTGTCATTTGATGAGTAAGATCTTTGTGAAGGGCATTTATGAAGAATGGCTTTTTGGTCCCTTTCATCCAATGCTTAGAAAATCTTCTTTTCATGCTGAAGACACGGGTTCGATTCTCGTAAGGGATAGGTATTCATTCCTGACCGCTTTCACTTAGTGTTCACTAACCTCACTATCTTTGCTAGAAAAGGTGGCCTCTTCCTCTCTCCCAGGAAGCATGACAAGTACTTCTCAGTAATGGAATTCCTTTCATTTTCTATTAGCCTGCCTTCCTATCATAAACAAGAAGGAAGGAAATGCATGTGTTCTCCCTCGCCCCCTCTCTGGCACACATCTCTTTCATTCACCCTCTTTTTTCTCTATGTTGCTATCTCATCCATGAGCATAGATTGATTGAGATGGCTTTTGTGCCATTCAATCTGGACCTTATTCCTCAGGTATATTTTGATCACAAATTGGCAGGTGATCAGTTCAGTCTTTTCTTCTTTCTTTACTACACTAATTAAGGCGAGCTGCCACACGCCTTTGCACATTCTTCCTTCCGCTAACATCAAATCAACGTTCTGTAGAGACCAAGAGTAGGGTATATATAGGTTCCTCAGTTCTTTTTCCTTTTTGATAGATTGCGCTTGCGCGCTGCTCTTTATATATGACATAGATACCTCAAACTCTTATATGTGCACATAACCCCCTAAACTGGAGATGCCTAAATCTCTAGCCTTACACAGATTTCTCAAAATCTTACCCTCCAATACATACTTCTCACTACTAGGCATCCTGACTAAGAACCAAATTAAGTTAACACTATTATGTGGGCAACTCTCATCTTGACATGTATTCTCATGACACTCTAAATACCCAGAAACTGGAGCAACTATCTTAAGCCAAAGCTGATGCTTCTCCTCTCAAAGTATTCTCTTTCCCTTCTTTGATAGACCAGAGATCTTTCGACGTCCTTGTCCTAAAATGATCAGGGTTAAAACATGCCATTTATACAGACTCGGTGAATTCTTACCTCTTTAGCTGCTTACATACAATTCAGTGGATTAATAATAAAATGCAATATAAATAAATGAAGTGCATTTAACATGAATAAGATACTGCTGACTAAAATAAATGCAGAGTTATCAAATTAAATTACTGTGGTGATCATTGATCATTCTCATCAGCTTTAGGGTCTCTTGAATTTTTCTTTGCCACTTATAATGTAACTAAGAACACTTTATTTTAATCCTAATTTAATCAAATTCTATGAAGATTTTCTAATTGCTTTAAATTTCCCTTGTAACACCCATTCCTAGTTCAATAACATTTCAAAAGTCTAGCCAGTACTCAAGAGATGAAGTAAACTAAGCAACAATAATAAAATTGATATCATAGTAGGAAAATAACAAAAGTACACAATACAAATAAAATATTGGAGCTAGGGTTAACAAAATTCCTCAAAATCTGGTTCACAAAGCCAACTAGATTTTGTAAAGAACAGTAAGTTTGAATAACTGAAAATCTTAAATAATGTCTGATGAATATAAGTTCATATGCAAGTGATACATCAAACTGAAAGGAAAGACAAACAAAAATGTAGAAACCCTCAAAAGTTTATCCTAAGCGAAACTCCTGACATGTGTTCCCTGAAAAGAAGCGTGCAAAGACGAAGGCAGCCCATTTGGTTTGTTAAAATTTTTTTTCCTCACAGTGACACTAAAATGACATAATTAAGACATGTATGAGCAATTATAAGTATATAATAATTAAATCTAGGAACCATGATTACTAACAGTGTAAATATTCATGATATTGGATAAAATAATCAGTAAAAACATAGATTTTCATTTATGTAGTTGTCACATTATGAGGTACAATCATTGTTTTAATTTTTTAGGATATAGAGGTTTTTTTTTTTCTGAATTCCTTTCTAAAATAGAGGTAAATCAAGTTCATATTCCTCTTTGTTAAGTTTTTTTTCATATCTTACGGAGCACATTCTGATTATTGAGTCTCTGATGGAAGCCGAGGTTGTTCTGACCTTGTGTCCCTTGTACGGAGCACAAACTCGTATCTAACTATTTCCAAGCCTAGAAACATGGGTCGTCGACCCCATACCTGAGGCTCATACGACCTACTGGACCCTATGAGTATGATGGTGTGCATCCATCAATCATGAGGGAAGTACCTCTCTTAACCCCGTGAGCTGATCACATAGTGGTTAGTACGATCATTATATTATGTTGTATGCAGGACGCCATTATTTTAAAGCTTATTACCTATTTTAATCTGTATTCCTTGCTTAGTTGCATTCATCATCTTTAATCATTGTTCTTTCGTTAAGATGTATAAATCATTACAATTTAATTGACTTTTATCATGTAATAATATGCCGCGGGTGTTTCGATTTCATATGTGTTCTATAATAATTTATTTAATTGATAACATGCAATAAAAGGGTATGAATAATTCGTTTTCGCATACATTCTTACCTGACCTAGTCATTGAACCTATTTTAGGTGATATGTCTAGCCAAGAGTAGGGGAATTTCTTACATCGGCGTTACGACATTCATAGACGCGACGTGACAACATGATTCTTCTTGGCTACTCTAAAAACACTAATAATTCATCTCTGATAAAAAATCTAGCTCTCCTTCTACAACCCCCCACGAACTCTTAGACGAAAAATTAAACATGCCCATAAAACCTCTAGGGTTTAAAAGAAAGTTCGTCGAAATAATCTATGAAATAGAAGAGGGAAGTTCAAAAACAGGAAGACGATCTCACCTTGATCCAACACCAGTAAAAAGGTCTGAAAACGTAAATCTCGACTGAGAACAGTTTATGTTTGTTAGAATGGGGAGGAAATTGCAAGGGCAGAGATCCGACCTTTGATTTGGAAGAAAAGAAACATGTGCTAGAACCACATGCCAACTGCGACCGAGGGATGGAAATCGGTAAGGAGACTGTGCAAGTCGTGCGGCCTTTGCATGCTTCCTTGTCAATGGAGACAAAAGGTAAAGATCCCTATTCAGGCGGCTTCTCTTTCTCCAGAGTCGAATGGATTTGTCTCTCTAAGGTAGAATGGTGGTAGAGCAAAAATAAAGAGAGTTGTTCCTAAACTAGCTTGCGTTATTTAGACCGGGCAAGAACTGGCTTTGCGTAAAGGAGGAAACCGCAACCTCTTTTTTCTTTGGGGTTGGGGGGGGGGGTTGATTATGGTTGATATCTTCCCTTATTCATTGCTCATTAAAACCTTACAATTTCAACAAGGAGCGCTTCTGTGAATCCCTAAATCACGCCTAATTAAATTTCATAAAATTTCGAACTAAAAGGCATTATTTAAATTATGATGAACACAGAAAGTTAACCGTAAGAGTGTAGGTACCTCAATAAATCATTCATGATTGAACCCTGCAATTAAATTATAAAGGTACTTAAGATTTTTGGGGTGTTACAACCCGACCCTTTTTTTATACTATTAGCTCATTCATATAAAGTCTAGATGTTGCATCGAAGATACATTTTTTGCTTTCTTTGTTGGTGGTACTTGTCGCACAAAGACATTCTCACAGTCATGCCAATATAACATACTGTATATTTATTCTAGATTTGTTTTTGTTTGTTTTCATGCTATTGTTGAAGAATTAGCCAAGTAGTTTACATATATGATAATACTTCCAGTAGTTCCAGTGAAGTCAACAAATGGGAGAAGGTAGACAAAAAACAATATCAAATACTCAATAAACTTGCTGGTTTTGATGGAACATAGTTTACTTGGGTATGTCAAACTAGATATAACATTGAATCATTTTTTAAGGTCTTACAAACTTTAGGATATATCATGTGTTAATCAATCATTTTTGGGTTTCACTTAGGTTCTTTAGAACTGGAATTTTTGTTTTATTCTCTCCGTACATTAGAAGTGTTAATGAGGCTACTAATCTATAGCTTAAAAGAGGTAGCATTCATGAGTCAAATGATATCTATGTTAGAGTTCACTGCATGTGTTACGTTACTGATATTAACTTACTCTAGTAGGTCGTTATTCCTACTGGTGACATCCATGAGGTATGTTCATTATATTTCGCATTTTATTTATATAAATCCTTGTGTATCTTATGCACATAGTGCAGATGAAAGTGGAACGTTGAAGCTACTTTTTTATTAGCAATGCAGATAAAGAGAAGCCAGCATGCATATATCAATCCAGCAATAACAATAGTTCTTCGTATGGGATCTGGTGGTCATGGAGTACCCCCTTTAGGAAGTCCTGATGGTGATTAACTAATTTATTACCATATATCTTTCAAAATTTTGTATGGTGATTATGCTTTACGAAATATTATTCCCAATTTTAATAATCTACTGGAATATGCCAATAGTATCAACTATAAATTTGGCATTTTACCTCTTCAGTAAATTGAGTCATGTGATTACTGAAATGATTTTGAAGTTGGCAGATGCAATTATTTTAATCCTTTTTCTTTATGTTCCATTCACCAGTATATTTTTATTCCACATATTCCTTTATACTCTTTGATTGTATTTGTTTTTTACCTTTGTGAAGGATGTTTTTTGGATATCTCATTTAGAGGTTTGTAATGGTTTATAAAAGTCCTCGCTCATTTCAGAAGTTGCAATTTGTACTAATTAAATCCAAACTTTCTTTTTTTGACATTATCTTTTTATGATATTGTATTTGCAATTTGCATGGTTAATAGTAAGTGGATTAGGTAATAACATCTAGGATCTGAAAGAAAGACTGCAAGTAAACCTTTTTTTTGGACATTCAGCATTCATACACGTTGTAGTAGTGATTATCATTGAGCATGCTTAATCTTATAACAGACCTACTTAGTAATGCAAGGTTATGACCAACTCTGCCTTGATGTAATCCATGAGAGCCTTACATTAGCTTGTTTTGATCAATGAAGTAGAATATAATTCTTGTTATTATTGATGATATTAGCTTTGCAATTCTTGTTTTGATTGATGAAGTAGAACTTAATTCTTAGCCAACTCTTCCTTGATTTGGTATGCCCTTCTTTATATTGATAGACGAGGCAATAAACAATGACTTGCATACAATGTGAGACTAAACAACATATAGGAGAATAAATGTTTAAAATAATTTACAAACACTCTCCCTCAAGTTGCAGTTTATATATCAATTATGCCCAACTTGATACTTAAATCAGCAAACAAGGTAGGACGAGTATTGATAAATGTCTGTAAACTCCTTGTCGGAAGTAACAAACATAGTGCATAAATGCCCACTGATAACCTCTTTTGGAATAAAATGGCAATCAATTTCTATGAGCTTGTTCCTCGTTATGAAATACTTTATTTTTGATGGTGCATATGCCAGTTTTGTTGGCATAATACATAAGCATAAGTTAATGTATATTTCATAATTGTCTTTTAAAGGATTCCTCGTCTATTTTAGTCGATAAGTATTTTGTCTTATACTACGGTATTCAGCATCAACACTTTATCTAGAAACAACTGTTTTTTTTTGCTTTGCCAATAAACTATGTTTCCTTTCAAGATAGTACATAAGCAGATCTTGATTTGTTGTTGCCCTTGTTATACATATAGCAGACATCTGAATATGTTTCAATATGTAGATGACCATTTCTTCTGAAGTAAAGTCCCTTGCCAGGTTATCCATTGATACACTCAAATATTTTCATGAGAGCATCTAGATGGCATTCTTTGGGGTATGCATAAATTGAAAAACCTTTTCAACTGCGAAAGCAATACTTGGTCTAGTTTAGGTAAATAAGCTTTCCAACCCGATGTTTGTAGTGGGTTACATTCTCAAGAAGTGGAAATATTTCATCCAGAGTTTGTTAATACCCACAGGTATATGAGTGTGGGTTACATTTGTTTCGTCTAGCAATCTCAATAGTTAATACCCAGAAAGTACGGGAACCTCCCATACTCTTTCGTCAACAAAATGTTTGCGTAGATAAACATAATTTTTTTATGCCCAATTAGATGAACTTCGTTCATATAGACTGCAAGAACTACAAGACTTCTATCCTTTCTCACAAACGCTGAATGATCTGCATTTCTTCAATGATAAGCAACGGTGTGAATAACCTAACTAAGCTTATCAAACAACGCTTTTGGGTTTTGCTTGAGTCTATAAATATAGCTTTCTTTAATTTAAAAATCTGAGACTCTCCTTGAGCAACACACCCTAGAAGTTTCTCCATAAATACTATCTTTTTTAGATCCATATAGGAAGGAATCCTTGACATCAAATTGGAACATTGACCACTTCCTGTTTAATGCTATGGAAAATAGAACTCAGATATAGCTTGTAAGATTAGAATCGCTGGAATCAATCAAACCTCAGGTGAAAGCCTTGCACCTGTACATATGAAAAGTGTTTTAGGAAGTATGCAATAACCCTTATACCCTTTAATATAATTACAAATTATTTACATCTAACACTCCCCCTCAAGCTGCTGAGTATATGTCATCAAAACCTAGCTTGTTACATATATATTCGATTATGGTGCTCCTCATTGCTTTGACCCTCATATCTGCCAGCTGATCATTTGAGTTTATAAACTTAGTGTTGATCCCCTTGGCCTGTCTGACAAAGTAACTGTTGATTTCAATGTGTTTATTTCTTCCGTTGAATATAAGAATTGATGTAATGTGCATCACGAACCGATTATCACATAAAAGCTTCATTGACTTATGTTGCAGGAAGTTCCACTCAGTTAGCAGTTGTTTTAACCACATTAGATCACATATGGCTACTGACATAGCACAGTATTCGATTTCTGTACTCGACTGTCACGATCCATCACAACAAAAGTTAGGGTGCGCTTCAGGCGGGCCGTGATGCCACATGCATGAGCGGAAAGAAAATCCATGTTTGTAAGGAGGGAGCAGAGATATTGATAATTAGGTTTAAAATAATTAATTTTAAGGAAAATAATTATTTTTATGCGGAAGCTTTAAAATAAGGTAGTTTGAAGCAGGTGCACATGCATTTTATTAAAATTTGTGATACAAATTCATATACAAATTTCATGCATTGACAGGTTTGGATGAATAAACATGCAAACACTATTAACTTCGAGTGCATATAATATAGCCTAACAGTTATTCATGATTTACTGATCATTATTATTACATAAAAGAAATGTCTGACAGGAAAGGAAATGAAATGTAAACATAGAAACTGAAACTTAATGCAGATAAGACTCGAGGGCCTGGCAGCGCTATCATGAACGCTAAGGCAATTCCAGAACAAGAAGAAAATGTCTCAGAACATTGAAATAAATAGAAGCAAGGTAAAATAATAACTAGAAAAAGAAGCGGTAATGTATGTGTAATACATGCAAGTAAAATAACCAGAAACAAGTTAAATTAATAGACTACTCCGGATTACAACATAGTTTCGAACACGTAATGTCATTAACTATAATCAGTGAAATGTGTAAGTGTTTCTATTTGTTGCACGTGATTCGAATAAGAATACAAGGCTTATCAAAGTAATTGTGCTTGCTCTGGCCATTTATTGGTTTTCATTGTCAGTCATGCGAAAACTTGAGTCAAAGGGTCAAATCAATTTAACACTACTTTTCAATGGTTGCTTATAACATTAATGACTTTAAGGATTCATGATTTATGAGATTCCCAACATATCAAAACATGTTACTAATTAATCGATGCAGATGTACAAGAATAGAGTCCATAAACATGGAAAGTGAGAATCAAGTCAAAGAACAATATTTCCTCAAGTTTTAAAACTAAACAGACATAGGAAACAAGATTTGAGAACACCAAAAACTAGGAAATGAGTTTTGAACTTTGCGGGTTTGAGAGATTAGGTTATCATTAACAAGAAGGTTTTTCAAGTTAAATGCAGTGGTAAATTGATATGCGTCGATCCTGGGATAACAAATATTCATCTAGATTAAACCATTTTCAGACATAAATATCTTTCAAATAAGAATGTGTGTACGAATACAAGCATGACATAAACCACCAATCATTTAATCAATAGTAAGGAATCTT
Organism: Platanthera zijinensis; assembly: GCA_039513925.1. NCBI lineage: Eukaryota > Viridiplantae > Streptophyta > Magnoliopsida > Asparagales > Orchidaceae > Platanthera > Platanthera zijinensis. The sequence goes on along the minus strand of CM077089.1, from coordinate 126,077,326 downwards.
AACAGTTATCATTCAAAATAATTAATGCTCGTGCTCAAAAATCTGACAGTCCTCAAATTAATCAAATATCTACCATTCTTTGAATCATTCATCAAATGAGACAAAATTCATTAAAGTGAGAATCCAATTAAAATCACCTCCTTACACTAACTCATGTCACCCTAAGTAAAAAAATCTAAATAAGAATCATTCATGTAGGTGACTATTCAAATAAATTCATTCATAATCACAAACTACGTCATTTCAACTATTTTAAACCTTAAACTATTAAGTTGACGATTAGGTATTGAAGATTCAAATTCATTTGGCAGATTAAATATCCAAAAGTTATGTTAAATAATTATAAGAACAGACGCATAATTTAAGATCAATGATTGCAAGATAGAGATCTCTGCTTTCCTTAAGGCTGAAGCAGAATCTGACGGAGGCAGCCTAGTGACGCAAGCAACAATTAAAGACCTAATTTAAACCTGTTCGAGCACAATCATAATTGATATTGACATGATGGAAATTCTACGATATCACAGAGTATTATTTACAAAATTTAAAACACGAGAGAGTAGAGAAATTACCTCCCTCAAAAATGAGGGGAAAAGGGATTGTCATGCATAAACGGAGATTTGGCGGCGATTAGGTTACAGAAACCCTAAATCGGAGAGGGTTTTGCGTGCTCCCACCAACAAAATTGATGAGCGGCTCCAGAAAAATCACAAATAAATAATAATTAGACAATTATAGGAGGGCACTAAACTTGGATCCAAGCAAATACATAAAATGGAGCACAAAACTTGCGAAAGATTCTAAAAAAATTTGAATAGAGGGGGAAAGAGAGGAAATCTTACCCAAGGAAAACCAAATTCGCTCAAAAATCCGAGTAGAGGGGGAGTCGAGCGAACCCTAGACATTTTCTGGAAGTCCACGGCCAAATCGACGAAGAAGAGGGAGGAGGTTACTGCCGGCCACTAGGAGGAAATGGCTGCAACTCTTGGAGGAGGAGGCGCTGACCTAGAGAGGAGTTGTCGGCCTCAAGAAGGAAGACTATCGACTGGAGGGGGAGAGAGAATACACTGCTATCAGGGGGCGGCCACGGCAGGAGGAGAAGGGGTCGCCGGAGGGCAGGGAGGCGAGCGGCGGGTTGTGCGCTTGTGGGAGACGAGGGGGAGGCGGGATCGGGATAACGACATTGGAGGAAACACGGCTTGGGACTTGCGGGAGTCTGGTTGCGGAAATCCCGAGCCGAAAAACTAATTAAAAAGGGGGGCTCAGTTTAATAAGGGGGAACCCAATTAGGCTTAATTACAAAAATGCCACTCAGATTTAATCAATCAAATTTAATCCCCTTTTTTAACTTTTTTTAACCGGGTTGTTACATTCTCCCATACTTAGAAAGTTTCGTCCCGAAAATTTCTAAGAAATTTATGATTCTGGTCTCTTATGAAGAAAATTCTGATGACATTCATTCCAACAAAGGCTTGTAAATCAAGACATGTAAGTTAACAAAGAATATACTGAAATAGAAAGAAGAACAAGTGTGAAGACTTATCAAGATCAAGAGAAAAGCTGTGGATACTTGCAACACATATCAGATTCAAGTTCTCAAACGTACTCTTCAGATTTAGCGGGTTCAGCCGGATACGAAAGATTGGCTTCAGGGAACACAATAATTCCTTCAATTAGATCGAAATTAAGAGGTAAGATTTGAGAATCTGAGAGTGAGAAAATCTTTACAGAAAACGAAGATAGAACATCAAAGAAGAATAAAAGCTGAATGACGTTAGAGTGATGACAAAAGCGAGTCACTCTGGCGATGGAATAACACAAAACAGCGCTAAAGTAATTCAGCAGAGCAATTTATATGAAGACCTTCATTTTTCGCTGACACTTAGGAGCTAACTAGAAGGGGATACAAGAGGATCAAATAAGGATTGATGGACAAGAAAAACAGAAAGGACTGATTACGAATACCGGGAACTTGAAACTAGAGATTCTAACACATTTCATACTATCAAGTATATAAATCATATAATAATTACTGCATTTTCATTGGACAACTTTAAGTAATGATCATGCAAATGCAATAATGAGATCATGTGCGATGTCAAGCAAATAATAAAATCATGTATGTACAATCATTATTGTTGTTCTTAGCTTAACACTTGTGCAATGATTTATGATATGAATGCAAATGAATGGATACACATGCAATGTTAAACATTCATTTCACTTAACATGTCATGCATATTATGATTCTAATTCAACGCACTTGAAAATATTAAACCGTTCATACAATTTAATATTCGCAAGCGGCGTATATCCTAGTGGAAATTTATATGCACAAAAATGTTAAGTTTATTCATAACCCCTTAACATTCGTGTGCATACTACTCATGTTTATGAGTGAGTGTGTGCGTGTTTCGGCCGCGAACAAAAGATAATGACGAATTAAGTGAAGGAATGATCCATGCATATATATTTATATAATTAGATCCAAAATGTGTAATAATTATTAAATATTTTATCTATACAAGCTAACCTGACTCTGATACCAACTGTCACGACCCGTCTCAACAAAAGTCAGTGTGTGTTTCAGGCGGACCGTAATGCCACAGGCATGGGCGGAAAGAAAATCTATGTCTGTAAGACCGAAGCAGAGATACTGATAATTATGTTTAAAATAATTAATTTGAAGGAAAATAGTTGTTTTTATGTGGAAGCTTTAAAATATGGTAGTTTGAAGCAGGTGCACATGTATTTTATTAAAATTTATGATACAAATTCCGATATAAATTTCATGTATTGACAGGTTCAGATGAATGAACATACAAACAATATTAACTTCAAGTGTATACAGTATATAATATAACATAACAGTTGTCCATGATTTACTGATCATTATTATTAAATAAAAGAAATGTCTGACAGTAAAGGAAATGAAACGTAAACATAGAATCTGGAATTTAATGCAGATCGGGCTCGAGGACCTGACGGCGCTGTCACGAACGCTAAGGGTGTGTTCGTTTCGCAGGAATTGAGATGTAAGAATTGGTTTTGGCCGAAAACCTACGACGCAGAGGAATTGGTTTTGGCAGAAAACCAATTCCTTTGTTCGTTTGCAGGAAGGTTTTCAGTTACAGGAATTGAAGTTTTCATTATTTCTGTTCGTTTGCAGGATGGAATTCGGAGACAGGAATTGGCCGGAATGTAACTCTCAAATAATGCAAATTTTTTTTATAAAAGCTGGAACACTACTCAATTGCAGAAGAAATATATGCTAGCTGAAAATATCTACTTCTTATTGTAGGTTTTCTAGAAAGTCAAAGTGAAACTATGAAAAATGAGCATAATTGATGGCTAGTTTATCTTAGAATCAAAATGGGGTATTTAGGTATGTGTTGTTGAGATTGGAATAATCTAGAATGATAAACTAATGCAGAATATGAAGCAGAAATATTAATCAACTAAATGTAATGTGAAAAATCAGCATAATTGATGACTCCATTTCAATGTACAAAACACATTTATCACTGCTATATTACATATATAAGGCTGAGCTTGTGAAAGGAAGAACACCTAAAAAACAATATCAAATCCTGCATATATTCTTCCTTCTATATCTTAAGAAATCTCAGATTATTTTCCCAATCGACTACCATTCCCTAAACAAGGAAGTTGGCATGCCTCATCTCCCATATAACTTAATTCATGCAGACCATACAGGAATGCTTCAAACATTTAATACAAGTACTGCTTCAAACATTGCAAACAGTTAATACAAGTAATCATTACAACATTCCGAACGGATTAAATAAAAAACACAGCTACATAAAACATGAGTTCAGGTCTGAAAATATAAATACATAAAGATACAACCTCTCTAAATAGGGTCCAAAAACATATATGTCCAAACATGACAAATATAAAAACATATAAGGTACACACTACTCGGATATATGGATGTGCAACCACCGCCTCCTAGCAATCTCCGGTAAAACCAAGAAGACCTCACACTTTATCGCGTCAACACTGAGCAAATCTATGGATTTTATAAGGTCATCTTCAGAAAGATCAGTCATAACAGATAATGCTTTGTACACCGCTTCAATCCTAGACCTTGATGGTTTTCCGATCGGGGCAATTTCAATTGGATTATCCATTTTCTTTGCAATATATGTGACAGCATCGGCAATCGTATCAATTGCTGTTGTAGTTTTGGATTTCTTCTTCATTTGACCACTTTGCTCTGACGGAACATCCTCTTCAGGAATTTCTTCCACCCAAAATCATTTGATGACTCCACTCCCGTTGAGGTGTTACCACCATTTGCTCTATCAGTCCCACAGAGAGTTCCCAAATCTCCCCAATTTACAATTACTTTATCTTTGTAGTGTTTCAAAGACGGATATGTCTGCATTTAATGTAACCAAGTCAGTATCATGTAATAAATAAAATAAAAAATAAATTGTTACAACATCAATCATAATTTTTAAAAACACCAAAAAATTAAATACCTTGATATAATCGGTCCATACTTGTTCGCTATCAACTTGCACCACATGTCGTTCCCAATCCCATCCAAATCCACTTGTATCCAGCATTGCGGATATTTCTTGATAGTATTTATTCCACGTTTTCAGTCGTGCCGCTATTTTTTCCTTGCTAATATGGACGCGACACTCATCCCAAATAGCGGATATAGCAGTCGTGAATGTCGGAGATTAAACAACTCTTTATATGTAGTTGGATTGTTTCCTTGAGTTGCCCATTCTTGAAGATGTTAACGAGTCGACCGATAAGGAGCTAGGTATCCTGGTCCATTTGTGTAACCCGCATCGACAAGATAGTACTTACCTACAATGTTAAATTGTATGTTACTAGCCCGAAAAAACTTTTGTCGTATTAAAAGTGGACTCTTAGAAAAATTCTTACCTATTGGAACTTCAAAACAATCCTCCCTCTCCAATGCATTACGAAGCACTCTAGAATCTGATGCGGAACCTTCCCAACCGGGTAAAACAATACGAATTTCATGTCTGCGTCGCATACTCCGAGAACATTGGTGGTAATAGCTTGTTTTCTATTGCAAAATCTTCCTTCTTCACTTCGTGGTACAGTGACATCAATGTGTGTGCCATCAATAGCACCAACACAATCTGTAAAATACCCCCACCTATGTGCTTGTGATGTTTCGGGACATTTGATATACGTTGAAGTCATCTTCAAGATTGCTCTCAACACAAGGTTGAAATGACGGCTTATGGTATCGATGGAACGTATGTACGTACCACCTAAAACCCGAAATTTTATGTTATGTGCAAGGACATGTAGAAACAAAGCTACTGATTCCTTCACCGATACATTTTGTGTTTCAATTAAGAAACCCCCATCCACTAAAACCTTACACAAGTTATGGAATGCACTCTTGTTCATCCGCAATTGATTATAACAGTTGATATTCGTGCCATTATATAACATATTTAAAATCGTCGATCTAAGAGTATCATGATGTTCTCGATTACTTGACAAACTTAATCGACTATTTTTCACCAAAAGAACAGCGGCAACGACAGATAGAGCGGCTACGATCACTCTCTTTCTCATGGCCAATTTTTTCCTCTTATAAATCTCGATATTGACATCCATCTAGTAATATGAAAATTAAATACTTAAATATAATTTCGGGACGCTCACACACATAAATTTACACACACACAAACCCATACATTTACACACACACATGCATTTACACACACATACATTTACAGACACACATACATTTACACACACACATACACATTCACATGCATTTATACATACACACAAACCCATACATTTGTATACACACATACATTTACACACACACCTACATTTACACACACACCTACATTTGCACACACACATACACATGCACATGCATTTATACATACACACCAACCCATACATTTATACACACACATACATTTACACACACACATACATTTACATTTATACATACACATGCATTTAAATTTATACACACACATACAAACACATACCTACATTTACACACACACACACATACATTTACACACACACACATACATTTACACACACACCTACATTTACACACACACATACACATGCACATGCATTTATACATACACACAAACTCATACATTTATACACACACATACATTTACACACACATACATTTACATTTATACATACACATGCATTTAAATTTATACACACACATACAAACACATACCTACATTTACACACACACACACATACATTTACACACACACACATACATTTATACACACACATACATTTACACACACATACACATGCACATGCATTTATACATACACACAAACTCATACATTTATACACACACATACATTTACACACACCTACATTTACACACACACACAAACACATACCTACATTTACACACACACATACACATGCATTTACACTTATACACACACAAACACATACATTTACACACACACACATACATTTACACACACACATATATACATACCAACAAAAAATCAGGGCATCATAAACAAAAAAAACTCCAGCAAGTGGCCCTAAGAGGAGGAAGACGCATCATACACAAAAAAAATCCAACATTCTTGAAGAGGAGGAAGACGCACCTCACGGAGGCTGGCCGGAGTAGGGAAGCTGCACTGGAGATCTGCACTGGAGGAGTTTTTCGGAGTTGAGGGAGTCGGCCGGAGCACGAACACAGCACAGGAAGGAGAATAAGAAGGAAATGAGAAAATCCATCGGGTGAAATCGGAGGCCTAAATGAGAGTTCTTCTTGTAGAGGAGAATACTAACCTCAGATGACCGGCGTTTGCCGGAGAAGGCGAGCCCCGGGCGGAACGGCGATGTGCGGAAGCTAGGGCTGCGAGGCGTCGATGGCTCTATTCTGAAAATCGCGAAAACCGACGGGGGGGGGGGGTAAGTTTTGAGCCCAGCGGGTTTAAGAAATTTTGAAAACCTATGGGTTTTCAAAGTAATTCCAATTCCGTTGTAAATATGGCGAAACGAACACTGGAATTGGAATTGGGACCTTGAATTCCAATTCCATCCGCCAATTCCTGTCAAACGAACGCTGCCTAAGGCAATTCCAAAATAAGAAAGAAATGTCTCAGAATATTGAAATAAATAGAAGCAAGGTAAAATACATAACTAAAAAAACAGTAATATATGTGTAAGACAGAGAAGTAAAATTGCCCTACAGAAACAAGTTAAACTAATAGACTACTCCGGATTACAACATAGATTCGAACACGTAATGTCATTAGCTGTAATTAGTGAAAGGTGTAAGTGTTTCTGTTTGATGCACGTGATTCTAATAGAAGTCTAAATGCAAGACTTATCAAAGTAATTGTGCTTGCTATGACTATTTATTGATTTCCGTTGTAAGTCAAGAGGAAACTCGAGTCAAAGCGTCACATCAATTTAACACTACCTTTCAATGATTACTTATAACACTAATGACTTTAAAAATTCATGATTTAGGAGATTCCTAACATATCAAGACATATTACTAATTAATCGATGTAGATGTACAAGAATAGAGTCCATAAACATGGAAAGTGGGAATCAAGTCAAAGAACAATATTTACTCAAGTCTTAAAACTAGACAGACATACGAAACGAGATTTGATAACGAGCAATGAAAACTATAAAACCCATGCAGACAGGGGCGGACCTACGTGGAGGCACACTCAGGCACGTGCCCGGGTCTAATTTTTCGCAGATTCAAAGAGATATCGCTCCTTTCCGCCGCCAGTGAACTGCAATAGTGCTTTCAAACTAGGTTTTTTCGTTGTTCTTTCTCTCGTCTGCTTCGGCGGTGGCGACGAGCGGTAAGCCGTGGAAATGTGGAGTCCCGACGACTACATATTTGTGCGATTCTACTTTGGCGATGACGATAGAAGGTGAGTTATTGACTTCTATGTTCAACATTTGATTTCCTACTTACTTTTTATTTCACTTACTGGAAGAGTTGGTTGGTTGTAATGGTTAGTGGGTGTTACAGGCATTAGGAGAGATTTGGTAGGACTTACACTTTCTGGAAGAAGGCAGGAAGGCTCGACAAGGGTAGTCTGAGAGTTCCAGTGGGGATGTTAGCAGATAAGAATCATTGAGTGGCTTTGGTAGAGGAGAACAGGAGTTTCTGGGGCTAAGGGAGTTAAGGAACAAGGAGGGATCTGTCTACTAGCAATTTTACTGTTTGCCATGGATTGAAAAGGTGGGAAAGAGTTGGCAGTTTGTTGTAGTGAGATTTAATGGTTGGAAAGGTGCAGCCGTAGGTTTCAATTAGAATAATGGATAGTTTCTTTTGAGCGAAGAGAGAAAGATAATCTTAGACATTTGGTCATTTGTCCCAATAATGCATAAAATTTTTTTTTTGGGCCACTGTTTTTCCCCTCATTTCTTCTAGACCTCTATCCAACTACTCAACCAATGCATACAGGATGTTTGATCAATTGCCCCAATAGACACAAAAATGTTTCATGAAGTATATACAAAATGGCTTTGCATGAGCTATGTTTTCTTTTATTGTTAGTAAATGACTGAAGATTTTTTTGCTGTGTTTTCTTTGATTTCCTTCTTTATCTTCTTTGATTGCTTACTTGTTTAGAATGGTAGTACATTCAAGTATTCAATAGGAGATTGAGAAAAATTGCTCTAAATGAAGTCATGTTTCAAGAATGAAATAACCTATTAACCACTAATTTTTCAAACCCAAAAATATCAATTATAGTAGTTAAAAACAAAACTGCATTCATTCTAAATTTTATTACCTCAAATCATAACGAGTCCCTCTCCCCAACTAGATAAAATGTAAAACTTAACCTTCACCGAGAATGAAGAATAAAAAACAAATTAGAAATCCAAGTTTTCATTAACTGAAAGAGTTGGATAAAACTCCACAGACCAAATAACCTTCTCATTGTTAGTATACATAACATGCTCTCGACCAAGCAATTCAAGGAGAAATTTATATCCATTACTTGGTGCCCGGGTCGGATGAAATTCCTGGGTCCGCCACTGCATGCAAATAAGCGAAGACGAGAACATGTGTTTTGTTAGATGCTGTGTTTATGTTTACCTCTTATATATATATGTATGACTTGGTCCGTGGAGAGGACAAGAAGTCATTATTCACTTCATTTCATGGTATCAGAGGCGCTCCGCTAGGGTTCTCCCGCAGCCGCCGCCGTGTTCGAACTCTTTTCCGCTCACCCGTCTCGCCGTCGCTCTCCACTCGTTCGCTCGTTCGAACTCTTCTTCCTCGTCGCTTCTTCCTCGTCTGGTTCCTCCCGTGCCCTAGACGGAGACGCGCCGCTGAAGATGCCACCTGCCGTCGCTACTACTTGAAGCCGATGTCGATCTGCTGCTGTCTGAAGCCGACGCCACCTGCTGACCGCCGATACCTGCTGCTGCTTGAAGCCGTGCCGATCTCTGCTCTGCTGCACTGATATCGAGCATCGAGCGCTGCTCTGCTGATGCCGATCTCCTCTCCTCTGCTCCGCTGCACTGAGGTCGACCTCTGCTGTGATGCCGTCTCCGGGTACTGTTTGTTGATGCCTCCTGCAGACTATTGAAGGTTCCTGCCCTTGCCTTGGGGGACTCTTCTACAAGCACCACTCAGACACCACTATCCTTCTAATGCAAGGTTGGCTACCACTATCCTTACCTCCTCCAACTTTCAGTTGTGGAAAAAGGGGGTTACTATGTCTCTAGCAGGCATCCGACGTACTCACCACCTTACTATTCTACCTACTCATGCCGTGGGAAGTGCTGAATACGACGATTGGTACTGTGATGATTGTCGTATCTTTGCTCTCCTTCTGAGTTCCATGGACCCATCAGTTCAGCAGATGTGCAAGAATTGTGATAACACTAAGGAGCTGTGGGACACCCTGCATATGATGTTTTCTCAAGCTAACAACCTCTCTCGCCTTGGTGAACTCTTTCCCAAGATGGCTGAGCTACAACAAGGAGCTCGTTCGGTCACTGAGTACTTCGCCGAATGGAAGGTTCTTGCCGATGAAATCCTGGATCTTTGGGAGATCCCCTCTACGCGTGAAGGACATCAGGCTCAACGTGAGCATCTGGTTCTTATCTGGCTTCTGAACGGACTTGATCCGAACTTCTCAACAACAAGAACAGAAATGCTTGTGAGTCCTTCTACATTGCAGACTGCTAGTGTGTACCATCGTCTGACTAAAGCGGGTTCTGCCTCTTCTCCAGCTGTTCTACATGTTTCCTCCAGCGAGTCAATTGCGCTGGCCTCTCAAGGGGGAAGGGGGACTAGCCGAGGCGGTCGGTCTGGTTCTGGACGTGGTCGGGAGACTGATACGCGACATTGTACTAATTGCGGACATCGTGGTCACACAAGGGATACATGTTGGCTTGTGCATGGGAAGCCAGACTGGGCGGCCAAAACCTCGTCAGCTTCACCTCGATCTGCTCACGTTGCCGACTCGACACTGACACCTCCGGGTCCCCGCACTATCCAGATCTCTGAGGAGGAGTATCGTCGCCTGCAGGCACTTCCGATTTCTTCTCCACCTCCTAGTGCTGCTGTGGCCCAGACTATTCAGCCTGCCTGCACTTCCCAGACCTCCCAGCGTCCCGTTCAGTGGTTGGCAGATTCTGGAGCTTCTGACCACCTGACTAGTTCTTCAGGTATCTTGCATTCATATCATCCCCATTGTGGGTCCTCCATTACAGTTGCAGATGGATCCACTGTTCCTATTGTTGGCTTTGGAAGCTGCAATGTGACCCCGGATATGCCTCTATCCTCGGTTGCTCATGTTCCTCAATCTGCTTACAACCTGTTGTCTATTAGTAAGCTTACTCGTGATTTAAACTGCACTGCTATCTTCACTTCTTCTGGTTGCATTTTTCAGGAACAGTCGACGAGCCGTATTATTGGTAGAGGAAAGCTGCGTGGTGGTGTTTATGTTCTGGACAAAGTTTCCCACATTGCCTGTTCTGCTGCTTCGGCCAAACTCTTGGACCTCCACTACCATCATGGTCATCCTTCTATGCAGGTCATGCGTCGTTTGTATCCTGAGTTTGGGAACGTTTCCCATCGCAGCTGTGAGTCGTGTGTGTTTGCTAAACTCCATAGAGTTAGCTATGTACCTCGTGTTGATGTTCGTGTTTCTGTACCTTTTGATTTACTTCATTCTGATGTCTGGGGACCGTGTCCTATCCCTACGTTGTTAGGACACAGATATTATGTTACCTTTATTGATGATTTTTCACGCATGACTTGGGTTTACTTAATGAAAAATCGCTTTGAATTATTATCTATTTTTCAACATTTGTGGAATGAAATTTTCACTCAATTTTCTGTTTGTCTGAAATGTTTACGTACCGATAATTGGAGGGAATACATGTCCCAGTCTATGTCTAGCTTTCTTTCCGACAAGGGTATCATACACCAAACCAGTTGCCCTGATACCCCCCAACAAAACGGGGTTGCCGAACGAAAAAATCGCCACCTTCTTGAGGTTACCCGAGCTATTCTCCATCATAAGCATGTACCCAAACACTTTTGGGGAGATGTTCTTACCGCTGCCTATCTCATTAATCATCTTCCTACCCATATCCTTCAGGGGGAGACACCTTATCACATCCTTTATCCCGACCACTCGGGGCCTCCTCTACCCTTCAAGGTCTTTGGGTGTGTTTGCTATGTTCGGGATGCTCGTCCCTCCGTTTCTAAACTTGATCCTCGCTCTTTGAAGTGTATCTTCCTTGGATACTCTCGGACTACCAAGGGATATCGCTGTTATTCTCCGGAACTTCACAAATATATCATTTCTTCAGATGTTGTCTTCCTCGATTCTGACTCTTATCGTACCACTGGCTCTCCCCTTCCCACTTCATCTTCTGATCTCTCTCTCGATGATCTGCTAGTTCCTCGTCATGATTCTGCTCTCGTCTCCCCGACCGACATATTGTGCCCCCTTTGGGGACAATTTTGCTCTCGTCGCACTTCTGATAGAACTGAAATATCACGATCTCATCCTACCTCAACCATTGATGGCACAACTACTGTTCCTCAGATTGCACCTGCGAGTGAGACCTGAACCAAACTGAAGTGCCTGCTGCTCCACCTCTGGATAGTACCGAGCTTCCTATTGCTCTCCGAAAAGGAAGTCGGACTTGCCAGAATAAACCTCTCTATGTGAGCTCTTATCAGGGGTTGTCTGCTTCTCATACCGCACTTCACTTGACGTTGGATCAGTACATCATTCCCTCAACGGTTGGGGAGGCCAAAACTCATCCTGGCTGGATGGCTGCTATGCACGAGGAATTGACGGCACTTCAACTGAATAATACTTGGGAACTTGTGTCTTTGCCTCCTAACAAGCATGCTATTTGTTGCAAATGGATCTATTCTGTTAAAGCCAGTGCTGATGGCGTGGATTATGAGGAAACGTTTGCTCCTGTTGCCAAGATGTCCTCTATTCGGATCGTGATCTCTCTTGCAGCCACTCACCGGTGGCCTCTTCATCAGTTGGATATCAAGAATGCATTCCTTCATGGGTCATTGGAAGAAGAGGTGTATATGGAACAACCACCTGGGTTCGTTGCTGAGGGGGAGCGTTACAAGGTGTGTCGTCTCCTTGCCTCTTTATATGGGTTGAAACAATCCCCGCGCCAGTGGTTTGCTCTCTTTCGGTCTATTGTCACCAAATTCGGGCCTACCAAGAGTATCAAAGACTCATCCCTCTTTTATCGGAACTCCTCAGCTGGTACTGTGCTCCTAATTGTGTACGTTGATGATATTGTCATCACGGGTAGTGATCCTAAAGGGATAACCGATCTGAAAGCGTTCTTACACTCAAACTTCCAAACCAAAGATCTGGGGCCGTTGCGATACTTCCTTGGGATTGAAGTTACTGATCATGACGACTCTATCTTTGTTTCTCAACGTAAATATGCCCTCGATCTGTTATCTGACCTTGGAATGTCTGTCTGCCGCCCTATGGATTCTCCTCTTGAACCAGGAGAAAAGAGCCTTCATGCCGAGAGCAAATCTTTTGAATCGCCAGAGAAGTATCGAAGAGTAGTTGGAAAACTTAACTACCTTACTATGACTCGCCCAGATATTGTCTGTGTTGTGAGTAAGGTCAGTCAGTTCAACTATCTCTCAATGGGACTCTGTTCTCCGCATTGTTAGGTACATAAAGAAGGATCCTGGTCTAGGAATATCATACAAGAATCGTGGTCATTCCAATATAGAGGCTTACTGTGACTCCGACTGGGCAGGTTGTTTAGCTACTCGGAAGTCTACCACATGATTTACTATATTTATGGGAGGAAACCTTGTCTCCTGGAAGAGCAAGAAACAGACCACTGTCGCCAGATCTAGTGCCGAGGCAGAGTATCAGACTATGTCGCACACCGTTGCTGTGATCATGTGGATCAGACAGACCCTTTGTGAAATCGGATATCCTGTCCATGAACCAACTCTGTTATGGTGTGATAATCAAGCTGCAATACAGATAGCAACCAATCCCGTGTTTCATGAACACACAAAGCACATCGAGGTTGACTGTCACTTCGTACGAGAGAAGTATGAAGAAGGTCTTATTTCCTTGAGCCATGTGAGCGCCCTGAGACACTCCCCTCGGGGCCTGCCAAAAAGTTAAGCGTCGGGCGAATGGGCCCCTACTCTATTATTAGTCGTATTGGGAAAAACACCTACCGGCTTGATATTTCGGCAAGTATGGGAACTCATCAAGTATTTAATGTCGAGAATCTGACCCCGTACTACGAGTCTCGCGAGTATGTGGACCCGAGTAGTGGAGATACCCAGTCATCCCCACTCCCACTTTCGTAGTCTTACCACTCTCATACTCCACCTACGTCTGATAGCCACTTCAGCCAACCCACTGTTGACACCCACCCACCTGGGGATTCGTCCTCTCTGGTTTCATCGATGACACCGTCGATCGTACCGGGATCCACCACTCGAGAGATGAGCGATGAGAGCATCACAGAGTTCAGATCCCACAAGCTTGTTTCTACCTCAGATGAGTCACGCTGTCGCTACTTAGTACATTGGCGGGGGCGCCCTGATGTAGATGACGCTTGGATACTTGCTGCAGAGCTTGATCGATTCACCCCTGGACTTCGACTTCAGCACGACCGTCTCCATTCACCGGAGATGACATCTTTTCAATCAGTGAGAGTTGATTGGCGAGGACACTCTTTTGCTGACGACACTTGGACGACTTCCGGCGGACCTCTCTGAGTTGTACCTGACACTCTTCTGCTGGCATACCCGGATCGGCGATCGGACTCCGCGGATGTGTCCGGATCTGCGTCGCGAGTCGAGATCATATATTACTTTATATATTTTTATTTATATTGTTATATTTAAGTGGTTTTCCCCGGCCAATCATAGCCGTTGATTGAGATGCCCTAATCTTCTTATTATTATAAATAGAGGTGTTAGGGGTTGAACCAAGGAATTGCAGAATTTTGGAGAGTCTTCTTCCCGGATTCCAGCGATTACCCCTCGGTATCGACGCCGTGGAGCCCTAGGTGACGATTCCTAGGTTTATTTTCCTCCCCCCTATCCTTTCCCTAACCCTTGCCATCATTTTCCACCCCGCAAGCAACCCTTCTAGCCGCTGCCAACTCTCCAAGCCACCCACCAAACCCGGCGGCCTGCTGTTCCGTGCACCTTGCAGCTGCCGGCTTCCAAAATCCCCACCGCCGGCCTGAACCCACCTCGCCGCAACCGCTACAGCCCAGATCCCCCTCCACCGCCGGCCCTACCATGCTGCAAATCCCCCCCCAACAACAAAGCCCTATTCCCCAAGTCGCCTTCCCTTTTTGGCTGAAAACCCTAGCCGCTTTCCTTTTTTGGCCGCAAACCCTAGCCGCCACCCCTCCCTTTTCGTGGATCCACTTCCTCGCCGTCTCCTTTCTCAAGATCAGTCCAGATCTGAGAAATTCAGCCCCCGATCCATCATCCCTACCACTCATATTTCTTTTTGAGTGGTGTTAAGTGCAAACCAATTTTAGATACGTGCAAACCAATTTTGTTAAGTGCAAACCAATTTTAGATAAATGTATGTTAAATTTTTCGGTTTGCACATAACCGTGGTTTGCACGTATCCAAAATAGGTTTGCACATAAAATTACTCTTCTTTTTTAGCCCAGATCCGCTCCTTAACATCGGATCCAACCTTCCTTTCCCAGATCTACTCCCACATGGCCGGATCTATCTATTTCTGGCCCGATCTCGTCAACTAACGCCGCGGACAGCCATCGCCATCATTTCAACGCCGCCGGTTCCTCCTTCGATCGTCAATCTACGCATCTGGATCCAAAGTCTTCAGTTCCCCGGTCAGTCCGCTACTTTGGTGAGCCCTTGTTGTATCAGAATATTTGCCGCGCGCTTGTCCTTGGACCTCCGAGCGGAGGAAGGTCATTACAAAATTGTTAAATTAAATGCTTGTTCTTTAATCATCTTGCGTGGTGTTAATATTTTCATTGCTCAAAATTAATTGTCGCCGTCTCCGATGTTTGCATTGCATTTAGACTTAGGTTTGTGTGTCGCATCTACATCCTGCTCATAGTAGCCTTGGTTTTGTGCACTTCCATAGCCTACCCTACATCACCTATCCTCGCCTTGTGTTTTTGTGGTTTTCTTGTGATTGCGTTGTGCGTTGCTACGACAACAAGAGAAGAGGTGTCGGCGACCCTCACCAAATTCTCTCGAGCGAAGTGGTGAAGGCTCGCACATGTGTTCATGATTGCGAAGCGGTGAAGGCGACCCGCACTAGTGTAGTTTTATTTTTCATTTTTATAATTTAGAAACCCCCACCAAGCTAACGTACCGCATTTCAATTCTCCACTTTTGCATTCTGTTTTTCTAAAATCTACCAATCGTATGAGCGTTCCGTATTCCTTGTGAGATCGATACTCGGGGAGCTACTCCTTGTTTTATATTACTTGAACGACCGGTGCACTTGCCGTAATCGTATCAATAGGTTGCATGAATTTTGTGTAATTTCATTTTTGTATGGTTGATGTTATTTATAGGGAATTTTGATTAATTATTGCTTGCAATTGAGGCAAATGTGCAATTCATTATTTAAACGTAATATTGATTTTCGCCATTCCTCTTGTTGACATCAATTATGCATTGTAATGATTGTCCTTGGGTATGTCTAATCTTATAAACCACTTGATTTGTGATGCAGAAGCATGGACAACTCTTCCTTGATGTGTCCATTAGAAACCAACATTAACTCAACTTTGTTTAGATTTTTTTCATGTTTAGATTTTGTTAAATTTCTTGTGACGGAGTCATTTGTTTTCCTTGGGATATTGATTCATTATATTTAAAACCCTTACATATGTATAAAGGGTCTTCCACTTGGCATGGAAACTTGATGATTTTATAATACATACTTCACATGATCTATCCATCTATATATAGAGAGAGAAAGAGAGAATGCAAATGAAGCAAAATGGCGTTTGATTTTTGAAGAGTAACTTTGATTTGCTCAATTCTTTTGTAGAAATCTATTTGAAGAGTAACATTGATTTGCTCAATTCTCTTGTAGAAATCTATTTGTCAATTTAATCGCATGCTAAAATAGTTGTGATATGTTATGTTCAAGTCAGGGTAATTATGTCTTTTTACCTTGTTTTTAGGTTTCCCTTACTCAAGTATATAAGAGTAAGGGACCAGCATTATCAAGTTAATTAAATCGATTTCTCTTTTTCTTTCCACTTGGTATCAGAGGAGGAGGAAAAAACCCGTGCCCTACTTCCGCGATCTCGCCGTCGCTCGGATCTCCCGTCGCTCTCTCCGTCGCTGTCATGTTGCTCCCTGTCGCTCTCCCGTCCCGTCGCTCGGATCGCTCATGTCGGGCAGCACTCCTGCCGGCTGCTGAGAGGAACGCCACCGCCGTTCCTCCATGAAGCAGCCCGCCTCCTCTTCCTCTTCTTCTTCTTCATGAAAACGAGGGTTGCTGCCGATCCCGTGAAGTCTGTTGCCGATCCCGTGAAGTCTGTTGCCGATCCCGTGAAGTCTGTTGCTGCCGATCCTGTGCCGCTGCCTCGGGCCGCTGTCCTGCTTCCGCGCCACTCCCGTGACGCTGTCTGTGTGCCGATCTGTTGATCTACATGACAGAATAAGGTGTCGTTGATCTGTTGTGTTCCTTTTGCCGGTATGGGTGAACCCGATTCATCAATTTCTTCTCCGGGCGTGATCCAGCCTTCGATGGTTGTGCCTCAGCGGCCCCATGACTACTCTAGCTCCTTGAAGATTACCACGGCTTCTCTGGATGACACAAATTACCTGGAATGGTCTCGTGCTGCTCAGCATGTCATCCGTAGTCAACAGATGTTCGGTTATATCGATGGGTCGATTACGGAGCCCCCTGTGTCTGATCCCTCCTGAAAGCGCTGAGATTCTGACAACTCTCTGGTTGTGTCTTGACTCCTGCATTCGATGTCTCCCAAGGTCTATCGGAGCTATATGTTGATGGAATCTGCGTTCGAGATCTGGACTCCTACTCGTGAAACGTACTCTCAGATTGGTAGTTTCACCCAGGTGAAACGTACTCTCAGATTGATAGTTTCACCCATGTTTATGAGCTCACTCGCCGCATTTTGGAGTTGCGTCAAGGGTCGATGACTGTCTCATCATTCTTCTCGGAGTTTGAGCGCTTGTATCAAGAACTGGACTACTTTGCACATTTCACTCCAGCGTGTACAACGGATGCCGTCCTGTTAAAGCAACGGGAGGACCGTTTCCGCCTTCATGTCTTCTTAATGGAGTTGAATATGAAATTTGATGTTGTCCGAACACATGTCTACACCGTTCTCTTCTTCCCTCCCTCCGTGAGGCGTTCAACATGATCCTGGGTGATGAAGACTGCTGACTCCTCCAGATCGTTCTGTCTTGACGAGTGTTGGTTGTGGCCTCATCCCTACTCCTGCATCTTCAGTGCCTGATGATTACTGAGTATAACTTGATGCGGATTCATTCTATACTCTAATATAAACTATGTAGATCGGCATAAGTTAGATTGATTTAACTTTCAGGCAAGTGCACCTATCAATCATAATATAGGAGAAATCTACATCTCGTGTCGTATTTCACAGGATCGTTTCAAATATTCGTACTCACCCTCACTCTATTATCATACCTATAATTAAAATTGACTTTTAACCTAGATTAATCTAACTATGACTACTTGGATAAAGAAACATTGGAGGATTAAAGATGATAAAAAGCCGAAAGTCTAAGAGCATTTACATGAAAATAATCACTCATTAATTCAATTCTATGTAATCACGTAATAACAAGGTTATCAAATTCGTAGTGTTGTAAGGGTTAAACATCTATCGAATTCTCTCTCTCGAGCAATTCAAAATATAAACCTAAGTTGAGTAAAGTTTCTCTCGAACAATTTACAACACTCAAATTCGCATTAAAATAAATTACCCTATCTACTACATAAATTCATGAAATCCTATCTCTAAAATATCATGAATCCATTTATCCGTATCACAATTTTCCAAACAACATATCTCTCGATCATGAAATTTGAAATACAAAGAGAAATAACTCCTAAATATGTACATTTAAACAACATCACAACCTTCCAATTTCTCAATCTAAAAAGTTGGAATTCATGTAAAACAAAAACTAAGTTCATAACTAGGATAAATCTCTTTGGTTTAAAGCCTACATACGAATGAAATACAACAAATTTGATGAAAACAATAACATACGTGATTACCGAATTGTTCAAATAAAAAGTTTCATGCGAAATAAAAGATAAATAAAATTAGATCAGCAAGAGAAAGGAAAGATTAAAAAAGATACATGAAAGATTAAAAGCATACGAAAATCTCCTTCAATTCCTCCTTCTCTTGGGTGCTCCACTTTCGTCCTCCAGAAGTTCTGCAAATGAAATGATCCAAAAAGTTCTTATTCTAATTTTTACACAGGTTTTTATAGTCTCCTTGCAAACAGGGTCGGACACGGGTTCCAACACGGCCGTGTCACAGGGTGTGTTGACGGTTCATAGACGGTTCCACACGAATAGGCGTGTCTGGTCGTAGGTCGTGTCATCTGACACGGGTACTGACACGACCGTGTTGTTCATCGTGTTCTTCGCACACGGATTGGTTGGCAGCAGACGTTGAATTTATCCCGAAAAGGACACAGGAGGGCACACAGGCGTGTTCCCACCCGTGTGGTGCTCTGTCATTTTCTTCCAATTCTTCTGATCCATCCCGAATAGGACACGGGTAGGGATACGGGCGTGTGCCTACCCTTGTTCGCCCAATTCATGTCCTGTCATCAGCCATGTTGAGTCTGTGAACTCCTCTGTTTTCTCCAAGACTTTTAGTTCCACTGGTTTGCAATACCTGCATTAAGAAAATGAAAGAATAAATGAATATCTTAAAACAGGAAATAATAGAAACTCCTAACTGTGCTCTTCTATTCATGATAAAACAAATTCTTAACTATTCTTGCGAAATTACTACATAGGGAGGTAGAAAATAGTGGACATGATTACAATTATGATAGTAAAAAGTCTATCATAATTGTACTTATCAAATACCCCCAGACTTAAATGTTTGTTTGTCCCTAAGCAAACTATTTCAAACACTTGGGTTACGAATAAATAATTTTTCTTCAGCACACTGGTTGCTATGAATTTAAAGAATTTGATGTCGTAATTGTATAGGAAATAGTATAGCAAACTTTTCTAAATATACTTTTATCTTAAAATTCCTCCAATATATCTGTTAATTATCTTTCACTGTTTCTTAGAAATAAGATTAAAGTCGTCCATAACAATTGTGAGGAGAAAATAACAATCTCAATAAGATATGCATTAGTATTTCAAAAATTATAAATACCAATATTGATAGTCATGAACTTGTTTTTTCACACCCTCTCCACGACACTTGTTAGGATTGGCGAGGTAGGATCCTTAGGACTTGTATTGTGGTGTAACCTTTTGGCTTATGATATGAGATTATAGGTGAGGTAATCAAAGATAAATTCGATAGTTTTTTTATCACACCTATATCACGATTGAGCCTTTTGCTTTGTAAATACCTTAACATACATCAATGTTATAAAAGCACCCCACAGACTTTACAATTATTATACTTCCCATATTTTTGATGGATACTCTATATTTTTATTTTTCTTAACCAAGGGTCCATAGTAGGGATCATTCCGAGTGGGTGCAACTATATACGCACTCAGACCACATATCACTATGTTTTTTTTTCAAGGGTTCATAATAGGGATCATTCCAAGTGGGTGCAAGTGTACACGCACTCAGACCACATATCACTATGAACAAACTCATTCCAAGAAGGTATCAATGATAGGTGTGCTAATAGGTAAAGATTTGGCCTTGGTGACTTTTAGTAGTAGAGTATCAAAAGGCAAAGGGATTAGGTCCAAATTGAGTGTGCAAGCGTATAATGTTTAAGGTTTTGGGATTGCAAGGCTCAAGCTATCCAAACAGAGGCCTGAGTCATTTCCACCCTCACTAATTAACCTATGCAAAAATTTTGAGGATCGCTAGAGGGTAAGTTCTAGACATTAATAGAGAGTATTCTTTATTTTGATTCCCTAATACAAAATTATCAAAATATTACACTCATCGACTCACTTTTTTATAGATAATTATATTTTATAAAAGAGTGATTGATAGTTAATAATATAGATGACTAATCTTAAAAATAAATTATATAGAGAAAATTAGGTTGACGAATTTCTATACATAGTTACTAATCAACAAATTTGAACACTCAAGGAGTCTACTTTCATTCATTTTAATCAGCGTGCGAAGGTAAATTAGATAGTTATAATCTCAAATGAGTGAATTAATGAGAGCTTAAGAAATAAAAAAAAAATTATTAGGGGTGTTTAACAACCTTGAGTACTATGATAGCAAGAATATAATCAATTGTAATCATGTCCATCACAAAAATTTTAAAATTGAAGAACATCCACCCCCAGACTTAAAATTTGCAATGTCCTCATTGCAATGTAAAGAACTGAGATAGCAAATTCACCAACATATAAAGAAGAATTGACTACCAGGAATATAAAAGAGCACATGAAGTAAAAAGGAGCAAATGTGATAATAGATAGTTGAACTGATAATACAGGTACATTAAAATAGGAGACTAAATACATGTCCACAAAAAAATGATACAGATCAAAAATATCCAGGATGGTCGCTCTGATCGTCCTGGAAGTGAGGTGGGCGAGGAGCTGCCGGTGGTGGGCTTGATATCCCCAAGTGAGCCCTGATCTGAACTATAGCTTCCTCAGTCAGCCTCTGTGAATCCTCTATACGCTGAAGGCGCGGCGAGAGCTGGGTCTCATAGAAGTGCTGTAAATCGCGCGCGTACTGAGATTGTGGTCGAGGAGGGGCAGTAGAAGACTCGCCCTGAGTGTAGGTGGACCGGGATGTGGGGATCAGTGGCTCATCGAGGTCAGGATCTACCTCGTCGTCATCGTCGTCATCCGCCTTAGGTCCACGCCTTGCAAGGGTATATATAATCCCACCCCAGCCCTGACAGACGGTGACGAGGCGGAGGGATCGAAGACTGGTCATGGTGATAGGCACAGTCATTACCACCACGGTCATCGGGGGAAGGGACGAGAATATGTTCATATTCTTCGTCATGCGGGTAATGTAGGGTGCTACACAAATAGACCCTATGCGAGAGTTGTCGGCCTGGTGAAGGATGAACTGTGCGAGCATATAATCCAGATGGATGGGGTAACGTGACGACATGCTGTATAGGTATAGCATATCCTGCCTACTAACTACACCGGAGCTTTCGCCCCGGCCGCTCAAGCTGTGGCTAAGTAGGTGGTGTATGTAGTGGAGGGCGGTAAAACTCAGCTTGGAGGCCTTAGACCTCTTGGCCTCATAAGGGTTTAGGTCAAAAGTAAGGCGAGCCCAGATGTTGTCTGCATGGTTACGAGTGGGGAGATCAAAATGAAGTTCGGGGTAGGCGGCACTAAAGAGGAATGAGTCCTCATACACCCCTAGGTATTGGGTGAAATGGAGATTGGAGAGTGTATGAGTAGTGCCCGCTACTCGAAATGAGATGATCCCCTCTTACCCGTTTGCGTGTTCAGTCAAGGTAGGTCTAAGGTTTAAATAAAAAGAAGACATGCACTCAAGCGTGAGTTCCTTAAATCCTAGTTCTTCGATAGCAAAAAATTCTTGCCACCCCACTACAGATATCAACTCCCTAACATCTCCCGCTATATTTATTTCCTCCAAGACATTCCAGTCAATCGATCGAATGTTCTGGAACTTCTTCGACTGGAGACGGTTGTAGCGATTGATGTGCGCTGGATTCGTGAATTCCAGCGGTGCAGCCGCGTCGCGCCTTTCCGTTGACAGTGCTTGAAGCTCCGGGCGACGTCGGCGACCGCCTTGGGAACGTGCTGATGACATGATCTGTGGACAATGAAAGGATGTTTAATACATGAAGAAGAGATAAGAGGAAAGGAAAAATGAGGAAATGAGAACAAGAAGAAGGTGAAGAGAGTGGAGATGAAGAGGTTGAATAAGAACATAAACCCAAAAACGTTTACCTAGGAGGAATGCTTCGCGATGAGAGGAGGCGAATCCACTGACTTTGAAGGCCAAAAGGCTTCAACCGGCTCTGGAAGTAAGGTGCAGGAGATGAAGTTTGGAAACCAGGGAAGGAGATGGAGATGACCAGAACACGACCATATATAAAGAAGACGAACACGGGTTCACACACGGTCGTGTGTGCACCCGTGTTAAGACATCTTTTACCGCGCGAAACACGGTCTCCCATGAGACGTGTGGTCAAACTGGCGGGAAAGCAGCGCGCCAGGCGGACACGGTCAACAACACGGGCGTGTAGCGTCCCGTGTCCTGCTCGGGCGCTGGGCATTAAAATACACACGGCTACAGACACGGCTGGGTAGGTAGCCGTGTCCTTCTCGGGAAGGACTTCGTCGAACAGCAACACGGGTTTGAACACGGCCGGGTGACTAGCCGTGTCCTTCTCGGGATGAATATCGTCAAAATAAGAATAGGCACACGGGCAGTAACACGGATGTGTGCTTACCCGTGTCCTTCTTTGGATGTTTATGGGTAAAAATTAAGTCTAACGACACGGCCACACACACGGGTGTGTGTAAACCCGTGTGGTGCTCGGGAAAAAAGCTTCCTCCTCCAGGTTTTATATGGGACACGGCTGGGTAGGTAGGCTGTGTTAAACACACGGGCTGGCACACGGGTGTGTGTCCAGCCGTGTGGTGCTCGGGAAAAAATTGACCTACTCATTTTTTTAATAGAACACGGCTGGGTCCAAGGGGATGTGATGGACACGGCAATGCACACGGGCGTGTGGTAACCTGTGTGCTCCTCTGAATTGGGAAATTCCTCATAAGTGATTTTTATAAAATTTTTTTTTACATTAAAATCTATCTAGACCTATACTAAAAATTTTATAAACTTAGAAATTTTACTACAGTTTACGTAATCCTAGTCTAGACGGAGGCATGTTTCTTGACGGGCGAAATCTTGAGGAAGTGCACCATAGTAAAGTTTTAGTCGATGCCCGTTGACTTTAAAATCTCCCTTCTCAGGGTGGGTTAGCTCGACGGTGCCGTAGGGAAAGACTTCTTTGACTTGGAAGGGTCCAGACCACTTAGACCTTAACTTCCCTGGGAATAAACGTAGTGTGGAATTAAAAAGGAGGACTTTGTCACCTTTTTGGAATGTCTTCGGTTTACGAAGGTGACGGTCATGAAATAGTTTAGTTTTATCCTTATAAATCCGGGAGTTCTCATAGGCCATGATTCTCCACTCATCTAATTCGTTAAGCTGAAGTTTTTGTTTCTCCCCTATAGAATTAGTATCAAAATTCAAAGAGCGTATTGCCCAATACGACTTGTGTTCTAATTCTATAGGTAAGTGATATGATTTACCATAGACTAATCTAAAGGGGGTGGTCCCCATAGGTGTTTTGAAGGCGGTCATATATGCCCACAAACAATCGTTTAGTTTCCTAGACCATTGCTCCTATTCCCTTTTATAGATTTTTCTATGATCCTCTTAAGTTTTCTATTTGAAACTTCAACTTGACCACTAGTTTGTGGATGGTAAGGTGTGGCTATCCTATGTGTAACTCCATATTTTTGTAATACTTTATCTAGCTGTAGATTACAAAAGTGTGAACCCCTATCGCTAATAAGTGCACGTGGTATGCCAAATCGTGTGAATAAGGATTTCAAAAACTGGATTACTACTCTACTATCATTAGTAGACAAAGCTTGCGCCTCAACCCACTTTGATATATAATCTACGGCTACCAAAATATATTTATTCTCGTAAGAAACTGGAAATGGTCCCATAAAATCAATTCCCCACACATCGAATACTTCACATTCAAGAATACAATTTTGCGGCATTTCATGTAATTTAGAAATTTTTCCTGATTTCTGACAAGAATCACATGAAAGCACATACTTTTGGACATCCCTGAATAGAAGGGGCCAATAAAAACCAGAATTAAGAACCTTTTTGGCTGAGTGATTTGCTCCATAGTGACCACCAGTAGGACCTGAATGACACTGCTCCAGGATTCTCCAACCCTCCTCCACTGATACACACATTTGAATAACAGAATCTTCACATATCCGAAAAAAAAGGGTCCTCCCAGAAGTAATATTTCAAGTCAGAGAAAAATTTCTTTTTCTGCTGCTATAAAAAATCCTTTGGAAGGACCTTAGCCACGAGATAGTTTGCATAATCGGCAAATCATGGATAATCAGGATTTATATTTGTAGATAAGACAAATAACGACTCCTCAGGGAATGTATCTGAAATCTCAGATTTATCTAACATTGCTCATAGTGGATTTTCTAATCGTGAGAGATGGTCTGCCGCTAAGTTTTCTGCTCCTCGTTTATCCCTAATTTTCAAATCAAATTTTTGTAATAAAAGAACCCAACGGATTAAACGAGGCTTTGCTTCCGCTTTGGCTAGCAAATATCTAAGGGCAGAGTGATCTGTGTATACAACCACCTTAGACAATGTTAAATAAGATCTAAATTTATCAAAGACAAATACCACTGCTAGGAGTTCTTTTTCCGTAGTTGTATAATTCTCTTGCGCATTATTAAGTGTTTTGCTAGCATAATATATAGGGTGAAAGTGTTTGTTTCGGCGTTGTCCTAAGACAGCTCCTACTGCAAAACTGCTAGCGTCACACATGATCTCAAAAGGCCGAGTAAAATCAGGTGCGATCTTAATAGGAGAATTAATTTTTCTTTCTTTTAAGAACTCAAAGGCATGTTGACACTCTTGATTGAAAATAAAAGGTGTGTATTTTTCTAAAAGCCTAGTAAGTGGTTTTGCGATTTTAGAGAAGTCTTTAATAAACTGGCGGTAAAATCCGGCGTGTCCTAAGAAACTTCTCACTGCCTTAACGGAGGTTGGTGGTGGTAACTTTTCTATGATTTCAATTTTCGTTCTATCTACTTGAATTCCTTGGCTTGAGATTTTATGACCAAGTACTAACCCTTGCACCATGAAATGACACTTCTCCCAACTAAGTATTAGGTTTGTTTCCTCACACCTCCTCAGAACTTTCTCTAAATTATTCCAACACAAATCAAACGAGTCTCCAAACACAGAGAAATCATCCATGAACACCTCCATAATATCTTCAACATTTCATTGAAGATGGATAACATACATCTCTGGAAAGTGGCGGGGGCATTACATAAACCGAATAACATACGTCTATAGGCAAATGTACCGAATGGGCAAGTGAATGTTGTTTTCTCCTGGTCTTTTGGGGCTATAGGAATTTGGAAATATCCAGAAAGTCCATCTAGAAAATAATAATAAGAATGTCCTGATAAACGTTCTAATATTTGGTCAATTAAAGGTAGAGGGAAATGATCTTTTCCAGTGACATCGTTTAACTTCCTATAGTCTATACAGACACGCCAACCTATTACTGCTCGCGTTGGAATTAATTCATTCTTATCGTTTGCTACCACTGTTAGACCACCCTTCTTAGGAACGACTTGTACAGGACTAACCCATGAACTATCTGAAATAGGGTATATCATACCAGCATCTAACAGCTTAACAATTTCAGCCTTAACTACTTCTTTCATATTTGGGTTAAGCCTACGTTGCGGTTGAATAGAAGGTTTATAGTTTTCTTCCAAAAGGATTTTGTGAGTGCAAAAACTAGGGTTGATACCTTTTATATCAGATATTTGTCATGCTATTGCACATTTATATTTCTTCAGTACAGTTATTAATTTAGCTTTTTTAGTATTAGAAAGTTTAGAAGAAATAATAACTGGGTAAGAAGAATTAGTTCCTAAGAATGCATACTCAAGATGATCCGGTAATTTTTTTAGTTCTACTACCGGTGGATCCTTAGTATTATTCTTATGAACTTCACGATCTCCTTCTGTGATCAAACTATACTCAGTCATTTTATTCATTGAAACAGAGTTATCTAGAAAATATAAATGTTCAAGAATGTCTTGGTTTTTATCTTCTTCTAGATAACAGTTAGTGATGCAAATTTCTAAATAATCTCTATAATATAAATTAGAATTCATAGAAGTCATAAAATTATCAACACCATGGGAAAAATAACAATAATCATCATTATCTAAGGATTGTTTCATAGTATTGCCAATTTGAAAAGTGATTTCATCTTCCTCTACTCGCAAAACTAATTTACCATCAAAAACATCAATAAGAGCTCTAGATGTGGCTAGGAATGGACGACCTAGTATGAGTGACACTTCGATATTTTCGTCCATATCTAGAATAACAAAATCGGCAGGAAATATAAACTTATCTACCTTAACCAATACATCCTCTACTATTCCTCTAGGATACTTAACCGACCGATCTGCTAGTTGAATACTCATTCTAGTCGGGCTAAGTTCTCCTAGACCTATTTTCAAATATAGTTTATAAGACATTAAATTTATACTAGTTCCTAAATCCGCTAAAGCTTTATTCACCTGTAAATCACCGATTAAACATGGAATTGAAAATAAACCGAGATCCTTAAGTTTTTGTGGTAATTTGTTTTGTAAAATAGCAGAATATTCTTCACTAAGTGTTACTAAAGATAATTCTTCTATTTTCTTTTTATTTGAGATTAAATCCTTCAAAAATTTAGCATACTTAGGCATTTGAATGATTTCAGAAAAAGGTAAATTGACATGTAATTGTTTAAACATAGATAAAAATTTACCATATTGCGCATCCATGCTCTCCTTGTTCAGCTTTGCTGGATATGGTATTGCTGGTTGATACTTCATTGGTTTCACGTTCATATCGTTCGGTGCTTCCCCGCTAGACTCCTCTTGGGGTGCTTCCTTTGTAATCCTTGGGTCTTGTAACTCCTTTCCGCTCCTCAATTGAATTGCTTTTGCATGCTCCTTCGGGTTTGTTTCAGTATTACCCGGAAGTGTTCCTTGTTGCCTTTCAGATACCATCCTTGCGAGCTGACCAATCTGGTTCTCCAAATTACGAATTGAGCCCTCTTGATTCCGGAAAGCTACATCAGTAGTTTGCATGAACTTGGTAAGTACATCTTTTAATGTTGGCTTCCTTTGCTCCGGTTGTTGTAGTTGTCCAAACACAGGTTGCTTGCCTTGATTTCCTTGCCCTCCCCAAGAGAAATTGGGGTGGTTCCTCCATCCAGGATTGTATGAAAAACTATATGGGTTATTTGCTGGGTTGAAAGGAGGTCTAGTATTGTTACCCATATAGTCTACATGTTCTTACACTTGAGGTTCACCACTAGGAATTCCACTAAGTGAAGGGTCCCATTGTTGAGGTACCATGGAGGGTGATGCTAAAGAAAGGTTATCCATCTTTTGGTGAAGCTTCTCCACTTGAATGACTAAGGCAGTGACGACATCCACTTCATACATTCCTGCAGGCTTATTAGGCTTTGGTCTCACGGTAGTCCATTGATAATTGTTCATTGTCATGTCTTCTATCAACTGTTGAGCCGCTTCAGGTGTCTTATTGTTAATGGTGCCCCCACTAGCCGCATCGATCATCTGTTTAGTTGCTGGATTGAGACCATTGTAGAAAGTCTGAATCTGAAGTCATGAAGGTAAGACATGATGGGGACATCTCCTTAATAGATCGTTGAATCGTTCCCATGTGTCGTACAACGATTCAGATTCCAATTGAAAATATGTAGAGATGTCATTCCTTAGTTTTGCAGTTTTCGCCGGTGGAAAATACTTCATTAAAAACTTCTCAACCATCATATCCCATGTAGTAATCGACCCTCAAGGTAATAAGTTGAGCCACAGCTTCTCCTTGTGCCTTAGTGAGAACGGAAACATCCTCAATCGAATGGCATAATTGGAAACACCATTGATCTTGAATGTATCACATATCTCCAAGAATCCGGCTAAGTGTGTGTTGGGATCCTCATCTTGCAGGCCATCATATTGGACATACTGTTGAACCATCTGTATAACACTCGGCTTCAATTCGAAATTATTAGTGACTATCGGTGGTCTAACGATGCTTGACCCAGTACCCTAGAGATTAGGTCTAGCAAAGTCAGACATGGTTTGCTCGTTCTGGTTTTCCATGTTATCTAAATTTTCTGGATGATGCTCTCCTTGGTTTTCTGTTTTCTCTCTTAAAAGTTCATTTGAAATATCTATGGTATTAGTTCCCACGTCCCTTTGGTTAGTGTTGTGAATAATTCATTCCGGGTCAGGATGAAATGGTGCTAGCAAAGAATTTCTCCCCCTGGTCATAGACTAACAGACTACAAAACAGAGATTAAGCGATATAGTTATACTATAAACTAATTTTTAATTATTTATTAGTAATCAAAAATTGGTAGATTAATAGAGTTTAAGCTTTCAAAATATTGAAATCGAGTCCCCGGTAACGGTGCCAAAAACTTGATGATTACTGAGTATAACTTGATGCAGATTCATTCTACACTCTAATATAAACTATGTAGATGGACATAAGATAGATTGATTTAACTTTCAGGCAAGTGCAACTATCAATCATAGTATAGGAGAAATCTACATCTCGTGTCGTATTCCACAGGGTCGTTTCAAATACTCGTACTCACCCTCACTCTATTATCATACCTATAATTAAAATTGACTTTGAACCTAGATTAATCTAACTATGACTACTTGGATAAAGAAATATTGGAGGATTAAAGATGATAAAAAGCCGAAATTCTAAGAGCATTCACATGAAAATAATCACTCATTAATTCAATTCTATATAATCACGTAATAACATGGTTATTAAATTCGTAGTGTTGTAAGAGTTAAACATCTATCGAATTCTCTCTCGAGCAATTCAAAATCTAAACATAAGTTGAGTAAATTTTCTCTCGAACAATTTACAACACTCAAATTCGCATTAAAATAAATTACCCTATCTACTACATAAATTCATGAAATCCTATCTCTAAAATACCATGAATCCATTTATCCGTATCATAATTTTCCAAACAACATATCTCTCGATCATGAAATTTGAAATACAAAGAGAAATAACACCTAAATATGAACATTTAAACAACATCACAACCTTCCAATTTCTCAATCTAAAAAGTTGGAATTCATGTAAAACAAAAACTAAATTCATAACTAGGATAAATCTCTTTGGTTTAAAGCCTACATACGAATGAAATACAACAAATTTGATAAAAATAATAACATACATTATTACCGAATTGTTCAAATAAAAAGTTTCATGCGAAATAAAAGATAAATAAAATTAGATCACCAAGAGAAAGGAAAGATTAAAAGAGATACATGAAAGATTAAAAACATATGAAAATTTCCTTCAATTCCTCCACTTGGGTGCTCCACTTTCGTCCTCCAGAAGTTCTCCAAATGAAATGATCCAAAAAAGTTCTTATTCTAATTTTTACATAGGTTTTTATAGTCTCCTTGCAAACAGGGTCGGACACGGGTTCCAACACTGCCGTGTCACAGGCCGTGTTGAAGGTTCATAGACGGTTCCAAACGAATAGGCGTGTCTGGTCATGGGCCGTGTCATCTGACACGAGTACTGACACGGCCGTATTGTTCATCGTGTTCTTCGCACACGGGTTCGTTGGCAACAGACGTTGAATTTATCCCGAAAAGGAGACGGGTGGGCACACGGGCGTGTTCCCACCCGTGTGGTGCTCTGTCATTTTCTTCCAATTCTTCTGATCCATCCCGAATAGGACATGGGTAGGGACACGGGCGTGTGCCTACCCGTGTTCGCCCAATTCTTGTCCTGTCATCAGCCATGTTGAATCCTTGAACTCCTCTGTTTGCTCAAAGACTTTTCATTCCACTGGTTTGCAATACCTGCATTAAGAAAATGAAGGAATAAATGAATAGCTTAAAACAGGAAATAATAGAAACTCCTAACTGTGCTCTTCTATTCATGATAAAGCAAATTCTTAACTATTCTTGCGAAATTACTACATAGGGAGGTAGAAAATAGTGGACATGATTACAATTATGATAGTAAAAAGCCTATCATAATTGTGCTCATCAGTGCCTATCTGCGATTACTGTGGTCGACGGGGACACTCTCAGGAGGCATGCTTCAAACTTCATCCGCATTTGGCTCCTCCTTGTCGTGGTCGTGGTCGGGGCCGTGGATCTGGTCGTTGGGGCCATAGGCACAGTGGTTACCGTTCTCATGACGCTGCTTACACCACTGATGTCTATGAAGAGTCCCAGTCTACGGCTTCCTCCTCTCTTACTGCCCATGAGTTGGATGCCTTTCGTCGCTTGCTTCACTCTCAGTCCGATCCGGTCACTGGAAGCTCTACTTCTCTTGCCACTATTGCTATGCCTAGTGCTCATGCGTCCACCACCTCACCTTCTGAATGGGTGCTCGACTCTGGTGCCATCCACCACATGACTGGGTTCGCTTCAGGTTTTCTCTCTTATACTCCTTTGTCTGGTAAGGAGAAAGTTATTTCTGTTAATGGATCGTTGTTCTCTATTGCGGGCAAGAACAACATTTCTTGTTCTCCGTCCATCTCTCTTACCTCTGTTCTTCACGTTCCCTCTTTTCTTCACAATTTACTTTCCATTAGCAATCTTACGAAATATCTTAACTGCTCAGTAACATTCTTTTCTGATTCTTGTGTTTTTCAGGAACTGGGTACGAAGCGAAACATTGGCAGTGGTAGGTGCAGTGACGACTTGTACTACCTGGACACTTCTCCTCCTTCTCAGGCCCTTTCCAGTTCTACTGTTACTGCAGAGGATGTTCACCATTGGCACCTGCGTTTGGGACATCCGTCCTCCGTCTACCTGCAAAAATTATTTCCTGTTTTTGTACCATTTCTTCAGAAATTTTCTTGTGATATTTTTGATCGGTCTAAACATGTGCGACATGCCTCTTCACATCTTTCTTTTCCTTGTAGCACTCCTTTTGATATTATACATTCTGATTTTTGGGGGTCGTCCCCCGTTTACACATCTACTCAGAACGAAGTGGCCGAACGAAAAAATCCGCACCTCCTCGAGGTTGCTCGCTGTCTCCTCCTGACGATGCATCTTCCTAAACCGTATTGGGGTGATGCGGTGCTTACTGTCGCACATCTTATTACTCGTCTTCCTTCTCGTGTTCTCTCTTTTACTACTCCTCTAGCCCGTCTCTCTACCTCTGGCGTGGTTCATACTTCACATTTTGCCACCACGTGTTTTTGGGTGCGTTTGTTACGTGCATGTGCACCAACCTCAACGTGACAAACTTGACCCGCGAGTTCAACGTTGTGTCTTCCTTGGCTACTCCTCCACGACCAAAGGGTATCACTGTTATCACCCCCCCCCTCCAGGCATATGTTCTGTACCATGGATGTTACTTTTCGTGAGGGAGAGTCCTACTTTCTATCCTCAACTCATTCTCTTCGTCAGGGGGAGAGTACATCCACTACAAATGATGTTACTGATGTCCCTCTGCCTTTTCTTCCGCCCTCCTCTATTCCTTCACCTCCATCTACGAATGTTCCCCGTTCTCCTCCTATCCTAATACCAGACTCCTCTACTATGATCTCTCCTTTTCCCCATGTATACCACCGTCGTTCAGGTACACAGGTCACCGCCGCTCCGCCTCTACCAGTGCCGTCTTCGGACTCAGATTTTGATGATGCCGACCTGCATATGTCTCTTGCCTTAATGAAAAAGGGTAAAACTACTTCCACGCAACATCCGATTTCTAATCATGTGGCTTATAGTCATCTTACTCCTATTCATCAGACCTTTGTCTCATCTCTCTCTAGTTGTTATTCCCAAGACATGACAGGAAGCATCGGCAATAACGACTTGGACACAGACTATGCGTGATGAGATGTCCGCCTTGAGCAAAAATCATACGTGGGACATCTCCACCCTCCCTTCGGGAAAGAAAGCTATAGGTTCCTGGTGGGACTTTTCTGTTAAGCAGAACCAAGATGGCAAGTTGGAACGGTACAAAGCGCGTCTTGTCGCTGAAGGATACACCCAGACTCAAGTAGATGATTACCAGGAGACTTTTGCTCCTGTAGCAAAAATGGACTCTATTCGGGTCCTATTATCATGTGCATCTTGTCTAGACTGGGAACTTCATCAACTGGATGTGAAAATTGTGTTTCTCTACGGCAAGCTTTAGGAGGAGGTGTACATGAAATTCCCTCCTGGTTTTGTGAAGAAAGGAACTGAAGGGCTCGTTTGCCGCCTAAGGAAATCTTTATATGGCCTGAAGCAATCTCCAATGGCCTGGTTTGGAAGATTTCTCACAGCAATGCTCAAGTTTGGGTACTTGCAAGCTCAATCGGATCATACCATGTTCATCCGGAGACATGAACAACGTGTTGTGGTTCTCATTGTCTACGTGGATGACATCGTGATTACTGGACATGATACAGAGGAGATCGTCAACCTCAAGACCCTCCTATCGGATGAATTTGAAGTGAAGGACTTGGGACGATTGAGATACTTCCTGGGCATCAAAGTTGTTAGATCGGAGCGGCGTATCTTTATATCCCAACGGAAGTACATATTGGATTTCCTAAAGGAAACTTGTATGCTTGGTTGTGTTCCTGCGAACACCCCTATGGAGGAAAATCACAGGATTGATGAAGATGGTGGTGGTGATCATGCTGATGTATCACGTTACCAAAGATTGGTCGGAAAACTTATATACCTTATCTCATACTCGTCCCGACATTACGTATGCAGTTGGTATTCTTAACAGATATATGCATTCTCCTAGAATCAGGCATCAAGAAGCGGTGTATTGTCTACTACGGTATGTAAAGAAAGCTCCTTATCGTGGTCTCCTATTCTCTAGGAACAACAACTTGGAGATTGAGGTTTTTACTGACGCTGATTGGGCCGGTTGTCAGGATGACAGAAAGTCCACAACAGGATACTACTCCTTTGTTGGTGGTAACCTCGTGGTGTGACGGAGCAAGAAGCAGAATGTGGTGGCCATGCCAAGTGCAGAGGTAGAATATCGTCCCATGGCCCAAGGCTTATGTGAGGGATTATGACTACGTACCGTGTTACAGGATTTAGGCTTCCCTGTGACAACTCCTTTCTTTTTATTTTGTGACAATAAGACTGCAATTAATATTACTCATAACCCGGTCCAGCGCGACAGGACAACATGTCGGAGTGGATCGAGACTTTATTAAGGATCACTTGGATAAGAAAATAATTGTTACTCCGTTTGTTCACTCCAAGGATCAGCTGACCGATGTCTTCACCAAAAGCTTGGGGTGTGATGTGTTTACCGATGATATCCAGAAAATTGTGATGACTGATTTCTTCCGTCCGACTTGAGGGGGAGAGTTGTAATATGTTATATTCAAGTCAGGGTAGTTATGTCTTTTTACCTTGTTTTTAGGTTTCTCTTACTCAAGTATATAAGAGTAAGGGACCAGCATTATCAAGTTAATTGAATCGATTCCTCTTTTCATTTCCACTAAAATTAGCTATGCAAACAGAATAAGCCTTACGTGTGGAGGCATGAAAATGAAAATCTTCTCGAAGAAATATCCTTTTTTTTGCAACATATCAAGCGTTTTATGCAAGAAGGAATGATTGGAAAAGTGCATGAACATCTTTGAGAATTTCATAATCTATTAACTCGAACTGCCAGGGTAGAGCATTCTATTTCTTTATGTAAAAGAGAATGACCTTTTTCCATTTCTAAATGTACTTGAATGATTTTGCTTCTGAGAATTTCACATTATTCTATACTCTGAAGTGATATTACCTTAACATTTATCTTACTGATCGCCAGGGAGAGTGAGATACAAGTTTGCGTCTTTTTGGAATAGAAATCACACATTCAGATCCCTACAACGTGCTGCAAAGAACTACCGGGCAATGTTAGAAGCTGAGAAGCAGGTTATGTTTAGTTTCAACGTTGTCTGGTTAAGATATGTTGTGTAGATCCCTGCTAGTTCAAATATCAACCATATATTCATTTATTTGCATGTGTTATTGTACCTTTAACAGAAACATGAAATATTTCTTGGAATTCTTTAAGAATTGGAAAGATGAAGATAATTTTAATATTAGTGGACAAATTTTAAGGTAGAATTAAAATCAATGACTTTTAGAGTACTGGCCAAATAATTATTACCGTTGTACATGGAGGAATAAGAGCATAGAACTTTTGATATGTGACAGTCATTAAGCTAGCTATGATTGAAGTTTTCTTTTAGATGACATGCAATTTGCCATGCTAACAAAGGATGTATGAAAAGTTAAATCATGTTAATTGGTGAACACATAGCTTAGTATGCATATTTCACTTTTCATTTTTTCCATTCTAAGTATTACCAAGTAAATCATGCAAAATCATCAATACAACAACATTCAAGCCTTTATCCCACTATTGCAAAATCATCAATAAATAGAACAAAATACTTACCATTGAAAGAGATAATAGGTGTCATCCAAACAGTATAGTGAATAAGATAAAAAAACTTTTTTTTTGTTATTGTCAATAGAAGAATAAGTAGTTTTGCAGTGTTTTGTCATTTCACCGGCTTCGCAAAATAAGCCAATAATACAAATGGATGCTTCAAAACGAAATGTAAACGTCAAAATTATCTAAGCAACTGTCTTAGCCTACTGTGAAGTGATGCATTATGATTAAGGAAACATGCAACTCGGATCTAGAACTCCAAATCTTAGGTATACTCTTCTTCATAAGGTTGTATGATAAGGGCAGGGAGTCTCTTTAGGGCATTGAAATTTAGACAAAGTCAGCTTTTGGAAGGCTATTAGGTGAATGTAGGAAAATTAGAAATATATCTCACATCATAATTAATGGAAAAATTACTAGAGTTAGTAGTAATTTAAACTTCATAATATCAAAGGTGCTTTCTCAAAGTATGTGGTGAAGTACTATTAGGACCTTCACAGTAAAAGTACAAAATCATAAAATTCAACTTAATATGGGATAAGCTGAACCATTGCAGATATTATAAGTTCGATCATGACATGAAACAACAACTTGGAGTTATTGATATAACTCCAGCTAACTTATTGTTTAGGTGGTGACCGTAACATTAATAGAAGTGGTTAGGGTTTCTCTTACTAATAATGTTATGGTTCTTTCGATGGACTGCATGGAGGAATTATTATCCAATGGACAAAGGAGCTCATGTTATGAATGGAAGGAGGAAATTTTTTTTCTTTTTTAACATGGTGTCAAAGCTCTAAAGGGACTTCACTGATTTCCTCACTCGTATTATGGTACTTCTATTGAGCTCGGAATAATGATGACCTTTCGCATGGTTTTGGTGTTGTATTTAGTGTTGTAGATGTCAGCCAACATGTCCAACATGTCGACCGACATAAAGGTTTTGGGGGTAAAACGCTACGACATTGATATTTTAAGCAAATATGTCGCTTTGAAAATATCACCCGATATATCTATTTAACCCGATATATCAGGCGATATTTTGCGACTGATATATCGTCGAAAGTATTACAAATATTTTTTTTCATTTTTTGAAGAGAACAAACACTGGTTAAGGTGTTGTCGTGTGACCTTCAGGTCACGGGTTCAAGTTCTGGAAGCAGCCTTTTGCAGAAATGCAGGGTAAGGTTTGCTTACATTTCACCCTTGTGGTGGGATCCTTCCTCGGACCCTCGCTGCGCAGGGAAGCTTTATGCATCGGGTTATCCCTTTTGAGGAGACCAAACAGAAATAATTTGTTTTGTGCTTCATTTTGTGCATCTCTCTAAGTTTAGTATCAACTACTTTCTCATCCAGCTCTCATTTGGTGATCTTTTTCTTATTTATTGCAGTCGACGACTCTTTCATGTGTAATTTATAAACATACACTATTTGTATAAATGTTTATTGTGTAATTTATAAACATACATTATGCATACAATTATATATATTTATAAAAACTGTGTAATATATATGAATAAATTTATTTAAATATTAAAACCCGACATTGTAAAATATCCCCGATATATCCCCTGCAATCCGACATCCGATATTTCAAACTCAAACCGACATGAACCCGACATCCGACATATACAACATTGGTTGTATTGTGCAAATTGTTGCCTCCATCGATCTCATCAGTCATCCTTGCACTTAGTACAACATCGAAACCAAGCCAAGCGCCTTCAGCTCTAGCATTTCCACGGATTACTTCCTCGTCACCCATCTCCTTCCTCTCACCGAGGAGGTCGTACCGGCTACCGAGGGAGAGGTCGCACCAGCCGCTCTAAATTCAGGTGTACTCATTATGGAAGAGAAGGTCATCTTGAGGCGACTTGTTGTCGTAAGCACGGTCTACCACCTCCGTCCAATGTCACTGTTGCTACTGATATTTCCTCCACCACTCGTGCTGATATTGAGGCTATTCGCCTTCAGCTTTAGCATTTCCAAGGATTACTTCCTCGTCCTCCTGACTCTGTTGCCTCTGTCTCCAATGAAGGTATTGCTTGCTTCTCTAATAGTCCACAATGAATTGTGGGCTCTGGTGCCATTCATCATATCACTTCGCAAAAACCACCTCTGTACTTAGATGCTTCACATTCCAAGTTTATCACAGTTGCTAATGGTGACACTGCCCCTATCTCTGGTTCTACTGGTGTGCCTCTCACTACCTCTATATCTCTACGCTCAGTTCTCCATGTCTCGGGCTTCCTTTCAATCTTCTTTCTGTTAGTCGTCTTACTGAAGATCTTGACTGCTTTGTGACCTTCACACCTTCTTTTGTAGTGCAGGATTGACGGACGCAGAATACCATTGGTAGAGGGTGACCGTGCAACATGATCTATCTTCTGGACATGTCTCTTACTATCCTCTCCTCTGTCACCTCTGTGGAGTGGTATCGACGTCTTGGGCATGCTTCTCTTCCAATTTTTGGGAAGGCTCTTCCTGACTTATCTCTTCCTGCTCTTACCTGCGAGTCTTGTATCTTTGGGAAACAACACCGTTTTTCTTTTTCTCCTCATTGTACTCGGAGAGATGCTCTTTTTGATTTAGTGCACTCCGATGTAGGGGACCTTATAAAGTTACTAGTATCTCTGGTTATCATTATTTACTTACGTTCATTGATGACTATTCTCGTATGACATGACTGTACTTCTTGATTGATCGGATCTCACTAGTGTATTCCAAGTTTTTGTTCTTGAGACTCGCACTCAGTTTTCCCGAATAATTAAAACTATTCATACCGACAATGCTCGTGAATACACAAGTCATGCGTTTTATGGTCTCTGTACTGAGTTTGTGATTATTCATCAAACCTCTTGTGTTAATACTCCCCAATAGAATGGTATAGCTGAGTGCAAAAATAGGCACATTCTTGATGTTACTCGCTCTCTCATGATCCAAATGCATGTACCCATGTCGTATTGGCACTTTGCAGTCTCTACGACATGCTATCTCATCAATCGGCCACCCTCCTCCGTTCTCAATTATGCTACTTCATTTAGTCTTCTCTTTCGCTCAACACCACCTTTCTCTCTCACACCTCGGGTATTTGGTTGTATCTGTTATGTCCATAATCTTGGACCCTCCTCTAACAAGTTTGGCCCACGGGCTACTAAGTATATGTTTGTTGGTTACTCTCGTACTCAGAAAGGTTATGTGTGTTACGCTCCCATCGGAAGGTTGTGTCTGTTGATATTACCTTTTTGGAAGAAAAACCATTTTGCTCCGCTCCTACCCCTCCTCCTACCTCCACGGCTCACCCCCTAGCGAATTATGTATCCTTACATCGCCTCTCTCCGGCTCTTCTAAGTTTTGCTACTTCTTTATGCTCCATTGCTATACCTAATTCTGTGTAGGAGACTCTCCAACATCTAGAGTGGCGTGCGGCCATGGATGAGGAAATGACTTCTCTATGGGCGAATCACACATGAGATTTGGTTCCTCTTCCTCCAGGACAGACAAGTGTTGGTTGTAAATGGGTTTTCACGATCAAACATGCTCCTGATGGCACCATTGATCATCTCAAGGCTCATCTTGTGGCTCGTGGGTTCACTTAACAACAAGGTATTGATTACGATGAGACCTTCTCTCTTGTTGTCAAGTTGAACATCGTTCGTGTTCTCATTTCTTTGGTTGTCCATCAGGGGTATCCTTACATCAATTAGATATCAAGAATGTTTTTCTTAATGACGATCTTCAAGAAATTGTCTACATGCACCAGCCTCCTGGTTTTGAGACCACGGGGGAGTCACTTGTTTGTCATCTCAAGAAGTTTTTTTATGGTCTCAACAATCTCCTCGCGCATGGTTTGACAAATTTACTAACGTTGTCTGTGATGTTGGATTTACTCGGAGCTCAGCGGATTTCTCTCTCTTTACTCGTCATCAAACAACATGCACAGTGTTGCTCTTAGTGTATGTTGACGATATTTTGATCACGGGAGATGACTCTAAAGGAATCACCACGAACAAGAACCACCTGAATTCCGTTTTTCAGACAAAAGATTTGGGGAATCTTCGACTTCCTTGGTCTGGAAGTTGCTAGACGTTCTGACGGCCTTGTTTTATCCCAACGGAAGTATTTTCTTGATCTTCTTCATAATGTTGGCTATTCTGGATGCAAGCCTATTGATACTTCTATGGACGTTAATTACAAGTTATGTGCTCAGGCCTCCGATGTTGATATACTTCTTCAAAATCAATAATATTATCGATGTCTTGTAGGAAAGCTAAATCATCTTACAGTTACAAGACCAGATATCTCATTTGTTGTTGGAGTTATCAGCCGATTCATGCATTCTCCAAGGATCTCTCACCTTCAGGTCGTTGAGCGCATCCTAAGATATCTGAAGACAGCTCTTGGACAAGAGTTGATTTTCAAACCCTCTTCTTCTTCTGCTTTTTCATTTGTTGTTTATTCTAACGCGGATTATGCTGGCTCCCTGGATGATCGACGTTCCACTAGTGGGTTCTGTACCTACTTCGACGGACATCTTATTACCTGGTGCAAAAAGAAACAATCTGTGATGGCTCGCTCCTCGGTCGAGGTCGAGTATCGGTCAATGGCGTCTGTTGTATCTGAGATTACGTGGTTAGAAGGTCTCCTACAGGATTTAGGAGTCAAGCTGCCCTCACCACGTACTTTATTCTGTGACATCCAAACAACTATACCTATTGCTAAGAATCCTATTTTCCATGAACGGACCAAATATATTGAAGTTGACTGTCACTTCATCCGGGAGAAAGTTCAAATGAAAAAGTTAGAATTGAAACATGTTCCGACTATTGATCAAGTTACGGATCGTCTCACTAAAGCTTTGTCACGTGTATTGCATTATCAGTTCTTGTCCAAGCTGGGTGATTTTGATTTGTATGCTCCAGCTTGCGGGGGAGTGTTGGAATAAAAGATCCATGAAGGCCCAAGAAAAAGCCGATCATAGGCTCTCTCCTTATATTTGTTTTAGTCCCACATCATTTGTTGGAATTCTTCTCTCCTCTCTCTCCTTAATAAAATTATTATTTTTTCTTCGAAGTCCTTTTTTACTCTTCTTAAGAGGCTTTTTTAGTCTCACAACTTACATTCCTTCTTAGCTCCTCCTTTCATCTATATAAGGAGCTCTTTGGACATGTATTGTAGATGCATATATATATATATATATATATAGAGAGAGAGAGAGAGAGAGGTTAAGGTAAATATTTTATTTCTACCTTCTCTTTTCCTCTAATCTCTCATTTTGTACAGTACAAGTTACATGGATTAAGGCCCGCCCAAACGGTCTGACAATGAAAATAAGATAAATTAATACAAATAGGACTCGTAGTAGCCTAGGAGCATGAAAGGCAACATTTGTGAGAACGTAAGGAGCGCCCGCAGTAAAGGTGGAGTTCATGCGAACTCAGTGGTGTGTCAGCTGGTGTCTCAAGAATGGAAGAGAGATTTAAGGCATTACTTGAACACTTGTGGGAGTCCTGAACTCTGACCCCTTGCCAAGGAGGTGTCGCGAGGGTGCCTAGGGTGTCGGTGAGTGCCATTCTGAATGTCTGAGAAAGAGGGCTCGTGGAACTCTAGGCAAACATACATGGAATACACTCGCACAAATTACCACCATACTCTTTCATAAAATAGAGATATGACATGGCTAAGAATTCTAAATATTCTAAATAAGGGCAACGACGCGATATTAATTAAACATAGGTAATCGCTGATAATTGATCATGTGTACACATAATAGTAAACCAGATAGACATGACAGTTGGAACTTGAACTTGACAATGACTTTTTGGGATGCAGGAGAATGCTCAGTCAGCATTGCGTGCTCACAGTAGCTCAATTAGAGGTAGTAGAAGGCAGCTGGACGTACCAGAAGAGAATGAAGAAGTGAATGGGAAGTTCCAGGAATTCATCAAAGAGGATGTTCTAGTTGGAATAGTTAATGTAAGTATATTATGCTGATATTTCTTTCCTATTTCCCTTTATTATAACTGTGAGTGTAAAATTATTTGTCCAGGATACTTTCCCATGCACAGCTGAGGAGTTCTTTACTCAGTTGTTTAGTGATGATTCAAAGTTTATTGATGAGTATCGTTCAGCAAGAAAGGACACAAACCTTACTGTATGTGATGTCTCTTCTATATTTCACCTTTAACATATTTTAACAGAGAATTTTGAGCTTGAAGAATTTATTATTTCTTGTTGACTCTAATGTATAAATTTTTGCAATCTCTAATCTACTCAGACAAGTAGCTTTTTATTTAACGGAACTGAATTCAGTTCTTCCTCTAATATGTAACTCTTTGCATAAATATAAAAAAAAGTTTTTAGAGCTATGCATCTTAAGGTAAAGTACTTGAATCTTTTTCCCTGAGTTCAGATTGTGCTATTAGAATGAGGCTATAGAGGCATTTGATCATGCTATACATTTGAAAATCTTCATTGCTGTACTATTGCAGGAAAATTCGGTTTTGCAAGTTTTCATTGAAACTCTTTTGTAGTTTAGAAAAGCAACTGTGTAGGTGTTTCTGTCACAATTGTTACCATCACTGTTTTCAGTTCCGAACTTTTTAAAAATAATTTTATAAATGTTGATAGTTCCTTATGAAGGATTTGGATATTTTAGAAATTTTTCTTTGAACAAAGGAATATAGCTGCTTCATTGCAACTGTTGCAGTATAGGCACTATAAGAAGCACAGTTGCTCTTAGATGATAATGTATATTTCCCATATTTCCTGTATTTTCTGATTTTATTTCGGAATATGTATATATATATATTATAGTATATATATAGGGTTACTTACTGGGACCTCCCCTAGGAGTTTGCATAATTACAAGGTTGCACCCCCTATCTTTCAAAATTACATTTACCTCCCCATCTAAGTTTCCCCAGTTTACAAAAAATGCCCCTTGCATTATAAATATGGATGAAAAATGATAAAGTCAGTCAAATTATTTTATGATATTCAATTTTACCTTTTGTAATGACTACATTGAAAGGTGTGTCCTATTTTCTTTAGAAATATAGATGGAAAGTGATCAAATATGCCAAATTATTTGATCATATTCCAATTTTATCTTTTGTAATAACTCTACATTGAAAATGGTGCATTACATTTTACCCTTTG
The DNA here is from genome assembly GCA_039513925.1 of Platanthera zijinensis. Classification (NCBI taxonomy): domain Eukaryota; kingdom Viridiplantae; phylum Streptophyta; class Magnoliopsida; order Asparagales; family Orchidaceae; genus Platanthera; species Platanthera zijinensis. The sequence continues at coordinate 126,035,138 of CM077089.1, read as the reverse complement.
TAATGAATCTAGAATCATTATAAAAAGATAAAATTGAAATATCATAAAAAAATTTGGCTGGTTTTATCATTTTCCATCCATATTTCTAAAAGAAGGGGGCCTTTTTGTAAACTGGGGAGACATCGAGGGGATGCAAATGTAATTTTGAAAGATAGAGGGGTGCAACCTGTAATTATGCGAACTCCCAGGGGAGGTACCGATAATTAACCCCATATATATATATATATATATATATATATATATATATATATATATATATATAATCAGGTGCTAATAGGCCCCTCATGCGAATGTGCGAAGAGATGATCCGGGCTGTTGAATCCAAATCCAACGAGCGACGACCTGGAGATCGCGAGTGGAGACGGGATCAATGTCTAGAGGCGGCAACATGAAGACCTGCTTCCCTCCTTCGATCGGTTGTTTCAGAAAACCCAATTTGAAGGTGTCGAGGTTGGATTTGGAGATCGCGAACGACATCAATGACCTTTCTGGCAGCAGGTCCACGATCGGTGCGCAACTTCTTTCCTCGTGATCCTGAGCGACACTGAAAACAAAAAAACTGAGAGTCGGGATTCTGATGCCTTTTTTCGATCCAAGAGCGGGTACTGCTTCAATTTGACGACTTTGACCGGCCAAGCATCACATGCTTCCTCACACACGCCTTCTTCCCACCTGATTAAGAGTATTATATAAATATAAATATATATACATACATATCTTTACATTATTAACAGAGAAAAGTTGCTTTTGGTGAAACATTCAAAATTGCCAAATATAACCTAATTATTTTCATCTAATGATTAACATATAGTATAATCCATTAAAAAAAATACAATGTCTATTTAAGTAATTACATCCTATTCTCAAATTAAAAGTAATGATAAAAATCCATTAAACTGAAAAGTTTTTAGTAGAGCTCATAAACCTTCTATAGTAGGCTATCATTATTATGCATGTCAACTTTTATTAAAGTTGATTTGAAAAGTAGTGATGAAAACTGATTAATTTAATTTATAAAAATAATGATGAAAAATTAATAATATATGAATAATGATGAGTTTTTTTAACGAAAAATGATGTATAAATATTTCACCAATTAATTAATTTATAATATTTTTATTTGAAACTCATAAATTAATTGGTAGGGGCGGAGCCCCGTGCCTGCCGTTGTTGGGACACTGCCACAGTCGGGGCACTGTCGTGGTTGGTCGTAGGGGTGGAGACCCGTGTCTTTCACTTGTATACATATATATATATATATATTCCCAGATACTTCTTCGCACGTGCCTTCTTCGCACTTGGTTAAGAGTATCTTGGTGAACACTTTCCAAAGATTCTTGAATTGAAATAGAGTGCGCATTCAGTCACCGAGTACGTCGCTAAATAGAAGGTTCTTGCAGATGAGATCATGGATCTTTAGAAGATTCCTTCCACTATAGGAGCAACAGGCTCGGTGGGAGCACCTCACACTTCTTTGGATGTTGAGTCCTTGATTCTAACTTCTCTATAACAAAAATTGAAATGCTAGCCAACCCTTCTACTCTCATGGTTATTAGTGTGTACCATCGTCTATCCAGGATAGGTGCCACCACTACTACTTTATCTACATTACATGTTTCCTCTGGGGATTCATTGGCACTTTCGTCTCATGGTGGAAGAGGGGGCGATCGAGATCGCACCAGTCATGGTTGTGACGCCGATACAAGACATTGCACTCATTGCGGGCATTAGTAGCATACCAAAGGCATTTGTTGGGTTCTCCATGAATCCATGCGAAATCTAAGTGGGCAACCATGCCTCCTCCTTTATGATGCACCTACCTTGCTGACTCAGTTTATAGATCTGGGATCTATAGGACTATTGAGATATCTGAGTAGTACCATTATCTTCAGCCTTTCTAGATTGAGCCTCCAACCCATAATGTTATCGTAGCTCAGACCATTCATCCAGTGTGTACTGTGCAGCATCCAGATCGTTGGTTGTCGGATTCAGGGGCTTCAAATCCTCTTATTAGTACCTCAAGTATCTTACATTCTTACAAACCTCATAGTGGATCTTTTATTACAGTTGCAGATGGATTGACTGTTGTTGGGTTGGTTGCTATGATGTGACTCCCGACATGACTCTGTCATCGAGTGCCCTCGTTCTTCGATCTGCTTACAACTTACTGTCCATTAATAATTGCGCTCGTGATTTAAAATGCATTGCTACATTTACAACTTCTGGTTGTGTATTTTTGGAGCAATCAGCGGACCATATTATCGGTAGAGGGAAGCTGAGTGGTGAAATGTATCTCCTAGATGAAGTTTCGCCTATTGCCTATTCTGCTGCTTCCGCTACATTTTGGGATCTCCATTATCTTCATGGTCATTCATTTATCCATGTTGTACACTTGTACGTCATCTATTTCCGGACTTTGGGAATGCTTATTATCTCAATTGTGAGTATTGTTATTTTGCTAAACATCATTGAATTAGACCTTAACAAAATGATATACCTGAACGGAAAAATCGCAACTTCCTTGAAATTACTCGTGTCATTCTTCATCATATGCAGTACCAAAACACTTATGTGGTGTTGTTGTTCTTACAGCCGTGCATCTAATTAATCATCTTCCCTCTCATATTCTCCAAGGGAAGATACCATACCATACTCTATTACCCACTCACTTTATTCACTCGCTATCTTTATGCGTATGTCGGTGTGTTTGTTATGTTAGGGATGTTCATCCCTCTGTTTCCAAACTTGACCATCACTCCTTAAAATTGAAGCGATCCCCCTCGAGTATGGTTTGCTCTATTTAGATATATGGTCACTCATTTTGGTCTTACAAAGAATAAGAAAGATGTGACCCTCTTCTGCTAGACCTCCACTGCAAGTGCTATCTTTTTAGTGGTGTATGTTGATGATATTATTATCACAGGAAGTAATTCAAATGGACAATCAATCTCAAGGCATTCTTACCCTCTAACTTTCAAACAAATGATCTGGGTTTATTGTGTTACTTATTTGGCATAGAAGTCACAAATTATGATAACTGCATGTTCATATGTCAACAGAAATATACTCTTGAATTGCTAATAGATCTAGGGATATCTAAGTGTGATCCTATGGACTCCCCACTCAAATCAGGAGAAAAGAGTTTTCATGTCAAATGTTAATTATTTGATTTACCCGAGAAATATCGTAGACTTGTTGGAAAATTGAACACTCTTACCATGTCTGGCCTAGATATTGCCTGTGCAATATGGTCAGTCAATTTATAGCTGCCCCAACTAACTCTCAATGCACATTTGTTCTTCGGATTCTCAGGTACATAAAGAGATAAGATCCCACTCAATTATGGTGCAACAATCATGCTATGATACAGATTTCTACTAATCCTATTTTTTATGAACGCACAAAACACATCGACACTGATTATCATTTTGTTGGGGAAAAGTGTGAAGGACTTATCTCTCCAAATAATGTGAAGACCGGAGACCAAGTTGCCGATACTTGTGAGAGTTACCAAAAAAATGTTTTTCATAGTATTAGCCAAATACAATTGCATTGGTTGTTTATAAGGCAAAACTGTGGAAAACTGGCCCAGATGCTTACCATAAATGTGAAACAGTTTGCTGGAATTGATATACGTTTATATTTTTCTCAAACACATTTTTGGCTCGTTTTCTACAGGATGGAAATTTATATATATCAAGACCTGCACCTTTTCTGTATTATTAGCAGTTGGTAACTGTTTTGAATTATGTTCAGACAGATAAATTTTTATTTTGACGCTTTCTTTTACAGATGGGCCAGTGGCATGTTGCTGATGAGTATGCTGGCCAGGTTCGGGAGATTACCTTTAGATCAATTTGTCATAGTCCCATGTGCCCTCCAGACACTGCAATGACAGAGTGGCAACATGCTATACTTTCTGCTGATAAAACTACTTTGGTGCGATGAATTGATTTAGCAATGTGTTTATCTTCAATTTGCTTTAATTGGATCAATTATTCATTTTCTTCTTTAGTTCTTTTCTACTCTAATGGTCGTGCCTTCTATATTTTCAAATTCCTTGGAGGTTTCTTTGGACGCAACTCATTGATTTTCAATTTTTTTCAGATCTTCGAAACTGTGCAGCAGGCGCATGATGTTCCATTCGGATCCTGCTTTGAGGTACTTTGAAGTTCTTTGCTAATTATTATGATACCTATCCAAAGCTTGTTGTCTGGTTTGATTACTAAATTTGCTTAACCATGACTCTTGTAATATGTTTTAAGCTTGTTGTAATTATTAACACGTTCATCTGATTCCATTCCTATTATTCATTCGTATAATTATTTACATTTATTTTCTCTTGGACATCATAGATAGACTATGTTACTTACAAAGTTATGCCAGATTCACTGCAGGTGGACATTGAAAAACACTTCAGAAACTTCTTCTACACTAGAAATAAAAGTTGGTAAGTTGATTATTATTTATTGTAATGTAAATGTCTTATTGAGTATATTATTGATTTTCATGTAAACAAACACATTCTGGTTATGTGTCTGTCTTGATAATTGTTACTAAAATATCTGTTACTGCATTCCACAGGTGCCCATTTCAAGAAATGGTGTATCATGCAATCGAAGATTAAGTCAGGAGCTGTTGATGAGGTCTGCTTATCTACTTCATACTACTATTCTAGTTGCTGCATTATTCTTAACTCGGTTTATAACTAGCTTTTTAAGAGCTTATTGTCATCATCATCAATATCTTTATCTCAACTATTTGGGTCAGCTTTATGATTTATTTTCCTTTCATTCATGTGCGATGTTGCTTGAAGTGTTAAGCTAAGCAAATCATCTTGAACAACTTTCATTCATGTTACCTTGACTCTTCCCCTTCTCCAATCTTTCAACAGTACTTCTATCTATTTATCTAATAGATGTGCTTCTTACCTTTAGTTATACATGCTGAAATAACCCAATTCTATTTTCTCTTATGTTATCTTCTCTAGTATAATCATTCCTCAATTTCTCTTTTCTTGGTTTGTCATGCGGATCATCTTATAATTTTTGTTTTATTACACGGCTTAATTATTAACGAAATCTCCATTATACCCTCTTAACACATTGTACTCCTAACACTTATATCTGTTAGAGAATTTGAGGGAAAACGATGTAAAAGCCCATGTATAAGGCTCATCTTTAGGTCTGCTTATTCTTTCTTCTATTAGTCCCACATCTCTTGTATAGGATTTTTTCTCCTTTTCTTCTCCTATATTTTGTACTCTCTCTTGTATTCTAGTGATGATAGAGTATATACAAGGTTTGAATCTACGTTTTTACATGGTATCAGAGGCATGTTCCAATCCCGGGCGAATACCTCTTTTGTAACCGCTCCTATCTGCGTGGATTCTTCCCTCCTTCCCGCTGCTTGTTCGCGGTCTCCACTTTTCTAACCGTCCCTACTCTCTCCGTGGCTTCCACCTTTCTTCCCTTCCCTCCTCTGCTTTTATAGCCCTCATCTCTCTTACCGGTGGGACCCCCCCGACCCCGTTGTTTGCTCTTCTACCCGTTGGGGGTTGCCTTGCCGCTGCGGATTGCCTAGCTCGTCAACTCCTCTTTTCGTGCCTAGCCATTGCGGGTTGCCTTGCCGCTGCGATTGTCTATTCACTGCATCTTGTCGCTGCTCCTTGTCGCTGCTTCTGGTCGGTGCCCTTGTTGTTTCTCCTTGCCACTACTTTTGGTCGCTTCCTCTAGTCGCCGCTTCTTGCCGCTGCTTCTGGTTGCTGTCATAGTCGCCGCGTCTTGCCACTGCTTCTTGTCGCTTCCTTTGCTCGCTGGCCCTTGGGAATTCCTTCTAGCCGCAGTGGTCTCGCCTTAATCGCTGCTTTTGTCCGCTGCTTCTATCTGCAGCGGCCTGGTGTTGTGCTCTCCGCGCACTCTCTTAGCCGCGGCCTCTCTTCTTATCCATCTCGTTGCGGTCCCGTTCTAACCGCGGGTCTGTGTTCTCCTTGGCGACTTCTTCTAATTTGTCGTGACCTGGTGCTCTGCTCGCCACGGCCTGGTGCTCCGTTCACCGCGGCATGGTGTTCTGCTCGCCACACGATCTCTTTGTCGCGGCCTCTCTACCGCACGCCCTGTTAACCGAGACGACCTGGTCTTCTAACCGGCAGGCTAGTTGTCCCAGTCACCGTTCTCGACGTTGTTCGCATGGCTTCGGACTCGCCTACTGCTTCCGATTCAACTAATCTTCCCGGACATCCTCGTGTTGCTCCCGTGGAACTCCGTGTTGAATTATGTATTACCACCATTTCTCTCCGTGGCAAATCAAATTTTATGGAATGGGTTCACTCAGTTCGCCGTGTGCTACAAACTAAAAGTCTCATTTATCACCTAACAAGGCCTCCTCCCACTGAACCTACTGATGAGTGGATCCGAGACGGTGGGAGAGTCCAATCTTGGCTTCTCAATTCTCTGGACAATGAGCCATATAGAATGGTTATGTATTATGAAACGACCTACGCTATGTGGACGGACCTTCATTCTCTCTACTCGGGGAAGGACAATCTTCAACACTTATTCGACATTCTTACCGATCTTCAGTCCCTCGACCCTGGAGCTACTGGTGACTTGACGTCCTTTGTTCCTCGGGCTAAAACTCTTGTGGAGGCTTGGATCCAGCATCAGCCACCCACCATGGATTTGGTTACTCAACGGTATCAGAAAGAAGCAGTTGGGATTGCTATGATGATGGTCCGTGTTCCACCACATCTTCATAGTGTCCGCGCTCATATCCTATCTTCCGCTGTTACTCCGTTCCTCTCGGACGTTTGCTCGATGCTTTTGAAAGTTATCCCTCCATCGGATGCTCCGTCTCTCTCTCCAACTTTACTTCAGCAACCCGTGACTACTCCTACTCCTTCTACTCGCGGTCACCCAGCTCGTGGAGGTCGCCAGTCTCGGGGACGAGGTCGTGGTGGCCGTACACTCTTCAAGTGCTCTCACTACGGTAGGGATGGTCATCTGGAGACCACTTGCTACCGTAAGCATGATCTGCCCCCTCACCTTGCTGCTTCAGTTACTCCCACACCTCCCTCTACCACTGGTGAGGATATTGCTGTTATTCGTGCTCAACTCCATCAGCTTCAAGGGGTAGTGAGTCGCTCGAGTTCTGTTGCCTTGATCTCCAATAAAGGTTTCTCTTGCCTCTCACACAACTCTTCCTAGATTGTGGATTCGGGGGCTACACATCATCTCTCTCCGCAGGGGCCACCTCACTACTTAGATTCTGCTTATCCCAAGTTCATTACTGTGGCTAATGGTGACACGGTCCCGGTTGCTGGCACAGCTCATCTGCCTCTTACCCCTTCCCTCTCCTTATCCTCGGTTCTTCATGTTTCAGGTTCTCCTTTCAATCTAATTTCTGTTAGCCGTCTTACACAGGACCTTGATTGTTGTGTAACTTTCTCACACTCTTCCTTTGTTGTGCAGGATAGACTAACGCAAAATATACTTGGTAGGGGGTGACTGTCTAACGGGCTGTATCTTCTCGATGTTCATCTGACTGCTCTCACCACTGTCTCCTCCACTGATTGGCATCGTCGCCTTGGGCATGCACCTCTTCCGATTCTCAAGAAAGCTCTTCCAACTGTTCCCCTTCAGGAGTTTTTTTGTGAATAATGTATTTTTGGCAAACAACATCGTTATCTTTTACTCCTCCTTGTACTCGAAGCGATACCCCTTTATCTTTAGTACATTCTGATATCTGGGGACCATATAAGATCCATAGTGTTTTTTGGTTATCGCTATTTTGTAACATTTATTGATGATTACTCGCGGATCACTTGGTTATACTTCATGATCGTACCGAACTCACCTCCATGTTCCGTACGTTCCTTACAGAAACTCGAACCCAGTTCTCAACGTGTGTAAAAACTCTCCGTATTGACAATGCTCGTGAGTATACTGGTCGCACCTTCTCCAATCTGTGCGTCGAGGTTGTTATTATTCATCAGATTTTTTGTGCCTATACCCCTCAAAAAATGACATAGTGGAAAGAAAAAATCGCCACCTCCTTGATGTTGCCAGATCTCTCATGATCCAAATGCAGGTTCCTCCTCTCTACTGGAACTTTGTGGCTTCCGCTGCTTGCCATCTCATCAATCGCATGCCCTCATATGTCCTCCACTTTGTAGCTCCCATCACACTCCTTTACCCATCCAAGGCTCTCTTATCTCTTACTCCGTGTGTTTTGATGCACATGTTATGTCCATCACCTTGGACCTCCAAATGACAAGTTAGTCCCTCGTGCTACCAAAGCTATGTTTGTTGGATACTCTCGCACTCAGAAGGGGTATGTCTATTATTACCCTACCACCGGGAAGGTGGTTGTATCTGTTGATGTCTCTTTTCATGAATACCAACCATATCACATCAGTCTTACTGATCCTCTTCTTCCTCCTCTGCTACCTCGACCCATAGTTCCAGTTACGTCCTCGCTTCCACCCCTTCTACCTACTCCTCTGCTTCTTATTCCTACACCACCACCCGTACCCTCCAAACCTCTTATCATTCAGGTTTACACTCGTCGTCCTCCATGTCCAGATGTCCTGCAGCAGCTTCCCTCTACCGGTGTATTCTCGCGGCTTGTTGATTCGGCATCACCTTCGACGGCTCATCCCTTGGCCAATTAAGTCTCTTTGCATCGTCTCTCTCTACCTCTTCTTACATTTGCTCTATCTCTCTCCTCTATCTCGATACATAACTCTGTGCAGGAATCTCTCCAGCATCCAGGGTGGCGTGCGGCCATGGATGAAGAAATGACTGCTCTGTGGGGTAATCAGACTTGGGAACTGGTATCTCTTCCTCCTAGACAAAGTTGTGTAAGTTGCAAGTGGATTTTTACAATCAAGCATGTGGCAGATGGGACAGTTGATCGCTTGAAAGCGCAACTTGTGGCACGGGGTTTTACTCAACAATACAGTCTGGATTATGAAGAAACCTTCTCCCCTGTCGCCAAATTAAATTCGGTTTGAGTTCTGCTCTCATTAGTTGTTCATCGGCAATGGCCCCTCCATCAGCTGGATGTGAAAAATTTCTTTTTGAATGGTGATCTTCTTGAGACTGTTTATATGCATAAACCGCCCGGGTTTGAAACCACGGAGGAGTCTCGTATATGTTTGCTTCGAAAATCTATCTATGATCTCAAACAATCTCCTCCGGCGTGGTTTGAAAAATTCAACGAGGCAGTTCGTGAGGTTGGTTTCAAACGAAGCTCCGATTTCTCCCTTTTCACTCGTCACCAATCAACCGGGACTGTAATACTACTAGTTTATGTGGATGATATTTTGATCACGGGTGATGACTTCGCTGGGATACAACAGGTTAAGCAACAGTTAAATTCTGTCTTTTAAATCAAAGATCTGGGAAACCTTCGGTATTTTCTTGGACTAGAGGTTGCACGACAACCTGATGGCCTTGTCTTATCCCAGTGCAAGTATTGCATTGACCTTCTCCAAGATGCTGGCCTCTCAGGGTGCAAACCTGTGGAGACCCCGTTGGAAGTCAACCACAAGTTATGTGCTCAGGGGTCTGAGTCTGACTCTCTGCTTCCAAATCCGGAATACTATCGGTGTCTTGTGGGTAAACTGATATACCTAACAGTTACAAGACCAGACATCTCATTTGCGGTTGGAGTGGTCAACCGTTTTATGCACACTCCACGGGTTTCCCATCTTCAAGCAGTGGAACGCGTTCTCAGATATTTTAAGACTGCTCCTGGACAAGGACTTGTGTACATACCGTCTTTAGAGCTTTCTCTTATTGCTTACTCTGATGCAGATTATGCGGGCTCGTTGGACGATCAACGATCTACATCTGGTTTCTGTACTTACTTTGGAGGAAATCTTATCACCTGACGGAGTAAGAAGCGGTCGGTGGTTGCTCGCTCGTCTGCTGAGGCTGAGTACCGTGTGATGGCGGCTGTTGTATCAGAACTAACCTGGCTTGAAAGTCTTATTATGGATTTGGGAGTTAAATTATCCTCACCTTCAACATTGTTCTGTGACAGCCAGGCTGCAATCCATATTGCGAAGAATCCTGTGTTCCATGAGCGGACCAAACATATTGAAGTTGACTGTCACTTCGTTCGAGAAAAGGTCCAATCGAAGATGCTAAAGCTTGAGCATGTTCCTACTTCTGGGGAAGTTGTTGACACTCTTGCCACGACATTACCTCGGAAATTGTACCATCAGTTCTTGTCCAAGCTTGGTGCCTACGACTTGTACGCTCCAGCTTGTGGGGGAGTGTTAGAGAATATGAGGGAAAACGATGTAAAAGCTCATGTATAAGGCCCATCTTTAGGCCCGCTTATTCTTTCTTCTGTCTCACAACTCTTGTATATGATTCTTTCTCTCTCTTCTCCTATATATTTGTACTCTCTTGTATTTTGGTGATGACAGAGTATATACAAGGTTTGACTCTACGTTTTTACAATATCCTTGCAACACATTTAAAGAGTTATTCATATTTACTGGTGTTTCAGTTTGGAATATAGCTTCGTACCACTCAATAGTGATCATGCACCCTAAATTCCAGATCTGTGATTCAAACTGAAATTCGAGAACTTGTTCTTGCATTCACGTTACTAAACATTAGGATAATTGCTAAATTGGAAATAGTGCTTGTTTTTCCCTTTATCTGTAATTATTAGCTTGTTGAGTAAAGAGGGGTGCAAAAACCCTTCATCAGAGTCAAGGGAATTGTCGTACACTGGGTGCAACGCTTTGCTATCTACCACATGTAATTGTTGCTTTCATTAACACTGGCTTATGTTGATGTGCTCTAATCATCTGTCAATATATTTACCACCATGGAAATTGGATCATTACCGTGTCGTCTAAATAATAGTAACAAATCAATGTCTCTTTGTTAATCTTTGACTTTGATCTGGATAGCGTAACAAGTTAATATATTGCTAGATCCCAATCTTATTGCTAGATTTAACAACTAAATTAGGAATCACTAGGACGGAAACACATGAAACTAATGGAGCCAGCATCAAATTTGTGAACCCTTCACATGTCTATGAACTCCACTTCCTCAATAACCCGTGTGAGCCACCCTTTATCTGTTGTGTTCTTGTTCTCTTTTAACAACCCTATCGAGCTTCACAGAAAAGTAAGCACAAATCAAAGCTCTCCAACAAGGACTCCTTGATTTAAGATGGTGAAAGACTTAAGAAGTTGATCATACAGAATGGTAGTCAATATTCTTCTGATATTACCAACAGATGCCTACATTTATAGAGTTGTAAAAGAGGCTCTCAAATTGGTACATGTTCTTATGGCCGATGAGCCTTAATATTGTAATGGTTTCATCCTTTTTGGAGTCTATAGCTTGTGATGGTATTATGATTTGTAAGTTCTGGAGCTGTTAGACATATTTAGGTATAATGACAAGGGGATCCTTAGGAAGGGTCTAGGTTATGTCTTAAGGACCTTCATAGTGCAATCAAAATTATTCTGTTAACTAATGTGGGTACAATTGGGCGCTGGTGGAAAATTCATTACATGAGATTTTGGGTCTTCAATTTGTTTCTTATTATCATATTGACTTGCATGAACAACTTGATCAGGACGGAAGATAGTATTATTGGGACACTTCAAGGAAGATAGTATTATTGGGACACCGGACAACTACTGGCAGAGACTTTGTGTTCAATTTATCCGGGAAAGAAGAGAGTTCCGTTATATATGACTAATTATTTACATCTGAGAAGATTCTCCGGATTTGGGAACAAAATCCTTCTTAAGATACGGATTTTGATGCATTCTAGAATGTTGGATGAATAGCCACTAGGGGAGATTTCTTTCCTTTCACTGGTTCCAAACCAAGCCTTCTCCCTACCGCAAGTCTTTTATCTTCAGCTCTTGGGTCCACAGCTCACAATGTTTTTTTCATCTGACTATTTTACTACTCTGCATATAGGATTTGAGTGGAAAAAAGGAAATAAACTTTTATTATTCTCGTAAAATTGTTTTACATCAATACATATCTCCTCTATATATAATACAAGAGGGAAACCCAAAAATAAAATCTGAGATGTGGGACTAATCCCAAAATGGAGGAGGCCGCTAATGACACATCAATTTGTACTATATGCACACCAAATTCCAACACTCTCCCTCAAGGAGGGCGAAAGATATCCACTAAGCTCATCTTGTCACAATCTTCATAAATTCAGTGAGCTAAGTCATTTGGTTAGACAATCAACCACTTGTTCTTTTGTAAAAATATGACCCAGCTTCAGTATCTCACTATCCAGCTTTTCTTTGATGAAGAATCTATTGATCTCTATATGTTTGGTTCTATCGTGTTGAACGGGATTGTTTGCAATGCTAATGGTTCACTTGCAATCACACCACAATGTCATATGTCTGTCTTGATCTATCTTGAGTTCACTCAACAGGGCTTTCAACCATAACAGCTCCCCTACATCTGAGGCCATGATCCTGTATTCTGCCTCGGATGTAGATCCCGCAACTACAGTCTGCTTTTTGCTTTTCCAGGAGACAAGGTTGCCTCCCACAAGAATGCAATATCCTGATGTTGATCTCCTGTCATCTGTACAGCTAGCCCAGTCATAGTCGCAATAACCCTCTATATTCAGATGTCCATTCTTTCGGAAGATCGGTTCCTTTCCCGGTGCACTCTTTGAGTATTTAAGAATCTGATACACTGCATCCAAGTGCCCCTCCCTTGGATCGTGCATGTAACAGGCTACTACGCTCACAAGAAAAGATATGTCGGGATGGATGTGGCTCAAATAGATCAGGCGACCTACAAGTCTCTAATACCTCTCTTTATAAGTTGGCTCTCCTGCCTCAGTGTTGAGTTTGGACTTCTGATAAATTGGAGCGATCGCGGGCCTGCATCCCAGCATACCCGTCTCTTTGAGCAGAGATCTAGCACATATTTTCGTTGAGATAAAACGATTCCCTCTGCACCGCGAGCTACTTTTATTCCAAGGAAGTATTTCAGTTGCCCTAAATCCTTCACCTTAAACTCCTTTTCCAATCTTGTCTTTAGCTGAGTGATTTAATTCTCGTCGCCCGTAATAATCATATCGTCCACGTACATAGCAAGCATCGTAGTGTGATCTCCATTCTGCCTAAAGAACATGGTATGATCAGCATAGGTATGCTGATATCCCATGTTAACCATCGCTTTCCTAAACCTGTCAAACCATGCTTGAGGGGATTATTTTAGCTCATACAAGGATTTCTTGAGTCTACACACCTTGCCTACCTTTTGTTTTGTGTCAAAGTCTGGTGGCACCTTCATGTATACTTCTTCCAACAGATCCCCATGAAAAATAACATTTTTTATGTTGAGTTGATGTAGTTTTCATCCCCCATTTTCCGCCAAGGATATTAGTGTTCGTATCGTGCTCATTTTGGCTATAGGTGAAAAGTTTAATCGTAGTCATGTCATAAGTCTCATTGTAACCCTTTGCTACCAATCGATCCTTATAGTGCTCGACCTGACCCTCTGGGTATTGCTTTACAGTAAAGACTCACTTTCACCCAAGTGCCTTTTTCCCTGGTGGTAGTGACGCAAGGTTCCAGATTTTGTTTTTCTCTAATACGCCAAGTTATTCTAGCATTGCAGCTTTCCATCGAACATCCTTCTTAGCAACCTACGAACACTTAGGAATAGAAATAATGTCCAAAGATGTAATGAATGCTCCATATGCATGGGGATATATGAGAGTAGGAAACAAATTTGGCAATGTCATGAGGAAAGCCATATCAATCAGGTGAGACTCCCGCATTCTTGCGGGAACTTCGTCTTACCGGCAAGGGAGTGGAAGTAGAGAGATGAGAGGTTATTTTACCTGGGATATCTGAACTTGTGGTGGATGGTGCAGGTGTCTCAAGGATCGGAGTAGGCAGATGCAAGGACTTGACACAAGTGGCAATGTAGGCATTGTAGTCTCGCTCGACTGCTTTCTTCTCATATACACTCTTAACTCCCCTTGAGTCTGAGGCCCATCATCAACAGATCTTCTCTCAAGAACCGACACCTCAACTGACTCTGATTCCTTTGGCATAGGTGACAACGGGATACTCACTATCCCCCCCTCACCACCACAGCTATCCCCCCTCTTGTCTCATATTTTCTACACCGAGTAATTCTCCAAGAGGCGAGTCAACCGAAGAGGAGTAATATGACTCAAGCTCTCTGAATCTGACATTCATGCTGACGAATAACTCTCTCCACCAAACTCCAACATACATACCCCTTTTGGGTAGCTGAATACCCGACAAAAAGACACTTCAGGGCCCTTGGATCCAATTTACCCACATTTGGTCTCTTATCATGCACAAAGCACACACAACCAAAGATCTTGAGGAGAAATCTTCACTCTTCCCTCGCAGTATCTCAATCAGAGACTTCTGATCTAATACTTGTGAGGGCATCTGATTGATTAAGTAGGTTGTTGTTAACACGGCTTGTCCCCACAAGTACTTTGACACCTTCATTGTTATCATCATACTCTGGGTCACTTCCAAAAGATGTTTGTTCTTCCGTTCTGCTGCTCTATTATGCTCTGATGTGTATGGACAAGTAGTTTGATGTTGGATTCTCTGTGATGACAAGAAATCTTCAAACACCCTGTTGGTGTACTCTGTCTGATTATCAAACCTCGACACATTTAAGATCGCACCGTGTTGAGTTTGAACCCCTTTATGAAAATCTTTGAAGCAAGCATGCACATCACTTTTGTTTTTCATTAAACAAAACCAAGTCACACGTGAGAAGCAGTCAATGAAAGACACAAAATACTGAAATTTATTTATAGTGGGCGTGGGATATGGTCCCTAAACATCAGAATGTATCATATTAAATGAATGAGAACTGCTACTTCCTGAACTAGAATAAGAATTTCTAGTGTGTTTTCCTAGTTCGCACGCATCATATAGAAGTTTTTTTATGTCTTTTTAAATAGAAGGGGATACATCTGACTCAAACAACAAAAGAAGGATGACCCATACACCGATGATGAAGTAGTATTATGTCCTCCGCACTCTCTGACTTCTGCAGCTTCTTCAGTAATGGTTGAAAGGGCTGAGTCCATATTTTCTCTATCTAAATACCACAAGCCACTATGCCATGTGTCAGACTCAAGTCTTCTGTCAGTCTCCTTCTCCTTGAAGATCACCTTCGGGATATCAAACAAAACAACACATTTTAGTTTAGATATGATAGCACTAATGGATAAGAGATTCGCAGAAAAGGAAGGAGCATGCAACACATTGAACAGAGTCAAAGTGTTGGTACATTGCACGGTACCCTTACCAAGCACTGGCTGAGTTGTGCAATCGGCAGTTTTGATGCGCTCTGGGACTACTAGGGGAGTATACGAAAGAAATTCCCTAGCATCCCCGGTGACATGTCGAAAAGCATCCAAATCGACTATCCAATCTTATGATCTAGTATTGAATATAGATGCGAGGGCAAGGGTTTCTCTCGTACTTGTGGTTGAATGAGTGAACGAGGCAACATTATCCCTTGATGAAGCTAGCATGAGTGCATTGTCAATCACTCCCTTCTGTTTTCTCCCCATCTGTTGGGAGTAAGCGTTCACAATCTTCTGTTCTTCTGAATTAACCATATCATCCTTACTTTCGTCGGCCTCGTCTTCGGCTATCATGAGATTTGCTCGGTAGCCTCCTCTTCCACCATCTCTACGACCCCCACGACCGTGACCACGGTAGCCTCCTTTTCCCCGTGCACCAACTTCCTAATCTTTTGGTAGCTTGGGGCAAGCCAGTCGTTGCTGACCTATCTCGCTACAATTATAACATTATTGTGTCTCACCCTTGTATCTTGTGTGCCTAGAATTGGTTACCACTAGAGCTGATTTCACCCCGGCGGGTACAGTTGCACCAGACTGATGCCTAACCCGCCTATCCTCCTGCATCATAACTGAGATTTTCTTGTCCAGGGTAGGAATCTTTGGTTGAGCGAGCAACATTGTACTCAATTTCCGGGTTCAACCCCCTCTTAAAGTGCATAGTCCTTTGCTGAGAATCTCGCTCCTCTTTCGTGCATTCAGGATCTTTGCAGCATGCGATTGGCGAGAAATAATCATAGTCTGCACATAGTCGCTTCAGATCTGCGACATACTCTTGAATCAAACGATCTCCCTGGATTACGGTCTCAATCTCCCGTTCGTTCTGAAACACACGCATGTTGTTGTCAACTCCTGCGTAGAGCCTCTATAACTTCCCCCAAATATCTCTTAAAGTCTCTCTGCCATCCACCGTGATAACAATATACGCGACCATTGAATTCCGGAGCTAAGTGTGTAACAAACTGTGTGTAGTCTTGCATTCATTGTACCCATCCGAGCCCTTCTCTGGCTCGCTCTTCTCTCCAGTCAGATAGCCTTTCAGGTTCCTTCCGGAGAGTTTCCTTTCCACCTGACGCGACCAACTTAAGTATGTAGCTTATCGAGCTTCAACTCCACTGGGGGAAGATCCAGCTTTACTAGCGGCGACGGAGACTGAGCCAATCCCTCGTCTTTTGACATTCGCAAGAACTCGAAGAACACTTTTAGATCCGCCTCCTTCATCTTAGCAACCAATTTCTCCATGAGTAACACAATTCTTATTTATTTATCCCTTCTGAGCCAACAAATTTCCCAAGGAACCCCGCAACGAGAAGCTCCGCACCGTCGCACGCGCGACCTCCTTCTGTCGTTCGTGTGTGGAATGAAAGCTCCCACGCGCTCCTCCACAGCCACACGCGACACGCGCGAGCCAAAAGAAAGTTGTCGTGGTCCATCGAGCTTCAACTCCACAGGGGGAAGATCCAGCTTTGCCAGAGGCTTCGTAGACTGAGTCAATCCCTCGCCTGTTGACATCCGCAGGAACTCGAAGAACACTTTTAGATCCTCCTCCTCCATCTTGGCAACCAATTTCTTCATGAGTAACACAATTCTTGATTTATTTATCCCTTCTGAGCCAACGAATTTCTCCAGGAACCCCGCAACGAGAAGCCCCACATCGTTATGCGCACGAGCTCCTTTTGCCGATCGTGCGTGGAATGAAAGCTGCCACACGCTCCTCCATAGCTGCACACGGCACGCGCGAGCCCAATGAAATTTGTCATGCGCTCCTTCACAGTCGTGCGCTGCATGCGCGAGCCCGACTCCACAGCCGCACGCGTCACGCTTGATTCCGACGATTACCTTCTCCCTTTGTGCAAACCCGACAATCGCTCCACAGCCGCACGCGTCATGCTTGAGCCCGACGATTTCCTTCTCCCTGCGCGCAAGCCCGACGATTGTGCGCTCCTTCCTGCGCACAAGCTCGACGATCGCACCCATCATGCACGCGCTCCTTCGCCCCACTCCACGGAAAATCTCACGCGCTGCACTGTTTTTCTTCCCAGCAGAGCTGATGCCGCACGTTCTGCCGCAAGAAGAGTCGCGCTCCTTCGTCGCGCCCCTGCGCGCATGGCACTACCGCAATCGATCTGCGCGCAGTTCCTCTTCGCTCGCGGCACTCCCGCACTTTCCTGCCGCAATTGATATGTGCACAGTTCCTCTTCGCGCGTGGCACTGCCGCACTCCTACTCTGCTCTCCTTTCTGTGCACTCCTCTGTGATGTTCCTTTCCGAGAAAGTAAAAATTATAATAAAAGAATGCGGGAAAGGGTTGTGATCACCGAAGCGGGATTACAAGAATATCTCTGAATCGTTTTTTATTTATTTCCAAACCTAGCTCTGATATCAATTGGAAAATAAAAGGAATAAACTTGTATTATTCTCGTAAAATTGCTTTACATCAATACATATATCCCCTATATATAACACGCAAAAGGTAGACCCAAAAAAAAAGCTGAGATGTGGGACTAATCCCAAAAAAGAGGAGGCCGCTAGCGTCACATCAATTTGTACTATATGTACACCAAATTTCAACACTCTCTCTCAAAATGGGTGAAAGATATCCACTAAGTACATCTTGTTACACAATCTACTTAAATCCAGTGTTCGAAGTCCTTTGATCAGACAATCAGCCACTTGTTCTTTTGAAGTAATATGACTCAGTTTCAGTATCCCACCCTTTTTTAATGAAGAACATATCGATCTCTATATGTTTGGTTCTATCATGTTGGGCGGGATTATTTACAATGTTAATAGCTGACTTACTATCGCACCACAATGTCATATGTCCGTCTTGATCTATCTTGAGTTCACTCAGCAGGGCTTTCAACCATAAGAATTTGTTAGTTTCTCTTTCAATTGTAGCATTAATGCTTTCTATGATCTAACAATTGGAACATTTAATGGGCTTCAAAATGATTGCATGAATCCTCTTATTGACTGAGCTGATATCCCTCCCTTGTCTCCTAAAAACCATTTCTTATGCATTTATTTTGAAACAGTGCATCAGCTGGAATATTTTTTTTTTCTGTGCTCGCTTTACCTCCCAAGATTCTGCTAATTTGTTTTCGAGTGTGCTGTTTTAACATACGCTCCCTGGTCACAGTATAAAAAAGAAGTGGAGCTCATGTTGGACGTAGCCCGATCATATCTCATAAAATCAAAGGAGGCCAACCAAGAGGCAGTGGAGGCATCTCCTACTCCGCCGCAATCATAAGTGCAGTAGTGGAAAAAAAACATTAAAGCTTTCGGATAATCAGCCAAGATTTCTATTTGAAATCTGATCATCCACCACCACTGGCTACAGATAAAGACCAACCATTAGTTCTATGGGTCTGTGCTGCAATGTTATTACTGCTGCTGGCCGACCTTTTACATGTGGAAGAAGTTGCGGGTTTCTTTACAGTTTCATACTGTAGGTATATTTCAGGAAACATTTAGGGAGAAACATGTTCGCTGTTACACAGAACTGTATGGTACAGCAGTGTAATACCTTCTTCTGTAATTTATTATGGTTTCCGTGTTAGTATTTTTTTTCTTCCTTCTAAGCCAAACAACATTTTGCTGCCTTGGAGCTCAAATACAAAGTTCATGGTGATTTTGAGTTTATTGTTTCTTTACTTATCGCGCCTTATCTGGGACTATGTCCTGCTGCCACTGGCCAGCCCGTGTGACAGGTACAAAAATGCTCCTCATATGACAGCAGCTGATTTGCCCAGTTCCTATTCTGTCCCCAATAATTCCTCACTTTGGAGGGCTTTCTTCTGTTTTTTTCTTATTGGTTTTTCAAGTAAAGGGAGTGAAAATTTGAAGTCCTGCAGATGTCTTTTTGTAATATTCCATTTTTAACTGCAGGTTTCTTGTACATGGTGAGTTGAAGCCAGTTTAAAGCCATTCGTCACAACCGAGAGTTGTCTTATAATATGTGCAGTTTTTGTTTCTAAAGGCTTGAAACCAACTTGTATCAATCTTTTGGACCTTCTGGCTGTGTTAAAAATTAGGGCTCCTAGCCTCCTAGCAGAGAAGCTATTGGCTACGGCTCTTTCTGGTCGATGAAAATGACAAGCTCTTTGAATTGCCTGCACTTCATCACTTTGTTTTCTTGCTGCTAGGGTTTACAACTGTTCAACTGGCCAAGAGGTGTTTTGTTTGGCATTTCTTGAGCTATTGTTAGGGTCCTTAGGGATAATATAGATGTTGCGCATTACATGTCAGGAACAGCTTGCAATGTAGGTACTATTGATTTGATTATATTAATGAGGTGAAAGATAAGATAACATATATTTTAAAGCAATCTTTTTAATCTCATGAAAAAGTGCTGAATAATATCTGAGAATTATTCTAGAGATGGTGAATAGATATTTTTAAAAAATTGACTATCAATCACAATACATGATAGATTAATAAAACAGTAATAAAAGATTATGTAATATAACAAATTAAGCTATAAAGTAGATCAATTTAGATGACACGAGTGTTTTTTGGAGGTTCTTCAAATTTGGGTACGTCGTCTCTTCTACTCTTTGGTAGGAATTTACTAAACAGTACATTGTTTTTTTTTTTGCTTAGAATTACATTGATTTTTTTTTGCTTACTATTAATCACAATACATGGTAGATTAATAAAACAGTAATAAAAGATTATGTAATATAACAAATTAAGCTATAAAGTAGATCAATTTAGATGACAAGTGTTTTATGGAGGTTCTTCAAATTTGGGTACGTCGTCTCTTCTACTCTTTGGTAGGAATTTACTAAACAGTACATTGTTTTTTTTTTGCTTAGAATTACAATTGATTTTTTTCATATGTAGATTCTTAGAATCAATGTGTCTTTTGATAAAGAGAATATTAGAATCACTGAATTCTTTTAAAAAGTGGTTCTAAAGACTTTTTTACTTAATTCTTTAAAGAGATGTTCTAAAAATTCTTTTGATCTGACTGGTTGAAACAGATGTAGATGAGAGGAGTCTGATCGACTATTCTTCTAGAAGAGGACAGAGATAGGATCAACAGTTTTTATTTTCTTTTCTTTCTTGATGGTATGTAGTAGAATGGCTTTTTTTTTTAATTCAGAGAGAAGAAGAAAAAGACTCGAGAAGAAGAGTCTATCTTTAGAAAAAGATGGATGATTTTCACAGAGATTCTTTTTGAATCTATGGGCTAAGTGATATTTGTTTCACGGTTTGAAACTTTTCTATTTATACGAGTGCCATCTAAATTGGCATCTTTTGTTTCGCTTCAGATTCAATATAATCTCATTTCATAGGAGCAGCGACGACTAGATTTTATTTTCAATCACAGTCATAATCTACTCAATACTCTTTTTGGCAATCATTTGGAGAAATCGACATAGATTTGAGAAATTGTTGATTACTTTTCGACATAGGATGATTTCTTCTGACATAAAAGCTAACTTACTTGTATAGTGAGCTTCGATTATACAGATTTTGACACAAAGTGCCTTGGATTCTCGACGTACATCAATTACTTCTCGATGTATTGAGTCTTCAGGTGATAATTTTTCTTAGTCTTTTCAGCCTGCATAATTGTCTGCCTTTTATGTTTATATACGTTACATACGTATAAAAGTCTTTTCTATACACGTAATAAGACAATTCATAAATCACTTATTTAACTTGATATGTCAAATCAAGATATTTTTTCCAACATGTTATTGTTACCTCTTAGGACAAACTAGTCATCAATTTTTTTTTAATTATTTATTTCCTTAATTCTCTCATAAATATTTTCAATTTATCTTCATTTAACAATGACTTTTTAATAGAGATTACTTCATGTTTAAGTGATGCATTTTCGTTTTTCTCAAAAAAATTCGCCCTTTGATTTGATTTTCTCTCGTACTACTCTTGTTAGAGTTTGTCTCCTAATATTTTGAATTATTTTTTAGATTTTCAATGCAATCATACTCCAATGTGCATGCGTCACATGCTTTGAGATTTCTCATGTTTCCTAGGATCCTATGATCTAAAGTCAGTTTGTATGCAACAGGAGAGGGTCAGTTAGGACCCTTTTGAAAGTTTGATTCCAAACTATTGCCTACCAGGTATTGTCTACCAAAATTTCAAGGGTATGACACCCAAGAAGCATGGGGTTAATGGAAGTCAAAGGTGTTCTGTTTGCAAGTTTTTGATCCTATTGCATATATTAGAGTCTTTAAGTAGGAGAGATCAAAGCTTGGTGATATGAGCAAAAAGTTTGTTTGTCTGGATGTGATGAGAACTTTAAAAGCTATTGTTCTTTCCTCAAAAAACAACACAAAGTCATGATTCAATTTGGACTCTACTCCTGTCACTTGCTAGATATAATTGATGAGAGATTTATCAAATTGATATCTAGTCTACTTTCTTGTTTGGTTATCTTGTTTACAATCAACAATATGAAGAAAACGTGATAGTGTTAAAAAGTTCTTATCTCCATTAAAAGAAGCTCCATGAGCTTGGAACACTTGATTTGATAAATGTTTTATAAATAATTTTCACCATGATGCATTCATGAATATGTACTCTGTTAAAAATGAACTTGTGGATCTCTTATTTGTCCTTTATCTTATGTTCACTAGCAAAACTACGTCTCAATAGTTTGAGATGTGTGATGTGAGACTCATCTTGTATTATTTGGGAATTAAAGTTAATCAAGTAGAGGATGTGTTTTTCATCAAGCAAGGAGCCTTACCAAATGAAGTGCAAAGAGTAATTCAATATGAAGGATGTAATCCCATCAATATTTCCTTAAGAAGGCTACAAAATTTGATTCAACATTATTTGAAAATCCCTTGAGACGCTTTTGTAATAAAGCACATTTAACCTTTAGTTAGACTTATGAGTCACTTTATGAAAATTCATAAACATCAAAGTGAATTCTTAGATATCTTAATGGCTCTCCTCTTTATGAAACCTTTTATTCAATCAAAACCATTTTAAGTAAATTGGCTATTGTTATAATGTTTTTGTTGGAGGTATCTATGATATGAAGAATGCTATTGGGTTTGTTTTCCTTTTGACTTCATTTTCAAAAAACCTATGTTGGAGCATGAATCGACATATCCTGTTCGACGCACCATTTGTTTGAGAAAAACAAATCTTTGTATGTATTTGATCAATATTCGCAAGTGTTTTCATAGAGTGCGGGTTCAAGAATCTCTTACAATACAAGCCAGCAAGTATCGAGATTAAAGGACCAGTTGAAGTCCAACTTAGCAGGCTACCACCATCCATAGCCACTACCGTCTGGCGATAGCACATGACGTACGATGAGTTCCAGACATAGCCTTGCTGAAAATGGATGTTACCATAAATAGCTCAAGAATGATAATACCACCGACGATTGTCACTACCGCACGACGATAGCTTGGATCTCTAATTATGGAAATGTGTCTCAATGCGTCATGGAGGGAAGAAGGTGAGCAGGCAATTCAAGCTTTCTTCCGTCATGTGATACGATCTGCATCTCTTTCAATTCCAATGCAAAATATATTTTTTAAGAGGACATCTGAACTGCCATTAAAGCCTTCTACACTCCATATCTTCAATGATAAATGATATGAAGTGATTAAGATCAACGTACTACAATGATTCAAACGAAGGAATCGCATTCTACCTTAACGATTTCAAGTGCCTTTTCTCCATCTTCCTTTGGCATCACTATTATGGAGTTTATCAACTGAAGTTTTTTTTCTCTTTTGTACTTTCGTTTTTTTATATTTGATTTCTAATCTTTGTTGTAACACCCTAAAAACCTTTAAAAGAGGTAATGATGAACCTAAGAGCCTTAGGGAAGTCTCATAGAGTTTGGTGGATGATTGGGTGTGCTTTGGAGGTCATTTAGAGCCAAAAGTGTTCTACGCAGCATGGCACATGAAAATCTCACATGGCATGTAGAGCTACACAGCGTGATACATAGTCATGTGAAAAGATGTCTCCAAGACCCTTTTCTCCCGAGAGCTGCATGACATATGGAATAAATATGCAAGGCTATGTAGAGAACTGTGGCACCCGACACGGTCGGTGATATGTGTGTCAGTGGGCGCATAGAGACCCAGAAATGGAACCAGAGAGCTACACAACCTGTAGAATTAATCTATATGACTGTGTATAGAGGCATTTCATTCGACATGGCTAAAGACATGGGTGTATCAGTGGGCATGTAGATGCCCAAGAAATGGCACGTAGGTGAATAAAGGGACACGACCTGGAACACACTGCGTACGAAGCTATGTTAGGGGTCGTGTATGGGACTATCCATGATTGGCATGTGCTGAAAATTATGGTGGAAGTTCAAAGCTTCTTGAGACTTGTCTGCTACTATAGGCACATCGTGCAGAACTTCTCAAGGATCACACTTCTTTTCATCATTTTTACCAGGAAAGAACAAAGGAATATTTGGACGTTGGAGTGTGCATGAGACTTTGAGGAGCTAAAGAGACAGCTGATCTCGACACCAATATTGTTTTTGTCATGCAAGAGAGAAGACTACCATGTTTATAGTGCCAGCTAAATGTGCATGAGAGGAACTACACGGTCCACGAGCTAGATTTGGCAGCTGTGGTGTTCACTCTGAAGTTGTGGCAGTATTACTTGTATGACATGAAGATCGACATCTTTACGGACCATAAGTGTACAACCTATATTCGTCGAGGGTGGACCCACTCAGAGCCAGATCAGCAAGTAGTCAAAGTCAATAGGTCAAGGAAGAAGTTAGATTCAACATTCAAGACAGTAAAAGGCTCGGGTGAGTGGGGAGAGCTCCCCTCGTATACTCGCCAGGTTTGCGACTAGGGCAGATACTAGCCCAAGTCAGTCAAGTTCCCCCAGAGGTTGCCTAGTCGCTGGTAGGGGTTTGGCTATAAATAACACCCCCCTCCCCCCTTGATTTTCCTATAAATAAGACCCCAGGGGTACAAGGATATGGACTTCAGAATCTCGCAAAAGATCTCGACCACCTCTTTTTCTAGACTTCTAGCCATGGGAGATAGTGATCATCCCCTTAGTCGCCATCCTCAGATAGTCTCCAACTAGTATCCACCGTGTATCTTGCTCGGTTATCTTTGGTTATGGAGGGGAAGCTTCTTCTAAGCATCCGGGTACGTGGTGGGATATCCCTGTCGCGGCACCTGAGGTCCTTTTAGTTGCCTTGTTGTTTCAGTTTCCATTCCTATCAAGACGTCGAGCCTGACCGCTGGACCATTAACCTTAAGTTGCATTGATCCGAATTTTGGAGTAGGGATTTTCTCAGCTTCAACACTTTGGTGCAGTGAGCATGGATCGTAGCTGAGGAAGAAAGTTTTGCGAGTAGGCAAGATGACGGGAATAAGCGAGAATGGAGAGATAGACGGCAACTCGGCAGGAGGTGGTGGCTCTGTGAACATGACGGTTTTTGAGGAGTTCGTGCGGAGGATTGAGGGGACCTCCAAGTTGGGTTCCTTCCTCCTGCGGATGTCACGGTGACCTTGCCTCATTGCGTGACTCCGTCGAATAAAAAATGCCCCCCTCGGTGACATGGGAAAGAGCATGTCGTAGAAGAGCCGAAGCGAGTAGTGTAGTTGCAGTTCTGCCCGATGAGATATCAAGGCATCAGGTTTCGAGATGTGGAGAACCCGATGAGATTCTAGGATGCTCAGCAAGGTGGCGAGTATGGAGGAGATACTCGCCAGTACGGGATCCATCATCACCGAGGAGGGAGGAGCTCTTTCTATGATGAAGTGTGGGCAACCCCAGTTCTTGAAGGCTTCAGAGAGACAACCCTGAGCTACTATTCTAGAGGAGATGACCCAGTCAGGAATCTCTAGTGGTTCGAGGATATAGTGTCTATCCGCAACATGATAGACACATTCAAGTGTAGATTCTTATCCATTACCTTTGAGGGGAAGGCAAGAGATTAGTTTCACTAGTTACCTAGAGATTCCATCTAATGCTTCGAGGACCTGCACCGAGGTCTGATGGTGAGGCTCACAACATAGAAGAAGAGGAAGAAGGAGGCAACCACCCTCTTCAACATCAAGCAAGGGAAGAAGGAGAGGCTTGGCCGCTACATCGATCGATTCCAGGAGGAGGTGCTAGGAATCGAAGAGGTGGATGGTTTAACCTTGCATCTGGTTGTGACGTTCGGCATGAAGCAAGGCCTCCTTAGCATGGAGATTGGCTCGAAGCCCCTAGTATCCTATGAACACTTGATCGAGAGGGACAATATGTTCGTGCAGGGGGGAGGAGACGAACGATGATTTTCTGGCCAAGCTAGATAGGGTGACCTAATGAGAGGAGAGGGGAGGAACTTCCGAAGTGAAATCTAGGGTAGTCCAAGAGAGACAGGAAGAAAGAAGGAGAGAAGAGTCGAGGAGGAGGGAAGAGCTAGGAGGCAGGAAAAGCCTTGCAGACAGGAACAGAGGAGGCCCTTAGCGGCTCCGGAGAGGCGGGAGAGGCATGGAGGTTCCAGTATCTCGTGAACTAACCCCAATGGAGGCCAGCAGGGAGACCCCAATATCAAAATCAAGTGAGGAGGAATGGCTACCAGCAGAAGAGGAGGCAAGGAAGAGCCCATGGGGAAGCAATTGTTATTGCCCGATAAGGGAATAGGCGTCGTAGGAGGAACCAACCCGCAAATCATCAGGCGGAGGAGATTCCCCTTTACTGCGACCTGCATCGAGTGCTGGGCCACGATACCTTGTCTTGCCCAGATTTTTGGGAAGCAATGAGGTGGATTGAAGAAGGAGCGATGGAAAGGGAGTCACAGAGGCAAGAGGTCCCCGTAGGACCCCAGCAGTATTCCAAGCTTCAAGGAGGAGGAGGAATGAGGATCGGGGTGGATCAAGGTGGTCGCGGAGATGTAGTCCAAGGAGCAGAAGGAGGACAAGTAGGGGTGATCCATATAGGATCCGGGCTAGGAGCTTCTCAAAAGGGAAGTCTCCATCAAATTAATTGCGAGAACGTCACTTTGACCTCTCAAGTGCCACCGACGCTGGTGGAGATCACTTTTTTGGCAAAACCATGCTGGTAAATGAGAATCCCTTTTATGATGCCCTCATCATCCAAGCCGTCATTGAGAACTTCACCGTCGACTGGATCCTGATAGACAACGGGAGCTCGTTAAATGTCATCTTCAAAAGGACATTTGTCTGGTTGCAGGTGGAGGCATCCAGGGTGCTAGCTGACCCAAGCTCCTCTACGCCAAGGCCCTAAGGAAGGCAAAGATCTCCTCCTTTATCTAGGAGTGGGAGCGGAAGTAGTTAGCTTAGTGTTTGTCAGGGAAGAAGGGAATGATCAGCTCCCCATCTATTATGTGGGTCGGGTGCACAGGATGGCGAAGATGAGATATATTGTCCTAAAGAAGCTAGCCTTCACCTTGTTAATTTCAGCATGGAAGCTCCGACTTTATTTTCAAGCTCACTCCATCAAGGTCGTCTTCGATAACCATCTTAGAAGTATCTTGGATGGAGTGGATCATTCGAGAAGGCTAACTAAGTGGGCGAAAGAACTGAGCGACTTCGATATTTCTTTCTCACCAAGGGTGGCAATCAAGGCCCAAGCAGTGGCAGATTTCCTAGCTGACTTCTCGGCTGAGGCAGGAGGTGATGAAGGCTCTTCAAGCCCAGTTCCCTAGAAGATGTTTGTGGATGGAGCTTCTAGCAAGAATTCAGTGGGAGCGGGGATCTTGATAGCATGCCCGCAAAAAAAGAGGATCGAGCAATCAGTCGAGATCCTCTTCCCCGTCACGAACAATCAGACGGAGTACGAGGCCATGGTGGTAGGCTTACGTCTCGCTAACGAATTGGGAATTCAATATGTTAAGTCCTTCACCGACTCAATGGAGGTCATGTTGAAAATCAAGAGAGAGTTGGAAGTGCGTGACCCCATCCTACAATGATATCTGGTAAAGGTGAAAGGCCTGGTTGGTAACTTCCAATCTTTCTTCGTTGAACATGTGCCGCGAGAGGAGTACTTGGAAGCGGACCGCCTAACCAAGTACAGCTGGAGGGTCGGTGGAATCGTGATAGAATTTTTTTCAACCATCTATCAAAGAGGGGGAGATGATGAAGATTGAATAATGAGCTTTTTGGAAGGATCTGTTCGTCATCTTCCTCGCAACAGGACGGATTGCCGTTGGAGATGTAGATCAAAGGAATTTTCAATACAAGGACACATACTATCTACTACATGAAGGAGAATTGTGCCGCAAAACTATCTTAGGCCCTCTTGCTAGATGTCTATCAGAAGCTGAAATTCCCTGGGTACTGGGAGAGATCCATTCGGGAGAGTGTGGCAGCCACTCTGGGACTCGTACTCTAGAGCAGAGACATGGCTATTTCTGGACAAACATTAGGAATGATGCGGAAGCCTTCTCCAAGAAGTGTCTGGAGTGTTAATTCTTCACTCCCCTCTAGTTGCAACTAGCTCAGCAACTTTGCTCGATTACAGCCCCTTGGCCATTTGCCATATGGGAGATGGATTTGATATGTCCTTTCCCCCAAGCTAGCGGTCAAAGGAAGTTTGTCGTCTCATGATCGACTACTTCTCCAAGTGGATCGTGGTGAAATCTCTTGCCAAGCCCACATCCCAGATCATGAAGAACTTCATTTGGGGAGAGATTGTTTGCAGGTTTGGGATCCCCTTGTTGTCATCACCGACAAAACTCGTAATTTGTCAGCTTGGATCTGGAAGACTTTTGCAAGCAAATAGGGACAGATCTTTGATTTTTCTATGTCCGCTAGTATCGGAGCAACGGACAGGTGGAAGCCGCCAATAAGATGGTCATCAACCACCTGAAGAAGAAGGTGACCAACCTAAAGGGGAACTGGGCAGAGCAGCTTCCTTTGGTCTTATGGGCTATGAGAACCACTCCTAACTCTGCCAATGTGGAAATACATTTCAAGTTATCCTATGGGTCTGAGGCTCTCATCCTAGTGGAGTTCAAAATTAGAAGCCCGAGAGTTGTTACGGCAGGAGAAGGCAGTGATGAGTGGCGTCTGGAGAACAAAGATGCTATGAAGCTTTCTCTAAATTACATAAAAGAGCTTCGTGACCTAGCCTCTATTCGCCAAGAGGAGTTCGAGAGGCGAATGGCAAAACACTTCGACAAGAACTTCTGTATCAAGTAATTTCTTATAAGAGATCTTGTCATGAAGAAGGTGGATGCGGTAGGAAGGGCAGCTGCCGCCGGCAAGTTGAATCCTAATTGTGAAGGACCCTTCATCGTCCAAAAAGCTCTAGCCACTGGAGGATACAACCTACAGAACCAGAAAGGAGAGCTGTTGGGAAGCACTTGGAGCGGTGATGACCTAAAAAGGTTCTATCCTTAGCAGGAACGGGCACATCTGTCTGTATGTAAAGTATTGTTCATATTCTAATAAAATCCTCGCCCCCTGAAACATGGGATTGAGCTAGTTTTCTTTTCATTCAAAATCATCTCAAGATAGCTAAAAGCAGTGAAGTCAACCTCTGCGATCGGTTTGGGAAACTTGCCTCCGATCTAGTTCTTCTAAAAATCTTTAGTGCGGACGATGGGACGGTGTGTCAGGACTTAAGGAATTTTTGTAACACTAATCCCCTACATTGACGGTCGAGATTAGCCCTCACCCCTTATATGTTATCCTAGCTACCTCCTGATCACACTTCTCCTCTGACTGGAGGAACTATCAGGAATAGGTCTGGATGCCAACCTCTTAAATTCGACGAAAGTTTGACCTAACAAAGTGACCCCTTGCGTAAAGGTGTCCTCGGTCTTTGAAAAGACTAATGGCCCGATCTTAGTGTCTTTTGTCCTGCAATACAGGAAGCGTCTATGTTAATACCTATGTGGGATAACACATCGTGCTTTGGAATGCGACTAAGCAAAGGCATTCTAGGAGGTGACAATCTATAATAGGATGGATGTCTCGAGTGTGTGTGTCCCGCGGGACCCCCGACTGTCATTCCTTATCTCTGGGTCCCCTCAGTTCCTTATTAGTTGAAATAGAGTGCAGGCCTCGAGAGTGCGTCTAGCAAGACCCCTCGAGTACCACTCCCTTATCTAGAGGATTGTATTTAATAGTGAAGAGAAGAATTTTACTTTTTCAGCAAGTATTTACTCGAGCAAATTCATCAGCTTACAAAAAACAGATATGATGGGTTCCTTGTGCGAGCATGCAGGTGTGAATATTTTCGGATAGTATGCAGGTGCGAGCAAGGATGTACGAGTATGTAGGTGTGAGCAAGGTTGTGCGAGCATGCAGGTTCAAGTAACAACATGCGAGCATGAAACACGTATAACGAGCACTCAAGAATCTCGTGCCTATGAGCATAGCGAGCATCAAAGATAGGCGAGCACAAAAGAACAATGGGAGTAAAAAATTCTTCTTCACATATACGGCGAGCACTACATGTACAAAGAAGCATTGATGCCTTGAGAAAGGCTCGTCCACAAAATTCTTATCTACTTTACACAGAATGTACAGGATGACATGCATGAGGTCGCCGACTGACTAAGTCTCATCGTCGCCAATATCGGTCTTGAAATCGTCATCCTCAATTACGACATATTCCTACTCATCGTCCCCGTCCTCGTCACCGGCATCATCATACTCCCTGTCATCACCATCTTCCTCTTCGTCGAAATCAGAGGTGGAGGAAAGGACGTTGTTGGGCGAGTTTGACTCCTAGGCGAGCATCCCGGGGATGAGGTCCATCACCGTCAGGTGGGCGGCCTCCGGGCCAAGATAACCATCCATCTTCAACTTTGTGAGTACGACATCCCCCATTGCACGCACGATGCTGCGATGAATCACGAGCATCTCATCGTCGTGGAAGCGAATCTTCTTCCTCATCCCGGAGGAACTCACCGCCGCTGGCTGTGGCTCAGCTGGGCGAGTTTCCAACTCAGATATCCTCACTTGGGAGGTCTCCAACGTAGCCTTTGTATCCGCGATTTCCTGCTCCAGTACAAAGATCTTCTTTTTCATCTCTATCTCAGCCTCCTGCGAGTAACAACAGCGATCATAAACAAAATAAGAAGCTAAGGGCAACTATTTCAAAGTCATTTGTCCAAGTCGAGTTTACCTAAAAATCCTTGCACCAAGCCGCCTGAAACCCCAGATTCAACATCTTATTTATCATCACCCTAAGCTAATTCTGGGCCTCGAGCAACCTCTTCGTCGTGTAGTGACCAAGTTCAGTAGCTCGTAGGAGCGAGCGGGCGGTCTAGTTGGCAAGCTCCTCACTGCCGATCTCCTGCAGTGACTTGGCATCCGCACGACCGTAGAAGGAGATGGCGACGTCATATACCTCGCCCTTGTCCTCCCAGTCTTCTAACTAGGTGGGCAATTTTGTGCTCAGGGTCACCGTGAGCTCGCTCTTGACCCAAGTTACCAGCAAGCGGATAAAGGCATTTTTGTACCCGCTCCCTTGATTGTAGTTCGGAAGGAAGTAGGGTTGGCCGACTTCGATGTGATCTTCCTTCTCGCCGAAGATCTCACGGGATACACTTGCTCACTTCATCGCGTGCTCTAGGAACTTAGCTTTTCACTTCCCCTTGTCCAGCTTCCCTTGCAAGGAGCTTTCTTTCTCACCAGGTCGCTACCAACCTTGAGCCGCAGGAGCCGGTATCTCCTCGACGTTGCCCGACGAGTTTACAGAGCTTTGGCGCGAGGGTGTGGACTCCTTTTCCAGCGTGAGGGGTTCTCACAGGAGAGAGCGAGTAGCTAAAAAAAGAGCAGAAGATAGTTAATTGCAGTGACTAAGCTTGAACTGCGCAAAAGGCAGCGAGTACAAAAGATCCTCGCCCTGACATGTACCTTCGCTAGAGAAGACCTCACCCAACTTGTTGACTGTCAATCACAATAGATGACGTCGAACTTTTGGCCTTGTAAGGCCTCGACCAGTTCCTCGTATGGTCCCTCCAAGAGAGGCGGGAGAAAGGTGACCTCCGCCGGTTGATATAGTTTGCGCTAGACTCCCTCAAAGTCGCCGACGACGATGATAAGATACTCGCCCCAGCGGTGGAATTGATTCTTCATGTCGACTAGTGTACGACATGACTGCTGAAGAAGATGATGCCCTCGCTGGTCGCCGCGAAGGTCAAGATCTTCCTGAAGATTGAAAGATCAAAGGCGATATTGTTGGATCTGTTGGATTTGGGTTAGGTTCACTAAGTTAGGATATGACCCAACATGTCTAGCCAGTGTCATGGTTAAGTCCTAGAGTCTAGGTCTAGTCCTTTGAGTCAACAATACCAGGGACCAGCCTCCAACACTGCCAGAGACTCAAGACTTAGAGAAAATTCAAGACTTAGAAAAAGAGCTCTATGTTCGTCGATCTCAGGTCGACGAAAGTCGTGCTCAGCTCGATGAACTTAGAGACAATTCTCTGAGCTGAGCTCGATGAACTTGGTTCTCAGCTCGACGAACTCTGGACAAAGTGACAACACTTCTAAGTAAAACTTCAGTCGACAAACTTAGAACATTAGCTAGACGAACTCTGTTCTCTGGTCCCAGATCGACTAATTTTGGATCAAATGTTTCAACACTCAACGCCAGAGGACATCACACTCAATGCCAGAATGATGATTCAACACTCAATGCCAGAGGACATCACACTCAATGCCAAAATGATGTTTCAACACTCAGCATCAGAAAATAGTCTAAGTCCAGAATCAAAACTCAGGTCGATGATCTTGGACCTCAGCTAGACGAACTCAGTTCTCAGGTCCCAAGTCGACGATCTTGGACATCAGCTTGACGAACTTGGTGCACAGAATAGGAAAGTCGTCAAGCAGCAGTCAGCCATTCTGAGGTCGGCGATATTGGACCTCAGCTCGACGAACAACTATTCTCAGCTCGACGAACTATGGACTCAGGTCGACAAATCAAGACTTGGCTGTTTCCCTCTTCTGTTCCTATTATATTACAATGATTCCTGAGTAATTAATGCTCTAATATTTTCTGAATATTATCGTTAGGCAAGAGCATTAATTATGATCGTCATCAAGATTATTGCCTGCCGTTTTCCAAAGGGACAGTTGGGGAAACTAATCAATGCAAATTTTCCAAGGCTGTCAGCATTGATTACAGAAGGAATTTCAAAATTCAAATGGACTCTTACATGGAAAATATAAAAATATAGATTCCTCTTCTTCCAAAACAACACAGCAGACGAGATAAAACACAGTAATAGACATACAGAATACACGAGACACAGAAAATCAATCAGTCAAGAAATCGACAACTACTAGACCAGAAGAAGAACAGTTTTCTAAAGAAGAAGAACAATTATTCTAATCAAGAGTCTTCTTCTGTCATCCTTCAGGAACTTTCAAAGGACAACAACTACTGCATCTGTCAAGGGGTTCCTGAAGTTCTTCTGGTTGAAGTTGAAAGCTTGAAGGCCTATCACCCTAAAGCAAAGTTCCTTTCACCCTGAATAAATTCAGTATTTCAGGGGGAACTTTTGCCACCATCAAATCCACAGAGTCTTCTCAGTTGAATACTTGAGAAAGAGAAGACATCATCACTCTCTCACCCCCTCTATAAAAATGGTTCTCTACTCCCTTCAAAAGTGATTCCTGGTTGCAAGTCTCCGAACCAAAAGACTTGAGCTTTGGTTTTTGAGCACCTTAACAAAAGCTCATTGGTGGCAGTCACCTGAACAAAAACCTGAGTGGATTCCTACCAAGGTGGTGGAAGAGTGGATGTACCCAAGTTGGGGAACCACTATAATATTCTTGTGTTGTTTGGTTGCCTTTTTCTTTTGTTCTTGCTGTGGCTGTGATAGTTAAGATTTTGTGATTTTTATTAGTTTAATCTAATGTGCTGTGATATAACATCTGAGTTTAAGAACAAGTTATATTATTCAGCAAAAGATTTTAATTACTCGGAAATACTCTATTCAGCCCCCTCCTGAGTATATTAAATCTAACCCTCACTTTCAATTGGTATCAGAGGGGAGTTCTTTTGGTTGTATAAGTTAACCCTTGAACCAAAGATCCTAAGTTAGATCTCTTTATATTTCTATTAGATTCACATAAACAGCATGGCCCAGAACAAAGATTATGCAAGAACCAGACCTCTAGTGTGCAACCTGAACAAGTTTGCCATCTGGAAGGCAAGAGTAAAGTTATATATGAATTCTATTGATGAAGATCTTTTTAACTCTATCTTAACAGGACCACCAACTCCAGTAGTTTCAACTCCTTCTACATCAACTGACATAAGTGCAGTACCACCCCCTAGATGGACAGATGCACAGAAAAAGGCAAAGGTAGCTGATGTCAGAGCCATGAACATATTGGCTCAAACAGTGTCTGATGAAATCTTTCAAAAGGTTGCTGAGTGCTCATCAGCTAAGGCCATTTGGGACTCCTTGAACCAAATGGTGGCTGGATTAGCAGATGAGAGGAAAGATAGAAGATCAAACCTCATTACTTAGTATGAAAATTTCAAGAAGGATGAAGCAGAGATAGTTGAAGCAATGTACAATAGGCTTAGTTCCATCATCAGTGAACTAAGAACCTTGGACAAGGAGATTACTCTGGCAGAGGTCAATGGAAAAATTCTGATGTGCTTCCCCAGTACATGGGATTCTAGAATATGGCCCATCAAAGAAGCAAGGAGCATGATAAAGATATCAACTGAATCTCTGTTGGGTAAGCTCAAGTCCTATGAGCAGTTGGTGAGATCAAGAGAAGCAGCTGCAAAACCAAAATCTCCAACACCAACAAGAAAGGAGCATAGCCTAGCATTCAAAGCTGCATAAGAATCACCAAGTCTACCAGTGAATGATGAACTTATGAGTCTCGTTGCTAAGAGATTCTACAAGATGACTAGAAAGGATTTCAGGAAAAGGCCATCTAGAAGTGAAGACAAACCCAGGTATGACAAGACCCCTACTAAAGAGGCTGTCTGTTTTGGTTGCAGGAAACCAGGACACTTCATCTCTGAATGTTTAGAAGTCCAAAAGAAAGATAAGAGAAAAGAAAAGGAGTCTAGAAGAAGTCATCACAGCAAAGCCTCCTCAAGCAAATACAATTACAAGAAGAAGGAAAAGGGCTTTGTTGCTGAAAAATGGGGTGACACTGAAGAGGAATCAACTTCCTCCAGCTCCAGTGAAGATGAAGAGGAAAAGAAGGCAAAGGAAGTTTGCCTCATGGCTATGGAAGATAGAAGCAGCAGATCTGACTCAGAAGAATCAGATGATGAAGAACTCCTCTCTAAAGAGGATCAGGTAATTGCTTCTTATGATTTTCAATCAGAAGAATTTAAAGTAGAATTCAAAAGCTTGTGTTTAGACCTAATAGGATCTGAGAAGGAAATTAAACTCCTTAGAGAAAAGCTGTTAGAGCAAGATAAAATCATTGCTGAAAATATCAAACTGTCTGAAGAACTAAAATCTGCTAACCATCAAATAACCTTTCTAAAATCTGAATTTAGTAAGGCTAAAGAATTAGAAGAAACTCTTAGAGGAAGAAGCTTAAAACTATTAGACATAACTAGCACTGTAAATGCCAGAATAAATAATAGTAAGCTAGGATTAGGTGCTTCCTCCAGTGAACCAATTTTAATTCAGAAGAATCACCTGTCAAAACCAGTAAATTTTATATCTGATAAAGGTAAGAAAAATATTGAACAGGTTAACAAGGTTAATGAAATTCTTAAGCATCTAGAACTTAAGAAAACCAACCTTAACAAGGAGAGAAAGAGAAATCATAGAAATAACTATGTTAAGCAATTTTCGTCGAACTTAGAACGACGAAATGGGCACGGTTCGTCGAACTCAGAACAACGAACTCTGAATGCAAATAATAGCCCAAATTATTCTACGAACTACGATCGACTAAATCAGTTTGGGTCGTCCACTAGAGATCGACATTTCAGGGGCTCCAAGAATGGATACTTCCATTCTTCGAGCAGAGATCGAAGAACTCAACCCAGATCGTCGAGCTCAGCTCGACGAACTCACTTAACTTCGTCAAACCCAGTTCATAATCAGAGAAACATAAAAGCTGATAAAATTTTTAATCCTTTTAGTCAGTAGATTATACCCCCTAGAAGGTATCATCCCCTAAGATATAAAGATTAGCCAGAATGTTCCTTTATTTCAAGTTATGGTTTTGTCAAACAACATGTACCCAAGGTTACCTTGGTCAAGAACAACTAACTGTCTTGTCTGCAGATGAAGAGTTGTCCAGCTGTAAATCAAGTATGGTACCTGGACAGTGGTTGCTCCAAGCATATGACTGGGAACAAGGAAATTCTACTCAACTACAAGTCCAAGCTTGGACCAAAGGTAATCTTTGGAGACTCAAAGTGTGGGCAATATGAAGGCTATGGACAAATAAGGATTGGAGCAATCACATTCAACAAGGTAACCTATGTAAGAGGACTCAAGCATAACCTCATCTCCATAAGTCAATTATGTGATGAAGGTTATCAGGTACACTTCAACTCAACTTCCTGTATTATTTCTAATAAAGAAAAACAAACTGTTTTAATTGGGAATAAACAAGGAAACATATATATAGTTAATTTTCTATCTGCCAATTCAGATATCTGCTTACTTAACATTATAAGTAATCAGAATGATTTATGACATAAAAGACTAGGGGATGTTAATATGAAAAACATTGCTAGGCTATCTAAAGACAACCTTGTGAGAGGTTTACCTTCTGGCCCCTACAAGAAGGAAGGCCTCTGCAGGGCTTGTCAACTAGGTAAGCAAACTAAATCTAGTTTTAAATCAGTAAATAAAAGTGATTCACCTAGGATATTGTACTTGCTACACATGGATCTCTTTGGACACATAGCTGTACAAATCCTTGGAGGGAAATTCTAAATCTTAGTCATTGTGGATGACTTCTCAAGATTCACTTGGGTGTTCTTTCTGAGATCTAAGTCAGATACCTTTAAGGTTATTACAGATTTTTTCATGAACATACAGATTGTGTACTCTACTCATGTTGCATTGATCAGAAGTGATCATGATACAGAGTTTGAGTCTCTTATTATGCATGAGTTCTGTGAGAAGGAAGGTATCAGGCACTGCTTCTCAGCTCCTAGAACTCCCCAACAAAATGGGGTAGCTGAAAGGAAAAAATAGGACACTGATTGAAGCTGCAGGAACATTACTTGCATATGCTTACATTCCCCTATCCTTTTGGGTAGAGGTTGTAAGCACATCAAACTATGTACTGAATAGAAGCCTGATACATAAACTAAAGAATAGGACTCCCTATGAATTGCTTAAAGGGAAGAAATCTAAAATCACTTATTTTAAAGTATTTGGCTTTGTATGTTATATACATAATAATGACAAGAGATACATTAGAAAGTTTGAAGCTAAGGCTAAAGATGGAATTTTTCTAGGATATTCCCAAGTAAGCAAAGCTTATAGGGTATTTAATAAATCATCCCTGAAAATTGAGGAATCAGTTCATGTTACATTTGATGAAGCTAACATGTCTTGCAAGGAAAAAGAAGTTTCTAACAATAATCCTTTGCAGGTACCTAACTTGTGTGAGAATCTGAATGGTCTAAGCCTCACCAAAGAGGACCCAACACATCCTTCTCCACAAGAAGAAGAACAAAGTGAAGAAGAAAGCACAACAGTAGCTGAGTTTCAACCAACAGCAAACATAATTCCACAGGAGGAATTAAATCCAACTGTTGTTGCTGAACCAACTCCACCTACTGATCTTATCACACTAAGGGATCACCCCAGATCCCAAGTGATTGAAGACATAACAGCAGGTGTACAGACAATGCATCAACTCAACCAAGACTTGATGCATGCCTGTTTCCTCTCTCAAGTTGAACCTCAAATCATAAAAGATGTCTAGCAAGATCCCCACTGGATCATTGCTATGCAAGAGGAAATCAACCAGTTTGAGAGATGTAGAGTTTGGGAATTGGTTACAAGACCCCAAGACTACCCAGTTATTGGCACCAAATGGGTATACAGAAACAAACTGGATGCCCAAGGTGTAATTGTGAGAAACAAGGCTAGGCTTGTTGCTCAAGGTTATAGGCAAGAAGAGGGAATAGACTATGACCAAACATTTGCACCAGTTGCAAGATTGAAGGCAATCAGAATATTTCTTTCCTATACTGCCTACAAGAAGTTCAAAGTCTATCAGATGGATGTGAAGAGTGCCTTTCTGAATGGAGTGCTAAAGGAAGAGGTTTATGTTGAACAACCTCCAGGTTTCATCTCTCCAACTCATCATTATCATGTTTTTAAATTGCGTAAAACTCTCTATTGTCTAAAGCAAGCTCCAAGAGCTTGGTATGAGACTTTAGCTAGCTTTTTGATAGAGCATAAATTCATTAGAGGCATTGTAGATAAAACATTGTTCACTAGACATCATAAGGATCAAACCTTGTTAGTATAAATATATGTGGATGACATTATATTTGGGTCTACTGATCCCAAATTATGCAAGAGGTTCTCTGACCTCATTCACTCAAAATTTGAGATGAGTAGTATGGGTGAGCTCTCCTACTTCCTTGGTCTCCAAGTGAAGCAGCTCCCTGATGGCATCTTCATTTCCCATGCTAAATATGCTAAAGAGCTTATTAAGAACTTTGGGATGGCTGATGCCTCAGCAAAGAAAACACCTATGACTACAAATGCTGTAATAGACTCTGATGCA
The DNA here is from genome assembly GCA_039513925.1 of Platanthera zijinensis. Classification (NCBI taxonomy): domain Eukaryota; kingdom Viridiplantae; phylum Streptophyta; class Magnoliopsida; order Asparagales; family Orchidaceae; genus Platanthera; species Platanthera zijinensis. The sequence goes on along the minus strand of CM077089.1, from coordinate 125,997,077 downwards.
TAAGGGAAACCTGTGGATCAGAAATTATATAGGGGCATTGTTGGATCTCTACTATACCTTGCAGCTAGCAGACCTGATATCATGTTTGCCACATGCCTTTGTGCTAGGTTCCAGGTGAACCCTAAAGAATCTCATCTAATTTTTCTAAAAAGTATTTTAAGATATATAAAGGGTTGTCCTAGTCTAGGTCTCTAGTATCCTACTGAGTCAGAGTTTGAGTTAACTGGATACTTAGATGTTGAATTTGTTAGATGCAGAGTGGACAGAAAGAGTACCTCAGGAACTTGCCAGTTCCTTGGTATGAGATTAGTGTCCTGGTTTTGCAAGAAGCAATCATCTGTGTCTGCATCAACTACTGAAGCAAAATATATTGCAGCTGGCAGTTGCTGTTCCTATATGCTGTGGATTCAAAACCAACTCCTAGACTATGGGTTCAACTTAAATAATTCAACTCTACTATGTGATAACACAAGTGCTATTGTTATAGCACAAAATCTAGTCCATCACAGTAGGACTAAGCATATAGACATTAGGAATCATTTCATTAGAGAGTGTGCAGACAAAAATAAAATTAAACTTGTCTATATCTACACTGATTTACAAAGAGTTGACATATTCACCAAACCCTTGGATGAAAGAAATCACTTGTTCTTTGTAAATTAGCTTGGCATGATCAATTGAGAAGACTTAGTTTAGTTTCTGTCTGCACTCGAGAAATTTTTCAGAGTTTGTCGAACGAAGGTCGACAAACTAGGAAAGGTTCTTGAGATATTCGTCGACCAGAGATCAACGAACTGTCTATGAGTGAAGTTAGTCTCGTCGAACTGAGATCGATGAACTTTCTTCAGAAAAACTTTCATCGACCAGAGATCGACGAAATGTCTTCAAACCTTCAGACTGAGAGCGACAAATTGTTTAACTTCAAATTATTCGTCGACCTCAGATCAAAGATCTATTTCTTTTTCGTGGAATGGAGTCTGTCGATTCATATTCCGGAAAACCTTATATTTAGGGTTTCTTCGACCTCCATCACGCGCTTTTAGTTCTCTTGCACTTGATTCTCATTTTCTCTTGCAGGTGCTCTTATGGCGATTCCCGCAGGAACTCTAACGACGATGAAGTTTGACAGTGGATTCGACCTGGACTTTGAATCCTTCCAATACTCAGATCCCATCTTTCTGAATATTCTACAATTACTTGAAGACCAACAGTTGAAGACTCTGCTCTCCACCCGCATCAAGATATCAGGAACAGAGATCAGGGAATGGGTTTACACAGCTTCTACAGAGGAAAATACGATGACTAGAACAATCGCGGGTACTACTGTTTCTATTACCCCCCGATATTTTAACTGAAATTTTTGGATTGAGTAATGGTGATGAAGAATTAGAAATAAATTCAGAGGAATTTGATATGATGCTTAGCATGATGGGGTATTCGGGACAAACCCCTAATAAATTGCTAAAGAAACATTTGTCTGCAGAGTACATGTTTCTTGCAGACATCGTGGGGAAGGTGCTGATAGGGAAGCACACTACACATGACTATATCACCAGGCATCAGTTCCTTGTCATGTGTGCTATAGTGAATAAAAGGACAGTGAACTGGGCATAGATCTTATTTAATCTGATTAGAAAGAAGAACAACAAAAATGAGGTTTGCTTTGGAAGGATCCTAGGGATCTTTCTCAAGGAGAAGGCTGTTGAATCACTGGTCTCCCCGACCATATTATTTAATGCTAGCAAGAGACTCACTTGTGCTCTGTTTAGCAAGTGGGAGAGGATAATCACTAAGCCAACCAAGGCTCCCTCCTCTTCCACCAGAACTTCTAAAAGTACCAGGGTTGTACCAGTAACTCCCCACCCCATTGAAGAGATCCCTTCCACCCCTCCACATCCTCCAGCTCCTCAGGTTCCATCCCAACCAGCAATACAACCAACCCCACCTTCCACTACCATTACATTCCCTACCTCTACACCTCCAGCATCCCAACTTCCTACCTCTCCAACAAACATTCCCTCTAATACTCCATCCCCCCAGCCTGATACATCTGTACCCTCACCACCCCAATCTCCTCTTCCACATCATCTTGTTGATATCCCCCAAACCAACCTATCATCCCTCCTATCCTTCAACCTCTTATCATCCCCACTAAACACTCCATCTACTCCAAATGACTCTCCCCTAGACACTCAAATCCCACCTCCACCTCCACCTCTAACTCCCCCAGCACCTACCATATCCACTCAACCAACAACTGCCACAACATCTACCTCTCCACACTTGGATCCCTCCCTTGTCTCCCCACTAATTACCCTCCTCACACCCCTCCTAAAATCACTCATAGCAGAGGCTATCTCTCCTCTTGCTGCTTTCATTTCCTCTCCAGCTGCACAAATTACTGCCTTAACTACTGCTCCCTCTTCAGTTGGGGGCCTGGCTTCAGTTCCTCCTGAAACCAGGCAGGGGGAGATACTAGCTTGATGAAAAAGCAGCAACAGTTGTAGCAGAAGCAGTAGCACCAGTAGAATCAGTTGAAAATGATATGGACACATAAGATGTAGCAACAGAAGAAGAAACATCAGCAGGTGTACAAGAAGAAGTTATAGCAGAAGATGTACAAGAAGAAGTTATAGTAACAGACAGCACTAAGCCATATATGGCTATAATCTCATATACCACACTAATTTGGCTCAAGGCCACTTTTGCAGCTCCAGAGTATCCTCCCGGAGTTGCTTCCCCCACCATCTCATCCCCTATAGCTCTAGTTTTTGTAATGGATGACTCTCCCATGCCTTATCTAGATGCATTGATCATGGCTGATATTGAGGAAGAAAATAAATCAGCTGCTCAAAGCACTGATGTACACAGTTCTCCAGTTTCCCCTCTAGTTCCTTCAAAGACAGAAAAGACAACAATTTCTGATGACACAATAAGAGAGATTGATGCCATGTATGACAATCCTCAGCCTTCTGATGATGATGATGCTGATTTTGATGAGGACCCAAAGAGGAAAAAAGTTTCAAAGAAAAGGAAAGCTCCTCCACCTCCTGCCCCAAAGCCCAATCCAGCAAATGACACGCCCTATTACATTCTGCAGAACATAACTCCATACAAGGGTATGCCAACTTGGATGTGGCTGTCCAAAAATGAACAAAAGGCAAGGAAGAAGAGCAGAAGATATTCTCCTCCACCATAGAAATTCAAGAGAGGTCCTCCTCCTTCTCCTGCTGCTGCTGGTGCCTCAGGAACTACTTCTCAAGGGACAGATGCACCTTCCAAGCCTACATCCTTCACCAAAACATATCAAAGGCAGGAAAGGTCATCTAGACATCATTCTCAAGTAAGCAGCCAGCAAAGGAATGTCAGTTCTACAGAGCAAATAAAGGAGGTAGTTTATCAGAAACCAGAGTACTCACCCCCCAAACAGAAAGCTTAACAAAGAAGGCACACAGAATCCCACAAGCCCAAAGGAAAATATAGTGAGACTGCTCCTCCAAAGTCTCTGTATACTCAAAGTGATGAAAGCCAAAAAGTAACAAATTTCCAAGCACAGTCCACTCAATTCAATCCTGTTACCCTGCTACCCCCATAAGATGATCAATCATCTGTTAGTAAGGATGTTGATCCCAACTTCAGGATGGCTAGGCTCCAAGAGTTGATTGGTCTGTCACAAATAAAGAAGGCTGGAGAAGAGGGTGAAGATCCAACAAAGTTCACAACTATGTCTTCATACAGAGAAAAAGAACTGGATAAACTTCAAGTGAGCAAGAAAGTGTTTAATCCTGCAGAGTACATGACAATACACCCAGAGGCTGTAGTACCCAGAACCTCTACCTTGACAGTGATTGGAGCAGCAGATATGTAAATGTCAAAGAAAGAAGTTGTTAATCCTGACAGGGAAATCATCTTTAATCAGCCTGGGGATAAGAGCAAAGAAGCAAAGAAACATAAGAAATAGAACCTGAACTCCTATGTGTATGGTATACTTTTGAAAAACTGTGTTCTATGATACAAAGCTAACTGTGTAAATATATCTGCTGCATATATATTATTTCATTCTCTGCCAGATATATATTTTCTTGCTTTGTATATTTCTTTTTATCATTGAGTCTGTAATTAATGACCTCACCAAAATAGGGGGAGATTGTTGGATCCCTAGTTGGATTTGGGCTAGGTTCACTAAGTTAGGATATGACCCAACAAGTATAGCCAGGGTCATGGTTGAGTCCTAGAGTCTAGGTCTAGTCCTTAGGGTCAACAATGCCAGGGACCAACCTCCAACACTGCTAGAGACTCAAGACTTAGAGAAAATTCAAGACTTAGAAAAAGAGCTCTATGTTCGTCGATCTCAGGTCGACGAAAGTCGTGCTCAGCTCGACGAACTCAGAGACAATTCTCTGAGCTGAGCTCGATGAACTTGGTTCTCAGCTCGACAAACTCTGGACAAAGTGACAACACTTCTAAGTCAAACTTCAGTCGACAAACTTAGAACATCAGCTAGACGAACTCTGTTCTCTGGTCCCAGATCGACTAATTCTGGATCAGATGTTTCAACACTCAATGCCAGAGGACATCACACTCAATGCCAAAATGATGATTCAACACTCAACGCCAGAGGAAATCACACTCAACGCCAAAATGATGTTTCAACACTCAACACCAGAAAACAGTCTAAGTCCAGAATCAAAACACAGGTCGACAATCTTGGACCTCAGCTAGACGAACTCAGTTCTCAGGTCTCAGGTCGACGATCTTGGACATCAGCTCGATGAACTTGATGCACAGAATAGGAAAGTCATCAAGCAGCAGTTAGCCATTCTGAGGTCGACGATCTTGGACCTCAGCTCGACGAACAGCTATTCTCAGCTCGACGAACTATGGACTCAGTTCGACGAATCCAGACTTGGATGTTTCCCTCTTCTATTCCTATTATATTACAATGATTCCTGAGTAATTAATTCTCTAATATTCTTTGAATATTACTGTTAGACAAGAGCATTAATTATGATCTTCATCAGGATTATTTCCTGCCGCTTTCTAAAGGGACAGTTGGGGAAACTAATCAATGCAAATTTTCCAAGGCCGTCAGCATTGATTACAGAAGGAATTTAAAAATTCAAATGGACTCTTACATGGAAAATATAACAATATAGATTCCTCTTCTTCCAAAACAACACAGCAGACGAGATACAACACAGTAATAGATATACAGAATACACGAGACACAGAAAATCAATCAGTTAACAAATCGACAACTGCTAGACCAGAAGAAGAACAATTTTCTAAAGAAGAAGAACAATTATTCTAATCAAGAGTCTTCTTCTATCATCCTTCAGGAACTTTCAAAGGACAACAACTATTGCATCTGTCAAGGAGTTCCTGAAGTTATTCTGGTTGAAGTTGAAAGCTTGAAGGCCTATCACCCTAAAGCAAAGTTCCTTTCACCTTGAATAAATTCAGTATTTCAGGGGGAGCTTTTGCTACCATCAAATCCACAGAGTCTTCTCAGTTGAATACTTGAGAAAGAGAAGACATCATCACTCTCTCACCCCCTCTGTAAAAAGGGTTCTCTACTCCCTTCAAAAGTGATTTCTAGTTGCAAGTATCCTAACCAAAAGACTTGAGGTTTTGTTTTTAAGCACCTTACCAAAAGCTCATTGGTGGCAGTCACCTGAAAAAAACCTGAGTGGATTCCTACTAGGGTGGTAGAAGAGTGGATGTACCCAGGTTGGGGAATGATTATAAAATTCTTGTGTTGTCTGGTTGCCTTTTTCTTTTGTTCTTGCTGTGGCTGTGATAATTAGGATTTTGTGATTTTATTATTTTAATCTGCTGTGCTGTGATATAGCATCTGAGTTTAAGAACAAGTTATATTATTCAGCAAAAGATTTTAATTACTCAGAAATACTCTATTCACCCCCTCTAGAGTATATTAGATTTAACCCTCACTTTCAGATATTCTTTGATTGCAAGAAATATAGAAAGCCCATGATCATCGCTACCCTGTTTGGGTTGATCTGGGAAGGAACTATGCCGAAGTACCTCAGGATTTGGCAGTACTATGGCCATAGTGGAAGTCGCAGGCTGACTTCGAAGTGGTGGAGAGGGGGATAAGCTCGCATTCTAGTGCAGTGTTAAGTCGTTTGGTCTTAGTGGGAAGACTGGCCGAGTATCCCTTGGGTAGAAGTATCCTATTGAATTCTGCTAAGTCCCGTTAGTCGATAACTGACTTCTTGAAGACCATATTGGTGAAGTTCCTCGCGTGAGCCAAACGGCAAGCATTAATGTCTTCTCCAACCATCTTGTGAAGCGAGTTAAAGGAAGACGTGTATCAAGAGAAAGAAAGGGAATAACCAGAGATAGTCGCGAGTAGGGATGAGAATTCGCAATAGCATAAATAAGACGCACCTACCCCCTCTACTTATAGTCTGAGGCCAGGGGGTATCAGGCACCTTGTGCAAGTATCGATCAAAGATGCGACCTACCCAAAGAATCTAGATAGTTGCCAAAAGTCCTATCTCGTGAGAGTTCAATTAGAAAACCACTGCCTCGCCAGAACCTGCACAATTAGCCCAAGATATCGCAGAAAAAGAACAAAGTGAAAACAAACATCAACACAGAGAAAAAAAGGTTGCAAACTCAGCACGTGATCGAAGCTCGGCACTTATATTGAAAGAATACTCACAGAATTATTCAGTATAATGTCTCCAAGGGAGAGTAAAAAAGAAAAAAGACTAAGAAAATCCTAAATTCCAGGAGGTCGCTGCTCTGGAAGAGGTGAATGTTGCTCAGCCCAGCCCACGTCGTGCGCTCGGCGGTAGTGCTTGCTTGCCACAGTTAGTGCATCGTCGCATTGACGCAACTGTTCCTCCATCCTTTCCAGTCGCCCTGTAGTGCTCATGCTTACTCGCATCCCCGAAAGCTCCTCATGGTGAAGTTACTGGAGATGCTCGGTCATGGTTTGTCGACGCTCTAGCTCGTTGATCATATGGAAGTAAGACTCATATCCATCAAGCCTCTTTGAGAGTTCCTCCATCTTCGACATCTGAACCTCCAGTGAAGAGATCCAGCGATGAGGGTCACAGATGGCGAGCTAGTCAAATTTTGCCTCTAGCTCCATGTGTGTGCAAGAGCCGTCTAGCAATACTTATAGGCTTGGAGGCGGAGGAAATCGATGAAAGCCTCTCCTATAATTGCAGGGTGACCTGGCAAGCAGAGAGAAAGTCTCCAAATTAGATGAAGCCGCATCAAAATAAACAATCAACCAGTCCAGTAACATGCAAGTTACCAGGTTGAGGGGATCGAGATCGGCGGGGGGGGGGGGGGGGGGGGAAGGGCTACGACAAGTTGATTCTCACTAACCCGACGACGAGTCTCCTAGGCACTCGACGGCTTGCCCCTGGCTGTGACCACTAAAATCTCACCCTCCGGTACTCGGCAGGAAGTAATGTGAGTTTATTCCTCACTGACCTTGTGATTAGTTTGCATGAGTATCCACAGGAGCTGGAGTATTTTAAGGGTTGACATTAGTGGGAGCAACAGAAATCGGTGAAAAAGGAGGCAGAGGCAGGGAAGTGCTCGCCAAAGGTTGCAACGAGCCTTTTGTAGGGGGAGGGGCCTTTCTCGACCCCTAGTTGTGAGGACTTATTCGTAGGAATATCATTGGTTCTCTCCTCAGAGACCTGTTTCTCCGACCATTTCTTGGAAACAAGATTTATCCTGACAGAGTGAATAGGTCGTAAACCCTGCTGGGCTTCAAGCATGCCAGAGGAATTGATTGTAGAGGGGGAATGGACCGATGCTCTCCTGAGGTAGTTCGATTGTAACACCCGAGGTTTCCTTATATGAAAACAAAAAAAGTGGATCTTTGGAGATATCGCTGGCGTTAGCTCGCTATCGTCAGGCGATATCATGCCACGTGGCATCGTCCATATATTGGCAGGTGGAGAAGCGGCCGTTGAGCGATACCGACTGGGTCAAGCGGCTACCGCTGGAGCTATCGCACTGTGATAGTGGATATCGCCCGACAATAACAGTATTTTAAGTTGAGTTGCTGAAAGCATGGCCCTTCGTTCCTTTTGAGTAAATAATCATGTGGCTGGGGTTTAATCCCGTGTCCACTTATTTAGAGGAGCGGGGGAAGAACTCATTTCTCTTTCTCTCATATACTCTCTCTCTCTCTCTCTCAACCTCTCTTCAAGCTTGGAAGGAAAGAAGAAAGGAGGAAGAAGGCTGGAGGAAGAACTTTGGAGAGCCACTAATGGAGTTCATACAGTTGGAATTGCAATATGAGGTTAGATCCGCGAAAAGAATGGTATGGCGATCCTTTCCATCCGGACAAAATCCGTGTTGGTGGCTCCTAAGCGATCTACAAGGGTAACGACCTTCCTCCTTAAACAAATAAAGTCTTTATTTGACATGTACATGGAAATCCTCACCAAATGGTGAAGAACGAGAGATTTCCAACAGATTGATCGTTGATATCCCCGGTATGAAACTTGCATATAAAATCCGGAATCGAAGTATGGAATAAGCATGATGTGTGAAGCCCATCCAGACAGGTTGGTCTGGATTGGTGATGATTGATTTGCATGTCAGAGAATACTCCATGGTTAAACATGTAGAATACAGAGTCAAGGCTGTTGCAGGTTGCTGCTGAAAGTACTGGAGGTGTGCTCCAGGAAAACACCTTTGATTGTAGTAGAATCGATGTTCTGTTAGTACCGAGTCGCGGTAATTTTACCACCGACGATAGCTCCTGGTTGTATCCAGCAAGCCAATTGTGATGGATGTGAAGCCCAGGTCCTATGGATAGGGTGTGTAGCATCAAACAACGTGAAGGCCTGTTGTGCCCAGGTGAAGAACAGATGTTGTGAATCTGTCAGTATCTCGTCGCGGTAGTGCTACCGCTAGCGATAGATCCTAGAGAGCTATGAATGAGAGGCCTATCTCTTGGAGACCAGGGGGCTAGTTTGTTGAGCTGTGTACATAGAGTACCAGTAATTGTGGCCTTGAGTGCCAGCATTGAAGCATAACGCAGTTACGTATATGAATGGGCAAGGTGATGCTGACTCGCTCGTGTCTTGTTTTGCCTAGCGACATTAGTAACGGGATGTGGCTAAACTTTACCCTCCCTATAGAGTGTGAATGGAGTAGCGCTCCTTTGTTTGAGTCGTGGCATAGGGGAGAAATGCTCATATGTGAACAGTTACTGTGTACGATGGTGGGGCTTGAATCTCAGCACATCGATAATGTGACCTAAGTGCACGAGTCGTATGGTCGTACGTGCCAATGTTTGTGATGAATGGTGCTTAAATTTCACGTTTGGATGACATGAAATATACATGTTTACTTACAGGGAAGGAACACTGTCGTCCCGAGTGAGGTGTATGGTCATTATAATTTGGTCAGCTAAAGCTGACTATTGTTTTATTTTGTCACCTCTTTAGGAACTGTCCATATATAGGTACTGGAGAGCCAAGCAGGAGGTAGAGGGTTGAAGCCCTGATGATCATTTTCACAAAGCCTAACCTTGATGCAGAGTCATTCTACGTTTTATCGTAACTATGTAGATGGGCATAAGCTAGATTGAATTATCTTTCAGGCAAGTGCACATATCAATCATAGTATAAGAGAAGCTTACATCTCGTATTGTATTCCACAGGGTCCTTTCAACTACTTGTACTCACTCTCACTCTGTTATCATACCTACATTTAAAATTTCGTTCTAACATAGATTAATCCTAACTATGACTACTTGGATAAAAATTGTATTGGAGAGTTACAAAAATAATTTCAAGCCGAAAGTTAAAGGCGTTCAATGAACATCATCATTTTATGTAATCATGACATAACAAAACTATCAAATTCATTGTATTGTAAAGGGTTAAACTACTTATCAAATACTCTCTCGAGCAATTTGAAATTTAAATCTAAGTTAAGTAAATCTTCTCTCGAACAATTTATAATACTCAAATTTGCATTGAATGAAATACCCTATCTACTACATAGATTCATGGAACTTTATCTCTAAAATACCATAATTCCATCATTTCGTATTCTAATTTTCCAAGAAACATATCTCTCGATCATGAATTTTAGATTACAAAGAGAAATAACACATAAATATGAAGATTTAACCATCATCCAAAGAATCCAATTTCTCAATCTAGACATTTGGAATTCATGTAAAAGTAAATAATCATTCATAACAAGGATAATTCTCAATGTTTGCAAACCCATATACGAACAAAATACCATGAAATTGATTAAAACAAGAAGATACATATTACTAATTTGTTCAAACACATTGTTCATGAAAATTAAAAGATAAATAAAGTTGGATTACCAAGAGAGATACAAGATTAAATGAGATAAATTGAAGAATAAATGCATACGAATATCTCCTTCAAGCCTTCCTTCTCTTGGGTGCTCCACTTTCGTTCTCCAGAAAATCTCCAAACAAAATTGATCCAAAAAGTACAGAATACAATTTTCTCCAGGTTTTATAGTCTCATAGCAAACATGGTCGAACACGGGTTCCGACACGGCCGTGTTGCAGGCCGTGTCGGCAGTTCCAAGCCAGTTCCACACGAGCAGACGTGTTTGGTCATGGGCCGTGTTGGATGACACGGGTACTGACACGGCCGTGTTAGAGAACACGGCCGTGTTGTTCTTCATGTTCTTCGGACACGGGTAGGCCGGATTTAATTCTTCAATTTGTCCCGAAAAGGACACGGTCTGGACACACGGGCGTGTTCATACCCGTGTGAACAAATAGTTCCAGCTAGGATAGAACACGAGTAGGCACACGGGCGTGTTCCTACCCGTGTTCGACCAATTCTTCTGCTTTGATCAGCCCTTCTGGTCCCGTTAACTCCCCTGTTTGCTCCAAGACTTTTAGTTCCACTGATTAGTCGTACCTGCATTAGAAAAATGACGTATTAAGTGGGGAGTTCAATACATAAAATAGTAAAGACTCTAACCTATGCTCTACTATTCATGACAATACCAATTCTCAACTATTTTGCACAATTACTTGAGTAAAGAGATAGAAAACAGTGGACATGATTACAATTATGATAGTCAGAATCTATCATAATTGTACTCATCAAATACCCCCAGACTTGAGTGTTTGCTTGTCCCTAAGCAAACTAATTCAAACAATTGAGTTACCGATACATAATTCTACTTCCGCACACTGATTGTTTTGAATTCAAATAGAAATTTGATGCTGTAATTGTATAGGAAATAGTATAGCAGACTTTTCTAAATATAACTTTTTCTTAAAAATTCCTCCAATACATATCTTAATTATTTTTCGCTCTTTTTTAGAATTAGGATTATAGTTATCCATTACTATTGTAAGGAGAAAAGAATAATCTTAATAACATATGCATTAGTCTTTCAAAACTTAAACATACCCCTATTGATAATCATACACTTTCCTTTACACACCCTCTCCATAGCACTAATGAGAATTAGTAAAGTTGGATCCTTAGGACTTGTATGGTGGTGTAACCTTTTTGGCTTAGGATAGGTAATTATAGGTGGGGTAAGCAAAAAAATTAATTCGATGGGTTTTTTTTTCTTTGCACACCTAGATCACAATTGAGCCCTTGGTATGGTCAATACCTTAACAAACATTGATATTCTACGAGCACCCCCAGACTTTGCACGTATTATACTTCCCATATATTTTTTTCTTTGTTTCTTAACCAAAGGTCCATAGTAGGGATCATTCTGAATGGGTGCAAAGTCACACTCACTCAGGCCACATATCACTATGTTTTTGTTTTTAGGGACTTCATAGTAGGGATCATTCCGAATGGGTGAATATCATTATGAAAATTCATTTCATGACGAACTCAATGATAGGTGTGCTACTAGGTGAGGATTTGCCTTGGTGAATTTTAGAGTTGGAATATCACAAAAATATAGGGATAAGGTCCAAATTGGGTGAGCAAGGGTATAATGTTTAAGGTTTTGGGATGTGAACGGCTCAAGCTATCCAAAAGGAGGCCTAAGTCATTTCCACCTTTACTAATTAACATGTGCAAAAGGTTTGAGGATCGTTGGTTAGTTCTAGACACCAATAGAGAAAAGTTTTGTTATTTTATTTTCATCTCCTAATACACAATTATCAAAATATTGCATTCATCGACTCACTTTAGTATAGATAAATATATTTTCTAAAATGGAGTGATTATTAGTTAATAATATAAAGGACAATATTTTTAAACCAAATTTTATGGAGAAAAGAAGGCTAATGAATTTCTATACGTAGTTACTAATCAACAAATTTGAACACGAATTCGGTTTAATCAGCGTGCGAAAGTAAATTAGATAGTTATATTCTCAATGAGTGAAGTACGGAAAGCTTAAAGAAAAGTAATAGAATGCTGTGATAGAGAAAGAGAGTACTATGATAGAGATAATATCAGTAACTGTAATCATGCACCCCACTGTCAACACCAATACCCCCAGACTTGTTTTGCAATATCCTCATTGCAAAAAAATTAAAATTAAAAACAAATTGAGGTTATTATTGCACCAGGATAGAGAGAACTGATGATCATGAATAGAAAGGAGCACAGAACAAAACAATGAGCAAAAATAAAATAAAATACTTCTAGATATACTGCTAATACAAGATCATGATAATAACAATAAAAAGGATACAACGATACAGGGATATAAAATCAAAAATACATAGGTGTATCATCCTGGTCAGCTGGATCATCTTGAGTGCGAGATCGATGAGGAGCTGCTCGTGGTGGGCTAGTAATCCCAAAGTGTTGCCGGATCTGATAGATGACGTCCTCAGTCTGCTGCTGCGTCTCCTCGATACGCTGAAGGCGCGGCGATAGCTGAGTGTCAAAGAAGCGCTGGATCTCTTGTGCATATCGAGACTACCGCGGAGGCTGGGCAGAAGAGGACTCCCCCTGAGTATACGTCGAGCGGGGTGGGGGGAATGAGAGGCTCATCGAGGTCTGGATCTATCTCCTCGTCATCGTCGTGGACATGGCGTCCACGACTCGCAATGGTGTAAGTAATCCCACCCCGGCCTTGACGTGCTGAAACGAGGCGGATGGATCGAAGACTTGCCATGGTGATGGGCATAGTCTTTGCTACCACCGTCATCGGGGGAAGAGGCAAGAATATGCCCATATTCCTTGCCAAGCGCGTAATGTAAGGGGCTACACAAATGGACCCGACGCGGGAGTTCTCCGCCTGATGAAGAATGAAGTGAGCAAGTATATAACCTAAGTGGATGGGGTAACGGGCTGTCATGCTTTGCAGATAAAGGATGTCCTGTCGGCTAACGACGCCGGAGCTTTCGCCCCGGCCGCTCAGAGTATGGCTAAGCAGATGATGAATGTAATGTACGGCGGGGGAAACCAGCTTTGAGGCCTTAGACCTCTTGGCTTCGTAGGGCTCGGTGTCAAAAGAGAGACGGCGCCAAATATCGCCCGCCTGGTCGCTACTTGGGAGACTAAAATTCAGATCAGAGTAGGCATCACTAAAGAGGAATGCCTCTTCGTACACTCCTAAATGTTGTGTAAATTGGATGAGAGATATCGTGTAGAAGGTGCCTCCTACCCGAAAGGAGATATTCCCCTCGGTTGGTCTTACCATTATCGGTCATGGAGGGTCGAAGGTTTAAATAGAAGGTGGACAAAAACTCGAGCGTGAGCTCGCGGAAACCTAACTCTTCTATTGCAAAAAAACCTTGCCACCCTATTACGGAAATTAATTCCTGAACATTTGCAGTAAGACCGATGGCTTCCAAGACGTCCCAGTCGATCATTCGTATGTCCTGAAATTTCTTTGCTTGCAGGCAGTTATAGCGGTTAGTATGCACTGCATCCGTGAAAACTAAGGGTTGAACGACGTCGCATCTTTCAGTAGACAGCGCTTGAAGTTCCGGTCTACGTCGGCGACCGCCTTGGCTACGTGAAGATGACATGATCTGAAAATAAAGGAACAAAATATTCTAAAGCGAATGAAGATGGAAAGAGAAAAAAAAATCAAATACATAAGAAGAGATCTTATGGATAGAAACCCAGGAATTATACTGATGATGTAAATAGCGAAACGACGAGGCGATTGCACGAAATTGGGGGAGCTCCGGCTGTACTGGTTGCAGGAAGAAAAGGGGAGAAAGTGGAACTGATGGAATGAAAGAAGTCGAACACGGCCCCTATAAAAAGAAGTCGAACACGGGTGTACACACGGCCGTGTGTGCACCCGTGTTAGGGAATCGACGTGGGCGGGAAACACGGTCTCCAAGGAGACGTGTGGTCATTTCGCGGGAACTGCTCGTGTCAGTGGACACGGTCAACAACACGGCCGTGTCCACAACCCGTGTGGTCAATCTGACAGGTGGTTGGATCGGACACGGTCCACAACACGGGTGTGTGTGGACCCGTGTCCTTCTCTGGATGAAATCGCTTTAATTGGCCTCATCGACACAGGTGTGCACATGGTTGGGTTAATAGTCGTGTTCATTAAAACACGGCCACAAACACGGTTGTGTGGAGACCCGTGTTATACGCTAGCGTAACATTGAAATGGCGATGAATGACACGGCAACGCACACGGGCGTGTATTTGCCCGTGTGGTGCTCTGTAAATTTCTGCCTTTCCTGGTTTAAATAAGGTGCACGGCTGGGTGACTGCGCGTGTGCTCGACACGGCCAAGCACACGGCCGTGTGCTTGGCCGTGTACTCTTCTTAAATAATGATTTCTCCTAAGTTCTTTATTTTATTTTATTTTATTTTTCGGGGTAGAAATTTAAATAACGTTTTCATTAAAATTTTGATAAACTATTTAGACAAGTTACTATTGAATTATATATATATAGTTTCTTAGTCTAGATGAAGGCAGGATTCTAGGCGAGCAGAAGCTTGGGGAAGTGCACTATAATAAAGTTTTAACCGGTGCCCGTTGACTTTAAAATCTCCTTTTTCAGGGTGAGTTAGTTCGACGGTGCCATAGGGGAAAACTTTTTTAACTTGGAAGGGTCCGGACCACTTAGACCTAAGCTTCCCTGGGAATAGACGCAGCCTAGAATTAAAAAGGAGAACCTGGTCACCCTTGTTGAATGTTTTGGTTTTTCGGAGGTGACGGTCATGAAATAATTTGGTTCTCTCCTTATAAATTCTGGAGTTCTCATATGCCATAGTCCTCCATTCGTCTAGTTCGTTAAGTTGAAGTTTGCGTTTTTCCCCTATAGAATTAGTATCAAAATTTAGAGATCGTATTGCCCAATATGACTTGTGCTCTAATTCTATAGGTAAGTGACAGGATTTACCATAGACTAATCTAAAGGGGGTGGTTCCTATAGGTGTTTTAAATGCGGTCCTATAAGCCCATAAACAATCGTTTAGTTTCCTAGACCATTGTTTTCTATTCCCTTCTATAGATTTTTCTAGGATACGTTTAAGTTCTCTATTGGATACCTCAACTTGACCACTAGTCTGCGTATGATATGGTGTAGCTGTCCTATGTACGACTCCATATTTCTGCAATACCTTATCTAGCTGTAGATTGCAAAAGTGAGAACCCCTATCGTTAATAAGTGTACGTGGTGTGCCAAATCGCGTAAATAGAGATTTCAGGAATTGAATTACTACTCTACTATCATTAGTAGGTAAAGCTTGCGCCTCAACCCACTTTGATACGTAATCTACGACTACCAAGATAAATTTATTCCCGAATGAAACTGGAAATGGGCCCATAAAATCTATCCCCCACACATCAAATACTTCACATTCAAGAATAAAGTTTTGCGGCATTTCATGTAATTTAGAAATATTACCTGTTTTCTGACAAGAATCACATGAAAGCACATACCTTTGGGCATCCCTGAATAGAAGGGGCCAATAAAAACTCGAATCAAGAACCTTTTTCGTAGAGCGATTTGCTCCATAGTGACCACCAGTAGGACCTGAATGACACTGCTCCAGGATTTTCCACCTTTCCTCGGCTGATACACACCTTCGGATCACGGAATCTGCACATATCCGAAAAAGAAAAGGGTCCTCCCAAAAGTAATATTTCAAGTCGGAGAAAAATTTCTTTTTCTGCTGATATGAAAAATCCTGTGGGAGGACCTTAGCCACAAGATAGTTTGCATAATCTGCAAACCATGGATAATTATTGTTTACTTTCGAAGATAAGGCAAATAACGATTCCTCAGGGAATGCATCAGAAATTTTAGATTATTCTAACATTGCTCGTAATGGATTTTCTAAATGTGAAAGATGGTCTGCCGCTAAGTTTTCTGCTCCTCGTTTATCCCTAATTTCCAAATCAAATTCTTGCAATAGAAGGACCCAACGGATTAAACGAGGCTTTGCGTCCGCCTTGGCTAGCAAATATTTAAGTGCAGAGTGATCCGTGTAAACTACTACCTTGGACAATGTTAAATAGGATCTAAATTTATCAAAGGCAAAAACTACTGCTAGAAGTTCTTTTTCAGTAGTAGTATAATTCTCTTGTGCATTATTAAGTGTTTTACTAGCATAAAATATATGATGAAAATATTTGTTTCGGCATTGTCCTAGAACAGCCCCTACCGCAAAACTGCTAGCATCACACATGATTTCAAACGGCTGAGTAAAATCAGGCGCTATCATAATAGGAGAATTAATTAATCTCTCTTTTAAGAACTCAAAAGCATGTAGACACTCTTGATTAAAGAGAAAAGGTGTGTCCTTTTCTAAAAGTCTCGTAAGTGGTTTAGCAATTTTGGAAAAGTCTTTAATAAACCGACGGTAAAATCCGGCGTGGCCTAAAAAACTTCTCACTGCCTTAACGGATGTGGGTGGTGGTAACTTTTCTATTGTATCTATTTTCGCTCTATCTACTTGAATTCCTTGATTGGAGATTTTATGACCAAGTACTAACCCTTCTTGTACCATAAAATGACACTTCTCCCAGCTAAGTACTAAGTTTGTTTCCTCACACCTCCTCAAAACTTTTCCTAAATTATTCAAACATAAATCAAAGGAATCTCCATAGACGGAGAAGTCATCCATAAACACTTCCATGATATCTTCAACATACTCATTGAAGATGGCCAACATGCATCGTTGGAAAGTAGCGGGGGCATTACATAGACCGAAAGGCATATGCCTATAGGCAAAGGTGCCGAATGGGCACATGAACGTTGTTTTCTCTTGGTCTTCTGGGGCTATTGGGATTTGGAAATACCCAGAAAGTCCATCTAGAAAACAATAATACGCATGCCCTGACAAGCGTTCTAATATTTGGTCGATAAAGGGTAAAGGGAAGTGGTCCTTCCTAGTGGCATCGTTTAGCTTCCTATAGTCTATACAGACACGCCAACCTGTTATTGTTCGCGTTGGAATTAATTCATTTTTATCATTTGCTACCACAGTTAAACCACCCTTCTTAGGAACGACTTGAACAGGACTAACCCATGAACTATCGAAGATAGGGTATATCATACCAGCATCTAACAATTTAACAATTTCAGCCTTAACTACCTCTTTCATATTAGGATTAAGCCTACGCTGCGGTTGAATAGATGACTTATAGTTTTCTTCCAAAAGGATTTTATGAGTGCAAAAACTAAGATTGATACCTTTTATATCAGATATTTGCCAGGCTATTGCACCTTTACATTTTTTCAATACAGTTAATAATTTGGTTTTTTCAATCTCAGAAAGATGAGAAGAAATGATAACTGGGTAAGATGAATTAGTTCCTAAGAATGCATACTCAAGATGATCCGGTAAATTTTTTAATTCAACTACAGGTGGATTCTTAGTATTATTCTTAAGAACTTCATGTTTTCCTTCTGTAAGTAAGTTATATTCAGTATTTCCATTCATCGAAATAGAGCTATCTAGAAAAAATAAATGATCAACAATGTCTTCACTAGTTTCATCTTCTAGAAAGAAATTAGTAATGCAAATTTCTAAAGGGTCTTTATAAAAAAAATTAGAATCAATAGAAGTCATTAAATCATCAACACCATGAGAAAAGTAGCAACAATCATCACTATCCAAAGATTGTTTCATAGTATTGCCAATTTGAAAAGTGACTTCATCCTCCCCTACTCTCAAAACTAATTTACCATCAAAAACATCAATAAGAGCTCTAGAAGTGGCTAGAAATGGACGACCAAGTATAAGTGGTACTTCTATATTTTCGTCCATATCTAAAATAACAAAATCGGCAGGAAATATAAATTTGTCTACCTTAACTAATACATCCTCCACTATACCTCATGGGTACTTAACCGACCTATCTGCCAACTGGATGCTCATCCTAGTCGGGCTAAGTTCCCCTAGGCCTAGTTTCAAATATAATTTATAAGGCATCAAATTTATACTAGCTCCTAAATCCGCTAAAGCTTTTTTAACTTGCAAATCACCGATTAAACATGGAATTTAAAAAGAACCGGGATCCTTAAGTTTTTGTGGTAATTTATTTTGTAAAATAGCAGAGCATTCTTCACTAAGTGTAACTAAAGATAATTCTTCTATTTTCCTTTTATTAGAAATTAAATCCTTCAAAAATTTTGCATACTTGGGCATTTGAATAATATCAGAAAAAGGTAAATTAACATGCAATTGTTTAATCATAGATAAAAATTTACCATATTGCGCATCCATGCGCTTCTTGTTTATCTTTGTTGGATATGGTATGGCTGGTTGATATTCCATTGGTATCACGTTCGGTGCTTCTCCACTGGACTCCTCTTGAGGTGCATCCTGTACAAGCCTTGGGTCTTGTAATTCCTTCCCGCTCCTTAACTGAATTGCTCTTGCATGCTCCTTTGGATTTGTCTCAGTATTTCCTGGAAGTGTCCCTTGTTGTCTCTCTGATACCATCCTTGCCAACTGCCCAATCTGATTCTCCAAATTTCGAATAGAACCCTCTTGATTACGGAAGGCAACATCGGTAGTTTGTATGAACTTTGCAAGGACATCTTCCAATGTTGGTTTCCTTGGCTCCAATTGTTGTTGTTGTTGTCCAAACATGGGTTGTTTGCCTTGGTTGCCTTGCCCTCCCCAAGAGAAATTGGGGTGGTTCCTCCATCCTTGGTTGTATGTAAAACTATATGGGTTGTTTGCAGGATTGAAAGGTGGTCTGGGATTATTACCCATGTAGTCTACATGTTCTTGCACTTGAGGTTCACCACTAGGTATTCCAACAAGGGAAGGGTCCCATTTTTGAGGTACCATGGGGGGCGTAGCTAAAGAAAGGTTGTCCATCTTTTGATGGAGCTTCTCCACTTGAATTGCTAAGGCTGTTACGACATCCACTTCATACATTCCGGCAGGCTTAGTAGACTTTGGCCGCACGGTAGTCCATTGGTAGCTATTCATTGCCATTTCTTCTATCAACTGCTGGGCGGCCTCAGGTGTCTTATTGTTCAAGGTGCCTCCACTAGCCGCATCAATCATCTGTCTGGTGGCTGGATTTAGACCATTGTAGAAGGTCTGAAGCTGAAGCCAAGAAGGTAAGGCATGATGGGGGCATCTCCTTAATAATTCTTTTAATCGTTCCCAAGTATCGTACAATGATTCAGCCTCCAATTGAATATACGTAGAGATGTCGTTTCTTAACTTTGCGGTCTTTACCGGTGGAAAATACTTCATCAAAAACTTCTCAACCATCATGTCCCAAGTAGTAATGGAACCTCGAGGTAACGAATTGAGCCACTGCTGTGCCTTATGCCTTAATGAGAATGGGAACAATCTCAATCTAATGGCATCGTTGGAGATACCATTAATCTTGAAAGTATCACATATCTCTAGGAATCCGGCTAAGTGTGTATTGGGGTCCTCGTCTTGTAAGCCATCATATTGAACATATTGTTGCACCATTTGTATCACGCTCGGCTTCAGTTCGAAATTATTGGTTGGAATGGGAGGTCGAACAATGCTTGACCCAGTTCCTTAGAGATAGGGTCTAGCAAAGTCAGACATGGTTTGCTCATTTTAGTTTGCCATGATATTTAAATCCTCAGGATGGTGTTCTCCTTGATTCACTGTTTCTTCTTCTAATAGTTCGGTTACAATATCTGTGGTGTTAATACCCACGTTTCTTTGATTGGTGTTATGAATAAGTCATTCTGGATCAGATTGAAATGGTTCTAGCCCAGAATTTCTTGCCCTGGTCATAGACTAACAGACTACAAAACAGAGATTAAATAATATAATTATACTATAAACTATATTACATATATTTATTTGTAAACAAAAATGGTAGATTAATAGAGTTAAAGCTTTCAAAATATTAAAAAGGCTCCCCGGCAACGGCGCCAAAAGCTTGATGGTCATTTTCACAAAGCCTAACCTTGATGCGGAGTCATTCTACATTTTATCGTAACTATGTAGATGGGCATAAGCTAGATTGAATTATCTTTCAGGCAAGTGCACCTATCAATCATAGTATAAGAGAAGCTTACATCTCGTATCGTATTCCACAGGGTCCTTTCAACTACTTGTACTCACTCTCACTCTGTTATCATACCTACATTTAAAATTTCGTTCTAACATAGATTAATCCTAACTATGACTACTTGGATAAAAATTGTATTGGAGAGTTACAAAAATAATTTCAAGCCGAAAGTTAAAGGCGTTCAATGAACATCATCATTTTATGTAATCATGACATAACAAAACTATCAAATTCATTGTATTGTAAAGGGTTAAACTACTTATCAAATTCTCTCTCGAGCAATTTGAAATTTAAATCTAAGTTAAGTAAATCTTCTCTCGAATAATTTACAATACTCAAATTTGCATTGAATGAAATACCCTATCTACTACATAGATTCATGGAACTTTATCTCTAAAATACCATAATTCCATCATTTCGTATTCTAATTTTCCAAGAAACATATCTCTCGATCATGAATTTTAGATTACAAAGAGAAATAACACATAAATATGAAGATTTAACCATCATCCAAAGAATCCAATTTCTCAATCTAGACATTTGGAATTCATGTAAAAGTAAATAATCATTCATAACAAGGATAATTCTCAATGTTTGCAAACCCATATACGAACAAAATACCATGAAATTGATTAAAACAAGAAGATACATGATTACTAATTTGTTCAAACACATTGTTCATGAAAATTAAAAGATAAATAAAGTTGGATTACCAAGAGAGATACAAGATTAAATGAGATAAATTGAAGAATAAATGCATACGAATATCTCCTTCAAGCCTTCCTTCTCTTGGGTGCTCCACTTTCGTTCTCCAGAAAATCTCCAAACAAAATTGATCCAAAAAGTACAGAATACAATTTTCTCCAGGTTTTTATAGTCTCATAGCAAACATGGTCGAACACGGGTTCCGACACGGCCGTGTTGCAGGCCGTGTCGGCAGTTCCAAGGCAGTTCCACACGAGCAGACGTGTTTGGTCATGGGCCGTGTTGGATGACACGGGTACTGACACGGCCGTGTTAGAGAACACGGCCGTGTTGTTCTTCATGTTCTTCGGACACGGGTAGGCCAGATTTAATTCTTCAATTTGTCCCGAGAAGGACACGGTCTGGACACACGGGCGTGTTCATACCCATGTGAACAAATAGTTCCAGCTAGGATAGAACACGGGTAGGCACACGGGCGTGTTCCTACCCGTGTTCGACCAATTCTTCTGCTTTGATCAGCCCTCCTGGTCCCGTCAACTCCCCTGTTTGCTCCAAGACTTTTAGTTCCACTGATTAGTCGTACCTGCATTAGAAAAATGACGTATTAAGTGGGGAGTTCAATACATAAAATAGTAAAGACTCTAACCTATGCTCTACTATTCATGACAATACCAATTCTCAACTATTTTGCACAATTACTTGAGTAAAGAGATAGAAAATAGTGGACATGATTACAATTATGATAGTCAGAATCTATCATAATTGTACTCATCAAGCCCTTTTAGCTATACCAACCCTCGAAGGCTAAGCAAAGCGTGTTTTACTATTCATGTGTGGTCGGTCTGTGTGCCGATGTATGTAAGATAATTTTGTAAAGAGAATAGTTTGTGAGTCCTTAAGGCCTGAACATTTTGTGTATTTTAATATCATTCTGGTGGTGTTAATAGTGGACATTCCTAGTGTTTAGGTTCTTTTTAAATTAAAATCTTCTACTAGAATGCAACTCTGAGTTAGGATGTGTTAATTCTTCGGTTTCAATATATAACTCCACTAACTATCTGCGGAATATGGTGTGGGGTCCCCAGCCGGACCTTCTGTTATATTCTACGTGACGGATGGTGGTTTTACAATTTGGTATCATACTCGTGTCAGTCTTACTTATTCAAATTCATGGTCAAAATTCTTTTAAGGGGTGGTGGGCACTTGTATATGTGTTACCTTTATAACATGAAAGAACCCATGAATATCCACTTAGGAATGAAAATACACATGTTTGTGGAATCCGCGTATTCCAATAATTTCTTTTTGCAATATGTTTGGTTGCTTAATTATGTGTTTCACGAATATAGGTGACTAGAAATCATGTGGGGCAGTCTCAGCCCCAGTGCTCGGTAGAGAGTAGTGTACTAGCTGAGGTGCCTACACCTCCTCCTTCTGTTGAAACAATGCGATTGGTTATGGAAGTCATGTTCACAATGATCAATGTGCACCCAGGAGGGCAAGTATGGCCTCCCACCCCTAAGGTTGCCCTAGTCCAGGTTGGCGTAGTTGAGCTAGTGGCTATGCGGCTAGTGCCAGATGAGCCTTTGGCGATGAGGCAAACGACGAAAAAGTAATTGAAACATGTTATGAGCTTCCATCCTCCAACGTGGTAGGTAACTCGATCCTCCACTCAGGCCGAAGATTGGCTCTCAATAATAAAGAGAACACTGACTGCGATGGAGACAAAGGAGAGGCAGAAAGTTTCTGTGGCTATCTTTATTTCGGAAGGAGAGGCAAGACTCTAGTGAGATGAGCTAGAAATCCATCAATTTACTGGAAGGAAACTGTCTGAGATCTTGATGGAGGAGTTCTCAAGACTTTTTATGGCAAAGTATCTCCCATCAGCATACATAATTGCTATGGAGAATCAGTTCTATAAGTTAACTTAGGGTGAGTGTTGTGTTGATGACTACTTGCATGAGTTTACAAGAATGGGGCGGTATGCAGGCTCTATTTTTGCCGACGAGGAGTGAAAGCCTTTAGTTTCAAGGATAGTTAAATCACCTAGAGGGGGGGGGGGTGAATAGGTTTCTTAGTCTTTTGTGACTATCTTTAACTTTCTTTGTGTTTGTAGGTGTGTTGAGTTAGCTTAGTTAGTTTGCTTTCAAGAACACAAACAAAACACACAAGATTTATAATGGTTCCCCAAATTATGGGAACATCCATTGTCCCTCCCACCTTTCTAACAGTGTGTTAGACAAGAAAATTCTCCAAACTCGGCTCCTAAGAGCTTACAACACAAATCCCAAAGGATCTCTCAGACTCCTCCAAGACCTACAGCTCGGGCACAAAGCTCTACCACTCATAGATGTTATCTCCTACTACTAAGTGATCCAATGATCACCTACCTCAGACTAATTTAATAGTCCTACACTCAGGCAAGGAGGATATCCCTACACTAGGAGAGTAAAACTCTCCTACAGCTCAGATCTGAACCAGATCTTACCTCAGACACACATGCCCTACAACTCAGATCCACACAAGGATCCTACCTAAGGGCAAAGCCCTACCTCAGGCATACATGCCCTACCTCATGTTCTCAAAAGAATCCTACCTCAGCCTTTATAGATTAGGCTTACACTCAGATCTGTTAAGATCCTATAGAAAGAGAATGGGTTTGATGAAATATGACTACAGAGAAAAGATCTCTGAGTCTATCTTCCTGAACTGAGAAAAACTCAGTCCTAACTTTGAATTCAGAGAAATTGATTCCCTGAGTCTTCTGCTTCCCGAGTTGAGAAAAACTCTACCCAACTTCTTCATAACACCAAGATGGTTGATCTTCAAATATGTTCTGCTTGTGCTGAGAAGTAACTCAAAAACACATGTTTCTGAACTTGCTGATGAAGAAGAATGAGATATCAGTTCTGTATATTCTTCAATCAACTAACCTTGTCTGAAGTTATCAGACTTGCTCTGCTTCTTCTTCTTTCTCAGAAAGAGAACTTTTTGAACTTGTTGTTGAGAAATGATTCTTCAGTTCTTTTTATCTACAATTGCCAACTGTCTGTAAATCACAGAATACTTATCAAGCTCTACAATTTCTTAGAACTCGAAATAATAAAAGCTTTCTGATCTTGCTGTTGAAGATGAATTGATTTTTCAGTGAATGACTTCTTCAACAACTAACTGTCTGTGAATCACGGACTTACTCTGGAGCAAGTTCTTCTTCAAAACTTCTCCTTTGTCGAGAGGAAGAAGATGACCAGAAAAACTCTGTTTTACTTTTTCTCTCTCAAAAACTTCCTTTTTCTTCTTTCTCGGGACACTGCTTTTGTATCCCGCCGATCAACGACTCTTTGAGCTGTGAGACCTGCTGTAGTTGTTGGCTGCAACTTTGCTTTATCAGTAAATGTTGTACAGTAGGCATGTTGCGCTATTTGTCGCGTACTGTAGACTTCCCGCAACGATTTTGAATTCTGCTGATGTCAGCATATTTGGACCTAGTCAAATTCAGACTGACTGATCAGGCGTTGAGTGAAGCCTTGTCACTCAATGCAAAAGTACTTAGCCAAAATCTGCATCTTAGACGTTGAGTGTGTTGAGTGATCGTTCATCACTCAATGCAAAAGTACTTAGTTAAATTCTGCATCTCAGGCGTTGAGTGCGTTGAGTGAGCCTTCATCACTCAACGTTTTCTTGAATTTTATAGTCTAACTGCTTAGGAATTGAGTGAACTTTCATCACTCAACGCATTTGGACTTAGCCAATATTCTGTACCATTAGGCATTGAGTGCGTTGAATGATCCTTCATCACTCAATGCATACTTGACTTTTCTATCATCTTGATGAGGCATTGAGTGAGCAGCCTTCACTCAACGCTTCTATACTTGGTTGATTTTTGATGACTAGTAATTTAGTCATCATTTTAGCCAAATTTGTTACTTGATATTTAAATAAATTATTATATTTATTCGTTGTTTTAAAGAATTTTTCATAAAATTAATATTTTATGTTCTAAACATATATATATTGATTTTTGTAGGAATACGGCAGGTCTGGGGGAAATTTACATGCAATGTCCCGCTGCAGCATCCAAGAGTTTGCTTGCGAGTCCAACTTGTCAACACGGAGCTCGGCCGAATATATTCAACTATTCCAGGCCGCCCATGCAAGCTGTCATTTATTATATACATATGTATATATACGAATGTATACACACACACACACACACACACACATATATATATATACATACATACATATATATATACATATGTATATATATGTATTCATATATATATATATATACATATATATATACATATATATATATATATACACACACATACACATACACATATGTATATATATAGATATATATATATATACATATATATATGTGTATATATATATGTGTATATATACATATATATATACATATATATATAGATATATATATATATATATATATATATATATATATATATATACACATATATATATACACATATATATATGTATATATATATATATATAGGTATACATTATACAGCTCGGCCACCACCTCCTCCAAGCTGCCCGAACAACTCCCCGCAAACACTTATAGCCATCTCAACTCCTAGCCAAAGCCCTAGCTCACCTCCAGCTACCCGAACATCTCCTTCTCCGCTGCAGCTAATCCAGATCCACCACGAAGCTCAGCCTCCCTCCTTCGGCCAACGTCAACTCAACGCCACCGCCGTGTTCGGTTAATTCCCTCGGCTCCACCACCTCGTTCGGCCTAAACCGCACTCCAGACAAAACTAGCACCGCCATCAACAGCTCCGACCACCAACTCCTCCTCGATGCTCCGGCAGCAGCTCCACCTCCTCCATGCTCGGCCATTGGCCAAATTGCAGCTCTTCCACCTCAACAGCTCCGGACAAACTCTAGCACTACAGTAACACGTCATCCTGAGCTCTTCCATGCTGAAATCGGCCTCCTCCATGCAGCCACGTCATCGATCCAGCCCGCCTCCTCCACGCCAGCGATCCAGCCCGCCTGAAGAGAAATGGTGGATTTAATTCATTTCGGTCATTACTGTAGCATGAATAGTAACGACGAATGAATTAAATCCAGCGGTTTTAAGTTTTTGGCATTTTAAATAGCCATCTTTGTTGAAATTTATTTTATGTCTGCAGACGTACACCTCAACCATTTTCCATTTTATTCAATGAAGTTGGGTATGAGGAGATAAATAAAATCCCTCATAAAGGAGGTCAAGGGATAGAGGCCTGACCTCAACAACCCGCCATGAATAAAATAGAAAAGGGTTGGGGTGTATGTCTGCAGACATAAAATAAAATTTCAACAATCTTTTGGGCATTGGGGGGCATTTGGGTTAGGGTGTACGTCCCTTTTCTTATAAAATTTAGGATTTGAAAAACTTGTAGACTCGTTAATTTAGGAGCCTTTGGGGTGTACGTCTGCAGACATAAAATAAAATTTCAACAATCTTTTGGGCCTTTGGGGGGGGGGGCATTCCAAGAGATATTTTAAAAAGGAGGAATTCATTCTTTCGTTTCACACCAAGTTGTTAGATTGTTCCGTTGGAGAAATTCATCCTGGGATCGCTCATAAGTTGTCGTTGTCTGTCTTTGATTTATTGTTGTTTTATAATCTTATACGTCCCTTTTCTTATAAAATTTAGGATTTGAAAAACTTGTAGACTCGCTAATTTTATTACTTGTAATCTCGTTCGTTTACTAGCAATAGATTTTCATTTATCTTTCACGTAAAACAATATTCATATTTTACTTTTGTCTTGTGTCTCCTTCGTACTTTTTTGTGACGTTGCATTTTCATAATAATGATTTCCCTCATCTCCATGAGTAACTAATCTCTATAGTGCTCGATCGAGATGATCCGAGGGTGAGATAATTTTCGCGATGATTTTAATTTAGTTTTTCTCAAATTGTTGAACGCTTATGATTTACCGTTGATAAATTCATCGAGGCTATATATTCTATAAAGTTTTCATTATAGTTTTCGCTCTTTAGTTAGCTGAGAGGCTCATAAGGAGAATCGATCACTCATTGGTAAAAAGAGTAGAACGCAACTCTCGAGAGAGGACAATGTAACTCTTCTGGATTTGAGTAAAATCCAATAGCGAGGTTCACAACCTAAAGCAAGTCTTAGGCGATGCGATCTGAGAATGAAAGTTCGGTCGGTACATCTAATCTTAGTTGAACCTAATCTTCGAAAGAAGGGTGTTCATGCTTTGAGAACCTCCACGGTCAAAGCCTATTCAATAAGAGAACTACATTTTTATTTTCATTATGATATTTTCTTTACCGAGGTGATTCAAATATCGGGCACTAGCTTTTAACCCATATATTTAATTCAATTAGCATTTTTAGTTTTTGTTATTCGCAACCTCCAACCCAAATTCCAATTGATAAGATAATAACGATTTTCAAAGTAGAATTACGCAACCACCCCAAGTCTAATACGACCTTATTTTCTTTAAACCTATTCTACTCTTAATTCGGTACACTTGTCGTTGTCGTTTACGAATATAGTTTTGTGCAATCAATTTTCCTCTGTATGAAGGCGTTGAGTGAGCCGTCTTTACTCAATGCTTTCTGCATTTGCAAGTCTTCTCGATGAGGCATTGAGTGAACAACCTTCACTCAACGCTTCTGTACTTAACTGATTTTTTTGTTGAGTTGGAGTATAGTGAACAGCCTTCACTCAATGCCCGTCTAATCAATGTAACAAAGAACAACATGCATGCATGAACTTAAACATACATCAGATATAATTATGCACTTAGTATTAATGGTGATGCCTCTTCAAATATAGGAAACATTAGAGGGCAATATTCCCAACAATCTCCCCATATTTGAAAAACGCAGAATACACAGCAATACTAAGATGCATTAACACATGAAACATATCAATTTATGCAAATGTAAGCTAGCAGATATAGCTTGTTCAAAGTTCCCCAATTTAATGTAGTGACTTAACATGTCAATTCATTGCTCTCCTCATACCACTTGAATGTTTCCAAGTATTATGCACTAACTCAACATGTAGTCATTTCTCTCCCACTCCTCTAAGTATATGCACCGACTAAACATGTCAAGTCATATTAAGTCATTGCTCTCCTACTCCTCCCCCTTTCTGGCTTATTCAATAGGCATTGATCTAATGAGGGAGGAGAAAAGATCATGGATGAACTTTTCTCTTGGTCCTTTTGACCATCATGCTCAGGAAGATTTGATTCCTCAGCCAACACTGATACCACTGTATCAACACTATATTTCAGTGAAACCAACATTGTAATGATTTAGCTGATCTCAGTGAAATATAACCTAGCAAGTTAAGGTGATTAAATGCTAATTATCTATCTAACCTTGTACCCAACAAAGTCTCTTCTTGCTAAGCCAGATCTCTTCCTCTTCTTCAGTAACAGATTTGCCTTTGGCTCTAGCTATCTGATCAGTAACACAAGAGGGTTTAGCCCACTGAGCACCATCTTGATCATCCCATTGATCTACCCTCTGATCACTATACTGTTTATCATACAATCCTTCTTGAATAGGAGGAATTTTTTCTACATACTTTTCAAGCCCCAATGAACCTCTGATTGCATTGGCAACCCAAACAACATTCTCCCCCTTGATCATATAGCCTTCTTCCTTGATCATAGCCTGATAGCACTTCAATAGTGATCATACCACCTGAGTAGTGATCATACACCTTGAGCTGATACTACTTGAAACTTGAATGGTCCTTTCTTGATTCTTCCTTGACCATTGAATTGAAAGTCTTTGATCACTGTGCTATTCCCCATAAGAATTTTCTGACTTGTATCAAGTATAGCTGGAGCAATCTAGCTATTCTCGAAATGATTGTACTTGCTCTCTCACAGCAGGTGCAACCATCTGGGTAGTCTCCCCCTCAACCTCAATATTGTCCATAGGGACATTCTGATCTTCAGTAGTATTCTTCTAATCTATTTGATGCTGGAGATTCTCTAACACAAATTCTCTAGGTAAGACTCAAGCTTGTCTAGCATACAAGACTGTACTAGCTCCCCCTTAACAGGATAATCTAGCTTGTCAGTCTCCTCCTAAATATTTGCACAAATCTTGGATAGTCTTATCTCTTTATTACTATAGTATGATCCTTAAGATAACTTCCTTGTTCCAGTCCTATGTTTGGAACACCCTATGTCCAAGTGACACATTTGCATTGTGTGGGCACTTGAACTACCCTGCAAAACAGATTAGTATACCTTAGGACCCCAATTTTTATTGGATCCTAGGTTCTTGTTAGCCTGAAAAAGAAATTTTCTTCCTGCAGATTTTCTGATAGGAAGAATAGCACTTGCTCTTGGCACAGTTGGATTGTGCCAGCAATTTAAGGCAAAATGACCCACTTTGCCACAACACCAACACTCATAGATGTTATATCTTCTTTTCTGAATAGTTCTAATAGGTTGCATAAGAGAAGCTGACTATTCAGAAGGAAGTGTAGTAGCCTTGTTCTTGTTTCTTTCAGCAATAATCTAACTAAAGGTAAGTCTGCCGGTAGAAGAGCTTGGTTTATCTTGAGTTCTACCAATAGTGGTATTCTTTGCAGAGGACATACTGTTGATGGCCTCGGAAATACCCAAGTTAGGTTTACTGATAGGCTTACTCTTGGTCTGATTGTATGATGGGAGATCCTGTGAAAAATCACATGCCTTATCCTTGAGTGTGGGGGATGGTGCACCAAATACAAATGGTCCATGATGGGCCATTTGAATTTCCTCATGGGGAGCCTTAAAGGCACTCAAACCCATGACCTTTCTCCTTCCATTGGAAGATACTCTTGTATTCTTACAAGAAGAATTCTCATTCTTCCAGTGACCATACATACTATCATGGTCATACCTGTTAGAAGGGAGGATTACCTTATGAAAGGTTGACTGAGGCACTACAATAAATTTGTCTTTCCCTTTGGAAAGGGCAACTATAGAATTCCACTTACACCCTCAACCTCTCTCATCTTTTTGAGAGGTAAAGGAGTCAATTAGTGGCAACACAGTTTTGGGCTTACTGAATTCAGCCACAACCTTTTTCTCCTCATGGAGCTTCTCTTCAAGATCCAAGATGATCTTGTTCTTTTGACTGCTATTCCCAATCTGGATGATTGAGATGGCCTTTAGTTGGCTAACTTCCCATATTTTTTGTTCCAGCAAAGATGTTGAATCAGACTATTGGGAAGCAGCTAGCTGTAGGGAGATAATCTCCCAAGCCTGCTTCTTGGCCAACTTATTGCTTCTTTTTAAAGCATCCAGAAGTGCACCATACTTGTCAATCAATGGATTGACATCAATTTCAGAATCTATACCATCATTCCTACTAGAGGAAGTGGATGCAACAGAGTCCGAGTTAGACTTATAGGTAGAAAAAGAGCTAGGGATAGAATGTACCTGATTAGGAATAGTATTATCCTGATTATCTTCTGATAGAGCCATGAGACTGGACTCCTCATCCTTTTCACAATCACTATCAACTGAGGACAGTGGAACCCTTATGCTTGATTGGGCAGTTGGATGATCACCCTCTTATTAAATGGATATAAGACTAATATAGGCCTCCTCTTCTGTGCGAATAGACAAATAGAAACCGAACATTGGAATAACAGAAATTTTTATTATCCAAAAAGATGATTATTACAAAGGTATGACCTCTCTTTTATAGAATGGAGGAGATGAGAGAGATTACAAATAAGCAATGTGGTTCTAAATAATTATAGGTTTAATAGAAACAAGCCGAACAGGCCGTGCGATTAGACAAATAGGCTAACCGCCTGAGAACCCTCCAGAAGGAGATAACAAGCCACCATAGGAGACCGCCAGACTGCCCGGTATCCAAGTCGCTTGAGACAAACCGTCAGATCACCCGAACACCAAACAATAACAGTCCGGCTACCAAGCCGCTGGAGACAAACCGCCAGACCACCTGGTCTCTAATCCGCCAATGCCAGACCGCCAGACTGCCCGATCTCCATACAATAACACTCCCCCTCAAGCTGGAGCATATATATTGATCATGCTCAGCTTATTGCAAATGTAAAGAAAGGAGGTGGACACTAGCTTAGTGAAAATATCAGCCAACTCTTTATCGGAGGTGACGAACGGAGTACAAATTTGTTCCTTCAAAATCTCTTCCCGAATAAAATGACTGTCGACTTCAATGTGCTTTGTTCTCTCATGGAAGACTGGATTTTTAGAGAAGTATATAACGGCCTTGTTATCACAAAACATAGGTAGAGGATGGTTGTAGACCTCTCCTAGGTCAAGCATGAGAGCCCGTAACTACTTTAACTCACATGTGGTCGATGCCATACTTCAATATTCTGCTTCTACACTGGACCTAGAGACTACAGACTATTTCTTGATCTTCTAGCTCACAAGGTTCCCCCCATAAAAGTGCAGAAGCCCGATGTTGACTCGCGGTCTCCTTCTTCATCAGCATAGGTCGAATCTGAGTACGCTTCAACCCTCAAATGACCATTCTTCTAAAAGAGTAGTCCTTTCCCAGGCGCTGATTTAACATACTCCAATATCCTCAGGGCAGACTGTAGATAGCACTCCCTTGGAGCTTGCATGAACTGGCTAACCTTGCCTAAAACATAGGAAATGTCGGGTCTTGTCACCGTGATATATATGAGTTTACCAACCAGACGCATGTACCTTGTAATATCTTAAAGAGGAGGAGAGTCATTTGTCCAGGTTTTATCTTCTCCAGTCGCCATGGGACATCGGGAAGGTTTAGCCCCAGTAAACCTTACCTCTTTTAGTAAATCAAGAGCATACTTGCATTGGGAGAGGACTAAGGAATTATGCTTCCGAGAGATTTCTATCCCTAGAAAGTATTTTGGGGAGCCCATATCCTTTGTGACCAGGTGTTGACGAAGATGTTTCTTTGTCAAGGTTATCCCAGCCTAGTCATCTCTAGTGAGAAATATATCATTCACATAAACCGCAAGGACTACCAGACCTAGGGAGGTTTTGCGAACGAATAAAGAGTGATCTGTAGAAATTCTCGTAAAGACCACGGCTACTACAATCCTGCTAAACTTTTCAAACCAAGACCAAGGGCTTTGCTTTAGTCCATAGATAGCCTTCTTCATCCTGCATACCTGTGTCTCCCCCTGAGCAACATACCCTGGAGGTTGTTCCATGTAGACATCCTCCTAAAGATCCCCATATAGAAAGGCATTCTTGAGATCCAGTTGGGAAATGAGCCAATCCCTATTGACAGCCATAGAGAGGAGGACCCTGATAGTTTTGAGACAAGCAACTGGAGAGAAGGTATCAAAATAGTCAACACCATAAGTCTGGGTAAAGCCTTTGGCAACAAGGCGGGCCTTGTAACGATCCACACTGCCCTCTAGACTGAACTTCACCATAAAGACCCAGTGACAGCCAACAACATCTGTGCCGAAGGGAGGAGGAACAAGGCTCCACGTTCCCCATTTAGTGAGAGTAGCAATTTCCTCATCCATGGCAGCCTTCCAATGAGGAATAGTAAGGGCCTCCTGGTAGGAACGGGGGTGGAAGTGGTAGAGATAGCCAGTGTAAAAGCCCTGCGAGAAGGGGTAAGACGATCATAGGAAACAACAATAGCAAGCGAGTGCTGGGTACATGCCTGAACCCCTTTGCGAAGAGCAATTGGAAGATCCAGGTCAGCGGGTTCCTCAGTATCCGAAGTGTCCATGGCGAAGAGTGCTGGCTCGGGAGTAGAGAGCGATGGCGGCGGAGAAAAGGGATATAGCGGAGGAGAGGAGAGAGAAGGAGACGATGGAGATGGTGGAGGTGAAAAAACCATTGTAGGGGTCGATGGGTTTGAGGGAACAATAAGAGAATCAGAATCCTTAAGAAGAGGAGAGGAGTTGTTAGAGAAATAGGGAGCATTCTCAAAGAAGGTAACGTCGGCGGAGATTAACTGCTTGCGGAGAATGGGGTCAAAACAACAATAGCCCTTCTGGGTGGTAGAGTACCCCAGAAAGACACATTTGGTGGAGCGAGGGGAGAGTTTGTCATGGGTGGTGAAGGGAGCGTACACAAAGGTTGTGCACCCAAAGATAAATAGAGGGAGAGGAAAAGGTTCCCTGCCTTGATAGATAATGGAGAATGGGGTTTTACCGTGGAGAACCATGGAGGGAATGCGATTGATGAGATAGCAGGAAATGAGAACCGCATAGCCCTAATGAGAGAGAGGGACCTGCATCTGTGTCATTAGAGTGCGAGCGACATCAAAGAGGTGACCATTTTTGCGTTCCGCCACTCATTTTGTTGTGAGGTATACACAACTAGTTTGATGGACAATCCCATATTGCATACAGAAAGATGAAAAAGCTTGACTAATATACACTTTAGTATTATCAGTGCGAAAGACTTTAATTGAAACACCAAACTGATTTTGAATTAAATGATAAAAGGATGTCCATACATTGAATAATTCAGAGCGATCTCATAAGAGATACACCCAAGTACATCTAGAAAAGTCATCAATAAAGGTTATAATATAAGAACTACCCCGACCAAAGGTGAGGGTAGGAGCAGGACCCCAGACATCAGAGAGAATTAGATCAAACAGACGGGTAGAGTCACGACCTTGCTTCGGAGGGAGGAGAAATGGTGATGTTTGCCAAGCTGACAGGCATCGCAGTTGAGAGGAGAACTGTGCAGAGGGAGATGGGGCAGAAGTTGACGAAGAAGCCGTGGATGAGGATGACCAAGGCGGAGGTGCAACTGTAGAAGATCTATAAGGGAGGAGAAGGCGGACAGAGCAGAAATATTGTCGAGGAAGTAGAGGACGGCACTCTCAGTCCCAGTAGAAATCGTCCATTGGGAGCTCGGATCCTGAAAAGAACAAGAAGTTTGAGTGAATGTGACGGAGCACTGGAGTTGCTTGCATAAAGAGGTAACTGATAATAAATTGCACGAAAACTTTGGCGCATAGAGAGTGTCCGCTAAGCGAAGAGACGAAGTGACATGAACCACTCCTATTCCATGGACCGGGGAGAGAGCCGTCAGCAATGAGAACTGGGGGCAATCGATCATGTTTTTCTAGGAGAGAAAAGCATTAAGGATTGCCCGTCATGTGATTGGTCGCACCAGATTTTATCAGCCATTTAACTTGAGTAACCACGTGGGCACTACCTGATGACGTGACCACCGCGGCGGACGGCTTCAAGGAGGAGGTGGAAGAGTCACCAGAGCGGTGAAGAGGTGGATGTTTCATCCAGCAGCGTTCCACGGTAATCCCTGTGTGGGCACATTGATAGCAGAGGAAGCGGGAAGGGCCACACCTTCCAGACTGGTGATTGCGGCTACCAGAGCCACTCTATTGAGTCTGGTGAGCATAGTTGTCCGGTGGTGAAAGAGAGGATAGAAGGGGACGCTGAAGTAGAGAGGTAACTACAGCAATGCGTGCAGCAGTGGAATCCATGTAGGAGAGTTCGTCTCACCCAGAATTTGCTAGCGGATCATGTCATAGGACTCAGGAAGTCGCAGAAGATAGCAAACAACCAGAAGTTCCTGGAAGTGCTTGTGATGTTCGGCCAAATCCGCAAAGAAGGGGCGATTCTGAAGAATCTCATCCCTGAGAGCCTGAACCTATTGATAAGCGGCAGCAAGAGACATGGATAGACAGGCAAAGAGGTCTGCATATAATGTATAGATGCGGGACGTCTAATGCCCCTTCAAGTACAGAGAAGCAAGATGAAGCCAAGCCGTCTTGACCGTCACATCATGACAGATGACGGGAAGATATTCATCCGAAAGTTTGTTAGCTAGCCAAGTGCGCACAAGTGCGTCGCTAGCTTCCCAGTCATCAAACTCAGTGGAATTGAGAGGGGGTGGGTCATCAGTGAGATGGTGGCATTTGCGTTGTGAGCGGATAAGTAAGGTGAAGGAGACACTCCAATCCGAGTAGTTGGGACCGATAAGTTTGGAGACGGTGCCAAGATTCCCGGAAGGAGTAGGAGGAGGAAGCGGATTGGCCACAGGAGTAGCGGTGGTGGTTGAGGTACTGGAAAGAGCCATGGAGGGAAGATAAGAAGTCGCGCGAGAAGAAGTAACAAGCCGTGCAAATAGCAAGCAGGACGTGCGGCTAGGAAGGCCATAACTGACAAAGAAAAGATTCTTCAGCGGTCACGGTGTCAACACACCAGCGACAAGGAAGTCCACGACCAAGAAGTAGAGCAAAACAGAGGGAAAGAAGTCGCACAGCTAGAGAGAAGGCTGCGCGAACTGGTGATAGAGAGGACTGCGTGAATTGGAAGGAGTTTGCGAGAAAGGAAAGCAAGTCGTGCGAACAGAGCAGAGACCGCAAGAACAAAAAGGGCCGCGTGAATCAAAGGAGATCACAGGGAGAAAAGAAGCAGAGTAGCCACGAAAATAGGTCGCAGATAGAAGAAAAATATAGGCCGCGCAGACAAAGGGCAGCGACAAAGAGAAGAGAAGCCGCGCGAACAAACTTCACGAAGAAGGGCAAACCGCGCAGTCAGAATAAGGCACCGAATCAGGTGGAAAAGATCGAGTCCTTTGATACCATTTGCGAACAGAGAAGTAGAAACCGAAAATTGGAATAACAGAAATTTTTATTATCCAAAAAGATGATTATTACAAAGGTGTGACCTCCCTTTTATAGAATGGAGGAGATAGGAGAGATTACGAATAAGGAATGTGGACTAAATAATTACAGGTTTAATAGAAATAGGCCGAACAGGATGCGCGGTTAGACGAATAGGCTAATCGCCCGACAACCACCAGAAGGAGAGAACAAGCCGCCGTAGGAGACCGCCAGACTGCCCGGTCTCCAAGTTGCCTGAGACAAACTGTCAAATCGCCTAAACACAAAATAACAATAGTCTGGCTACCAAGCCGTTGGAGACAAACCACCAGATTGCCCGGTCTATAATCTGCTAGTGCCAGACCGCCAGACTTCCCGGTCTCCATACAGCAACATCTTCATCTGAATCTAAAGACTCGGAAGCCTTCAGACCTTATCTGCTCCTTCTTAATTGGACAGTCAGCAATGACATGTCCACTCCTGTTGCAACAGTAGCAAACAAAATTAGTCTTAACATGTTTGTTCTGTTTGGAGTCATACCTTTCCCCAGATGGGTCATTTATGGACTTGTCTTTGCTAGAGTAAGGCTTCTTTTAGATGGAGCTAGTAGAGCCATTGTTCTTCCACTGTCTCCTCCTGCTAAGCAACTTCTTGAACTACTTGGAGAACAGAGCTAGTTCTCCATCTGATAGTTTCATTACCAAAGGAGCTGGGATGTGAGCTATCTGACTCTACAACTCTCCTTGGTGTAAAAGGAGTCTTTCCCCTACTTCTTCTTGTAGCTTCAGCTCTGAAGGCCACAGACTTCCCTTTGTCAAGAGAAGTACGTAGCTGCATCTCCTTCAGCCTTCCTAGATTTCAGCTGTATCTCGTAGGAGAGCAGCTTCCCAAACAAATTCTGAGGCAATGTGTTGGCTAGATTGCAACCTTCTCTGATGTCACAGATCTTGATATCCCATTCCTTGTTTAAGGATCTAAAGAACTTGTCATTAAGTTCATAATTTGAGAACAGTCTGCCATAGGTGATCCGACTGTTCACTATCCTGGAGAACTTCTCATATCATTCAACTATGGAATCTTTCTTATCTTGTTTGAAGGCTTCATATTACTAATTAAGAAGGGATTTCCTATCATCCCTAACTTCTTTAGTGCCCTCCATGTAGATAATCAAAGTGTCCCACATTTCCCTGGCTGTCCTGCAATAGACAAGGTTCTGGAAGGTGGAGTCATCTATGACGCTTACAATGATGTTTTGTGCCCTCTTGTCCATAGTTTCCAAGATGACTTCATCCTTAGTCATTTTAGTATAACTCGTTGGAGTCTAGACATTTGCATCTAAGACAGTGACCTTCATGGGGAAGAAAGATCCTTCTTGGACTGTAGTGAAGATCCTAAGATCAGAGGCTTCCATGAACAGTCTGACCCTCTCTTTTTAAATCCTAAAGTTTCCTTTCTACAGACTTGAAGCTTCATTGAGCTTCACTCCTTAAGGTTCTATCCTAAACCCATAAGTACAATCCTTTTAGCTACCCTTGGAGATCAACTCAGACTGTTAAGTCCTTTTTGAGTAACCTCTCTCTGATACCACTTGAAATTCTTTAGTTTCAAGGATAACTAAGTCACCTAGAGGGGGTGAATAGGTTTCTTAGTCTTTTGTGACTATCTTTAACTTTCTTTGTGTTTTTAGGTGTGTTGAGTTAGCTTAATTAGCTTTCTTTCAAGAACACAAACAACACACACAAGATTTATAGTGGTTCCCCAGATTATGCATGCATCCACTATCTCTCCCACCTTTCTAACAGTGTGTTAGACAAGGCACTTCTCCAAACTCGGCTCCTAAGAGCTTACAACATAGATCCTGCAGGATCTCTCAGTCTCCTCCAAGACATACAACTCAGTCACAAAGCCCTACCACTTAGAGATGTTATCTCCTATTACTCAGTGATCCTAAGATCACCTACCTCAGACTAATTTAATAGTAATACACTCAGGATTGGAGGATAGCCCTGCACTCAGAGAGTAAAACTCTCCTACAGCTTAGATCTAAACCAGTTCCTACCTCAGGCCAAAGTCCCTACCTCAGGCCCATATGCTTTATAACTCAGATGCACACAAGGATCCTACCTCAAACCAAAGCCTTACCTCAGGCACATAGGCCCTACCTCATATTCGCAATAGAATCCTACCTCAGCCTTTATAGATTAGGCTTACACTCAGATCTATTAATATCCTACAAAAAGAGAATGGGTTTGATGAAATATGACTTCAGAGAAAAGATCTCTGAGTCTACCTTCCTGAACTGAGAAAAACTCAGTCCTAACTTCGACTTCAGAGAAATTGATTATATGAGTCTTCTGCTTCCTGAGCTGAGAAAAATCTGCCCTACTTCTTCACAGCACCAAGATGGTTGATCTTCAAGTATGTTCTGTTGTGCTGAGAAGTAACTCAGAAACACAGGTTTCTGAACTTGTTGATGAAGACAAATGGGATATCAGTTCTGTATATTTTTCAATCAGCTAACCTTGTCTGAAGTTATCAGACTTGCTTTACTTCTTCTTCTTTCTCAGAAAGAGAACTTTCTTAACTTGTTGTTGAGAAATGATTCTTCAGTTCTTTTTTATCTTCAACAACCAACTGTCTGTAAATCATAGACTAACTGTAGAGTAAGTTTATCAAGCTCTGCAACTTCTTGGAACTCAAAAATAAAGCTAACTATCTGTGAATCACAGACTAACTCTGGAGCAAGTTCTTTTTCAAAATTTCTCCTTTGTCGAGAGGAAGAAGATGACCAGAAATATTCTGTTCTACTTTTTCTCTCTCAAAAATTTCTTTTTTCTTCTTTCTCGGGACACCGTTTTTGTATCCCACTGATCAATGACTCTTTGAGCTGTGGGACCCGCTGTAGTTGTTGGTTGCAACTTTGCTTTATCAATAAATACAGTAGGCATGCGATGCTATTTATCGCGTACTATAGACTTCGGAAACGATTTTGAATTTTGCTGACGTCAGTGATACCAAGAATCGCAAAGGTGGATGAGATGGGTTAAAGAGAAGAGAAGGTGGATGTGGTGGAAGTTGATAATATTCTATGATTTTATATCCGATAAAGGCAAATGTACCTTATCATTTATAGTATAGGATACTAAAGATTAATATCAAGGTCGTATTTCCCTGGGGCGTAATGATTACTTCTACTTCAAGGAGATCGTTATTATTTTATCAATTGATTTTTTCGATTAATTTACTAAACTAAAAATAGGAACTAAATTACTAAGCTAAAAAGAAAAATAATTTACTTATAGAAATAAAAGGTTAGAGCTAAAGATAAAAGAGGAGTACTCAATCTTGAATCACTTGAAAATAAGAAAATCAAAATGAAATAACAATCTATTTCTAAATAAAGTAAAACACCTTGACCGTGGAGGTTCTCGAAGTTTGGATACGCTTCTCTCGAAGTCGTACCCAACTGAGTTTAGGATGATCTGACCAAACTTTCGTCCGTATTTGAATACCTAAAGCTCGTCTTAAGTGGTGAACCCCGCTATTGGATTTCACTCCAATCGGGGAGATTTAATGTCTACCTCTCTCAAGAGGTGTGTGCAACTCTCTTTACTCTTGGGTGATCGATTCAAACTACGAGCCTCTCGACTAACTAAGAATGAAAACCCAAATGGAAACTACATGCCAATAATATAGTCCCACTAAATAAAAACCAAGAGTAAATCCTAGGTAATTATTTTAAGAAGAAAAATAAAGCTAAACATCATAACTTAATCAACTCATTCTCAGATCATCATGATCGAGTAAAAATGAGGATTAGTTATTCATGGTAAAAGGTAAAGAGAGGGGTAGATAATAAAGGTGCATGAAAACTAAAGAGAGAGAAATAATAAACGAGAACACTAACTTGAATTTTATTAAAAGCATAAAGGGATTACAATTAGGAATGGAGATTATAAGTGCATGAAAATAGAGCTAATCACTACTACAACACTAATAAAAAGAGATTACAAGTAATGAAAGTACATGGTATGAAAAATAAAACTAGAAATGGAGGGAGAGAGAGAGCAAAAACATAAGAAAAAAACACAAAAAAACTAAGAATGGAACTAACATCACCTCCCCTCTCCCCAAAACTTGGTATGGAATGGTTGGAATTGCCTGGTATTTATAAGGAAAAATCTGTCTGGGTTACGCCCCCCTTACACGCCCGGGTAGGGTGTGTACCAGGGGTGTATAATCTTAGTTGACCTCGGGTATCAGATTTCTGGCGGGATGGCGACTGGCTTCGAAATATTGGGAACACGCCTATGGTACACGCCCATGTAGGGGGCGTGACTGGTACGGTGTAGCGAATTCTGGCGGGAAATGAGCTGGCAGCTCGGGAACGGTGGACACGCCCCAGGTACACGCTCGGGTTGGGCGTGACCTGGGGGCGTGTAATATACGGCTTGACGAGTGGGACGAAGACTTCATGCAGCGGTAGTAATTTCCTCTGGACAGTAAGACACACCTTAGGTACACGCCCGTGTAAAGTGGTACTCGGGCGTGACCTAGGGGCGTGTAGGTGATATTCTCGGGAATGGGTTACACGCCCTAAGTACACGCCTGGGTAGGGCATGACCCGGGGGCGTGTAACAACATAATTGGCCGAAAAGCCCAAAAAACCTGAAAAACAGAAAATAAACTAAGTTATATTAATTACATAAAAAGAAACAAAAAAACCTAAAAATACATAAAGAAAGAGATTTAAATGAAAATAAATATATTTTTACCCTAATAAATTAAGCTAAAATATACATCATCAGTCAGCATCTTTGGACTTAGTCAAATTCAGACTGGCTGATCAAGCATTGAGTGAAGTCTTGTCACTCAATACAAAAGTATTTAGCAAAATTCTGCATCTTAGGCGTTGAGTGCGTTGAGTGAGGCTTCATCACTCAACGCAAAAGTACTTAATCAAATTCTGCGTCTTAGGCGTTGAGTGCGTTGAGTGCGTTGAGTGAGCCTTCATCACTCAACGCTTTCTTGACTTTTATAGTCTAACTACTTAGGCGTTGAGTGAACCTTCATCACTCAATGCATTTGGACTTAGCCAATATTCTATACCATTAGGCATTGAGTGTGTTGAGTGAGCCTTCATCAATCAATGCATATTTGACTTTCCTGTCATCTTGATGAGGCGTTGAGTGAGCCGCCTTCACTCAACGCTTATATACTTAGTTGATTTTCCTATGTATAAAGGCGTTGTGTGAGCTGTCTTCACTCAACACTTTCTGTCTTTGCCTGTCTTCTCGATGAGGCATTGAGTGAACAACCTTCACTCAATGCTTTTGTACTTAGCTGATTTTTCTATTGAGTTGGTGTTGAGTCGTCCTTGGAATAGTTTGAGAAGGCTTGAGGGATGTCTAAATGTTAGATGGTTTGAAATGTTGGTGGAGTATTTGATGGAGGGATGGTATCAGGGAGGATATCCTGGATAGGGGAATGTTGTGGAGTGTGTTGTGGTGATGGAGATAATAGAAGATCAAAATTTGGAAATGACAGTGGTTGATTTGTATGAAGAGAAGTGGATGGTATGTCATCAAAATGTGATGGTAGAGGTGATTGAGGAGGTGTAGATGGTGTATCCTCAGAAATGTGGATTAGTGAGTGTGGAGGAGATGGTGGTTTAGATTGTGAGGCAGGAGGGATGGAAGTAGAAGGTGTGTCTGAAATAATAGTGGATGGTTGTTGAAGGGGGGGAGATGGTAAATGAGCAGGAGAGGGAGGAGGAGCAGGAGCTTCTTCATGGGTTGGGAGAGTGGCTGTTACAGCCCTTGTGTCTTCTAAAGATGTCCTGGAAGAGAAGTCCTTGGAGGGTTTTAGGATAACCCTCTCTCATCTGCCAAAGAGGGCATAGGTAAGTCTCTTAAAAGCATTAATGAAAATGTTCTGGGAGACAAAAAGCTTTGGAACCTTTGCCTGTAGGAAGATACCCAAAACTCTATCAAAACTAACATCCTTCTTACTAATATTCTTCTTAATCAAATCAAACACAATTCCACCCCAATTCACTGATTTTTGATTTACCGGGGAACTCATCAGAAGAAATTTGTGCCTGTTTATATAGTCATGGGCAGAGTGCTTGCCCAAGATTACTTTTCCAACATCTGCTAAGAACTTGTATTCAACA
The DNA here is from genome assembly GCA_039513925.1 of Platanthera zijinensis. Classification (NCBI taxonomy): domain Eukaryota; kingdom Viridiplantae; phylum Streptophyta; class Magnoliopsida; order Asparagales; family Orchidaceae; genus Platanthera; species Platanthera zijinensis. The sequence continues at coordinate 125,955,146 of CM077089.1, read as the reverse complement.
GACAAGTACTTTTTTATCAAATTGTTAGGGTTTCCCTGTGAGTGACTTATCCTAACTAGCATATCATCAAACTCAGAGCTAGATAATTCTACATCATCTTCCCCAATGATAAAACCAAAAACTTCAGTTAAAATAGCATGGGTAAGAGAAACCTGGTGTCAAAAAATCGATCGAGTAATGGTGGTTTGATCTGGAAAAGTTCCTATGAATACCCATTCCTTTATTTCCTGCACTAAAAGTTTAATCCTTGAAGTCATGAACTTCCTTAACTGTGGAGCCTGAAAAAACTGTAAGATGTTCTTGAAAACTTGATCAGAATGGCTGAATGGATCAATATCAATGTCAAAGCCTGCATCAAATTTCATTCCGGAAAGTGTCGCCGCTGGAATCGCCATTACTTGCAAAAATAAGAGATCAAGTGAAAAAGAACTGGAAAGTGCCGGATGGAGTTCGATGAAAACCTAATTATAAGTTTCCATAAGATGAAGTAGCAAACTCCTTCAAACGAAAAAGAAAAGCTTCGAACCCAGTTCAACGAAAAATCTCATAAAGAAAAAAAATCGTCGACCTAAGTTTGAAGGGGGGGAAACAATTTGTCGTTCTCCATTCGACGAAAAATTTTCTGAAACAAATTTGTCGATTTTCGTTCGACGAAAAGTTACACAAAGAGATTTCATCGATCTCCGTTCGACGAAAAACTCAAGATGAGTTCACAAATCATCAATCTCCGTCCGACGAAAGGTGACCAATTCGTCGACCACAGACAAAAATCAAATTAAGGCTTCTCCATTAATCATACCTAGCTAATTTAGGAAGAACAGATATTTCTTTTCATCTAATGGTTCGGTGAAAATGTCTGCTCTTTGTAAATCAGTAGAGATAAAGACAAGATTAATTTTATTTTTGTCCACACAATCTCTAATGAAATGATGTCTAATCTCTATATGCTTGGTCCTACTATGATGCACTGGATTTTGTGCAATAGAAATTGCACTGGTATTATCACAAAAGATAATTGAATTATTTAAGTTGAAACCATAATCCAGGAGCTGATTTTTAATCCACAAAATTTGTGAGTGGCAACTACTAGCTGTAATGTATTCAGCTTCAGCAGTTGATGTGGACACAAAAGTTTGCATTTTACAAAACCAGGACACAAGCTTATCACCAAGGAACTGACAAGTTCCTGATGTTTTTTTTCAACTCTACATCCAGCAAAGTCAGCATCTGAGAATCCAGATAATTCAAATCTTGACTCAGTAAGATACCAGAGTCCTAGATTAGGACAACCCTTTATATATCTTAAAATCCTTTTTAGTAAAATAAGGTGTGATTCTTTAGGGTTGACTTAAAATATAGCATAAATACAAGTAGCAAACATAATGTCTTGCCTACTAGCTGTAAGATACAATAAGGACCCATCAATAGCCCTATATGTTTTTTGATCAACTAGCTTGCCCTATTCATCAGAATCAACTTAACATTAGATTGCATGGGTCTTTTCATGGTTGAGGCATCAGACATCTCAAATCTTTTAAGTAGCTCCTTAGTATATTTAGACTGGGATATGAAGATACCTTCAGGGGTTTGCTTCACTTGAATACCAAGGAAGTAAGATAGTTCACCAATGCTACTCATTTCAAACTTTGAATGCATCAGGTCAGAAAACCTTTTGCAAAGTTTGGAATTAGTAGAGCCAAATATTTTATCATCTACATATATTTGAACTAACAAAATTTTTGACTTATGATGTCTAATAAATAAGGTCCTATCTACAATGCCTCTAATGAACTTATGCTCTAAAAGAAAGCTAGCTAAGGTCTCATACCAAGCTCCTTGAGCTTGCTTTAGACCATAGAGAGCTTTATGAAGCTTAAAAACATAATAGGGATGAGTTGAAGAGATAAAAATTGGTGGTTGTTCAACATATTCTTCCTCTTTTAGTTCTTCATTTAGAAATGCACTTTTGATATCCATTTGATAGACTTTGAAATTCTGATGGGCAGCATAAGCAAGAAAATTTCTGATGGCTTCAAGTCTTGCAACAGGAGCAAAGATTTGATCATAATCAATGCCTTCATCCTGTGAGTAACTTTGGGCTACCAGCCTAGCTTTATTTCTCATAATTGCTCCTTGTGCATCCAGTTTGTTCCTAAAGACCCATTTAGTTCCAATGACTGGGTAGTCTATGGGTCTTGGAACTAAATCCCAAACTCTACACCTCTTAAATTGATTGAGTTTCTCTTGCATTACAATAATCCAGTGGGGATCTTGCTCTGCATCTTTTATGGATTGAGGCTCAATTTGAGAAATGAAGCAAGCATGCATCAGATCTTGGTTGAGTTGATGCCTTGTTTTCACACCAGCTGATATGTCTCCAATCACTTGAGATATGGGATGATATCTAAGTGTGACAAGATCAGCAGGTGGAGTTGGTTCATCAACAGCTTGTGGAATTAATTCCTCTTGTAGAATTATATTTGTTGTTGTGGGTTCAACTGCTTCAACAATTTCTTCTTCACTATCTTCATCAATCTATGGAGAAGGATGCAATGTAACCTCTTGGATAAGGTTTAAATCATCCAACTTCTCACACAGATAGGGTATCTGCAAAGTGTCTCTGGTAGAAGAATCCTTCTCCTTGTAAAACATGTTAACTTTATCAAAAGATACATGTACAGATTCTTCCATTTTTAATGTTGATTTGTTAAATACCCTATAAGCCTTGCTGACTTGGGAATATCCAAAGAAAATTCCCTCTACAGCTTTGGCTTCAAATTTTCTTAAGTGTTTCTTGTTATTATTATGAATATAGCATTTATAGCAAAATACTTTAAAATAATCTACTTTAGGTTGCTTCCTCTTAAGTAATTCATAGGGAGTCTTACCCTTAAGTTTATATATTAAACTTATATTAAGAACATTATTTGATGTTCTTACAGCCTCTGTCCAAAAGGATAGGGGCAAATAAGTATCTGCAAGCAATGTCCCAGTAGATTCAATAAGGGTTTTATTTTTCCTTTCAGCTTTTGTTGAGGAGTTCTAGGAGCAGAAAAATAGTGTCTGATACCTTCCTTCTCACAGAATTCTTTCATCAGAAGATATTCAAACTCAGTGCCATAATCACTTCTGATTAATGCAACCTGAGTAGAATACTCAATCTTGATGTTCCTAAGAAAGTCCGTAAGAATATTAAAGTTATCTAACTTATTTCTCAGAAAGAACACCCAAGTGAATCTAGAGAAGTCATCAACAATAACTAGAGTGTTTTACTTTCCTCCTAAACTTTGTACAACTATAGGGCCAAAAAAGTCCATATGTAGCCAGTACAAAATCCTGGGTGAATGAATTTTATTAATAGATTTGAAACTCTTTTAGTTTGCTTGCTTAATTGACAAGCCCTGCAGAGTCCTTCCTTCTTATAAGAACCAGAAGGAAGTCCTCTAACAAGGTTGTCTCTAGATAATTTAGCAATGTTCCTAAGGTTTACATGACCTAGTCTCTTATGCCATAAATCATTAGAGTTACTGATTTGGTTAAATAAACAAATTTCTGAATTAGCAGATTTGAAATTAACTACATATATGTTTCCTTGTCTAATTCCAGTTAAAACAGTTTTGTTTTTATCAGTGTAATAATACAAGAAGACTGATTAAATGATAAATGATAACCTTCATCACATAATTGGCTTATGAATATTAGGTTATGCTTGAGACCACTTATATAGGCTACCTTCCTGAAGGTAACTACTCAAACTTTGACATTTCCATATCCTTCTGTCTGTCCATAGTTAGAGTCTCCAAATATTACTTTTGGTCCAAGCTTTGCTTTGAAATCAGTTAGGTTATCTTTACTTCCTATCATGTGTTTTGAGCAGCCACTATCCAGATACCACTATTCCACTGTGGTAGGATAGTTCTTCACCTGCATAAAAATAGGTTAGGTGTTCTTGACCTAGGTAACCTTGGGTCCTTGATTTATTTCATATTTATAGCAAGAGATATACGAAAATTCAGGTTGGTCCTTATAGCCTAGTGGATGATATCTCCTAGGAGGAATAATCCACTGAGTAAAAGGATTAATAAAGGTTTGATTTTGTTTAAAGTTTTGAAAAGAATTACATTTTCTATTATAAGAAACTGGGTTCGACGAATTATAATAAGTTCATCGATCTGCGTTCGACGAATAGGGATGAGTTCGTCTAACTCCGTTCATAGAATGAAAGTATTCATTCTCTGTGCCCCACGTTCATTGATCGCGGTTCGACGAACCGTATTAAGTTTGTCGAGCATAGTTAGATGAATAATTATACTGAAAATTTGCGTTCATAGTTCGTCAATCTGAGTTCGACGAACCACATTCATTTCGTCGATCTTGGTTCGACGAAACATGTTGAACATAATTTTTATTAAAAATTTTATTTTTCTTTTGTTTAGTCTTATTTAAAACTTCTGTTTCTTTATTAGAGTCTTCTACTCTTTCTTTTCCTTTTTTAGAAATGAATTTAATAGGAGTAGATAGTAAGTTTTTCTGTAAAAGAGGAGGCTGACTGGATGAAGCTCCCAAACCCAGTTTGTCATTAAGCCTGACATTGACAGTACTTGTGATGTTCATCAATTTGATACTTCTCCGGTTAAGGGATTCTTCAAATTCCTTATCCTCAGATAATTTAGTTTTCAAAGATATTATCTGTTCTGAAGCATTATCTAGATCATCTTTGATTTTGATATTTTCAGAAGATAGGTTATCAAATTCAATTAGCTTTTCTCTGAGGAGTTTGATTTCCTTCTCAGATTTAATTAAATCATTGCATAATAATTTAAATTTAGTTTTAAATTGATCTTAAGTAAAATCAAAAGAAGAAATTACCTGATCTTCTTCTGATACAGATTCATCTTCTGAGTTTTTAGCTTCTGAATTAGCAGCTTCAGAGTTGCTGCAAGATGCATTGATTGCCATCAAGTAGACCTCTCTGGCTTTGGTCTCTTCTTCATCCTCACTGGAGCTAGATGAAGACTCTTCCTCTGAGTCACTCCAGGTTTCAGCAACAAATCCTCTCTCCTTCTTTTTGTATTTGCTGGAGGAGGGCTTGCTGGAATGTTTCTTGGAGTATTTCTCCTTTATTTTGTCTTTCTTCTGAGTTTCTGGACACTCTGGTAATATGTGTCTAGGTTTCCTACATCCATAGCAAACTATTTCTTTAGTTGGAGTCTTGTCATACCTTGGCTTATCTTCTTTTCTGGAAGATCTTCTCCTGAAATCCTTCCTAGCCATCTTGTAGAATCTCTTAGCCACGAGACTCATTAACTCTTCATTATCAGGAAGAGCTTCTACTTCCTCAGATGATTTAAAATCAATGCTTTGCTCTTTCCTTCCCGAAGATAAAGTCCTTTGCTCAACTTCTCTGGTCTTGATGAGTTGCTCATAAGACTTGAGCTTGCCCAACAAAGTTTCAGTAGAGATTTCATTTAGTCTTCTGGCTTCCTTGATTGGCTAGATCCTAGAGTCCCATGTGCTAGGGAAACACATAAGGATCTTTTCATATATCTCTGTCAATGAGATGTTCTTGTCTAGAGTTTTCAGCTCATTTAATATGAGACTGAGTCTGTTATATATGTCTGCAACTGTTTCTAACTATTCCTTCTTGAAATTCTCATACTGAGATATCAAGTGTGATCTCCTATCTTTCCTTTCATCAGCAGATCCTGCTATCATAGCATTTAGGGAGTCCCAAATGGCCTTTGCTAAAGTACATTAAGCAACCTTCTGGAATATGTCATCAGACATAGTTTGGGACAGAATGTTCATTACTTTAGCATCAGAAATCTTGGCCTTTTTCTGAGCATCAGTCCACTCAGGTGGTGGAACTTCATTTGTGCTTGTTGTTGTTTCCACTAGTAGTGGGGGACCTATCAAAATGGAATTATATATATCTTCATCAATGGAATTCATGTAAAGCCTAATCCTTGCCTTCCAAAGTGCAAAATTATTAAGATTGCATATTGGAGGTCTGGTGCTTGAATACTCCTTATTTTGTGCCATGATAAAAAGACAAACTATAATAAATAGGATCTATCAAAGATCTTTTGGTTCAGGTGTTAGCCTGTGAAACCAAAGAACAACCCTCTAATACCAATTGAAAGTGAGTGATAGATCTAACTTAACTCTAGAGAGGGGGGGGGGTGAATAGAGTATTAAAAACTTTTAGATAATTTTTATAGTGGATTAAAATAGGTGACATATATATATATAAAGAGAAATATCACAGCATAGAAAATAAACAAGTAAAGGCAATCCAGACGACACAAGTAATTTATAGTGGTTCCCCAATAAACCTGGGTACATCCACTCTTCTACCACCCTGGTAGGAATCCACTACAAGTTTTTGGTCAGGTGCCCTACCACCACAGGTTTTTGCTCAGGTTCCCTGTCACCAGAAGATTTATTTTTCTAAGGGAGATCTAACAACCCTTTGAGCTTTTGATCAGGTGCCCAAAAACTAATCTCAAGTCTTTTGATCAGGTGACTTGTGAACCAAAAGGCTAACTTTTGAATAGAGTTAAAATCATGTACACAGTGAAAGGAAAATGTAAAAAGATGTTGCCTTCTCTGTCTCAAGGCTCTGACAAGACTAGTGGATTTGTTGATGTCAAAGCTCCCCTTGAGTTATATAGATCTGATCAGGAGTGGAAGCTTTACTTCAGGGTGTAGGCCTTCAAAGTGATGTTGCTCTTCAACAAACTTTTAAACTGATTTTGATTTATTGTCTCTTGAAAGCCTGAAGCAAATGAAGAAGAACTCTGTGTATAGAACTCTGTGTGTATGAGAGTTATGTTGTGTTCTTCACTGATTACTGATTACTGATACTTGATCCTTGATCACTGATGCTTGCAATCTTCTGAAAATCACTTTATATATTGATTTTAGATTCAAAAACATTTGAATTTTAAATTCTTTCCTTGAAATCCTTTGCATAATTTTTGGGAGTTGGAACGGCTAATTTAGTCTTGAATGCATTTCCCTAGTAAATTTGCTAGAGTAATAACTCTGTGAAATCCATAATTAATACTGCTAGGTAACAGCTATATTCTTGAGAATATTGAGCATTAATTATCAGAGTATTACTATCTTAATATGATATAATTTGAAATCAAACTGCTATAGTCGAACTGAGAAACTGTAGAGAAGATTATTCAAATAGAACCTGGAAGGAGTTAGTCGAACTCAGCAAGGATTTCGTCGACCTGAGCTCCAAGTTCGTCGAGCTAAGAACTCTCCTTCGTCGAGCTGAGCTCCAAGATCGTCGAATAGAGAATATACTTGCCAATCTGAGCTCCAAGTTTGTCGAATTGAGATAGTCCTTCGTCGAGCTCAACTTCTGATATGAGATCACAGTTCGTCGATCTCATCTAGACTTCTATCGAGCTTAACTCAGAGAAGGAACTCTGAGTTTGTTGATCTGAGATCGACGATCATCGAGCTGAGTTCAGCTATCATCGAATGACTTTTCTGCATTCTTTTTAACTACTTTTCCTCTGAAGTCTTCTGTCTCTAAAGTATTCTGAAGGAGAGTACTGACAATCTAAGTATGTGTTGTTTACCTTGACCTAGAAATAACCCATGCCCCTAGACTATACATGTTGGGTCATCTAATCAATCCTAATAGTGAACCTAGACCAAATCACAAGTAGGGTTCCAAGACACCCTTAGGGAAGGGTAAATCGCACACTTACTTCTCTCTAGCGAGCCAAATGACTAAGGAAGAAGAATAGAGGACATACCCAAGGTATCAGCGTGGAGGTCCCACCGCACACCCAGAAGATCTTAGAGTGCTTCCTATCCCTAGCCAAATGCTGAGCAAAGGATACCTCATAAAGCACAATAAGATCGGGGCACAAGAAAGCATGGCTTCTGAGGTACCCCCTTGGGTCTATTGATAGTTTTTTTTTAAAACGGCCTGCAAATATAGCACCACCGCTGTTTGGAACGACTATATGCAGCCAAAAGTGGTCTGCCAACAGCGTAACTCTGTTGTTCTGGAAGACTATTTGCACCCCCTGCAAGGGCATCCAGGTAATTTTTCCTCGAGAACCCACGGGCGAGTGTCGTGGAACATGGGTGTTAGAACCCTTGTTTGATTTGGGCTAGGTCCACTCTTAGTATGTTGACCAATATGTATAGCCAGGGTCAAGGTCTAGGTCTAAGTTAGTCTCTACAGGTCAGACTTCTCAGGACCAGCTTTGGATTTCTCTCTTAGATCTAAGACTCAGAAGAAATATGTGGATTTCATATCAGTTCGACTTTTGTCGAACTCAGCTCGACGATTGTCGATCTCTAATCGACGATCTCAGAGATTAGTCTCTGAATTGAGCTCAATGATCTATGAGCTCAGGTCGATGTTTTCTCTTTTTGTCAGTAATCTCAAAACGCAGATAGTTGATCTCAGCTCGACGATCTTCCAGCCCAGATCAACGATCTTTCTCTGTGTCTGGTTCCTTTTATTTTTAGCAGTTGTCTTGAAGATTTATTTCCTAATTCATTGATTCTATTTATGTCAAATATTCTCTGGTAGTTAATGCTGACATTATCTAGGCATATAGCCGGTTCTTCACAACATTAACTATGGTATTTCACAGAGTTATTATTCTGACTTATTTGTCAAGACAGTTGGGGAGAAAATTAATTGCCAGAATTTGTAACCGTTTCTCTCCTCGTTTTCTGCAGTAATTTGAGGAATGTTTTTGAATCTCAAAAAGAGATATTCATATTGGTTAATAGATAGACAAGCAAATTCAGAAACTCTCTCACTCTCAGAGAATACAAGCATTTTGTCTGCAATAACTCTCAGAACTCTCCATTCTGCTCTCAAAAAATAGAAGAAGAATAATAAATTTTCATCTTGAGTCTTCTTCTTCAATTCTATCTTCAGGAATATACAGAGAAAGAAAATCAACATCATTCTACAGATTCTGAAGAACAAGAACACCAGTCTATTGAAGATCTACACCATGGACAAAGCTTCCATCTTCCTGAATCTACTCAATATCTCAGGGGGAGCTTTGGCATCATCAAATCAACATAGTCTTCTCATTTTCTTTGAGAAAGAGAAGACTGCCATCTATTTTCTTTAACCTGATCAAAAATCTATTGGTTTTTAGGCACCTGTTCAAAAATCTATTGGTTTTTAGGCACCTGGTCAAAAGCCTGAAGGGTTTCTAGATCTACCTGAAGCAGATCTTGTGGTGATAGGGCACCTGATCAAAAACCTAAGTGGATTCCTACCAGGGTGGTAGAAGTGTGTATGTACCCAGATTTGGGGAACCACTATAATTTTTTTTTGTCGTCTGGTTGCTCATCTTTCCTTATTCCTAATGTGTTTTGTTTGCTTTTGTTTTTAATCCTCTTATACTTATAAGTAACACCTATTTTAATTCCGCATAAAAATTAAATAAAAGTTTTTAATACTCTATTCACCCCTCCCCCTCTAGAGTAGATTTGATCTATCCCCTCTCTTTTAATTGGTATCAGAGGATCATTTCAGTTGGTTATATAGGCTAACACCTGAACCTGAAGATCCTTGATAGATCCTCTTCTCTCTTTCTATCTCTAATACTGGACGACAGTGCTCCTGTGTAAGGGGAGATTGTGCTAGAGGATGACATCAGAACAACAGATGATAAGCTTCAAGTTCCTGTAACTGATGATACAGTTAAGGGGGAGACTCACATTGAGATCCCTGCTCCAGTTTGTAATACTGTTGTTGACCTTTCTGATCAAGACTCTCAAGAAGATCAAGTAATGTCTGATGTTGAACTGCCTGAAAAAGAAGATTCTGCTCATTAAGCCGACATTCCACAGTACTCTTCTAACTATAAAGTAGCAGTCTCTGACTTGAGAGATGACATCAGGAAGGATAATGCTAAAGCAAATTTCCAAGGGGCTTCTCAGCTAAATGTGGACATGCCTACCTCCTTTCTAGCTCAATTAAAAGGATTATTAGATAAGCAGAGGAGGCAAATTGAGATCTATGTGGATGATTCAATCAAAGAACTGAGACAAAATCTGTCTACTGAGATCAAATCCATTAGATTTGAAGTAAATCTGCTGAGGGAAAACACAGTCGTATTCTTCAAGAGGGCTACTCTAACTGTAGATTACAGTATCAATAAGCTAGATGCCTTAGAATAGAAGGAGAATGATACTATTGTGAACATGTGCATCACAACAGAGAATATATAGATGGTTCATGAGGTAACCAAAGCCATAATAGAAAGTAATAAGATTATTTTATGGAGAAGAATGGATGTCTGCACCCAATTCCTAGATGGCCATATGCTGCAAGTGAAGAATGTTGTCACTGCAGGTGTCAATCATTTGGCTTACAAGAACACTTCCTTGGGTAATGTAATCCTTGAAGAAGTCATAAAGGGGAAGAGGTCAATGATAAAGGCCCATGCAGATCACGGTGTATGGACTTTAAATGTTATTAGAGAGGCATTGGGCCTTGATCCTATCATATACAATGAGCTTGTAATTCATAAAGATGGGGATGAATCAGTTTGTGACATAGCTATTATTGTGCCTGCATTCAGTCCCACTACTCAAAGTTGTCCAAAGTAAAGGCAAGTCAATTACAGATGAGGAAGAGGAAGCCCGATAAAGCATGAAAAGACATAGAGAAGAAAAGGAGACCAGACAATAATTTGAACGATGGAGTCCTCAATCTAGAACTATCATTTTATCTACATGGGATCAAATTAAAGAGAACAAGACTGACAGGGCAAAACTTATCTGTTCAATTGAATGGGCCAAGTTTGAGAGGAAAGAAGAAGTGAGAAGCAAATTCAGAAAAGATAAGAAAGCTGGTACATTTCAGATAGATGCTCCAGAGCCAAGCAGATACTTTCCCAAGCCTTACAGTTACTTTGAGAGGCAGAGACAAAAGAAGAAAGAGGTTAAAGACAAATTGGCTAAAAGATTTAGCAGGGTCATTGTCATTAAGGAACCTGAAACCTAACTATAAAATATGTAATAGGTTCTTTAAGGCTAGTGGAAAATGAACAATTATTGTAGGCACACTACTATTTTTATTTATACTGTTTGTGATATTTATATTTGTCGGTTTGTGTCATTTTCTGATCTTTATTAGTGCAATTATTATTATTTTTTGAGTTAGTGTATATCATTGAGTAGGGTTCTAACTTCTTCAAATATAGAGAGATTGTTGGGTCCCTTGATCACAATGTCCCAGATTTGAAGAAGGCATACAAGTCAATAATATACAAAAGCATGTATTTGATATTTGTCTAAATTCATATATGCAGGATGTTTATTATTCCATGATTAGACATGCTCAATATGTTAGAGGATTGGCTGGAAAGAAATTAGAATACTTAGAAGAGGCATAATATTTCCTAAGCACAAAAGCATTGAGTGAGTACAAATCACTTAATGCCTGGGGCCAAAAAGCATCGACATATAACAAGTCACTCAAAGCCACAGTGAAGATGCAGTGAAATTCAGTTAAGTATAGAAGAATTGAGTGATGAACGTGAAAGTGAGGGGATAGATCTGATTTACTCTAGAGGGGGGGGGATGAATAGAGTATTAAAATCTTTTAAGTACTTTTTATAGCGGAATTAAGATAAGTGTTACTTATAAGTAAGAGAAAAATAAATCATAAGCAATCACAGCACAGCAAAAAATAAAGAAAGATGAGCAACCAGACGACACAAGAATATTATAGTGGTTTCCCAAATCTGGGTACTCGACTCTTCTACCACCCTGGTAGGAATCCATTTAGGTTTTTGATCAGGTGCCCTATCACCACAAAATCATTTTCAGGTAGATCTAGAGACCCTTCAGGCTTTTGATCAGGTGCTTAAAAACTAATAGGTTTTTGATCAGGTTCCCTATCACCAAGTTTACTTTTGAAGGGAGTAATAACCCTGTACAAAAAAAGGTAAAAGGAAAAAGTTGATGGCAGTCTTCTCTTTCTCAAAGCAAATGAGAAGACTTAGTGGATTCTTGTATTGCCAAAGATCTCCCTGAGATATTGAGTAGGTTCAGGAAGATGGAAGCTTTTTCCATGGAGTAGGTCTTCAATGGACTGGTGTTATGTTCTTCAGAATCTATAAATTAATATTTATTACTGTCTCTGTAGGTTTCTGAAGATCAAAATTGAAGAAGACTCAAGATGAGGTTTTTGGTGTTCTTCTTCTATTTCCTGAGAGCAGTAAGAGTTCTGAAGACTGAAAGAGATCTTAGAGAGAGATTTTGAATTATAGAATGAGAAAGTCTCTCTGTAGGGTTTTCTAATAGAAATCAGTCTGCGTCTCTATGCCCTTAAAGAATCGAATAATACTGTTGCTTTGAATTTCAAAAACCATACTTAATTTACTGCAGATATCGAGGAGGAAATAGCTAGAATTGCTGGCATTTAATTATCTCCTCAACTATCTTGGTAAATAAGACAAAGTAATAACTCTGTGAATACCATAGTTAATGCTCCAATGGAATGGTTATAAGCCTTGAGAATATTAGCATTAACTACCAGAGATTATTAGTCATAAATAGAATCAAGAAAATAAGATTTAAATCTTCAAGACTGATGTTATAGACAAGTAGTCGAACACAAGATAAAATCGTTGATCTGAGCTAGGAGATCGTCGAGCTGATTTCAGCTATCTTCGAACTGAGAAAACTGTGAAGAGATAAGAAATCGTCAACCTGATGATGTAGGCTAGGGGGGAGACTCACCAGAGCGACCGGCTAAAGGTTTATTACCTCGCTCGACTATCACGACGCTACACTCGCACACGACCGCACCGCACGCTAAATACGCAGGATTATCTCGTTAAGCCAACGCACGGATAGCCAACCCGCAAGGGGAGCAAATAAGGGCGATAAGCCAATATTCTCTCTGGCTAAATGGGCCAATATTGGACCCGGCCGAGCGATGTTGTACCAAAAGCGATCCACCGGAAAACCACGATTCGAAAAGTGGTGGATCTCTCCCAACAAAAAGATGCGAGGTTCGCCAAACCTTGTTCGGAAAATAATCACTATGGAAAACTAATGCAACCCAACCGGGATTAAACACCAAGACTATTCTATGCTTCAAAATCCACGCAAAAATTGTCCGGCCACCGGAAAAATCAAGAGGGAATCACAAGCGGTGGAGAAGTTCGTTACCCCAATCGGAATAGGTGATTCCGACTATTTTCGTAGGAACACTTCCCCACGGTTCCGCCGGAGTTGAGCCGAATGGATGAAGACTATCCGCCTTCGCCGCGTCACGCCAAAGTTCCGTTCCTCGTAGGAGAGGATGCCACTCCCGGCCTCACTCCTAGCAAAGGAGTTGGCCGAATCTTCTACAAGGGGGCTCGGGTTGGAGGATGAGGAGATGGCTCGGGTTGGAGTGGTGGTCGGCCGAACTATTGGGAAAGGGTGGCCGGGTAGAGGGAGGTAGGAAGTCGGTGGCTTGATGAAGAGAGGGGGAGAGGTGATGGCCGAATGGGGTGGTTGGGAGAAGTGAGGGAGGCGGCTAGGGAGAAGAGAGGGAGTTGGGGAGAGGGGCGGCCGAAATGTGACGGAAGAGAGAGAGAATGAGAGTGGCGGCTAGGGGAAGAGGGAGAGGGAGAGAGAGCAAGAGGAGAGCAAGGTTAGGGTTTGGGGGATTCTTTTTTTTCATTCAACTTCATGAAAACAAAATACAACATGCCTATATATAGGCTTAGCATAAGGGTTTTGGCTAAGTGTAGCCCAAATAGAAAATAAACATTTCATGACATAAAAGCATCAAAATGAGTAGTTCTCAAAACAAAATAAATTATGTGGTTGTCTTGCGCCGCGGGCGGAGGTTGTAGCGACGTTCCGTACGATCATCGCGGCGCCGCAAATCCCTTGTTGGAGACGAGGGGGAATCTTCCGTTAGTGTGCCATCATCCAAAAGGTGGGGGCCGTCGTCTCCATCAATCCTCCCTCGCGTGAAAGGACTCATCACCGATGAGTGAGCTTGAAGATACCGTCGAAGAAGACCCTCATCCAAAAGAGTAACTTCCGCTTCCGGGAGCCAAGAGTCATCCGAAGCGGGGCGATCACGCCAACGAATCAAGTAGCGGCGCACATCGCCATCAGCAGAGGGGAACACGTCATCCTGAAGAATCCTGTCCGGCAAAAAATCTGTCCTGGCAAACCTGGGGAAAGCATTAGGCAGCAAAGGGGGAAAATCTAATGCATCAACATTAAGCCTACCTCCGTTGGAGACCGGTGGAGAAAGTGTTCCATAGCCCCCCTCAACCCCATGCCCAAGAGACTGTGAAGTGGAATTAAATGGACAAGAAGATAATTCAAGTGGCGGAGCAATATATGGCGTTAAATTCGAAACATTAAACACGGGGGAAATCCCCCAGTCAGGTGGTAATTCCAACAAAAAAGCATTGTCTCCTAGTTTCTTGATAAGCCGAAAAGGTCCCGCTCGCCGATCTGCCAACTTTTTTAAGGTGCCTGTAGGCAACCGTTCAGGAATGAGACACACCATGACCAAATCGTCAACCTTCAAGTGGGACACTCTTTTGTGTGCGTTGGCATTAGCTTGATAAGACGCATATTTTGTGCTAAGTGTCTCATTTATGTGCTTATGCAGATCATGAATGTGAGAGGCAAAATCTTGTGCGAATTGGCTTGATTTATAAGATGGGGGTAACGGAATCAAGTCAAGGGGCACCGAGGCCTTATAGTCATGCACAATTTCATTCGGGGATAGACCCGTGGACCTATTTTTGGAATTATTGTATGCCAACTGAGCGTGCGGAAGGATAAGGGCCCATGTACCCTTGTGGTCTCCCACAAGGCAGCGTAGCAGACTACCTAAACTTCTATTTACAACCTCCATTTTCCCATCCGTCTGCGGATGGTAGGCCGAAGAAAATAGGAGTTTGGTGCCCATTATCCTCCACAAGGTTTTCCAAAAATAGCTCGTGAACTTTACGTCTCTATCAGTGACTATCGATTTTGGGACGCCGCGGTGACCTACGACCTCTTTAAAATAAAGTTGGGCGACATGTGACGCATCATTAGTTTTACTACAAGCGATAAAGTAAGCCATCTTGGAAAAACGGTCAACGACAACTAAGATCGAGTCGTGACGCCTAAACGTGATCGGAAGGCCGAGAATGAAATCCATGCTAACGTCTTCCCAAGGCATCGAAGGGATCGGGAGGGGGGTGTAAAGCCCGGTGTTTGTTTTGTTTCCCTTGGCCAACTAGCATGCCCGACAACTACCCACGACTTTACTAACCATGGTCTTAAGGCCGGGCCAATAAAATTTGTCCTCAACTAACGCGATAGTCTTATCACGGCCAAAATGACCTCCTAACCCGCCACCATGCAGTTCCCGCACAATGAAATGACGTAGGGATGAGCGGGGAATACATAACCTCGAGTGATTGAAAAGATACCCGTCACGAATGTAAAACGCAGAAATGGTCGTGGGTTGATTTTCCTGAGTGGCGAAATATATGTCCTTGAAATCTGGGCAGTGGGCATATTCGTCCTTAATCCTATCAAAGCCCACCACCTTATCTTCTAAGGTGGATAGTAATAAGGTGATGCGACTAAGGGCGTCCGCTACGCGATTGAGGGTGCCCTTTAAATGCTTGATGATGAATGTGTACTCCTGAAGATAGGAGACCCACTTAGCATGTCGCGGGCTTACCTTAGACTGCGAATTGATGAAGCGTAGCGCCTCGTGATCGGAGAGGAGGACGAACTCCTTCGGAAGCAAATAGTGCCGCCAATGTTGGAGGCATCGGATGACCGCGTAGAACTCCCGGTCATAGTTAGAATAGTTCAACTTCGGACCGGCAAGCTTCTCGCTGAAGTACCCCACCGGGTGACCTTCTTGACTCAATACCCCCCCAATTCCTACCCCCGAAGCGTCACAAGATAATTCAAAAACCTTGGAGAAATCTGGGAGTCGCAAGAGGGGGGCTTCGGACATGCGTGCCTTGATTAACTGAAAAGCCTTGGCGTCCGACTTCGTCCAAACAAACTCACCTTTTTTCATGCACTCGGTTATGGGCGCCATTATGCTACTAAAATCATTAATAAACCGCCGGTAGAAAGTGGCGAGTCCGTGAAAACTCCGCACGTCCCGAATGTTGGAGGGCTCGGGCCATTCCTTTATGGCCCCCACCTCTTGGGGTCTACATGGATGCCTTGGGAGCTAACGATGTAACCGAGGAATTCGACGGAGGTTACGTGGAAGGTACATTTTTTTATGTTCATGAATAACTTTTCGGATCTTAACGTGGTTAGGATGACTCTTAGATGCACCTCATGGTCACTCGTGGAGGTGCTAAAAATCAAGATGTCGTCAAAATACACCACAATGAATTTCCCCATGTACGGTTGAAAAACATGGGTCATCATCCTAGAAAACGTGCTGGGCGCGTTTGATAGCCCAAACGGCATCACTAACCACTCATAAAGGCCCTCCTTAGACTTAAAGGCAGTCTTCCACTCATCCCCCTCTCTAATTCGGATCTGGTGATAACCACTACGAAGATCCAACTTGGAGAAGATCGAGGCGCCGACCAACATATCTAACAAATCGTCGAGGCGGGGGATTGGGAATCGATACTTGACAGAGATTTTGTTTATGGCCCGACTATCCACACACATCCGCCACGAGCCGTCCCTCTTGGGGGCAAGTAAGGCGGGCACTGCGCATGGACTCATGCTGTGGCGGATAAATCCCTTGCTCAATAAGTCCGAAATCTGGTTTTGTAATTCTGAATGCGCCGACGGATTGAGGCGATAATGGGGAAGGTTGGGTAGGGAGGAACCGGGGACGAAGTCAATGGCGTGTTGGATGTACCGCATGGGGGGTAACCCAGACGGGAGCTCGTCCGGATACACATCCACAAACTCCTCGAGGAGTGACCGCAATGCCGGGGGTAAGCGCTCACTAATCGCCGCATCGGCCTTAACTTGGAGGCAAACTAACGCATAGAGAACTCCGTCCATGAAGGTGGCCCGGGTGAGTTCCTTCCTACCAATAAGACCCAACGCTCTCTTCTCGACTGGGATGACGATGTCCTTAGACGGGGTCGACGGATCCTTCGGAGGAGAGGGCTTCAAGACAATGACGCGGCCATTGAACTTGAATTCATAAGTATTAGCCCGACCGTAGTGGGTGACGTCATGGTCAAATAACCAAGGGCGGCCAAGTAAGACGTGACACGCATCCATGGGGATGACATCACACCAAATCGATTCGGTGTATGCCTTGATGGTGAGGGGAACTAGACAACGCTTCGCTACGGGGAGGGATGATTTGTTCACCCACGCCACCTTATAAGGGTGGGGGTGTGGCTCCGCAACTAGGGACATGCGCTTCACGGCGGCCTCAGAGACGACATTCATGCAACTACCGCTATCTATGATCAACCTACACCACTTTTCACTGCTCTTGAAGTTTAACGAGAAGATATTTGTCCTATTCCATTCTTCTAACGGCCTAGGGGTGGCCAAAATACATCTCATCACCATCAAGTGGGAGTCATCATCCATATCACTCGGCATGCCATCCGATTCACTACACTCTTCCGCTTCATAAGTGAGGTCGTCAGATCCGCCAACGGCGTCTAACAGTGCTAGAGGCTTGGGTTTAGTAGGACAATCATTAGCATAGTGTCCTTGAACCCCGCAAGCAAAACAGGTGACGTTCGTCCTGCTGACTCTCCTTATCGGCACTCTTTCTCCCGTTGGACTCCTATTGTTTTTAGTCGTCACCACTATGGAGGAAGAATCGGAGAACCGGTACTTCCCTTTATCCTTATAGCTGGGTGCAGGGGGGGTCCTAAGATGGATTTTCCCTTTTGGAAAGGGCGCGATTTTCCTTTCAGCGCGTTGTGCTTCTCGATGTCTAACGCAGCGTTGAAGGTCACGTGTAAATCCGTGTGGCCGTACCGCAATAACTTCCCTTGGATGTCGGGGTTGAGGCCCTTACGGAACCTAGAGAGGGTGACCTCGGGCATCTCATTCACATCGCAACGGACCATCATATCCTTAAGCAAGCTCATGTATTCAGAAACCGACCTCGCCCCTTGCTTAAGGGTAGCCAGCTCATCAAACATCTGTGTTCGATGGTACGTGGGGACGTATTGCTCGGTCAACCTAGCCTTCATATCGTCCCAACCGAGGGGCCTAACGCCGTTCTCTACTCGTAAGCGCCTCTCTTCGTTCAGCCAAAAGATCTTGGCTCGCCCTAGTAGTTTCATCCGTGCTACCCGCACCTTGTCCGCATCGTTGAGAGCATACCATTCGAAGTAGCACTCAATCTCCATGACACAGTCCTGAAAGACTTGGGGGTCTCCCAATAGGAAGGCGGCTTAACTCGGACAGCCCGAGTAAGATCAAACTCATAGGGTGCTCGAGGGGCGTGCTCGTTAGGAGGGTGGGGGTAGGGATTGTGATTTTCTCCCGCCCGTGGGTGCGGAGGTGGATTACAAGGTACTCCTTGTTGCAACCTCATGGCATGAATAGCCTCTCGAATAGCCGTCATCTGCTCCGTGAAGTCCTGACGGAGCTCCTCAATCCCCGTGAGGGGACGACCCTCCGGCCGGTCATCGTCCATATTGGAAGATGACGGAGGATATTCCGTACCGAGCCTAGTGCGCATGCACAAGTGAAGAAACAGTTTTAGACAGACCACTGGTGGAATTAATCCCGCTAGATACCTTCCCGAAAACAAGACTTTTTTTGATTTTCTTACTAAGAAAAAAATGAGGGTGATTAAAAAAAAATTCTGATTTTTTTTGCTGAAAATTAAGAAATCTGCACCGCTATTGGCAGACCAAAACAGATTTTTTTTTTGTGATTTTGACAACTAACGCGCTAACAAAAGTGCGGGGAACGTGACACAAAATGGTGGAGGGGGTCAATTAGGAAATTGACGTGAACCTCCCTCTGATACCAAATTGATGTAGGCTAGGGGGGAGACTCACCAGAGCGACCGGCTAAAGGTTTATCACCTCGCTCGACTATCACGACGCTACACTCGCACACGACCGCACCACACGCTAAATACGCAGGATTATCTCGTTAAGCCAACACACGGATAGCCAACCCGCAAGGGGAGCGAATAAGGGCGATAAGCCAATATTCTCTCCGGCTAAATGGGCCAATATTGGACCCGGCCGAGCGATGTTGTACCAAAAGCGATCCACCGGAAAACCACGATTCAAAAAGTGGTGGATCTCTCCCAACAAAAAGATGCGAGGTTCGCCAAACCTTGTTCGGAAAATAATCACTATGGAAAACTAATGCAACCCAATCGGGATTAAACACCAAGACTATTCTATGCTTCAAAATCCACGCAAAAATTGTCCGGCCACCGGAAAAATCAAGAGGGAATCACAAGCGGTGGAGAAGTTCGTTACCCCAATCGGAATAGGTGATTCCGACTATTTTCGTAGGAACACTTCCCCACAGTTCCGCCGGAGTTGAGCCGAATGGATGAAGACTATCCGCCTTCGCCGCGTCACGCCGAAGTTCCGTTCCTCGTAGGAGAGGATGCCACTCCCGGCCTCACTCCTAGCAAAGGAGTTGGCTGAATCTTCTACAAGGGGGCTCGGGTTGGAGGATGAGGAGATGGCTCGGGTTGGAGTGGTGGTCGGCCGAACTATTGGGGAAGGGTGGCCGGGTAGAGGGAGGTAGGAGGCCGGTGGCTTGATGAAGAGAGGGGGAGAGGTGATGGCCGAATGGGGTGGTTGGGAGAAGTGAGGGAGGCGGCTAGGGAGAAGAGAGGGAGTTGGGGAGAGGGGCGGCCGAAATGTGACAGAAGAGGGAGAGAATGAGAGTGGCGGCTAGGGGAAGAGGGAGAGGGAGAGAGAGCAAGAGGAGAGCAAGGTTAGGGTTTGGGGGATTCTTTTTTTTCATTCAACTTCATGAAAACAAAATACAACATGCCTATATATAGGCTTAGCATAAGGGTTTTGGCTAAATGTAGCCCAAATAGAAAATAAACATTTCATGACATAAAAGCATCAAAATGAGTAGTTCTCAAAACAAAATAAATTATGTGGTTGTCTTGCGCCGCGGGCGGAGGTTGTAGCGACGTTCCGTACGATCATCGCGGCGCCGCAAATCCCTTGTTGGAGACGAGGGGGAATCTTCCGTTAGCGTGCCATCATCCAAAAGGTGGGGGCCGCCGTCTCCATCACCTGAGCTCTTAGATCGTCGAGCTAAGTTTAGAGAATAAACTTTTAGATCGTTGAAGGGATATCCACGATCGTCAAGCTGAGTTCGACGAAAGTCGAACTGATATAAATATCACAGAATTCTTCTAAGTATGAGTTCTTGAATGAAATCCAAAGCTTGTCTTGTGAAGTCTGACCTAATGAGACTAATTTAGACCTAGACCTTGACCCTGGCTATACAGGTGGGTCAACAACCTAAGAGTAGACCTAGCCCAAATCCAAACAAGGGTTCCAACAATCTTCCTCTATTTGGGTGAGGTCACTCAACAAAGCATAAAACTGAAAATACAATGCCATAGATATCTGATAGAATGTAAATTATCAGCAAATATAATATAGCAATGTAATGCACATATAGTTCAGGTAAAACAATAAAACAGTAAAGTGCAGAAAGTAAATTAAGGATTAGCAGGAGGAGGAGTAGAAGAAGTTTTTGCAAAAAACGATCTTCCTTGATGAGTCTTCTGCTTCCCTTTTTGACATCTTTAGATCTTGCTCACCAAGAGTTTTCTGAGAAGCAGCTATTGGTACAATTGCTTCAGTATGAAGAGTCATATACTCTGCTAAATTGAAAACTTTCTTACTGACCTGCAGCTTTTCAAGTTCTTTTTCTCTATAAGAAGACATGATAGAAAACTGAGAGGGGTCTTGACCTTATTTTCTGGCTTTATTCATCTGAGATAGACCAATCAGTTCATTAAGTCTAGCCATCCTGAAGTTAGGATCAAGCTCTAGATCAAAAGGAGGAGAAGGAGGTCTCTCTGAATTTAGTCCTTGAGCATCCTGAGGTAACTTCTGAGGCAGATTTCTGAATTGAATAGAATGGACTTGGAAATTTGTTGCAATAGGATTCTGCTGCTTCTGTCTAGAGTAAAGTGATTTAGGAGGTGGAGCTTCACTAAACTTGCCTTTAGTCTTATGAGAGTAGGCATGACTCTGAGACTAAGAGGAGGCTGGCTTCTGGTCTTGAGAGGGTGCTGGCTTCTGAGGCTGAGAGGCAACTGATCTTGGGGACTGAGTGATATTTGATCTTTAAGACACATTCCCTTAGGCTACTGCAATAAGAGGAGGAGGAGGAGGTGGATCTTTCCTGAATTTCTTCACAGGAGAGGATCCAGACTTCTTCTTCTTCTTTTGTGCTTTAACTTGATTTCTAGACAGCTTCATCCACTGAGGAGTTTTTGGAGTGAGAGGAATGTTGTGCAAAATGTAATATGGAACATCATTATCAGGATTGGGCTTGGGAGTAGCCTTTGCTGGAGCTTTCCTCTTCTTTGATTTGGATTTCTTGGCATTGTAAGATTCAGAATCATCAGAATCATTAACTGTGTCATCTTCAGAAGAACCTAGAGGATTGTCATATAAAGCATCTATTGCTTCTATTATTTCCTATGAAATTTTCTTGCCTGCTTGAGGAGGATGTAGAATAGCTTGAGGAGGGACAACAATCTCTAAAAGCATCTGTGTCTTTAACAATCAGAAGAAAATCATTTATCTCAGTTTTTTTTTTGCATTTGTTCAATCTCTAGTGCAATATCCTATGAAATTAAATCATCTAGATTTGGTATAGGACTATCATCCATAACATAAGTTGGGCCAACAGGTTCCACAACTATGTTAGTAACAAGGCTTGCCTGAATGGCCTGAATAGTTTCTATACTAACTGGAGCTGTATAGCAAATGACATCTGTGCAATATTTCGGAGAAACAAATAAAAGAATGTTTCTATATAAGAGATCAAAAGAATCTAGAATTGATTTCAGTTCAATTGCTGGAGAAATGGAACAGTCTTCAGACATGAAAACCAAAGAAGGAACTGAATCAACTGTCTCAGAATCAGTGTCCAAAAATTCTATGAGATCTGCATCTGGTATCTCAGTATCAACAAACTCTATCTCTATTGCTATTGTTGGAAGGGTCAATACTGGAACTGAAACTGCTGTTGTTGTACCTAGAACAGCTTCATAGGACATCTCCCCCTGCCTGGTTTCAGTAAATACTGGAACCAGGCCCCTGGATGAAGAAGGGCAAGAGGAGGCAGCAAGAAGGACAACAATTGATGAAATAGAAGCAGATAGAGGTGAGATTGCCTCTGCTATCAAGGATTTGAGGGATGGAGTTATAAGCTCCAAGAGAGTGGTGATGGAAGGAGAGTCCATTTGCATGAACTCAAGAGGGGTTTGAGTTGATACAGTTGAGTGAGAGATGAGAGGAGGGAAATATGTAATGATTTCATCCTGTAATGGAGATTTTGGTGGAGTAAGAATTGGTGTTGAATCAAGGTTAATAGGGGAATTCTGATGGGAATGATGTTCAGGAGATATATGAGATGTGATTGGGGATAGAGGAGGAGTGAGAAGATTGAAGTTTGGGAGGGTTAGGGTGTTGATGGATGGAGTTGTAATAAGATGTGATGGAGTAGGAGATTATAGAGGGGTAGTGTGAAGTGATGGAGATGATGGTGGTGTTCGAATTGAGGTGGATGGTTGATGGACAGCAGGAGGGTTGGCTGGAGGAGGAGTAGGGAATGCTTCTTCAGGGTGAGGAGAGGCTGTGACTTCCCTAGTGTCCTCAGCTGTTCTAGAAGAGGTGGAGGCCTGGGATGGCTTTGGTATAGTCCTTTCCCATTTACTAAACAAGGAGGAGTCCAACCTCTTACTGGCATTAATAAATATGGTCTGAGAGACCATTATTCAGAAGCCTTAGACTGGAAGAAAATTCCCAGAATCCTCCCAAAGAAAACCTCCTTCTTGGAGTTCTTTCTTTTTATCAAATTAAAGAACAACTTAGCCCAGTTGATGGATTTCTTATTGACTAATATAGACATGATTGAGAACTGTTGCCTGTTAATATTATCATGGGCAGAGTGCTTGCCCATCAGAACCGTCCCCACTATATCTGCTAAGAACTTATATTCTACAGGAAAATTTTTCTTAAGCAACTTGGATGGTATTCACTCTGGATGACCCATCCTAACCAGCATGCTACTGTACTCAGAACTATCTTGTTCTAGAGTTTTTTCTCCATTAACTAATTCAAACAGTTCAGAAATAATAACTGGGGAAAGAATAACATGTTGACTTGAGATGGTTCCAACCATAGACGAGTCATCAGGAGTTGTTGACGTATAAACCCATTCTTTTATTTTTGTTACTTGCAATTTGATCCTTGTAGTCATGATCTTCCTCAGGACTTGATCTTCACAGAGCTTCAGCATGTCCGTGAATATTTGATCGCAATGACTGAAGGAGTCGAAGTCGATGTTGAAGCCAGCATCGAACTTCATCACTGACAGGATCGCCGTTGGAATCGCCATAGATTTCTGCAAAAGTGAGAGAGATCAAGTGCAAGGGAATTTGGAAAGCGTGGGATAGAGCTCGAAGAGAAACCTTAATATAGGTTTTTGGAATGCGAAAGGACGATCTCTGTCCTACGATAAAAAAAAACTTTGATCTTAGGTTGACGACAAATTTATAGAAAAATACAATCGTCGGCCTCTTAATGAAGAGAGGAAAATAGATCGTCGATCTTTGGTCGACGATGTATTTTCTGAAGTAAAGTCGTCGATCTCCAGTCGATGATTTTAAGTTCACACAGAGCTGTCGTCGATCTCAGGTCGACGATAGAGCTCAAGAGGAGTTCGCAGATCGTCGATCTTCGTTCGACGATTTGTGAATAAATCCTCTACCCTAGACAGAAATTAAATTAATCCATTCCATTTATCATTCCAAGCTGATTTAGGAAAAAAAATAGATGTTTCTTTTCATCCAAAGGCTTGGTGAAGATATTTGCTCTTTGAAAATCAGTGGAGATAAAGTTAAGATTAATTTTGTTTTTGTCTACACACTCTCTAATGAAATGATGCCTTATTTCTATATGCTTGATCCTACTATGATGCATTGGATTTTGTGTTATGGATATAGCACTAGTACTATTGCAAAATGTAGTTGAATTATTTAAGTTGTATCCATAATCCAGTAGTTGGTTTTGTATCCACAAAATTTGTGAACAACAACTGCCAACTACAATGTATTCAGCCTCTGTAGTTGAAGTGGACACTGATCTTTGCTTCTTATAAAACCAAGACACAAGCCTATAACCAAGGAACTGGCATGTTCCTGACTTGCTTTTCCTGTCTACTCTGCATCCAGCATAGTCAGGATCTGAGTATCTAGTTAACTCAAACTCTGACTATGTTGGATACCAAAGTCCTAGATCAAGGCAACCCTTTATATATCTTAAAATTCTTTTTAGCAAAATATAGTGAGATTCTTTAGGATTCACCTAGAACCTAGCATAAAGATATGTAGAGAACACGATGTCTGGTCTACTTGTTGTAAGATATAATAGAGACCCAATAATGGCCCTATAAATTTTCTGATCAACAGATTTTCCATGCTCATCAGAATCTATCACAACATTTGCAGCCATAGGTGTCTTCATTGCTGAGGCATCACACATCCCAAATCTTTTAACAAGCTCCTTAGCATATTTAGATTGGAAGATGAAGATGCCATCAAATGATTGTTTCACTTGGAGCTCAAGGAAATATGAAAGTTCACCCATACTGCTCATCTCAAACTTTGAATGCATAAGGTCAGATAACCTTTTGCATAGTTTGGGATCAGTAGAGCCAAAAATAATATCATCTACATAGATTTGTGAAAGTCTCTAGTGTCGACTAAATCCACCTATGGGGGGGGGGAATAGGTGTTGTGCAGTCTTTTACGGAATTAAATTAACCTGCACAAATTAATAAACACAACACAGAAAATACACAGTGTTATAGTGGTTCCCCGATTTGGGTACGTCCACTTTCCCTCTTCGACCTATCTCCCACCAAGGGACGACTCGGTCACTTCTCCAACCGGATTGAAATCCAATCCTCACACTAAGGAAGGAACCCTTCTAATAAAGGAGTCACAACTCCACCACCACGGGTTGCACCCAACCCTTACAACTAGGAATAAAAATTCCTTTACAACAAAACCAAAATAGAATGTAAAAGAAAATACAAACAAAGCTTTTGGAGATTCCGATGTCCTTCTTCGTTCGTTGAAGCTTTCTTGAAAGTTACGAAGAGTCCACAACCGGATTTCTCTCTTGGAGAGGATCTTGTCAAGATCGGAGGTGACAAGTAAATGCGGCGGCGATGCTTTGTAGATCCAAACTTCTTGACAAAGCAATCAAGGTCTACTAACGATCTCAGTCAGATCAATCGTCTTCACCTATTCGGAATGGAGAACTAGTCTCGTTCAACGAATCGAGAGACAAGAGATCTCAAGAGAGATGCGTAAGACGCACTGCTAGCCTCGGTGCTGTCGCCGGAAGATCAAAGAAGATCGTAGATTGGCGGCGACGACGAACTACGAGCGGCGACAAGCGATCGGCGATTTTCAAGATCGTCTAGGGCACGGCGTCGGCTGCTTTTGATTTCTTGTGAAAGGATACTGTAGAAGTTCAAAATATGCTAGTATACATACTAAAGCCAACCCTAATGACCGTTGTGGGGCCCACAAGGAGAAACCTTAGCCCCGGCCTAAACAGCGCACGACACCTTGGTTCGGTCCAGCTAGCGAGAAAAAATGCCTAAGGCAAAATCGGCGGGAATCGTTGGTGATTCCCGTCGAAGTAGGCGGGAATCATTCACGATTCCCGTCGATTCTGCCTTAGCAGAATCTCTGTCTGGAAAACTGTCAGCCGAAAGAAGTCGGCGGGAATGCAGACTGATTCTCATCGAAGTCGGTGGGAATCACTTACGATTCCCATCGATTCTGCCTTGGCAGAATTCGTGTTGGATAACTGCCAGCTGGAAGGAAGTCGGCAGGAATGCAGACTGATTCTCGACGAATTGGCGAGAATCACAAATGAATCCCGTCGAGATCGGCGGGAATGACTTAGTGATTCCCGTCGATTTTGACTTAGAAGATTTTTCTCTTCCTTCCTTTGAAGACTTGGTCTTTGACCCATCTTTGCTCCTTCTTCTGCTCTTGATCTACCTCGACCCTGTACTTGAAAATAAGTACGCTCTAATAAAGAGAGCACACATTAGTCAACACACTGATCTACTCAACGAGGGATTACGTTGCGCAGACCGGTGTATATTGACCCATTTCACCCTGACATTGGTGTGTACTTAGCATGGAATAACTGCAAGCACAACTTGATAGAAGATCGTCAAATACATTGTCAATTCACCTTAGCTTGTTCAGGGGCTTCTTCAAATCAGGTACATTGTGGATACAATACCCAACAATCTCCCCCTATTTGAAAAAGCCTAAACCCTACAAGCTAAGGTGAATAGAATAGATGGGAATGAAAATAATAAAATGAAAATGAAGTTAAGAGTGAAGTTCATTACCATTCACATGAGATCATACTTAGCATTAGAAGCCACCTTAGCCTTAGTCGAGAGGGTAATCTCCCCCTTTTCGGCTTCTGCAAATCTGGGACTTCACTTGGAGCACAAAGCTCCCCCTCAGTTCTTGCATCTGTGCCCGATCTTGAGTTCCTCGCTGATGCCCCCCTTGATCCAAGAGCATGGAGCCCTTTAGTCTTCAACCTTCATAGTTCAGCATGACGAGTTCAGTTTTAAAGAGACTGAACTTGGCCTCATCTACGGGCATTGTTAAGATATTAGCAATCTGTTTATCCGTGGGGACATAGCAGAGAGAGATATCTTTGTTTTCCACATGCTCCTGAATGAAGTGGTAGCGCACTTCAATATGCTTTGTTCTGCTGTGCGACACTAGATTGTTCGCAATTGCTATTGCACTCGAGGAGTCGCAATACATAGGAACTTCTCTGAACTGCAAGTCATAATCTTCGAGTTGATTTCTGATCCATAGAAGTTGTGCGCAACAGCTGCCTGCTGAGATGTACTCAGATTCAGCCGTAGAGGTTGTGACATAGTTCTGCTTTTTACTATTCCACGAAATAAGCCTTCTTCCGAGGAATTGGCACGTCCCGAAAGTGCTTTTCCTATCTGAAAGTTAGGTGATAAGATCTATCTACCTCTAGAGGGGGGGGGGTGAATAGAGTAAGTTCAAATAGATTGATGTATTTAAAACTTTTGATTTACTTAGTGTAGAAAGTGAGTTATGCAATGGTTAAATATATGATAAAGCAAATAGCACACAGCACACAGCAAGAAGTAAACATAAACCACAGAAGACACAAGGAAATTATAGTGGTTCCCCAAACTTGGGTAGTCCACTCTTCTATCACCCTTTGATTGGAATCCACTGCAGGATGGTTGATCAGGTGTCCTGGGCACCACCAGATTTTTTGATAAGGTGTCTTGCCACCACTGATTTTGACAAGGTCTCAGCTAACCAAAAGGGTAACTTTTGAAGGGAGTTAAAGCCCTGCACAGATGGAATAAGGTAAAGAAAGGATGAGTATGCTTCTCTGTCAACTATCAGAGAGAAGCTTGTGGATTTTGATGTTGTCAGAGCTCCCCCTGAGATGTAGATGAGTTCAGGTAGAAGAAGCTTTGCACAAGGGTGACAGGCTCTTCACTGCTTGTCCTTCTTCAGCAATAGATAACTCAGAAACTGAGTGTTTGATGTCTGAAGGTAGAAGGCAGTCTGTAGAAGAGTTGATTGCAGAGCAGACGAGAATCAGAGAGTATTGATGATGATATTTCTCTGAGTGATGTTCTTCTCTTTGAATTCTCTGCAGCAGATTCTGTGAGAGAGAGATGATGAAGAATGTTCTCTGTAACAAATCTGAATAACTGTGTTACTGTATCTCTCGAAAAAATCTCTGAGTAATAGAATTACTACTGTCTGATAGATAGCCGTTGGCAGGGCATTCAATGCATTCCTTAACTGTCCATGCCTTGGAAGGAAGTGCCTTAATTGATTTCCAATGAAAATTCCTTGAGATATGGACCAATTAAGTCTTGAAACGGCCAGGGGATCTCTTGCAATAACTGCTTTGATGATCTTTAATTTGAATTTCAAATGTCAACAGACGGGAGAACTCAAAACATCGAACTCATCATAAATCGTCGATCTGAGCTCGACTATCCGTCGATCAGAGAGTGATTAAGGATGCAGAGAGAATCACGCCAAAATGTCGAGCTGAAGTCGACGTTACGTCGAACTGAGGACGACACTGCGTCGAGCTGCGATCGACTATGCGTCGAGCAGCGGTCGACTACGCGTCGAGCTGAGGACGACGACACGTCGAGCTGGGGTCGACTATCCGTCGAGCTGAGCAGAACTAAATTCTCAAATATCCTAAGTTCTAAACTCACACTCAATGACCTATGCTATACAATGAGGTCATGAATCCTTAGCATAGTTATCCTGACCCAAATATAAAAAGGGTGTTCCAACAATCTCCCCCTATTTGGATTAGGATTACTATTCACATGATTATAAGGAAATAAAATGCATACAGAAGATTAAAACACAGACAAAACCATAAACCACAGATAGGAGCAGGAGCAGATATATAAATATCAAAAGTGTTTATGGCAGTTGTAGAGAGGTAGAGCCATCTTACATTACTTCTTCTTTGGTTCTTCTTCAAAGCTTTTCTTGAACTTGATTTCTCTTTGAGGATTGGCAATATCTTTCCTGGATCTGTAATCCTCAGAAGTACCCAAGGAAGTTATGCTTTTTCCACTGGGAGGAACAGCAGCAGGATGCAATTCCATGTACCTATCAAATTCAAAGAATTTACTGGAGTTGTATTTGTCCAATTCTTGTCTTCTCTGCTTAGACATAGTACTGATATTTGATGTGTCCAGTCCTCTTTCTTTATTCTTCTTAATCAGGTCTAGAGCAGTAAGCTCAGCCATTCTAGCTTTCCAAGCAGTAGGATTGTTGACTGGATCATCATAAGGGATAGGAGGTTCATATTTGTTGCTTTGATCTGAAGGAGGAGGTTTTTGCCTTACACAATCAATGAGCTTGAAGGGAAAAGGACCAGAGGCTGAAGCAATAGTCTTTCCTCCCCTTTGATATGGCTGGTGTCTAGCATGACCTCTTGATTGGTTTCCTCTTGAAGATCCTCTTTGTTGATAACCTCTTGGTTGGCTACCTCTTTGTCCTCTCCTGGATTGATATGTCTTGCCTTGGAAGGAGGATGTGGGAGGTTTGCTGACAGGGTTAGCACTGCCTCCTGCACCTGGAGAAGATGGAGGAGGAGGAGGAAGAATAGATTTAGAGGGGCCTTTGAAATACTTCTTCTTCTGTTTCATAGCCTTGAGTTGGTTCTTGGAATATTGCATGCAGGGCTCTATAATCTCACAGTTGTGAAGAATGTGATAGGGAGTATCATGGTCAGTGGCCCTTTCCATTGGAACTCTCTTTAGAGCTTTGCTTCTAGCTTTTCTCTTTTTAGCAATGGTGGCAGATGAATCATCTGAGCTAGTGGCAAACTCATCAGAGGAGCTGCTTTGCACATGATCATAAGGATCATAAAAATCCTTCTTGGAGGCAATTCCTGAAACAGGAACAGAAGCAGCTGAGTCACTGATAACTTCAGATATTACAGCCTCAACTGAACTGGCTGGATAGATCTTATTAGCAGGAGCAGAAGCTACCACTGCATCAGAGACTTGAGAAACAATAGAACTGGCAGGAGCAACAGCTACCACTGCCTCTGGAACAACAGAACTAACAGGAGCATCAGCTACCACTGTTAAGAAAACAATATCAGAATCAACATCTTCAACTGATTTGGCAGGAGCTGAAGCTACCACTGCAACTGAAACAATAACTTCAGGAACAATTGCAGGAGCAAGGGCTTCCACTGCATCAGAAGTATTGGGCAACTCATCAACAGTCATATCATCAACAGAATGATCAACAGTACTAATATCAACATTAGAACAAGCAGGAGCAGCAACAACACTATGATCAAGAGAATCATTTGCAGGAGCATCAGCTACCACTGCATCATCATCAAGGATCATTTCATCAAAAATAACAGCAGCAGCAGCAGAAAAGGGAACAATAGCCCTGGACAGATCTTCAGGAAGCAATAATCTGTATGGGCTGAAAGACCTTTGGAAAAAGCATGCTGGCACTGCCACTGTAAAGTCTTCAACTGGAGGCTGAACAAACTCTCTATCTGTAGGCTGAATTTCTGAAACTAACAGCTCTTCTCTATCAAAAGGAGGCAGCTCTTCTTCTACAAAAATCTCCCCCTGCCTAGAATCAGTAAGAACTGACTCTAGGCCCCTAGAAGAAGGGCCAGCCACAAGAGGAGTAAGGGAAGAGAGTTTAGATGAGATGGAGTTCAAAGAGAGGATTATTGGAGCTAGGGAAGCATCCAATAGAGAAGAAAGCCTTTGAGCCAAGAGCTCATAGAGCTTGTTGGCCAAGGGAAGCAAATCTACTTGCTCAAGGGGATGTTGAGCAGAGGTAGAGGGAGGAGAAACAGATGCAACAGGAGATGATGTTGGGATAGATGGAATGGGGATGGTAGGTTCAATGATGGATGACATGATGAGGTCAGAAAATGATGGTGTCTCAGATATGTCATCAGGAGAACCATCCAAGAAAGAATCATCTGGATTGTTGATCTCAATATCCATTGGAGGGAAGAAGTGAAGAGGATGAAAATCTTCAGATGTGGTAATGGATGGAGGAATGGAAGAAGTAATTGTAGCAATTGATGATGTTGTTGGCATAGGGGATGAAAATTGAGAAGTGGATGGAGTGAAGGTGGTTGGAAAGCTGAAGGAAGATGAAATGATGATGGATGGCATGGCTTCTTCTACTAGATCAGAAGGCTGAGGTGAAGTGACCACAACAGTCCTTGTTTCTGTAGAAGTTTTCATAGCTGCAGCAGCTCTGGGATTGGTGATTTTCCTGTCCCACTTACCAATGAGGGCACAAGTCAGTCTCTTAGAAGCATTGATATGCTTAGAGGATACCAGAAGCTGAGGGCAGATATGATGAAGCAGCGAACCCAGCACTCTTCCAAAATAGACATAGGTCTTGTTGACCTTCTTCTTCACTAAATCAAACAGAATTTCTCCCCAATTCAAGTGCTTTTTGTCCAGGAGAGCAGCCATGATGCAAAATTGATGCCTGGAAATGGCATCATGTGCTGTTCTCTTAGCACAGATAACCTTGCCTACCACATCAGCTAGAAGTCTGAATTCTATGGCAAGGTCTACTTTCAACAATTTGGAGGCATTCTCAGAGGAATGACCCATCCTGTCTAACATTGCAGCATATTCTTCATTGGACAGCTCCATACTGTCATTGCCATTCTCCAATTCAAACACCTCAGTAAATATAGCAGAGGTTAAGGATACCTGAGTCCCTGAGATTGAACCAGTAATGGTGCTTTCATCTTGAGTGACTGCTGTATAAATCCATTCTTTGATTTCTGTTTCTGCTATTGGCATTCTGGTTGTCATGAACTTCTCCAATTTCTGTTCCTTGAATAGCTCCAGAATTTCCAGAAAATTCTGAGATGATCCTTCAAAGGAATCCAAATCAATGTCGAAACCGCAATCAAATTTCATTGCCGCCAAGATTGCTGCTGGAATCGCCATTTCCTGTAGAATACCTCTCGAAAACAAGTGTAAAATCTTTGGAGGGAGAAAATACTTGCAGAAAATATGAAAGCGCAAATGAAATTGACGCCGAGAAGATGATTTTATACTAGGGTTCGACGCAAAAAAGGAAATAACGTCGAGCTTAGATCGACGCTAAGAAGCTCTAGGGGAAACGAAGAGACTCGGTGGCGTTCAGCTTAGATCGACGTTCGACGTTTTGAAGGTCGATGGTCGACGCTATTTGGGATGCTGAACGTCGAGCTCTGGTTGACGTCAATTAACGTCGTCGACCGAGACAGAAACTTAACAAACTCTAGACAGGGTCGATCTCTGGTTGACGCAAAGATGAGGTCG
Source organism: Platanthera zijinensis (assembly GCA_039513925.1). Lineage (NCBI taxonomy): Eukaryota > Viridiplantae > Streptophyta > Magnoliopsida > Asparagales > Orchidaceae > Platanthera > Platanthera zijinensis. Next base: position 125,922,995 of record CM077089.1, on the reverse strand, counting down.
ACGGTCGACGCTTTTTAGCGGTCGACGATCAGTCGATCTCCAGTCGACGTTTTCAAATGAAAAACGTCGAGCGTCGAGCAGAGTTCAGACAGAACCTCTAGACACTTAAGAAAGAGATACATTTGCCTAGACTTTGTCATTTTTATGGTTTCAAAATCTTGTAGATTAACTTATGCTATCTCCATCTATCATTCCCAACTGATTAAGGAAGAAGAAGTGCTTCTTTTCATCCAAAGGTTTGGTGAAGATATCTCCCCTTTGTAAATCAGTAGAAATGTACTCTAGTGCTATTTTATTCTTTTCTACATTTTCCCTTAAGAAGTGATGTCTGATCTCTATGTGCTTTGTCCTACTATGGAGAACTGGATTTTGAGCAATGCAAATTGCACTAGTATTATCACAAAGAATTTTTGACTTCTCTAAGTTGTAGCCATAGTCTAGGAGCTGGTTTTGGATCCACAATATCTGTGAGCAGCAACTACCTGCAGCCATGTATTCAGCTTCAGCAGTTGATGTAGACACAGATGTTTGCTTTTTGCAAAACCAGGAGACAAGTCTATCACCAAGGAATTGACAAGTTCCACTGGTGCTTTTCCTGTCTACTCTACATCCAGCATAGTCAGCATCTGAAAATCCAGTGAGATCAAATCCTGAGTCATGTGGATACCAGAGACCTAGATTTGGATAGCTTTTTACATACCTAAGAATTCTCTTAACTAATGTGAGGTGTGACTCTCTAGGGCTCACTTGGAACCTAGCACATACACATGTAGCAAACATAATATCTGGTCTGCTAGCTGTAAGATATAAAAGAGAGCCAATGATTGCTCTATAGTTAGTCTGATCAACTGGTTTACCAGATTCATCAGCATCTAAAACAACATTAGTAGGCATGGGTGTTTTCATAGAAGATGCATCTGACATACCAAATTTCTTAACCAATTCTTTTGCATACTTGGTTTGAGAAATAAATATGCCATCAGCATGTTGTTTGATTTGCAATCCCATGAAGAAGGAAAGCTCACCCATGCTACTCATTTCAAACTTTGAGTGCATTAGTTGTGAGAACTTTTTGCACAAGCTTGAATCAGTAGACCCAAAAATTATGTCATCTACATATATCTGTACTAGTAGGATATGGGACTTATGGGTTCTAATAAAAAGAGTTTGGTCAACTCTACCCCTTTTAAAATCATTTTCAAGCAGAAAGGAGGCTAAGGTCTCATACCATGCTCTTGGAGCTTGCTTGAGACCATATAAAGCCTTATGTAATTTGAAAACATGTTCAGGAAAGGTTGGAGAGATAAAACCTGGAGGTTGCTTGACATAGACTTCTTCCTTGATGTCTCCATTGAGAAATGCACTTTTAACATCCATTTGGAATACCTTGAATTTCTTGTGTGCAGCATAAGCAAGGAAAATTCTTATGGCCTCCAACCTTGCAACTGTGCAAAGGTTTGGTCATAATCAATCCATTCTTCTTGACAATAGCCTTGAGCAACAAGGCTTGCCTTGTTTCTCACAATGATCCCTTGATCATCTAACTTGTTCCTGAATACCCATTTAGTTCCAACAATTTGCTGGTTTCTTGGTTTTGGAACCAATTCCCATACTTTGTTTCTTTCAAACTGGTTTAGCTCCTCTTGCATTGCAATGATCCAGTTTGGATCTTGCTCTGCATCTTGAATTGTTTGAGGCTCTATTTGGGAGAGAAAACAAGTGTGCATCAGATGTTGATTTATCTGATTTCTGGTTTGCACACCTTCTGAGATTTCTCCAATCACTTGAGAGATTGGATGATCTCTTATTGTTACTAAATCAACAATGGGTGTTGATTGTTCACCAACCTGTGTTGTTGTTTCCTCTTGTGGAACAACAACTGGTTCTTCAAGTTCTTCATTGTTTCCTTCCAAAATCTGATCAGTATCTTCATTGTTACTAACATTTGGTTCTTGTTGTGTAGTGGAAGATAAAGAACCATTATCCATGATGGTTAACTGATTTATATTTTCAGCTAGAGATTGTACCTGCAAATGGTCTATGGTAGAAGAATTCTTCTCCTTATAAGACATATTAGACTCATCAAAGGTAATATGCATGGATTCTTCAATTTTATGGGATGACTTGTTATAAACCCTATAAGCTTTGCTGTTCAAAGAGTATCCCAGAAACACTCCTTCATCAGCCTTAGCGTCAAATTTTGCTAAATATCTCTTGTCATTATTATGAATGAAGCAAATGCAACCAAAAATCTTGAAAAAGCTAACTTTAGGTTTCTTCCCTTTGAGCAATTCATAGGGAGTCTTATCCTTTAGTTTATATATCAGGCTTCTATTCAAAACATAATTGGAGGTGTTCACAGCCTCTGCCCAAAAGGTTTGAGGAAGATGAGCATCTGTCAATAATGTTGTGGCAGATTCAATTAAGGTTCTATTTTTCCTTTCAACTACCCCATTTTGTTGAGGAGTTCTAGGAGCTGAGAAGGTGTGCCTGATCCCTTCATTCTGACAGAACTCTTGCATAAGAAGAGAATCAAACTCTGTCCCATGATCACTTCTGATCAGGGCTATATGAGTATTGAACTCAATCTGTATGCTCTTGAGAAAATCTGTCAAAATTTTGAAGTTATCAGACTTCTTTCTCAGGAAGAACACCCAAGTGAATCTTGAGAAGTCATCTACAATCACTAAGGCATAAGATTTCCCCCTAGGCTTTGTACTGTAGTGGGTCCAAAAAGATCCATGTGCAACAGATACAAAATTCTAGGTGAATCACTCTTATTAAGTGATTTGAAACTGTTTTTGGTTTGCTTTCCTAATTGACAAGCCTTGCAGAGTCCTTCCTTCTTGTAGGAACCAGAAGGTAGTCCTCTAACAAGGTTGAGTTTAGACAGCCTAGCAATAGTTCTAAGGTTAACATGTCCTAATCTTTTATGCCAAAGCTCATTTGGCTTACTAAGAGAATTGAAAAGGCATATATCTACTTTAGAAGAATTGAAATCAACTAAATATATATTATCTTGTCTATTTCCAATCAACACAATATTGTTATCTAAAGCAATATTACAAACCAAATCAGTGAACCAAACCTGATAACCAGCATCACAAAGTTGACTGATGCTGATTAAGTTGTGCTTTAGTCCTTCCACATAAGCTACCTTCTTGAAGGTGATTGATCCAATTTTGACTTGACCATATCCTTTGGTTTGTCCAAAGTTGGAATCACCAAAGATTACTCTTGGTCCAAGCTTTGCCTTGAAGGATGTAAGATTGCTTTTGGTCCCTGTCATATGTTTGGAGCAACCACTATCCAGGTACCAATGCTGGTTCACCACTGGATAGCTCTTCATCTGCACATGTAACAGCTTAATTGTTTTTCACCAAGTTCACCTTGGGTTGAGGTTGATAACCAATGAAATCAAAAATGAAAGACATTTCAGGCTGACTCTTATAGCCTTCAGGATGATATCTCCTAGGAGGAATCACCCATTCAGTATAAGGGTTAGGCTGAGATGTAGGATATTTATGATTTGATTTAGATTTATCCTGTGTAAATAAAACAAGGCTCTGAGCTCTGTTCGACGATCGTCGATCTAAGTTCGACGCTGATGTTTCAGGACGTCGAGCTCCATTCGACGTTCGAACAAGCCTACCTTCAGGGACAACAGCCAGTCGACCTGAGTTCGACGTGTGTCGACCTGAGTTCGACGCTTCAGCATGGTGTTGCTGATTCTTGTTAGAATGGCGTCGAGCTCTGGTCGAAGATCGTCGAGCTCTGTTCGACGTTTTCTGTTATACTTGAAATGGCTTAGGTAGATCAGAATTTTTTCTGGCTACCACCATAATTTCTTTACCCTTGTTACTGGTAAACTTTATGGGAGTTGTTAGCACTATAGGTTGGCTTGAAGAGGCACCCAAACCTAGTGAACCATTCATTCTTGAATTCACTGTGCTTATGATGTCTATTAACTTGAGACTCCTCCCATTGAGAGTTTCCTCAAGCTGTTTAGCCTTGGATAGCTCACTCTTTAGTGAAGCTATCTCCTCCCTACAGCATTCTAACTCATCAGAAAGCTTGAAATAATTTGCACTTAATGTGCTGTAATCAGACAACTGACTTCTAAGAGGATCAATTGTTTTCTCAGCAGTCAGCAAGTCTATGCACATAGATTTAAATCTAAATTTGAAATCATCAGAAGAAAAATCAAAGGAGTCAAGTACCTGATCTTCACTTAATTCCTGATCAGTCACATATTCAGATTCATGCTCTGAATCTGAGCTGCTTTGTGATGCATTGATTGCCATCATGCAGAATCCTTTCTCAGTGGCATCATCCTCATCATCACTTGTGCTGGATGATTCTTCAGACTCTTCAGTATCACTCCATGTTTCAGCAACAAATCCTTTCCTTGTATGTTTGGTGTTGCTGGAGGAGGATTTATCATAGTATTTCTTGGAGTCTTTATCTCTTTTCTTGTCTCTTCTTTCTCTCTTGTCTTTCTTGTCTTTCTTGTCTTTGCCTTGATTTTCAGGACAGTTTGGTGCAATGTGTCCTTGTTTCCTGCAGCCATAGCATATAATATCTTTATTATTGGATCTGTCATACCTTGGCTTATCTTGGTCTTTAGAAGACCATCTTCTGAAGTTCTTTCTAGCCATCTTGTTGAATCTTTTGGCTAGTAGGCTTAATAGTTCTTCATTGCCTATCTCCTTCTCTTTAGGTACTTCCTCTGAAGCTTTGAGAGCTATTGTCTTCTCCACTTTGGGTGCAGAAGGAGTTATGTTTTGCTCCCCTTCTCTATTTTTGACAAATAGCTCATAGGACTTGAGTTTGCCTAAGAGAGCTTCAGTGGATGTCTTAGTTTGACTTCTGCTATCTTTAATTGGCCAGATTTTTGAATCCCAAGTGCTAGGTAAGCACATGAGAATTTTATCATTTATCTCTGTGAGAGATATATCCTTGTCCAAAGTTTTCAGTTCACTGACAATAAGACTAAATCTCATTGTATTTTGGATTAAACCAGCAATCCACGACAAAGTGACCAACTTTGTCACAGCACCAACAGTCAAACCTATTGTATCGCTTCCTAGGCTCTTGCTTCACCCTTGGAACGGTGGGTCCAGCCAGGGCCTTGGATCTGTAGGTGGAGGCATCATGATGACAGCAGTCACACGACTTCTTAACTTCCTATTCCTTTAGTATGACAGGCTTGGCCTTTGGTGCCTGCTTCCTATTATGGCCGCTAGTGAAATGGACATAATTCTCCACTTGGATTTCCTCATAAGGTGCCTTGAAGACACTCTCACCGTAGTTGCGGGGGAAGGTCCAACCATCATACCGGCTCTTGGGCTTTTCAACCGAGGGCCAGAAGAAGTGGCCATAAGTTGACTCAAAGTCCTGCTCATTGCACGGAAAGCCAGGCTTTCTGAATAAAACAGAACCGAGTGGGGCCTTTCCCTTTTCTGCAGCAGAGGCCTTCTTAACAGCCTTATTTTTCCTCTGATTTCAGTTTCTCCTGGATGATTTTGTCATGAACAGCCACATGCCCTAAGCCAGCCCCCTTAGCTTGAGCAGAGAATTCATCAACCAGAGGAAGAACGGTCTTGGGCATAGAGAAGCTTTTGACAATCTTCCTTTCTACCGTAAGCTGTTCTTCTAGCTTGTTGATTTCTTCCTTTTTTTGGTCAAGGAGCCTTAGAGAATCTGAGTGCTCAGAAGTCAGGTCCAGGTGTTCCTGTCGGAGAGAAATCAAGCTAGTGATCTCTTCTCTTTGGTACACACCCTCAGCCTTAAGGAATTTGACTTCCTTTTTTTGAGCCCTTAACCTCTTTCGGCACTCATTGAAAGTATTGAGCAGAAGCTCATACTTTTCGAGGAGTTCAGCCTCACGAGCAGAAGGACTGTCCTCGTGGTCATCTTCTTGAGACTTAGAGTCAGAGTCAAATTCAGAGAGGGGGTGCGATATTTTACCTTCCCAGTAAATGGGGGACAGTCTCCATCTGAGTCGGAGCAACCCATTAGCCCAAAGTAGGCTTCCTCATCATCACTGGAGTCTGAAAAGTCGGACTCACTCAGTGTCTTTGGCTTTTTAGCAATATAGCTCCTCTCCTTCTTCTTATCTCTAGAGGACTTATGCTCCTCTCCCTTACCCTTATATCTCTTGCTTTGGTGGCAGTCAGCAACAACGTGGTCCTTGCTTATTGCATCCAAAGCAAATAATGTCAGTAGAATGATGTTTGTTCTATTTAGACTCATACCTCTCAGAAGAGTAATTCTTCTTCTGATGTCTGGAGGAGGAGCCATCCCTTTTTCTCTGATTCCTCAACTTGAGGAACTTCTTGAACTCTCTTGTGATGAAGGAGAATTCTTCCTCAGATAGCTCTGAGCCGGATGAGCATGGCTCAGAGTCTTCTTCCTTAGCCTTTCTCCAAGAGCGGGACGAGGCTGCACCCTTGCCTTTCCTTGAGTGACTAGCTTTCAGGGCCACAGTCTTTTCTTTGGCTGCGGCTTTATCGGCTTCTTCTTCAGCTTTTCTGGTGTTCAGCTGAAGCTCGTAGGACATTAGCTTTCCAAACAGAATCTGGGGATCAATTTCTGCCAGCTTGTCAAATTCTCTGATGGCGCAGATCTTAGTGTCCCATTCCTTAGTGAGGGATCTAAGGAATTTGTCATTTAGTTCACCATCGGTGAACACTCTGCATAACCCTTCAAGGCATTGACGATCTTCCAGAAGTTCTCGAATGTCACTCCAATTTCTTCCTTGGGACCTTGCCTGAAAGCCTCATACTTCTGGTTCAGAAGGGATCTTTGATCATCCCTTACTTCATCTGTGCCTTCCATCAGAATGATAAGGCAGTGACATATGTCCTTTGCAGTCCCTCAGTTGCTGAAATTCTGCATCATGGAATCATCGACGGCGCTTACTAAGATGTTTTGAGCTTTCTTGTCTAGTTCGACAAGCATCATCTCATCCTTATCCATTTCGGAGAGCTTCTTGGGCACCATCTTGGTAGGATCAATGGTGGAGGCCTTAGTGAGGATATAAGGTCCCTCCTCCACTATCATGAAGAGTCGAGGGTCGACTGCTTCCATGTAGAACCTGATCCTTTCCTTCCAGATGGGAAAGTTCAGCTTGGTGCACACTGGGATCTTTCCTAAATACTCGAGTCCGTCCATTTCTGAGATCTTCTTTCTTCTTGACACTAGACACGGGATCTTACTCAAGGTGTTAACCTTATTGATGAGTAACCTCCCTATGATACCACTTGAAAGTCTCTAGTGTCGACTAAATCCACCTATGGGGGGGAATAGGTGTTGTGCAGTCTTTTGCGGAATTAAATTAACCTGCACAAATTAACAAACACAACACAGAAAATACACAAAGAGTTATAGTGGTTCCCCGATTTGGGTACGTCCACTTTCCCCCTTCGACCTATCTCCCACCAAGGGACGACTCGGTCACTTCTCCAACTGGATTGAAATCCAATCCTCAACTAAGGAAGGAACCCTTCCAACAAAGGAGTCACAACTCCACCACCACGGGTTGCACCTAACCCTTACAACTAGGAATAAAAATTCCTTTACAACAAAACCAAAATAGAATGTAAAAGAAAATACAAACAAAGCTTTTGGGAGATTCCGATGTTCTTCTTCGTTCGTTGAAGCTTTCTTGAAAGTTACGAAGAAACCACAACCGGATTTCTCTCTTGGAGAGGATCTTGTCAAGATCGGTGGCGGCAAGTAAATGCGGCGGCGATGCTTTGTAGATCCAAACTTCTTGACAAAGCAAGCAAGGTCTACCAATGATCTCAGTCGAATCAGTCGTCTTCATCGATTCAGAATGGAGAACAGGTCTCATTCAACGAATCGAGAGACAATAGATCTCAAGAGAGATGCGTGATACACACTACTAGCCTCGGTGCTGTCGCTGGAAGATCAAAGAAGATCGGAGATTGGCGGCGATGACAAACTGCGAGCAGCGACAAGCTATCAGGCGGTTTTCAAGATCGGATAGGGCACGACGTCGACTGCTTTTGATTTCTCGTGAAAGGATACTGTAGAATTTCAAAAATACGCGAGTATAAATACTAGAGCAAAACCTAATGACTGTTGTGGGGCTCATAAGGAGAAACCCTAGCCCCGGCCGAAATAGCGCACAACACCTTGGTTCGGTCCAGCGAGCGAGAAAAATTGCCTAAGGCAAAATCGTCAGGAATCGTTGGTGATTCCCGTCGAAGTCGGTGGGAATCATTCACGAATTCCCATCGATTCTGCCTTAGCAGAATCCCTGTCTGGAAAATTGTCAGCCGAAAGAAGTCGGCGGGAATGCAGACTGATTCTCGTCGAAGTCGGCGGGAATCACTTACGATTCCCGTCGATTCTGCCTTGGCAGAATTCCTGTTGGATAATTGTCAGCTGGAAGGAAGTTGGTGGGAATGCAGACTGATTCTCGACGAATCAGCGAGAATCACAAGTGACTCCCGTCGAGGTCGGCGGGAATGACTTAGTGATTCCCGTCGATTTTGACTTAGAAGATTTCTCTCTTCCTTCCTTTGAAGACTTGGTCTTTGACCCATCTTTGCTCCTTCTTCTGCTCTTGATCTACCTCGACCCTGTACTTGAAAATAAGTACACTCCAATAGAGAGAGCACACGTGAGTCAACACACTGATCTACTCAACGAGGGATTACATTGCGCAGACCCATGTATATTGACCCACTGCACCCTGACATTGGTGTGTACTTAGCATGCAATAGCTGCAAGCACAACTTGATAGAAGATCGTCAAATACATTGTCAATTCACCTTAGCTTGTTCAGGGGCTTCTTCAAATCAGGTATATTGTGGATACAATACCCAACAATTTGTACAAACAAAATTTTATCATGATGATGTCTAATAAATAAGGTCCTATCTACTATGTCTCTAGAAAATTTATGCTCTAAAAGAAAACTAGCTAAGGTTTCATACCAAGCTCTTGGAACTTGCTTTAGACCATAGAGAGTTTTATGCAATCTAAAGACATAAGAGGGATGAGTTGAAGAGATTAAGCCTGGTGGTTGTTCAACATACACTTTTTATTTAAGTTCTCCATTTAGAAAGACACTTTTGACATCCATCTGGTACACTTTAAACTTTTATAAGCAGCATAAGCAAGAAATATTCTGATTGCTTCCAGCCTTACAACAGGAGCAAAGGTTTGATCATAGTTAATTCCTTCCTCTTGCCTATAGCCTTGAGCCACTAGTCTTGCCTTGTTTCTGATAATAGTTCCTTGTGCATCAAACTTGCTCCTGAAGACCCATTTGGTTCCAATGATTGGATTGTTTTTGGGTTTTGGAACTAAATCCCAAACTTTGCATCTCTCAAATTGGTTGAGCTCCTCTTGCATTGCAATAATCCAATGTGGATCTTCCTCAACATCTTTAATGGATTGGGGCTCAATTTGAGATATGAAATAGACATACATCAGGTCTTGGTTGAGTTGATGCCTTGTCTGCACACCAGCTAATATGTCTATAATCTCTTGAGATATAGGGTGATATCTAAGTGTGACAAATTCAGTTGGTGTAGTTGGTTCAACAACAGCATGGGGAAACAATTCCTCTTGTGGAATTGTATTAGCAGTTGGAGGAAGTTCAGTCACTTCCAAATTTTCTTCTTCACTTACATCATCAACTTGTGAGGAGGAATAAGATGTAATCTTTTGAGTAAGGTTGAGATCATCCAATTTTTCATAAAGTTGAGGTACCTACAAAAAGTTACTGGTAGAAGCTTCTTTCTCCTTGTAAAATATGTTAGCTTCATCAAAAGCATTGTGAACTGATTCTTCCATTTTCAAAGTTGATTTTCTAAAAACCCTATATGCCTTGCTGACTTGGAAATATCCTAGAAAAATTCCCATTGCAGCTTTGGCTTCAAACTTTCTAAGATGTTTCTTGTTATTGTTGTGAATATAACAAATGCAACCAAATATTCTAAAATAATCTATTTTAGGTTTCTTCCCTTTAATTAGTTCATAGGGAGTCTTGCCCTTAAGTTTATGTATCAAACTTCTATTCAGGACATAGTTTGTTGTGCTCACAGCCTCTGCCCAGTAGGATAGTAGCATGAAAGCATCATCAAGTAATGTGCCTGTAGCTTCAATGAGTGTTCTATTTTTCCTTTCAACTACCCTATTTTGTTGAGGAGTTCTAGGAGCAGAGAAATAATGCCTGATGCCTTCCATCTCATAGAATCTTTGCATGGGAAGAGATTCAAAATCAGCACTATGATCACTTCTGATCAAAATAATTGGAGTAGAATACTCAATCCTTATGCCTTTAAGAAAGTCTGTAAGAACTTTGAAGTTATTAGACTTATGTCTCAAGGAGAAAACCCAAGTAAACCTTGAGAAGTCATCTACAATAACCAAAGTATAGTACTTCCCTCCTAAGCTCTGTATAGCAATGGGTCCAAAAAGATCTAAGTGAAGCAAGTACAGAATCCTAGGTGAATCACTCTTATTAACTGATTTAAAACTATTTTTAGTTTGCTTGCCTACTTGACAAGTCCTGCAAAGGCTTTCCTTCTTATAGGGGAAAGAAGGTAATCCTCAAACAAGGTTGTCTTTGGATAACTTAGCAATATTTATAAGGTTTACATGACCTAGTTTTTTATGCCAAAGGTTATTATTATTACTGACCTGATTGAAAAGGAAAATTTCTGAGCTAGTAGAATTAAAGTTAACTAGATAAATGTTACCTTGTCTAAATCCTGTTAAAATAATTTTGTTGTTTGAAGAAATAATGCATTGGGATTTAGTGAAGCATACCTGATAACCTGCATCACATAATTGACTTATGGATATCAAGTTATATTTCAAACCATTCACATAAGCTACCTTGCTGAATGTAACAGCTTCAATATTGAAATCTCCATATCCTTCTGTCTGACCAAAGCTGGAATCACCAAAGATTACCTTTGGACCTAGCTTGGACTTATAGTTAATTAGCTTATCCTTGCTTCCTGTCATGTGCTTTGAGCACCCACTATCCATATACCACTTATCCTGTGTGGTAGGATTGTTCTTCACGTGCAAGTAAACAATTCATATATTCTGGACCCAGGTTACCTTTGTTCCTTGTCACTTTTCATAAATGAAACAAGAAATAAAAGGGCATTCAGGTTGACATTTATAACCTAAGAGATGAAATTTTCTCGATGGAATTACCCAATGTGAAAATGGATTAAAAGATTTTGGTTTCTGGTTATTATTAAGATTTTTGTTATAGTTATAGTTTTGGTAAAATTGATCTGGGTTTGACGATTTATATTGAGATCGTCGATCTGCGTTCGATGACCAGTATTGATCTCGTCGATCTCGATTCACAGAATAATAATGGCTACTATCTCTGTTCCATGATCGTCGATCTCTGCTCGACGAAGTTTGATGGTATCGTCGATCTCCCTTTGCTGAGTAATTAAACCCAAACTCTGGGTTTAGAGATCGTCGATCGACGTTCGATTTGTTCTAAAACTTTATTAACTTTCTCTACCTGTTCTGTATTCTTCTTACCCTTATCTGAAATAAAATTTACAGGTTGAGATAAGATGTTTTTCTAGATAATTGGTGGTTCACTAGTTGATGCACCTAAACCTAGTTTACTATTGTTAATCCTAGCATTTAGTGTACTAGTGATTTTAACCATCTGTAGGCTTCTTCCATTCAAGGTTTCTTCAAGTTGTTTAACTTTGCATAGTTCAGTTTTCAAGAAGATGATTTGTTTGTTACACAGTTAATTCATCTTTCATTCTTAAGTTTTCAGAGAGTAAGTTTCATAGTTAGGTTACCTATCTCTGAGAAGTTTGATTTCCTTCTCTGATTTTATAAGATCATTGCACAGTGATTTAAATTCTATTTTAAAATCTTCAGAATTAAAATCAAAGGATGATATTACCTGATCACAGTCTGAGTCTTCTCCTAAATCTTCTGCTTCTGATTCAGGGCTTGAAGCATTGATGGCCATTAAACATAATTCTCTGGCCTTGGTTTCTTCTTCATACGTACTAGAGCTAGAGGAAGAGGATTCTTCTTTTGTATCACTCCAGGTGTCAACTATAAAGACCTTTTCTTTGCTCTTGTGCTTACTGGAGGATGGCTTGCTGAAGTGTTTCATAGACTCCTTTTCCTTTCTCCTTTCTTTGTGTTGTTTCTCTGGACACTCTAGTAGAATGTGTCCAGGCTTCCTGCAACCAAAGCATATAATCTCTTTAGTTGGATTTTTATCATACCTTGTCTTATCTTCATTCCTGTATGACTTCCTCCTGAAGTCTTTTCTACCCATTTTGAAGAATCTTTTGGCAAAATGACTCATAAGTTCTTCATTTGAGGGTGTTGCTTCTGATTCTTCAGAGGCTTTGAAGGCTAAGATTTGTTCCTTCCTTGATGGTGTAGGAGTCTTCTGTTCATCTGACTCTCTTGTCTTTAGGATCTGCTCATAGGACTTGAGCTTTCCCAATAGAGATTCAGTGGAAATCTCACTTAGACTCCTGCCTTCTTTGATTGGCCAGATTTTGGAATCCTATGAGATGGGGAAGCACATGAGAATCTTGTCATTAATCTCAGTTAGTGAGATGTCCTTGTCCAAGGTTTTCAGCTCATTTACAATTATGTTGAGTCTATTATACATCTCAACTATTGGCTCAGTTTCAGCTTTCTTGAAGTTTTCATACTGAGAGATAAGATGAGCTCTCCTATATTTTCTTTCATCTGCAGATCCAGCAACCATCTTGTTTAAGGAATCCCAGATGGCCTTGGCGGAAGTGCATTCAGTAACCTTCTGGAATATTTCATCTGACATGGTTTGGGCCAGAATGTTCATGGCCCTTGCATCAGTAATCTTTGCCTTTTTTTGTGCATCAGTATTTTCTAGAGGAGGAACAACATTCAAGCTTATTGATGATGTTGAGGTAGTTGCCACTGGTGCTGGTGGACCATTTAAAATGGAGTTGAAAATATCCTCATCAATAGAATTCATATATAGTTTGATTCTTGCCTTCAAGATAACAAACTTATTCTAGTTGTAGACTGGAGGTCTAGTGCTTGCATAGTCTTTGTTCTATGCCATGGAAAAAGAAAGAGAGAAAGGAGATCTATCAAGGATCTTTAGGTTCAGGTGTTAGCCTGTACAACCATGAGAAACGACCCTCTGATACCAATTGAAAGTGAGGGGATAGATCTGATTTACTCTAGAGGGGGGGGGGGTGAATAGAGTATTAAAAATTTTTAAGTAATTTTTATAGCGAAATTAAGATAAGTGTTACTTATAAATAAGAGAAAAATAAATCACAAGCAATCATAGCACAGCAGAAAATAAAGAAAGATGAGCAACCAGATGATACAAGAAAATTATAGTGGTTCCCCAAATCTGGGTACTCCACTCTTCTACCACCATGATAGGAATCCACTTTGGTTTTTGATCAGGTGCCCTATCACCACAAGATCTTCTTCAGGTAGATATAGAGACCCTTCAAGCTTTTGATCAGGTGCTTAAAAACAAATAGGTTTTTTATCAGGTGCCCTATCACCAAGGAGTTCACTTTTGAAGGGAGTAATAACCTTGTACAGAAAAAGGTAAAAGGAAAAAAGTTGATGGCAGTCTTCTCTTTCTCAAAGCAAATGAGAAGACTTAGTGGATTCTTGTATTGCCAAAGCTCCCCCCTGAGATATTGAGTAGGTTCAAGAAGATGGAAGCTTTGTCCAGGGAGTAGGTCTTCAATAGACTGGTGTTATGTTCTTCAGAATCTATAGATTATTATTAATTGCTGTCTCTGTAGGTTTCTGAAGATAAAAACTGAAGATGACTCAAGATTAGGTTTTTTGTGTTCTTCTTCTGTTTCCTGAGAGCACTAAGAGTTCTAAAGACTGAAAGAGATCTGAGAGAGAAATTTTGAACTTGTAGAATGAGAAAGTATCTCTATAGGGTTTTCTGACAGAAATCAGTCTGTGTCTCTATGTCCTTGAAAGAATCGAATAATACTGTTGCTTTCAATTTCAAAAACCATACATAATTTACTGTAGAGATCGAGGAGGAAACGGCTAGAATTGCTGGCATTTAATTATCTCCTCAACTATATTGGTAAATAAGATAAAATAATAACTCTGTGAATACCATAGTTAATGCTGCAATGGAATGACTATAAGCCTTGAAAATATTAGCATTAACTACCAGAGATTATTAGTCATAAATAGAATCAAGAAAATAAGATTTAAATCTTCAAGACTGATGTTATAGACAAGTAGTCGAACACAAGATAAAATCGTTGATCTGAGCTAGGAGATCGTCGAGCTGAGTTCAGCTATCTTCGAACTGAGAAAACTGTGAAGAGATAAGAAATCGTCAACCTGAGCTCTTAGATCGTCGAGCTAAGTTTAGAGAATAAACTCTTAGATCGTTGAAGGGATATCCACGATCGTCAAGCTGAGTTCGACGAAAGTCAAACTGATATAAATATCACAGAATTCTTCTAAGTATGAGTTCTTGAATGAAATCCAAAGCTTGTCTTGTGAAGTCTGACCTAATGAGACTAACTTAGACCTAGACCTTGACCCTGGCTATATAGGTGGGTCAACAACCTAAGAGTAGACCTAGCCCAAATCCAAACAAGGGTTCCAACAGAATGTTCACTCAACGCCTTCATAAAAAATGCTGCCAAGTCAAAAAGCTTTGAGTGATGGACATTAACTCAACACCTTCATCAGAAAACAACTGCCAAATGTAAAAGTGTTGAGTGATGGATTTTCAGTCAACATCTTCATCAGAAAATCTGTCCAAATCCAGAAGCATTGAGTGATGGACGTTCACTCAACATCTTTAGAAAATCTGTCCAAGTTCAGTAGCGTTGAGTGATGGACGTTCACTCAACGCCTTCATCAGAAAATAACTGCCAAGTATAAAAGCATTGAGTGATGGACACTCACTCAACACCTTCTCAATTTAGCTGTCAAAGGAAAAAAATGTTGAGTGAAGAAGGCTCACTCAATGCATCTAAAGATAGTTATAATTCAGCTAAGTGTTTTAGCATTGAGTGAAGGCTTTTCACTCAACGCTTCTGAAGTTAACAGTTAAAGTACAAATACGTTGATATAGAAGGAAACACTCAACGCTTCATGTCATTGAGTCACAAGGCAATCACTCAATGCCTATAGTGAATCAAAAATTGTTCTAAGTGTTTTGGCATCGAGTCAAATGTGTTGTCGTCATCCATAAATTCAAATCGAAGCAAATCTCATGATAAAAGACAAAGGCCACCGTATTGTTCGGGCAGTGATATCCTGAAATGGATTTGACATTAAAGCCGGCCATGCATCTTACCAAAGGAGGACATAGCTGTTACAGTTGCTGAGATATAAAAGGGAAGACAGAGATTCTTTCACCAGGACTATTTTCACAAGCTTTTCATTGCAAATCTCTCAAACCCTAACTCTCGCAAAAGTCGGCTAGTTGAGTTAAAGAATTTTTTGTTCATCTTCAAGTCTACAACACAGAACAACAAATCTTCTCGAGCTTGAAGAAGAAGCAGAGCTCTGTAGAAGTTCTACACATCACAAGTTGATTCAAATCTTAAGAAATATTTTCATATTGTTATAAATAAGAAGGTTTGTTGACAACACAGTCAAGGAAGAAGACTCGGGGATTTATCTCCGGAGTCATTTCACTCAAACCTTTATTCAAATATGTAGGATCTCCATGAGATCTGAGTTGTGGGTTAATTTATAAAGGCCGAGTTGTAGGAGTTTGTGAACTCTGAACTTTATGGTCCTGGAGTGGATTTGAGGTAGGATCTTGGTGAATATCTGAGGTAGGAGATCTGCTAGATCTCTGAGTTATAAGGAGTTTTTGAACTCTGAGTTGTAGGGTCTAGGAATGGATCTGAGGTAGGACTGTAAGCAGTCTGAGCTGTAAGAGTGATGATCACTCTGAGTTGTAAGATCCTGAGGGATTTGAGGTGTAAGCTCAAGGAGCTGAGTATAAAGGAGTAGTTTGTCGAATCTAACACACTGCTAGATAGGTAAAGGGGAAAAGTGTATGTACCTTATATAGGGGAACCACTAAATATATTATGTGTCTTTTATGATCTTGGAAGCTAACATCTATCCTAAACACACATCAAGCTCTAAACTAAAAAGATTCTAACAATTTAAAACAAACATATTCACCCCCCTCTAGGTGTTTAACTACACTTAGAAAAGACTTTCAATGACCTATATAATTAATCTACATGGTCGTGACAGTCAACATGGTCAAGGACACAGACATGTCAGAGGATGTATAGATGCCTAGGAATTGGACCATGTGTGAATAGAGCGACACGGACTGGCACATGATGGTGTACTAAGCTATGTGCAGGGCCATGATATTATTTTAAATATGAATTTTGAGTCGTCTGATGTGGATTTTTGAGATCAAATGGCTAGGACTTTCACTTGAACCTATTAGGTTGGGAATGAGAGATTTTAAAGCTCATTTTTACCTAATCATTTTCTCGCATAGGTTTGAGAAAGAGGAGATAAAGGGGGAGGAAAAAGAAGAATATTTTGTGGTTGGAGGTGCTTTGGAGATCCAAACTTTGAGTCAAGGTAAGATTCGCGGAGAGGAGTTCATTACAATCAACTTCATCTATCTCATTCATCATTTCCATGGAACCGAAGCAAGCTATACAAGGGTAGTTATCCTTCTCTATTTTAAGCACAATGATGGTCCATTTCATGTTGATTTTGCTTGCATAGGAAGAGTCTTCCGCTAATTAGTGGATGGCATGAACTTTTTTTGTTTGCTAGAACCCCGGGTTGATTGAGTCCATACCCAGTATGAAATTTATTTAGAAATCTGATAATCATTGTAGATATAAACATTATGTGTGAAGCCTTTCTGTAGTTGTAGGTCTGGAACAGTGATGCTTTTTATGATGTTGTATTTAGGTTGGACCTAGTATTTGTGCCGAAGAATTTCATCGTGAAATGCATTTTATTGTATTCAAGATTTGGGGATGTGGAAATCCTTCGGTTACCACATCACAAACCCTACTTTTGTGGTAGTTGTCCGTCGACCGTGAGATTGAGAATGTTCTTGAAGTGGAGCTTAGATCTTCACCACATTGCATTATGGAGTTGATTTTGACCTCCTACGTTAGGAAGTGCATATGAAGCATATGTCCTGTTGGGTATATTGGAAAATGTGTACTAAATGTGGAGAAGCCACAACTTAGTCAATGATATGCATCAATTTGTATTTGATAGGAGTTTGAGTTTCTTTGTGCAGGTTTAAGTATTTGAAGGAAAAATTTCTAAGTTCAAGTGTCGACACTTGTGAAGAAACTGTGTCGACACTCAGGAAACTTGTGTTGACACTCAGGCAAGCTGTGTCGACACACAGGCAAATTGTGTCGACACTCAGGGAAGTTATGTCGATACCCAGAATTTGTGTCGACACTTATAAAGAAGCTGTGTCGACACTCAAAGCTTTGTCGACACCTAAAAAAAGCAGTTGTGTCGACATCCAGAAATATATCGACATCTGAAGCAGGACTTGTGTCGACACTTAAAACTGAAGCTATGTCGACATTCAGGAGGTGTGTCGACACCTGAAGCAATTGTGTCGACACACAGGACTTGTGTCGACACACCAACTCTCAAAAGGCTGTGTTCAAGTGAAAATAGAGTCTTGAACCTATTCACCCCCCTCTAGGTGTTTAGGCTCTTGAAATAGAGTCTTTCAAGTGGTATTAGAGGGAGGTTCCTCAAAATTTGACCTAATAGTCAGAGGATTTCTCCAAGGCAAATAACAGATAACAAGAATGGGTTCAAGTGAAAATCAAAAGGAATTTGGATCTATGAAATTGCCCATATGCAGGAAAGAATCTTTTTGCATTTGGAAAGAAAGGGTCAGGCTGTTTATGGAAGCATCTGATCCAAGAATTTATATCACAGTTGAGGAAGGCCCCGTCATCCCAATGAAGGTATCAATTCTTGATGCAAGCATTCAAACTCCAAAGAGTTATTCAGAGATTACTAAGGATGAATTCATCTTGGCAACATTAGATAAAAGAGCTCAGAATATAATTGTAAGTGTCATAGATGATGCAACATTCCAGAATCTTGTGCACTATAAAACTTCCAAAGAAATGTGGGATATATTGATTATCTATATGGAAGGCACAGAAGAAGTCAGAGAGGACAGAAAGTCTATGCTCAATCAGGAGTATGAGAGCTTTAGGCAAACAAAAACTGACAGCATAGCTGAATGCTATAAAAATTTTTTCAGAATAGTGAATGAACTGATGACATATGGAAGATTCTTCAGTACTTATGAACTGAATGACAAGTTTCTTATGTCCCTAACAAAGGATTGGGACACTAAGATATGTGCCATCAGGGAAGTGGCCAAATTGGCTGACACACTTCCACCTACACTTTTTGGAAAACTGCTTTCATATGAAAAGCAGCTTACTGCTAAGAAAGAGGAAGAGAAGGGCAGCAGATCTGAACATAAAGAAAAGTTAGTAGCCTTCAAGGCTGATGGGCTCAAGGAAGGGTAGGATAAAATCTCCTTCTCCACCTAGAAGGAGTACTGAAGCAGAAGAAGGAGTTCCTGAAACAAGTACATTAGATAGTCACATATCTGATGAAGACTTTGCTGCCTTCACAAGACAATTCCAAAGGTTCATGAAGAAAAAGAAATGGAGAACCAGGATTTCATCAACATCCTATTCCAAGGATGAATACTACAGGAAGAAGAAAACACCTAAGGAGGATAGGTATGCTTCTAAACCTAGTAAACAATCAAATTCAAAGATTGTGTGTTATTGCTGCAACAGGTCTGGGCATGTCATAGCTGACTGTCCTGACAAAAGAAAGGAGTCAAAGGACAAGAAGAAGCAGCTGGTCAAAGGTAAGAAGGAGAAGTCTCTAGTGGCTCAAAAGGAGAAGAGTTGGACAGACTCTTCATCTTCAGAATCTGGAGAAGAAGAGGTAGAAGCATATGTTGGACTCTTCTCAACAGAAGAGGATTCTAGGGAACTAGAATTCCTACAGATACTGGACTCCATAAATGGAGTGGAAGAATATTATTGTAAAGGGATGATGGCTCAATCTGAAGAAGAATAGTGTCAGGATCAGCCTGGACCAAGTAAGGAAAACAATTCTTCCCCAGTCTCAGATTACTTTACTGGATCAGAATCAGAAGCATCTACTACAAAAGAAGTTGATGGATCTGAGTCTAAGGGGGATGTTCACCAACTCATTGATGAGTATGGTGGGTTGTTGCATGCTCTAAAGAATAACAAGTTTCTTGTTAAAGAGCAGACCAAAGAGATTGAGTCTCTTAAACTGGCTGCAGCAGATTCAGCAAAACTACTGGATCAAAAGCTGAATGAGGTTACCAAATTGAAGAACATTAAAGTTATTCAGATGGGCACAATCTTATTCAAAGAGAATCATATCAAGAAACTGGAGGTAAAACTTCAGCAAGAGAGAGAGAGCTAGTGGCTAAATTCTCAAAGCCAAAATCAGTCTTACCTTTGATAGATAATTTTGTTTCACAAAAAGGGAAGATTGGTCTTGGCTTTAAGGGAAGAACTAGGGCTACCAATTCTCATAGAAAAGGTAAAGCCACAGTTCAGCCTCTAGCTGTTAATCCCCCTATTTTCTTTAAGAAGGTAGTGAATCCTACTAATAGGTATGATCATGACATTACACATGGTCACTGTGAGCATGAAAATTTCATGAACAAGGGTGCAAATATCAATAGACCAATCTATAGGCATGCCCATCATATTCAAGAGGAGTACTTGAAGAATGCTATTCCAACACCAACACTTAATAAGTCTACTGACAACAAAGTAAGAAAACCTGTACCTAAGAAAAGGTATAATAGGTTTGAGTGTTGGTGTTGTGGCAAGGTGGGCCACTTTGCTATGAATTGTTGGTTTAACTTAAGTGTTAAAACCAAAAGTAGGATTCATGTTAGATCAATTACAGGATTTCAAACTAACAAGGACCTAGGACCCACTAGCAAGTTGGGTTCTAAGGGTAAGTGATTCTTTATTTGTTGCAGGTGAATCCAAGTGACCATACCCTTATATGGTACTTGGATAGTGGCTGTTCCAGACACATGACTGGAACAAGGAGAATGTTGAGGGACTATGTGCCCAAAAAGAATGGACCAAAAGTTATCTTTGGTTGATCAGAAAAGAGAATCATCAAAGGATTTGGTAACATATCTTGTGATTCAATTACAATCACTAAAGTGGCTTATGTAAAGGGTCTAAAACATAACCTGATTAGCATAAGTCAACTTAGTGATCTAGGTTATGATATTTCTTTCCTCAAAGGGGAGTGCCTAGTAAAAAGGTCAAGTGATCAAGAGCTCATTTTGACTGGCACTAGGAAAGGAAATGTGTATTGCCTTAACCTAGATTGTGAGTCTAACAGCTCACCTATTTGTTTGGTTGCTGGAGAGAAAGCTTCTCTTTGTGTCAAATGGCACAGGAGGCTAGCTCATCTGAACTATAAGTCAATTGGACTGCTATTCAGCATGGGTTTAGTGAGGAATGGTCATCAAGTTAAGTGCATTAAAGAGGGTATGTGTTCAGCCTGCCAAAAAGGCAAGCAGACTAAGTCATCTTTTTAGTCACTTGCATCAAAGATTCAAAGAGATGTTTGTATCTCATGCATATGGATTTATTTGGTCCTATGCCAGTTCATAGTCTTGGTAGGAAAGCATACACACTTGTTATTGTGGATGACTATTCTAGATTTACATGGGTTTTCTTCTTGAAGCAGAAATCTGAAACTCCAACAGTTTTCCAGTCTTTTGTCAGACAAATACAGAATGAATACAACAGTTCAGTGATCAAAATCAGAAGTGACCATGGAACTGAATTTCAGTCTGAATGTATGACAAAATTCTGTGAAGAACTTGGGATTCATCGGGAATTCTCTTCACCTAGAACTCCTCAGCAAAATGGTATTGCTGAAAGAAAGAATATGACTCTAATTGAGATCAGTAGAACTCTAATGAATGACACTACTCTCCCTGAATACTTTTGGGCTGAGGTAGAAAATACTGCTTGTCATGTGCTCAATAGAGCTTCCATCAACAAGAAACACAAGATGACAACCTACCAGATTTTGAAAGGAAGAAAACCAAACATATCTTATTTCAGAATCTTTGGTAGTAAGTGTTTTGTACTAGTCAATGGCAAACACTACCAAACTAATTTTGCTACCAAATCCTTAGAAGGGATATTTGTTGGGTACATCAACCAAAGTAGAGCATACATAATCTATAACTTGATTACTCAAGTTGTAGAAAAATCTGTGCATGTAGTATTGATGAGTCAATGTTTATTAACAGTGAATTGTCTAGTTCTTCAGTTAGTTATACAGGTCTAACAGATAAGCTGGACAAGCTGACCATCAGTGAAGATGTACCTACTAAACTGGATGAGGATAAAGATGCCAGCTATCCAGGGAGAGACCAAGTCCCTCTGGGTGAAGAAGAAAATATGGAGCATCAAGATGAGGAAACTGGAGATAACCATAATGTTGACAGAATTCCTCCAGCAAGGAGACACCTAAAGGATCATCCAGCTCATGAGATCATTGGTGATTTAAGTCAGGGTGTTCTAACAAGGAGAAGGAGCATGAACACAGTTCTATGTTCTAGCTTCCTGTCTCAGATAGAACCCAGTAAGATTGAAGAAGCAATGCAAGACACCAACTGGATTGATGCAATGCAAGAAGAGCTCAGTCAGTTCAAAAGGTGTAAGGTCTGGGAACTGGTGCCAAAACCTAAGGATCACAACATAATAGGAACTAAGTGGATCTACAGGAATAAGCTTGATGAGAATGGCACTATAGTCAAGAACAAGGCTAGACATGTAGCAAAAGGCTACAGGCAAGAGGAAGGTACTGATTTTGATCAAACCTTTGCTCCAGTGGCAAGGCTGGAGGCTATAAGGCTGTTCTTGGCATATGATGCCTTTCAAGGGTTCAAAGTATATCAGATGGATGTGAAATTAACATTTCTGAATGGTGATTTAGAAGAAGAAGTCTATGTAGAACAACCCTCGGGTTTTGTAGACTCTCACTTTCCTGATTATGTATATAGGCTTAGGAAAGCATTATATGGTTTGAAACAAACTCCAAGGGCTTGGTATGAAACCTTGTCTGCCTTCCTCATTGAGAATAAATTCTCTAGAGGAAAGATAGACAAAACTCTATTCTATAGGGAATCAAAAGGCAAGATAATACTATTCCAGATATATGTGGATGACATTATCTTTGGTTCTACTGAAAACAGCCTTTGTAGGAAGTTTGCCAAACTTATGCAAGGGAAGTTTGAGATGAGTAGTATGGGTGAGCTGATGTTCTTCTTGGGACTTCATGTTAGACAGACTGAAAGTGGGTTGTCCATATCCCAGTCTAAGTTCACCAAGGAGTTGATTAAGAAGTATGGTTTGGACTCAGCTTCTACTATAAAAACTCCAATGGGAACAAGTATGCCTATATGCAAAGATGAAGCAGGGAAACCTGTATATGAGTCTTTATATAGAGGGATAATTGGCTCCCTACTATACTTGACTACTAGTAGACCTGACATCATGTATGCAATATGTGTCTGTGCTAGGTATCAAGCATTCCCTAAGGAATCTCATTATACTACAGTTAAGAGAATTTTGAGATATCTTAAGGGCACACCTAATCTAGGCCTTTGGTACCCTAAGAATAGAGATTTTCTATTAACAGGTTTCTCATATACAGATTTTGCTGGATGCAAAGAAGACAGAAAAAGTACCACAGGAACCTATCAATTCCTTGGTGGGAGGCTGGTGTCATGGAGCAACAAGAAGCAAACCAGTGTAGCTATATCAACAGCTGAATCAGAGTATATAGCTGCAGGTAGCTGTTGTGCATAATTGATGTGGATAAATCATCAACTAGAAGATTATGACATCCAGGTAAGTAGAATTCCACTATTTTGTGATTCTACAAGTGTTATGTCTATTGCTAAGAATCCTGTATCACACAGTAGGACCAAGCATATAGAAATTAAGTTACATTTTATAAGAGAACATGTAGAGAAGGAAAATATTAAGCTAGAGTTTGTGAAAACTGATAATCAAATAGCTGATATTTTTACAAAACCTATGGATGAAACAAAATTCAATAATTTCAAAATTGAATTAGGTATGTTGAACCTAGAATAGGTTAACACAAGTTTCCATAAGTAGCATATGTAAGCACCAAATTTATATTAAAATTTGGCTAAGTACAAAGTTTGTGTCGACACAAACAAGTTTTGTTGACACACTCAGTGTGTTGTGTCAACACAAAAAAAGGATGTGTCGACATAGAAATAGTATCTGTGTCGACAGAAGAATAGGTGTCGACACAACCTTTTCGAGACCATATGACAAGAGGATTTTTGTCTCGACACACAGAAGTTGGTGTCGACACAACTCTGTCGAGACTAAAGTTGTCAATGTCGACACAGATGCAAGTTTGTCGACACAGACTCAAGTATGTCGACACATGGATGTGTCGACTTAAAATATATTTTATCGACTTAGACATTAGTATGTCGACACATAGCTGTGTCGACTCAACTTAAGTTCTTTCAAGACCTAGGTCATTTTTGTCAACACAAAAACTGACTTGTCGACTTAGGCCCATCGTTTGCCCTGCCCTTGACACAAGTACTATAAATAGGTGAATCCAAAATCTGGTCGACTACGCTATCAGAATTTTTGAATCTACACCTTCTGTCGATATAGACCTTATCTTCTCTTCTCCTCTAGCACTTACGTCAATGGGACCACACCAAGAAGATAAGGTTAATGAAGGTTATGAACTTGTTCGCGAAGGGTTCACGACTGCTTCAGATGAAATTCAGGGAGTTATTGCCCTAATTTCTGAAAATGGATTAGAATTCTTGGTCTCTGAACTGACCAAAATATAGAAAAAGGAAGTTATGGAGTTCTACTCAACCACTACAATGGACTCTGAAGGAAAGAAAATCAAGGAATCTATTCAAGATACCCGGGTGAAGCTCACTTTGAAAACTATCAGGAAAGCACTACATCTTCCTTTGATCAAGGATACAGATGAAATAACTCCGTCCCAGATAACTGAAGCTTTAAGTTGGTGTGGACTGAGTCCCAGTATTAAGATTGGATCATCTATCAATAGAAAAGGGATGAATTCCCAGGGAAAATTTCTTTCAGAAGTTGTGGGCAAAGTGATTATCTGCAAGACTGGTGGACATGATAGGATTTCTGCCTACATGTTCAATCTTATGGTGAGGGTTATATTCAAGATAAACACTGACTGGGCAGCAATGGTGTTTGATAAAATTCAATAAGGAATTAAGAAACATAACCTGGGAAGGATCCTCAGTTTATGCTTAACATCAGTAATTCCAGATGTTCTGAAACAAGCAAATGGCACTAAGATAAATCACATGAGGAAAATGGATGTGAGGATACTGTCAATATGGAACAGAGTTCTGACCAAGGAAGTCCCTGCTCCCAAGGAGCAAACTAAGAAAGACAAGAAGAAAAAGAAAGTGGTTGTACATGCAGACTCCTCCAGTGATTCTGAAGAGGAAGTGGTCTTTAGTTCTGATGAAGACCAGCACCAACAGATGCTAATGATCAAGTAAAGGACAGTGAGCCCCTGGAGCAATAAGTTGACTCCACTCAAGGGGGAGAACACTTCGAACAAGGAACTGAGCTGTCTGTCCAAAGGGGAGGTATTAATGATGTTATCCTAGACAGTGACTTAGCTGCAGATACAATCATGAATGTAGTATCTGAAATCAACACTGCAGCTGAAGAAACTGATAAGACAAATGCTCAAAATGAGCCAGTAAGTATCTTCTCCACTGTCTAGTGATATATGATGGTATTCTTATCAAAAATTATTCAGGGGGGAAACTTTTGTGTAAAAATAAAGTCTTTCAACAGGAATTTACAATGAAAGAATTGTTTCCTGATCTTCCTCCAGATAGGACTGAGGGGGAGCATATTGAAAAATTAAAAGATATTCCAAGGACTGAGGGGGAGTTATCAAAGGATACTGAGGAGGATACCCCAGCTGAAAAGAATACTGTTAATATTAATAGTACAACCGAATCTTCTGAAGATGAAGAAGCCGCATTGGCTAAGAAAAGGAAGCAAACTGTTTTAAAGAAAAAGAGTTCTGGATACAAGAAGGCTTTGCAAGTGGGAACAACACCATCTACATCAACTGTGGACTTCAGTTCTTTACTGGTCCAAATGCAAATAAAACTGGATAATCAAAGACAGTATATAGAGCAATATGTGGATGAAAGTCATAAGGAGTTACAGATTCAATTGGCCCAGGACATCAAATCCATTAGATTTGAAGTGAATCAACATAAGAAGGAGATGACAGATTGCTTCCATAAAGGTGGTAACGTTGTGGAGTTCCTGGCCAAGCAACATCAAAATATCCAAGCTAAAGTGGATGAAATTGAAGTGAAACAGGGATATGAACTGGAGAATCGGTTAAGGATGAATGAAAATCTCAAGGATTCACATCATGAAATATTGACAAAGCTCACAGATTCTAGCACTACTCTGAAGGCTGAAATCTCCAAGCAAATCAAGGAAGATATATCTGCTGTCAAAGACACATTTTAAGATTCTCAGGAGAAGATTAAAACTTTCCTGACAAAATTCAGAGCTTATTTTTAAGAGGGAACTGAATATATAGCTGATCAAGTCAGATTCCAGAAAGAAGGTTTAAGAGATCATGTTGCAAGAGAAGACATAAAGGAGGAGAGATTACTAGTCAAAGCCAGCTCTGACCATGCTAAATGGACTACCAATAGCATCAGAGCTACTCTTGGATATCCTCCTCTTTATGATGAGGATAATGTAGCTGAGTCTGGGATACAACCTGAATATTTTGAAGGAGATCAGCCTGAAGTCGCTCAGGTGATCTACACCCCAGCTGATTTTGAGATGGTTCAAGAAGAAGTGCTGAAAATGTGTAGCCCTCCACCAGAGGCACAAAATGTAATTCTGGAAAAGGTTGAAATGTCAAAAGCTGCATTAGAAGCTCAGAAGGAAGCTCAACTTTCCAAGAAAAGATTCAGAGAGCAGGCTGAGCTAAAGCCAGATTTTGAGCAGTGGAGCCCAACTTCTAGAAACATCATACTTACTGCCTGGAAAGCTGTAAAGGATAAAACCCATGACATGGGTAAGTGGTATTCTGAACAAGAGTGGAATAAATATCAAGCAGGACAAGGAGCAATTCTTCAAGATAGAAGAAGGGCTAAGGCTGGGAAGCTACCTGCTAAGGCCCAAGAGCCAAGCAAGTACTTCCCTAAACTGTTCCACTATTTTGAAAGACAGAAGATCAAGGCTGAAGAATTAAAGAAGAAAGCTCTAAAAGGGAAAAAGCAAGCTGAGGTTGTTGAACCTTCTGTGCAGGCTAAAATCAAGTCTGGCAAAGGAATAGTTATTAAGGAGCCTAGTCAGTAATAGGATTGCTAGATTTATGTAATAGAACAATGTACTAATTTGTTTCTTTTGTTCTATAAGAAATTCATGTAAACCAAAGTTTTTTTTTCCTGATTAATGAAATAGGTTTCAGTATTAAGTGTTTGTTGTTTACAATGATTATGTGATAACCTGCTCTGAAATGTTTTTACTTCTATTACAATTTTGTTTTATCTTAAGAGATGTATATCTTTGACTAAGGGTTATGACTTCTCCAAATAGGGGGAGATTGTTGGGTACATTGGAAAATGTGTATTAGATTTGGAGAAGCCATAACTTATTCAATGATATGCATCAATTTTTATTTGATAGGAGTTTGAGTCTTTGTGCAGGTTTAAGTATTTGAAGGAAAATTTTCTAAGTTCAAGAGTCGACACTTGTGAAGAAACTGTATCGACACTCAGGAAACTTGTGTCGACACTCAGGCAAGCTGTGTCGACACATAGGCAAATTGTGTCGACACTCAGGGAAACTGTGTCGACACTCAGGAAACTTGTGTCGACACTCTTGCAAGCTGTGTCAAAACACAGGTAAATTGTGTCGACACTCAGGGAAGTTGTGTCGACACCCATAATTTTTGTCGACACTTATAAAGAAGCTGTGTCGACACTCAAAGCATTGTCGACACCTAAAAAAAGAAGTTGTGTAGACATCCAGAAATGTGTCGACATCTGAAGCAGGACTTGTGTTGACACTTAAAACTAAAGCTATGTAGACATTCAGGAGGTGTGTCGACACCTGAAGAAATTGTCTCGACACACAGGACTTGTGTCGACACACCAACTCTCAAAAGGCTGTGTCGAGATCAGAAGTAATTGTGTCGACACACAGGACTTGTGTCGACACACACTCAATGCCATTTGACAAACACTCAACACCAACTGTCTGCAACAGAAATGTCGAGACAAGAAGCTGCTGTGTCGACGCACAGGACTTGTGTCGACACATACAACATAAGCAATGTCGAGAAGCAGAAGTATGACTGTGTCGACACTTGGAGTAATTGTGTCGACACCATGAAGACTTTTGTCGACACTTAGTCTATATGTGTCGACACATGTGAAGCAGTCTGCTGAGTCTTGTGTGCTGAGTTGAAAAGACATTGAAGAACCTGGTGACGTGACTGGTGACTTGACAGCTGTCATAACTAGCCGGTCTGACACCACTGTCAGGACTGTCAAAAGTTTATTATGAACCGGATCAGCCGGTAACCATGAAGCAAGCTCTATATAAGAGACAGAATAGAAACGACAAAAAACAACATGAACAAGAACGTGAGGCATCAATAAGAAGAATTCTGACAGATCAAGGGTTGTCTGTAAGAAAGATTCAGAGTTCTATCTGAATTTAAGGAAGAAGCTGATTGAAGATCATCTTCATCAACAGAGAAGATCCACCTTATTTTGCTTTAATCAAGAAGCTTTGAAAAGCTAAGTTAGGTTGGATCAGAAGGATCAGTAATTCCAAGAACTGATCAAGAAGACAACATCAACAGAGAAATATAGCTGGTGAAGTTTTCAGTTACTCTTTACTCACAAATTCTTGTAGCATCTACTGTTAGATCTGAGATTGTAAGCCTAAAATTATAAAGGCTGAGGTAGGGCTGTGTGCCTGAGGTAGGACTTGTGGTAAGTCTGAGTTGTAAGCCTAATTATAAAGGCTGAGGTATGGCTGAGGCCTGAGGTAGGATTCTTGAGAAGAATCTGAGGTAGGACTTGTATTAAGTCTGAGGTGTAGGAACCATCTTTGGTTCTAAGATTGTAAGATCTGAGGATCTGAGTCAGTGGAAGGAAGTTAGGCTGAATCCAGTTATCTGCTGGATAGGCGAAGGGGGAAAGTGGATGTACCCATATTTTGGGGAACCACTATAAGTCTAGTGTTTACTGTGATGTGTCTATTTTCTGTAGATTAATTAATCTGTGCTAAAAGAAGTCTTACAACTGTTTGCCTAAGAATTAAAAAAGTCACAAAAAGATTAGAACCTATTCACCCCCCCTCTAGGTATTTAGGCTCTTGAAATGAAGTCTTCCATGTCCTAAAGTGAAGGATTAGGCCTGTAGTATATTGGCGTTAGTTAAATGTGAAATGGGTCAAGATAAAGCCGAACCTGCATCATGTTATTGACATGGTGGCTTGAGAAATGGGAAGAAGTTGACCTGGACCTATTCCTTAAAGCTCAGCATGGATAAATCCTCTTGTATGATTATTTGTCAAGGGAAAGGATGTGTTAGGTGTGATCATCCAGACTGGAATGCTCAAGAGTTATTTTAAGATTGTGTATCCTAGATTTGATGTGTTGCTAGTGTTGAAATAGTCCTTGTTCGTTCCATGAGTTCATGAACTCATGTGATCATGAGTACCTACAAATATTGTATTGTTGGATGATGTGTTCTTAGCTTCATGCATTGTTGCTTAGGTTATTGTGGTGAAACCTTTGGGTGAACCCATGTGTCATTATTTGTATACCGGGGTTTCCCATTTTTATATTCTCAACCTAGAAGATTATTTGTGCTTGAGCCTTCACCCTATGTAGCTTAGATTTACTTTCAGTTTATTTACATATTGCTTGTTGTTGCGTACTTGTAGGTGAGCGGTGTCTCACCCCGGAGTGTATTAAGATGACTAGGGGAGGGATCATTACGCGGTTTGTGGTCAGCCCATACTTGGCCCTCATTTACCACTTACTTGTGTTTAGTACAGTTTCCATGGAGCGTATCAGAGTATAGCGGGCTTAAATCCCAAAGATAAATATGCAAAAGAAAGCTGCTCTCTCTTCTCACTACTTTTATTAGTGCTGTCAGCGAGCCGATATTTTGAAAATTGTAATTGTATGTTACTTTTATACTCTTTTTTTGAGACTTTTTGCAAGGCCATAAGGTCCTCTCTTTCTTTAAAATTCCTTTAGAGTTTGCAGGCATTCATATGTTTGATGTTAAGCTTTTGCACGTCTTTACTATGCTTTGTTTTGTTTGACGTTTGTGTCTTATATATTTAGCATATGTATGTAGTATGATGTAGGATTTCGATCCAATCATGGCTGAAACTTTGCCTCATGTATGGCGACTAGACTTAAGGAGGAGTTCTAGGGGCATAAGGCTGTTCGGGGGTGGATCGTCTATGGCCAACCAGTTCTTAGGGAGAAGAGTCGGTATAGAAAATCAAAGAGTAAAATTATCGCTTTGATCATAGTGTTAGGAGAAAAAAAAATCTCTGTAAGCATTCCTCTTGATTTATACATAATGAAATGGTTTTCTTTTACGTATAATTTTGAATTAATCTCCTCCTAAATAAATTATTTCTATTGTAACATTTAATTATTTATAAAAGAAAGCTTACTTATTTAAGATTTAATTTAAATGATGATATTTTTCTTTACTAAGTTTGACAAAAATCAAATATCTCCATTGTATGAGTTTAATTTTCATGTGAATAATTTTTTCTTTCGTTTCATTACAATTTAAAGATATAGATCTCTATTTCATTGTACTTAGACTTTATGTCTATTGTGATCTATATTTTATTTATGACCTTATTTTAAGGAAAAAATTTAATGATTTGTAATAATACTTATCCCCCCCCCCCACACACACAGAAGGATACCTCTAAATCTAACAAGTGGTATCATTTTCACCTGGATAAATGTTTTATAAATAATTTTCACCATGATGCATTCATGAATATTACTCTATGTTAATAATGAACTTGTGAATCTCTCATTTGTTCTTTTTCTTCTGTTTACTAGAAAGAAATAATGATGATTGTATGTTTTAACAAAGCTCTATCTCAATAGTATGACATGAGTGACGTGAGACTCTTTTTTTGTGGAATTAACATTACACAAGTAGTGGATGGGTTTTTCATCTTGAAAAAAGCCAATGCAAATGTGGTGTAAAAGGCAATTCAACATGTTGGGTGTAATCCCATCAATATGCCCTACAGTAATTCGAAAATCCCTTGAGAAGCTTTTGTAATAAAGCACAATTTACTTTTAGTTGGACGTATGAGTCACTTACTTTATGAATAATCATAAACATTGAACTGAATTCTTAGATATCTTAATGGCTCTCCTATTTATGGATCCTTTTATTCAATCAAAACCATTTTATGTAAATTGGGTATTGTTATAATGTTTATGTTGGAGGTATCTAAGATGCGAAGAATGTTATTTCCACGTTTACTTTCCTTTCGACTTCGTTGTCAAAGAAACATATGTTGGACAATGTGTCAATGGATCATGTTTAACACACTCTTAGTTTAGGAATAACAAATCTTTGTATGTATTTGATCAATATTTACAAGTGTTTTTATAGTGTGTAGGTTTAGGAATTTCTTACATTACAAGTCGGCAAGTACCGAGATTAAACTATGGGTTGATGGAGAACTTTGCAGGCTACCATCGGCGATAGCCACTACCTCCCATCAATAGCACTTGACGTATGATGACTTCTAGACATAGCCTTGTTGAAAATTGATGTTGTCATAAATAGCTCAAGAATGATGATTACGCCGTCGATACACCACAAGATATTGGCTTTACAGTGACATTTTTATTGCGGCGTTTTTAAAAGCATCCCCGCTAGATTTCTATTTGGCGACGGTTTTTTTATAAACGTCACCGATTACAAAATTTTTATTTTGCCTACGCTTTTCATAGAGAACGTCAACGTAACATTCATGTTTATCTTTTGTTACGATTATTTTAAAAACGTCATTAAAACATAAAATCTCCAAAATGTATGTCATCAAATAATTTAGAAGATATTACGTCAAAAGGTATATGAATTATATATTGATTATTTATCAAATGATTGAACAACTAAAGTTTTTGATAATCATGTCATGTACTTACTGGAGATGAAGTACCTAACATCATGTTTATATTTAGAGAATGGATCTCAAAAAAATTTTAATTCAGTACAATAAGTTTAGCTTAAAGAAGAATATTCATTGCTTATTATCATACAATCATGTATTCACACACTTCATGTGGGGCTAAGAGTTTTCATTTCCCATCTCATGGAAACCCCTTTTTCTCTAATAATTAGCCCTATCACTTGTTTTAAATTGCAAAGGTCTTTTAGTGATTTATTCTAGAACAACTAGACGATCTTATAATCTGGTCAAATAGTATTGTTGCGGCAAAACTCGACGTCCCGGTCGGACCCTATTAACTTGGACCGTCTTAGCCCACAGAGCGGTCGAGCGCATACACAGACGTAGAGAAAGAAAAGCTGACAAGGCAAAATTTTTATGTGGAAAACCGTTAACTGGGAAAAAAACTACGTGGTCGGATCTGTGCCGACCAAACCTTGACTATATTTGAGCGCTATTACAAGGGCTTTTGCAAAAACTCTAGGGAGACAAACCGCCTCTCATTACAATTATTAGGGAGGGAGAGAGATCTCGGAGGGTGACAGGCCACCGTTTACAGTGCTAATTATTTCTTTGTCTACTGCCGGGAGCGATGTGCTCATTGTACTCTAGAGTCCTCTGGTAGTTCTTGGATGCGGGAACAACTTATTGCACTTGTTCTAATGTCTGGGGCTTAGAAACTGGTGCGACACACTTGGCACGTCCTATCCTCTATGGATCTTCTCTTGCTGTACTTAAAGGAGATGGGAATTGCTCACTTATTGATGTTTAATGGGCTCATTACTAAGCTGAAGGTGTTGAATACTTGCAGCGGTTTTGAGAGCGGAACACATAGAGGTGCGCTTGCAGAGGACTGATAACTTCCCAAAAATAAGTTATTTAGCTCTTTATTCTAATTTAATATTCATCATAATGAGGAAAAAATAATTTAAATGAGTAAAAATATAAGTAAATTCATATATATTTTATTTAAGATTAATTTGGCTATTTTTCTTACGTTTTCTTGCTAGAAATGCCAAAGAAATCGATCCGAAGAAATAAGTTGGAGTTATATTTTGGCCTGCGCAGGTTGAACAAAAAACCTGTTTTAGTTGTTGCAACAATTTATAGACAGATTTTAAATTCAAAATTCAAATTTTGCACCAAAATCAAAATTGGAAGGAGATATCTATTGGGGGAGGACTGCATGTTTTTAAGAGGGGAATCTCATATCTGTTAACCCAGAAATCGGCGATCCCTCCCAAGGTAGCCAGCTCCCAAGTCGCGGCCTGCTCTAGGAGGTCGTGGCCTGTCAGCCTTTCTTTCTAAGGGTGGGCGGACTGACCTCTTAGTCCGCTCAGTCCGCGCGGCTAGGGCGGTCTCCTCGGTCTGACTGCCCAGATCGCTCAGTAGCCGCTCATTCTACAGGGGCTGCGGACTGCTTCCTCAGTCCGCCCCTGCAGGCCGCGCAGTTAGTTCGGTTAACCATGTGGTCGTTCATTCTTCCTCAGGTGCGAACTACTCAACTGAGTGGCGGACTCGAATTCCTATCCGCCCAGACCACATGCTAAATGCTCAAACAGAGACGGCGACCAACCCTCCTGTCCTCCAGCTGTAGGCGTACTCGATATCAGCTAAGCGTGCGGTCTGGCGACCTCTCTGGTCAGTCCACCAGGTCGCCAACCCTCGCCCCCAAGCAAAGGATACCACCAGTCAACAAAGGCTCTCGCCAATAAGCACGACCTAGACTCTTCAATCTGCCAGGTCGGTAGTCCTTGTTGCCGAGCAATGTCGACAAGCCACCAGCAGGAAGCCTACTCAACCTTCCGTCGCGAGTTAGGCGGGCTCGTTGCGCAGTCTGCTAGATGAGCCCTAGCTCGGCAGCCGGCGATCTGCCTCCACTCCGCAGTGGGCTGGGAGGACTCGTTCAACAGTCCGCCGGCTAGCCCTCAAGTTTCCTGGTGTCCACTTCTACCCAGCAGCGGGTGAACTCCTCAGCTCGCACAGCCCAGTGTGGGCTCGCTCAGCAGTAGGGGCGGACACGTCCTAGTCTGCCTGCAATAGCAGCCATCTCCAGCTGTAAGTCCATAACCGTGCGGCCTTGCGCGGACTCTGCGGACTCAGTATTTGTACTCGCACGACCCAGCGCAAGCCTACCCAATAGCAGCCATCTCCAGCTGCAAGTCCCTAACCGCGTGTCCTGGAACGGACTCAGCGGACTCAACATTTGTACTCGCTCAGCTCACCGTCTCACCGGTGGTGACGTTACCAAGACTGTTACCTCCTCGGGCCTATAAATAGGCCTCCATACCTCTCATTCATGGAGGACAAGACGACACGACAGAGGCATCCAGATCAATGCATCAGTTCCTGCGGACACGGTTTCCCAGTCCGCGCGACCTGCCCTCCAGCTTCTTCTCCCAGCTTGATCAAGCGGTCTGCCCGACTAAGCCCTGTGAGCTCCTTGATCAGCTAACCGTGCGGTCTGCCAACCTCCCTGGTCAGTCCGCGCGGCCTCTGGCATTCTCCTCTCCTTAGCCGCCAGCTTCCCCCCTTGTACCCTTTTCTCTGCTTTCCTTATAAAGGTGCAACCTTAAGCTGTAACTTCAGTTATAATCAAAGGAAAGCTCGTCGCAAGAGAGGCATTCAGGCCGCAACGGGCAAAGTCTGTTGTTGCCGCTGCTCACAGCCCTCTCTTCTTTTATCTTCTCTCATTCTAACCATCAGAGCCCAGCCGCCAAAGTAACGTCTACTCGACAGTTCCTGATCAATCTTCTTCCCTGCTCGAGCAAGCTTCTCCCTTGCTCCTTCAAACCTCTCATCTATCCTCACAACCCTCTTATTCACCTAGCTTGTGAGATCGAACAACCCGTTAACTGGGCGGTTTCGTGTTTCACGCATCAACAGTTAACATGCGACCTTCAGATATCGATCAGATAGTGAAATCAGTGGTTACTCATGTAAGACCACAAACCCCTTCCAAATTTCCCTTGTACCAGCGAAGATGCTCTCTGGGAAGCCCTTAAGCTGCTACGTCATGAAACTGCCCAACAGTTTCAGGTACTTAACGATACTCTAGCTGTTGTCGCTCAACAGTTGGAGGTGCAGCCAACAATAGAACTTGTCTCTTCCGATCAATCAGGCATCTTCAGTCATGGACCAACCAGTCTGTCCATCAGCCCATCCATATTCTTATCCACCAACTTTTCTACTAGTTGATCCTTGCGTATATCCGACATGTTATTTGCCTAGGCAGACCGTAGTCTCTCTGTAGACTCTAGTTACTATGCAAGGAAAGAATTTCTTCAGACCCAGCCAAGCCATCACTTACTCTGCCAATCACCCGAGAAAGGTGCCTAAATTTTCTGTTAAGAGGAAAAGAGGCCCAGAAGCTTTGTTCTGTATCAAGCAACACGAGAGCGAGACTTTATCCCACTTCATTGAGCGCTTCTAAAGGAAAGCCTTAGAAGTTGAGAATATTGATCCTAAATTCTATAAAGTCGCTTTGATGGTCGGTCTGCGTGAAGGACCACTCAAGTTCGAGGCCTACTTTCGTCAGCCAAGGACGTGTCAGGAGATGATTAGCCTCGCCAATGAATATGTTTGTATTGAAAAGGGGAATCCCAATTTCATCTCCAGGCTTTTAGTAGTGAAGGATTATCCTTCTTGCGAGAAGCCACCAAAGTTTCTTCAGAAAAATTTTCAACCGCAAGCAAGGAAGGAAAGAATTGGCCAACGTCATCAACATTTCTTCTCAAGCAAGGATTTCCTCCAAAGTAAAGAATAACGACTGCCAGTCTCTTCTGTTCATCCAGCACAAACTCCGCAAGCAGTTTTGGTCCATCAACAACAGGATGAAGGATTGTTTGAGTCGGAACTGAACGCAGCTAAGCAGGAAGCAGGCCAAGTCCTGAAGGGTAAGGATAACTGTAAAAAGCCTTACCAACCGCCAGGTAAAAGGACGAAAGATTCGAATTCATTCTGCAAATTTCACAAAGTAAAAGGTCATGCAACTGAAGATTGCAAAGCCCTTCAACAACTGATGGAAAAATGTTGAAATAGGGCAAATGCCAGCATTTGCTCTAGAAGAATAATCAATCTCATCCATAAAATCTCAAAAAGCAAAAGGAAACAAGCGACTTCCTTGCCTGAAAGCCCGCAAATCTACTCGCAATCTGGGACGGTTATATTTTCCTTTGCGCTCTTCAAACATTCTTTCTCTAAAACACTTCTAAGTGTTCTTTCATTTTCATTCAATAAAGCTTATGCCAGAGATCTCATACTGATACAGTTCCCTTTTTGTGATGCTTCTCCTCCATATATTTCTCTTTGCCAAAGAGATCACTGAACCACTGAGATATCGCCAAGTCTTGTTGTTTCCTCCATGGATTGTCCTCCGGTGTAAGAACACAATGACCACATATGGTGAAGAGTTTTTCGCATATGTGTAGTGGGGGCCATTCAATATATGATGGGTAACTTCATACTTCGTATCTAGGCCGGTGTCTAGCACAGTGTGTGTGCCTAGGGGAGGCAGCCTATGATAGTTCTATCGTGTCTCGTTGAGGGATACGTTACAGTCACGAAGATCTTTACGTGACAAGAAATGGAGATCAAGTGTAACCTTGTCTCTTCGATCATCTCACAACTGTAATGGCCGAACACTCGTTGGTACTCTCGATCTGTGCCTTCACAGGGCCCACAATTCCGTCGATCAATTCGCAGAAAAGCAATAGGCCACTTGGTGCAACTTGTCTAATTGATCAGCAATGTTTATAACCCGAGGCAAGAGAGCAGTGTATCAGTCGATTCCTCCGCAAGAATTTCCTTGTTTGTGCTTGTTTGTCTAATATGCCCTTCAAAGGATGCGCGGCCAGCCCGCTTTAGCCCTCCATTGTCTCTTCTGCCTTCTTGCATCTTGGCAGGTTAAATTCAACCTATTCCAAGGATCGACAATATCTTTTTGGCTTATGATCATCTTATATATACTGCCTACATAAATCTCTATCAGATGGTTATCCATAAGCTCTCTTATCAGATGCTAGCAACACGAATAATTTAATCAAAGTATCTGGTTCTCCTTGATTGGCAAGTCATGCTGTTATAAGTCTAAAATAAGATGGTTTCATCTTGCTGGTCTGGGTTTCATGTATAAAATATCGTACTTGATCACGCAAGGCAATCATTATCGCTGTTTGATCTTTATTCATTTGATATCAGAGTTTGCTAGGTATCTCTTCTGCTATCCAATTATATTTTATCATATCAACAGTCAATATTCACAGGTTCCATCCAGGTACTTGTGACTTAGTTTTCTTTCTTCTATACCTACTGCTTACTCTTCTTTTGCATAGATTAGCAGATATTAGCAAGTTCATTTCAGGTACTTGCACCTTACTTTTCTATAATATCTATTACTTACTCTTCTTTTGCAGAGATTAGCAGATATTATCAAGTTCCCTCTAGGTACTTGTGCCTTACTTTTCTTTCATATCTATGGCTTACTCTTCTTTTGTAGAGATTACCAGATATTAACAAGTTCCATCAGGGTACTTGCATTATAATTTCATTTCATATCTACTGCTTACTCTTCTTTTACAGAGATTAACAGATATTAGCAAGTTCCCTTCAGGTACTTACACCATACTTTTCTATCATATCTGCTACTTACTCTTCTTTTGTAGAGATTAGCAGATATTAGCAAGTTCCTTCCAGTTACTTGCACCTTACTTTTCTTTCATATCTGCGGCTTACTCTTCTCTTGTAGAGATTAGCAGATATTAGTAATTTCCATCCAGGTACTTGCATTATAATTTCATTTCATATCTACTGCTCACTCTTCCTTTTGTAGTGATTAGCAGATATTTGAAAGTTCTATCCAGGTACTTGCAACTTAGTTTTATATCATACTTGTGATTTACTCTTATAGAAGATAACAGGTGCTTGCAAGCCTCCTTCAGGTATTTGCAAGTTATCATTCTTCTATGCTTTCCTCTCATCATTATTTTGTAGAGCCTGTTACGAGAAATTCATGTCTCCTTCATTTTGCAAAAACAGCTCAGGTACGTGTAAGATGTACCTATTTCCGCCTATGTTAATTCTTTCCTTCGCAGGAAAAAGACAGGCATTAACAAACCTTTTTTCTGAGGAGAGAAATAAGGTTCCATCTCTCCTTCCCCCTTCCTTTTATCGAGGGAAGGATCACGATTTTCGTGGGTCTCCTAATTTTTCGAAGTTCTCTTCAGAACTTGAAAAAGTGAGGGGATTATGTTAACCCAGAAATCGACGATCCCTCCCAAGGTAGCCAGCTCGCAAGTCGCGGCCTGCTCTAGGAGGTCGCGACCTGTCAACCTTTCTTTCTAAGGGTGGGTAGACTGACCTCTAAGTCCGCTAAGTCCGCGCGGCTAGGGCGGTCTCCCTGGTCTGACCGCCCAAGTCGCGTAGTAGCCGCTCGTTCTGTAGGGGCTACGGACTGCTTCCTCAGTCCGCCCCTATAGGCCGCGCGGTTGGTTCGTTTAACCATGTTACCGTTCATTCTTTCTCAGGTGCAAAAAAAATCAACTGAGTGGAGGACTCGAATTCCTATCTGCCCAGACCGCACGTTAAATGCTCAACTAGAGGCGGCGACCAGCCCTCCTATCCGCCAGCAGTAGGCGGACTCGATATCAACTAAGTGCGTAGTCTATCGACCTCTCTGGTCAGTCTGCCAGGTTGTCAACCCTCGCCCCCAAGCAAAGGATTCCACCAGTTAACAGCAGATCTCGCCAATAAGCGCGACCTGGACTCTTCGGTACGTCGGGTCCGCAGTCCTTGTCACCGAGCAATGGCGACATGCCACCCGTAGACAGCCTACTCAACCTGTCCATCGCGAGTTAGGCGGGCTCGTTGCACAGTATGCCAGATGAGCCCCAGCTCGGCAACCGGCGATCCGCCTCCTCTCCGCAGCGGGCTGGGCGGACTCGTTCAGCAGTCTACCGGCTAGCCCTCCAGTTTCCCGATGTCCGCTTCTACCTAGCAGCGGGCAAACTCCTCAGCTCGTACAGCCTAATACGAGCCTGCTCAGTAGCAGGGGCGGACACGTCCAAGTCCTCTTACAAAATCATCCATCTCCAGCTGTAAGTCCCTAACCGCGCGTCCTGGCGCGGACTCTGCGGACTCAGTATTTGTACTCGCACGACCCAGCGCGAGCCTACCCAACAACAGCCATCTCCAGCTATAAGTCCCTAATCGCGCAGCCTGGCGCGGACTCAGCAGACTCAGCATTTGTACTCGCTCAGCTCACCGCCTCATCGGTGGTGACGTTACCAAGACCGTTACCACTTTGGGCCTATAAATTGGCCCCAATACCTCTCATTTAGAGGAGGAGACGACACGAAAGAGGCATCAAGATCTCGGCATCATTTCCTGCGGACTCAGTTTCCCAGTCTGCGCGGCTAACTTATAGCTCCTTGATCAGCTAGCCGCACGGTCTGCCGACCTCCTTGGTCAATCCGCGCAGCCTCTTGCATTCTCCTCTCCTTAGCCGCCAGCTTCCCCCCTTGTACCCTTTTTTCTGCTTTCCATGTAAAGGTGCAACCTCAAGCTATAAGTTCAGTTATAATCAAAGGATAGCCCATCGCAAGAGAGGAATTTAGGCCGTGACGGGCGAAGTATGCTGTTGCCGCTGCTTGCGGCCCTCTCTTTTTTTTTCTTCTCTCGGTCTAACCATCAGAGCCAAATCGCCAAAGTAACGTCTGCTCGACAGTTCCTAATAAAGCTTCTTCCCTGTTCGAGCAAGCTTCTCCCTTGCTCCTTCAAACCTCTCCTCTATCCCTACAACCCTCTTATTCACTAGCTTGTGAGCTCGAACAACCCGTTAACTAGGCGGCGACGTGTTTCGCACATCAACAATACCTAAAAGGGGGATACACGAAATTCATTAGAGAGGGAGAGATCTAAGAGCCATCATCTTGGAGAAGGAGAAGAGACTAGTGTTTGGAGACGCCGATAAGAAGGAAGAATTCTTTGAAGCGAGATCTGAACACAAATTTCTACAGCATTTAAGTTTCTATAATCATGTCTAGTATGATCTTTCTAATTGTGTAGTTTCATCCCTCCATCATGAACTAAATTCCTAGGTCATGTATATTGAGAGTACTTTGATTTATTGTGATGTTGTGATTTTAATTTCTTTTTTATGATTGTTTGAAAACTATCTGTATTGTACTTATGTTTCCATTTTATGAAAATTTTGGATTAACTATTCTTCTTCTAAATTGCGTGGCGAGATTCGAGAGAGGAGTTACACTATTTTAGGGTTGAATCCTTTCTTTCGCATGGCAAGATTTGAGAGAGGAGTCACATAAATCTTTAGCCAAATTCCCCCTTTATACTGCGTTCTAAGATTCGAGAGAAGAGTGGCATAAGTGTAACATAAATTTCAATATAGCATAAAGAAAGAAAGATATTTCATCTTGTGTTAGCAACATTGATTTGTGCACTTTATGTTATTCTTTTTCTACCTAAGATAGAGATAACTAGGAGAATTAAGGTAAACGGATTTCAGAGATTGAGAGATGATGACGTCCACTTTCAAATCATTGCAGGATAATATTTAAGTATTTTATGAAAGATCACTCTAAAAACTCATCACCATAGGCAAAGAAAATCAATGTACAAGACTATTTCTCCAACTTGATAAATATATTTTTAAATAAACGTTATTTAGTTTTGTTATTGCACTCTAAATGTCCTTAATCTAAATTCACTTTTAATCAATCTGCTTGAATTTAAAGTAGAGATAGTACTTGCAAGTGCTAGATTAGTCATTTCTCTGAGGGAATGATCTTTTCTCACAATATATTACTTGATCTGACATGTGCACTTGTATATAATACGTAAATCTATTTTGGATGTATCAAGTTTTTGGCATCGTTCCCTGGGAGGTGAAATAATTTAGTATTTTATTTCTTGTAATATTAGTAAACCCTGAGTATTTAGAGCTCAATTTGTTATTTTATTCTTATTTTTATTTGTAATTTTGTCGAGAAAATGTTTTTTTAAAAAAAATTAATAGCAATTTTTTTAGAGTTTTACTTTATCATAATCTATTATAAAATTTTTAGGGCAGGTTATTCGTGTTTGATATAATTTTGTTGGTAGTATTTTTTTTGCACAATTTTTTTTTTAATTTTATTTTATCTATATCTATTCAAAAAATTGTATACAAATGAGAGATGCAAGTGGTGTGGATTATCTGGGCATACTAGTGATGTGTGTTATATGGAGAGTGTTGAGCATCGTTTGTATCTTGCAGAACACAAAGAATCTAAATCTTTAGGTCCCCAATGTTATGTGACAAATCATTATAATCTTGTGTCCCACGACATATAGTTTCACAGTCTTATGACTCGACCCCTTGGTTGTCAATAAGTAATGTTAAGAGGTGTTTATTTTGTCATAATACATTGCATGCTTTGAAAGATTGCATTGCATTTCAGTGCAAAAGAGAGGAGAATAATAAACCTAAAATTCAAATCAGCACATCCTCTTCTCATTATGGCATTCCTTATGTTTTTGATGATATATATGCATTGTCGCCTTGCCTACGAGGGAGTATTGGGGATATATCCATCATGCTCGTTGGTGATCTATGTGATGACGTCATAGAGCTACCTCTTCCTACACATTCATCGTCATTTTTGGATTCACCTATGAAAGAACCAACTTACATATTCTCTGATAATGCTATCACCACAATTCCTCCACCTTTTTTGTACAAATTTTCTACACCTATTTTTATCGATCATGTCAAAGATATTACACAAAGTGATAACCCACAACCTGAGGTTGCGCCACAGTGGGAAGAAGATGATGTTCTCTCCGATGGGGGGAATGATTCTTTGGAGTTCAATAATGCATCGAAGTGGGATGAATAGGATATCCTTTTTAATGAGAAGGTTTACACTTCTTCATTGGATGAGGAGGTCCAACTCAATACTAAGGCACTTGAGTTCTTGGGTCCTCCTTGCTATGATACTTACGATACCGAAAACGATCAATCTTTAGAACCTGCTAGGAGTGAAACCGGGATCACTCCCATGATTACAAATTATTTATGTTTTTCTTCTATTTTGTTTCCTGACCACCCTTCTTTGTTTGACCTTGTGCAGGAAGATTCAATAGTTGAAAATATTTTAGAAGTTGAATCTGATCATGCCACTATTGATCCACCTCTATTTCCTTTTCATTATAATATAAATGCATCTTTGTTGGAATTTGAATTTATTGACCCATATTTGAGTAATGTTGAAAGTCAATTCTTGTAGATAAAGTAAACTGTAGTGACGAAATTCATTCATTATTCCACTATATCATCACCACTCGTGCTTCCCTTGAAGGATTAGCTATAGGGAGGCAAAAGATATTCTTATTCTAATATGATGTTAGAAGAGAAGAAGAAGTCAAAAAAGAAAGAGATTTAAGGATGGAGGATTGACCCTCCTTTCTACCCATATTATTGGGTCTTCGGACCTTTCACTTTTATCTCTAGTTATTATTTTAAAGCAGCCTATAACTTATCTTTTTGTTATGATAAAGTAGTAATTATGAGTTTTAGTTATTTGCTTATTTAGTACCTATGTTTTAGAAAAATAATGATACTAGGAAATAACCCAGATTTGTTTGATGTTTTCTTATTATTTGCTCATTTGTTCATTTGCTTTAGTTTACCCTTATAGTTTATTTTTTTGAGCTCACTACTACAGCTACATTTCATTTGGACTTAGCAGCATGATCATTGATCTCATTTCACCTCCTGTGTATGAAAGGGATGAGATGGGAAGATGCTTCAAATTATATATTTCAGGGGAGTATTTAATTTCAGTTCTTTTATTCTCATTAATTAAATGGCCTCTCATTCAAATAAGTAAAAAATTTGCTTTTCATGCTTAAAATAATATCTTTGCTAGGGACTAGCAAAAGGCG
The DNA here is from genome assembly GCA_039513925.1 of Platanthera zijinensis. Taxonomy (NCBI): domain Eukaryota; kingdom Viridiplantae; phylum Streptophyta; class Magnoliopsida; order Asparagales; family Orchidaceae; genus Platanthera; species Platanthera zijinensis. The sequence continues at coordinate 125,880,606 of CM077089.1, read as the reverse complement.
TAAGTGTTGAGGTGGTGGTGTTATAACCTCTACCACTTGGGTGAAGAATAATTTATTTAAACACGAATTGAATGATCTTAATTCTTATTTTAATTATTTAATATGTTATTCTAGTTATTCAATGATAATTAATTAGTACAGTTAAACAATCCTAAGAGTTCAATTAATGAATTTGAAGTTAGTAAGATTTTTTTGGATAAATCTCACTTGAGCATTTATTTTATGCACAAAATTTTTGTTTACTTCCAAGATAATTTTTTTATATTGACTTCTGAAAATAACAGGGAGGGGTGAGCAAGAACTGAGTTAACAATGCAAGACAAAATATGAGATTAGTTAGTTAATCTATTTTGATCATCCACTATAACATTTCAGCTTAAGCCTTTTCATTTTGATACATATTACTCCATACTTAATTTTCCTATATTCCTACTAGATGTATCTTAGTAATTTATCTATTTATGGGTATTTAATTTTTATAAAAAAATAGTTGAATTTCATAATGATATTTGGCCTTGGTATATGTATTCATACTTGGAATGATCCCAACTATGATGATAAAAAAAAGAGAAAAGAAAAAATGTGTATCATAGTGATATGCAGCCTAGGTATGTGAATGAATACTTAGAATGATCACAACTATGATATATATAAAAATGGAAAAGGAAACATCATTGTGATATGTGGCATATGTATGTGCACTTATACTTAAAATGATCACAACTATGAATAGAAAATGCTAAAAATATACGTTGTTTGAGAATTAAACCCCATAATACGGTGAATTATTAAGGTTTTTTCTAGGAAATATCATTCCGCTATCAAAGTTTATCCATAATTCCTAACCAAGCTAAAGTCTATCCTATTTTCAATTAAACTGCTAAATCATGTGGAGGGTAAATCAAAGGCTTAGCCTATTCTTATCCTTTCCAATAAATGCGGAGGTTCAATGAGAAAAATTGCATGATAGAAAATTACTTTTAAAGAAAAGCATGCACAACACTAAGATACTTACTTTAGCTTTATCTTTTATAAAACTAATGGATTTGTGAATGATTGAACTCTTGTTGTTTGATTGGTAAGCTTATCAGTTGAGTAAAGCGAATTTCTTAAGTGTGCATTGATTAATATTTTTTTTAGAATAAAGGATCATTTGAATTTGCATCTTGATATTATTTCTTTGTCAATATATTGATATGAATTATCTTTGCTAGGGACTAGCAAATGTTTAAGTGTGGAGGTATGATAAATTCCCAAAAAGAAGTTATTTAGCTCTTTATTCTGATTTAATATTCATCATAATGAGGAAAAAATAATTTAAATGAGTAAAAATATAAGTAAATTCATATTTATATTATCTGTGATTAATTTGGCTATTTTTCCTACATTTTCTTGCTAGAAAGGCCAAAGAAATCGATCCGGGGAAGAAAAGTTGGACTTATATTTTGTCTTGCACAGGTTGTTGCAACAACCTGTTTTAGTTATTACAACTACTTCTTGATGGATTATAAATTTAAAATTAAAAATTTGCGCCAAAATAAAAATTAAAGGAGACATCTATTGGGAGAGGGCTGCGCGTATTTAAGAGGAGAATCTTATACCAAAAAGGGGATATACGAAATTCATTAGAGATGGAGAGATCTAAGAGCCATCATCTTGGAGAAGGAGAAGAGGCTAAGGTTTGGAGATGTCGACAAGAAGGAAGAAGACTTTGAAGCGAGATCTGAACACAAATTCCTGCAACATTTAAACTTCTATAATCATTTCTAGTAAGATCTTTCTTGTTGTGTGGTTTCATCCCTCCATCATTAACTAAATTCATAGGTCTTGTATGTTGAGAGTTCTTTGATTTATTGTGATGTTGTGATTTTAATTTCTATTTTATGATTGTTTGAAATTAATCTTTATTAGACTTATGTTTTCATTTTGTGGAAATTTGTATTAAGTATTTTTATTCTAAATTGCGTGGCGAGATTCGAGAGAGAAGTTACATTATTTTAGGGTTGAATCCTTTCATTGCACAACAAGATTCGAGAGAGGAGTCGCGTAAATTTTTAGCCAAATTCCACTTTTATACTGCGCTGCAAGATTCGAGAGAGGAGTGGCGTAAGTATAACATAAATTTAAATATAGTATAAAGAAAGAAAGAAATTTCATCTTGTGTTAGCAACATTGATTTGTGCCCTTTATTTTATTCTTTTTCTACCTAAGTTAGAGATAACTAGGAGAATTAGGATAAACGGATTTTGGAGATCAAGAGATGATGAAGCCCACTTTCAAATCATTACAGGATAGTATTTAAGCATTTTTAAATTCTTTAAATTCAAGGGCAGTTAAACACCTAGAGGGGGGGGGGGTGAATAAGTTTTCTAGTCTATTATAACTATCTTTAACTTAGTTTGTTGTGAGTTAGTAGTTTTATGCTTTCAAGACACACCACAAAGAACACACACAGAATTTATAGTGGTTCCCTAGATTATGGGTACTTCCAATATCCCTCCCACCTTTCTAACTACTTGCTAGACAAGGCACTTCTCCAAAAACTCAACTCCTTAAATCTTACAATACAGATCCTGCAGGATCTCTCAGTCTCCTCCGAGACTTACAACTCAGGCACAAAGCCCTACCTCAGAGAAAATTTGCTCGTACAACTTAGTGTTCAAATGATCACCTACCTTAGACTTAAACCCAAGTCCTACAGCTCAGGATATGGAGGTTAGCCCTATCTCAAGGAGAATGACTCTCCTACAACTCAGGCATAAGGCTCTACCTCAGATCCAAAGCTGGATCCTACCTCAGACCCAAAGGTCCTATACTCAGACAGAATGACTCTCCTACAGCTCAGGCAAATTGACCTACCTTAGGCACAAAGGACCTATAACTCAGATCCACACAAGATCCTACCTCAGACCCAAATGTCCTATAACTCAAATCAAAAACTAGATCCTACATCAGGCAAATTTGCCCTATACTCAGATCCAAAAGGATACTACAGAAAAGAAATGGGTTTTGTTGGTGTTGATTTGACACCAGAGAAATTTCTCTATATCTGCTTCCTGAGTTGAGTTATCTCAGCCCTAACTACTTCACAACACCTAGAAAATAATCTTTAATAAGCTGATGCTAGTCCTGGAAGTATCTCAAAAATCAAGTCTCTGAACTTGCTGTTGTTTTGCACTTCAAAGAGCTTACTCTGACTGCAGAAATCTGAAAGCTCTGCTCCGTCTTCTCTTTTAGAAAGCTTTTCTAATCTTGCTGTAGCTGGTGAAGATTACTACAGCTAACTAGAAGAACTTTTAGTTCAGCCGGACTTTCTTCTTCTTCAAGCTCGACAACATTGACAAGGAAGATTAAGTTCAGCCGCAACTATTTGAAATGAATAAAACCATAAAATTTAAAGTTCCTTCAGTCCATCTTGTCCCTCTTATCTTTCGCCAATTAACGGCTCCAAGAAGTAGTGGGGACCACCTGTGGTTGTTAGATGCACCTTACTTTAACGGAAGAAGACGCACAGTTGACCTCTAATGCTATTTCTCATGTTATGTAGATTTCCCACAACTAATTTTAACTATATTGACTATGTTGACTTTGGATGACATCAACATTTGTGGACTTAGCTAAATTCTCAGATTCAATTGCATGTGTTGAGTGTGTTGAGTGAATGGCCTTCACTCAACGAATCTGGACAAATTCTCTACACCATCAGGCGTTGAGTGCGTTGAGTGAACTGTCTTTACTCAATGCCTTTAGACTTGGCCAACATCTTCTGCACTGTCAGGCATTGAGTGTATTGAGTAAGTCTTCATCACTCAATGCCCTTGCACTTAGATGCAACTTTAGAGTCTGCCAGCTTGTTGAGGCCTTGAGTGAGTTGTCCTCACTCAACGCATCTGGACTTAGACAGATTTTTTTTGTCCATCTTTCCTTGAGCTTTGACATCACACGATGCCTTAGCTGTATTCAATTGATGACTCCAGACTTAGTCGATTTTCCTATCCATCTTTCCTTGAGCTTTGACATCACACAACGCATTTATTATATTCACTCGATGCCTCCTGTTATATGGTGTTGAGTGAACTATCTTCATTCAATGTCTGTGGACTTAGCAATTTTTGCAGTCTGCTGGGCTTTGACTGTCCACACCTTTCTCAGCACTTTTGGCTTCTAGCATTGAGGGAACTGGCTTCACTCAACGCCTGCGGGCTTAGGCGATTTTCAGCCTTTCCAGTATCTTTCCTTGGCATATGGCATTGAGTGAACTGACTTGACTCAATTCCCGTGGACTTAGATAGATTTCTATCTCTCCACATCTCTATCTTGTGAAAACCTATCACAATCACTTGGAATACCTGTCCAATCATTTTGACAAGGACCAACCTGCATGCATGAACTTGAATATATATCAAATACAATTATGTGTATACTATTAATACTTCTACAAATCTGGGACATTTTGAGCAATTGATCCAACACATTTCATGAAGGATCACTCTAAAAACACATCGCAATAGGCAAAGTAAATCAACGTACAAGACTATTTCTCTAACTTGATAAAAAGTATTTTTAAATAAAAGTTATTTAATTTATGTTATTGCTCACTTTTAACTGTTCTTAATCTAAAATCACTTTTAATCAATCCGCCTGATGAAAGTCTTTAGTTTCAAGGATAGCTAAATCACCTAGAGGGAGGTGAATATGTTTCTTAGTCTTTTGTGACTATCTTTAACTTTCTTTGTATTTTAGGTGTGTTGCGTTAGCTTAGTTAGCTTTCTTTCAAGAACACAAACAACACACACAAGATTTATAGTGGTTCCCCAGATTATGGGTACATCCACTGCCCCTCCCACATTTCTAACAGTTTGTTAGATAAGGCACTTCTCCAATCTCGGCTCTTAAGAGCTTACAACACAAATCCTTCAGGATCTCTCAGTCTCCTCCAAGACCTACCTCAGGCACAAGGCCCTATAACTCAGAGCAATCTTGCTCCTACAGCTCGGTGATCCAAAGATCATGTACCTCAGGCTTGAGCATAAGTCCTACACTCAGGCTAGGAGGATAGCCCTATAACTCAGAGAGATTAACTCTCCTACCTCAGATCTGCTCCAGATCCTACCTCAGGAACACAGGCCCTACCTCAGATCCACAACTAGATCCTACAACTTAGGCACAATGGACCTACAACTCAGATCCAAGACTAGATCCTATAGAGAGAAAGAGTTTGTTGTTGATATTGACTCTAGAGAAATGTTCTCTGAGCCTTCCTTCCTGGACTGAGAATAACTCAGCCCTAACTTTGACTCCAGAGAGATGATTCTCTGAGCATGCTTCTTCCTGAACTGAGAAAGCTCAGTTCTATCTTCTTCATAGCAGTAAGATGGTAGATCTTCTAGTTGGTTCTGCTTGTGATGTAAAGTAACCTGCTGAGCACTGCTTCTTAAAGCCTTGATTGTAGTTGAGTTTAGAGCAGAGGCCTAGAAGATGAGCAGCAGCTATAAGCTTGCTCTGCTTCTGCTTCAAACTCAGAAAGAGAAGCTTTCTAAACTTGTTGGTGAAGACAAAAATGATTCTTTAGTTCTTTGTTTCTGAACCAGCTAACTCTGTCTGTTTCTTCTTGGAACTCAAAAAGAAGGCTTTCTGATCTTGTTGTTGCAGGTGAGAATTGCAACAACTAACTTATATTAGCTTCCAGATGCTGCAGCTAGGGTTTGTCCTTGCTGCTTCTTCTTCTATCTCAGAGATTACTCTGAACTTACTATTGATAGTATTGATTACAATAGCAAACTTCTTGAACTCTTAGATCTGGAATTTGAACTTGTTCTTCAGCCACTGCGATAATGTCGAGAGGAAGAAGATGAAGTTTTGTTTTTTTTTTCGAACTCAAAAAGTTAATTTCTTCTCGCTGATCTAAATTACTTTTATCTTCCGCCATCCAACGGATCTTTGACCCGTGGGACTACTTGTAGTTGTTGGCTGCAACTTTGCTTTTAGAGAAAATGTTGTACAGTAGGCATGTGATGCCATTTGTTGCGCTCTATAGACTTCCCCCAACAATTCGAAATTCTGCTGATGTCAGCATCTGTGGACTTAGCTAAATTCAGACAATTCATCTTAGGCGTTGAGTGCATTAAGTGAACAGCCTTCACTCAACGCAAAGATACTTAGCCAAATAATCTGTACTGAGAGGCGGTTAGTGCGTTGAGTGAACCACCTTCACTCAACGCTTTTGTCCTTAGACAAACTTTTTGTTGATATGTGTTAAGTGAGTTGACTTCACTCAATGCTTTAGTCCTTAGACTATTTTTCTGTTGATAGGCATTGAGTGCGTTGAGTGAGCCTTCATCACTCAATGTATTTGGACTTAGCCGCTTCTCTGAAGCCTTCCATCTTGTTGAGGCATTGAGTGAACTGCCTTCACTCAACGCTTATGTACTTTTGCCAATTTCCGTCTTTATGAATGCATTGAGTGTGCCTTCATCACTCAACACTTCTGCCTTTTCCTATCTTCTCGATGAGGCATTGAGTGAACTGCCTTCACTTAATGCTTCTATACTTAGTAGAATTTCTTGATGAGCTGGCGTTGAGTGAACTGCCTTCACTCAATGCTTCTGGACTTAGACAAAATTTTTGTCTACTTCTTTAGGTGATTTGACTCCTTAAGCTTGACTCACCGCCTCTTTCTTCAGGTGTTGAGTGAGATGTCCTCACTCGACGCTTCTTGACTTAGCCAGATTTCTTGCTTGCCAATGTTGAAGCTTTGAATGTCTGAGCTTTACTCGATGCCTCTTATTATATGACGTTGAGTGAACTACCTTCAATCAATGCCTGTGGACTTAGCCGCATATCTGCTTTGCAAACTATTGGGCTTTGACTGTCCATGCTTTGCTCAGCACTTTTTGAAATTTGGCGTTGAGGGAACTGGCTTCACTCAATGCCTGTGGACTTAGATAAATTTCTGTCTTTCCAGCATTCTTCCTTGACATCTGGCTTTGAGTGAACTAGCTCCACTCAATGCATGTGGACTTAGACAAATTTCTATCTTTCCAGCATTATTCCTTGTGACCACCTGACACTGTCACTTAGACAACCTCTCTAAACTTATTCTAAAGAACATCCTGCACACATTGAACTTGAACATACATCAAATACAATTATGCTCTTAGTATTGATGGTGATGCCTCTTCAAATCTAGGGAACATTGAGGGCAATATTCCCAACAATCTCCTCTTATTTTAAGAAGTTAGAACACATAACAATACTAAGCTGCATTAACACATAAATCTTATTAATTTAATGCAGTTGTAAGCTAGCAGATGTATCTTATTCAAAGTTCTACAATTTAATGCATTGACTCAACATGTCAAGTCATTGTTTTCCTCATACCACATGAGCATTTTCTTAAGTAATATGCACTGACTCAATATGTAGTCATTACTCTTCTCATACCACTTGAAATACTTTCCTCATACCACTTGAAAGCGGGAAAGTAATATGCAATAACTCAACATGTAGTCATTGCTTTCCCACTCCTCTAAGTATATACACTTACTCAACATGTCCTCATGTCATGTATTGCTTTCCAACTCCTCCCCCTTTCTGGCTTCTTTAAAAAGGAATTTTTCTATTGAGGGAGGTGATAAGATCATGGGAGAATTTTTTTCTCTTTATCCTAGCCCGATTCCACTGCACTAGTGATCAAACTATTTTACTAGAGATCATACATCTTGAGTTAATATCATTGACTCAACACTCCAATGCAACCACTTTGAATTTGAGTGGTCTAACCTTGATCCACTAGATCTAATGCCACTCCTACCCCTTTATAAATTCTACAAAAGCAACTGTAGTCAGGAAGGTGCTGCCCTTCTCTATTTTCCTCTTCTCCTACCGCAGCTTTGTCTTCTCAGTAGCAGCATTGTCATCTCAGCAGCAACATTCCAACTCAGAGTCAGAGAAATTTATGACTATATTAATTAGTTCAGTTGTCTACCTAAATCATCTAGAGGGGGGTGAATAGGTGAGTTATGAGACTATTTGCGGAATAAAAATTTTAGCGATCTTGCATACAAATCAACCAAGCAATCGCATACGACAAAAGATTTATAGTGGTTCCCCAACCTTGGGTACATCCACTTTCCATCACCGATCTAGTAAACCACTAGACTCGGCTACTCCACTATCTCGGATTGAAAATCAATCCTATGTCTCGGAACCAAGTTCCTACAATCTCGATCCAAATGGATCTACACTCGAAAGGTAAAACTTCCCATAACTCGGAGAAAATCTTCTACAAGAATTGATAATACAAAAATTGAAAATACAAACAAATGATCTTCGAATCTTGAAATGTTCTGGCTGGATCTTCTTCTTTGAGAGTTGCGGCTTTATCAGATTTGGTTGAAGAAGAACTCACGGCTAGAACGAGATCTGAAGATTTCTTTTTGAATTCACCCGATCGGAACGTTGATGGAGAAAGAGAAACTATCACGATAAGGAAATCAATCTTTGTCTGAATCCTTTGAATCGAAAACCCTAACTCTTGCACGATGAAGATCGACGGCTGGGACGGGTCTTATTTTGGAAAGAGAGAGAGAGAGGATTCATCGACTTGAGAAAAATATGACACAGTGTAGATCCTTATTTTTTGGTATTAGGGTTAGTCGGTTGACATGACCTTATATATGATCTCTCTAACCATCATAATTAGTCTTAATGATGTACACGTGGACCAATCACATCATGTGATTTGAAAATCCCATCAATCTGGACTTAACAGAAATTCTATAGAAATTGAACTTCAGTTCTCAAGAGAGAAGATTACTTCTCGAGAACTAGGAATTGCTTCTCGAGATAAGGCAGCCAATGCCATTGTGTCAGGTCTTAGAATTCAATGCTCTCAACGCTTTTAGACTTGGAGGATCATGATACAGATGGCGTTGAGACATCTCTCAACATTCAATGCTTTTACTGTTGAGTACTCGAGTACTGTCTTGAACTTCTCGAGTACTGGACTGAACTTCTCGAGTACTGGACTAAACTTCTCCAGAAGTGAAGTTAGAAAAATATTTCAGATTATGGAAAAGATTACTAGAGAATAGGAGTTGATTTTTCGATAGAAAGAAAATTTCTCGAGAACAAAGAATAGCATTTCTCGAGAACTAATAGTTGTTCTCAATAATTACACTTAGAAAATTTTTTGAGATATCAAATGAATACTCGAGAAGTAGAGAAAGAGTTTACCCTAGAACTAAACTTAGTTACTCGAGAACTAAGTTAGTACTACTCGAGAACTAAGGATAGTACTCGAGTAATGCGACTGATTACTCGAGAATTCTAATATTTACTACTCGAGAACTAAAGGATTACTCGAGTAGTGGACTTAGATAATTTCTGTTTTTAAGAAAATATTTCTTTTGAAAATTCTCATCACCAACATGTCATCCTTTGATCCAAGTGCTTGAATATAAAGTGTATCCCAATAGAGAGGCTACACATGAGTCAACACCTTGGATCACACAATGAGGGATTACATTGTATGGTCCTGTATTTATGACCCACTGTAGACTAACAATTGTCTACACTTAGCAATAGAATCTTGCAAACACATAACTAAAACAGAATATCAAATACAACTTAATTCATCTTAGTTCAAGGGTGACTTCTTGCAAATCTGGGTTATTGTGGATGCAATACCCAATAATCTCCCCCTATTTGTAGAAATCAAAACCCTCTATACTAAGGTGAATTATATCATAATAAAAAGAACATGAGATGAAAAGTTAAGAATAGAATGAGATGCAAGAACTAAAGAAAAACACATAATTATCAAAACTACAGTTTATATAATCAGAATAGTTTTAGATTTCATGTTTACATTCATTCAATCCATTATCTCAAAAATCAAAAGTTCTGTTCTGGCTCTATTGCTTTAGATGTTGCTTGTCATACTTTTCCTGTTGCCTCCTTAGATAACTGAATTGCTTAGGATAGTACTTTGGAGGTGCCTTTGGATTATTTCTGCTAAACTCTCTGTCATATATCTTTCTCTTCATGAGAGATTTTTCATATATTTCCCATTCAGCAAAACTGTAATGTAGATCTTTGCTTTCATTGTAGTCCATTACAAGCTTCAGAGTATCTAAAATCAGGGTCTTGGAAGTAGGGCTCCAGACTTCAGCATACTCTTGAGCTTTCCTCTTCTCTGTCTCAGGATTGGGAACTTATTTAGAGGCAGAGGGACCTTCACCATATTTCCTTCTCTTTGGAATATGGATTTAAGGTAGGTCCTGGGGAATAATGTCATCCCATACTTGAATGTAAGACTCTCAAGGAATGGTTTCATCAAAAGGTCTAGGAGAGAAGGTAGGCATAAGAGCAGGAGCAGGCATCTCAGCAGACTGACTTTCAATAATTGGATTGAGATGATGAGGAATAATATTTGGATCTGCTTGAAAGTCTGGAAAGATTTGATTGTGCATCCAAACTGTTGTATCATATGTATGAAACTTCACAGACTAGATTTGAGCAAGCACATCCTTGTTGATTTCTGTTAACTTTTTAGTCCAAAGAGCATTAGCACGTCTAGTGAAATGTTTTATAAGTTTGGATACATGTTTTTTTACTAGGGTCTCCCCCTTTCTGATTTCTACACATAGAGTGTTTATAGTGTCATCTTTGAAAGTGCCAACTTCCTCACATACTTTCATAACATTTTCTTGTGCTTTCTTCTCAAGGAAAATCTGATTGCTTGTCAGGGTTATGCATTGATTCATGACTTCACCAACACTTGTAATAGTGTGGTCTAAGGCTTTTCCACCAATCTGAAAGAGATGTTTTAGTTGATCTATGTTATGTTGAATTTCTGCAAATCCTCTGCTCATTTATTTTTCAAGAGCAGTAACTTGATTTTGCACAGATTTCAAGGAATCATCAAAGTGCTTTCTTTGGTCAGCTAACATCTGTTCAATTTTACTTAAAATCTCAAAAGAACTGGTAGAAGCAGAAGCAGTATCAGTAGCAGTAGCGGGAGAAATAAAAGTTGGAGGAGGAGGAGCTGCCCAAGGAACAGCATCTTCAATAACTACAGAGCTTTGAGCTCTTTTGGTGTGAGCAAGCATAATTTCTTATTCTTCATCAATAAAGATAGGAAAAGAGAAGTTTAATCTTCTCAAGGGTATATCAACTAGTTCTGGAGAACCTTTGTCATCGTAAGTGAGGAGGATAGTGTCTTACCTTTCTTGTTCAGCAGCTTGAGAGTCAGCAGGAGGTGACTTGGGTGACTGAACTGGTGATGCAGCAGGGGCTGGAGATGGTGTATGCATAGGGGTGGGTTGCTTTACTGGAGTTGATGAGGGAGAAGGAGTAGATGATGGAGCTTTATCTGGAGTTTGTACCTGAGGTTGCTCTTTATTAGTAAGTTCTTCTATCATCCTGTCTATGCCTTCTACTGAAGAGAAGATGGTATCCTGAGCTTGTTCATCTATACGCAATTCTATTGAAGTGGCTGGAAGAGGAGATCTGACTATAGAGGAGGAGTGAGTTCTGACATCAGGAACAAAGGAGACAGGCTCCCCCTCAATTGCTACATCAGCTGTGTCAGCAATTTCAGGATGAGAGGGAGATGAGGTCCTGTCCTCTGAGGCAGGGGCCTCTGAAACTTTTGTAGCTTGAGTTGGATTCTTTAACTTAACTTCCCATCTCTGAATGGAGGATATGGAAACTTTTTTCATATGATGAATGGGAGTACCCTTTGAAGTATCAAAAGCTTGAGGATTTATCTCATGAGGCATTAGAGATATTATCCTTGCAAAATTTTGAGCCTTAATGCTCTCCCTTATTTTATCAAGTATCATCATTCCAAATTGAAATCTCTTCCTACAGACTATTGCTGTGAGAACTGTAAATAGATCATAAGAAATAAATCTTATTGAGCCTGTCTTGCACCAGAGAATCTTACCAATGATATCTACCAGCAGTTTGCTACCTGCATTTAGGTCTGGTCTTCTAACAGAAGAGGATTCAGAAGATATTCCACAAAAGCAGGATGCCCTCTCATTATCTTCCTCAGTTAGATCATCTTCTTCATCTATAACTAGCATTCTTAACAGTTGAGAGACAATGGTCTTATTCAACTTGAACTTAATACCTTTAACCTTGGATTTTAAGACTTTCCCATTTCTCTTTACTTTAAGGTTCTTGAAAATTTCTTCAACTTCTAGAAAAATTATTCTGCAAGGATCTTGAAGAACAAATGAAAAACCTGTGCTGTCGAGAAGTAGCAGTAGATTTTTGAAGTCGTTGACAGTTCTGCGATCCCAACAATAACTAGCTCACTTCCAACACCGATCTTGGATTACGGTGCAATGGATTCTTCAGAAAAAGGGTGAGCAGCAGAGGGAAGACGACAGCGACGAAAGCTCTGGTTCAGCGGCGGAAGACGAAACGTTTTCTCGAGAAATGGTTTTTGAAATCGTGTAGATTTAATGAAATCTAAATTTTTCTATTTATATAAGTCTAGTAATGATGATTAGGTCTAAATTAATCTTAGATTAGGGCGGAAATCAAGCTTAGAGTGAAAAAGAAGAATTCGAAAAATTTCGAAAAGCGAAGAGTCATTTCTCAAGTGAAGACTTAGTTCTCGAGAGATGAATGACCAGTTCTCGAGAAGTCAGATTATATTGCTCGATTGATTTCTTTACTTCTCGAGAATAAGGCTATTACTCGAGTAATAGTACTCGAGTGATATTTTTCTATTTTTCGAGAAGAAGGAAAGTACTCGAGTAATTAGAAGTTACTTCTCGAGAAGTCATTCTATGTCCCGAGAAATGAAGTCCACTTAGAGAAATTTCTAACCTTTTTCACTTGTCCTTGATTTCTGAGCCTTGAAATGATTTCACCTTGTCTATTCTTCCTTATTGAGGATGCTAAGTTCAGTTTTGAAGAAGTTGAACTTGGCCTTACCTAACGGCTTTGTAAAAATATCTGCAACTTGTCTATTTGTTGGAACATATTGTAGATCTACATCCCCTTGCTCCACATGCTCCCAGATGAAGTGATATCTTAGCTCGATGTGCTTTATCCGGCTGTGCGAGACTGGGTTGTTGGCAATTGCTATTGTGCTGGAGGAGACAAAAAACATTGGAATGTTTTTGACCATCATATTGAAGTCTTCCAGCTGATTTTTCAGCCAAAGCAACTGTGCACAACAACTGCCTACAAAAATATATTCTGACTCGACCGTTGAGATTGCGATATAGTTTTTCTTTTTGGTACTCCATGAAATAAGTCTTCTTCCAAGGAATTGACATGTCCCGGAAGTGCTTTTTTGTCATCTTTGCTATCTGCAAAATCAGCATCTGAAAAACAAATCAGCTTGCTGTAATTACTTCTTGGGTACCATAAGCCAAGATTGTGTGTACCTTTAAGGTATCTCAAAATTCGCTTTGCACCAGTGTAGTGAGATTCCTTACAGTTCAATTGGAATCCAGCACAGACACATGCAGAGAACATTATGTCTGGTCTACTAGCAGTAAAGTAGAGTAAAGATCCAACAATGCTTCTGTACTTGGTTTCATCCAAAGGTTTCCCTTTCTCATCCTTGTCCAGAGACATGGCTGAACCCATTAGAGTCCTCATAGAGGTTGCGTTCTCCATTCCGAATTTCTTAATTAGCTCTTTGGTGAACTCAGTCCGGGAGATGAAAATTTCATCTTCAGATTGTTTCACCTGAAGCCCTAAGGAATACTTCAGCTCTCTCATGCTGCTCATTTCAAACTTCCCTTACATAAGTTTTGAGAATTTTTTGTAGAGTTTGTCGTCAGTAAAGCCAAATATAATATCATCGACATAGATTTGCACTAGCAAAATCTTGCCTTTTATTTCCCTAAGAAATAATGTCTTGTCTATCTTTCCACTTGTGAACTTGTTCTCAAGGAGAAAACTAGATAGCGTTTCATACCAAGCTCGAGTAGCTTGTTTCAAACCATACAGTGCTTTAGATAATAGATAAACATAATCAGGAAAGTTAGAATCAACAAAACTTGGGGGTTGTTCTACGTACATTTCTTCCTTTATGTCACCATTAAGGAAGGCGGACTTCACATCCATTTGAAAGACAGTGAATCCTTTTAGTACAGTATACGCTAAGAACAACCTAATTGCCTCCAGCCTAGCAACTGGAGCATATGTCTGGTCGAAGTCGATTCCTTCTTCTTGACGATATCCTTTGGCCACGAGTCTGGCTTTGTTCTTTATGATTGTTCCATCTTGTTCCTATAGACCCACTTTGTCCCTATGACATTTTTACCCTTGGGTCTAGGAACTAGTTTCCAGACTTTGCAGCGCTAGAACTGGTTCAGTTCTTCTTCCATAGCCAAGATCCATGATGCGTCTGAGTTTGCTTCTTCGAACTTCTTTGGTTCAACCTGTGAGAGAAAACTTAAATATAAATATTCGTTAGTTGTACCTCTATGAGTTCTGACACCATCCCGGGGATCTCCTATGATTTGGCCCATTGGATGATCCTTCAGATGTCTGAGCTCTAGATTCCTTACTTCTGGAACTTCAACCACTAGAGTGACTTCATCAACTTGGACTACTTCTTCATCTTGATCATCTACCTCTCCAATAGGGGTTGGAGTGGTGATCTTGATGAATTTTTCACCTTCGTCTTTGTTTGGTTCATCCAAGCTAACTTCTTTCAACTTTGTACATGCATCTTCAATAAGCACACTAGAAGAGTTGCTTTGTAGGAAACTCGTCTCATCAAATACAACATGTATTGATTCTTCTACAACCAGAGTTTTTCTATTAAATATCCTGTATGCCTTACTATGGCTACTATAACCTACAAAAATACCTTCAAAACTTTTTTCTCTAAACTTTGTAGTGTGATACTTACCATTGTTAAGCATGAAGAATTTACAACCAAAAATTCTAAAATATGAGACAATCGGTTTCCTGCCCTTTAGAAGTTCGTAAGGTGTCTTATCTTGGTTCTTATTTATGAGTGCTCTATTTTGCATGTGGCATGCAGTGTTGACGGCTCCAGCCAAGAAGTACTCCGGCAGTGAAGCATCACTCAACATAGTCCTGCAGGCCTCTATGAGTGTTCTGTTCCTTCTCTCAACTACTCCATTTTGCTGCAGAGTACGAGGATAGGAAAACTCATGAAAGATACCTAGGCTTTCACAAAATTCTGTCATGTCCCCAGACTTGAATTCAGTTCCATTGTCACTTCTGATTATTACTACGGAACAATTGTATTCATTCTAGATCTGTCTAATAAAATTTATAAAGACATCGAAGGTATCTGACTTGTGTTTTAGAAAGAACACCCACGCAAAGCGCGAGTAGTCATCAATGATAACCAATGTATAATCCTTGCCTCCTAAAATTCTAACTTGCAGTGGACCAAACAAGTCCATATGAAGTAGATGTAAACATCTATTAGAATCTTTGCAAATAATGCTTTTAAAGTTAGCCCTTGTTTGCTTGCCTTTAACACATGCATGACAAGGTCTATCTTTGACATACTTGATATTCGGGGCATCACGTACAAAATTTAGAGAAAATAATTTATTAATAGTTTTAAAATTAATATGTGTTAATCTCTTGTGCCATTGGTCACCAAGAGACGCACTATCTTTAGCTAAAAGGCACACTAGTGTAGAAGAGTCTATACAAATAAAATTTAAATAGAAAATATTCCTGCTTCGAGTGCCAGATAGAATCATTTTCATATTGTCAATAGACTTTATCAAGCACTTGTCAGCATGGAATTCAACTATGTATCCTTTGTCGCATAGTTTGCTTATGCTTATGAGATTGTTTTCCAATCCCTCGACATAAGCTACATCCGAAAAGTATACACTACCGTTAGTGATCATACTATAACCTTTAGTGATTCCTCGGTCTTAACCTCCAAAGATGACCTTTGGTCCATTCAGCACTGGAGAGAAGTTGTGAAGTAGGCTTCTTGTCCCGGTCATGTGTCGAGAGCATCCACTGTCCAAATACCAGATTGGAGTTTTGGTGGCCTTTGGACATACCTGCGATCATAATCAGTTTGCCTTAGGAACCCAAACACGTTTGGGTCCTTGGTCTAATGTTAGAATACTCCCCCTACGAGGATTAGCATTATGAGTGGTCATTCTCATATTGCTAACCTAAGGAGTTACAAAATTTCTTGGATTAAACCAACAATCTATGGCAAAATGACCAATTCTGCCACAGCACCAACAGTGGAACCTGTTGTATCTTTGCCTTGAGTACTCTCGCTTGACATTCTTGGATAGTGGTCTAGCAGGGGTTGCATTCTTGGAGGAGGAGGCTTCATGATTATGACAATCACATGATTTCTTCTCCTTCGCAGGCTTTTCTATAATGGTTTTTTCCTTTGGTGCTTTCTTGAAGTTGTGACCATGATCATAAGGACCATAGCCCTAAAGAATGACTTATCCATAAGGTTCCTTAAAGACACTATCACCAAAGTTTCTAGGGCGAGTCCATCCGTGGTAACGAGACTTTGGTTCTTCATAAGTAGGCCTAGTTAAGTGGTCATAGGATGAGTCAAGATCAAACTCATTATTTGGGAAGATAACTTTCTTAAAGACAGTCTGATTTTGAGGGGCCTTCACCTTTTCTTTGGCTGAGGCCTTCTTGGCAGCCTTATTATTTCTCTGAGCCTTATTCCTCCTAGAAGATTTACTAGGAGTTTCGACATTGCCTAGCCCGGCACCCTTGGCCTTAGCTGAGAATTCAGCAATGAGAGGAAGGACGGTCTTAGGCTTTGAGAAACTTTCAACAAGTTTCTTTTCAGCAGTGAGTTGTTCTTCCAACTCTTTGATGATTTTCTCTTTTAGGTCGAGGTGCTCTAGAGCCTTATTTTATTCTTCAATAGTGTTATTGAAGTTCTCCTGGAGTGAGTCAGTCTTAGCGACTTCCTCTCTCAAGGTGCTCTCTTTAGCTTTTAGAGACTTTATCTCTTTAGCTTGAGTTTTCATGACTCGTCAACATTTTTCGTAAGCCTTGATGAACTCCTTATACTTGGCCATGAGTTCAGACTCATCGTCAGTAGATCTGTCCTCATTACCATACTCAAAAGCTTCATATTCAGAAAGAGGGGTGTGATAATTTACCTCCCTAGTAAACTAAGGCTCTTCGTCTTCGTCTGTTTGAGCCATCAGTTCAAAGTAGACTTCTTCTTCACTCGACTCAGCTGAGTCAGAGTCACTGAGAGTTTTTCCCTTCTTGGCTATCAGGCTCTTTTCTGTCCTCTTCTTGTTATATGAGGACTTCTTTTCATCTCTCTTACCACCTTACTTTTTCTTGTGGGGGCAGTCAACAATAACATGACCTAGCTTGTTACAGCAATAACAAACTATGTCAGTTGAAATATGTTTGTTCGGTTTAGAATTATACCTATCATGGCTACTTGAGCCTTTCTTTCGTCGATCACTGTCATGTCATGATCTTTTGTATGAGGCATCTTTGTCTCTCCATTGCTTCTTTTTGTTCAAGAATTTCTTGAACTATCTTGAGAGCAGTGAGAACTCTCCTTCAGATAGCTCTGAGCTAGAAGTGCTTGGCTTAGATGATTCCACTTCACTTTATTCTGGAGCTGGTGCTGGTGAGGCAGCTTTGCCCTTCTTTGAACTGTCTGCCTTTAAAGCAATAGACTTTTCCTTTGAAGAGAATCGACTTTTCTCTTCTTCAGCCTTTCTGGAGTTTATCTGCAGTTCATAGGACATTAACTTGCCAAATAGATTCTGAGGATTTGTTTCAGCTAACTTGCCAAATTCCATGATGGCACAAACTTTATTGTCCCATTCTTTCGTGAGTGACCTAAGAAACTTGTCATTTAGCTCCCTATTAGTGAAGACTCGGCCATACACTTTTAGGCCATTAACAATCTTGAAGAAATTCTCAAATGTATCAGCAATGGTATTTTTAGGTCCTTGCCGGAAGGCTTCGTATTTCTGATTCAGGAGGGATCTTCTATCATCCCTTACTTCTTCTGTTCCTTCCATTAAGGTGACAAGAGAATGCCACATCTCCTTAGCAGATTGGCAGTTAATTAAGTTCTGCAGCATCGAGTCATCGACTACACTTGCTATTATATTCTAAGCTTTCTTGTCCAAAAAGACAAGTGCAATCTCGTCTTTATCTAGATCCATCAACTTCTTTGGAACTTGCTTAGTTGGATCTATTATGGAGGTAGTCATGGGAATGTAAGGACCTTCTTCAACAATCATGAAGATCCTTGGATCCATAGCTTCCATGAAGAATTTGATCCTTTCTTTACACATGGGAAAGTTGTTCTTTGTGCACAAAGGAAGCTTGGCAAAATCTTTAGAATTGTCCATGCTTGGAAGATTCTCAAGAGACAATTGAAGAAAGAATTGATCAAGGTGTTAACCTTTTAGTGACCAACCTCCCTCTGATACCAATTGAATGAGTTCAGTTGTCTACCTAAATCACCTAGAGGGGGTGAATAGGTGAGTAGTGTATCTATTTGCGGAATAAAAATTTTAGCGATCTTGCACACAAATCAACCAAGGAATCACTAATGACAAAAGATTTATAGTGGTTCCCCAACCTTGGGTACATCAACTTTTCCTCACCGATCTAGTAAACAACTAGACTCGGCTACTCCACTATCTCGGATTGAAAATCAATCCTACGTATCGGAACCAAGTTCCTACAATCTCGATCCAAATAAATCTACACTCGGAAGGTAAAACTTCCTACAACTCGGAGAAAAATCTCCTACAAGAATTGATAATACAAAAATTGAAAATACAAACAAATGATCTTCGAATCTTGAAATGTTCTGGCTGGATCTTCTTCTTTTAGAGTTGCAGCTTTATCAGATTTGGTTGAAGAAGAACTCATGGCTAGAACGAGATCTGAAGATTTCCTTTTAACTTCACCCGATCGGAACGTTGATGGAGAAAGAGAAACTATCACGATCAGGAAATCAATCTTTGTCTGAATCCTTTGAATCAGAAACCCTAACTCTTGCACGATGAAGATCAGCGGCAGCGGCAGATCTCATTTTGGAAAGAGAGAGAGAGAGGATTCAGCGATGTGAGAAAAATATGACAGCGTGTAAATCCTTCTTTTTTAGCTATTAGGGTTAGTTGGTTGACATGACCTTATATATGATCTCTATAACGGTCATAATTAGTCTTAATGACGTACACGTGGACCAATCACATCATGTGATTTGAAAATCCCGTCAATCTGGACTTAATAGAAATTCTGCAGAAAATGAACTTCAGTTCTCGAGAGAGAAGATTACTTCTCGAGAACTAGGAATTACTTCTCGAGATAAGGCAGCTAATGGCGTTGAGTAAGATCTTAGCATTCAACGCTCTCAATGCTTTTAGACTTGGAGGATCCAGATATAGATGGCGTTGAGACATCTCTCGACATTCAACGCTTTTACTGTTGAGTACTCGAGTACTGTCTTGAACTTCTCGAGTACTGGACTGAACTTCTCGAGAAGTGAACTTAGAAAAATATTTCTAATTTTGGAAAAGATTACTCGAGAATAGGAGTTGATTTTTCGAGAACAAAGAATAGTATTTCTAGAGAACTAAGGGTTGTTCTCGAGAACTACACTTAGAAAATTTTCTGAGATATAAAATGAATACTCGAGAAGCAGAGAAAAGTCTACTTAAGAACTAAACTTAGTTACTCGAGAACTAAGTTAGTACTACTCGAGAAATAAGGATAGTACTCGAGTAATGCGACTGATTACTCAAGAATTCTAATATTTACTACTCGAGAACTAAAGGATCACTCGAGTAATGGACTTAGAGAATTTCTATTTTTAAGAAAATATTTCTTTTGAAAATTCTCATCACCAACATGTCATCTTTTGATCCAAGTGCTTGAATATGAAGTGTATCCCAATAGAGAGGCTACACATGAGTCAACACCTTGGATCACACAATGAGGGATTACATTGTATGGTCCTGTATTTATGACCCACTGTACAATGACATTGGTCTACACTTAGCAATAGAATCCTGCAAACACAACTAAAACCTAATATCAAATACAACTTAATTCATCTTAGTTCAAGGGTGACTTCTTGCAAATCTGGGTTATTGTGGATACAATACCCAACACTATGTCATAAAGAATCTCTGGAGAAGGGAATTCAAGGTTGATCGCCCCCTCAATCTGTTCATTGTCCTTAGGACATACAGATCAGTAATGTTGATCTTTGATCCACAATTGCAGCTGCTTGCTCCCTCTCAACAGGAAACTGAACCTATTCCTGCAACTATTGGACTTGCTCCCCCTCAATAGGAGCATCTGGACTTGCTCCCCCTTAATAGGAGAATCTTCTGTAATCCTCTCTAATGGACACTTGTTTCTTGATTCCACTTGAAAGACTTGTCAACCTGCAGGAAAATTGATTCCTGCAATAAAAAAAATGTGGAGCAGCTGAAGCTATACCAAGTTCAACATACCTAACTCAAACTTGAAGGTGTTGAACTTGAATTCATCTAGTGGCTTAGTAAATATGTTAGCCACTTGCTTGTCTATGGGGACAAACTCAAGACTAATTTCTTCCTTCTCCACATGCTCCCTAATAAAATGATACCTAATCTCTATGTGCTTAGTCTTGTTGTGTGAGATAAGATTTCTAGGAATAGAAATTGCATTAGTTGAATCACAGAACATAGGAGTTTTACTTATCTTGATGTTATAGTCTTAGAGCTGATGCTGGATCCACAACAACTGTGCATAGCAACTTCCTACTGAGATATACTCTGACTCATTTGTTGAGATAGTAAAACTAGTCTGCTTCTTGCTTCTTCAAGACACAAGTCATCCTCCCAAGAACTAATAGGTGCCCTATGTGCTTTTCCTATCTTCTCTACAGCTTGCAAAGTCTTCATCTTGATCATTGTCTACCCCCTTTATGACTTCTTCAGATTCAGTTGCAGCCAGGGTTTCATACAGCTACAGTCAGGGAGGTTATACCATTCTCATCTTCTTGTGCAGGGAGATCTGCTGGAATCTCCCCCTCAATCTCTGCATTTCCCATAGGAAGTTGTTGACTTGTATCAACCATAGCTAGAGCAATCCAGCTATTCTTGAACTAATTGTACTTTCTTTCCCACAGCAAGTGCAACCATCTGGGTAGTCTCCCCCTCAACCTCAACAATTTCCATAGAGACATGCTGATCTTCAGCAGTATTGCTGATCTATTTTGTGTTGGAGATTCTCTTAGTAAGAATCAAGCTTGTCAAGCACACCAGATTGTACTAGCTCCCCTCAATATTTGCACAGATCATGTCTAAAATACTTTCAATTACCATATCAGCTGAGTATAGAAAGTATTTTCAGCTCAGGATCATGTGCCCCTTCCTTACTGCTCTCAGAAGAGCAGCTCCTAGTGATTTCCTCAATAATGAGTACAACCTACTTTTGTATCTCTTTTCTTCTCACTATTCTGCTAAAATGACAGTAAAACTGTGTCCCACCAGTCAGACATCTTTGGGCTTCAATGGTTGGATCCTGCTAGTCTATTTATCTAGTCAGATACCACTTGAAGGTCTTTACCCAAGATTTGTGTAATCTGTCCTTCTTCAGGAATGCACACAATATTGGGCAGTAGGAGGAATATCCTTGATGGTCAATATCCATCTCCAAATTCCCAACTACAGATCTTAGGTCCTTTCCTTACTGGAGTATGATCCTTAAGATGGCTCCTTATTCCAGTCTTATGCCTGAAACAACCTCTATCCAAGTACTATATGGGGGGTATGGGCACTTAGACTAACCTGCAAACACGGATTAGTATACCTTAGAACCCAAATTTTTTTTGGGTCCTAGGTTCTGGTTAGTATAAAAATGCACATGTCTACCTATAGCAGTCCTGTCAGGAAGACTCACCCTTGCCCTTAGCACATTAGGGTTGTGCCAAGAATCTATGGAAAAGTGTCCCACTTTACCACAACACCAACATTCATGATGTTATATCTACTCTTCTGAACAGCCTTTGAAGAGTGCAAGCCATCACTAGATGCCTATTCAAGGGGGAGTGATGTAGCTTTCTTCTTATTCCTTTTAGTAAGAATTTTACTGAAGGTGAGTGTGCCAGCGGATGCACATGGCTTATTCTGAGTTTCATTAACATTATTCTTCTTTGTAGTTGAAATGTTATTGATGGAATCAGAGACATCCAAGTGATCCTTACTGACTGACTTCCCCTTGATCAAGGTGGTTGCTAGTGGAACTTGAGAATAGACCACTGCATTATCCTTGAGTGTGGGGGCTGGAGCACCAAATGCAAATGGTCTAAAAGAATTCAATAATGAACATCTAATCACCTAGAGGGGGGGGGTGGTGAATATGTTCAATTCTTTATAATAGGCAGTTTTAGGATTTTTAACTAGCAAATCTAGTTATCCAACCATACAAGCACAAACATTAAGAGTAAGCAAACATAGCATAGAGACATAAAAATTTATAGTGGTTCTCCAATATTTGGGTACATCCACTTCCCCCTTCGCCTATCTTGCAATGAACTAGATTCGGCCCAACTTCCACTTTTCTCAGATCCACAGATCTTACCACTCAAAACCCTTCCAGGTTCCTACAACTCAGACTTCTTCAAGTCCTACAGCTCAGATCCTTCCATATCCTACAACTCAGATTCTTCCCAAGAACCCTACCTCAGGCAAATTACCCTACCTCAGCCCTTATCACCAGGCCTACAGCTCAGATCACAAAGATCCTACCTCAGGCACTCAGCCCTACCTCAGCCTTTATAAATTTAGGCTTATAACTCAGAAAGATAGACTTTCCTACACTCAGATCTATACAGATCCTATAGTTGTGATTATAATGTTTTAAGAATTTCTTTACCCAGAGATAGAGAATGGGGTAAAGTGTTCTTGACTAATTCTTGAGAGATTAGTCTTCTTCTGATCCTTGTAGCTTTGGATCTGATTCAACCTTACTTAGCTTCTTCAAGCTTCTTGAAAATAGAGAACTAGGTTGAATCTCTCTTGAGCAGATGGAGGTGATCTTGAATCAGCTTCCTTCTTCTCCTTCTTCTTATTACAGAAATGATTCTGTAATCCTTACAGATCTCCCAAGATTTTTCTTCGTCTCTGTATTTTTGTGTTGTATATTTTTTGTGTGTTATTGTCTTCTTTGATAGCACTGTTCTATTTATAGAAACACAGCAGAGGTAACTGGCTGAACCTGTAGCTGACTGGCATCTGATAGTTCTGAAATCTGACAACTTTGACAGTTATGCTAACTGTCACTTCTTAGATCTGGAAATCTGCAACTTGGTCTTCAAAACAGCAGACAGCGTCGAGACAGATCTTCTTCATAATGTGTTGACACTAATTTCAAAATGTGTCGACACAGATTATGAATGTTTCGATACAGCTATCAGGATGTCGACACATTGCCTTGATGTAGTCGACAGACTTCAATCTCTGTCGACACAGCTTTTCTTCATATTGTCAAAACAAATAATGTAGAATGTGTTGACACAACTTCCTTAGTATCGACTTAGCTTTTCTTCAAAACAGTTATCAACCCAATTCCTGGGTGTTGACATATAAGCTTCAGCTTACTGTCAGCACTACTAGTCATAGTGTGTCGACACTAGTCCTGAGTGTCAACACAGTTGATCTTCAACTCAGCATTCAGGATGTCGACTGAGATCATTTAAGTCGACACAGCTTATATTGTCTGATATCTATGTGTCAACACAAGTCCTGCGTGTTGACACAGCTAGTGTTGATTGAACTTCTGTATATCGGCACAAGTCCTGTGTGTCGACACAGTTTTGCTCTTGTTCTCGACAGAGCTTCTTCACAAGCGTCGACACTGACCGAGTATCTCGACGCTTTTATACTTAGACTGATTCCTGCATTACTTAGCCTACACAAATAAACTTAAACAGACATCAAATACAAGATGATGTATGTCATTGATTTAAGTGAGGCTTCTCCAAATCTGGTACAATTACCAATGTACCCAACAATCTCCCCCTATTTGGAGAAGTCATAACTACAAGTCAATGATATACACCATTATAATAACAAGCAAAATTAATGATGTATTAACAAACACAGACAGGGTTAATCATTAGGCAGAAAATATTTATGTTACAAAGTTAAGCATATCCATCACAAAAACATGTAACATATAAACAGATAGAATCAAATAGATTTACTCAACTAAGAAATTATCCCATCATTTCAAATTATATCTGACTTATAAAATTTAAGAATGTCTAGAAAGAACAACATTATTACATAGTTCTAAATTCTAAGACATAAAAGACTCTAAGTCAGTATGGGTTCCTTGATCACAATTCCTTTACAAGGTTGAATCCTAGCTTGTACATTAGCTTCTGTGTCATCAGCCAACTTCTTTCCTTTCTGATCTTTCTTCTTAAGCTCTTTAGCCTTGATCTTTTGTCTTTCAAAGTAATGAAAAGGCTTTGGGCAATACTTGCTAGGCTCCACTGAGTTAGCAGGTATCTTCCCAGCTTTAAGATCTCTTCTGAACTAAAATATGGCATCTTGTCGCTCCTGATATTTACTCTATTCTTGTTCAGAATACCATTTGCCTCTATCATGCATATTGTCTTTCACAGCTTTCCAAGCAGTCAGAATAATATTTTTAGAGGTTGGACTCCATTGTTCAAAATTAGGCTTTAATTCTGTCTATTCTCTGAACCTTTTCTTAGACAACTGAGCTTCTTTTTCTCTTTGAACTACAGCTGCAGGCATATCAACTTTTTCACGAAAAACATTTTGTGCCTCCTGTGGAGGGCTATACATTTGGTGAACTACCTGTTGGATCTCTTTAAAATCAGAAGGAGGATAAATAACTTGAGCTACTTCCTGCTGAACCCCTTCAAAATAAGCAGATTGAATTCCAGATTCAGCAGTGTTGTCATCATCAAAAAGGGGTGGATAACCAAGAGTTGCTCTGATGCTATTTGATATCCATTTAGCATGATCTGAGCTTGCTTTGACTAATACTCTCTCCCAATTTATGACTTCTCTTTCTACATGATCTCTCAAATCATCCTTTTTAAACCTTACCTGATCAGCCAGATAATTTGTTCCTTCTTTATAATAGGTCCTGAACTTCTTCAGTTGATCAGAAATAGCTGTTTGAGATGCCTGGATTGCTGTTTGGACTGCTACAAAATCTTCCTTGATTTGCTTAGACACTTCAGTCTTTATAGCAGTGATACTATTCTCAAGCTTTGTTAGAATAGCATTATGAGATTCTACCAGATTTTCATTCATTCTTAGTTGATTTTCCAGGAAATAACCTTGTTTGACTGCAATGTCCTTTACTGCAGTCTTAATCTCCTGTTGTTGCTGTGCCAAGTAAACTACAACATTACCTCCTTTATGGAAGCAATCTGCCATCTCTTTTTTTATTCTAATTGACTTCAAATCTGAGGGATTTGATATCCTGTGCCAGCTGAAATTGCAGGTCCTTGTGGGTCTCATCCAAATATTTTTCAAGAGTAGTTCTTTGCTCATCCATCTTCACTTGCAGTTTCACCAAAAGTGAACTGTAGTCCACTACAAGAGCTAGTGTTGATGGGACAGTCTGCAAGTCCTTCTTATATCCTATGCTTTTCTTCCTTATTTCCATTAGTTTTCTCTTTTTTAGCTCTGAGGCTTCTTGTTTAGCTTCTGATTCAGAGGAACTGGCTACATCCACAACATGAGGCTTGTTATCAGGAAAATGTGCTGAGTCAAGGTATGGTACCTCCCCCTCAATCTGTGCATCTAATTAAAGTATGTCCTGGTTGTCCTTCTGGACATCTGGAAAAGTATCAAATGGAGGAACATTGTCCTCAGTAGCCCCAGTCTTATCCCCTTAGACATCAGCTTCTGAAACAAAAGTTTCTTTCTCAGCAACTTGAACTAGCTAAGTTTGTGCTTCTGGCTCATCTACCATAGCAGCATCCTTATTGATATCCTTGAGAACCTCCAGGACAGTGAGATGAGCTGCTTCACTCTCCATGATAGTCTCTGTGAAGTCTCCCCCTGGAACTGAGGACACTTGAGGATATGGCACTGAATCATCTTCCCTTTGAGATTGTACTTCATTTACACCCTCATCAGAACTGAAAACCACAACCTCTTTTGAATCACTAGATGATTCCATAATCTTTGCTGCTGATTTATTTTTCTTTAGTTCTTTTTGATGCTGCACAGGAGCTGGAGTCTCCTTGGTCAGTAACCTGTCCCATCTTGACAAGATTCTAGTGTTCATTCTCCTCATATGATTTATTTTAGCTCCTGCAGCTTGATTTAGTATCTCTGGCATTGCTGAGATCAGATACAAACTCAGGATCCTGTCTAGGTCAGGCTTCTTGATCCCTTCCTTGATCCTGTTAAAGACTACTATCGACCAGTCAGTATTGAGATTGAATATTAATCTTATCATTAGGCCGAACATAAAGGAAGATATCATGTCATGTCCCCCTGTCTTGCATAGTATAACCTTTCCAATCACTTCAGAAAGAAATTTCCCTTGGGAATTCATCCCTTTTCTGTTTATAAAGGATCCAATCTTCGTGGTTGTATTCAGACCACACCATTGAAGTCCCTCTGCTATCTTGTCGGAATCAACCTCATCTTCTTCTTTGAGCGATGGCAGTTGGAGTACCTTGCTCAGACTTTTAGAAGTAAGCTTTATATTCGTCCCAAAAACTGTTGACCTAATCTTGTTTCCAATTGAATCCAGCTTTGCGTTGGAGAAGAATTCAATTACTTCTTTCTTCCATATCTTGGTTGGTTCTGAGACCATAAATTCTAGTCAATCGTCAGTGACTAGGGTGATGACTTTCTGAATTTCTTGAGAAGCATCGTTGAAGGCGTTACGAACCAGTTCGTAACCCTCGTTGATGTTTTCTTCCAATTTTGGCGCCATTGAATGTTGAAGGAAGAGAGATTGAGGATGGTTGAGAGGAGATCTAGCTCGTGACACAAAAGTTCAATGTATCGAGAAAGCTAAGTCGTGTGGTCGACTAATTCTCGTTTTAACCTATTTATAGGATTTTAAATTTGGAAGGTCAAATGACGTGCCCAAATATTGTGTGTCGACACCTTGTGTCGACATAGAAGTTAACATCTTGACACGGATAATAAGGATTCAGCACTATTATTTGTTGACACCACTCTATAGGAGTCGACATATAAGACTTGACATTGTTGTGTCGACACCTTGATTTAAGGTGTTGATAGAAGTATGTCGACACATAGATGTAAGTTGTCGACAGCATTGTGTCGACACTAAGCTCTAGTAGTGTCGACACTTTCCTTTTAATGTCGACACCAAGCTCTGGCAGTGTCGACACTAACAATAATTAATGTCGACCAACTTATTGTTGATGTCAACATGAATTCTTAACTTAGCCAATACCTGAGGATTTTTCCTTTAATGAGTTTATAAATTGACTTACTCAATATCAAGCATTCATAGCTCAATCTTAAAGTTATTGAACTTAGTTTCATCCAGAGGCTTAGTGAATATGTCAGCTATTTGTCTATCTGTAGTGACAAATTATAAACAGATGTCATTTTTCTCTACATGTTCTCTTATAAAATGATACCTAATTTCAATATGTTTTGTTCTGTTATGTGAAACAGGATTTCTAGCAATGGAAATAGAACTTGTAGAGTCACAATATAAAGGTGTTTTACTTATGAAAGATATAAGTTGTCTAACAAAATCACCTAGAGGGGGGGGGGGGAATAGGTGAGATGTGCGTCTAATGCGGAATAAAAAAAATTTAGCAACTAGCACAAATAAGTAAGCAAGCAATCACACAGACGACAAGAGATTTAGTGGTTCCGCGATCTTGGATACGTCCACTTTCCTCACCGATCTATCAAATTACTAGACTTGGCTACTCCACTATCTCGGATTGCAAACCAATCCTACACCTCGGAACCACGTACCTACAAAACTCGATCCCAAACAGATCTACACTCAGAAGATAGAACTTCCTACCACTCGGAGATAAATCTCCTACAAAGAAAATTGTTTGAGGAAAAATACAAACAAAATAACACAGATCTGGATCTTTGGCTTTATCTTCTTCGTTGATAGCTTTTGGCTAGGATAGAAAATGTTGAAGAATACTTGAAAGAAATCCACTGATCTGAGATCTGGAATCACCATGATCAAATAGAATATCAGAGATCGATGAAGCACGAAATGATCGGATGATTTTTCTTGAGTCTAGATCGCTTGAGAACGAGAGATCAGCAGCAGCAGCTGTGAGAACGAAGATCCAGAGTTCTTTCCGAATCCAGTAATGGCGGCCGAGAGAAATTAGGTTTTCGGAAAAATTCTTTCTTAGTAATCTCTGTATTATTTTTTAAGAAAAAGGTTTTTTAGGTCAAATCGGAAAGGACCTATTTATAGGCGAGCTGCAACGGTCATAATAGTCTTTAATGATGACACGTGGACCAATCAGAAAAGAGTAATTCAAAATACCCGTTGAATCAGGACTTAGAATTATTCCAGGAAATCTGAACCAATATACTCGAGAGAAATGATATACTCGAGTATAAGAGGTCTGCTACTCGAGTAGATAAGAGAGGAATATACTCGAGTACAAGGAGAGGAACTACTCGAGTGACTAGGAAACTACTCGAGTAAAAGGAGAGGAACTACTTGAGTGACTAGGAAACTACGTACTCGAGTATAGCAGGAAATAACTACTCGAGTATAAGCAAGACCTACTCGAGTATGGGAGAAAATCTGTAACACCCCAAAAGACCCCAAAAGACTTAAACTGATTTTTGAGGTACAGGAACTGTTACACGGCCTGGGACACGGGCGTGTCCCAGGGCGTGTCGGGGGTATACGGCCTGGGACACGGGCGTGTCCCAGGGCGTGTTCAGGTTAGTCGACACTCGATAGTCGACGAGCGTCGAGCCTGGGACACGGCCATGGACACGGGCGTGTCCCAGGGCGTGCCGCGCAATTAAATTCGAAATTGGCCTGTTCGAGTCAGATTAGTACACGGCCTTGAACCAAGCCGTGAACATGGGCGTGTCAGGCTGGACACGGGCGTGTCCAATGCCGTGTTCCGACCCGTGTACTGATTGCAGTTTGATGAGGGAAGGGTGACACGGGCGTGTCTCAGAAATGACACGGGCGTGTCAGGTTCGACACGGGCGTGTCGTTGACCGTGTTCTGGTAAACCTCAGTCGGTATGAACCGCTTAAGGGAACACGGCCTGTGACACGGGCGTGTCACAGGCCGTGTCAGGCAAAAATTTGGGTTTTTGACCAAATCGTGGCCGTTCAGATTCTCTCTTTGGATCCAAGGGCTCAGGTGATTCCTGGCTGGATTAAATTCGTGAAGGAATGATGAAGAGTCATTCTTCATTTTGCTTAAGGAAGAGAGAAAGAGAGAGGAGGAAGAAGAAGGAGGAGGAGATCAAGCCACCGGCGGAGTTCCCGTGGTCCGATTCGTGATCCGAAGCCGGCGTTGTGAAGGCAAGGCTGCTGCGATCCTTTCTCACCGGCTAGTTTTCGATGGCTCCCAAGAGATCGACAAGGGTAACGATCTCCCTTCTTGGACATGTGAAGTCCTTCTTTTCTGCATTGCATAGGGAAAACCCTTCCCCGCGAGTGTGCGGTGGGTCGTGGTGTCCCTTGGGGTAGATATGTGAAGTCCCCCTTGTTAGAGGCCGGAATTGGAGTACGGCTCTAGGCATGCTGTGTGAAGCCCATCTGGACATGGTCTGGATTGGTGATGCTTGTTTGCATATCGGAGAAGGCTCCGTGATTATGGCTTGTGATGCCTTGTTCCTACCTGTTGCTTGGTGCGGCAGGAAGTACTGGACGATGTCCAGGAAATGAAGAGGGTTGGATGCAACTCTTGTGGCCGTGCGTTGCCACTTTATGAGCGGTTGAGCCGTTGGGCTGCAACCCGATGAAAAGGCAGATTGCCGAACAGGAAAGGTGAAACCGACCCGTGCCTATAAATAGCCATGGATACTTCCGTATTCGAGGTGGCATGGCGACTTGAGCAACGGGGGGTGGCTGATCCGTACCTGCGTTAGGTCCGTACGACTTGGAAGCCTGGTTATAGGTTTTGTTGGAGCGCCTAATGAGAGTCTTAGGCCCGCGCGCCGGAAAGACTAGAATGCTCAAATACCGTATAGACGGTGGTGTTGACCCTGGTATTCCGGTACACCGAAAATGTGCCCTGAGTGCACGGACTGTCGGGCCGTGTGGCCGATAGTTGTGATGGCTTGAATGTGCCTGCGCGCACATAGTTGCTATATGATGCCATGCTTTGCAGGGAAAGAATGCTAATGCCCCGAGAAAGGGGTAAGATTGTTATAATTGGGTCAGCTGAATGCTGACCGTTGCATTGTTTGCCACCGGTTGGGTGGATTGTTCCCGTGCAGGTGCTGGCGAGCCAAGTGGTAAGTGAAGGGCTGAAACCCTACTGCTGTTGCTGCTGCTGCTGTGGCTAGCCCTTGAAGGCTAAGAGAATGTTTTTGCTTTTACTCATGTATGGCCGGCCTGCGCGCCGAGGTTTGTAAATCATGTTGTAAAAAGAGGAATTGTAAGGCCTGAAGGCCAAACTCTATGTATTTATGTACATTCCGTGTTATATATAAAGGTGGTTTATATATTGGACATTCCTAGTTAGAGTTCAAAAATACTACTTAAAGCTTCCGCTAGAATGCTCTGAGTTAGGATTCGTGTTTGGTTTGGTATTATCCTGTGACCACACCGTCTGTTTGTGGCATATAGTGTGGGGCCCCGGCCGGACCTTCTATTATACGTCATTTAACGGATGGGGTCGTTACATTTTGGTATCAGCTTCGTTCGATCTTCCTCTATCGAATTCGTGGACGAATTCTTTTATGGGGTGGCGAGCGCGTGTTTATGCGCCCTGCTGTAACGCTAATGAACTCTGGAATGTCCACTAAGGAATGTACAAAATCGTGGTTGAGGAATCTGCGCGTTCCTCTTTGTGTTGTTTTGCTTGCATACGTTCGCTAATGTGTGTCTTGTCCACCTATAGGTGACACGTAGTGGTGCTGGGCAGTCTGAGCCCCAGCGTTCTGATGAGAGTGCGGCACCAGCTGAGGTGCCCACACCTCCTCCATCTGCAGAAACTGTTCGTTTAGTTGCTGAGGCTCTATTTGCCATGATTCAGCTGACCAGGCAAGCGCAGCCGGTAGTCGAGCCAGTTCGTGTTGTTGTAAGACCCGAGCTGATTGAGGCTGTAGATCCACGAGCAGCTGACCGACAGTTGAAGCAATTCATGAGCTTCAGTCCTCCTACGTTTGCGGGAATGGGATCCCCAATGCAGGCGGAAGATTGGTTATCGCGTGTCAAGAGGATAATGACAGCGATCAGGGCGGAGGAAACTCTAAAGGTCACCTTAGCCACCTTCATGCTTGAAGGAGAGGCGCGGTTGTGGTGGGACGAGGTTGAGTTACACCATTTGGCTGGCAGGCAATTAACACAAGTGTCGATTGAGGAGTTCTCTCGAATATTTCTGGCAAAACATGTCCAGCGGCGCAACGCATTGCTATGGAAAATGAGTTCCAACGGTTAAAGCAAGGGGAAGATAGTGTGGATATCTACTTGCATGAGTTTACCAGGTTGGGACGGTATGCGGGTATAATCTTCGCGGATGACCAAAGGAAAACGAATCGGTTCTATGAAGGATTGCGGGATGAGTTGCGATTCCTGCTTTCGAGTTCAATGAGCCAAGGGTTTCAGGTGTTGGTTGATACTGCGTGTGCGTTGGAGAAGGACATGCGGCGGGTGCAAGGGAGCAAGGGCTTAGTTGTGTCAAAGCCAGAGGTACAAGCACCTCGCCCGAGCAAATCGTTTTACCAGAAGAAAGGGGGCAAGAGGTCCAAGCCGTCTGGGCAAGTGACTACGACCGTTGTGTCGGGAGCGACATCAAGGCCGGATTCTCGTACATGCTATAACTGTGGCCGGGTGGGGCATATAGCTCGTGACTGTCGGGTTGTTCAGCCCAAAGGGGATAAGAAGGCGGGTGCGTCGTATGCTGAGAAGGGCAAAGCGGTGGTTGATTCCTCTGCGTCTCAGGCACAGCCCCGAATCTATCAGCTTGGCCAGCAGGAAGCGATTAAGCAAAGTGACGTCGTCACAGGTACGAGTTGAATTGATTTACTTGCTTATGTGCTATGGTTTTTGGTTATGTATAGCTTGTGCATGTGTGTGTGCTGCAGGCTTTGTCCTAATTCAGAATAATTTGGCGAGAGCCCTGTTTGATACGGGTGCTTCGCATTCTTTTCTGTCTGAGGATTTCGTATCTCTCATTGGGGCACCAAGTCATGTGACGGTGGATAGTACAAGGGTGCTATTGCCGAATGGCTGTATGATGCTTGCGGATAGGGCTTGCGATGTGGTTGTGCAAATAGGAAGTCGGGATTTCGGTTTGAGTGCAGCTGTGCTACCGTTGTCGGAGTTTGATGTGATCTTTGGTATGGACTGGCTCTCGGAGCAGCGTGCCTTTATTGATTGCAACTCCAAGGAGATTACACTGGGCCAGAATACCGGGCTTGTGACGAAGTTCGCTGGTATGCGAGGAGTTGGCGGGACTTTGTTGTCTGCACTCCAAGTCGTCAATGCTATTCGGAAGGGCGCGGAGTTATTCTTCACGCTAATTCAGGCTGTTGAGCCAAAGGCCAGTGTCGGTGAAGTACTAGTTGTGTCAGAGTTTGCCGATGTGTTTCCTAAAGATCTTCCTGGGTTACCACCCCAGCGGGAGATTGACTTCTCTATTGAGTTGGTGCTAGGTGCGAAACCTGTGGCCCGCTCTCCGTATCGCATTGCGCCAAAAGAGATGGCTGAGTTGAAAGTCCAATTGCAAGAGTTGTTGGAGCAGGGATATATATGCCCAAGTATGTCACCTTGGAGCGCGCCTGTTCTATTTGTGAAAAAGAAAGATGGTAGCTTACGGTTGTGTATTGACTACCGCGAGTTGAATAAGTTGACGGAGAAAAATAAATATTCGATCCCGTGGATTGATGACCTCTTTGATCAGCTGGCAGGATCAACGGTCTATTCCAAATTGGATTTGAAATCGGGATATTATCAGCTGCGGATTAGGAAAGGTGACATTCCCAAGACGGCGTTTGGAACACGCTACGGTCATTATGAGTTTACGGTAATGCCGTTTGTCCTATGTAATGCGCCTTCGGTATTTATGGACCTAATGCATCGAACGTTCCGAGAGTACTTGGATTTGTTTGTTATTGTGTTTATCGATGACATCTTAGTATACTCTCAGTCGGAAGAGGATCACGCAAACCATTTGCGGTTGGTCTTGCATACCCTGAGGAGGAATAAGCTTTTTGCCAAGTTCTCAAAGTGTGAGTTCTGGCTCTCTTCAGTAGCCTTTTTAGGCCATGTGGTAAGCGGAGAGGGTATCGCGGTGGATCCGTTGAAGATAAGTGCCATCCGAGATTGGCCAGTGATGTCTTCAGTGGCCGAGGTCAGGAGCTTCCTTGGACTTGCGGGCTACTATAGACGGTTTGTGGAAAACTTCTCACGGATTGCTTTACCTCTGACCACGCTGACGAGAAAAGATCAAAAGTTCATTTGGACGCCGGAGTGCGCGCGAGCTTTTGAAGAATTGAAGAGTCGGTTGACCACGGCGCCTATGTTGACATCGCCATGTGGTACCGATGGGTATGAGATCTATAGTGATGCTTACGGGAGCGGCTTAGGCTGCGTTATTCTGCAGTTTGGTAAAGTGATTGCTTATGGCTCGCGCCAGTTGAAAGTGCATGAGCGGAATTACCCCGTCCATGATTTGGAGTTGGCGGCGGTAATCTTTGCGCTCAAGTTGTGGCGGCACTATCTATATGGCGTTAAAGTGGATATCTATACAGATCACAAAAGCCTAAAGTATTTGTTGGATCAGAAGGATCTGAATATGCGACAACGAAGATGGATGGAGTTCCTTTGGGACTACACCTTCGAGATTCACTATACTCCCGGGAAGGGAAATGTGGTCGCTGATGCTTTGAGTCGAAAGACTCCGGTACGGGCAAGCTGGTTGCAGAGGCATGATCAGCGTTTAATCCAGGAATTGGAAGAGATGGAGATATCGTGTGTTGACAAGGGTGCGTCAACCGATGCATGTTTGAACTGGATGGAGGTGCAATATGACCTTACGGACCGAGTTCGGCGAGCAACGGAGCTTGATGAAAGCCTCCAGCGCTATGCAAAAGATGGGCCGGATGACCAATTCTCTTGGGATAACGGGTTGTTAAGAAGAAATGGTCGAGTGTGCGTCCCGAATGTGGGTAAATTGAGGGAAGAGTTGATGTACGAAGCTCACTTTGCAAAGTACTCAGTTCACCCAGGGAGCACAAAGATGTACAGAGATATGAAAAAGCTGTTCTGGTGGCCCGAATTAAAGAAAGATATCACACGTTATGTGGCTGAATGCAACACCTGTGCGTTGGTGAAAGCAGAATGCCAGAAGCCTGGCGGTTTCCTGAAGTCGTTACCTATTCCGGAGTGGAAGTTCGATGATATTTCGATGGATTTCGTGCATGGGTTGCCGCGATCTCAACGCGGTCATGATTCAATCTGGGTGATTGTGGACCGGTTGACAAAAGTGGCGCACTTCCTTCCAAACAAAAGAGACGATTCAGTGGAAACATTGGCCAAGCTTTATGTGGAGCAGGTTGTTCGACTGCACGGTGTTCCCCAGAGCATCGTTAGTGACCGTGATGGGTGGTTCACATCGAATGATTGGCGGCTCGTTCATCAAATGTTGGGTACAAAGTTAGCGTTTAGTACGGCCTTTCATCCCCAAACGGATGGCCAGACTGAACGAACCAACAAGACGATGGAGGATATGCTCCGCATGTGCGCCCTAGACTTTGGTAAGAGATGGGAAGATTATATATTTCTTGTCGAATTTGCCTATAATAATAGCTACCAAGCGAGTATTGGTATGACACCATTTGAAGCTTTATATGGTCGGAAATGCCGTACACCGTTAGCTTGGGCAGAAGCAGGCGAATCTAAGCTGAGTGGGAAAAAGGAAGTCGAAGAAGCTACCTCGCTCATACGCTCTATTCGGGAGAGGTTATTGATAGCCCAAGATCGTCAAGCAAAGTACTACAATGCCAAACACCGGAACGTGGAATTCGCGGTGGGTGATTGGGTATATTTGAAGATCAAACCCTTCAAAGGCGTGTCCAGGATTCGGCGTTTGAAAAAGCTAAGTCCGAGGTATCTTGGTCCATTTGAGGTGGTGGAGCGAGTTGGGGAAGCTGCTTATCGACTAGCGCTTTCAGCAGACTTGGGTGGATTACATGATGTGTTTCACATCTCAATCCTTCGTAAGGCGGTGAAGGATCCAGCTCAAGTAGTGGAGAATGATCGGGTACCGGTCGAGTATGGGCTAACGACGAGGGTTAGACCCATTCGGATCGAGGATCGAGCCGAGAAACAGTTGCGGAACAAAGTGATCGGGATGGTCAAGGTCCGATGGGACAATTGTGGCCGTGAAGAGCTAACATGGGAGCGAGAGCAGACCATGCGAGCTGAGTTTCCCGAGTTATTTGTATAAACTGTAGACCGTGTACTTTTTGTTATAACATAGTTATAGCTTTGCTGGTTCTTGTTTCCTTACCGTGCAAATTTCGGGACGAAATTTTGTTAAGGGGGGAGGGTTGTAACACCCCAAAATACCCCAAAAGACTCAAACTGATTTTTGAGGTACAGGAACTGTTACAGGGCCTGGGACACGGGCGTGTCCCAGGGCGTGTCGGGGGTACACGGCCTGGGACATGGGCGTGTCCCAGGGCGTGTTCAGGTTAGTCGACACTCGATAGTCGACGAGCGTCGAGCCTGGGACACGGCCATGGACACGGGCGTGTCCCAGGGCGTGTCGCGCAATTAAATTCGAAATTGGCCTGTTCGAGTCAGATTAGTACACGGCCTTGAACCAAGCCGTGAACACGGGCGTGTCAGGCTGGACACGGGCGTGTCCAATGCCGTGTTCCGACCCGTGTATTGATTGCAGTTCGATGAGGGAAGGGTGACACGGGCGTGTCTCAGAAATGACACGGGCGTGTCAGGTTCGACACGGGCGTGTCGTTCACCGTGTTCTGGTAAACCTCAGTCGGTATGAACCGCTTAAGGGAACACGGCCTGTGACACGGGCGTGTCACAGGCCGTGTCAGGCAAAAATTTGGGTTTTTGACCAAATCGTGGCCATTCAGATTCTCTCTTTGGATCCAAGGGCTCAGGTGATTCCTGGCTGGATTAAATTCGTGAAGGAATGATGAAGAGTCATTCTTCATTTTGCTTAAGGAAGAGAGAAAGAGAGAGGAGGAAGAAGAAGGAGGAGGAGATCAAGCCACCGGCGGAGTTCCCGTGGTCCGATTCGTGATCCGAAGCCGGCGTTGTGAAGGCAAGGCTGCTGCGATCCTTTCTCACCGGCTAGTTTTCGATGGCTCCCAAGAGATCGACAAGGGTAACGATCTCCCTTCTTGGACATGTGAAGTCCTTGTTTTCTGCATTGCATAGGGAAAACCCTTCCCCGCGAGTGTGCGGTGGGTCATGGTTTCCCTTGGGGTAGATATGTGAAGTCCCCCTTGTTAGAGGCCGGAATTGGAGTACGGCTCTAGGCATGCTGTGTGAAGCCCATCTGGACGTGGTCTGGATTGGTGATGCTTGTTTGCATATCGGAGAAGGCTCCGTGATTATGGCTTGTGATGCCTTGTTCCTACCTGTTGCTTGGTGCGGCAGGAAGTACTGGACGATGTCCAGGAAATGAAGAGGGTTGGATGCAACTCTTGTGGCCGTGCGTTGCCACTTTATGAGCAGTTGAGCCGTTGGGCTGCAACCCGATGAAAAGGCAGATTGCCGAACAGGAAAGGTGAAACCATCCCGCGCCTATAAATAGCCATGGATACTTCCGTATTCGAGGTGGCACGGCGACTTGAGCAACGGGGGGTGGCTGATCCGTACCTGCGTTAGGTCCGTCCGACTTGGAAGCCTGGTTATAGGTTTTGTTGGAGCGCCTAATGAGAGTCTTAGGCCCGCGCGCCGGAAAGACTAGAATGCTCAAATACCGTGTAGACGGTGGTGTTGACCCTGGTATTCCGGTACACCGAAAATGTGCCCTGAGTGCATGGACTGTCGGGCCGTGTGGCCGATAGTTGTGATGGCTTGAATGTGCCTGCGCGCACATAGTTGCTATATGATGCCATGCTTTGCAGGGAAAGAATGCTAATGCCCCGAGAAAGGGGTAAGATTGTTATAATTGGGTCAGCTGAATGCTGACCGTTGCATTGTTTGCCACCGGTTGGGTGGATTGTTCCCGTGCAGGTGCTGGCGAGCCAAGTGGTAAGTGAAGGGCTGAAACCCTACTACTGTTGCTGCTGCTGCTGTGGCTAGCCCTTGAAGGCTAAGAGAATGTTTTTGCTTTTACTCATGTATGGCCGGCCTGCGCGCCGAGGTTTGTAAATCATGTTGTAAAAAGAGGAACTGTAAGGCCTGAAGGCCAAACTCTATGTATTTATGTACATTTCGTGTTATATATAAAGGTGGTTTATATATTGGACATTCCTGGTTAGAGTTCAAAAATACTACTTAAAGCTTCCGCTAGAATGCTCTGAGTTAGGATTCGTGTTTGGTTTGGTATTATCCTGTGACCTCACCGTCTGTTTGTGGCATATAGTGTGGGGCCTCGGCCGGACCTTCTACTATACGTCATTTAACGGATGGGGTCGTTACAAAATCTACTCGAGTAAGCTCATATACTTGAGTATACAGAGTCTTCTCAAGTATGTCTAAGGATCTACTCGAGTACTAAGTCACTCACTCGAGTATGTGAAGGATACTACTCGAGTATGTGGACATAGAAAAATTTCTCTGAAATAAACTTCAATACTCCATAGTCCATAAGTCCAAATGCATGTAGATGAAGTATATCCCAATTGAAAGGCTATACATGAGTCAACACCTTGGATCAAATAATGAGGAATTACATTGTATGGTCCTGTGTTTGGTGACCCACTATAGACTGACATTGGTATACACTTGGCAATAAGGTCCTGCATACATACAACTCAAACACAATATCAAATACAACTTAATTCATCTTAGTTCAAGGTCTGACTTCCTACAAATCTGAGTTATTGTGGATACAATTCCCAACAATATCCCCCTATTTGTAGAAGTCAGCACCCTCTACACTAAGGTGAATTACTTAGAGTAAAAAGAATAATGATAGCATATATCAATGATAAATAAAGTAGTAAACTACTTTAGCAAAGAAATAATTATAAGGATAACCATAATCAGAGTTATATATAATAGAAATTTCCATTTCCACATCATCATTAACTCAAGGATAAGCTTCTATATACAATCTTTCTCTTTTTAGCTTTTGCCTCTCCAAGTAGCTGAAAGGTTTAGGAAAGTAAGTTCTGGGCCTTGGAGGAGTAGCTAGATTGTTGTATCCCCATCGCTTGTCATGCAATCTGATTTTTATCTGGGATACGTCATAGGCTTTCCATTCAGAGTAACTATAGAACTGATCTTTATTTTCTCCAAAATCTATCACTAGCTTCAAGGTATCAAAAATCAGATACTTGGAGGTAGGACTCCAGACTTCTGCATGCACTACTTCAGGTCTTTCCTCTATAACTGGGGCTGGCTCTCTCCTTGGTGCAGAACGGCTGGCAGAAGCGCCGTCACCATACTTTCTTTTCTTGCTGGGAGCACCCTGATCAGCAGGTCTTCTAGAAGAGGAAGCACCTTGATCAAAGTGTCCCTGAGGGATACCAGGAATATCATCTTTCCAAACATCAGAATAAGATAGAGGAGGCTCAAACTTCTCACCAGCAGGTCTGGGAGAGAAGACTGGCACAGCCTCTGAAATGTTAACATGAACCTGAGCATCTGAAGGAGGATTTTCCTCAAGAGGATCTAGACTTTTGGGAATGATGGTAGGATCAAGCTGGAAATTTGGGAAATTCTGATTGTGCACCATGACTGCAGTATTATATATATATAATTTAACTGACTGAAGTATGGCTAGGATATCTTCTTTCATTTCTTTAACTTTTTCATCCAAAGTAGCTTGAGACTTGGCAGAGAACTGGGCAGAGATTTTTTTCAACTTGTTCTTTCACTATTTTCTCCCCCTTGCTGATTTCTACAGATAGTTGAGCAATAACTTCATCTCTGAAGGTTCCAACTTCCTTACAAACCATCATAACGTTTGCTTTAGCCCTTTTATCCAACTAAATTTGATTGTATGCCACTGTTTCAGCTTGGTTCCTTACTTCACCTATACTAGTGATAGTATGGTCTATTGCTTTTCCACCCAACTGAAATAGTTTTCTTAACTCATCAGTATTTGCTTGAATTTTTGCAAAGCCTCTACTCATCTCAGATTCAAGAGTAGAGACCTTGTCTTTTACCGATTTCAGAGAATCATCAAAGTGATTTCTCTGTTCTCGGAGCATCTACTCAATCTTACTTATAATATCAGAAGAACCGGGAGAGCAGAGGCTTGAGCAGAGGATGAAATAGGGGCTTGAGGAACAGGGGCTACCCATGGAGGAAATTCTTCAATCACAACAGAGCTTACAAATCTCTTTGTAGGTACTATCTCAATTGAATCTTCTGGATTTATGAAAGAAGGGAGAGAGAAATTCAGTGTTCTTAGAGGTGGATCAACATGCTCTAGGGACATGTCTTTATCATTAGACAGGAGGAAGCTCTCATGCTGAGCTGGGTCTTCAGCAGGAGACTTAGCAGGGGAGGGGGTGGGAGAGGGGTCCTTTGCAGGAATCTGATATTTAGGTAGTTGATGCTCAGGAGAGACAACAACTGATTCTTCTGGATGCAAGGGATCATCTGATCTTAGCTCTTATATGAATCTGTCAATATCTGCAGCAGTTGAGAGGATGTCCTCTTGAACTTGTACATCTGAGAGAATATCTGCTGGAGGAGGGGATGGATCTCTGATCTGAGCTGGCTGAGATAGAGATACTGAATTCTGATGCTGAGGGTTAGATGAAGCAGGCTCCCCCTCAACTATTGCACCCAAGGTGTCAACAGTTTGATGTAAAGGAGGAGATGGAATCCTGTCATCTGAAACACTGGGTCTCTGCGGATATCTTCTTTAATAACAGGAGCTTTGGATACTTGAGCAGAGTTCTGAAGTTTGATCTCATATCTCTGGATAGAAGAAATGGAGACCTTTTTCATGTGGTGGAGGAGAGTTCCTTTGGATAAATTGAAAACCTCGGGATTAATCTCATGGAGGAGTAGAGAAATAATCCTAGCAAAATTAGGGTGTTTTACACTGTCCTTGATCTTGTCCAGTAGCATCATTCCAAACTGGAACTTCTTTCGGCAGACGATAGCTTACATAATGTCAAACATATGCATGGATATCTCTCAGATCGAATAGGTTTTGCACAGAATTACTTTAGAAATAACATCCACCAGGAATTTACCTTCTGTATTGAAATCTGCTCTGTTAAAGGAATTGGCTTCAAGATCTACTCCATATAATAAGCTTGTTCTGTTAGAATCTTCAGGACCTAAGTCATCCTCTTCATCTACCACCAGCAGTCGTAACAGAGTAGCTATGGAGGTCTTGTCCAGACGGATTTTTACCCCTTTCACCTTGGATTTTAGTACTGTTCCATTTCTCTTTATCTTCAGATTATTATAAAATTCTTCAACATCGGGAAGAAGAATCTTACACGGGAACTGCAGGAGGAAGGTGAGTCCAGCGGTATCGAACAATATCAATAGATTACGTAAGTCATCCAAGAGATCTGCTATTCCTTCAGGAGCAAGCTCCGAGCCGATTCCAATCTTTGAGGAGGGAGCCATCACCGAATTTCTGTAAAACTTAAACGGGGAAGACGAAGCTATGCGGGCTCTGGAAGACGAATCGTCGACGGCTTACTCGAGAGAATGGAAACTGTGGAAAAGATTTTCAGATTTTTCTATTTATATATAGCCCTAATTAGGTTTAAGGAGGTATTTAAAATTTAAATCATACCTGTGAGGGAGTGGCAAAAGTATCGGTGTGCGGATACAGACAAATAAAATTTTCAAAGTTCTGAAATTTCCGTATACTCGAGTGTATTTTGTCATACACAAGTATTTTTGGAACATACACGAGTGGGTCGAGGATATACACGAGTAGGTTTTAAAACTACTCGAATAGTTCATGAAGTACTCGAGTATGTTTCCATGTACTCGAGTATGTAAAAATTGTACTCGAGTATATTTTTACTTACACGAGTATATAATTCCAGTACTCGAGTATATCACTTTGAAAATTATTTTTCTTGGATAAAATTTTTTTACCTTCACCGATTTCTTCAACTCTGAGCCTTTGAATGAATCCACCATCACTATTCTTCTTTGTTGAGCATCCCGAGTTCCGTTTTGAAGAATGAAAACTTAGTCTCATCTAGCGGTTTAGTGAATATATCTGCAACTTGCCTGTCTGTGGAGACATATTGTAGATCTATGTCTCCATTCTCCACATGCTCCCGGATGAAATGATATCGAAGCTCTATGTGCTTTGTCCGGTTGTGGGAGACTGGGTTGTTGGCGATCGCTATTGCGCTGGACGAGTCGCAAAACAGAG
Organism: Platanthera zijinensis; assembly: GCA_039513925.1. Taxonomy (NCBI): domain Eukaryota; kingdom Viridiplantae; phylum Streptophyta; class Magnoliopsida; order Asparagales; family Orchidaceae; genus Platanthera; species Platanthera zijinensis. The sequence goes on along the minus strand of CM077089.1, from coordinate 125,838,906 downwards.
GAATGTTCTGGAACTTCATGTTGTAGTATTCAAATTGATTCTTGATCCACATAAGTTATGCACAACAGCTGCCTGCAGAGATATACTCTGATTCAGCCGTTGATATGGCTACACAGTTCTGCTTCTTACTACTCCAGGAAATAAGTCTCCTTCCTAGGAATTGGCAAGTCCCGAAAGTGCTTTTCCTGTCTTCTTTGCTTCCTGAAAAATCTGCATCTGAAAATCCAATCAGTTCACTATCATTACTTCTTGGGTACCATAAGCCAATATTTGGTGTACCTTTAAGGTATCTAAGAATTCATTTTACAGTAATATAGTGAGATTCCTTAGAGTTCACCTGGAATCTAGCGCATACACATGTTGAAAACATTATATCTAGTCTACTTGGGGTAAGGTAGAGCAAGGACCCAATTATGCTTCTGTACTTGGTTTCATCAAAAGGTTTCCCTTTCTCATTCTTGTCCAGAGACATAGCTGAGGCCATTGGAGTCCTCATAGAGGTTGCATTCTCCATTCCGAATTTCTTAAGTAGCTCTTTGGTGAACTTGGTCTGTGAGATGAAAATTCCATCCTCAGATTGTTTCACCTGAAGCCCTAAGAAATACTTCAGCTCTCTCATACTGCTAATTTCAAACTTCCCTTGTATAAGTTTAAAAAACTTCTTGCTGAGGTTGTTATCCGTAGAGCCAAAAATAATGTCATCGACATAGATTTGCACTAGCAAAATCTTGTCTTTTATTTCCCTAAGAAATAATGTTTTGTCTATCTTTCCTCTTGTGAACTTGTTCTCAAGAAGAAAGCTAGACAGCGTCTCATACCAAGCTCGAGGAGCTTGTTTAAGACCATATAATGCTTTCTGCAGTAAATAAACATGATTTGGAAAAGTTGAGTCAACAAAACCTGGCGGTTGCTCTACATATACTTCTTCATTTATGTCACCATTCAGGAAGGCGGACTTTACATCCATCTGATAGACGGTGAAGCCCTTAAGTACAGCATAAGCAAGGAATAACCTGATCGCCTCTAATCTTGCCACTGGAGCGTACGTTTGATCGAAGTCGATTCATTCTTCTTGATGATAGCCCTTGGCAACGAGTCTGGCTTTGTTCTTTATAATAGTTCCATCTTCGTCCATCTTGTTTCGGTAGACCCATCTTGTCCCGATAACGTTCTTGCTCTTAGGTCTAGGAACAAGTGTCCAAACTTTGCAACGTTTTAACTAATCTAACTCTTCTTCCATGGCTAGAATCCAGGATGCATCCGAGTTTGCTTCCTCGAACTTCTTAGGTTCAACCTGTGATAGAAAACTTAAGAAGAAATTCTCGTTAGTTGTACTTCTCCGAGTCCTAACACCATTGCGGGGATCTCCTATGATTTGGTCCAAGGGATGATCCTTTAGGTGTCTGAGCTCTAGAGTCCTTGCATCTGGGATCTCTTCAGCCACTGGAGTTGCATCTTCATCTGGGATGAATTCTTTATCTTGATCATCTACCTCTCCAATCGGGGTTGTAGAGGTGATCTATATGAACTTCTCATCTTTATATTCAGTAGGTTCATCTAGGCTGAGTTTCTTTATCTTTGTACCTGCATCTTCAATGAGCACACTAGAATAGTTGTTTTGTAGTAAGCTCGTCTCATCAAATACAATGTGTATCGATTCTTCTACCACCAAAATTTTTCTATTAAATACTCCATAGGCCTTACTATGGCTACTATAACCTACAAAAATACATTCAAAGCTTTTCTCGCTAAACTTGGTAGTATGATACTTGCCGTTGTTAAGTACGAAGCACTTACAGCCAAAGATTCTAAAATATGAAATGGTTGGTTTCCTGCCTTTTAGAAGTTCATAAGGAGTCTTATCATGGTTCTTGTGTATGAGTGCTCGATTTTGCACGTGACAAGCGGTGTTGACGGCTTCAGCCCAGAAGTACTCTGGAAGTGAGGCATCATTCAACATAGTCCGGCAAGCCTCTATGAGTGTTCTGTTCCTTCTCTCAGCTACTCCATTTTGCTGTGGAGTGCGAGGAGAGGAAAACTCATGAAAGATACCTTGACTTTCACAGTATTCTGTCATGGCCCCAGACTTGAATTCCGTTCCATTGTCACTTCTGATTTTGACTACAGAGCATTTGTATTAATTCTTGACTTGCCTAACAAAATTAGTGAAAATATTGAAGGTATCTGACTTGTGTTTCAGAAACAACACCCACGCAAAGCACGAGTAATCATCCATAATAACCAACGTATATTCCTTACCTCCCAAACTTCTAACTTGCAGTGGACTGAACAAGTCCATATGAAGAAGTTGTAAGCTTCTATCAGAATCCTTGCCTATAATGCTTTTCAATGAACTCCTTGTTTTCTTGCCTTATATACAGACATGACAAGGGTTGTCCTTAACGCACTTGACATTAGGGGCATCACATACTAAGTTCTGAGAGAATAGTTTATTAATAGTTTTGAAATTAATATGTGCTAGTCTCTTGTGCCATTGGTCAGCAAGAGATGCACTACTTTTTGCTAAAAGACATACTGGTATAGAGGATTCAATACAGATGAAATTTAAACAGAAAATATTTCTGCTTCGAGTGACTTATAAAATAATTTCCATGTTGTCAACCGATTTTACCAAACACTTGTTAGCATGGAATTCAACCACATATCCTTTGTCTCATAGTTGGCTTATGCTGATGAGATTGTGTTCCAATCCTTCAACATAGGCTACATCCGAAAAGGATATGTTACCGTTAGTAATCATACCGTAGCATTTGGTAATTCCTCGGTCTAAACCTCCAAAGATGACCTTTGGTCCGTTCAACACCGTTGAAAAGTTCTAGAGTAGGCTCCTTGTCCCGGTCATATGCCGAGAACATCCACTGTCCCAATACCAGATTGACGTTTTAATGGCCTTTGGACGTACCTGCAATTATAATCACTTGGCCTTAGGAACCCAAACACGTTTGGGTCCTTGGTCTCGAGTTAGAATACTCCCCCTATGAGTATTAGCCTCATGAGTGGTCATTATCACGTTGCTAACTTGAGGAGTTGCAGCATTTTTAGGATTGAACCAACAATCTTTGGCAAAGTGACCAACTCTACCACAGCGCCAACAGTCAAATCTGTTGTATCTTTGCCTTATAATCTCCTGCTTTACCTTCTTGAGAAGTGGTCCAGTAGGGGTAGCATTCTTGGAGGAAGAAGCTTCATGAAGATGGCAACTATATGAAGTCTTCTCCTTCATAGGCTTTTCCACAATAGGTTTTACCTTTGGTGCCTTCTTGATGTTATGACCATTAGCATATGGTCCATAGCTCTGAAGTTGAATCTCTTCATAAGGTGCCTTGAAGACACTCTCGCCAAATTTACGAGGGCAAGTCCAACCTTGGTACCTTGACTTAGGCTTCTCCGGGATCGGCCTAGTGAAGTGTCCATGGGTGGACTCATTGTCGAATTTGTTCGCAGGAAAGATAACTTTCTTGAACGAGACTGGCTCCAAAGGAGCTTTCCCTTTTTCCTAGGCCAAGGCCTTCTTGGCATCCTAATTCTTTCTCCTGGCCTTGTTTCTCCTAGAGGATTTACTAGGAGTGCCTTTGTGGCCTAGACCAGCACCCTTGGCCTTAGCTGAGAATTCAGCAATCAGAGGAAGTACAGTCTTAGGCTTAGAGAAACCTTCTACAAGTTTCTTTTCAGCCGAGAGTTGTTCTTCCAACTCCTTGATGATTTTATCCTTAAGGTCAAGGTGATCAAGAGCCTTGTTATATTCTTCAATAGATTTATTGAAGTATTCCTTGAGAGAGTTAGTCTTAGAGACTTCTTCTCTTAAGGTGCTCTCTATAGCTTGTAGAGATTTTATCTCTTTAGCTTGAGTTTTGACGACTCGACAACATTTGTCGTAAGCCTTGAGTAACTCCTTATATTGTCCCTTGAGTTCAGATTCATCCTCAGAGGGATAGCCCTCATTCTCATTATCATCATCAGATTCTCAAAGAGGGGTGTGAGATTTTACCTCCCCAGTGAACTGGGGGACTTGTTCATCATCAGTTAGAGCCATTAGCCCAAAGTATGCTTCTTCCTCTTCTGCACTCGACTCAGATGAGTCGGAGTCACTGAGGATTTTGCCCTTCTTGGATAACAGGCTCTTTTCTGTCCTCTTTTTATTGTAGGACTTCTTCTCTTCTCTTTTGCCACACTCTTTCTTCTTATGGGAGCAATCCGCAATGACGTGACCTGGCTTATTACAACAATAACAAACAATGTCAGTCGAATAATGTTTATTCGGTTTAGAACCATACCTCTCGTGGCTGCTTGAGCCTTTTATATGGCGATCACCATCATTGCATGTTCTTCTATAGGAGGCATCCTTGCCTTTCCATTGCTTCTTCTTATTCAGGAATTTCTTGAACTGCCTTGAGAGTAGAGAGAACTTTCCATCAGATAGCTCTGAACCAGAGGAGCTTGGCTCAGATGATTCTTCTTCATCAGCTTCAAGAGCTGGGGAAGGAGAGCTAGCCTTTGTCTTCCTTGAGCTATCTACCTTTAGAGCGACAGACTTCTTCTTGGATGCAGACCTACTCATCTCTTCTTCAGCTTTTCTTGAGTTGATTTGAAGCTCGTAAGATATAAGCTTTCCGAACAGATTCTGCGGGTCTGTCTCGGCTAACCTTCCGAACTCCCGAATGGCGCATACCTTATTATCCCATTCCTTGGTCAGGGATCTTAAGAATTTGTCATTCAGTTCCCCATTTGTGAAGACTCGGCCATAAACTCTTAGTCCATTGACTATCTTGAAGAAGTTCTCAAAGGTATCAGTTATGGCTTCCTTGTGACCTTGCTTGAAGGCATCATACTTCTTATTTAGAAGGGATCTATGATCATCCCTAACTTCTTCAGTGCCTTCCATCAGAGTCATCAGGGATTGCCACATCTCCTTGGTAGACTGGTAATGAATCAAATTTTGCAGCATTGAGTCATCGATTGCACTTGCTATAATATTCTTAGCTTTCTTGTCTAGGGAGACAAGTGCAATCTCGTCCTTATCCAAGTCCATCAACTTCTTTGGGACTTCTCTGGTTGGATCTATTGTAGATGCAATCATAGGAACATACGGACCTTCTTCAACAATCATGAAGATCTGAGGGTACACTACTTCCATGAAGAATTTAACTCTTTCCTTCCACATAGGGAAATTGTTCTTGGTGCATATAGGGAGCTTAGCAAAATCCTTTGTCTTACTCATGCTTGAAGCTTATCTAAAGACAACTTAGGAAGGATCATATCAAGGTGTTAACCTTTTAACGATCAACCTCCCTCTGATACCAATTGAAAGATATAAGTTGTCTACCCAAATCACCTAGAGGGGGTGAATAGGTGAGATGTGCGTCTAATGCGGAATAAAATTTTTTTAGCAACTAGCACAAATAAGTAAGCAAGCAATCACACAAACGACAAGAGATTTAGTGGTTCCTCGATCTTGGATACGTCCACTTTTCTCACCGATCTAGCAAATCACTAGACTCGGCTACTCCACTATCTCGGACTACAAACCAATCCTACACCTCGGAACCACGTTCCTACAAAACTCGATCCCAAACGGATCTACACTCGGAAAATAGAACTTCCTACCACTCGGAGATAAATCTCCTACAAAGAAAATTGTTTGAGGAAAAATACAAACAAAATAACACAGATCTGGATCTTTGGCTTTGTCTTCTTCGTTTAGAGCTTTTGGCTTGGACAGAAAATGTTGAAGAAGACTTGACATAAATCCACGGATATGAGATCTGGAATCACCACGATCAAATAGAAATATCAGAGATCGATGAAGCACGAAATGATCGGATGATTTTTCTTGAGTCTTGATCGCTTGAGAATGAGAGATCGGCAACAGCGGCGGTGAGAACGACGATCCAGAGTTCTTTTTGAATCCAGTAATGGCGGCCAAGAGAAATTAGGTTTTCAGAAAAATTCTTTCTTAGTAATCTTTGTATTCTTTTTTAAGAAAAAGGTTTTTTTAGGTCAAATCGGAAAGGACCTATTTATAGGCGAGCTGCAACGGTCATAATAGTCTTTAATGACGACACGTGGACCAATCAGAAAAGAGTAATTCAAAATACCCGTTGAATTAGGACTTAGAAATATTCCAGGAAATCTGAACCAATATACTTGAGAGAAATGATATACTCGAGTATAAGAGGTCTGCTACTCGAGTAGATAAGAGAGGAATATACTCGAGTACAAGGAGAGGAACTACTCGAGTGACTAGGAAACTACTCGAGTATGGCAGGAAACAACTACTCGAGTATAAGAAAGACCTACTCAAGTATGAGAGAAAATCTACTCGAGTAAGCTCATATACTCGAGTATACAAAGTCTTCTCGAGTATGTCTAAGGATATACTCGAGTACTAAGTCACTCACTCGAGTATGTGAAGGATACTACTCGAGTATGTGGACTTAGAAAAATTTCTCTGAAATAAACTTCAATACTCCATAGTCCATTAGTCCAAATGCATGTAGATGAAGTATATTCCAATAGAGAGGTTATACATGAGTCAACACCTTGGATCACACAATGAGAAATTACATTGTATGATCCTGTGTTTGGTGACCCACTATAGACTGGCATTGGTATACACTTGGCAATAAGGTCCTGCATACATATAAATCAAACACAATATCAAATACAACTTAATTCATCTTAGTTCAAGGTCTGACTTCCTAAAAATCTGAGGTATTGTGGAGACAATTCCCAACAACTTAGCTTAATGTCATAATCTTCTAATTGATGCTGCATCCATAATAGTTGTGCATAGCAACTTCCTACAGCAATATACTCTGACTCAGTTGTAGAAATTTCAACACTTGTTTGCTTTTTGCTGCTCCATGACACCAATCTTCCACCTAGGAACTAACAAGTACCTGCGGTACTTTTCCTATCTTCTTTGCATCCTGCAAAGTCTACATCTGAAAATCCAGTTAATAGGAAATCTTTATTCCTAGAGTACCAAAGACCTAGATCTGGTGTGCCCTTAAGATATCTCAGAATTCTTTTTACAGTAGAATAATGGGAATATTTAAGGCATGCTTGATATCTAGCACAGACACATATTGCATACATGATGTTAGGCCTACTAGCAGTCAAGTAGAGGGGGGGAGCAAATTATCCCTCTATACAAAGTCTTATCAATAGGTTTTCCTACTTCATCTTTGCATATAGGCATGCTTGACCCCATTGGAGTTTTCATGGTAGATGTTGTATCCATACCATATTTCTTTATATACTCCTTTATGAACTTAGACTGTGATATGTACAAGCCATCATTAGTCTGTTTTATTTGAAGTCCTAGAAAGAACTTTAGCTCACCCATACTGCTCATTTCAAATTTCCCTTGCATAAGTTTAGCAAACTTCCTGCAAAATTTGTTTTCAGTAGATCCAAAGATTATGTCATCAACATAAATCTGAACTAGTATGATCTTGCCTTTGGATTCCCTAAGGAATAGAGTTTTGTCTATTTTCCCCCTTGAGAATTTATTCTCAATGAGGAAGGTAGACAATATCTCATACCAAGCCCTAGGAGCCTGTTTCAACCCATAAATGCCTTTCTTTAGTCTACAGACATAGTTTGGAAAATGAGAATCAATAAAACCTGATGGATGTTCTACAAATACTTCTGCCTTCAAATCTCCATTCAGAAATGCCGATTTGACATCCATTTGGTAGACATAGAATCCTTGATAGGCTGCATAGGCAAGGAATAGTCTTATGTCCTCCAACCTTGCTACAGGAGCAAAAGTTTGGTCAAATTCTATCCCTTCTTCCTGCTTGTAACCTTTAGCTACCAGCCTTGCCTAATTTTTGACTATGATTCCATTTTGTTCCAATGATATTGTGTCCTTCTAGACTAGGAAAAATTTCCATACTTTGTATCTCTTGAACTGGTTCAGTTCTTCTTGCATGGCACCTATCCAGTGAGAATCCTTAATAGCTTCCTTAAACTTCTTAGGTTCCACATGGGACAGAAAGCTTGAACATAGTGCAGTGTTCATGCTCTTTCTCCTTGTCATTACACCATGTCTAGCATCACCAATGATTTGGTGAGCTGGATGATCTTTTAGATGTCTCATTGCTCGAGGCATCCTTTCTACAGCAGCCTGTTCATCAGTGTCTTCAACTTCCATTTATGGAATATTATCAGCTTACTATTCTAGAGCTCCCCCTTGATAGTATCCATCATCTTCTGTATTTTATTTTGCTATCTTGACTTCTTTAATGGATAGCTTTTCCAATTTATCCTTTAGACATGCAGAACTAGATGAAATGCTAGGCAGCTCATTGTTAATAAGCATGAATTCATCAAAAACTACATGGACAGATTCTTCTACAACTTGTGTAGTCAAGTTATAGACCCTATATGTCCTACTATTATTGTTGTACCCAACAAAGATTCCCTCTGGGGACTTGGCAACAAACTTAGTCAAGTGAGACTTACCATTGTTATGTATATAGCACTTGCTACCAAAGATCCTAAAATTGGAAAGGTTTGGTTTTCTACCCTTCAGAATCTCATAGGGAGTCTTCTTATGACTTTTAGTGATAGAGGCCCTATTGAGGACATGACATGCAGTGTTTACTGCCTCTACCCAGAAATATTCTGGAAGAGAAGTGTCACTTAGTAGGGTCCTTCCAGCCTCTATTAGAGTTTTAATTTTCCTTTTAGCAATACCATTTTGCTGAGGTGTTCTAGGTGAGGAGAACTCCTGATGAATCCCAATACTTTCACAGAACTTTGTCATGCATTCAGACTGAAATTCAGTCTCATGGTCACTTCTGATTTTGACCATTGTACTGTTAAATTCATTATGTATCTGCTTAACAAAGGTATGAACTGTCATAGGACCAAACAAATCCATATGCATAAGGTAAAGACACCTCACTGAATCTTTAGTATAAAGGCTTTTAAAAGAGGATCTGGTCTTCTTGCGCTTTTTACATGCTGAACAGATACTCTCTTTAACACACTTGACTTTAGGATCATTCCTAACTAGATCACCACTGAAGAGTTTTCCAATTGTCTTGTATTTTAGATGAGCTAGACTTTTGTGCCATTGTACACAGTGAGTGGCTTTCTCATCTACAATTAGACAAACAAAAGAATCTCTTCTCATACATTCAAAATCTAGACAATAAACATTTCCTCTCCAAGTGCCAGATAAGATGACCCCTTGGTCATTAGAATTTCTTATTTGAAACTTATCTTTGAGGAAAGAAATGTCATAGCCAAGATCACATAATTGTCTTATGCTTATCAGATTATATTTCAAACCTTTCACATAGGCCACTTGTGTGATAGTGACTAGACCATTTGTAATCTTACCAAAACCTTTTATAATCCCACTTTCTAAACCTCCAAAGATGACTTTGGGTCCATTGTTAGTTGGAGTATAGTCCTTTAGCATCCTCTTTGTTCCAATCATGTGCCTGGAACAACTACTGTCCAAGTACCATATAAGGCTATGACTACTTAGACTCACCTGCATAGAACAAGACTATCTATCCTTAGGGCCCTAATTTTTATTAGGTCCTAGGCATTGGTTAGACTGAAAATGCATCTGTCTACCTGCAGCTTTACTAACAGGTAGACTATCCCTCTTGACATTATTATTGAACCAGCAGTCAATGGCAAAGTGACCCACCTTGCCACAGCACCAGCACTCATACTTATTATACCTCCTCTTAAGTACTGGACTGACAACATTGCTGCCTTTAGTTCTTAAATCTGATGGTATAACAGTTCCTTTTCCTAGTCTTTTAGTCAAAGCCTTCTTGGGAATTGGTCTAGTAATAGATGTACTTGGGATATCCTGAGTCTTAACAACAATATTCTTCTTTTTAGAGTAAATGCTCTGATTGCTTCAGTGATACCCATATTAGTCCTGATATCAGACTTCCCCTTTGTCTGGTTCTGCTCTATAAGACCATAGAAGTGAACTACTTGTTTTTATTTGAGTGATGGGGCTAGGACACCAAACACAAATTTTCCAGAATGGGCAAGTTGAGTTTTCTGGTGAGCTGCCATATAGTCACTTGCACCCTTGCCACTCCCAATCTCATAGTGACCATAAATGCATTCATGGTCATACCTGTTTGATGGCTGATCAATCTTCTTAAAAGATATAGGGGGCATTGAGGCTAGTGGTTGTACTGAAGCTTTTCCTTTACTTTTAGATTTGGCAACTCTAGTTCTACCTTTGTAACCTAGTCCCTTCTTACCCTTTTGGATGGAGAAGGAATCTATTAAAGGTAAAACTGTACTAGGTTTAGAAAATTTAGCCACTAATTCCCTCTCCTTTTGAAGTCTGCTTTCAAGATTCCTTATATGATTATTCTTGAAAATAATAGTACACATCTAAATAACAGTTATGTTCTTCAGTTTACTAACTTCTTTTATCTTCAGATCCATCACTTTTGCTGAGTCTGAAGCAGCCAATCTCAGAGAGGCATTCTCCTTTGCCAGCTTTTTGGCTAGGATCTTGCTTTCCTTAAATGCCTTCAGGGGCTCACCATAATTATCAATCAGTTGATTGATGTCTCCCTCAGATTATGAACAATCATCACCTTTTTGAGTTAATGCTTCTGATTCTAGACTAGTTATATATACAGATACAGATGGTGAGGAATGTATCTTACTAGGACCAGGCTGGTCCTGGCTGTCTCCTTCCTCATCAACTCCCAATAGACTAAAGCAAAGACTGTCTTCTGTCCTTGAATTGATGTCATCCAACATCTACAGGAATTCAGTCTCCGCATAATCTACTTCTGCTGAATATAGCCCAATATAGGCCTCAGCATCATCTTCTCTTTCTGATTCTGATGAAGATGAATCAGTCCAACTTCTTTCTTTCTGGGCAACAAAGGACTTTTCCTTCTTGCGCTTCTGGTGTTTCTTCTTTTCTCCTGATTCCTTTCTTTTCACAGGACATTCTGCTATGACATGTCCTGGTTTGCTACAGCAATAACAAACTATTTTAGAAGAAGTTTGTTTACTAGTTTTTGAGCCATACCTGTCCTCTTTAGAGGATTTCTTCTTTCCATTGTATTAATCATCCTTGTGGTAAGAAGATGTAGATGGCCTGCTTCTCCAGCTCTTTTTCTTTACAAATCTATGGAACTGTCTGGTGAAAGAAACAAAGTCTTCATCAGAATTATGACCATCTGATGTGCTGGTGTCTGAGCTTTCAGTTTCTGTCTAAGCAACCTTCCTGGGAGGAGAAGGAGACTTTATCCTACCCTTTCTTGTGGCCTCAACTTTGAAAGCCACAGACTTATCTTTGATTGAAGACTTGTTGCATTTCTCCTCCTCTTTCCTTGCTGTCAACTGTATTTCATAGGACAGCAGTTTACCAAACAGTGTTGGTGGAGGTATATCAGCTAATCTGGCCACTTCTCTTATGGCACAAATCTTAGTATCTCAATCTTTGGTTAATGACCAAAGGAATTTGGCATTTAGCTCATATGTACTGAATACCCTTCCATAAGTCATTAGTTCATTCACTATCCTAAAGAATTTCTTATAGCATTCTGCAATGCTATCAGTCTTGGCCTGTCTAAAGCTCTCATACTCCTGATTGAGCATAGACTTTCTATCATCTCTAACCTCTCCAGTTCCTTCCATATAGACAACCAGTGTGTCCCATATTTCTTTTGATGTTTTGCAATGGACTAGATTCTGAAAAATTGAATCATCTATGGCACTAACTATTATGTTTTGTTCCCTTTTGTCCATAGTATCCAAGATGATCTCATCCTTAGTCATCTCATCATAGCTCTTAGGAGTGGTTTTATTGGCATCAAGAACTAATGTTTTCATAGGTAAAAAGGGACCTTCTTGAACTGTAATATAAATTCTTGGATCAGATGCCTCCATGAATAATCTTACTCTTTCTTTCCCGATACAAAAATTTTCTTTCCTGTACATGGGAAATTTCATTGAACCAAGCTCTTTCTGATTCTCACTTGATCCCATTTTGAATATTTGTAACTGCCTTGAAGATAAGCTTTGACTCTTAAGTCAAATTTTGAGCAACCTCCCTCTGATACCAATTGAAAGAATTCAATAATGAACAACTAATCACTTAGAGGGGGTGAATAGGTTCAATTCTTTATAATAGGAAGTTTTAGGATTTCTAACTAGCAAATCTAGTTATCCAACCATACAAGCATCACAAACATTCAGTGTAAGCAAACATAGCACAGAGACACACAAATTTATAGCAGTTCCCCAATATTTGGGTACTTCCACTTTCCTCCTTCGCATATCTAGTAATGAACTAGATTCAACCCAACTTCCACTTTTCTCAGATCCACATATCTTACCACTCAGAACCCTTCCAGGTTCCTACAACTCAGACTTCTTCAAGTCCTATAGCTCAGATCCTTCCAGATCCTACAAATCAGATTCTTCCCAAGAACCCTACCTTAGGAAAACTACCCTACCTTAGCCCTTATCACCAGGCCTACAGCTCAGATCACAAAGATCCTACCTCAAGCACTCAGCCCTACCTCAGCCTTTAGAAATTTAGGCTTATAATTCAGAAAGATAGACTTTCCTACACTCAGATCTATACAGATCCTACAGTTGTGATTACAATGTTTTAAGAATTTCTTGACCCAAAGAGAGTGAGAATGGGGTAAAGTGTTCTTGACTAAATCTTGAGAGATTGGTCTTCTTCTGATCCTTGCAGCTTTGGATCTGATTCAACCTTACTTAGCTTCTTCAGAGCTTCTTGAAAATAGAGAACTAGGTTGAATCTCTCTTGAGCAGATGGAGGTGATCTTGAATTAGCTTCCTTCTTCTTCTTCTTCTTATTATAGAAATGATTCTGTAATCCATACTGATCTCCCAAGATTTTTCTTCGTCTCTGTGTTTTTGTGTTGTATATTTTCTGTGTGTTATTGTTTTCTTTGATAGCACTGTTCTATTTATAGAAACACAGCAGAGGTAACCGGCTGAACCGGTAGCTGACTGGCATCTGACAATTCTGACATCTGACAACTTTGACAGTTATGCCAGCTATCACTTCTTAGATTTGGAAATCTGCAACATGGTCTTAAAAATAGCAGACAATGTCAAGACAGATCTTCTTCACAATGTGTTGACACTGATTTCAAAATGTGTCGACACAGATTATGATTGTGTCGACATAGCTATCAGGATGTCGACACATTGCCTTGATGTAGTTGACAGACTTCAATCTCTGTCGACACAGCTTTTCTTCATAGTCTCGACACAGATAATGTAGAATGTGTCGACACAACTTCCTTAGTGTCGACACAGCTTTTCTTCAAAACAGTTGTCAACCCAAGTCCTGGGTGTTGACATATCAGCTTCAGCTTACTGTCTGCACTACTAGTCATAGTGTGTCGACACTAGTCCTGAGTGTCAACACAGTTGATTTTCAACTCAGCATTCAGGATGTCGACTGAGATCATTTAAGTCGACACAGCTTGTGTTGTCTGATATCTGTGTGTCGACATAAGTCATGTATGTCGACACAGCTGGTGTAGACTGAACTTCTGTATGTCAACACAAGTCCTGTGTGTCGACAAAGTTTTTCTCTTGTTCTCGACCCAGCTTCTTCACAAGCGTTGACACTGACCGAGTGTCTCGACGCTTTTATACTTAGACAAATTCCTGCATTACTTAGCCAGCACAAATAAACTTAAACAGACATCAAATATAATATGATGTATGTCATTGATTTAAGTGAGGCTTCTCCAAATCTGGTACAATTACCAATGTACCCAACATGATCCATAATGGGAAATTTCCTCATGGGGAGCCTTGAAGGCTCTCAAGACCATTCCCTTTCTTCTTCCATTGGAAGATACTCTTGTTTTCTTAAAAGAATAATTCTCATTCTTCTAGTGACCAAACATAATGTCCTGGTCATACCTGTTGGAAGAGAGGATTACCTTATGAAAGATTAACTGAGGCACTACAGGAGCTTTGTCTTTCCCTTTGGAAAGGTCAACTCTAGAATTCCACTTAGACCCTAAACCTCTCTTATCTTTTTGAGAGGTTAAGGAGTCAATCTGTGGCAATACAGTTTTAGGCTTACTAAATTCTACCACAACATTTTTCTACTCAAGGAGCTTCTCTTCAAGATCCAAGATGATCTTGTTCTTCTGGCTTATGGTCTCAATTTGGATGATTGAGATGGCCTTTAGTTGGTTGACTTCCCTTATTTTTTGTTCTAATAAAGATGTGGAACTAGACTATTGGGAAGCAGCTAGCTGTAGGGAGATAATCTCCTTAGCCTATTTCTTGGCCAACTTCTTGCTTCTTTTCAAAGCATCCAGAAGTGCACTATACTTATTAATCAATTGTTTGGCATCATTTTCAGAATCTGAACCATCATTCCCACTAGAGGAAGTGGATGAAAATAGAGTCTGAGCCAGACTTATAGGTAGAAGAAGAGCTAGGGATAGAATGTACTTCATTAGGAGTGTCTTGATTGTCTTCTGATAGAGCCATGTGGCAAAATTCCTCATCTTCTTCACAGTCACTGTCAACTGAGGACAGTGGAGCTCTTATACCTGATGGGGCAGCTGGATGATCAGCCTCTTCTTCAATGAACATGAGACCAATGTAGGCATCCTCTTTATCTGAATCTGAAGACTTAGAATCACTATCTGATAGGCTGACATTCTTCTTGGTCAAGAAACTCTTTTCAGTCTTCTTGTCCCTGTGGTTCTTTTTGCCTTCAGAGCTTATCTGCTCCTTCTTAGCTGGATAGTAAGCAATGATATGTCCACTCTAGTTGCAATAGTAGCAAACCACATTAATGTTAACATGTTTATTCTATTTTGAGTCATACCTTTCCCTAGAGGGGTCATTTCTGGATTTGTTCTTGCTAGAGTAAGGCTTCTTTAAGGTGCAGCTAGAAGAGCCATTTTTCTTCCACTGTCTCCTCCTGCTCAGTAACTTCTTGAACTGCTTAGAGAATAGAGCTAGTTCTTAATCTGACAATTCATTCCCAGAGGAGCTGAGATCTTAGCTTTCTGACTCTATAACTCTCCTTATTGGAGAAGGAATCTTTCCCCTAGTTCTTCTTGTGGCTTCAGCTCTGAAGGCCACAGACTTCTCTTTGTCAAGAGAACTAGATGGATCTTCTTCAGCCTTTTTAGAGTTCAGCTGTATCTCATAGGAGAGCTCCTTCCCAAACAGATTTTGGGGCAATGTGTTGTCTAGATTGACAACTTCTCTGATGGCACAGATCTTGATATCCTATTCCTTATTAAGGGATCTCAAGAACTTATCATTCAACTCATAGTTGTTGAAGACCCTTCTATAGGTCCTCAGCTCATTTACCACTCTAAAGAATTTTTCATAGCAATCAGCTATGTAGTCTTTCTTGGTCTGCTTGAAGGCTTCATATTCTTGATTTAGCAGAGATTTTCTGTCATCCCTGACTTCTTCAGTTCCTTCCATGTAGACCACCAATTTATCCCATATCTACTTTGATGTCTTGTAATGGACTAGATTATGGAATGTAGAATCATCTATGGCATTCACTTTTATGTTATGTTCCCTATTGTCCATTGTAGCTAGAATGACCTCATCCTTGGTCATTTCAGAATACTCCTTGAGAGTCTTGACATTGCATCTAAGATAGAGAACTTCATGGGGATGAAAGGTCCTTCTTGAACTATTATAAAGATCCTAGGTTTAGATGCCTCCATAAACAGCCTGACCCTCTCCTTCCAGATTCCAATGATTTCCTTCCTATAGATTGGAAGCTTCATGGAACCTAGTATCTTATGATTCTATCCTGAATCCATAAGTACAATTTTTTTAGCTACCCTTAGAGATCAACTCAGACTATTAAGTCCTTTTTGAGAAACCTCCCTCTGATACCACTTGAAAGTCCTTAGTTTCAAGGATATCTAAATCACCTAGAGGGGGGGTGAATTGGCTTCTTAGTATTTTGTGACTATTTTTAACTTTCTTTGTGTTTTAGGTTTGTTGAGTTGGCTTAGTTAGATTTTGTCAAGAACACAAAACACACACACAAGATTTATAGTGGTTCCCCAGATTATGGGTACATCCACTATCCCTCCCACCTTTCTAACAGTTTGTTAGACAAGGCACTTCTCCATTATCAGCTCCTAAAAGCTTACAACACAGATCACTCAGGATCTCTCAGTCTCCTCCAAGACCTACCTCAGGGACAAGGCCCTATAACTCAGAGAAAGCTTGCTCCTATAACTCAATTATCCAAAGATCACGTACCTCAGACTTGAGCACAAGTACTACACTAAGGCTAGGAGGATAGCACTACAACTCAGAGAGATTAAATCTCCTACCTCAAATCTGCTCCAGATCCTACCTCAGGCACACATGCCTTACCTCAGATCCACAACTGGATCCTACAACTAAGGCACAAAGGCCTTATAGCTCATATCCATGATTGGATCCTACAGAGAGAGAGTTTGTTGTTTATATTAACTCCAGAGAAATGTTCTCTGAGACTGCCTTCCTGGATTGAGAATAACTCAGCCCTAACTTTTACTCTAGAGAGATGATTCTCTGAGCTTGCTTCTTCCAGAACTGAGAAAGCTCAATTCTATCTTCCTCACAACAACAAGATGGTGGATCATCTAGTTGGTTCTGCTTGTGCTATAAAGTAACCTGTAGAGCATTGCATCTTCAAGCCTTGATTGTAGTTGAGTTTAGAACATAGGCCTTGAAGACGAATAATAGTTGTAAGCTTGCTTTGCTTCTGCTTCAAACTCATAAAAATAAGCTTTCTGAACTTGTTAGTGAAGACAAAAATGATTCTTCAGTTCTCTATTTCTTTAACCAGCTAACTTTGTCTGTTTTTTATTTGAACTCAGAAAGAAGGCTTTCTGATCTTATTGTTGCATGTGAGAACTGCAACAGCTAACTTGTATTAGCTTCCTGATGCTACTACTAGGGTAAGCCCTTCCTTCTCCATCTATCTCAGAGATTACTCTTAACTTATTGTTGATGGTGTTGATTAAAACAGCTAACTTCTTAAACTCTTAGATCTTAAGTTTGAACTTGTTCTTCAGCCTCTGCAATAATGTTGAGAGGAAGAAGATGAAGTTTCGCTTTTTTCGAACTCTAAAAGTTAATTTCTTCTCGCTGATCTGAATTACTTTTATCTTCCGCCATCCAACGACTCTTTGACCCGTGGGACCACCTGTAGTTGTGTGCTGCAACTTTTCTTTTATAGAAAATGTCGTATAGTAGATATGTAGCACCATTTGTCGCGTTCTGTAGACTTCCCGCAACAATTCAAAATTCTATTGACGTCAACATCTGTAGACTTAGCAAAATTCAAACAATTCATCCCAGGCGTTGAGTGTGTTGAGTGAAAAGCCTTCACTCAACACAAAAACACTTAGACAAATAATCTGTACTGCCAAGCATTGAGTGTGTTGAGTGAACAACCTTCACTCAACGCTTTTGTTCTTAGACAAACTTTCTATTGATAGGCGTTGAGTGCGTTAACTTCACTCAACGCTTTTGTCCTTAGACAATCTATCTGTTGATAGACGTTGAGTTCATTGAGTGAGCCTTCATCACTCAACGCATTTGGACTTAGCTACTTCTTTGAAGCCTACCATCTTGCTGAGGCGTTGAGTGAACTGCCTTCACTCAACGCTTCTGTACATAGCTGATTTCTATCTTTATGAATGTGTTGAGTGTGCCTTCATCACTCAATGCTTCTGTCTTTGTTTGACTTCTCGATGAGGCATTGAGTGAACTGCCTTCACTATATGCTTGTGTACTTAGTAGAATTTCTTGATGAGCTGGCGTTAAGTGAACTGCCTTCACTCAACGCTTCTGTACATAGATAGAATTTCTGTCTACTTCTTCAAGTGTTTTGATTTCTTAAGTTTGACTCAACACATTTTTCTTCAGGCATTGAGTGAGCTGTCCTCACTCGACACTTTTGGACTTAGCCAGATTTCTTCCTTGCCAATGTTGAAGATTTGACTGTCTGAGCTTTACTCGATGCCTCTTGTTATATGGCGTTGAGTGAACTGTCTTCACTCAATGCATGTGGACTTAGTCGCATATCTGTTTTGCAAACTATTGGGCTTTGACTGTCCACACTTTACTCAGCGCTTTTTGACATCTGGTTCACTCAATGCCTGTGAACTTAGACAAATTGTTGTCTTTCCAGCATTTTTACTTGACATCTAGCATTGAGTGAACTAGCTTCAATCAAATCCTGTGGACTTAGACAAATTTCTATCTTTTCATCATTCTTCCTTGTGTCCACCTGACACTATCACTTAAACAACGTATTTAAACTTGTTCTAAAGAACATCCTATACACATTGAACTTGAACATACATCAAATACAATTATG
Source organism: Platanthera zijinensis (assembly GCA_039513925.1). Classification (NCBI taxonomy): domain Eukaryota; kingdom Viridiplantae; phylum Streptophyta; class Magnoliopsida; order Asparagales; family Orchidaceae; genus Platanthera; species Platanthera zijinensis. The sequence continues at coordinate 125,820,497 of CM077089.1, read as the reverse complement.
CTCTTAGTATTGATGGTGATGCCTCTTCAAATCTAGGGAACATTGAGGGCAATATTTCCAATACTTGAATTTAAAGAAAATGTAGAGCTCGTACTTGTAAGCACTAAATTAGTCACTTCTCTAAGGGAACAATCTTTTATCATAATATAATACTTGATCTAACATGTGCACTTGCGTATAATACGTAAATCTATTTTGGGCGTATTAAGGACATGATTGCAGAGCGTGCGAAGAGTTGGTTGATGGAGAGCGTGTGTGGCACTTGCTGGAGGAGAGCGTGTAGGGTGCTTGTTGGAGGATATCGTGCAGGGCGCTTGCCGGAGGAGAGCGTGGGGTGCTTGCCGAAGGTGATCACACAGAGCGCTTGTTAGTAGAGAGCATGCAGGGAGCTTGCTAGAGGATAGCACGCGGAGCGCTTTCTGGTAGAGAGAATGCATTGCGCTTATCAAAGGAGAGCATATGGAGCGCTTACAGGAGGCGAGCGCGCAGGGCACTTGTTTGGAGCGCTCAGTGAAGGGGATTGTGCGGAGTGCAGAGGTAAGATGTGCATGTAAGTAATCAACGTGCGCAGGAGCATACAAGAAGGCAGAGCATGCGGGAGCATGCAAGGAAGAGACGTGCGCAAAGTGCGCACGGAAAAGGCGCACGTGGGAGCGCGTAAGAAGAAGGCGTGTGCGGGAGCCCGTAAGGAAAAGGTGCGCACGAGAGTGCGCAAGGAAAAGACTAGCGTGAGAGCATGCAAGGAGGCGGAGCACGTGAGAGCGCGCTAGGAGGTGGAGTGTGTTAGGGCGCGCAAGAAAGAGATACGCCCGAGGGTGCGCAAGGAGGCGCAGCTCGCGTAAGCGTACAAGGAAGAGACGTGTGCAAGAGTACGCAAGGAGGTGGAGCGCGCGAAGGCGTGCAAGGAAGTGAAGCGTGCAAGAGCGTACAAGGAGGCGATGCATCTGGGAGGGCACAAGGAAGGGATGTACGCAAGGAGGTGGCAGACGTAGGAGCGTACAAGGAAGGGATGTGTGCAAGAGCGTGTAAGGAGGCTACGCGCGCAGGTGGGCACAAGGAAAGGAGAAAATCTGTAGGGGGATGAGAGATTAATCTGTAGGAGGATTTACCGGGAGGAGAAGATGAAGATATTCAAAGGAGGATCAAAGATGAAGGAGATCTTCAAGGAGTGCTTGAAGGTCTTCGAATGGAGAAGGAAATGAAGAAGATGAAGGAGGAAGGAGAGAGAAGATCTGTAGGAGGATTTTCCGATTCCAGAGAGATCCCAATGAAGGAGGGAATGGGTGTATTTATAGATTCCAAGAGGGGGCATCCTGGTAATTTCCCCTGATAACTACCGAATGGGGGAATAGAAACGCTCCATTTATATTACGCGGATCACCAATTTTATAGAAATGATGGGACCGCCCCCGAACAATTAATAGAGGTAGTGGGTAGTTTTGGGTTGACCAGGAAAATAACCTCCCCTCCCCTCCCGCAAGGGGAGGGGCGGCCTGTGAGTTCATAGGGGAGGAAGGAACAGCGGTCGGCCGGGAAGCAGGCTGTAATCCTTGTGGCTGCGTGCGGGCGGCCGCTTGGCATAATGGTGGATGGCCGGGAGGCCAATTATAGGAAATGCGGCCATCGGCGGGCAGCCGCTTGGCACGGTGATGGCCGGACGCAAGCCTTACGGCCGCTAGGCCGCTTACAGGTAGGCGGCTGCTAGGCCGCTTGCAGGCGGCCGGCCGCTTGCGGGTGGCTGGCCGCTTAGCGCAGCGGTGGATGGCTTGGAGGGTGGCCTCTTGGCGTGATGGCTCCTGGCCGGGAAGCCGGCCATGGGAAATGTGGCGGCCTAGCGGCTTGCTGGCGAAGGCAGTTTTTGGCGCTAATGTGGTTGATTGGTTCAACCCCACTACCTCCATCAAAGGAGGTGGGTGGTTTAGCTACCCATAACCTAGATCATTCTCAGGGGGACCGTATTAATTTCCCCCAGGTTCCCGAGGTCCGGATTCGAAGTAAACTCATGAGGGGAACTTTTTCCTTTAAAATGCACGAATGGTCAACTTGTTGCGCCACGCTTGAGGTGAGTTGTGCGCTGGTGGCAGAGGCAAGATGTAAAAAAGGCAGAAAATGGAGAAGGTGCACGGGCGAGGGAGGCCGGGAGTGCCAAGCCGGTGTGTGCTTCCACAGGGTGTGCGTGGGTGTGCGTGCACCAGGGAGCACGCGGGCATGCGCGTGCTCTTGGGTGGGCGCGCACGCACTTGGTGCGCAAATGCGCGTAGGCATGCACCCAGGTTAGGCGTACACCCGGGTTTCACCCCCACGCGCACCCAGGGTGCGCCCACACACGCACCCGGTGTGCATGCGAAGGCGCGCACACCCTCATGCATGCGCATCCTACTGTGTGCTAGTGTGTGCGTGCTCATTGTCGGGCATGCGCCGTTGACCCTTGGCTTGTGTGGGTGTTTGTGTCCCCCCATTTTCGGTAGGCGGGGTCGCTGTCTACGAACAATTCATGTGTGGGTTGTGCACGTGCTTATGCGTGCCTTCTTGCACTTCCTAGTGGATGTTTGCTCTTGCCTAAGATGTGGCATGCTTATGGCTAAATATGTCGAAGGCAAATGGTGCATGGGGTGCCTTGTGAGCATAAAATGGTGCGTGTGAGATGTGCATGGGGATTTATGTGTGCGAAGACTTGAGAAAATCTTTGGCCTACAGGTAGTGAGACGCTGCTTGTAGGGGAGGCCTATGTAGTGTCGCTCCATGTAGTTTGTGGAGCTGGTTAATATTTGAAGGATACAGTATGAGATTCCAGCAATATTGGAGGTGAATATCCTTAACCTGATGGCATGGACGCATTGTTGTGGAACAACCGAATTTGGTAGTTGAGATCTCCCCGAGCATGAAAGTGGGGACTCTAATGTCGATGTAGATAAGTCATAACTATGCCTTTGTTGTACAGATGCCAGTAGTTGGAGGAATATTGGCTTGTGGCCATGTCGGAGAGTGTGATGACTCAATCCGTAGATCGGAGAATGTAAGTATTTGATATGACTGCTTGACCGAGCCTAGTCATGAGAGGGCTACCGAAGAATGTAAATATTCGATCCGGGTGTCGGAGAATGTAAGGATTCAATACGACTGTGTGGCCGAGTCTGGCCATGAGAGGATTGCCTAAGAATGTAAGTATTCGGCCCGGGTGTTGGAGAATATAATGATTTGATCTGATTGTGCGGTCACGAGGGGGAATACTTAGGCAATGGCGGGGCATTGGTATGCAGTAATGACGGAAAATATAGGTATTTGATCCATCACCGTAGAATGTAAGTATTTGATCTACTTGTGCATCTTAGCCTGGATATGAGCCGAAGAGGCCATAATCTATTTTGCGGAGATCTAAACACTCTGTAAGGGGAGTGGTCAGAGTCCCTTGTCGGGAGCACCAAACCCTCTGTAAGGGGAGAGGCTGGAGTCCCTTATCAGTAGCACCAAACACTCTGTAAGAGGAGTGGCTGGAGTCCCTTGTTGGGACCACCAAACACTCTATAAGGGGAGTGGTTGGAGTCCCTTGTTGGGAGCACCAAACACTCTGTAAGGGGATAGGTTAGAGTCCCTTGTCGGGAGCACCGAACACTCTACAAGGAGACAAGCCGGAGTCCCTTGTCGAGAGGACCAAACACTCTGTAAGGGGAGAGGTCAGAGTTCTTTTTTGGGAGCACCAAACACTCTGTAAGGGGAGAGGCCGGAGTCCCTTGTCGGGAGCACCGAACATTCAGTAAGGTGAGAGGCTAGAGTCCCTTGTTGGGAGCACTGAACTCTCTATAAGGGGAGAGGATGGAGTCCCTTGTCGGGAGCACCAAACACTCTGTAAGGGGAAAAGTCATATTCCCTTGTTGGGAGCACCGAACACTCTGTAAGGGGAGAGGTCGGAGTCCCTTGTCAGGAGCACTGAACACTCTATAATGAATTCATCAATAAGATTAGAGATAACACTTATTATTTGTTCCACGAATGCTTAAAATACAAATTACAAGTAGTGGTGGTGGGGCTCTGGATGCACCTTTGGCAGAAAGCAAACTCTTATTTGGGATGTTCATCCTATGGATCAGCCCCGCGCTTGATCATTATTGATATGTTGATTCAGAGCCTTTATTTTGGAGAGAACTCTCGAGGTACCCAAAGCGAACGAATCGTTCGATTTCTGTCTTCAGTCGCGAACAATCTTCTGTCTTATGTATGTGACCTTGATGCAAGTCACAATATTTAGAATTGTCCCCTAAGTTTGGAGTAAGAATCATTGGCCTTTGGAAAGACGGATGGTTGTGTATGGTGGTCAACACTTACGCTCGCGAAGAATTGAGGGGAGTGAAAGTTTGATGTTGGTGATGCCCCCCCCAGCTCGTCGAGAGTTTACATAGCATGAGTTGCTATTTTTGGGAACCAGTAGTGGTGTTAACCCCGGCTTCTGCTGTCTCTTTGCGTTGCATTTGAATTGTTGGCGGTGTGTTTCAATTGCATCATCAGCGGCAATTTGGGCGTCAATTCATTGAATAAGATCGGAATAGCTGGGCATAGTCTCTAGTACAAGTGCAAAGTGGAAGCCACTAGGGAGGAGCCCTCTAAGAAGAAACCCACGTAGGAGCTTTGATTTTATCCTAGGGATTTGTCGGGTCTCAGTGGTGAAACAGCGGAAGAAATCTTTAAGGGTTTCCCCTTCATTTTGATGGATCCCAGACAGGTAGGAGGATGAAAGTTATTAAGTTAAGGTTATCTAGTCACCTAGAAGGGGGTGAATAGGTCTTTTAAAATTCCCAAGTCTTTTTGTTATTTTCTTACTAAGTGATCTAGAGCTTGTTCTTAGTACCTGCAATATAAAAGAAGAACAACAACCACAGTAAAGCATACAGATATTTATAGTGGTTCCCCAAATGGATACAACCACTTTCCCTCCCACCTTTCTAACTTATGTTAGACAAGGCACAAACTCCTCCAAAATGCTCCTCAGAGCTTAAACTTCAGGCCTTCAGCCTTACACTCAGGTTCTCTTCGGAACCCTACCTCATAACCACAAAGGTTCCTACCTAAGAGCCATGCAGTGCTCCTATAGCTCAATGGTCCTCAAACCACCTACCTCACCCTTATCTCTAAGGCCTACAGCTCAGGCTTTTCATCCCTACAACTTTAGGCACAAGGCCCTACTCTCATTAGTGCTGCAGCACTCCTACTGTAACGCCCCCGATTTTTCTGCGACAATTTTATTCTCGTTTGGCGTTACGGTGACGCGTCTTCGTGGCTTGTGCCATTTGTGGAGTGTGGTTTAGCTCCTAAGAACTGAGTGGCCTATTTTGTAGCCTATGGGAAAGGTCTCCCTAGCAAGCCGAGTCGTTTTGGGTGACCCGGTGTGGCCTCTAGGGGATGCTTGTGTTTTGGCTTTAAGAGGTTATAACTCGAGTTCTGTTCGTTGAAAGTTAATTTCGACTTCGCCGTTGTGTTCGTAGTGTGGGTATTTAGCTACGGTGCGAATTTCGTCGAATTCCGAGGTAGTTCGGTTTTCGCGTCGTTTTGGGTGTGCTATTAGTAAAATCAAATTAGAAATTTGGTTTTTTTAAGATGAGTGAACCGGTGGCTGGGCTGCAGTTAGGCTGAACCGACATGGCTAAGCAGTTATAAAAGCCTTATTAAGAAGTGGAAGGCCCACTTCTCCTTCCTCCTTCTTCCCAAGACCAAAAGAAAACCGTTGTTCCTGTTTCACGGAAATCAGAGGCGGAACGACTGGCTGCCCTAGCTTTCGGACGGTGATTCGGGAGTGTTCGCGGACGGATTTCGATTCCGAAAGCGGCGTTGTCTTGCTCTCGCTCAGATCTACATTTCGACGGTAAGATATTCGATTTTCGTGGAGTTTTTAGGAGATTTGGGAGTTCGATCTTGAGGTTTTTCCACCATTAATGTACGGGAGTATGTTTTAGGTGCTGCTGTTGCTAGTGCCAAGTAAGAGGAGGGAAAGCCATCCAAGCTTTGCCGGAAATCGAGGCAAATGGTGTTCTTTCCCTTGCCATTGTTGTTTTCTTGAATGTTAAAATTTCCCGGTTAGCCCTAGGGTAGAAGCAAAGCATGTTCTCTTTTTCTTGCTGAATTTAGGGCTTAGATTCTCCCATGAGCCCCCTTCTTTGTGCTTTTTGTGCTCAACCCGCCGGTGTAATGCCATCAGTTTATTCCAGATTGCTGTCTGGTTGGTGGCTTGCGGGTGAAGCCGAGAGAGAGAGAGAGAAGGGGGTGCCTGCTGTGTTGTTGATAAGAGACTTTTTTGAGTTCTGTCTGGCCAGCGTTGAGTGTGGTGCACACACTCAAAGCCTTTGCGGATTTGGCGTTGAGTGTGGTGCATATACTCAATGCCGCAGCTGTAGGCCAGTAAGAATATTTCTAATTACTGGGGCGTTGAGTGAGGTGGACTAACTCAACGCCACAACCCCTGCTAGCGGCTAAGTACTTTGGCGTTGAGTGAGTCGACCTAACTCAACGCCATTTCTGTTTTGGCGTTGAGTGAGGAAAGCTCACTCAACACCGTGGTTTTCCTGAGAAGCTAACTATTTTGGCGTTGAGTGAGTCGACCTCACTCAATACCATTTCAGTTTTGGCATTGAGTGAGGTGGACTCACTCAACACCGTCGCTTCTGTGCAGCCAAGTACTTTGGAGTTGAGTGAGGTGTGCTCACTCAACGCCATAGCCTTTTTTGAGGCTAAGTACTTTTGCGTTGAGTGAGTTGACCTCACTCAATGCCATTCCTGGTTTGGCGTTGAGTGAGGTGGCCTCACTCAATGCCGAAGGCAAGTTTGCGGCCAAGTACCGTGGCGTTGAGAGAGTTGACCTCACTCAATGCCATTTCTGCTTTGGCGTTGAGTGAGGCAGACTCACTCAACGCCACAGCCCTTCTTCGCGGCCAGAACTTCTGGCGTTGAGTTATACGACCTCACTCAATGCCATTGCTGTTTTGGCATTGAGTGAGGTCAGCTCACTCAACGCCACAGAATTGCCTATTTGCGGCTAAGTGCCAGGGCGTTGAGTGAGTTAACCTCACTCAACACCATTGCTGGTTTGGCGTTGAGTGAGGTGGACTCACTCAACATCGTAGTTCTCTTTTGCGGCTAAGTGTATGGGCGTTGAGTGAGTGAGCTTCACTCAACGCCATTGCTATTTTGGCATTGAGTGAGGCCAGCTCACTAAACGCCAATTTCTCTGATTGTGGTTAAGTACCAGGGCGTTGAGTGAGTGTACCTCACTCAATGTCATGCCTGTTTTGGCATTGAGTGAGGCTAGCTCACTCAATGCCAGAGTTGTTCTTACTGGAGGCGTTGAGTGAGTGAACTTCACTCAATGCCATGCTTGTTCTGGCGCTGAGTGAGGCTAGCTCACTCAACGCCAAGGTCTAGGTAGGCGTTGAGTGCGTCCCACTCAACACCAAGCCGTGTTGAGTCATTTCAACACTTTTCCTCTACCTCAATTTTCATTCCCGAGTGAATTCCTTGATTACATTTTGAGTTTTCTTGTCGGCCATGTTTTTCTTTCCTTAAGGCCGAATCGTGGGTCGTGGTTAGTAGTAGTGGTGGTCCCTTGTGTTTTCACATGTAGACCCTTGAGCTTGTTGGTTGGAAATGGTGGTTGGGGGACTGAGTTTGCCTAAAACCCAGATCCATGTTGTTTGTCTTTGCTACTACCATCTCCCACAGCATAGGGTGTTAGAAGTTTCTTCCTTAGTAGATTGCAGCACTTTGGGCTCTTGGTAGCCTAGTAGACTCTGCAGGATGTAGTTTCTGGGCAGGGTTTATGTTGTTTCCTCGCACGTAGTGCATTTCTTGTTGTCTTGCTTTGGGCAGTTGTGACTTTTATTGCTGTGTGTTTTTCTCTTTCATTTATTCCCTGGTTGACACTTTCATGCAATTTTTCCTTGTTTTGCTTGCTGAGGTATTCTTTCTCCTTTTGAATGCCTCAGGTTCTGAGCAGTAGCCAGTTTGGTGGCTAGGTTGCGGTGGTGTTGCTGGTGGTCTCTTGGACTTTGGAGATCTTGTTGCTTTGTTAGTGAGGTAGTTTTTCAGTACTTTTCTTACAGACATACATATGTTCCAGTGGGTTCGTGGCAGGTTGTTGGCGCCCACTTGTTGTTTTTTACCTTTATACTATGAAAGAAAAGGGATAGATACAACTCTAGAGGGGGGGGTGAATAGAGTAATCAAAAATTGCACTAGCAAAGTTGACTGTCTACTCAACTCCCTTGGAGTTAATTGCGGAATAAAGGTTATAGATATTTGAGATTAAACCTTAAATCCTAACACAAGTGTTGTGCACAAAAGGCAGCCAACTGTAATTACAGTTAAGGCTTGGAATCCTAAACAACAACTAGCAAACCTAGTTAAAAATCTAATCACAGCCACAATGCAAGTAATTAAATAAAGCAATCCAGATGACACAAGGAATTTATAGTGGTTCCCCAAACAACTTGGGTACGTCCACTCTTCTACCAACAAGGTAGGAATCCACTCAGGTTTTTGATTAGGTGCCCTGCCACCAACAAGATCTGCTTCAGGTAGATCCAGAAACCCTTTAGACTTTTGATCAGGTGTCTAAAAACCAACACAGGTTTTTGATCAGGTGCCCTGCCACCAAGGGATAATTTTGAAGGGAGTAATAACCCTTTACAGGAGGGGGAAAGGGGGTTAAGGTGTCTTCTCTATTTTACAATAGATTAGAGAAGCACAATAACTTGCACTGAGCTAGAAAGCTCTAAAGAATCAAGGCTCCCCCTGGCTAAAAGAATGTCCAGGTGAAGTCTTGCTTCAGTACAGAAACTCTTCAGAAAATCTGAAGGAAAAAGCTACAAGAAGATAAATAATATGAAATAAGATTTCTTCTTTAGGCAGCTATCTTCTTCTTCTTCTTCTTCAAAAAGCTCTGAGTGCAAATCTTCCTGGAGGCAGGAGAACTCAGGTTGAAGAAGAGTGAAGAACTAAAACTTCTTCTCAGTTGAATGTGAAAGAGCTGAGAGCAGTTGAGAACTGTAAGCTTTTTGTTTGAATGCTGTAGTTAGCTTTTGAATATGAGAACTTGAACTCGAACTAGTTGATTTCTTTCTTCAAAGAAGTCTTTATATAGCAGCAGCAGCAACGGCTCTCAAAAGAGTTTGAATTTTGTCTTCTATTGAAATCTGCAAGCTGGGCTGCAAAAAGCATAAAGCAAAACAAAATACTGCAGGCAGATATCCTATAAAAGGATAAAGCTTTCTAAGAAGCTGCAAATAACTCTGATGAAATAATATAAGAGAAAGTCACATCAGAAAAGATTCTTTACGGCCAAGGAAGACTTTTTGAGTCTAACGGCTATAAAGGATAGCCTGGCAGATCAAGCAGAAATCATATCTCAGCTAATAAGACAAACAACTTTGTCAGAAAAGATTAGCTCATGCATAAGGAATGGAATAGATATTGCATGGAAATATTATCACAATTTATTCAAATAATCTTTTATAAAATATGCTGAAATAAATCACATCATAGAAGACGACAAAATTATTCAAAGCATACAGCAAAACGTCGAACGACCCTCGGAGATCGTTGACCGAAGCACGGAGATCGTCGACCTATCAGTCAGATAGTCGAACGATCCAGATAGTCGATCTATCAGAGAAGATAGTCGAACTACCTCAGCAGATAGTCGAACTATCAGGACAGATAGTCGAGCTATCAGATAGTCGATCTATCAAGACAGATAGTCGAACTACCAAAGAAAAACGGATAGTCGACCTATCAACAGATAGTCGACCTATCAACAGATAGTCGAACTATCACAGAAAACAGATAGTCGACCTATCAACAGATAGTCGACCTATCAAAACAAAACAGATAGTCGACCTATCAACAGATTGTCGAACTACCAGATAGTTGACCTATCCAAGCAGATAGTCGAACTATCAACCAAAACAGATAGTCGACCTATCAACAGATAGTCGAACTATCAAAACAACACAGATAGTCGACCTAACAACAGATAGTCGAACTATCAAAGCAACACAGATAGTCGACCTATCAACAGATAGTCGAACAACAGATATCAAACTATAAAACAAAGCAGATAGTCGACCTATCAATAGATAGTCGAACTACCAAAGACAACCGATAGTCGACCTATCAGGAAGACGATCGTCGAGCTATCAGGAAGACGATCGTCGAACGGCTGATCGACGATAGTCGAGCGACGTTCGACCATAGTCGAACGAAAAACTACTTAACCAAATATTCATCTGGAAAAGCAATTCTACACAACTAGAGAATCTAACCTATCAACTAACCTTTGACCATAGATAAATCTTGGGTCAAGAGACAGAAAGAGAGGACTGAGCTCAAATCAAAACCTAGGGTTCCAACATACTAGATATATTACTTTTTGCTGCTACCATTTTCTGGAGATAGTCTACTTGCTCTATGGAGGATTTATGCTAGGTTGCTAGTTATTTTAAAACTACAACTATTATTATGAGTATATCACATGATCAGCATGTTTTATAAAACTAAAATCACTATTTTCCAAACAACGTATAAAGTTCGTTTTCTTATATAAATATACAATAAATGTAGAGTCTTGCATAGCATAAGTTGTCCTCTTGGGGCACTTATGCACTCCTTAGGAAGTCAAACCTAAATAAAGTATTTTCCGCAGCGTAAAGTATAGTTTTTAACTGTGGACTAGGTGATCCACCGAGCCGAGGGATACGGCCTCTAAAATATAATTGATTTTCTAATCTTTTAACTCATGAATTTCTTTCATAAAGTAAAGTAGATGGTTTTGCCTGAGCGTCAGCAGTTATCCCCTGCTTGACGTGGCATTATGACGCGTGTTTTGTCATACTCTGATAATTCCTAAATTTGGAGAAAATGTCGGTTGTGACAGTTGGTATCAGAGGGAGGTTGCTTGACAAGTTAGTCGGGCAACCTTCCTATGATTGCTTTTTAGTTCAACATCATGTCATTCACACACCGATATATCATCAGCACGTCTTGGCAAAAGCACGAACACTACACTCATAGCATAACATGAAGTATACGGGGCATATTATGTAGTATGGGATGCATAATATGTGTTCGTATATGGATCCATCATAGGGGCAACATGTGAGGGTTATGTAGTATGGGATGCATAACCTCACCACATGGATGCGTCTAGCACATTTTCTTTTTCGTTGCATGTGAATGTTATGTAGTATTGGGATGCATAACATTTTCATGCATACGCCGCTCATAACATGCATTAGGGCCTTTTTAGAATGCATAGCACAATCATGCATAGTATAACATTGCATAAGCACAGCGTGTCAAGCTAAAGACTGGCAGGATGACATATGTACACACATAAGCTTTCAAGTCAAAAGTAATATAAAGTCATGCATTCCTGATCTAGGCACATGAATTAGATGGTGGTGGTTAACCATCCTAGGTTAGGGCATAACATCATTTTTTGTAAAAAGATAAACTCCCAGAGCAAGTTTAGCAGCTTTAAGTTTATATCTATATATGTATTGTCTGTACTTGTAGTGGGTTCTAGCCATTGTATTAGGATCGAACTAGTGTTGTTATGATTTTAGGATGGTGAGACGTCCTTCGACTAGATCGACTCCCCTGTCTGAGGGTGAGTCATCTGGAGCTCAGAATGACGCGGTGATGGAGAGCCTGCGATAGAGTAGAGATGCCATGAGTAGACAAATGGTAGAGATGCAGGCCCAGATTAAGTCCTGGTGGCGGTTGCCGCAGGTAAGACTCATGGAGTGCAAGGTCCTGTAGTGGGGTTTGCTGTCCCTCCTCCTCCTACACCCTTAAGACCTCTAGTAGTGGTGTTAGTAGAGATGGCCTTCATCTCGCAGTTCCAGAGGCTGAGCCCTCCCACTTATGATGGAAAGGCAGATTTTATGGTGATAGACGACTGGCTGATCTCCATGGAGGAGATGTTCTCATACTCAGGGATTGCAGATGATCAGAGGGTGATGATAGCTGCCTATCAGCTTAAAGTTTTGGCTAAGAGTTGGTGGCTGAGAGAGAAGGAAAGCTTGGTAGCTGGATGCTCTTGGGAGGTGTTCAAGGAGATATTGTTGAGGAAGTTCTTACCCTCGGTCGAGCGTGACCGCCTCATGAACGAATTCCTCCATCTGAAGCAAAGGCAACTCACGGTGGGTGAGTATGAGATAGAGTTCAGCAAGTTGAGTCATTTTGCCCCTTGATTGGTCAGCATTGAGGCTGAATGGGCTAAGCGATTTCTCGGTGGTTTGAGGAGCGAGGTGCAGCAGTTGACCAGTGCTTATGGGTCAGAGACTTATGCAGGAGTAGTGGAGGCGGCTCTGAAGGTGGAGGCTATTGAGACCGCAAAGAGCAGAGGCCAACAAATGAGGAAGGACAAGAGGAAGTCGGTGGAGGAGAAGAAACCCCAGGTACCCGGTGCTGCTTTAGGAAAGAAGAGCAAAGTGGTGTGCAGCTTCTGTGGCCGGTCAGGCCACCCTGTCGAGAGATGTTTCAAGAAGGCAGCAGCTCAGAAGAAGGATCAGGTTCATGTGATTCAGGGTGCTCCTAGGAGGGATGTCTCCTGTTCTATTTGCAAGCGACCCAGGCATGATGCTGCCCAGTGCTGGTCCAAGGATAAAGTCTGCTATCAGTGTGTGCAGAAGGGACACATCAAGGCTAGGTGTCCTCAGGCCCAGCCTGTTCTTCATGCAGTTCCACTTCAGGCGCTACCTCCACCTCAGTGTGTGGACAAGGGAAAGGGAAAGCTGAACGTGATATCTTCCGAGGAGGCTCAAGCTTTGACTCAGGTCATCTCAGGTTAGTTGTCTTTCTATCCTGAAGGTTTTGTTCTTGTTTTGCTAGAATGTTTGTAGTATTTTTGTGGTAGTTCCTTAGTTTTATTATGCTCCTATAGGGAAATTTAAGGTGAAGAACTGCTGGGCGGGTGTTTTGTTTGACTCTGGCGCTACCCACTCGTTCGTGGCTATAGCCTTTATAGAATGACATCGGTTGACTTTAGATCGAGTTCGGGATACCTTCCGTGTCAAGTTCCCCTCTGGTGAATCTGTATTGTCAGATTTGGGCATGTTAGATTGCCCTATTTTGTTGGGGGACTTCCTGGCGAAGGCAGACCTTAAGATGATTGATTTGGAGGACTTCGATGTTATTTTGGGAATGGACTGGCTGTCTAGGTATGATGCAGTCATTCAGTGCAAAGGGAATCGCTTGGACTTCATCAGGGACGACGGTCAGCCCGGAAGCGTGTATGGTGATATGTGCTAGGATTCTCTTGTTATCTCTGCGGTATGTGCTCAGAAGCTATTTCTTTCGGATTGTTTTGCTTGTTTGGTCTCGGTGGTTGGGACCGCTGTTAGTGTACCGCGCTTGAAGGAGATTCCAGTTGTTCGTGGTTTCGCCGATGTTTTTCCGGATGATCTTCCTGGTCTTCCTCCCGAGCGGGATGTGGAGTTTGTGATTGATTTAGAGCCGGGTACGCATCCTATTGCTAAGGCGCTGTACTGGATGGCCCCTAGTGAGTTAGAGGAGTTGCGAGTTCAGTTGGATGAGCTATTGGCAAAGGAATTTATTAGGCAGAGTTCATTGCCTTGGGGTGCTCCTGTGCTATTTATGAAGAAGAAAGATGGTTCAATGCGGCTTTGCATCGACTATAGGGACTTTAACAAAGTCACTATTAAGAACAGGTACCCTCTGCTGAGGATCGATGATTTGTTTGACCAGTTGCGCGGTAGCACGGTGTTCTCCAAGATCGATCTTCGTTCTGGCTATCATCAGCTCAGGATCCGTGAGGCAGATATTCCACGGGCTGCGTTTAGATCGAGGCATGGACACTTTGAGTTCTTGGTGATGTCGTTTGGTTTGACCAACGCACCATCAGCCTTCATGGATATGATGAACCGGGTGTTCAAGGATTTCTTAGACAAGTTCGTGGTGGTCTTCATCGATGACGTGTTGGTTTATTCTCGCAGTGCTGAGGAGCATGAGCAACATCTGTGCTTGGTTCTATCGGAGTTGAGGAACCACAAGTTATTCGCCAAGCTGAGCAAGTGCGAATTTTGGTTGCCTCAGGTTTCATTTATAGGCCACGTGGTGAACAAGGATGGGATCTCGGTCGACCCAGAAAAGGTCGCAGCGGTGATGGATTGGAGTAGGCCGAATACGCCTAAGGAGATCAGAAGTTTCCTAGGGTTGGCTGGCTACTACAGGAGGTTCGTGGAGGGTTTCTCTTCCCTAGTTGCACCTTTGACCAAGCTGACTCAAAAGAACGTGGCTTTTGTTTGGAGCGAGAGGTGCGAATAAGCCTTCCTGGAGTTAAAGAGGATATTGTGCACTGCTCCCATTCTGACCCTGCCTACTGAAGGGGTGGATTATGATGTTTATGTGGATGCTTCGCATGTAGGTCTGGGTTGTGTGTTAATGCAGATTGGAAAAGTGATTGCCTATGGGTCAAGGCAGCTGAAGACTCATGAGAAGAATTATCCTACGCATGACCTTGAGTTCGTAGCGGTTATTTATGCATTGAAGATGTGGAGACACCTACTTTATGGGGCTCAGTGCAAGATCTTCACCGACCATAAGAGCCTGAAGTACGTGTTCACGCAGAAGGAGTTGAATCTACGCCAGCGGCGGTGGCTAGAGTTTGTGGCCGATTATGAGGTAGAGATCCAGTATCATCCATGCAAGGCCAATGTGGTGGCCGATGCCTTGAGCCGAAAGACGGGAAATTTAATCTCACCGACGATCGTTTAGTGGAGGTGTTTCTCCTTATGGATATATCAGTGGGATGCTGTGGCTTGTAGAGTAGTTTATCAGTGGCAGAGCCGTCCTGGATTTCTTTGACCAGACTACACAAGAAGGACGATCCAGATCTTCTGCACTTATTCACCAGGATCGAGAAGGGGGAGTTGCCAGACTTTGCTATCGATGATGCGGGTACTTTGAAGTACCGCGACAGATTTTGCATCCCCGCTGTTGGGGACATTAAAGGTATGATATGCAGAGAGGCTCATGGATCCAGCGTTGCCTACCATCCAGGATCTACGAAGATGTATCGTGACTTAAAGCAAATTGCCTGGTGGTATGGCATGAAAGGTGATGTAGCCCGGTTTGTTGCTGAGTGCCACACTTGTAAGCGTGTGAAGGCCGATCATGGAAGGCTTAGTGTCAAGTTGACTTCGTTAGATATCCCTACTTGGAAGTGGGAAAGTATATCTATGGATTTCATTATGGGCTTATCGAAATCACCGAAGGGATTTTATTCTGTCTGGGTCATAGTGGATAGACTAACGAAGTGTGCGCACTTCTTGCCATATAAGATTGATTACCCGATGAAGAAGATAGCGGAGTTGTACTTGGATGAAGTCATCCGACTGTATGGTGTGCCTGTGAGTATCATTTCTGATCGAGACTCCCGGTTTACTTCTCATTTTTGGCAGAGTCTGCAGGAGGGTTTGGGTACGAATCTGAGGTATTCTACTGCTTACCACCCACAGACAAATGGGCAGACGGAGCGGGTGAACCAGATAGTTGAGTATATGATCCGATTCTACATTTTAGACCATGGTGGAGCATGGGATGAGCGGCTGCGACTTATGGACTTTGCATACAACAACAGTTATCAGGAAAGCTTGCAGATGGCTCCTTTTGAAGCCTTGTATGAGAGGCGTTGTAGAACTCCATTATTTTGGGCTGAGGCTTGTGAGAGGCCTTTGTTGGGTCCTGATGCGCTTGAGGAAATGGAAGTCGCAGTGAAGCTTATTCGAGAGAAGCTTCGAATAGCTCAGGAGAGGTACGAGAAGAACGCCAATCAGCGTAGGTCTGCCTTAGAGTTTTCTGTAGGGGACCTTGTATTTCTTAAGGTTTCCCCGATGGTTGTGGGTAAAGAGGTTTGGTAAGAATCGGAAATTGGACCGAGGTATGTGGGCCCGTTTAAGATTGTGGAGCGGATTGGCGAGTCAGCTTACAGGTTGGATTTGCCAGCAAACTTCCCAGGTGTTCTTAATGTTTTCCATGTTAGTCAATTGCGGAAGTGTGTGCGCAGCAGTGGGCAAGTCTTGGACGTTGTGCCCCAGTTGGAGCCCAACCTCTCTTTTGTTGAAGTGCCGGTCCGTATTTTGGATACTCAGGAACGGGTGCTGCGAAAGAAGTCCATTTCGATGGTGAAAGTTCTTTGGAGGAATCAGGATTTGGAGAGCGCGACTTGGGAGCTAGAGTCGGCCATGAGGAAAGCTTACCCTCACCTGTTTCCCTGATTTTGATCGGTAAGTTTTCCTTCTTGTAACTCGTATTTGTTACTTTTTCTTCTTTAGTAGGAGTGTTGTGCGTAAAGTTTCGGGACGAAACTTTCTTTTAGGGGGTGTGACTATAATGCCCCCGATTTTTTTGCGATAATTTTATTCTCGTTCGGCGTTACGGTGACGCATCTTCGTGGCTTGTTGCCATTTGTGGACTGTGGTTTAGCTCCTTAGAACTTAGTGGCCTATTTTGTAGCCTATGGGCAAGGTCTCCCTAGCAAGCCGAGTCGTTTTGGGTGACCCGGTGTGGCCTCTTGGGGGATGCTTTGTTTTTGGCTTTAAGAGGTTATAACTCGAGTTTTGTTCGTCGAAAGTTAATTTTGACTTCGTCGTTATGTTCGTAGCGTGGGTATTTAGCTACGGTGCAAATTTCGTCGAATTCCGAGGTAGTTCGGTTTTCGCATCGTTTTGGGTGTGCTATTAGTAAAATCAAATTAAAAATTTGATTTTTTTAAGCTGAGTGAACCGGCGGCTGGGCTGCAGTTAGGCTGAACCGACATGGCTAAGCAGTTATAAAAGCCTTATTAAGAAGTGGCCGGCCCACTTCTCCTTCCTCCTTCTTCCCAAGACCAAAAGAAAACCACTGTTCCTGTTTCGCGGAAATCAGAGGCGGAACGACGGGCTGCCCTAGCTTTCGGACGGTGATTCCGGGAGTGTTCGTGGAAGGATTTCGATTCCGAAAGCGGCGTTGTCTTGCTCTCGCTCAGATCTACGTTTCGACGGTAAGATATTCGATTTTCGTGGAGTTTTTAGGAGATTTGGGAGTTCGGTCTTGAGGTTTTTCCGCCATTAATATACGGGAGTATGTTTTAGGTGCTGTTGCTGCTAGTGCCAAGTAATAGGAGGGAAAGCCATCCAAACTTCGCCGGAAATCAAGGCAAGTGGTGTTCTTGCCCTTGTCATTATTGTTTTCTTGAATGTTGAAATTTCCCAGTTAGCCCTAGGGTAGAAGTCAAGCATGTTCTCTTTTTCTTGCTGAATTTAGGGCTTAGATTCTCCCATGAGCCCCCCTTCTTTGTGCTGTTGGTGCTCAACCTATCGGTGTAATGCCATCAGTTTATTCCAAATTGCTGTCTGGTTGGTGGCTTGCGGGTGAAGCCGAGAGAGAGAGAGAAGGGGGTGCCTGCTGTGTTTTTGGTAAGAGCCTTTTTTTGAGTTCTGTCTTGCCGGCGTTGAGTGTGGTGCACACACTCAAAGCCTTTGCGGATTTTGCGTTGAGTTTGGTGCATACACTCAACGCCGCAGCTGTAGCCAGTCAGAATATTTCTAAGTACTGGGGCGTTGAGTGAGATAGACTCACTCAACGCCACAGCCCCTGCTAGCGGCTAAGTACTTTGGCATTGAGTGAGTCGACCTCACTCAACGCCATTTCTATTTTGGCGTTGAGTGAGGCAAGCTCACTCAACGCCGCGGTTTTCCTGAGAAGCTAACTGTTTGGGCGTTGAGTGATTCGACCTCACTCAACGCCATTTCGGTTTTGGCATTGAGTGAGGTGGACTCACTCAATGCCGTCGCTTCTGTGCAACCAAGTACTTTGGCGTTGAGTGAGGTGTGCTCACTCAACGCCATAGCCTTTTCTGAGGCTAAGTACTTTGGCGTTGAGTGAGTTGACCTCACTCAACGTCATTCCTGGTTTGGTGTTGAGTGAGGTGGCCTCACTCAACTCCGAAGGAAAGTTTGCGGCCAAGTCCCATGGCGTTGAGAGAGTTGACCTCACTCAACGCCATCTCTGCTTTGGCGTTGAGTGAGGCGGACTCACTCAACGCCACAGCCCTTCTTCGCGGCCAGAACTTCTGGCGTTGAGTGAGACGACCTCACTCAACGCCATTGTTGTTTTGGCATTGAGTGAGGTCAGCTCACTCAACGTCGCAAAATTGCCTATTTGCGGCTAAGTGCCAGGGCGTTGAGTGAGTTAGCCTCACTCAACGCCATTGCTGGTTTGGCGTTGAGTGAGGTGGACTCACTCAACGCCGTAGTTCTCTTTTGCGGCTAAGTGTAAGGGAGTTGAGTGAGTTAGCTTCACTCAACTCCATTGCTGTTTTGGTATTGAGTGAGGCCAGCTCACTCAATACCACTTTCTCTGATTGTGGTTAAGTACCAGGGCATTGAGTGAGTTTACCTCACTCAACACCATGCCTGTTTTGGCGTTGAGTGAGGCTAGCTCACTCAACGCTAGAGTTGTTCTTACTGGAGGCATTGAGTGAGTGAACTTCACTCAACGCCATGCTTGTTCTGGCGCTGAGTGAGGCTAGCTCACTCAACGCCAAGGTCTAGGAAGGCGTTGAGTGGGTCCCACTCAATGCCAAGCCGTGTTGAGTCATTTCAACACTTTTCCTCTACCTCGATTTTCGTTCCCGAGTGAATTCCTTGATTACATTTTGAGTTTTCTTTTCGGCCATGTTTTTCTTTCCTTAAGGCCGAATCGTGGGTCGTGGTTAGTAGTGGTAGTTTGAAGCTCTTCATGGGGGAGGTGTTGTGTAATTTAGCTAAGGCCACCTTATTCTTCTATCTTGCTCCAGGTATGGGCTGGGCAAGGGGGTGGAAGGTCCCTTGTGTTTTCACATGTAGAACCTTGAGCTTGTTGGCTTGGAAATGGTGGTTGGGGGACTGAGTTTGCCTCCAACTCGGATCCATGTTGTTTGTCTTTGCTACTACCATCTCCCACAACTTAGGGTGTTAGAAGTTTCTTCCTTGGTATATTGCAGCACTTTGGGCTCTTGGTAGCTTAGTAGACTCTGCAGGATGTAGTTTTTAGGTAGGGTTGATGCTGTTTCCTCGCATGTAGTGCATTTCTTGTTGTCTTGCTTTGGGCAGTTGTTACTTTTACTGTTGTGTGTTTTTCTCTTTCATTTATTCCCTGGTTGACACTTTCATGCAGTTTTTCCTTGTTTTTCTTGTTGAGGTATTCTTTCTCCTTTTGAATGTCTCAGGTTCTGAGCAGTAGCCAGTTTGGTGGCTAGGTTACGGTAGTGTTGCTGGTGGTCTCTTGGACTTTGGAGATCCTGTTGCTTTGTTAGTGAGGTATTTTTCAGTACTTTTCTTACAGACATACATATGTGCCAGTGGGTTCGTTTCAGGTTGTTGGCGCCCACTGGTAGTTTTTTACCTTTATACTAGATATATTACTTTTTGCTGCTACCATTTTCAGGAGATAGTCTACTTGCTCTGTGGAGGATTTATGCTAGGTTGCTAGTTATTTTAAAACTACAACTATTATTATTAGTATATCGCATGATCAGCATGTTTTATAAAACTAAAATCACTATTTTCCAAACAACGTATAAAGTTCGTTTTCTTATATAAATATACAATAAATGTAGAGTCTTGCATAGCATAAGCTGTCCTCTTGGGGCACTTATGCACTCCTTAGGAAGTCAAACCTGAATAAAGTATTTTCCGCAACGTAAAGTATAGTTTTTAATTGTGGACTAGGTGATCCACCGAGCCGAGGGATACGGCCTCTAAAATATAATTTATTTTCTAATCTTTTAACTCATGAATTTATTTCATAAAGTAAAGTAGATGGTTTTGCCTGAGCGTTAGCAGTTATCCCCTGCTTGACGTGGCATCATGACGCGTGTTTTATCATACTCTGATAATTCCTAAATTCGGAGAAAATGCAGGTTGTGACACCTACAGCTCAGTACCCTTCCATATACCTTCCTCAGTTCTCTTCCAGACACCAACAGCTCAAGGACAAGCTTGTCACCTACCTCAGGCCAAAAGGCCCTACACTCAGTCTCTTCCAAGACCTACAACTCAGTGACATACTTGTAACCTACAGCTCAGTGACTAATCACTCACCTACCTCAGGCACTAAGCCATACTACTCTCAGATCCACACTTAGATCCTACCTCAGTACTCCAGCAGGGAACCTACCTCAGTGATTAATTAGTCACCTACAACTCAGGCACAAAAGGCCCTACAGCTCAGATTCAGACAACCTGAATCCAACAGGAATTTAATAAAGAAGTTGAAACAAATTTAAACACTGACTCAGAGTCTACCTTGCTGGACTGAGAAGATATAAGTCCATCCCTCTTGTTATAGAAGGAATTAGTCATCTTCTACAGCTAACTACTTCTTTGCTGCACTGAAGAACAGCTATCTGCTGTTGAAGGTTGACGACCCTTCACACAGCTATCTCTCCTTGCTAATTAGATGAATCAGCCACCTTGTTCTGAAAAGAACAAACTTGCTGAACTGGAAAGGCTTCAGCTATCTTTTCTTTGCCTACAAGCTTGCTTGCTGGACTTGGCTTTTAAGTTCTTCGAAGAAGATGCAGTCCAACCGCCTCTATTTTCCTTTTTTTCTTCGTAACACTAATCCCTTTTTTTCTCTACTTTTTATATCTGTTGATTTGAATCAATGGCATAATTTGAGTGTGGACCCAACAAAGGATGGTGAGCGCCACCTCCCTCAAAAGCGGACAAATAGTAGCTTCCAGCGCTACTGCAGCTTTCCCTCAACGGCATGAAATACTTTGACTTTGTTGACTTCTGGTGACGTCAGCAGTGGTCATCCCATGCTACTGAAGCTTTCCCGCAACGGCATGAAATACTTTGACTTGTTGACTTCTGGTGATGTCAGCAGAGGTCATCACTTTCTGGACTTAGAAAAAATTCCAGAACTCATTAAGGGTTGAGTGATGTTAAGTCACTCAACGCACGCTGACTTTGCTCTTCATTAGAAGCGTTGAGTGAACCTGCTTGACTCAATGCTTCTGGACTTAGAGAATTTATGTTGGCTTTGTCTCAGCGGTTCCTTCTCAACTGTCTCAGTGGTTTCTTCTTCACAGCTGAGACTATCTCCTGCCTCAGCAGTTTCTTCTCAACTGTCTCAACGCTTTCTTCTTCACATCTTAGACTATCTCCTGTCTCAATAGTTTTGCTGAGACCAACACTTTTCTCAACGCTTTGCGTTGAGCTTCTCAGCTGTCTCAGCGGTTATACTGAGACATTCTTCTTAACTATACGTCTCAGTTTTCTTGACATTTTTGCCTTAGTCAAATTATCTGACTTCCAACTTACTCTTTTTGTTCACCTATCCAATCAAGGACAACCTGCATGTATGAACTTAAGCATACATCAAATACATTATGCCCCCTTAGCATGAATGGTGATGCCTCTTCAAATCCTGAGGAACATTGTAGGGCACAATTCCCAACAATCCCCCCCTATTTGAAGAAGGCAAAACACCCATCCATGCTAAGGTGCATCAACACAAAAAGTATCATGATAGTTCTGATGAGACATTATCATGATAACTAGCCATCCCAATATAGGATAACTCCCCCTAGATGAGATGGCTTAACACTATGATTGAATAACCAATAGTACTGGTGAATTATAATCATTAGCAATGTAATAGTATGATTAACAATAAAAGCTTTATTAATCATTGACAGGGCAAATATTATTATTAAGATATACCTAATCATTAACTAATTTAGAGAGCCTTAGCCAAACAACAGTAGGCAAAACTTGTGATTATAAGATATCTATGAAAGAATAACATATTCATTAATCACATATATATAAATGAGAATTGCATGCATATTTATCACATCAATATAGTCAGGGCCAACTCATATTAATTTCATTGATAGAGATTTGATATTGCTACACTATTGATATTCATTACAAGACACTGATTAAATATTTAACCCTAAGTCTTGCAGCCTCATATCATCTCTTCTTTGATGAACTTGAATCAGCATCCTTAGTAGCATCAGTCTTCTTCAAGTTTTCAGCTTTTTCTCGTGTCATTTGAAGTAAAGGAATGACTTTGGAATATATCTGGGAGGTATTTTCTTATGGTTGCTCTTCCTTACTAGATTTTCTTTGAATACTCTTTCCCTTAGGGAATTTCTTTCCAAATACTTTATCCATTCCTCAAAAGGATATAAACTATCAATATTCTTTAAAATTTGTCCATGGATTACCCAAGCATTGATAATGATGGATTCAGAGGCATCACTTAGCTGTTTATGATCTGGATCATCTCTGTTCTCAACTCTCCTCTTTTCCATGAACTCCTCAGCCATCTGAGTTCCTTCCCTTTTTCTTCTAGCAGCAAGTTGTGCATCATCTGCCACTCTAGCTTGTGCTGGGAAGTCTAGGTCCTCTGGCCTCTTTTTATCCAGGAGGGGCAGGTGTAGTGCCACCGTGGTGACTTGAATTAAATTTAAGGCTTGATCTTCAATGAGTGTTGCTTTCTTAGCATGGCTTCTCTCCCCCTTTCTGACTTCTTCAAAGATGGTCTTGTGTAGAAAGGTGGTGTTGGCTTTATTTTTGCTTGATATAGATTTGAATATTCTCTCATTGTCAACAAGCAGCTCATTTTTTAGAAGTATGGTCTCCTTTAGAGATTGGACAACAACATTGATGACATGATGATTTACATGATCTGTTGTACCCCTGATCACATCATCAATTTCACTCACATAATTCTTGAAATATCCTATGTCAGTTGTAGAGAATTTTTGGCTTGTTTCCAAGGATTTCATGAGGGTGGTCAGCTTTATGCCAGTAAATCCAGCCATATCAAACCAGGTGGTGACATGTTTGTTTAAGTGAGAGGTTTCTTCTTTACTTTCCTTGACTCTAGTTAATAATTCATCCCTTAGTTTGGAACCTGATTGGTCAACATACTCCTTGAGGGTTGTGGTATAAGCATCCAGGAGTGCTTTGATATGGTTTAGGAGTAACTTATTAGAGATTTGGGTAGTGGTTGGTTGGCTTAATTGAGGAGGGACATATTACTTAGCATGGACCTGTGAAGACTCCCCCTCAACTACAACACCTATAGAAGGGAAAATTTCCTTAGCTAAAGCTGTAATAACACTACTAATTAAGAGGGTATTGGTATTACCTGTAGTGGGTGCAAACTCAACTATTCTGGTGACAACTTGATCCAAGGTTGTCAAATCCATCTGATTATGCTCCCCTTTAGATTGAGCATCCTTTTCTAGGCTTGACCCATCAAGATAGGTATCTAATGACTCAGAAGTATCATGGTTATCTTTTGTAGCAAGGATATATTCAACTGCAACTACATCATCAGTATCAGCCATATATGCTTCATCATCTGCAGCATTCTGTGAAACTTGTCCTGACCTAGGGCTGGCATGGATTTAATCAATATGCACAATAGTATCCTGGAGTTGAATGTTTGATGAGGAGAGACTCGAGGATATGTCTGTATGCAGACCAACATCAGCAGGGGGAAAGTTCCTAGTTCAGGTTCAGCGCAGGAGGAACCATCTACTTCAGAAACTTGTTGTCCTTTAACCCTTAAGGAGATATTTATTGTTGAAGGATGGCTCTTGGGTAGGATCCTAGTGAATCTATCCAATGTCTTTATATCCATCCTTTTCAGGTAGTGAATCTTCACTACATGCTCCTACTTGAATGTATCAGGGTAGGTGTTCACTAGATACAAAAAAAGAATTCTTCCCATATTTAGAGTGTGTAGACAGTCTACTATTCTCTTGTAGATGAGAGAAGACCAATATGTCTTCCTATTAAAGATTATCCTAGTCATGACATCAAGCATTGACTCGGAGATTGTGTCATGTGATCCAGTTTTGCATATAAGGGATTTCCCTACAATATCTACAAGTAGTTTACCTCTCTGATTGAAGAATTTCCTCTTAAGAGACCCAGGTTTGGCATCACTGTATCCACACCACCTGAGAGCTCTGTCTTTGTCCTTGAAGGTGGGTTCTTCTTCCTCACTAGGGTTGATGGAGGATAGATGAAGGGTTTTGCCTAGTCTCTTAGGTTTTAACTTTATCTTGATGTCCTCAATCTTAGACTTAAGTGAATTTTGAGAAGAAGACACCTTAGCGTTGGAGAAGAATTCTACTATCTTTTCTCTAAGAATGGTGGAGGGTTCAGAAAGGGTGTACTCCAAACCTGTGGTTTCAATCATCCTTAACACTTCTTTAATCTCTGGAGAGGCATGAATGAATCCATTCCTCATAATTTTATAGCCCTCCTAGATCTCCTTTGATATCTTCGACGCCATTGAGCCAGTGCGGCAAGACGCTGAGAAGGTTTCGGTCTCAACGGCTAGGGTTAGGGGTTTTACAAGTGGCGTGGCTTTTCGTTTCTTATCGCCTTTATATATATAATGAAAACGTTTAATTCCCTTATCTTTAGATTAACTAATTAAACATTTTTAGCTTAAGTTAGTACTTTTAATCTTCAGGCATGCTCTATGCTTCTTATTATGATAAAGGGCACTCAGTGCTTCTATTATACCACTCAGCTCTTCTTTCATTCACTCAATGCCTGATTAATTTGTAGCTTATCTCACTGTCTGGATGTACATTCTATTTGTCACGCCATTATTTAAATATTTTATCAATTCTATGTATAATGGAGACCGAACATGCTAATACGCCAGTTTTGTTAGCAACCTTATTTTGCACTGATTTACATGTTATTTTATCTTGAGAGAAAAAGCTACATAAGTTAACAGTGCAGATAATTATGAAGGATAATTGAATCATTGATTTCTAACTGGTATGCTTGATTAGGTTTATCCTAAGCACATCTAACTTAATTCATGAATTTAAAAACTTAGTCTCTATACAATAGAGAGAGAGAGAGAATTACCTTGAGGCTTGCTTCCTCTAGCTTTTGAGGATTACACACTTATCAGCCTCAACCTTTATTTATTGATTTACATGGAGCATATTCCTTGAGCAATCATCTTGTCCCAGACATTTACCTGGAACATCCATTGTCCAAATACCAAGTCTTATCTAGAAAGGTATTTGGACTATCCTACAAAGAAAATTTCATTTACCCTTTGGCACCCAATAATTATTGGGTCCTAGGTTCTTGTTAGTATTATAAAACTTTTGTCCAACTCTCTTCCTGGGATGAGCACCTTTCTGTCCACTAGCCACATTCAGGTTGTGCCAACAATCAATGGCAAAGTGGCCCACCTTCTCGTAGAACCAACATTTATGAATGTTGTACCTTCTCTTCAGGACAACATAGAATTATTGTCCATGAGAGATGTGAGCAGCTCTAGATTTTGCTGGATGAGCATTGTATGATGCTGCTTCCTTCTTCCCGAGTGAAGGCGCTGAAGAACTAAATACAGCTGGTCCAGGATGGTCCAATTGTATTTTTGGAGCCTGTAATCTAGTGGTCTCTCTCATCTCTTTAGATAAAGGATATTTGGATCCAAATCTAAAGAACTTATCCTGAACTTTATGGCTAAAGTAGACATCATCATTCCTTCTTGAGATCATGTGTCTTTACCCCACTGGTAGAACACATATTAGATTGACCCTTATAGGGAGGTGCAAACTTGACAGTTTTAGAAGGTAAATTCACCTTTTGAAATACTGTCAACTTATTAGTTATATTTGATTTGACTTTATAATTCGTGTGATTAATTCCCAGCTTCTCAGAGGTTTGACAAGTTACAGCTTAGGGTTAATAACAATCCCTAATCTCTCAGTTAATTTTTGTTCTAGATATCTAATATGTTTACATTTTCCTTCTAGAGCCTTGGTCTGACACTCTAGGCTTTTCTTGAGTTCAGACACCTCATGACTTTTCTTATAAAACTCAATAGATTTAATGTTATAAAGAGTTTTATAATGGTTGAGCACTTCGATCTCATTTACTTGCCTTTTGGCAAGATTTCTGCTCTTCTTTAGAGCATCTAGGAGCGGACCATACTTGTCAATCAATAGATTGACATCAGTCTCAGATTCTGAGCAATCTTCATCACAGGATGAAGATGCACCAGTATCTGGAATGGTTTCATAGTCAGAGGAAGATGAAGAAATGGAGAGAGTATGTACCTTGAATGATTCTGTATGTACCTCACTTCTTTCTTCTTCAGTTATTACCATCAACCCTTGGTATCCTCAGTCTTCTTCATCCTCCTCATTGTCACTGTCAGAGTGTGACAGAGGGGCCCTTATTCCTATCCTAGTAGCAGTATATTCCTCTTCTTCTTCTAGATCTGCACCAACAGAGACCAGCCTTATATAGGCTTCTTATTAATCATCTTCTGATTCTGAGGAGAAAGAATCTGTCCAGCTTTTCTCCTTCTTAGCCGCAAAGGACTTCTACTTCTTCCTGTCCTTGTGGTGATGGTGATGCTTCTTCTTCTTCTCATCTTCTTCCTTCTTCCTGATTGGGCAGTCAGCAATGACATGTCCAGCCTTGCTACAAAAATAACATATAACATTAGATGAAATCTGTTTACTAGATTTAGGGCCATACCTGTCCTTCTTGGAGGACTTCTTGTGATGAGATGATGAAGAGGGTTTGCTTTCCCAGTGCTTTTTCTTTATAAACTTCTGAAATTTCCTTGAAAAGGCTGCAAACTCTTAATCAGACATGTGGTTGTCTGAGGAACTCGTCCCAAATAATTCTCAGCTGGACTCAGCTTCTCTCATTGGGGGAGAAGGAGTCTTTCTTCTGCACCTTCTTACGACTTCTGTCTTGAGGTACATTGTCTTATCCATGTTCTTGGATTGACTCCCCTTCTCCTCTTCTTGTCTAGCAGCTAGCTGTATTTCATAGGACAGCAGCTTTCCAAAGAGAGTTGGTGGAGGAGTGTCTGCCAGCTTAGTCATTTCCCTAATGGCACAAATCTTTGTGTCCCAATCTCTAGTGAGAGATCTAAGGAACTTGTTATTCATCTCATAGTTGATGAAGACCCTACCATAGGTTCTTAGTTCATTAACTGTCCTAAAGAACCTCTCAAAGCAATAAGCTACTTTTTCAGATTTTTTTTGGCTGAAAGCCTCATACTCTTTGTTGAGTATGGACTTCCTATCATCTCTAACTTCCTCAGAGCCTTCCATGTAGACGACAAGAGTGTCCCACATTTCCTTGGAGGTCTTGTAGTGTATAAGATTTTTGAAGGTTGAGTCATCAATGGCACTGGCAATAATATTTTGTGCCCCTTTGTCCATGGTGGACAGAATTACCTCATCTCTATCCATCTCTATATATGCCTTAGGCACTCTCAGAGTTGGATCTATGGTGGAATCGTTTGTGGGGATAAAAGGACCTTCCACTACTGTTACATAGATCCTAGGGTCAGATGCTTCCATGAATAGTCTGACCTTTTGCTTCCAGAGGCCAAATCCTTCCTTCCTGCAGATTGGTAGTTTCATGACCCCTAGCTCCTTATAGTTCATTCCTGACCCTATAATTATATCTTATAGCTAACATTGGAGGTATACTCAGATTGTTAGATCCTTTTTGAGTAACCTTCCTCTGATACCACTTGAAAGTTATTATGTTAAAGTTAGCTAGTCACGTAAAGGGGGGTGAATAGATCTTTTAAAATTCCCAAGTCTTTTTGTTGTTTTCTTACTAAGTGATCTAGAGCTTGTCCTTAGTACCTACAATATAAAAGAAGAAAAACCAACACAGCAAATCACACAGATATTTATAGTGGTTCCCCAAATTGGTACATCCACTTTCCCTCCCACCTTTCTAACTTATGTTAGACAAGGCACAAACTCCTCCAAAATTCTCCTCAAAGCTTACACCTCAGGCCCTCAGCCTTACACTCAGGTTCTCTTCAGAACCCTACCTCCGAACCACAAAGATTCCTAACTCAGAGCCCTATAGTGCTCCTATACCTCAATCATCCTCAAACCACCTACCTCAGTCTTATCTCTAAGGCCTACATCTCAGGCATTTCATCCCTACAACTTCAGGCATAAGACCCTACTCTCAGAGTGTTGCAGCACTCCTATAGCTCAGTACCCTTCCAGGTACCTACCTCATGCCCTTCCAGGCACCTACAGCTTAGCCTCCTCCAATACCTACAACTTAGTGACACACTTGTCACCTACAGCTCAGTGACTCAACAATAATCTAACTCACGCACTAGGCCCTACTACTCAAGCTGAGAGGATAGCCCTACTCTCAGATCCACACTTGGATCCTACCTCAGTACCCCAGCAGGGCACCTACCTCAGTGACTAATTAGTCACCTACAACTCAAGCACAAAAGGACATACAGCTCAGATTCAAACAACTTGAATCCTACAAGAATTTAATCAAGAAGTTGAAATGAATTAAAACACTGACTCAAAGATAAATATCAGAGTCTACCTTGATGTACTGCGTAGATATCAGTCCAGCCCTCTTGCTATAAAAGGAATTAGTCATCTTCTATAGCTAACTGCTTCTCTACTGCACTAAAGAATAGCTATCTGCTGTTGAAGGCTGACGGCCCTTCACACAGCTATATCTCCTTATTGATTTGATGAAGCAGCTATCTTGTTCTGCAAACAACAAACTTGTTGAACTGGAAAAGCTTCAGCTATCTTTCCTTTGCCTTTATGCTTGCTCTGTTGGACTTGGCTTTCACGCTCGTCGGAGAAGATGAAGTCTAGCCACCTCTATTATCTGCAACCCTAAACCCATTTTCTCTCTGCTTTTTATATCTATTGATTTGAATCAATGACACAATTTGAGTGTGGGCCCAGCCAAGGATGGTGAGCGCCACCTCCCTCAAAAGAGGACAAATAGTAGCTTCTGGTGCTACTATAGCTTTCCCGCAACGGCTAGAAATACATTGACTTTGTTGACTTTTAGTTACGTCAGCAGTGGACATCCGGTGCTACTGTAGCTTTCCTGCAACGGCATGAAATACTTTGACTTGTTGACTTCTAGTGACGTCAGCAGTGGTCATCACTTTCTGGACTTAGAAAAATTCCAAAACTCATTAAGCGTTGAGTGATGTTAAGTCACTGAATGCATGCTGACTTGGCTCTTCATTAGAAGCATTGAGTGAACCTGCTTCACTCAACGCTTCAAGACTTAGAGAATTTTCGTAGGCTTTGTCTCAGCAGTTTCTTCTCAACTGTCTTAGCGGTTTCATCTTCACAGCTGATACTATCTCCTTCCTTAGCAATTTCTTCTCAACTGTCTCATCGCTTTCTTCTTCACAACTTAGACTATCTCCTTTCTCATTGGTTTTGTTGAGACCAACACTTCTCTAAATGCTTTGCATTGAGCTTCTCAGCTGTCTCAGTGGTTATGCTGAGACATTCTTCTCACCTGTCTTTGCTATCTCAGCTATCTCGACGCTTTTGCCTTAGTCGAATTATTTGACTTCCAGCTTACTATTTTTGTTCACCTATCCAATCAAGGACAACCTGCATGTATGAACTCATGCACACATCAAATACATTATGCCCATTAGCATGAGGTGATGCCTCTTCAAATCCTGTGAAACATTGTAGGGCACAATTCCAATAATCTCCCCCTATTTGAAGATTACAGAACACTCATCCATGATAAGGTGCATCAATACAAAAAGTATCATGATAGGCCTGATGAGACATTATCATGACAACTAGACATCCCAATATAGAATAACTCCCCCTAGATGAGATGGCTTAACACTATGATTGAATAACCAATAGTACTGGTGAATTATCAATCATTAACAATATAACAGTATGATTAACAACAAAAGCTTTATTAATCATCGACAAGATAAACATTATGATTAAGATATACTTAATCATTAACTAATTTATAGAGCCTTAGCTAAACAATAGTAGACAAAACTTGTGATTATAAGATATCTATGAAAGAACAGCATATTCATTAAACACATATATATAAATGAGAATTACATGCACATTTATCACATCAATATAGTTAGGGCCAACTCATGTTAATTTCATTGATAGAGATTTGATATTGCTACACTATTGATATTCATTACAAGACATTGATTAAATATTTAAAGAACCCTAAGTCTTGCAGCCTCATATCAGCTCTTCTTTGATGAACTTGAATCAGCATCCTTGGTAGCAGCAATCTTCTTTAAGTTTTCAGCTTTGTTCTCCTGCCGTTTGAAGTAAAGGAATGGCTTTGGAATATATTTGAGAGTGATTTTCTTAGGGTTGATCTTCCTTACCATATTTTCTTTGAATACTCTTTCCCTTAGGGAATTTCTTTCAAAATACTTTATCAATTCCTCAAAAGGATATACACTATCAATATTATTTAAGATTTGTCCATGGCTTACCCAAGCATTGATAATGATGGATTTAGAGGCATCACTTAGCTGTTCATGATCTGGATCATCTCTGTTATCAGCTCTCCTCTTTATCATAAACTCTTTAGCCATCTAAGTACCTTCCCTCTTTCTTCTTGCAGCAAGTTATGCATCCTGTGTAACTCTAGCTTGTGCTGGGAAGTCTAGGTCCTTTGGCCTCTTTTTATCGAGAGGGGCAGGTGCAGTGCCACCCTGGTGCCTTGAATTATATTGAAGGCTTGATCTTCAATGAGTGTTGTTGTCTTTGCATGGATGCTCTCCCCCTTTATGCCTTCTTCAAAGATGGTCTTTTGCAGTAAGGTGGTGTTAGCTTCATTTTTGATTGATATAGATTGGAATATTCTCTTATTGTCAACAAGCAGTTCATTTTTCAGAAGTATTGCCTCCTTTAGAGAGTGGACAACAACATTTGTGACATGCTGATTTACATGATCTGTTACACCCCTGATCACCTTATCAGTTGTACTCACATAATTCTTGGCATATCCTATGTCAGCTGTAGAGAATTTTTGGCTTGTTTCCAAGGATTTCATGAGGGTGGTCAGCTTTATGCCAGCAGTTCCAGCCATATCAAACAAGATGGTGTCCTGTTTGTTTAAGTGATAGGTTTCTTCTTTATTTTCCTTGACTTTAGTTAATAATTCATCCATTAGCTTGGAAACTGATTGGTCAACATACTCCTTGAGGGTTGTGGTATAAGTTTTCAGGAGTGCTTTGATATGGTTTAGGAGTAACTCATTAGAGATTTGGGTAGTGGGTGGTTGTCTTAATGGAGGAGGGACCTATGAAGACTCCCTCTCAACTACAACACCAATATAGGGAACCATTTCCTTAGCTAAAGCTGTATTAGCACTGTTAATTAAGAGGGTATGAGTATTACCTGTAGTAGGTGAAGACTCAACCATTCTGTTGAAAACTTGGTCTATTATTGTAAAATCCATCTGATTATGCTCCCCTCAGACTAAGCATCCTTTTCTGGGTTTTACCCATCAAGATAAATATTTAATGCCTCGGGAGGCTCATAGTTATCTTCTATAGCATGGATATCTTCAACTGCAGCTACATCATCAGTATCAACCATATCTGCCTCATCTTCTACATCAACCTCTTCTTCAGTAGCATTCTTTGAAACTTGTCCTGACCTAGGGCTGGCATGGATTTTATTAACATGCATAACAGTATCCTGTAGTTGAATGTTTTTTGAGGAGAGACTCAGGGATATATCTGTTTGCAGACCAACTTCAGCAGGGGGGAGTTCCTAGCTCAGGTTCAGAGTAGGAGGAACCATCTACTTCAATAACTTGTTGTCTCGTATCCCTTGAGGAGTCCTTTATTGTTGAAGTTTAGCTCCTGGGTAGGATCCTAGTGAATCTATCAAATGTCTTTATATCCATCCTTTTCAGGTAGTGAATCTTCACTACATGCTCCTACTTGAATGTATCAGGGTAGGTGTTCACTAGGTACAAAGAAAGATTTCTTCCCATGTTTGGAGTGTGTAGACAGTCTACTATTCTCTGGTAGATGAGAGAAGACCAAGAGGTCTTCTTATAGAAGATTATCCTAGTCATGACATCAAAAATTGACCTGGAGATTGTGTCATGTGATCCAGGTTTGTAGATAATGGCTTTCCCTACAATATCTTCTATCAGTTTACCTTTCTCATTGAAGAATTTCCTCTTAAGAGACCCAGGTTTGGCATCACTGTATCACCACCACCTGAGAGCTCTATCTCTGTCCGTGATGGTGGTTTCTTCTTCCTCACTAGAGTTTATGGAGGGTAGATGAAGGGCATTGCCTAGTCTCTTAGGATTTACCTTAATCTTGATTTCCTACATCTTAGACTTAAGTGAGTTTTTAGAAGAAGACACCTTAACGTTGGAGAAGAATTCTACTACCTCTTCTCTAAGAATGGTGGAGGGTTCAGAAAGGGTGTACTCCAAACCTGTGGTCTTAATCATCCTTAACACTTCTTTAATCTCTGGCGAGGTGTGACTGAATCCATTCTTCATAATTTCATAGCCCTCCTGGAGCTTCTTTGAGATCTTCGGCTCCATTGATCTAGTGCGGCGAGATGCTGAGAAGTTTTCGGTCCCGATGGCTAGGGTTAGGGCTTTTAAGAGTGGTGTGGCTTTTTGTTTCTTGTCGCCTTTATATATATAATGAAAAATTTTAATTACCCTATCATTATATTAACTAATTGAACATTTTAGCTTAAGTTAGTACTTTTAGGCTTTACGGCTTGCTCTACGCTTCCTGTTATGATACAGGGCACTCAGTGCTTCTATTATACCTCTCAGCTCTTCTTTCATTAACTCAATGCCTAATTAATTTACAGCTTCCCTCACTGTCTGGATGTACATTCTATTTGTCACACCTTTATTCAAATATTTTATCAATTTTAAGTATAATGGAGACCTAACATACTAATATGCCTGTTTTGTTAGCAACTTTATTATGCACTAATTTACATGTTATTTGACTTTGAGAGAAAAAGTTACATAAGTTAACAATGCAGATAATTATGAAGGATAATTGAATCATTGATTTCTAACTGGTATGCTTGATTAGGTTTATCCTAAGCACATCTAACTTAATTCATGAATTTGCAAACTTAGTCTTTATATAAGAGAGAGAGGGAGAGACTTACCTTGAGGCTTGCTTCCTCTAGCTTTTGATGATTACACACTTATCAGCCTCAACCTTTGATTATTGCTTTACATGGAGAATATTACTTGAGCAATCAACCTATCCCAGACATTTGCCTGGAACATCCAATGTCCAAATACCAAGCTTATCTAGACAGGTATTTGGACTATCCTGCAAAACAAATTCATTTACCCTTAGGCACCCAATAATTATTGGGTCATAGGTTCTTGTTAGTATTATAAAACTTTTTCCCAACTCTCTGCCTGGGCTGAGCACTTTTCTGTCCACTAGCCACATTAAGGTTGTGCCAACAATCAATGACAAAGTGGCCCACCTTCTCACAACACCAATATTTATGAATATTATACCTTCTCTTCAGGACAGCACAGATTTGTTGTCCATGAGAGATGTGAGCAGCTCCAGATTTTACTGGATGAGCATTGCATAATGTTGCTTCCTTCTTCCTGAGTGAAGGTGCTAAAGAACAAAATACATCTGGTCTAGGATGGGCCAATTGTATTTTTGGAGCCTGTCATCTAATGTTCTCTCTCATCTTTTTAGATAAAGGATATTTGGATCAGTCTCTAAAGAACTTATCCTGAACTTTATGTCTAGAGTGGACAGCATCACTCCTTTTGAGATCATGTGTCTTTACCCCACTGGTAGGGCACACATTAGATTGACCCTTATGGGGAGGTGCAAACTTGATAGTTTTAGAGGGTAAATTCACCTTTTTAAATACTGTCAACTTATCAGGGATATTTGATTTAACTTCATAATTTGTGTGATTAATACCCAGCTTCTCAGAGGTTTGATAAGTTGCAGATTTTTGCAACATACCAAGAGATTGAGAAGGGTTAATCACAATCCCTAATCTCTCAGTTAATTTCTGTTCTAGATATCTAATATGTTTATATTTTTCTTCTAGAGCCTTGGTCTGACACTCAAGGCTTTTCTTGAGTTCAGACACCTCATGAATATTCTTATAAAACTCAATAGATTTATTGTTATAAAGAGTTTTATAAGTCTTGAGGACTTCGATCTCCTTTGCTTGCCTTTTGGCAAGATTTCTACTCTTCTTTAGAGCATCTAGGAGCAGTCCATACTTGTCAATCAATTGATTGACATCAGTCTCAGATTCTGAGCAATCTTCATCACGGGATGAAGAAGCACCAGTATCTGGAATAGTTTCATAGTCAGAGGAAGATGAAGAAATGGAGAGAGGATGTACCTTGAATGATTCTATATGTACCTCACATCTTTCTTCTTCAGTTATTTCCACTAGCCCTTGGCATCCACAGTCTTCTTCATCCTCCTCATTGTCACTGTCAGAGTGTGATAGAGGGCCCTTATTCCAAACCTGGCAGCAGGATATTCCTCTTCTTCTGGATCTGCACCAATAGAGATCAACCTTATATAGGTTGTTTCTTCATCATCTTCTGATTCTAAGGAGGAAGAATTTGTCCAGCTTTTCTCCTTCTTAGCCACAAAGAACTTCTCCTACTTCCTGTCCTTGTGGTGATTGTGATGTTTCTTCTTCTTCTCATCTTCTTCCTTTTTCCTGA
Organism: Platanthera zijinensis; assembly: GCA_039513925.1. Classification (NCBI taxonomy): domain Eukaryota; kingdom Viridiplantae; phylum Streptophyta; class Magnoliopsida; order Asparagales; family Orchidaceae; genus Platanthera; species Platanthera zijinensis. The sequence goes on along the minus strand of CM077089.1, from coordinate 125,785,884 downwards.
CTGGGCAGTCAGCAATTACATGCCCATCCATGATAAAAATAATAGATAACATTAGATGAAATCTATTTACTAGGTTTAGGGTCATACATTTCTTTCTTGGAGGACTTCCTGTGATGAGATGATGAAGAAAGTCTGCTCTACCAGTACTTCTTCTTCATGAACTACTAAAATTTCCTTGAGAAGGCTGCAAACTCTTCATCAGACATTTTGTTGTCTAAGGAACTCGTCCTAGACAATTCTGAGTTGGACTCATCTTCTCTCCTTGGTGGAGAAGGAGTCTTTCTTCTGCTCCTTCTTGGGGCTTCTTCCTTGAGGGCCACTATCTTATCCTTGGTCTTGGATTGACTCCCCTTATCCTCTTCTTGTCTAGTAGCCAGCTGTATTTTATAGGACAACAACTTTCCAAAGAGATTTGGTCGAGGAGTGTATGCTAGCTTAGCCATTTCCTTAATGGCACAAATCTTGGTATCCCAATCTCTAGTGAGAGATCTAAGGAACTTGTCATTCAGCTCATAGTTGCTGAAGACCCTACTATAGGTTCTTAGTTCATTAACTGTCCTAAATAACCTCTCAAAGCAGTCAGCTACTTTTTTAGATTTGCATTGTCTGAAAGCCTCATACTCTTAGTTGAGCATGAACTTCCTATCATCTCTTGCTTCCTCAGAGCCTTCCAGGTGACCACAAGAGTGTCCCACATTTCCTTGGAGGTCTTGCAGTATAAAAGATTTTGGAAGGTTGAGTCATTAATGGCACTAGCTATAATATTTTGTGCCCTTTTGTCCATGGTGGACAAAATTACCTCATCTTTGTCCATCTTTGAATATGCCTTGGGCACTCTATGAGGTTGATCTATGGTGGAATCCTTTTTGGGGATAAAAGGACGTTCCACTACTATTACATAGATCCTATGGTCAGATGCTTCTATGAATATTCTGACCCTTTGCTTCTAGAGGCCAAATCCTTCCTTCCTGCAGATTGGTAGTTTCATGGCCCCTAGCTCCGTATAGTTCATTCCTGACCCCATACTTATGTCTTATATCTAACCTTGGAGGTATACTCAGATTATTAAATCCTTTTTGAGGAACCTCCCTTTGATACCACATGAAAGTTATTAAGTTAAGGTTAACTAGTCAGCTAGAGGGGGGTGAATAGGTCTTTGAAAATTCCTAAGTCTTTTTATTATTTTCTTACTAAGTGATCTAGAGCTTATCCTTAGTACCTGTAATATAGAAGAAGAACAACCAATACAGCAAAGCACATAGATATTTATAGTGGTTCCCCAAATGGGTACATCCACTTTCCCTCCAACTTTTCTAACTTATGTTAGACAAGGCACAAACTCCTCTAAAATGCTCCTCAGAGCATTCACCTTAGGCTCTCAGCATTACACTCAGGTTCTCTTCAGAACCCTACCTCAGAACCACAAAGGTTCCTATCTCAGAGCCCTGTAGTGCTTCTACAGCTCAGTGGTCCTCAAACTACCTACCTCAGCCTTATCTCTAAGGCCTACAGCTCAGGCTTTTCAGCCCTACAACTTCAAGCATAAAGCCCTATTCTCATAGTGTTGCAGCACTCCTATAGCTCAGTACCCTTCTAAATACCTACCTCAGTACCCTTCCAGGAACCTACAGCTCAGTGAAAAGCTTGTCACCTATCTCTAGCCAAAAGGCCCTACGCTCAGTCTCCTCCAAGACACACAACTCAGTGACACACTTGTCACCTACAGCTCAGTGACTCAACAGTCACCTACCTCAGGGCACTAGGACCTACTACTAAGGCTGGGAGGACAACCCTACTCTCAGATCCACACTTGGATCCTACCTCAGTACCCTAGTAGGGCACCTACCTCAGTGACTAATTAGTCACCTAAAACTCAGGCACAAAAGGCCCTACAGCTCAGATTCAGACAACCTAAATCCTACAGGAATTTAATAAAGAAGTTGAAATAAATTAAAACCCTGACTCAGAGATAAATCTCAGAGTCTACCTTACTGGACTGAGTAGATATCAATCCAGCCCTCTTATTGTAAGAAGGAATTAGTCATCTTCTACAACTAACTACTTCTCTGATGAACTGAAGAACAGATATCTGCTTTTGAATGTTGATGTCCCTTCACACAGTTATCTCTCCTTGCTGATTAGATGAATCAGCCACCTTGTTTTTCAAAGAACAAACTTGCTAAACTGGAAAGGCTTCAGCTATCTTTCCTTTGCCTGCAGGCTTGCTCTGCTGGACTTGGCTTTCAAGCTCGTCAGAGAAGATGAAGTCCAGCCGCCTCTATTTTCCTTTTTTCTTCATAACACTAATCCCCTTTTCTCTCTGATTTTTATATCTGTTGATTTAAATCAACGACACAATTTGAGTGTAGGCCCAGCCAAGGATGGTGAGCGCCGCCTCCCTAAGAAGAGGACAAATAGTAGCTTCTGGCGCTACTGTAGCTTTCTCACAATGGCATGAAATACTTTGACTTTGTTGACTTCTGGTGATGTCAGCAGTGGTCATCCGGTGCTACTAAAGCTTTCTCTTAACGAAATGAAATAATTTGACTTGCCTCTTTATTAGAAGCATTGAGTGAACATGCTTCACTTAATGCTTCTGGACTTAGAGAATTTCTGCTGGCTTTGTCTCAGCGGTTCCTTCTCAACTATCTTAGCGGTTTCTTCTTCACAGCTGAGACTATCTCTTGTCTCAGCGGTTTCTTCTCAACTATCTCAATGCTTCATTCTTCACATCTTAGACTATCTCTTGTCTCAGCAGTTTTGTTGAGACCAACACTTCTCTCAACGCTTTGCATTGAGCTTCTCAGTTGTCTCAGAGGTTATGCTGAGACATTCTTCTCAGCTGTCTCATCTGTCTCGACGCTTTTGCCTTAGTCAAATTATTTGACTTCCAGCTTACTCTTTTTGCTCACCTGTTCAATAAAGGACAACCTGTATGTATGAACTTAAGAACACATCAAATATATTATGCCCCTTAGCATGAATGGTGATGTCTCTTCAAATCCTGAGGAACATTGTAGGGCACAATTCCCAACAGAGAGATCTTTAGTTATCTGACGGCTGACAATGAACTGGTCCATGAATTGTTGTGTTAGTTCTATGAAATCCTCTATTTCTCCCCCCATCGGGGATAGGAACCAATGCGAGTTTGTCCTTTCAAAGTCGATGGAAAAGCTTGACATAATAGTTTATCTGAGACATTGCAAAGTTACATCATGATTGTGAAGTGCCTGACATGCTCTGACGGGTCACTTGTACAATTGTATGTCTAGATCATTAGGAGCTTGAAACCGTAGGGGATTGGGTGTGCCCAAACCCAAGGTAGGAATAGCGAGCAATGATGGAAAGGATAACTAGCCAAAGTGGCATGCTACTTGATACGTTCGTGCTCTTCAGTAATTATACCATGAACTTCTTCACGTATGAGCATTTCATCTTCTATTTGCCTGTTGTCTTCTGCTTTCGGGTGATTGTAGTGATACTGAGCTTCAGACCTTCTGTATAAATGAGCTTTGCGGCCTTGTACATCCGCACAGGGGGTAATTCTCCATGTATGATGATAAATATGTGAGGGGGAACTGGACCAACCTGCCCCTCGAATGCTGTCCCTTCTGCAGTACGAGCAGCTTCTCCTGCCATGGTCTCTAGTCACGAGTACCACTGTGTTGACAGGACTATCTTCTGAGGATGATGGGAATGCACTTACCACAGACGGTGCCAAACTATTACGGCCAAACTCGATGACCTGGTCAGACCGGATTAACTTAGACCGTCTTAGACCACGAAGTGGTCGAGTGCGCGCACATTCATTGAGAAAAAAAGGTTACAAGGCAATTTTTTACGTGGAAAACCCGACAACTGGGTGAAATATCACGTTGTTGGATCTGTGTGGATCAAACTGATAGTTGATAGGGTTGTAGTGTAAATAACCTAAACGGTGGTGAATAGGTTGTTTTTTACTTTCTTGTTTTTCCTAGATTGTTTTAGGCTTAATCAACAAACACAAAAAAACACACAATTGTTTATAGTGGTTATCCAAGGTATGGGGACATCCACTCTCCCTCCCACCTTTCTAATAATGTGTTAGATAAGGCAAACTTCTCAGAACTCAGCTTAAAGAGCTTACAACACAGATCTCTCAGGATCTCTCAAGCTTCCTCCAAACCCTACCTCATGCCACTGCCATGCACAATAAGAGTAAGCTTTACTCCTACAGCTCAGTGACCCTCCAGGTTACCTACCTCAGGTCTATAAATAATCCCTACAACTCAGGCTAGGAGTATAGCCCTATCTCAGGCACACATGCCCTACAATCTCAGGCACTCAGGCCCTACACACTCAGAACACAAATGTTCTTACAGAGATATAATGTTTATTTTACAACAGAATACATTAATGAATTTAACCTTCAGCTTTTTGGTCTTCTGTTAAAAATAAACCGCAAAAAACTATCCTGGAGCAGGGCAGGAGATTTGATCTTCAGCTTTAGCCCTTGCTCCACCTTGATCTTCTAGCTTTTGTAAAAGGGGGGAAGATCAACCTCAGATCCCAGATGGACTCAATTTGTTCTCTTTAAATTAGATCTGGGAACAACGACTGGAATCACAAAGCTTTAGCTCTTTTACAGCACTTCCAGATCTCAGCAACAACTCTAGCACTTCACAGCACATAACAATAGCTCATACAATGATCCAAAACTTCTCTATTCTTTTCTTCGACCTAGAGTATGCTTTTTATATGTCTCACCAATCTGCAATGGCTCTTCAGTTAATTTGACATCACATGGCCGAGAATGGAAAAGGCTATTCTGCTTTATTAGCTTTCCTCCAAAAATGGATCGCTCCAAGTCAACAGCAAGATTTTAATGTCTCAGTGGTTGGGTTGAGATAGGCTTCTGTATCAATGACAGATTAACTATCAAAATGGTTTTGCTGAGACTAGTCTGCTATCTCAGCATGGCTGAGACAGGAAGCTGTCTCAGCGACAGATGGTTGCTTCCCAGCGGTTCCACTGAGACCAGACAGTCTTCTCAACGGATTTTCACATAAGAGCTGAGACAATTATAACAACTTCCAGGAATGTTCTAACCATTTTTAGAATAACTTAAACCTATAAATAATTAAAGTGGACGGTTTATCAAATACACTATGCACTTAGCATTGATGGTGATGCCTCTTAGATTCAAAGGAACATTGAAGGGCAATATTCCCAACGCAAACCTCCACTAGATCTGAGCACTGTGTATTGCCCCAAGTTTCCCATAGCTAGGAGATTGGTTCTGTGAGCTACCGTCTGGCAGTAGGGTTAGCACCAACGGTAGTGATGCGGAATTGTTACAGGAGCTCTCTGCGAGATACCGCCTGACAGTAAGTTGATACTGCGTGGCAGTAGCACTCAATGCAGTTGACGTACTGATGCATCGAATGTTATCACACATCTATAGTGAGTTACCGCGCCGCGGTAGCTTGGTCGAATTAATTGGCAGAGCTCTCGGTGAGCTACCGTTTGGCGGTAAGGTTAACTCTAGCGGTAGAGTAGCCGATTTAACTTGGTATGGCTCTTTGTAAGCTACCACCCGGTGGTAGCAATACCGCGTGGTGCTAATAGCCTTTCGATGTAAATGACGGTATGATACCAAGCACCGCCTACCCCACAACAATAGTGAGGTACCATGCAGAGGTAGCACTATAGTTACGACGCAGCCACGTGTCGACTTATGATTGGATGGTTTGCGCGGTAGGCTTGCCGAACAAGCCAGCGTTTGAGGTACCGCGCAGCAGTAGATAGTTACCGTGCGGTGGTAGCTCAATTTAAGGTCAGGACAGCAGAGTTCAACTTCATTTCTCTCGACATTCTTCTTCTAAGATGTGGAGAGAGAGAGAGAGAATGAGAGTGAAGGAAGAGGAAGGAGATCCGCCTATTAAAACCAAAAACTCGGTCTCTGTGGAGTTCACCCTTGGGGAAGGGTTGATCGCACACTTACTTATCTCTCACGAGCCAAATGACTAAGTAAAAAAGAACAGGGAATAGACCTAAGGGCTCGGCGCGAAGGACCCACCACACACCCGGAAGATCTTAGAGCGCTTCCCCTCCCTAGCCAAATGTCGAGCTAAGGATACCTCAAAAAGTGCTAAAAGACCGGGACACAAGTAAGCCTCCCTTCTGAGGTACCCCCTTGGGTTTATTTATAGATTCCTCAAAACGTCCTGCAAATAGCCAACCTTTGTTGTTCTAAACGGCTAGACGCAGTCCAAATTAGCCTGCAAACAGCGTAACACCGCTGTTCTAAGGGGCTAAATGCAGATCTCTGAGGGCATACAGGTAATTTTGCCTCTGGACCCCGCTGGGCGAATGATCTGTGAGAACACCACTCGGATGAAGGGGCGAATGTCGGGAGCACAATGCCTTCGCCGCCTTGATGATCTTTAAAGGGAGAGTGTTTGGCTTGGCGGCCACATGCCTAACTTAGAGGGAACTGGCCTCTCTTGCGCGCTGAGGCGCAAGATATTAGGCAAGTGTTGGACGAAGATTGCATTTGTCGAAGGGCCAAACAATTCCTTCTTAGGTCGTACGAATACACCTCTTTAGTACCTGAGCGCGTGTAGGCCAATCTGCCTCACTCGCACATCTAATGGGGTCCACTCATTGAATATGGGGTTGTACACAATCCCCACTCTTTGTGAGCTTTAACAAAGCTCATAAAGAATCATCCGACCCTACATATTGGATGAGTGGACGCTAACATGGAGGGGAATCTTTTGTGGGCCCCTCTACGGCCATATAAATATCCAGGTAGTGGCAAATGATTTCTGCCTTAATCCTCTATTGTCGCTCTCGCCTCTAATCATGATGTCGCTTTCCAAGGAAGCTCTAAACCGCCTCCGTATTGTCCAAGACAAGAATAAGACCTTGATGGGCTCACTCACCCCATGGTTTTCTCGAAAAGCACCCAGGTCATCCCCGAAAATGAAAAAAGCTAAAGTGGTCCGGCGCAACCCGTCCAAGGATGAGTCGACCTATCAAAATCCTTCCCCAACCAAGACACCCTTGGTATTTACACTTGCTTAGTACTGCTCATCTCCTTTCATTGCGGAGATGAAATGTTGATTCGTTATATCAATTCACAGATCCCGCTGGTGGAGAATGAAGTTAAGGAGACGATTGCTGAACCAGACTCACTGGAAAATGGGTACGACCAGGTGGCCCGTGAGATAACCTCCCCCTCCGGATCGGCATTCCTGCGCAGGAGAAATGTAAACCTTCTTCTAACTTCTAGCTTCTCATCCTCTGGCTAACCTGCCTTTTCTTTGTAGTTTTCGCTTTTGGGACTTCGGGGTTAAGAATTCCAACGTTGAGATCCTCCGCTCGTGAGACACCTGTAGATCTCGCCTCAACTCTACCCCCAGCGAATGTCATCCCCAACCTTCCTATGGGGGAGATGAGAGAGTACAATACATAATGTGGGACTAAATACAAGTCAGGCGGACTGAGCGGTTTGACATACACAAACCGCTCACTATACAAGCCATACCATTACAACCTCTGGACACAATAGAAAGGCCGCCAGACAAGTCGCTAAGCCACACCTGCGAATAACCAATAATCCACAGTACGGTAAACCATTATGCTGAAGCTGTGGCTTAACATCAAATCGCATACCGCGGGTGCCACCAGACCGCTTGTAGGATATGCCTTGTACCAGAGCATCACGACTTCATAAGACTGTCGCGGCATCTACTAAAAACATCATCCAAACAGTCCGCTGAGGACATCCACTAGAAGACCGGCAGGACAGGTCGCGACGGCTAGTTTGGCTAATCGCCCAAACTGAGTTCTAACACAAACAGTCTGCTGAGGACATCTACTGGAAGACCGGCAGGACAGGCCGCGATGACTAGTTCGGATAACCGTCCGAACTAAGTTCCAACACTCCCCCTCAAGCTGGAGCATATATGTAAACCATGCCCAGCTTGCCACAAACCTTTGTTAACGAAGTAACCAATTTCGTGAAGTAATCTGCCAGCTCTTTATCAGAAGTAACGAAAGGAGTGCATATCTGATTCTTCAGAATCTCTTCTCTAATAAAGTGGCAATCAACCTCGATATGCTTCGTTCTCTCATGAAAAACCGAATTCTTTGAAATGTATATAGCTGCTTTAATGTCACAGAACATCGGTAGGGGGTGATCATAAAACTCTCCCAAATCCAGTAAGAGAGTTCGAAGCCATTTCAGCTCACAAGCAGTCAAAGCCATGCTTCTATATTCGGCTTCTGCACTCGATCTGGCAACCACAACCTGCTTCTTGCTCTTCCAACTGACTAGATTTCCTCCAACAACAGTGCAGAAACCGGATGTTGACTTCCTGTCACCCTTATCATCTGCGTAGATCGCGTCAGAATAAGCCTCAACTTTTAAATGTCCTCTTTTCAGGAACAAGAGCCCTTTACCTAGTGCACCTTTCAAGTATTCGAGAATCTTCAGAGCTGACTGCATATGACACTCCCTAGGGGATTGCATAAACTGACTTACTTTTCCAACTACATAGCAGATGTATGGTCTAGTAACTGTAAAATAGATGAGTGTAACGCCCCGTTTTTTCAGCGATTATTTTTATTCTCGTTTGGCGTTACGATGACGCGTTTCCATGGCTTGTGCCATTTGTGGAGTGTGGTTTAGCTCCTTAGAAATGAGTGCCCTATTCTGTAGCCTGTTGGCAAGATCTCCCTAGCAAGCCGAGTCGTTTTGGGTGACCCGGTGTGGCCTCTCGGGGGGATGTTGGTGTTTGGCTTTATTTGGGTATAACTCGAGTTCTGTTCGTCGAAAATTAATTTCGACTTCACCGTTGTGTTCGTAGTGTGGGTATTTAGCTACGGTGCGAATTTCGTCGAATTCCGAGGTAGTTCGGTTTTCGCGTCGCTTAGGTGCTTTATGTAATTTTGTAATTAATTATATAATTATATAATTATATATATATATATATATATAGAATGAAAGGAGCCGATCTATCATCTTCCCCACTCGAACCGCCGCCCCTGTACGAGAGAAGAAAACCGTCGGACTACCCTTGCCTTCGGACGCCGATTCCCGGAGCGTTTGTGGACGGAATTCGATTCCAAGAGTGGATTCGGATTGCTCTCGTCAAGACCTTCATTCCTACGGTAAGAAATTCGATTTTCGTGGAGTTTTGGGAGGATTGGAATTTTCGGTTTTGGAAGTTTTCCGCTATTAATGGCCGAGTGTTTGTTTTAGGCGTTGCGGCCGTTTTGATCCGTGCGAAGAGGAGGAAAGCAGTCCAAAGCTTCGCTGTGATTGAGGCAAGTGGTATTCTTGCCCTTGCCAAGTTTTCTTTTTTGAATTTTCTTGCTGAAATTGAAATCCCGGTTAGCCCAGGTTAGAGGCCTTGTTGTTCTCATTTTCTTGCTAACTATAGGGCTTAGTTCTTCCTACTGAAACCCCCCCTATTTTGTGATGATTGGAATCCAAATTGTCAGCGTGGAGCCGTTGTTTTCCTTTATTTTGATTGTTGCTCTGGTTCGGGTGTAGCCGAGAGGGAGAGTTAGGAGGGGGGGTGTGGTTGCCGATTTTTCGTTAAGGTATTACTCGAATGATTAGGCATAGTTCGTATGGTAGTGGTGCGCGACGTGGATAGTTGTCTGCTGCTACTGCAGTGGCGTGAGTCGTGTGCGCGTTCCGGTGTCGTTCGGGAAATTCCAAACGGTACAGGTTAGCCGCGCACAGTCATCAACCGTTAGGGCGCACGACCACTGGTCGTGTGCCTCTGCTCGTGCGCGGCTGTCTTTCAGTTTCCAAAGTTCTGTCTCGGAAAATCGCACGAGCGCTGGCAACAGTGCGCATGACCAGTGGTCGTGCGACACTGATCGTGCGCAGTTGCTAGGTTTTCTGTCAGGTTTTCCAGGTTCGCTTCGCACGATCATCAGCCGATGAGTGCGCACGACCACTAATCATGCGTCACTGATCGTGCGCTTTGTATATTTCCTTTTGCTAGGCGAATTTAGCTGGTTTCGAGTGCGGGAGTTTAGATACTCAAGTGGCAGGCAACTACTCGTGTTCTGGATCTTCTGCCTTAGTTGTTCGACTGTCGTCGAGCTCCGTATTCTTTAGTGGGCTTGTGGGTAGTGGTATTATTTTGGCAGGCGAGTGAGGCTAGTTCACTCAATGCCAAAGTTTAGGTAGGCACTGAGTGGGTTTCACTCAACGCCTAGTCATGTTGGTTTATTTCAACACTCTTCCTTTACCTTGTATTTCATTTTCGAGTGGATTTCCAGTTGTATTTCTGGGTTTTCCTTGTCGGCCGTTTTCTTTATTTTCCTAAAGGCCGAATCGTGGGTCGTGGTTAGTAGTGGTGGTTGTAGCTCTTTATGGGGGTGGAGTTGTGTGATATAGCCAAGGCCACCCATGTTTTTCTTGCTCCAGGTACGGGCTGGGCATGTCGGGTGGAAGGTCCCTTGTGTTTTCACGTGTTGACCCTCGAGCTTTTGACTTGGACATGGTGGATTGGGGGACTGCGTTTGCCTTCGATCCGGTTCCTCGTTGTTATTTTTGCTACTATCACTTCCCATAGTTTAGGGTGTTAGAAGTTTCTTCTTTGGTAGTTTGCAACATTCTGGCTCTTGGCAGCCTAGTAGGCCCTGCAGGATGTGGTTCCTGGGCTGGGTCGTTGCTGTTGCTTTGCACGTTGTGCATTTCTTGTGGTCCTGTTTTGGACAGTTGTGACTCCTTCTACTGCATGTTTTTCTGTTACTTTGTCCTTTGGTTGACTCTTTCATGCAGTTTTTCTTTGTTTAGCTTGCTGAGGTATTCTGTTTTCTTTTGGAATACCCCAGGTTCTGAGCTGTAGCCAGTCTGGTGGCTAGTTGGAGGTGGTGTTGTTGGTGGACTCCCGGACCTTGGAGTTCTGTTTACCTTGTTAGTGAGGTTGTTTTCAGTACTCTCTTACAGACATATATTTGTGCTAGTGGGTTCTTGTCAGGTTGTTGGCGCCCACTGGTAGTTTTTACCTTATACTAGATATATACTATTGCTGCTATCATTTTCTGAAGATAGTCTACTTGCTCTGAGAAGGTTTTATGCTAGGTTGCTAGTTATTTTTAAACTATAATTGTTATTATAAATAAAGCTCATGATCAACATGTTTTATAAGCGAAATCACTATTTTTCCAAATCACGTATAAAGACCATTTTCTTATATATTACATAAATTTAATGTAGAGTCTTGCATAGCATGAGTGGTTCTCTTGGAACCCTTATGCGCTCCTTAGGATGTTAAACCTAAATAAAGTATTTTTCCGCAGCGTATTAATATAGTTTTTCTTTTGTGGACTAGGTGATCCACTGAGCCGAGGGATACGGTCTCTAAAATATAACTGATTTTCTATTCATTAAGCACATGATTTTCTTGCATAAAGATTGTAGTTGGTTTTGCCTGAGCATCAACAGTTATCCCCTGCTTGACGTGGCATCATGACGCGTGTTTTCTCTTACTCTGATAATTCTTAATTCGGAGAAAATGCGGGTTGTGACAGTTGGTATCAGAGGGAGGTTGCTTGACAAGTTAGTTGAGCAACCTTCCTTTATTCGCTTATTAGTAGTTCAGCATCATGTCATTCACACACCGATATGTCATCAGCACGTCTTGGCAAACGCAAGAACACTACACTCATAGCATAACATGAAGTATACGGGGCATATTATGTAGTATGGGATGCATAATATGTGTTCGTATATGGATCCACCATAGGGGCTACATGTGAGGGTTATGTAGTATGGGATGCATAACCTCACCACATGACTGCGACTAGCACGTTTCTTTTTCGTTGCATGGAAATGTTATGTAGTATGGGATGCATAACATTTTCATGCGTACGCAGCTCATAGCATGCATTAGGGCCTTTTTTTTAGAATGCATAGCACAATCATGCATATCATATCATTGCATAAGCACAACGCGCCGAGCTAAAGATTTGCAGGATGACATATGTACACACATGAGTTTTCAAATTAACATAAGTTCATGCATCCGATCTAGGCACAAGAGTTAGTAAGGTGGTGGTTAACAATCCAAGGTTAGGGCATATCATCTAATTTTTGTGAAGAAGATAAACTCTCAGAGCAAGTTTAGCAACTTTAAGTCTATATCTATATATTATTGTCTGTACTGGTAATCGGTTCTAGTCGTGGGATTTGGATCTGATTTGCGTTGTAATGATTTTTAGGATGGCTAGGCGTCCTGCGACTCGATCGACTCCCATGTCTAAGGGTGAATCTTCTGGAGCTCAGAATGATGCGGTGATCGAGAGTCTGCGTTAGAGTAGCGAAGCTATGGGCAGGCAGTTGGAGGAGGTGCAAGCCCAAATTCAGTCTTTGGTGGCAGTTATGGCAGGGCAGGCTCAGGGTGCGCAAGTTCCTGCTGGGGGGTTAGCTGTTCCTCCTCCTCCTGCACCCTTGAGACCTCCAGTGGTGGTGCCAGCAGAGATGGCCTTCATCTCACAGTTTCAGAGGCTGAGCCCTCCCACTTATGATGGGAAGGCAGATTTCATGGTGATAGACGACTGGCTGATCTCCATGGAGGAGATGATCTCGTACTCAGGGATTGCAGATGATCAGAGGGTGATGATAGCCGCCTATCAGCTTAAAGGTTTGGCTAAGAGTTGGTGGCTGAGAGAGAAGGAGAGCCTGGTAGCCGGATGCTCTTGGGAAGTGTTCAAGGAGATGCTGTTGAGGAAGTTCTTACCCTCGGTCGAGCGTGACCGCCTCATGAACGACTTCCTCCATCTGAAGCAAAGGCAACTCACGGTGGGTGAGTATGAGATAGAGTTCAGCTTATGGGTCAAGGCAGGATGGAAAAGTAATCGCTTATGGGTCAAGGCAGCTGAAGACTCATGAGAAGAATTATCCTACGCATGACCTTGAGTTTGCAGCGGTTATCTATGCGTTGAAGTTGTGGAGGCACTTACTTTATGGGGCTCAGTGCAAGATTTTTACTGACCATAAGAGCCTGAAGTACGTGTTCACGCAGAAAGAGTTGAATCTGCGTCAGCGGCGGTGGCTTGAGTATGTGGCGGATTATGACGTAGAAATCCAGTATCATCCGGGCAAGGCCAATGTGGTGGCCGACGCCCTGAGCCGAAAGACGGGAAAGATCTTTAACCTCTCCGCCGATTGGTTAGTTGAGGAGTTCCTCCTTATGGATATTTCAGTGGGATGTTGTGGTTTGCAGAGTAGTTTGTCAGTGGCAGAGCCGTCCTGGATTTCTTTGACGAGACTGCATCAGAAGGACGATCCGGATCTGTTGCACCTTTTTATCAGGACAGAGAAGGGAGAGTTGCCAGATTTTGCTATTGATGATGCGGGTACTTTGAAGTACCGCGGCAGGTTTTGCGTTCCCGCTGTTGGGGACATTAGAGGTATGATTTGCAGTGAGGCTCATGGTTCCAGCGTTACCTACCATCCAGGATCTACGAAGATGTACCGTGACTTAAGGCAAATTGCCTGGTGGTATGGTATGAAAGGAGATATAGCCCGATTTGTTGCTGAGTGTCACACTTGCAAGTGTGTGAAGGCCGATCATGGAAGGCCCGGTGGTAAGTTGACTCCGCTAGAGATCCCGACTTGGAAGTGGGAGAGTATATCTATGGACTTCATCACGGGTTTGCCTAAATCCCCGAGAGGATATGATTCTGTTTGGGTTATAGTGGATAGATTGATGAAGTGTGCTCACTTCGTGCCTTATAAGATTGATTACCCGATGAAGAAGATAGCGGAGTTGTACTTTAATGAAGTCATCCAACTCCACGGTGTGTCGGTTAGCATCATTTCGGATCGAGACTCCCGGTTTACTTCTCATTTTTGGCAGAGTCTGCAGGAGGGTTTGGGTACGGATCTGAGGTATTCTACTGCGTACCACCCTCAGACCAATGGGCAGACGGAGCGGGTCAATCAGATTATTGAGGATATGATCCGGTGCTATATTTTAGACCACGGTGGAGCGTGGGATGAGCGTCTGCGACTCATGGAATTTGCTTACAATAATAGTTATCAGGAAAGCTTGCAGATGGCTCCGTTCGAAGCTTTGTATGGGAGGCGCTGTAGGACTCCGTTGTTTTGGGCTGAGGCTGGTGAGAAGCCTTTGTTGGGTCCAGATGCTCTGGAAGGGATGGAAGTCGCCGTGAAGCTTATTCGTGAAAAGCTTTGTTTAGCTCAGGAGAGGTATGAAAAGAACGCCAATCGGCGTAGGTCTGCTTTGGAGTTTTTTTAGTAGGGGATCATGTATACCTCAAGGTTTCTCCAATGGTTGGTGTGAAGAGATTTGATAAAAATCGGAAATTGGACCCAAGGTATGTGGGCCCGTTCGAGGTTTTGGAGCGGATTGGTGTGTCTGCTTATAGATTGGATTTGCCAGCGAACTTCCCTGGTGTTCATAATGTTTTTCATGTTAGCCAATTGCGGAAGTGTGTGCGCAGTAGTGGGCAACTCTTGGATGTTGTGCCCCAGTTGGAGCCCAACCTCTCTTTTGTTGAGGTGCTAGTTCGTATTTTGGATACTCAGGAGCGTGTGCTGCGAAAGAAGTCCATACCGATGGTGAAAGTTCTATGGAAAAATCAGGATTTGGAGAGCGCGACTTGGGAGCTAGAGTCGGCCATGAGGAGGGCGTACCCTCACCTGTTTCGCTTATTTGATCGGTATGTTTCCCTTTGTAACTTTTGTTTGTTACTTTTCCTTCTTTAGTAGGAGGGTTGTGCGTAAAGTTTCGGGACGAAACTTTCTTTTAGGGGGAGTGACTGTAACGCCCCGTTTTTTCAGCGATTATTTTTATTCTCGTTTGGCGTTACTATGACGCGTTTCCGTGGCTTGTGCCATTTGTGGAGTGTGGTTTAGCTCCTTAGAAATGTGTGCCCTATTCTGTAGCCTGTTGGCAAGATCTCCCTAGCAAGCCGAGTCGTTTTGGGTGACCCGGTGTGGCCTCTCGGGGGGATTTTGGTGTTTGGCTTTATTTGGGTATAACTCGAGTTCTGTTCGTCGAAAATTAATTTCGACTTCGCCATTGTGTTCGTAGCGTGGGTATTTAGCTACGGTGCGAATTTCGTCGAATTCCGAGGTAGTTCGGTTTTCGCGTCGCTTAGGTGCTTTATGTAATTTTGTAATTAATTATATAATTATATATATATATAGATAGAATGAAAGGAGCCGATCTATCATCTTCCCCACTCGAACCGCCGCCCCTGTACGAGAGAAGAAAACTGTCGGACTACCCTTGCCTTCGGACGCCGATTCCCGGAGCGTTTGTGGACGGAATTCGATTCCGAGAGTGGATTCGGATTGCTCTCGTTAAGACCTTCATTCCTACGGTAAGAAATTCGATTTTCGTGGAGTTTTGGGAGGATTGGAATTTTCGGTTTTGGAAGTTTTCCGCCATTAATG
Source organism: Platanthera zijinensis (assembly GCA_039513925.1). Taxonomy (NCBI): domain Eukaryota; kingdom Viridiplantae; phylum Streptophyta; class Magnoliopsida; order Asparagales; family Orchidaceae; genus Platanthera; species Platanthera zijinensis. Next base: position 125,770,445 of record CM077089.1, on the reverse strand, counting down.
GCCGAGTGTTTGTTTTAGGTGTTGCGGCCGTTTTGATCCGTGCGAAGAGGAGGAAAGCAGTCCAAAGCTTCGCTATGATTGAGGCAAGTGGTATTCTTGCCCTTGCCAAGTTTTCTTTTTTGAATTTTCTTGCTGAAATTGAAATCCCGGTTAGCCCTGGTTAGAGGCCTTGTTGTTCTCATTTTCTTGCTAACTATAGGGCTTAGTTCTTCCTACTGAAACCCCCCCTATTTTGTGATGATTGGAATCCAAATTGTCAGCGTGGAGCCGTTGTTTTCCTTTATTTTGATTGTTGCTCTGGTTCGGGTGTAGCCGAGAGGGAGAGTTAGGAGGGGGGTGTGGTTGCCGATTTTTCGTTAAGGTATTACTCGAATGATTAGGCATAGTTCGTATGGTAGTGGTGCGCGACGTGGATAGTTGTCTGCTGCTACTGCAGTGGCGTGAGTCGTGTGCGCGTTCCGGTGTCGTTCGGGAAATTCCAAACGGTACAGGTTAGCCGCGCACGGTCATCAACCGTTAGGGCGCACGACCACTGGTCGTGTGCCTCTGCTCGTGCGCGGCTGTCTTTCAGTTTCCAAAGTTCTGTCTCGGAAAATCGCACGAGCGCTGGCAACAGTGCGCACGACCAGTGGTTGTGCGACACTGATCGTGCGCAGTTGCTAGGTTTTCTGTCAGGTTTTCCAAGTTCTCTTCGCACGATCATCAGCCGATGAGTGCGCACGACCACTGATCGTGCGTCACTGATCGTGCGCTTTGTATATTTCCTTTTGCTAGGCGAATTTAGCTGGTTTCGAGTGCGGGAGTTTAGATACTCAAGTGGCAGGCAACTACTCGAGTTCTGGATCTTCTACCTTGGTTGTTCGACTGTCGTCGAGCTCCGTATTCTTTAGTGGGCTTGTGGGTAGTGGTATTATTTTGGCAGGCGAGTGAGGCTAGTTCACTCAACGCCAAAGTTTAGGTAGGCACTGAGTGGGTTTCACTCAACGCCTAGTCGTGTTGGTTTATTTCAACACTCTTCCTTTACCTTGTATTTCGTTTTTGAGTGGATTTCCAGTTGTATTTCTGGGTTTTCCTTGTCGGCCGTTTTCTTTATTTTCCTAAAGGCCGAATCGTGGGTCGTGGTTAGTAGTGGTGGTTGTAGCTCTTTATGGGGGTGGAGTTGTGTGATATAGCCAAGGCCACCCATGTTTTTCTTGCTCCAGGTACGGGCTGGGCATGTCGGGTGGAAGTTCCCTTGTGTTTTCACGTGTTGACCCTCGAGCTTTTGACTTGGACATGGTGGATTGGGGGGCTGCGTTTGCCTTCGATCCGGTTCCTCGTTGTTGTTTTTGTTACTATCACTTCCCACAGTTTAGGGTGTTAGAAGTTTCTTCTTTGGTAGTTTGCAACATTCTGGCTCTTGGCAGCCTAGTAGGCCCTGCAGGATGTGGTTCCTGGGCTAGGTCGTTGCTGTTGCTTTGCACGTTGTGCATTTCTTGTGGTCCTGTTTTGGACAGTTGTGACTCCTTCTACTGCATGTTTTTCTGTTACTTTGTCCTTTGGTTGACTCTTTCATGCAGTTTTTCTTTGTTTAGCTTGCTGAGGTATTCTGTTTTCTTTTGGAATACCCCAGGTTCTGAGCTGTAGCCAGTCTGGTGGCTAGTTGGAGGTGGTGTTGTTGGTGGACTCCCGGACCTTGGAGTTCTGTTTACCTTGTTAGTGAGGTTGTTTTCGGTACTCTCTTACAGACATATATTTGTGCTAGTGGGTTCGTGTCAGGTTGTTGGCGCCCACTGGTAGTTTTTACCTTGTACTAGATATATACTATTGCTGCTACCATTTTCTGGAGATAGTCTACTTGCTCTGAGAAGGTTTTATGCTAGGTTGCTAGTTATTTTTAAACTATAATTGTTATTATAAATAAAGCTCATGATCAACATGTTTTATAAGCGAAATCACTATTTTTCCAAATCACGTATAAAGACCATTTTCTTATATATTACATAAATTTAATGTAGAGTCTTGCATAGCATGAGTGGTTCTCTTGGAACCCTTATGCGCTCCTTAGGATGTTAAACCTAAATAAAGTATTTTTCCGCAGCGTATTAATATAGTTTTTCTTTTGTGGACTAGGTGATCCACTGAGCCGAGGGATACGGTCTCTAAAATATAACTGATTTTCTATTCATTAAGCACATGATTTTCTTGCATAAAGATTATAGTTGGTTTTGCTTGAGCGTCAGCAGTTATCCCCTGCTTGACGTGGCATCATGACGCGTGTTTTCTCTTACTCTGATAATTCTTAATTCGGAGAAAATGTGGGTTGTGACAATGAGTTTACCAATGAGATGTCTGTACCTCGTGACATCTTCAAGAAGAGGAGAAGACTCACTCCATCATTTGTCATCTCCAATAGCCATAGGAGACCGGGCAGGTTTAGTTCCAAGAAGACCTATCTCTTGTAAAAGATCCAGAGCATACTTCCTCTGTGAAAGAACAATAGAACTAGGTTTTCGAGATATCTCAATCCCCAGGAAGTACTTAGGAGATCCCATATCCTTCGTAACAAAATGTCAGAGCAGATGCTTCTGTGTCATATCAACACTTTTCCTATCATCCCCAGTAAGAAGTATATCATCCACATACACCGCAAGAATAACCAGCCTAGACGAAGTTTTTCGAATAAACAAAGAGTGATCTGCAGTGCTCCGAACAAATCCAACAACAGAAATAACCTCATTAAACTTTTCAAACCAGGCTCTCGGACTCTATTTCAGACCATAGATGGCTTTCTTCAACTTACACACCTGAGACTCCCCTTGAGCAACATACCCAAGAGGTTGCTCCATATAGACTATCTCGTTCAAATCTCCATAAAGAAAGGCATTTTTGACATCTAACTGAGACATTTCTCAATCTCTGTTCACAGCCACAGAAAAGAGAATGCAGATCGTAGTAATCAGGTCAATAGGAGAGAACGTATCAAAGAAATCCACACCATAAGTCTGCGCAAATCCTTTGGCCACTAGACGGGCTTTGTAATGATCAACAGTACCATCAGGAAGGTACTTGATGACAAAGACCAAACGACAACGAGCCACATCAGCACCATGAGGAGTAGGCACAAGTGACCAAGTGCCCCGTTCGATCAGAGTTTTCATCTCCTCATCCATAGCAGCTTTCCAATATGGAATAACCAAAGCATCATGACAAGACGCTGGAAGAACAGTAGCCGAGAGGGCAGAAGCAAAACACTGCGCCCGAGGAGACAATCTGGTGTAAGACACCACACCAGCAAGAGGATGTTGAGTGCATGATCGAACACCTTTCCTAAGAGCAATGGGAAGATCAAGGTCAGCCATATCTACTTGCGTAGGTCCAGCCGAAGGAGAGGCAGGAAAACTAGGAACCATGGGCAGTGGCTCATCAGTGGAAGCAGGAAGAGCAGGAGAGTCACAAGAATAAGAAGAAAGAATAATAGGCTCGGGACAAGGTGCAGAAAGAAGAGGAGAGGGAACTGAAACATCAGAAGGAGGAAGAATGTAGGAGGATGGAGAAAAGTATGGAACAGTCTCAAAGAAGGTGACATCAGCAGGGACATACTGCCAGCGGAGAACAGGATCATAACACCTATATCCTTTCTGAGTCGGACAATATCCCAAAAAGATACATTTAACGGAGCGAGGTGATAACTTGTCACGAGTAGAAGAAGGGGAATGAACAAAGGTAGTACATCCAAAGACACGAGCAGACAAAAATAAAGGGTTTGCATCCGGATGCAGGATAGAAAAGGGAGTCTTCCCACCAACAACAGAGGAGGGAACACAATTAATGAGAAAGCAAGAGAGAAGAACCGTATGTACCCAATAATACTTGGGAACTTGAATCTAACTCAGATAGCTCCGAGCCACATCAAGTAGATGGCGATTCTTCCGTTCAGCAACACCATTTTGTTGCGACGTATAAGGGCAAGTGGTTTAATGAACAATATCATGATCAATACTAAACGACGTAAACTATTGACTAAGGTACTCCTTAGCATTATCAGACCGAATAATTTTAATAGAAGTAGCAAACAGTGTATGAATCTCATTATAAAAAGTAGTGAAAATAGAATAAAGTTCGAAACGTTCACGCAACAAATATAACTAAGTACAGCGGGAAAAATCATCAATAAATGTCACAAAATATAAGCTACCCCTACCAACAGTCTGAGTAAGAGCAAGACCCCATATATTAGAATGGACAATATCAGAAGGACGAGAAGAACTGCGTCCTTTGCTAGCAGGAAAAGTAGAACGATGATGTTTCCCAAACTTGCAAGCGTCATACTGAAGAGAAGAATCACCCCGAGGTAAATCAGGGAGTAGCTGATAAGGAGGAGGATGTCCAAAATTAAGATGCCACTGAAGGAGAGAAGAGGAGGCAGAGAAAGCAGAAGAAGTATCAAGATAGAACAAGCGCCCGGTTTCAGTCCCAGTAGTTATCATCTCCTTGGACTGAGGAACCTGAAAGGCACAAGTAGAAGTAGTAAAAATCGTTTCACAGTCGAACTGCTTATAAAGAGCAGTAATAGAGAGAAGATTGCAGGGAAATTTGGGAACATGGAGAGTGTCCCGAAGCTGAAGAGAAGAAGTAACATGCACAGTGCCAAACCCGTGAACCGGGGACGGTGAACCATCAGCAATAAGAACAGGAGGTAAGTGCGTACTCGTCGTAAGAGACGAAAAGAGCTGAGAATTCTCGGTCATATGCGTGGTAGCACCAGAGTCAATAAGCCACCTACCCATGGTAGCAAACTGAGCAGCACCCGAAGTGGCAAGAGACACAGTAGACTTCTTGGCAAAATCAGCAAAAGTAGGACGAAGATGAGGGTGTTTGACCCAACAACGATCAATCAAATTGAAAGTCCACCTAGTGTCAACTATCTTCACCTATGGGGGGGGGGGGAATAGGTGTCTCTGCAGCGTATTTGCGGAATTAAGATTTTACCTGCACAAGAAAGCAAAACAACCAAGCACAGAAAATACACAGGCAAATTATAGTGGTTCCCCGATTTGGGTACGTCCACTTTCCCCCTTCGACCTATCTCCCAACACGGGACGACTCGGTCACTTCACCAACAGGATTGAAATCCAATCCTTGCACTAACGGAAGGAACCCTTCCACACGTATGAGTCAACACTCCCACAACCCGGGTTGCACCCAACCCTTACAACTAAAGACCAATCGGTCTGTTACAAAGAAATTGAAAATGCTTGTAAGAAATACAAACGACGTTTGGAGAGTAAGGTGTCCCTCTTCGTTCGACGACGTGTTCTTGAAGTCAACGAAGAGTCCACAACCCTAGATCTCTCTTGGAAAGAATCTTCCCGAAACCGGCGGCGGCTTAAAGCGACGGCACGGTTCTCGGAATCGGCGGCGGCGATGGAGAGCAGCAGCAGTGCCAACTTGATTCAAACTTCGTAGCGAAGGAAGCAAGGTCTTCCAACGGTCACACTAGGATCGATCGTCTCGATCGATTCGGAAGGGGAAGGATTTTCCCGATCAACGAATCAAGAGACAAGGGATCTCTGGTTAGATGCGTGAGACGCTATGCTAGCCTAAGCTTCGGTCGCCGGAGATCTGGAAGAACCTGAGATCAGCAGCGGCGACAAGTGCACGAGCGGCGGAGACGATCGGCGGAACGTTAGGGCTTGTCGGCGGCTCGTGCTTTTTGAAATCCCGTGTATCCTCTCCTTTACTATTCATACATACGGAGTATATATACATTAGGTTAAGTATATGACCGTTGTGGGTCCCACCGATAAGAAGACTTGAGACCGGTTCGAAACAGTTTAGATAATTTGAACCGGTCCAGAGAACAACAGGAAATCGCCTAAGTCAAAATCGGCGAGAATCGTAGGTGATTCTCGCCGAATCGGCGAGAATCACTTACGATTCTCGCCGACTTCTACTTAGCCGAAATCTGACTGCACAGATACAGAAGCCGGGGAGAATCGGCGGGAATCACACTTGATTCTTGCCGATTCGTCGAGAATGCAAAGTCATTCTCGACGAATCGGCGAGAATCACTTAGTGATTCTCGACGATTCTGCCTTAGAGAAATTTCTGGCGGTGTCGAAACTGCCGGCTCCAACCGGCGGGAATCAGCTAGTGATTCTCGACGACTCGGCGAGAATCACTAGTGATTCTCGCCGAATCGGCGAGAATCACTTAGTGATTCTCGTCGATTTTTACTTGGGTGATTTCTCCTCTTTCTTTCCTTGAGCTGGTCTTTGGCCCATCCTTGCTCCTTGTCTGCTCTTGCTTTATCATAGCCCTGTACTTGAAATTAAGTACACCCCAATAGAGAGAGTACACGTAGGCCAACACACTGATCTGCTCAACGAGGGATTACGTTGCACAGACCCGTGTATATTGACCCACTGCACCCTGACATTGGTGTGTACTTAGCGTGGAATAACTGCAAGCATAACTAAAACAATAGTTCATCAAATACATCGTGAATTCATCTTAGCTTGACAGGTGGCTTCCTCAAATCCAGGTAATTGTGGATACAATACCCAACAATCTCCCCCTATTTGACGAAGCCAAAATCCTACTAGCTAAGATGAATACCACCATCCAGAGAATGATTAAAACTTTAAGAAATTAAGAACAGACATAATAATACTTGAGTCAAAACATGACATCACATATATATACATATACATAACCACAATACTTGTTCATTAGATAATATGAAAACATATATGTGCAATGCGGGGCGAAAAGGTCCTAGGTCTATTTTTCCTTAGCTAGATCATCCTTAAGCTTCTGGGCCAGGAATTTCTTGCTCTGTCTTTCGAAATATTCTTTGGGCTTAGGATGATATCTGGGAGGAGGAACTTTATCTGCCACTGTGTTATTTCTGAAAAATATGTTGCGTTTGGCTTCAAATTCTTTGTGCCTCTCCCATTCGTATTGGCTATATACCTCACTTCGATTTATGTGCCCCTTCTGCTGTAACAAAAATGTGTCTAAGATGATACTTTTGGATACAGGACTCCATTTTTCATTTCTCACATCCTCCTCTGTCAATCTGATCCTCTTTTCTGCTGGTGTTTCCTTTGACGTCCCTTCTTTGCTTTGCCTTTTTCCTTTAGCTTTGGCTAAGGCATCTTGATCAAACCAAGTTCTTCGTTCAGCCCTTTCAGCAGCTTTCTTCGTCTCAGCTTCGCTTAACGGAACACCCTCTGCACTTGCTCCTTCGTCCTCCACAGTATTGTGCTCAGTAGTTTCATGAACAGGATTAACCTCAGGTATATTATTGCCTAATGCTTGGTTAAGCAACCACTGGCAACTGTCATATACATAAACATTGGACTGATCGAAGTTTTCAATGATGATGTGCTGAAGCCCTTCCATCTTAGTAGTATATTCCTTCTCCCCCTTTTTGGCTTCGAGCGCTATGGAGTTTGCATAGGAGTGCAGGGAATCATCTATATGCTTCAGAGATTTGGAGAATTCAGTCAGCAGGGCTTGTTGATTTTGATTGAGGAGCACCATGTTGGCATCAAATTTCTGTATGTTATTCGCCACAACATGTGCATTATTATTGACCACTCCCAGGTCATCAGTATTCTTTTTGAGTCCTTGCATGAGAAGAGTTACAGCTGTGCCTGCCTCTGTATACTTGTCATCAAATTTCTTCTCCATCACATCTAATTTATGGTTGATCTGCACAATGTTCTTGAGCATGAGGTCCTCAGATTCTTGTAGTCTCTTTAGCACCGATTTGTGGGACTTCTTAAACGATCTCTTGAGCTCATCCAGTATTCCTTGGACGATATTTACTGTGTGATGTGCTAAGTTTTCTTGAAGTGGAGGAGCTGCAGGCAGACCCTGGTCAGGCTCCCCCTCAGAAGCACTAGGAGAGCTTGATAGAAGTATGGACTCCACAGGGGGAACAAAGGATTGCTCCCCCTCCATCCTTGCATCTGATCGCTTAGGAGCTTGTTCCTCAGATGGAACCTCAGCATCCTTCTGAGAGTCCACCACTTTCTCCCGCTCAAGTACTTCTTCCTCCTCCTCAGTCTCCATGGGCTCAGCTTGATCTGCAGAATTATGCATGTCTTCTTCCACTGCATCCACCTCCTCTTCATCAGCCACCTCATCGCCCAGGTAATTTATATCTTCCTCACCGTCCTCTTCCTCTTCCACATTTGCCACTTCCTCCTCACGGTCTTCTTGCACGGCCTCCACAGCATCTTTTGCTATCTGAGAAATATCAGATATGGTGTTTGCAGAAGAGAGTACAGGCTCCCCCTCAGTTCCTGTAATCAATGCATCATGAACTTCACTGGGGGCTGCCACGAAATCTGCTGAAGTTCTGTTGTCCTCGACAGGAGATTCTTCTTGTTCAACTACCACTGCAGCTTGCCCTATGATTCGCTCCCATCTGTCAAAGACGCTGGAGTCCATTTTCTTCAAATAATGCAAAGGAACTCCTTTGCTCATGTCGAACCTATCTCCGTTCAACTGATTGAGAAATAGGCTGATGATTCGTCCAAAGCTTGGAGATCTGAGGGTGTCCTTAATCTTCTCGAAAAGCATAGCCCCCCAGTTGAATCTCTTTCGGCAGACCACCACCACAAGAATCTTGAACATGTCGGCTGAGATGTGGTCGTGTGAGCCTGGTTTGCATATCAGTACTTTCCCAATGATGTCGGATAAGAGTTTTCCCTCTTCATTCATTTCTTTTCTCTTTATCGATCTGGTGCCCCTAGCTAGCCCACAAAATAATAGGGTCCAGGCTCTATCATGTTCCTCCAGATAATCCTCGTGCTCAGAACTGGAAAGCTGCAAGCATTGAGTCAGTGTCTTGGCAGACATCTTGATCCTTGCACCTGCAACCTTACTCTTGATGATAGAGTCTTCATTCCTAAGTTTGGCGGTTGCAAAGAACTCCATCACTTCTTTATCCAGAATTTTGCAGGGATGTTCCAGTACAAACGTGAGTCCAGCCTCTTCCAGCATGATGATGATGTTTCTGAACTCATCCGAGGCATGTGAGAACCCGGTTCGAACTAATTCACAGCCAGTGACCAGCCCAGCGGTGGTCCTTGGAGCCATAGCAAACTAGGAAGAAGGGGAATACCAATTTCCAAGTCTAAGGATCGTCGAAACTAAGAGGTTGAGAGTAATATCTATACTAATGCTCAAAGCACGGTTAGGGATACCTTAGGAGGAGAAGCAGTGAAGGTTCCGGCACCACGTTGCGTAAGGTGCGGCGAGCCGATTCGAGGCTAAGTGAGGGCGTGACTCCGGCTGCAAGAGGGAGTCTTCCGGAGGGTTGTTAGGTCACGATGAAGCCGAAGTCGAAGATGAAGACGAAGAGGCGGAAAGAAGCTTGGAATCGGGAAGTGATGAGCTTCGGCGAGTATTGGGAGGTGCTGGGACACTGCTTCGGGAGAGCTTTGAAACCAGTAGCGGGAGATGACTTGGACAGGGTATCGGCGAGAATCGTAAGTAGAAGGGACGACGGGAAGTCGAAGGGTCGGCGGGATTTACTGGGTCGGCGGGATTCGCTGGGTCGGCAGGATTCGCTGGGTTGGCGGGATTTAAGCTATAAACGGGTTTATACATATGGAAGAGCTTCGGTTTGATGAGAATTGCCTGAATTTCAATTTTATTTGTCCGGGGTTGTCAAGGATTCGAAAAGATCACTTAAGCCACGTGTGGTGTAACCTACCACACCGCTTAGGAGGCACATCAACTCTGAGATTCCTAACTCACTAACATTGGCTAGCAGGATTCATAAGTTATGTCGAGATTGATAAATGCAATATTCATGATGTTAGTTGTCATTCTCAGAGTCTCCTAATATCGTGTCAGCTTTAATTTTTCAGCTTGTAATGTATGACTTCTTGAATTTATCAGAGAATTTACTGACACATCATTAATAACGTATCTAAGGTGTATTTTTACCGTTTTGATCTGTCCTTAGAAGAACACACTTAGATGTGAAAATGTATATATATATATATATATATAAGTAGATGTTGATATAATATGACTCAGTTATTTAGTCTGATCAATGATACCTGGAATTGTTATATTCATCATTTAGCCCCTCTGATTAGAGCATACCAGGTGTTCAATTTGAGGACAGTACTTCTTGCATTCCAGATACTTGTTCTAGATTATTCTTGGAACATCTTCTGTCTAGCTCCCATCATGACTCGGAAGTCTAGACTACCCTGCACCAAAGAATGTTACCTTACCTTAGGAGCCCAATATGTATTGGGTCCTAGGTTCCTGTCAGCATAATAATTTGAATGCCTCCCCTCAGGAATCCTGGTGGGAAGACTAACATTGCCTCGAGGATGTGGAAGTCCCCTTGCCATTGATACAGATTGGTTGTGCCAGCAGTCTATGGCAAAATGACCCACTTTGCCACAACACCAACACTCATGAATGTTGTATCGCCGTTTGTGACCTGAACAGATGACAGAGGTAGTCATAGTTCTAGGTCCAAACGGAATAGAGCCAGACATGCTTACAGAATGGACTCTTCCATCGTGACTATTGGAAGGGCGGAAAGAATGCATATGGCAGGCGTCATGAAGCCTGGGAGGATGTGCCTTCTTTTCAGTCAGCCCCCTCCCGAGGACCCCATGAGTCCTAACATTATTTCTATCCCCCCTTTCCAGAGTCCTAGGGAGGTGTGAGGCGCAGTGTGAGCTGATGCTGGTAGATTCATGAGGAGTTGGTGCTGTTGCCGAGAATACAAAGGGCTTGGTGGAAGCCTGAGGTATTTTCTTCTGGGTGGCCATGACAGTCCTTGCATTTTGGGTGCCTCCACATGAGGGCACATTAACCTTGCGGTGACCACGATTATTCCTGTGGTCATACCTGAAGGCATGATGAGTGCCCTTCCTACTCGGGGTGGGGGGTCTGAACACAGTTTCCCCATTTCTCCATGATTTGACGATTTGGGAGATCCACCCATTTTCTTCCTTTCTTTTAATAGCATCAACCTTGGAAAAGTTGGATACTATCCTCTTCTCATTCTCTAGACTACTCTCTAGATCTGAGATTTTAGAGTCCTTAACCTTATTGGATGCCAACTGGAGAACCAATAAGATTTTCAGCTGAGCAATCTCCTTAGCTTGCTCCTTCACAAGTAAGTTGCTCTTCTGAAGGGCACTCACAAGGGAATCAGGATTTTCAATCTTTTGATTGAAGCTATCCATATCCCGTACATCTCTGGAAGGAGTACCCTCTGAATTGTTCCTGTCTTCAGGAACTTCAAGAGGAGAGGGGCATGAGGAAGAAGTTACCTGCTCCTGGCTTTGTTGTTCAGGGTTACCGTTAACATCGACAGAGACTGTTGAGTCAGCTTCATCAGAACTGCTTTCCTCAACTTCTTCTTCAGTCTTTGACAAGGACACAGGAGCCCTGATACTGACAGATTGATCATGCCCTTCATCTTCAGAAATGAGGACCCCTACATAGGCTTCATCCTCTTGTTGACGACTGGTCCCTGTTTTCTCTGATCCCTCCATGAGGTCTGAGATGGTTTGCCACATGGACTTGGCTGTCCTACACTTGTCCACTCTAGAGCGAGATGGTCCAGACCAGACATCAGTGATGATCTGACGAATCACCTGATCCAGGTTGAACAGTGAGAGCTCTGTCTCCGACATTTCTTTGGGACACTTGGGGATTTGGAGATCTTTCCCCGAGCTGGAAGCCTTCATGGGAATGAAGGGACCCTCTTCCAGAATGAGTGATGCTCGAGGGTCGATGGCCTCCAGATGAAATAGTACTCTCATCTTCCATACAGGATAGTACTCCTTTGTACATGAGGGGAGTCTAAGAGGAGGGACATCATAATCCAACTCCATGCTTGAGTCTGATCTTCTTGTTGACACTAGATGCAGGAACTTACTCGAGGTGTTAACCCCTTTGATGAGTAACCTCCCTCTGATACCACTTGAAAGTCCACCTAGTGTCAACTATCTTCACCTATGGGGGGGGGGGGAATAGGTGTCTCTGCAGCGTATTTGCGGAATTAAGATTTTACCTGCACAAGAAAGCAAAACAACCAAGCACAGAAAATACACAGGCAAATTATAGTGGTTCCCCGATTTGGGTACGTCCACTTTCCCCCTTCGACCTATCTCCCAACACGGGACGACTCGGTCACTTCACCAACTGGATTGAAATCCAATCCTTGCACTAACGGAAGGAACCCTTCCACACGTAGGAGTCAACACTCCCACAACCCGGGTTGCACCCAACCCTTACAACTAAAGACCAATCGGTCCGTTACAAAGAAATTGAAAATGCTTGTAAGAAATACAAACGACGTTTGGAGAGTAAGGTGTCCCTCTTCGTTCGACGACGTGTTCTTGAAGTCAACGAAGAGTCCACAACCCTAGATCTCTCTTGGAAAGAATCTTCCCGAAACCGGCGGTGGCTTAAAGCGACGGCACGGTTCTCGGAATCGGCGGCGGCGACGGAGAGCAGCAACAGTGCCAACTTGATTCAAACTTCGTAGCGAAGGAAGCAAGGTCTTCCAACGGTCACACTAGGATCGATCGTCTCGATCGATTCGGAAGGGGAAGGATTTTCCCGATCAACGAATCAAGAGACAAGGGATCTCTGGTTAGACGCGTGAGACGCTATGCTAGCCTAAGCTTCGGTCGCCGGAGATCTGGAAGAACCTGAGATCAGCAGCGGCGACAAGTGCACGAGCGGCGGAGACGATCGGCGGAACGTTAGGGCTTGTCGGCGGCTCGTGCTTTTTGAAATCCCGTGTATCCTCTCCTTTACTGTTCATACATACGAAGTATATATACATTAGGTTAAGTATATGACCGTTGTGGGTCCCACCGATAAGAAGACTTGAGCCCGGTTCGAAACAGTTTAGATAATTTGAACCGGTCCAGAGAACAACAGGAAATCGCCTAAGTCAAAATCGGCGAGAATCGTAGGTGATTCTCGCCGAATCGGCGAGAATCACTTACGATTCTCGCCGACTTCTACTTAGCCAAAATCTGACTGCACAGATACAGAAGCCGGGGAGAATCGGCGGGAATCACACTTGATTCTTGCCGATTCGTCGAGAATGCAAAGTCATTCTCGACGAATCGGCGAGAATCACTTAGTGATTCTCGATGATTCTGCCTTAGAGAAATTTCTGGCGGTGTCGAAACTGCCGGCTCCAACCGGCGGGAATCAGCTAGTGATTCTCGACGACTCGGCGAGAATCACTAGTGATTCTCGCCGAATCGGCGAGAATCACTTAGTGATTCTCGTCGATTTTTACTTGGGTGATTTCTACTCTTTCTTTCCTTGAGTTGGTCTTTGGCCCATCCTTGCTCCTTGTCTGCTCTTGCTTTATCATAGCCCTGTACTTGAAATTAAATACACCCCAATAGAGAGAGTACACGTAGGCCAACACACTGATCTGCTCAACGAGGGATTACGTTGCACAGACCCGTGTATATTGACCCACTGCACCCTGACATTGGTGTGTACTTAGCGTGGAATAACTGCAAGCACAACTAAAACAATAGTTCATCAAATACATCGTGAATTCATCTTAGCTTGACAGGTGGCTTCCTCAAATCCAGGTAATTGTGGATACAATACCCAACACAAATGACCAGTCTTGCCATAATGAGAACAGAGATATTTGGAAGAACCACGACCTCCAGTACGTCCACCTCGACCACCATAATGATCATGATGGACAGAATGAGCAACAAGATAAGGAGAGGGAGAAGAAAGCAACGGATGCTGAAGTAGAGTAGTAACAGCGGAAATCCGCACAGCAGTGGCATAAAGAGTCGGAGTGTCCACTTCTCTGAGAATCTGTTGGCAAATCAGATCATAGGAGTCAGGAAGACGAAGTAAGTAACAAAACACCAGGAGCTCATAGAAATGTTTTTATTGCTCAGCAAGATCAACAGAAAAGGAATGATGTTGAAGAAGTTCAGCCCCAAGGCTCTACACCTCCTGACACGCTGCAGTAGGGGTCATAACAGGACGAGCAAAGAGGTCAGCATACAAAGTGTAGAATTACAAAGTCTGAGCCCCTTTAGAATATAAAGCAACCAGATGAGTCTACGCGGCTTTGACCGTTTGAATATGGCGAATGACAGGAAGACACTCGTCAGACAAACTGTTGGCTAACCAAGTACGGACCAAGGCATCAGAAGCATCCTAATCATCATAAGCAGCAGAGCCAATAGGAGGAGGGTCATTATTCAAGTGAGAGCGCTTACGTTGATAATGTAAGAGGAAGAATAAAGACACACTCTAGTCAGGATAATTTGGCCCCGTAAGCTTGGATAAAGTACCCAAATTACCTGAAGAAGAAACAGAGGAAGAAGAAAAAGAGAAAGAAGCAGGGAAAGTCGCAGAAGACGATGGAGTATCCATGAAGAAAGCAATCAAGCCGTGCGAACAAAGCAAAAACCGCACGGACAGGAAAACATAGAGGAGGTCGCGCGAACAGAAAGAACAAGCCGCCCGGTCTCGGTGACCACACACCAACAATAGGAGAAAAGCTGCGACTAAGGGCAGAGAAGTCGCACAAAAGGGAGAAGAGCACGAGACCGCGTGAATAAGGGAAAACCACGCTACAAGAAAGAAAGAACGGTAGGGAAGATGCCAGACAAAACCAGAAGAAGGGAGGGGCAGAAAAAGAACACGTGAAGTTTCAAAAAACAAACCGCAAAAAGAGAGGAATAGCTTGGAGCAATAGGACTGGTTACCCTCTGATACCAAGTGAAAATATGCGAACAATAGGTAAATAACCGCAAATTTTATTGCTTCAAAAAAATAAGTAGGTGAGCCCCCTTATTTATAGAAAATGGGGGAGATGAGAGAGTATAATACAAAATGTGGGACTAAATATAAGTCGGGCGGACTGAGCGGTTTGACATACCCAAACTGCTCACTATATAAGCCATACCATTATAACCTCAGGACACAAGAGAAAGTCCGCCAGACAAGTTGCTAATCCACACCTGCGGATAGCTAAAAATCCGCAGTGCGGTAAACCATTATGCTGAAGCTGCGGCTTGACATCAGACCGCGTACCGTGGGTGCCACCAGACCGCTGAGAGGATAAGCCTTGGACAAGAGCTTCACGAATTCACAAGACCGTTGCGGCTTATACTAAAAACATCATCCAAACAGTCCACTGAGGACATCCACTAGAAGACTGGCAGGACAGGTCGCGACGTCTAGTTTGGCCAACCGACCAAACTGAGTTCTAACACAAATAGTCCGCTGAGGACATCAACTGGAAGACCGACAGAATAGGCCGCGGCGACTAGTTCGGCTAACTGCCCGAACTAAGTTCCAACACTTCTGAACCAACAATCTTCCCCCCGGGCCTAGGGAAGAGGAACATAACCTTAGACACCCCCTTTAAGGGTCTGCCCGACACTTCTCGCCATCCTTTTGATAAGTACGCGGGTACTGGATCAGGTAACAAATTTTACTAGCTTTCATAGAAGATGCGAGAATCAAGCATATGTAACACCATTTAACGCATGGTTTCACGAGATCTCCGCTGATGTTGATATCGATGAGGAGGAGGTCTCGCCCCTTCCTTCTTCAGATTCAATTGCTGATTACCTAGGCAATCCAGAGAACATTGTTGGGATGAAGCGGCAGGTGCCCGAGATACTACGGAAGCAATCGTTATTGTTGCGCGGGATCGTAACCCAGGTGCGGCAAAATTAGGAGTCTGCCAGGAGCGGCTTCTCAGCCTAGAAAACAGCTACACCTAGCTAGTCGCCAATCTGTCGGAAGAGTTCAATGGTAGGAGAGAGTACCCTAGCCTTCACATCCGTGGGTCGAAGACTAACTCTATCTCACGCAGCAAGGACTCCAGACCATTCGCTCAATCCACAATGCATGTGCCATGCCGGGAGCGGGAAGAGGAGGTCGGGAACAACGATAATGGCCCCCTAGTGGGCCTACCGGCACTCGCCTTCCGCTCCATCTTTATTTTATAAGCTCTATAATAATGACTGTCGGCCTTTATGCCGAATGCTGACAATATGTGATGGTTGTATATTGTTTGATCTCGCTTTCTTCCTTGTCTTTTATCGTATATATAGTTTGTTCTTGTGGATGCTTTTACGTATGTCGGTCCCCCTGCTTGGAACTGCAGTGTGATTGAGGTGGTGTGAGATCTCATCTGGGGCCAAGGCTGGACCTAGGGCGAGATCTAAAAATGTGTTATCTGCACTTCTTTTGTGCCTCGATCATTTCCCGCCCAAAATTTCCTATAAATATATTGCTTACCTACCGCATTAATCATCGCATTCGATAGTTTTTCACTTGTCATTTTCCCTTCTCTTGCACTCGCACCTTTGCTTCTACTTTTCTTCCAAGCAAGATGTCGGGAGAGGGTGATGGACGGAACAAGTGTGCCGTCGCATTCACTGACTACCCATTTATGAACTGTAAAATATCAGAGGAAGAGTATAATTCGCTCGTGAATCTCTATATCACTCTGGGCCTCAAGGCACAACATCCATCTGATAATGAAGCGATCAACCACTTCTCACCTTGCAAACTCACCATCCCAACTGAGCACTTCGAAGTTGGACTCCGCCTCCTTATATGGCCTGAGGTTTGTCACGCTCTGCGCTACTTCAGCATAGTTCCCACGTAGCTCAACCCAAATTCCATAACCCTGCTAGTCGCATTTGCCTGCTACATGCGGTCGGTGTGAATGGAGTTCAGCCTCCCAGTCTTCTACAAATTATTCAATTTCCACACCAAGAGGGACGGGATCGCATTCTTCTCCGGCAGCAACCTTAAGGCTAAAGGTCTCACCAATAAGAACCATAACTTGGTCAAGAAGTTCATCTTTGTTTATGGTGACTTCAACAACCTCCCCCTCTCGCTGATCTAGCAAGAGGAGTCTACCTACCGTCCTCCTGTCTCGGCGGCTATGAGTCCAATCTCCATCAATTCCTCTTTAGGAATGATTTCGATGTTATCTTTCTGAGGAGGAACGTCGATACGCACCTGCCGGTTCTCGTCGGGGAAGGTAATTCTCGCACTCGCTAATCTAGAGATTATAAGGTTTGGAAAATTCTCTAACTTATGATATTTGTGCAGGGGTGCGAGATCTTCCCCTTAATCCTCCATATGCCGACTGTGTCGTACCCTCATCTGAGCTGGCGCGTGCTGAGGTTGCCGCAGCGGCCTGCGAGAGCTCTTCGAAGCCGCTGCTAGGATCCAGCAGTAAAATGTGGAGGCCTGACACGCCTCCATCCCTTCCCCCTTCAAAGAAGTCTTCAATGGCCGAGAAGACCTAGGTTTCCGAGAAGCCAAAAGGTGTCGAGAAGCCCCTAGGTGCCGATAAATCACCCGCCGTTGATTTCGACAAGGGAAAGAAGATTGTCGCGGACTCTCCTGTAAATAAGGTCGGTGGTGTAGTGAAGGTGAGGGGGAGAGAGACCGGCGAAACCTTGGCATAGGAGAAGTCGGAACCTAGGGGCCACAAGAACTTCAGCCTGGGTGAGGATGTGCTGAACGACAGCAAAGAGCCCCTGTTGGTGTGGCATCGAAAGGCCAACAGGGCCTCCATCTCTACCATACTCCCCTCCTGGCAAGAGGGCGATACAGTCTCGGGCCAGGCCTATGCATTGGCCTTTGGCATGTATGGGCGGGATAGCGCCGCCTACTATGACAGGGCGTTAACAAAATCACTCGCCTATGAGAGCTCGCGGGCCCAATTCCACGCCCTTGAGCTCGTGCATATGTCATCGCGTCGTAACATCTTCCTTGCATGACAACTTGCGGATGTTAGCTGATGAGTTGTAAATATACCTACTTTTATAGTATTTTTATTAAGTCGTTTTACTTTATTTTTATCTTTTTTGTTTGCTTTGTTTAATAAATATGCTTCTTTTTGTAAAAAAATAATTCTAACTTATCTTTTTTTTGTTTCCTGAAAAATTTCAGGAAAAGTCAAAATTTGACCTGTCACGCCCGTGACCATGCCCGACACGCCCGTGACAGGCACTCAACGCCATCAGCCAGTCGACACTCAATGATTTTACTATTCAACACTCAACGCCATCATGTCACGCCCGTGTCCAAGACTCGTCACGCCCGTGTTCGATGTCAACACTCAACGCTTCGTCAACTGTAAACGCTGCCGACATCGAGTTGTCAACCGTCCAAGTCACGCCCCCCGACATGCCCGTGACCGCCACCTGTCACTTCCAGAAGCTTCCAGATCGTCGATCAGCACTCAAAGCTCATCGACCAATGCTCGACACGCCCTCTGTCACGCCCGTGACCATGCCTGTCACGCCCGTGACCGCCGCGTGTCACTCCCTGACCTTCCAGAATTACGCCAGCTCGCCGAGTTTGCCAAGTCAAAAACGCAACTGACCAACACGTCCCCTGTCACGCCCGTGACTAGGGCGTGTCAAACCCGAACTTTTTGTCTATAAATAAAAAAAAATCTGTGAGGGTCAAGGGTTCACTTTTTTGAGCCAAACTTTGGTGTGTTTTGTGGGCTGCCTTAGTGCACTTCATTTCATGTAAGGAGACTTTTTCTCCCCCTTCTTATGTTTGTTTTAGCTTTTCCTTTTGCTTTGTAATAGTTTGTAATAGCTTAAATTATGAAAATAAAAATTGTTTTTCCCCTTTCTCTCTCTACATGGAATGAATATGTATTTGGGTGCTTCACTTTCTTTCTCCTTTTTATCCTCTTGTTTTACTTAGTCCACCTCTTCATTCTAATTAGTGTAACTTGTAATTTTTAATGCTTTTAAGTGGTTGTCATGTTCATCTTTGTTCAAGTTATCTTTATGCTAGGTTAGAATGAAAATGACATTTTTCTATGCTTTGTTCATTTTAATATTCTCCTTAGTTATCATGTTAGGTTTTATTCTAGGGTTTTATCAAAAAAATGAGCCGTTATAATGGCAAAATTTAGTTTAAGTCTTATTTTTAAAGAATCAAAGTTGTATTGAAAACTTTCTAAAGGCTTATATTCTCATTCCTATGAAGTTGTAAAAGTAGTTTTAAAGTGTTTTTGTTTTTTTACTTAGCTTTGCTTTAGGATTGTAAAACCTATTTTGTTCCTTTAATTTTTCTTTTCATTTTTTAATCACTTCTACGAAATCCTATGGATGAAAATGTAAACGTTTTAATTTTTCAACAACTTTGATTTCAACTTTGTTTTCAAAAACTTTTGCTTCAAACAATTTTTATTTCATCTTTTTAATTGTTTTTGGCAAGTTCTAAGGGTAGAAAAGTTATAGTTTTGATCTTTAGATAACTTTCATTTTGTGTTATTTTTATGTGTGTGTGAGTGTATGAGGGTAGATTTTCATTATGCTCTTTTAATTTCATGTTAGTGTGTGTGAGTGTAAGAGGATAGTTTTATTGCTTTCATTCTCCCGCCCACTAATTTGAGCCGGGACTCGCAATTTTATTGCTTTATTCATTTATGTAGAGTGTGTGAGTTTTTGAGACTAACTTTTCATGCTTTCTTTTATGCTTTCTTCAATTATGTAGAGTGTGTGCGTGTGTGCATTTATTTCCGCCTACTCGTTAAGAGTTAAACGGCGCTTCGCTTTAATTTTACGCCCACTAATTTGAGTGGGATTTGTAATTTTCATTTTTTTTAACTTAGTTTCTTTTTATCTATGCATTTATTTCCGCCTTCTCGTTAAGAGTTAAATGGTGCATCGCTTTAATTTACCGCCTACTCAGTTTTGAGTAGGACTTGTTATTTACCGCCTACTCAGTTTTGAGTAGGACTTGCACTTGCATTTATTTCCCGCCCACTCATTTAAGTAGGACTTGCTTTATTTAATTTCTTTATGGTTTTGAAGTGTGCGTGAGTGCCTGCATCAATTAGCCTTCAATTTATCTAAATATCCTGTTTTTTTGTGTTTTCTCTTATAATTGTTTAGTACTTAATTTCAAACTCATGTTTCACTAAAAACCATAAAGCCGTCCCCATACCGATGAGTGGCTAATCTCTATTAGCCTTCGGCATCGAAGAGCATTGGGACAAATAAAATGATTTTAAATAATTAAAGAACTCTATTTTTATTTTAATTTAAGGACTTAAGGTTTGCCCCGGGTTAACGACGCATAGGACCATATAATCGATGTGTGGGCTCTATTTCCGTTATCCATACGAAATGCCGAGAGGCTGCACGTATGGACCGATCCCCATTGGGTAAATAGAATTGCGTACATTCCCTCGAAAGAGGACGAGCGTAGTTCTACCGGATTGGGTTCCCCACCCAATAGCGGGGTTCTTAGCGTAAAGCGGGCATTAAGAGGAATCCTTCGTCGGTCTAACGATCGGTCGAATAGTCTTAATGTTCAGGTGAGCAATATTCCTAGAGATAAGTGCGCTCATATTTATGGAACCTCCACGGCCAAGTGCCTTTTATTAATTTAAAAACAAAGTTCAATAATTGTTAAGAGTTATTTTAGTCTTAATTTGATTTGATGTCGAGCGTTAACCCGTCATCGAACTAACTTAGTAAAATTCAGCTCTCTTTCTTTCCGTTTTAATTAAACTAAAAATCTTACCATACTGATAGTAAGATAATAGTCTTCCTAGAAGAGTAGATATAATCAACGCGCCCCCAAGAACAATACGACCTCGGTATTCTCCCGAATACCGAGTACTACGCGATAGGTGCACTTGCCTCCTCTCATTAGAAAACTCGATCTTCTAACTTGGCCCACGGAATCTGACCATTTCGAACCACCCACAGTCGGTCTATGTTCTACGGCCATAAAGTTTTTGACGCCATTGCAGGGGAGTCTGGTTGTTATATTAAATCCGGGACTCTATTAATTTTACTTTATTTTCAAATAAAAAAATTTATAACAAAAAAAATACTTCCCCCTTCGTGTTTTTTTTAGGGTGTATGACCCGTGGACAACCTTCGAGTTCTTAAAATCTTGAATTCGACTCTGAGATCGACCGCTCTCTTGCGCGTATCTGATCTCTACGTCGAATTTCCTTTTTATACCCCGCAGAATCCACCGGAGAACCCTTTTTCTCTTCCATGGCCAACCCAAATAATGCCCAAGCGACCGAGCGTACGATGTCTTACAACGCTCGACCCAACTTTGATGATACGGGGTCGAGTATTGTTCGGCCTGCTGTGGCGAACAATAATTTTGAAATTAAGTCAAGTGTTATACAAATGATCCAAAACGCCGTGCAGTTCGACAGACAGCCGGATGAGGACCCAAATAACCACTTGTCTAATTTTTTGGAAATTTGCGATACTTTTAAGATTAATGGCGTCACTGATGAAGCCATTCATTTGTGCCTTTGTCCCTTCTCCCTTAAGTCCAAGGCTAAGGAGTGGCTGGTCTCCCTCCCGCGGGGATCCATCACGACCTGGGCGGAGTTGGCAGATAAATTCCTTACTAAATATTTTCCGCCCGCAAAAACTGCAAGATTGCGGGCGGACATATCCTCCTTTATGCAAATCGACTCCGAGTCTCTTTATGAGACTTGGGAGCATTTTAAGGAATTTCTTCGCTGGTGCCGGCACCACACGCTGCCAACGTGGTTGCAGGTACAAATTTTTTATAATTGACTGAAGAGCTAGACGCATCAAATGATTGACGCGGCTGCCAGGGGCACTCCGAATAATAAGACCCCCGAGGCCGCCCTTGCTCTTTTCGAGGAAATGGATATGAATGCCTATCAATGGAATGTCCCGCGGGCGCGCCATAAGCAGGCGGGGCTTTATAAAGTGGATGCCACTGCTCAGCTAGCCCTTCAAGTCGAAAGGCAAACTAAGCAGGTGGCGGAGATGTCTGTTGACTCCTCCACTCCGCCTTGTTTTCTTCCCCCCTCTAACGTCTGCGTGGTCGATGAGTTCGTGGACTACATGGGGAATCCGGTGCGTCTCTCCTTTCAAAACAACCCTTATAGTAGCCACTATAATCCGGGTTGGAGGAACAACCCGAATTTCTCATGGAGTAACCTGAATAACGCGCAGTGCCCTCCTCCCCCTCCTTTTGCGCCCACGTTTCCTTCTCCCCCTCCTATGAAGCCGTCCCCAGTGGAGGAAAATTTTAATCATTATGTCGTGTCCAACGAGTCAAATATCCGGAACATCACCGGATCGCTTAAAAATTTAGAAATATAGGTTGGACAGCTGGCGCGACTTATGTCGGAACGCGCTCTAGGGGCACTGCCAGGGAATATAGAACCCAATCCAAGGGGGAATGCCAACACTATAACCCTCCGTTGTGGTAAGGAGGTGGTCGATCCAAAACGAATCGATCCTCAGGTACATATTTCACCTCCGACCCCTCTTCCCTCTTCTTCGATTACGCAGCCCTTACCGATTTTAAACGACAAAACTATTTTAAACAAGGCGTTGCCCTACCCGCATAAGTTAGATAACGAGCGAGTGAACGCGCAATATGAAAAATTTATTTTATTACTTTAACAAATTCATATTAATGTTCCTTTTTGCGAGGCCATCTCGCAAATGCCTAAGTATGCAAAATTTTTAAAAGAGCTTCTTTCTAACAAACGAAAACTTGAAGTTGTTTCGCATATTTCTCTTAACGTTGTCTGCTCGATGGCTCTTACTAATAAGTTACCCTCGAAACAAAATGACCCGGGACGGTTTTCCATCCCGTGCCTTTTTGGCGATGTATTAGTGAAATACGCCTTGGCAGACTTAGGCACGAGCAATAATTTGATGTCGTTCTCGCTCTTCCTGCGATTAGGTTTGGGTACTCCTGCTCCTACCAATATGCGCATCCAACTAGCGGATCGCTCGATTAGGTTCCCCATCGTGGTAGTTGAGGATGTCCTTGTCCGAGTAGACAAGTTCACCTTCCCGGTGGACTTCGTCATCTTAGACATCGAGGAAGACGCCCATGTACCAATAATACTTGGTCGCCCTTTCCTCGCAACCTCACGTGCGCTAATCGATATTAGTAACGGTCATCTTCTCCTTCGGGTAGGAGACGACCAAGTTACTTTTTCTATTAACCCCTCAATGGATGACTCGTCACCGAGTGACGATTTCTTCTACTCTTTAGATTCTTTTTATGGAGATTGTTCTTCTCCGGTTTTCGAGTCCGAGTTCTTAAACGAAGATATTTTTTCACTCGAAAATTTTTATTGCGATGAGGAAGCGTCTACGGATTTGCCTTTTGAACCAATTGGTTCAAAAGACGTTAGCACTAAAACCTCGCTAGAAGAACCGCCCACCCTAGATCTCAAACCATTACCCGAATCCCTCAAATACGCCTTTTTGGGGAAAAATGGTACACTCCCGATAATCATTTCTTCGCATTTAAGCGATTCGGAGACCTCCGATTTATTGGAGGTTTTGCTTAAACATCGCCACGCATTTGCGTGGAAAATTTCTGACCTTAAGGGGATTAACCCTTCTTTCTGCACTCATAAAATTTTCTTAAACGATAATTGCCGCAAAACCATTCAGCCACAGCGACGTCTTAACCCAAACATGAAAGACGTCGTAAAAGCTGAGATAATTAAATTATTAGATGCGGGGATTATTTATCCCATTTCTGATAGTGCATGGGTTAGTCCCATTCATGTCGTGCCCAAGAAGGGCGGTCTAACTGTAGTGGTGAATGAGCACAACGAGCTCGTCCCAACTCGTACTGTTACGGGTTGGCGTGTGTGCATCGATTATCGCAAACTTAATGATGCCACCCGCAAGGACCATTTCCCACTACCGTTCCTTGACCAGATTCTCGAGCGTCTTTTCAGTCATCCATTTTATTATTTTCTCGACGGTATATCAGGGTTTTTCCAAATCCCCATTTCCCCCGAAGACCAAGAGAAAATGACTTTTACTTGCCCCTTTGGCACCTTCGCCTATCGAAGAATGCCATTTGGCCTCTGCAATGCGCCAGCTACATTCCAAAGATGTATGCTAGAAATCTTTGGCGAGCTAGTGGAAGATATTATGGAAGTATTTATGGATGACTTTTCTGTATTCTGATGCTCATTCCCGGATTGTCTTCGTAATCTTGAGCGTGTCCTCCAGCGATGCGAGGACACGCATCTTGTTTTAAATTGGGAGAAGTGCAACTTTATGGTTCGAGGAGGTTAGGTCCTCGGCCATAAGATTTCGATTAAGGGGATAGAGGTCGATAAGGCCAAAGTAGAAATCATAGAAAAACTTCCTCAGCCGACTAACATAAAAACTATTAGGAGTTTCTTAGGCCACGCGGGCTTTTACAGGCACTTCATTCAAGATTTTTCAAAAATAACAAAGCCGCTTACTCACCTCTTGGAAAAGGAATCACCTTTTGTCTTTACTAGCGATTGCGAGTCTGCCTTTAATTTTATAAAACAAAAACTTATCAATTCTCCAATTCTAGTGGCCCCTAATTGGTCCCTTCCGTTCGAAATCATGTTCGACGCAAGTGATATTGCCTTAGGTGCCATTCTTGGCCAGCGCATAGAAAAACATTTTCATCCTATTTACTACGCTAGCAAGACGCTCACTTCCGCACAAGTGAATTACGCGATGACGGAAAAGGAACTCTTAGCCGTCATTTTCGTTTTCGATAAGTTTCGCTCGTACCTTACGCTATCTAAAGTTATCGTTTTTACCGATCACTCCGCCCTTAAGTATTTACTAGCCAAAACCGACGCAAAGCCCCGCCTTCTTCGATGGATTCTCCTACTTCAAGAATTTGACTTGGAGATCCGAGATAAGAAGGGCGCGGAAAATCTTGCGGCAGACCACCTCTCCCGTTTAGAAAATCCTGTTGCGGAAGCGCTCGTCGAATCTGACATAAATGACAGATTCCCTGAAGAACGCCTTCTTGCCATTAGTTCGTCGTCGTCATCTTCTCCTTGGTTCGCGGATTTTGCGAACTACTTAGTCACGCGGGTACTTCCAAAAGATTTTTCAAGTCATCAAAAGAAGAAATTCTTTTCTAACTTGAAAATTTTCTTTTGGGAAGACCTTTTCCGTATCTGCACGGACCAAGCGGTTCGAAGATGCGTCGCGGGTGTGGAGTGCACGCAAATATTGAGGCACTGCCACGAGGGTCCAGCTGGGGGGCACTATCAAGCCAACCGGACCGCTAGGAAGGCGCTAGAGGCGGGCTACTTTTGGCCCACTCTCTTCAAAGACGCGCACAATTTTGTGCGCGCATGCGATAGCTGTCAGCGGTCGGGTAACATCTCCGAAATATGTTACGCGCACAATTTTTTGTCGAGACGAGATGCCCCAAAATATGTTCTTAGAATGCGAAGTCTTCGATTTGTGGGGCATAGATTTTGTAGGCCCCCTACCTCCTTCTTACAAAAATACGTATATTTTAGTTGCGGTCGACTACGAATCGAGGTGGGCGGAAGCGCAAGCTCTCCCCACTAACGATGCGCGAGTCGTCGTTACATTTCTAAAAAAATTATTTTCTCGCTTTGGCACACCTCGAGCTATTGTTAGCGATAGGGGAACGCATTTCTGTAACGCTCTAATGGCTAAGAAGTTAGCTAAATACGGAGTCACACACAAACTTGCCACCCCCTACCACCCGCAAACAAGTGGCCAAGTTGAGGTAGTAAATCGAGAGATAAAACGCATAATATAAAAAACTATTTCACTTAATAGGAAAGATTGGTCCTCCAAGCTTGACGACGCGTTATGGGCGTATCGAACGGCATACAAAACCACTACCGGCTGTACTCCGTTTCGATTAGTCTATGGCAAAGCATGGCATTTACCCGTAGAACTAGAGCACCGCGCACTTTGGGCATTAAAACTTTTAAATCTCGACGCTAACTTAGCCGCTCAGAATAGAAAACTACAACTAAACGAGCTCGATGAATGGCGTGCGAACGCTTACGAGAGCAATAAGTTCTATAAGGAGCGTTCTAAATTATATCACGATCGAAAAATTAAAACCCCCAAAAATTTTTCTCCGGGCGATCTTGTCCTTCTTTATAATTCTCGTCTTAAACCTTTTCCTGACAAACTCAAATCTCGTTGGTCCGGTCCCTTCTTAGTTGAAGAAGTTTTTCCATATGGGACCGTACTCGTCTCCCACCCAGAAAAAGGCTCGTTTAAGGTGAACGGTCATTGGTTAAAGACTTACATAGCAGGCGACCCAGTGATCGAGTATAGCGAAACCTTATCCCTCCTCGACTTATAAACCTGCCTATATAGTCAAGCTACGTGACTATAAACAAAGCGCTTCTGGGAGGATCCCCACGCTTATCTTTTTTACGTCTTTATTTATCATGTTTTCTATTTTTCTAAATAACTACAGAGTTTCTAATGGGCTTCCCCGAGCGCGGATATGGGACTTTTTCTGCCCCCCTCTTTCTTTCTTTTTTTGTACATATCGCTGTTATTTTGTTCCTCATACTTAGCATACAATACTGGGGACAATGTTGGAACTAAGTGTGGGGGTGTTTTCGTATTTTCGTACTTTCTTTTTCTGCACCTTTATTTTCCACATTTCATTTCAAAAAAAAAACTAACTAAAAAATAAAAATATTAAAAATAAACTTCAAAAAAAAAATTAGAAGAACAATATTTCAAAATATATATATATATATGTATAAAACACAAAAAAAACAAAAAAAAAATTTTGAAGTTTTATTTTTGAAACTTTGACTTTTTTTTAACTCGATCCGCGAGATCCGGCTCATCGAGCCATCCACATAACGAGTCATCTCGTTACAACCTAGTTTATATTTTTGTAAATATTTTTTGTAAATATTTTTTGTAAATATTCTTCCTCTTTCCCCTCTCCCTTTTTCTCTCTCATCCTTATAAATAACTTCTCTTTTTCTCATAAATTTTTGTAAATGGAATGAAATTTTTAAAAAAAATACAAAAAAAAAAATTCACAACTTAAAAATACAAAAAAAATCGCAAAACTCAAAAATCCAAAAAAAATAATTTTCACATTTTTCTTTCTTTAGTATGTATATATTAAAGAAATAAATACAAAAATACAAAAAAAAGATAATAACTTCAAAAATTCAAAAAAATAATATATATATATATATAATTTGTGAAACAAATAAATCAAATATATCATTCTTAAGTTTCTTGCTATCCAAAACTTTTGTTTTGAGTTTATTTATATGCGAATTTGATCAATTCTTTGTTCACTATTCGTTTGTTAATTATAGATTGAAAAATCTAAATAGTCGGGGTTAAGTTTTAAAGAATTTATTATACTTTATTAAAAATAGGGGACTCGCTTTAGGCACTACTTCTAATTTTTCATAGATAGGAGCACGTGTACTATGTTAGAAAATAACGACTATAGAATTCAATTATGCTTACTTTTAGCTTTCTAAAAAATTGGAACGTACAATTTAAAAAGGTTGCTCTCAAAATTTTTTTAATTAAAAATCCAGTTCTCTTCTCTCCCCTTACCTATCATTACCTACTCGGTATGATAAAATTTCCCCCCCTCCAAAAAAATAAAAAGATTTTATGTCAATGGGAATAAGATTTCGTTCCGTAAACATAGACACCCAATAATTTAAAAGATTATTTGTTATGGAGTAAGAGGATAAAATTCATTACTCCTATACATATACATTGGGTTAATTCTTATTATAAAGAAGAAAAAAAATTCATGTTAAGGAAAATAAGATTTCGTTTTCCTTTAACATCCAAATCAAAAAAAATTGGAGGTTCGAGAAAAAATTACCTCGCCTCAAAATCCAAGCATCTTCATAAACCAACATCAACCCCCCTTAGCCAATTTCATGACTCTAGAATTATTTCAAAAATCTTTTTGAGAGCATAATTTGTAAATTGTACTATTTCCGGTAAAACTCCTATAAGCTAAAGTTCATATAATTCCAAACTATTTTCTATTAATCTAACCAATACAAATATTGCTTTCTATTTGATTTCATCAAAAAGTCTTTTGGCCAAAACTTTTATCATGTTTAAATCATCTACATAATTTTAGGACTTAACTCTTATACCCTGTATATTTATTCAGATCTCTCTGATAATTAATTCAAGCGGAACTTAGAGTTTTTTATTATTCCTTATAAATTTACATCAAACTTTTGCTCTCGAATAACAAAAGCTTAAGTATGGGGGTATTTGATGAGTTGTAAATATACCTACTTTTATAGTATTTTTATTAAGTCGTTTTACTTTATTTTTACCTTTTTTGTTTGCTTTGTTTAATAAATATGCTTCTTTTTGTAAAAAAAATAATTCTAACTTATCTTTTTTTTTGTTTTCTGAAAAATTTCAGGAAAAGTCAAAATTTGACCTGTCACGCCTGTGACCATGCCCGACACGCCCGTGACAGGCACTCAACGCCATCAGCCAGTCGACACTCAACTATTTTACTATTCAACACTCAACGCCATCATATCACGCCCGTGTCCAAGACTCGTCACGCCCGTGTTCGATGTCGACACTCAACGCTTCATCAACTGTCAATGCTGCCGACATCGAGCTGCTAACCGTCCAAGTCACGCCCCCCCCCCCCCGACACGCCTGTGACCGCCACGTGTCACTTCAAGAAGCTTCTAGATCGTCGATCAGCGCTCAAAGCTCGTCGACCAATGCTCGACACGCCCTATATCACGTCCGTGACCATGCCTGTCACACCCGTGACCGCCACGTGTCACTCCCCGACCTTCCAGAATTACGCCAGCTCGTCGAGTTTGCCAAGTCAAAAACTCAACTGACCGACATGCCCCCTGTCACGCCCGTGACTAGGGCGTGTCAAACCCGAACTTTTTGTCTATAAATAAAAAAATTCTGTGAGGGCCAAGGGTTCAATTTTTTGAGCCAAACTTTGGTGTGTTTTGTGGGCTGCCTTGGTGCACTTCATTTCATGTAAGGAGACTTTCTCCCCCCCCCCCTTCTTATGTTTGTTTTAGCTTTTCCTTTTGCTTTGTAATAGTTTGTAATAGCTTAAATTATGAAAATAAAAATTGTTTTTCCCCTTTCTCTCTCTACATGGAATGAATGTGTATTTGGGTGCTTCACTTTCTTTCTCCTTATCCTCTTATTTTACTTAGTCCACCTCTTCATTCTAATTAGTGTAACTTGTAATTTTTAATGCTTTTAAGTGGTTGTCATGTTAATCTTTGTTCAAGTTGTCTTTATGCTAGGTTAGAATGAAAATGTTGTTTTTCTATGCTTTGTTCATTTTAATATTCTCCTTAGTTATCATGTTAGGTTTTATTCTAGGGTTTTATCAAAAAAATGAGCCGTTATAATGGACAAATTTAGTTTAAGTCTTATTTTTAAAGAATCAAAGTTGTATTGAAAACTTTCTAAAGGCTTATATTTTCATTCCTATAAAGTTGTAAAAGTGGTTTTAAAGTGTTTTTGTTTTTTTTACTTAGCTTTGCTTTAGGATTGTAAAACCTGTTTTGTTCCTTTAATTTTTCTTTTCACTTTTTACTCACTTCCACGAAATCCTATGGATGAAAATATAAACGTTTTAATTTTTCAACAACTTTGAATTCAACTTTGTTTTCAAAAACTTTTGCTTCAAACAATTTTTATTTCATCTTTTTTATTGTTTTTGGCAAGTTCTAAGGGTAGAAAAGTTATAGTTTTAATCTTTAGATAACTTTCATTTTGTGTTATTTTTATGTGTGTGTGAGTGTATGAGGGTAGATTTTCATTATGCTCTTTTAATTTCATGTTAGTGTGTGTGAGTGTAAGAGGATAGTTTTATTGCTTTCATTCTCCCGCCCACTCATTTGAGCCGGGACTCGCAATTTTATTACTTTATTCATTTATGTAGAGTGTGTGAGTTTTTGAGACTAACTTTTCATGCTTTCTTTTATGCTTTCTTTAATTATGTAGAGTGTGTGCGTGTGTGCATTTATTTCCGCTTACTCGTTAAGAGTTAAATGGCGCTTCGCTTTAATTTTCCGCCACTCATTTGAGTGGGATTTGTAATTTTCATTTTTTTTGTAACTTAGTTTCTTTTTATCTATGCATTTATTTCCTCCTACTCGTTAAGAGTTAAATGACGCATCGCTTTAATTTACCGCCTACTCAGTTTTTAGTAGGACTTGTTATTTACCGCTTACTCAGTTTTGAGTAGGACTTGCACTTGCATTTATTTCCCGCCTACTCATTTTAGTAGGACTTGCTTTATTTAATTTCTTTATGGTTTTGAAGTGTGCGTTAGTGCCTGAATCAATTAGCCTTCAATTTATCTAAATATCCTGTTTTTTTGTGTTTTCTCTTATAATTGTTTAGTACTTAATTTAAAACTCACGTTTCACTAAAAACCATAAAGCTGTCCCCATACCGATGAGTGGCTAATCTCTATTATCCTTCGGCATCGAAGAGCATTGGGAGAAATAAAATGATTTGAAATAATTAAAGAAATCTATTTTTATTTTAATTTAAGGACTTAAGGTTTGCCCCGGGTTAACGACGCATAGGACCACATAATTGATGTGTGGGCTCTATTTCTGTTATCCATACGCAATGCCGAGAGGCTGCACGTATGGACCGATCCCCCTTGGGTAAATAGAATTGCGTACATTCCCTCGAAAGAGGACGAGCATAGTTCTATCGGATTGGGTTCCCCACCCAATATCGGGGTTCTTAGCGTAAAGCCGGCATTAAGAGGAATCCTTCGTCGGTCTAACTATCGGTCGAATAGTCTTAATGTTCAGGTGAGCAATATTCCTAGAGATAAGTGCGCTCATATTTATGGAACCTCTACGGCCAAGTGCCTTTTATTAATTTAAAAACAAAGTTCAATAATTGTTAAGAATTATTTTAGTCTTAATCCGATTCGATGTCGAGCGTTAACCCGTCATCGAACTAACTTAGTAAAATTCAGCTCTCTTTCTTTCCGTTTTAGTTAAACTAAAAATCCCACCATACTGATAGTAAGATAATAGTCTTCCTGGAAGAGTAGATATAATCAACGCGCCCCGAGAACAATACGACCTCGGTATTCTCCCGAATACCGAGTACTATGCGATAGGTGCACTTGCCTCCTCTCATTAGAAAACTCGATCTTCTAACTTGGCCCGCAGAATCTGACCATTTCGAACCACCCACAGTCGGTCTATATTCTGCGGCCATCATTAGCACGACGCGATCCGCTCTCTACTCAGAGGTGAAAACGCTGAAGGAGGAGCTCGCGGCCTCCAATAGGGATCTCGCCTTGCAAAAAGTTGGAGTGGTAAGGATCTTCTTGCCTGTTGCACACTTACCGCACTTTACTCTTGCCCTGACCCCTTGTTATCTTGCAGGATGCCACAACTGTCGCCAATAATAACGCGCGCATTGCCCGCCTTGAGGATGAGAACCGACACATAAGGGCTCAGAATCAGTAGTGGATAGACTCTTTGTCCCCTCCTCCCTGGGGCGAGAAGAAGAAGGTTGTGTTGTATACACAGTATGAGATCAACCATATGATGCAGGAGCACGCCATCCTGGGAGCCAGGCATGCGCTCCAGATGATACAGGAGGCCGGCTTTCTAAACATTGAGGGAATGACGGTGACTATCTAGATCCTAATGTCAGCGCTCTTCCAGCCCGTTCTCGAGCCAACGGAAAGTTCGGATAAGGATTCTGGAGAGAGTGAGCACTCGGCCTCATTGTCTTGAGGCTCTCGCCCTTTTTCGCTTTCACTTGTACTTTTTTCTTTCGGGCCTTGCCCCCTTTTGTCAATGTAATGATTTTGATAAATTGAATACATTGTTATAAAAATTCTCATTTCTTCTCTTTATTCTTCCTGATGCCGAGCGACGTGGTACTTAGAAATGCACTCGACACGCGCTTCCGCTTAACCCAGGGCTGGAACATCTCGCGACCACTTATGCCGACTTTTCGCTTAGGATTAGACTTCGCGTTGTTCTCGCCCTTTAAGCCAACGTGCGTGCGAGTTCTCGGGCCTGCGAGAGAGAGCTCTTGGCACTCTCTCGCCATCTTGGGGTCTCCACAGACCCGAACCTGGGTCCCCTCGGCATTGAATTTCAAGCACTAGTGAAAGGATGAGGGGACACAACGGAAGGCGCTGATGAGAGGCTGCCCGAAGATGGCGTTGTAACTGCTGGGGGCATCCATAATGACGAACCTGCAGTTTCGGGACTGCTCTCCCCGAAGAACCCAAATAGAGGTATGTCTGAGTCCAACACCCTCTTGGCCTCCACCTTCAACGCGTCAAACACCTTCTTGAAGATGACATTGATGGAGCACCCGTTGTCGATGAGGATCCGATAAATGGTGAAATTTTCGAGCGCGGTCTGGATGACCAATGCGTCGTAGAAGGGATCCTCATGATCCTACATGTCATCCCTTGAGAATATGATCTTCTCCTCCGGGGGTG
The DNA here is from genome assembly GCA_039513925.1 of Platanthera zijinensis. Lineage (NCBI taxonomy): Eukaryota > Viridiplantae > Streptophyta > Magnoliopsida > Asparagales > Orchidaceae > Platanthera > Platanthera zijinensis. Next base: position 125,738,114 of record CM077089.1, on the reverse strand, counting down.
GGGTTTTGGATGTGGAGTAATGCTCTGGTGGTACATGGTGTGGAGACTTGCCTTCTAGGAAGCCTCGACCCCCACCCCCCATGGATCACTTTGATTACTCCGTGTGCCCCAACATCAGCCCAGTCCTCACACCTGTCCTCCTCTGCCAGAGGCAGGACTTCTTCAATCTACACTCCCTGGCGGTCTTGCTGTTGTGGCTCCCTGTTTCCTCTCATCTCGAGGAACTCCGGGCACGTGGCTGTAGTATGCCACTCCTCCTAATGGAAGTCACAATAGGGTAACTCCACCCTGACTTCCCTCTTCCTCCTCTACTGACCCCTCCTCCTCTACATGGCTATCATCATAGCCTGATGCTGATCAGGGACAGGGGATCTCTGCCCCTGTCTCTAGCTTGGGGGTGGAACTGACCCTGGCCCCTTAGGGGTTATATCCTCCATGGAAACCCCTCTACTGGCCCTGATCATGCCACTCATGCTGCCTCCAGCTGAGCCGATTATTTTGCTCTTGGAGCCCCCACCTCGGCTGCTGCTGCTACAACTTCTATTGCTACTGCTGCTGCTGCTATTCCCGCTGCTGGGGTTAAGCTCTCCTAGTGTCCTGACCCCGGCCTCCTCCTGGCCCCTTCTCCTCCTCTATGGCCCACCTGGCCAGCTTCCTTGTGAACTCGAAGTTTGATGCCTCCCCCTCGACTTCCCTTGCCGCCCACTCCATTAGATCCTCGTAGAAGAGAGGTGGCACCCTCTTCAGCTCCATCTCAAAGAAACCTTATTGCAGCCCCAAGGTAAAGGCCATCATCAGGGTATGCACTAGCATCTCCTCCTAAGTCACCTCCTCCTGGAACCGGTCCATGTAGCTCCCCTGGGTCTTGTTCACTGCTTGCTTAATGTGGAATAGGGACTCCGACTCCTTCCTCTTCTTGGAGGTGGTGAACCTCAACATGAACCCCCGTAGCATGTCCTCGAAGAAGTAGATTGAGTTGGTCGGCAGCTGGTGGAACCACTCTCTCGCCTTCTCCTTGAGAGTGATGGTGAAGAGTCTGCACTTGAAGGCATCAGGCATTTGCCTTATCAAAACTACATCCTTGAACCACTGGATGTGTTGGACCATGTCATCCTTCCTAGTGTAGTAGGACATCTCCGGCTCCCTCAACCCCTCTGGAACTAAGGCAGAAGAAAAAAACTCGCTGAATGGGCAGCCTCCCCCTGCTAGTCGAGCCGGAGGGTCTCGCACCCCCATCTCGCCGAACCAGCCTCCACTCGCCGACCCGGGGAAGAGCACTCACCCCTGGATATCTCGCCCACTGCCTTCCTCCATTACCTTTTCCTAGGTCGCCGAGCTGGGGCATCCTCGCATAGATTCGGGGCGGTACCAACTAGGACAGCTGATGTTGAGCACTCGGCACGCATGTCGAGTGCGAACTTGACAAGGATGATCACCTCTTGCCTGAACTCCTCAAACATCCTCACCGTGGCGAGAGGGAAAGGGGGTGGCGATTCGGCCCTGTCTGAACCTTTCCCTTCTCCTCCAATCATCGAGCCTGTTGAAGATTTTCTATGCTGACCACAATCCATGCTCACCGCACCAAAAATTTTGAAACCAAAAACTCAGTCTCTGTGGAGTTCACCCTTGGGGAAGGGGTGATCGCACACTTACTTCTCTCTCGCGAGCCAAACAACTAAGGAAAAAGAATAAGGAACATACCCAAGGGCTTGGCGCGGAGGACCCACCATACACTCGGAAGATCTTAGTGCGCTTCCCCTCCCTAGCTAAATACCGAGCTAAGGATACCTCAAAAAGTGCTAGAAGACCGGGACATAAGTAAGCCTCCCTTCTAAGGTACCCCCTTGGGTCTATTCATAGATTCCTGAAAACGACCTGCAAATAGCCAACCTCTGTTGTTCAAAATGGCTAGACGCAGTCCAAATTTGCATGCCAACAGCATAACTCCGTTGTTCTGAGTGGCTAAATGCAGATCTATGAGGTAATCCAGGTAACTTTGCCTCGGGACCCCGCTGGGCGAATGATCTATGAGAACACCACTCAGCTGAAGGGGCGAATGTCGGGAGCACAATGCATTCGCTGCCTTGAAGATCTCTGAAGGGCGAGTGCCCTACTGGGCGGCCACTCACCTAACTTGGCGGTGGCCTTGCTTGCATGTTGAGGCACGAGATCTTAGGAGAGTGCTGGATTAAGATTGCATTCGTTGAATGGATAAACAATTCCTTCTTAGGTCGCACAAATGCACCTCTTTAGGACCTGGGCGGGTGCAGGCCAAACTGCCTCACTCGCACATCTAATGGGGTCCACTCATCGAATATGGGGTTATACACCACCATTGTTGGAGCTTCGGAGCTCCGATTCATAAGCCGATTTCAGATCCGCGATGGAAAGTCCATTGCGGTCATTCTCATTCGGATAGTTACTCCTCCATAGTGCTGAAATGAACGTCAATGGTAACGATCTTCCATCTTGGACATGTGATATCCTCTATTTTGTTATATTTAGATAGATGCTCCACGAGCACGTGGAGGCGAGCCTACCAATGGGATGATCGGTTGTATCCCCAGTAACTTTGCATTTAGAATCTAGAATTGAAGTACGGAAAAGGCATGATGTGTGAAGCCCATACGAAAAGGTTGGTCTAGATTGGTGATGATTGTTTTGTATGCCGAAGAATTCTCCATGGTAAACATGCAATTGACGGAGTCATGGGGTGTGCAGGTTGCTGTAGAGAGAGTACTGGAGTAGGTCTCCAGGAAAATGCCCGTTTTGGTGAAGAAATGATAGTTTGTCCCATACCCGCGGCAGTAGTGCTATTGGCGGCGGTATCTCCTAGTGAGCAATGATTGTGAGGAATGTGCCTTGGAGACTTGAGGTTCATTGTGTTGAACTAAGAGCCCGAAGTCCCTAACTTTGGTGGTCGTGAGTGCCAGCCTTGGAATGTAACGTAGTTATGTATGTTTGGTATTACGAGAAAGGGGAAGCTAACCCGCATCGTTGTCATTAATTAGCACGGCCATCTAAGAAATGGGAAAGAGTTGAATTATACCTACACTATGTCGTTCAGCTAAATAGACCTAAAGTACGTGGTAGTTGTCATTGGCATAGCAGCGAGTCATGGCTTTAGGCCAGGCTAGTAATTATCAGGTGAGACAATCCAGTCTAGGACTGAGGACGGTGCTAGGAATCATGGATATCCCTGTGTTGGTTCTTTGACACCAATGATTGTCGTGATGTCAATGAAGGAACCCTGGGTGATCTGGTATGCCGATAATGTGCCCTGAGTGCATGGTACGCCTGGCCGGTCGTGCAATCGTCTGCGTTGGTTGGTGCTTAAGTTACACTTCTGTGTATATTGTGAGCATGCTAATTGCTGCAGGGAAGGTGCACCGCCGCTCAGGGTGAGGGGCGGGGTCGTTAAAATTTGGTCAGTTAATACTGACCATTGCTTTGTTTGTCGTCGTTGGGGTGGAATGCTTTTGTGCAGGTACAACTGATCCAAGTGGGAAGTAGTGGGCGGAAGTCCTATATGTTAGGCTGGCCCTCGAAGTCCAAGCAAAGCGTATCCTTTACTATTTCATGTATGATCGGCCTGTGTGCCAATGTCTGTAAAACACTTTTGATTGAAAAAATTGTTATAAGGCCTTAACGTTTTGTGTATTTGGTTCCTATTTTACGGTTAGTGGGATTCCTGTGTTTGGGTTCCAAGTAATTTAATTACTTCTGCTAGAATGCACTTTGAGTTAGGATGCCTTAACATTATGGTTTCAATGCGTAACTCCACTAACTGTCCGTGAAATATGGCGTGGAGCCCCAGCCGGACCTTCTGTTATATTCTAGCTGATGGATGGGCGTGTTACAATTTCATATCAAAGCACGGTTTAGATTCTCGGACCTGTGGGTTATGGTCCTACCACACTTCCACTGCACTGTCGTTATAACATGAAAGAACCCATTAATGTCTACTTAGGAATAAAAATACACATGTTTGAGAAAATTACATGTTCTTATAATTGCTTTTTAGCATTATGTTTGGTTGCTTAATTATGCGTTTCACGATTATAGGCAACCAGAAGTGGTGCGGGGCAGTCGGAACCCCAGCATTCCATGGAGAGTCATGCACCAACTGAGGTGCCTATACCTACTCTGTTTGTGGAAACGGTTTGGTTGATAGCTGATGTGTTCTTCGCAATGATCAATGCCTGACATGAAAAGAATGAGCAGCGCCCTGTCCCTGTGATGGATGCAATGCCGGTTGGTGGAAATGTTATGCAACTTCTATTGGCGGAGTTGGCTCGATCATTGGGGGTAGATTTGGCAAAATTCCACCAGATGCCAGAGCTTAAAGTCTCGAACTTTTCAAAGTCTGGGTATCCAAAGGTGGAATAAGAGGTCCAAATCAGCTGGGTCGGTTTCATCATATGTTGTTTCTGGGTCAAAGATTGGTCGAGGAGGCCTAATTGTTTGCTATAATTATGGCAAGCCGGGTCTAGCCCTAGAATGTCGTAGTGGTTTTCCAAAGACAAAGAAATCTAGGTCTGGAGCAACTACAAGAAGAGTTCCACGTACCTGTTATATTTGTCGTCAAGAGGGTCATTATGCCAAGGAGTGTCCCAATGGTGTCCTCCAAAGACGGAGAAAGAAGCTGGAGCAGTTATAGGTAGGTGTCTACTTACTTGCTACACATGTTTAAAAAAGGGACATTGTGCTCGAGACTGTCGCAGTGGCCCTCCAGCGATGGAAAAATAAAATAACATTACGAGTATGAATAAGGAAGTAGCTGTAATAGACTACTGTACTTTTAGTAAGAATGTATGTTTATATGCACAAACTTGGTTCGAACCTATTGTTTACAAGGCCGATAAGAACCCTTTTAATTGGGCACATCGTATCCTTTTTGTCCTTTGACTTGTGTTATTTCTCACAATGCTTTTATTCGAACTAAAATATGAGATTGATATAACACTATCGTAAGGGTAAAGGGTGAACACGGGTTGAGACTTTTGTGTTAATGTGTGAATAAGAAGTCATAACTTTGGGTACGAAGCATTTGTGTTGTTGATATTGGAGTCTGGTGTAATATTTGGCATGGACTGGCTATCGAAGCAGCGTGCTTGTATTGATTGCAACTTAAAGGAAGTCATACTAGGGCAAAACACTGAACGCAAGACTAAGTTCGTGAGTATGCTAGGATCGAGCAAGATGCTGATGTCTGCTCTTCAAGTAGTCGAGGCAGTTCTTAAGGGTGCGGAGTTATTCTTCACTCTAGTAGAGGCTTCTAAGCCCAAGCCCGGTTTGATTAGTATTCTCGTGGTATCGGAGTTTGTTGATATTTTCCCTGAAGATCTCCCTAGAGCCCCGCCTCAGAGAGAGATTGATTTCTCCATTGAGCTAGTGTCAGGTGTCAAGCCTGTATCACGATATCCATACCGTTTAGCACCGAGAAATCCATATCTCCCAGGATCAAACCTTGGTCTACCAGATTTACGTGGAACTTGTGTTACCTGAGCAGGCTCTCCAACTACAACAACTTATAGTCCTGGCTTAAGTAACAATTTCGATTCATTTAGAGTTTGTGGTTCTTGAAATACTTCAAGTTTTACCCTGGTAGTCTTTCTACTTGAGAAATCTTTCTCAAGAAAGGTACCAGTCCTCGTGATAAATACTTTGCTCTCGAACGGTAGGTAGAAATAGTACCCTTTTATTTCCTTAGGATACCCCACAAGATAACACTTATTTAACTTGGGTTCTAGCTTATCAGGCATTTGACGTCTTACGTAAGCCTCACTGCCCCAAATATTAATAAATGACATACTAGGATGCTTCCCAGTCCATATCTCATATGGTGTCTTTAGAACCGCTTTTATTGGAGCACGATTTAGTGTAAAAGCAGAAGTTTCTATAGCAAACCCCCAAAAGGAAACAGACAGGTCTGCATGACTCATCATCGACCATACCATATCTAACAGAGTATGATTCCTCTGCTCAGACACACCATTAGGCTATAGTATTCTAGGTGGAGTGAGTTGTGGTACAATACCACACTCTTTCAGATGATCATGAAACTCATGACTTAAGTATTCGCCACCTTGATCAGATCGGAGTGCTTTAACCTTCTTACCCAGTTGGTTCTATACTTCATTCTTAAACACTATGAACTTTTCAAAGATCACAGATTTGCACTTCATAAGATACACGTATCCTTATCTACTGAAATCATCAGTAAATGTAACAAAGTAGAAATACCCACCTCTAGCAATATAACTCATGGGTCCACATACATCACTATGTACTATACCCAAGAGATCATCAGCCCTCTCATTGAAACCAGTTAAAGGGGAATTAGTCATCTTGCCTAACAAACAAAATTCACATCTCTCAAATGATTCATAATCAAATGAGTCTAATAGTCCACCTCTATGAAGCTTAGAAATGCATTTCTCATTTATATGGCCCAAATGACAATGTCAAAGGTACGTAGGGTTCGAGTCATTTATTTTTAGTCTTTTAGTATTTTCTATATTATAGATATGATGGTCTAAGTTCAAAACATACAAACAATTAAACATTTGGGTTATACCATAACAAACATCATTCTTAAATATATAACAACAATTATTCTTAATAACAAAAGAAAATCCAATCATGTCCAAGCATGAAATAGATATAATGTTTCTAGTTATAGAAGAAACATAATAGCAATTATCAAGTTCAATTACAAGCCCACTAGGCAAAGAAAGATGGTAAACACCCATGGCGACAATAACTCTTACTACATTTCCAACACGTAGGTCCACCTCCCCTTTACACAGCATTCTTCTCCTTCCCAGTTCTTGCACATTTATACAAATGTGAGAATCACATCCAATATCTAATACCCGGGATGAATGAGCAGAAAGGTTTATCTCTATAACATAGATACTTGAAGAGGAATTCATACCTCCCTTCATCTTTTGCAGACCCTCAATGTACAAAGGACAATTCCTACTCTAATGACAAGCCATGCCATAGTGGTGGCATTTCCCATCTTTCACCAAGCCCTCTTCTTCAGTGTTGAAAAATTGGGCTCCAGAGTAGACTTAGGTCCTACCTTCATCTTCTTGAAGACCTTGTCCTTGCCATTGCCTATATGAACAATCAGTATGGGGAGAACATGCTTGGATTTCTTTATATTGATCTCGGTAGTTCTCAACATGCCTAGGAGCACGGGCAGTGTCTTGTCTATTTCATTCATATTATAATTCAAGACAAACTGCTCATAACTGTCCGACAGCATTTGTAGGATCAGGTCTGTGGCCAACCCTTGGCCCAGAGGAACGTCTAGTCTCTCAAAGTTCTTGATATACCCAATCATCTTGAGTACGTGAGTCCCTACTAGGTCCCGAGCTCCCATCTTACACTAGACCAATTCCTTAGTGACATCAAACCTCTCTTGACGAGCTTGCCCTTGAAACATTTTCTTGATGTGCTCCTCAATTTACTTGCAACCCATATTCTCATGTTGCTTTTGGAGCTCAGAGTTCATGGTTGCCAGCATGAGATATTCGATATCTAAGGAGTCATCAAGATACTTCTTATAAGCATCCTTATCATAACGAGATGCATTCCCGATAGGCTCTTAAGGGGATTCCTCTTCCAAAATATAGAGTTTGTGCTCTTGCCTGAGAACAATTCTCAGGTTCCTATACCAGTCTGAGAGGACTTAGCGCAACCACTCGCACCAAAAGCCCGGACTGTTGGAGAGGGTGCTACTTAATTTTTTTATATAAGTAGCAGAGCGCCACGGGTCAAGTGAAGGAACGCCGGACCCAACAATCCCCCCCCCCCCGGCGTCCAGCACAACCTGTCGGCTCAGAGGTGGAGTTACCACATGGCCCACACGGCTCAGAGGTGGGGTTACCACATGTCCACGGTTGCCTGATCCACCGGACCCACACATGTAGAAGGGAAAAATCAGGATTTAATAGCGCCCCCCGGTCTTGAACCCGTGACCTCCTCTGATACCAATTGAGAGGACTTAGCGCAAACACTCGCACCAAAAGCCCAGGCTGTTGGAGAGGGTGCTACTTAATTTTTTTTATATAAGTAGCAGAGCGCCACGGGTCAAGTGAAGGAACACCGGACCCAACACAGTCCAAATAATTAGTCCTACTCAACTTTTCCTTCTCAAGGATGGCTTTGAGGGATAGGGTGGAGTGCGAATCACTTGTAACGTCCCAATTCGCGCTAGGCCCCTTGATTGCGTATTTGAGTCTAGGGGGCTGTGGTGAGCCCAATGGGGGTGTGGGGGAGCAGGTGCGAACGTACGGGAAATGAGGAAAACAAGGCAAAATGGCATTTCTGGCTGACACGGGTATGGACACGGCCGTGTCCATACCCGTGTGCCTCATAAAATTAGGCTTACCAGTCAGAGAGGTACACGGGTATTGGGACACGGGCGTGTCCCTACCCGTGTGCCGAGGACACGGGTCGAGACACGGCCGTGTCTCTACCCGTGTGCCGCAACCCCGACCCGGCAGAAAGACGTTCTGGGATGAACACGGCCCTAAACACGGCAGGCGACACGGCCGTGTCACCTGCACACGGGTAGGAACACGGCCGTGTGCCTACCCGTGTCTGCGGTGTATAAAAAGGAAAAAGTTGTGAAACCCTAGCATTCATTCCCCTTTCTTCTGCCCCGAAATTTCTGAGAGAGTTCTTGGCTGGAGGAGGAGGAAGGAGCTTGCCGGAGCCATCCTTGGAGGAATCAAAACGCCGCCGCCGTCAAGGGAAAAACAATGCCGCCGCGAAGGAGTGCGAGGCTCATGGCCGGCCATGGTGGTACCGCTGGACTTGAGGTGAGCTTTCTCCCCTCTCCCTTGGTGCTAGATCTATAGTTATTTTAGGAGAGACATCGACTCCATAGAGTCTTGATGGTGAGGAGGAGAGTTCTTAGGATAAGCCATGCCTAGGTTTTCTAGGCTTAGTCTCCCTCAACCTTCTCATCATTCAAAGTGGAGATGAGAGGGGTTTTTGTTGAGGGTTTGGCTTTGAAAGGAGAAATAAGGTTGGGTGTGATTTCTGGAGAAGTTTATGCGAGGTCGTTGCAAGGAAGAAGATGAACGGATGCCGTTCATCTCGCCTTAAGATGCGTGCAGAAATCTGATTTCTGCACGCAGCGACCTTCGTGGCCAATTTCGGAGGTGTTCTGGCCAGATCTGGGTGATCGACTCAACACAAAAGTCGTAGCCCTTGAAATTACCTTTCCAACGAGTGGTTGCTCGTTTCCATGCGATACCTGTAGCCACGGGAAAGCTGGTTCGAGTCCGCTGCGTTCGGAAAATTCCTGTACAGGAAACTGTTTCCTGTACGTATTCGAGTTGAATTTCTGGTATGTTGCGACCAGATCTGGGCGATTGACTCAACACGAAAGTCGTAGCCCTCGCGAATACCTTTCCAACGAGGGGTTGTGCATTGAGATCGGATTCCTGTAGCTCCGGGAATCCTAGTTTTAGTATCAGGCTATCCTATGTTAATGCACTTGTTATTTTATAATGCTAGCACTCTTGCAATGGTTGTGATTTGCTCATTTGTTGTCTTGCTCCCATATATCTATAATGTTGTTGTTACTATAATTTAGCATGGTTACTCATTTGGTTGTGTAATAAGGTATAACCATGTATTGGTAGAGAAATGGATTGGATGGGAAGGCTAGATATTAGGAGTTGAGATTGGTATAGGATATATTTATACAATTTGGTGTTGAACATATCTATTATGCGTAGTGTTGAGGAGAATTTATTGAATAGGTGGGCGTGAAAATGATGAACACTATGTGAGGAGTATTTTGTAACCGTAATCCGAGCCCAAGGGGTTATTAATAACCGATGCTTAGAGTTGAAGTCTCCCTACGGGTAGCATCGAGTGAGTTGTTTTGGGGCATGTAATGTGCGACGATTCATCGTGTCGCGATATTGAGATAATGACTGTGGCAGGTCTACGGGTTCGCCAGTCGTCACACCGATGGGAGCCAATGGGTAGACCTTGGGCGGTAGGGTTAGATACTTGGTGTCCATAAACCGAGATCTCCTCCGCGCCATGAGAATGGTTGGGCTTGCACCTCGTGCGTTTCCGAGGTTCCATCCGGTTCGAAATCAAAGGCCAGGTTGGGCTGTGTTCTTGGTGCACATTTACCCAAGACCCCTTCTGAGCCATAGTACGCATGTGAGCTCCGCTGTTGTGTTCTTAGCGTTGAGGCGTACGGGGACCTAGGATAGGTAGTGTGATACCACCTAGTAGTGGAGACGCCCGCTCCACTGTCGCCGTCTGGCCACGACGGACGACGCCTGAGAGGTTAGCTACCTGCTCGAAAAGTGGGAACTTCAAGTCTGTGTCGACATAGCAACTTGCATGTGCGTGCGCATGATTCGGTCATACCATAACATTCATATCATGTCATTCATTGCATACACAAGATCCTCATCGTATAAGTTTGTATGGGCACTCCTATACGATGAGTTACTTTATTGTTAAGCCGATCCTTAACTTATAAGTTTGTATGGGCACTCTTATAAGTTAAGTTACTATTCTGATTACTTATACCTGCTGTCATATATATAGATATTTGTAGAACTGCTAGTTGTGTAGCGTAGTTTATACTCCACTATATTTACAGTCACCTGCTTGTTTACTTGCTTATATATATATATACATATTGTACCTTTGTTCCTTTCTCCTCCCGGTGCCGAGGAGTCGCCGGGGGAGCGGATGTGAAGCCACTTAGTCTTATGACTAACGGTTGCTACGTCTTCCTTTTTAGGAGGAAACCCCGCAGGTAGAGCAGCGACGGACTATGCAGCAGGACAGCCAGGCCCGGACGATAGGACCTGAGGTGGTGGTGCCATCGGCACCGTCAGTGACAGTCGTGAGTGTTTTCATGTAGCCGTTTGGCAAAACATTTCTAGACTCTTGTTCTTTTGTACAAGCCTGTTGTGCTTGTTTTCTTCCGCTACTTTTGGACTTAAACTTAGCTGTGAACTGAACTGCTTTTGCTTTTACTTTTCTGTTATGGTTGGGTTGGCATAATTGTTGTGATATGGATTGTAGCCGGCGGAATAGGCGTCTTGTAGTAAAGGCTAACCCGTGTGTTAGTGCTACCGCAAGGCGGCTATTTCGGGCATAAGACTCCCCTCGTGCCGTGTGTTGTGTTCCGGGAGGGGGGTCTTACAAATAGTATCAGACTTAGCCGATCTTGAACTAGAGCAGTCATGTAACAATGTAACAATGGGCCACTCCCGTTCGATTAGTCGGTTTGGGGACAAACCGACTTAGCGGAAGCAGTGGTGTGCCCATATGTAATTCACACTATGTTGTCCAACTTTGACATTAGTTTTAGCCAACCTGACCCTAGTTTGTACCATGCGTACAGGTTCCAGCGCAGGTGGAGCCGGTTGGGGGCACTCCTACCCCTTCCGTCCCTTCACAGTTCCAGCAGTCGGAACTGGGACAAACGCTGTCAGCCATATTGGATGCATTTAAATCCCAACAAGCTCCGGTGCAACAACAAGCGCCAGGCTCCAACTGGTTGAGCACCTTCCGTGCCCTGTCCCCTCCTGCCTATCTTGGGACAGAATCGCCGGTGCGCACCGAGGAATGGCTTGATACAGTGCAGGAATTGATGGCTGGCATAAGATGTCCGAACAGCATGGCGGTGACATTGGTAGTGTCGCTGCTAGAGCTGCACGCCAAAAGGTGGTGGAAGTCCCTCATGGGCTCCATCTTCCAAGGGCAGTTGTACACGGACATCAGTTGCAACGAGTTCACCGAGGCTTTTCTGGATCACTTCATCCCTTCTTCTGCTCGGGATGGACTTGAAGAAAAATTTCTGCAGCTGAAGTAGGGATCGAATTCGGTAACGGAGTACCAGAGGGAGTTCCAACACCTCGCTAGGTTTGCCGATTCCTATGAGTTGGACGATAGAGGCTACGCGAAGCGCTTCTACAAAGGGTTGAGGGACCCCCTGAGGCAGGCCCTTTTGTTTATAGCCGATGGAAGCCTGGCAGAAATCATCGACATGGCAAAGAGACTGGAGGCGGACCACATGGGATGTGGCAAGAGACCCGCGGAAGGAGTAATTGAAGTCGGCCCTAGTAATAGAAGGCGGAATGATCATGGCAGAGGAAGGGGAAACCACAGAGGCGGTCGGTGGGTCAACCGGAACTATCGGGTGGAGTACCCAATTCCCAACCACTAGCTTTACCTCCACCACCGCAGCAGCAATATTATCAACAACCTGGGGGCCGACGTGAGGTGATATGTTTCGAGTGCAACCAACCGGGGCATGTCCGACGAGTTTGCCCGCGATTGATCGGGGATGCTCCTATTGCTCCCCCTCCAGTAGCTCCACGGGGGCGAGGGCACATGCGTGGCCGAGGAAGAGGACCACCAGGGAGAAATCAAGGACATGCACGGGAGCATGTATTCGCATTGGATATGACTCAGGAGAGAAATCCGCAGTGTTGGAACACCCTATTACTAATTTGGATAAGGATCACTATGCTTGTCTTAGGATCCTAGTTGACCTAGTTGTATAGTTGAGAAGGTCAACATTAGAATGAGTCTAGGGTCTAGAACTTAGTTTTGAAGCTGCCCCCAAGACCACTCCAAGATCAAGGATGAAGAGCTAAGTCTAAAGCAATTATCGTCGAACTCAGTTCGACGCTCTCTGAGCTCAAATTCAACAAATCGTCGAGCTCCGGTCGACGATCTTCGAGCTCAGATCGACTATCTGCTTTTAGCTAAGCTTTTGCTTAATCGTCGAGCTCTCCTCGACTATCGTCTAGCTCAGTTCGACGATGCCTCCTTCAGCTGTTTCTCAGGTCGATGAGCTCGGTTCGACGATCTTCGAGCTCAGATCGACGATTTCTGTCTGCTTATCTCGGTTCATCTCTGAGCTCAGTTCGATGATCTTCGAGCTCAGATCGACGTTCTCTTTGGAGAGATCGACGCTTTCAGGATTTCAAATGCTGCTGTTCTTTGGAATGTTTTTGAATATTATCAGCATTTATGACAGAAGATCTCCCAGCCGTTTGGAGCAAGTTTCAAGGAATTATTCAGAGAATGTTTGCTGGACTTTCCTCTAAAAGACAAGACCATTTATGGAAAACATTTATGACTGACATACGGTTATCTTTGGACAAGAGAATCTTAGAAATTATTATTCATCTCTTCTGCCTCTTAGTTTTTTGAAGATATACACAGATTGACAAGAAGAGTGAACACAGAATAGAGAATACTGATAGCAGAAAAATAACAGAACTGCAACTTCAAAATTCTTCTTACTGACTGAAAAGTGTTTACAATCTCATCATCTCCAGACATCTCATCACAATCTTTTGCTGGAGATCAAAGTTCTGAAGACCTATCACCCTTCTGCAAAGCTTCTCTGCCTGAACCTCTCTACATCTCAGGGGGAGCTTTGACATCTTCAATCCACTTGTGCTTCTCTCATTTGACTGAGAACAGAGAAGACAAACTCAACTTTTACCTTTTCTTTTCCTGCTGTAAAAGGGTTCTTGAACTCCCTTCAAAAGTTCTGTCTGGTTCTGAGAGCCTTGTCAAAACTCAGTGGTGGCAAGACACCTTATCAAAAAATCTAGCTTTGGTTTTTGAGCACCTTATCAAAAGCTCATTGGTGTCAGGACTCCTGATCAACTCAGTCCTGAGTGGATTCCTACCAAGGGTGGTAGAAGAGTGGATGTACCCAGTTTTGGGGAACCACTATATTTCCTTGTTTCTTCTGGTTCTGCTTGTGTGATTTGTCTGCTGTGTGCTGTGTCCTTTTCCTTTCAGTTCTTAAGTTCTGTTAGCACTTTACACTATAGCTTAAATAGAATTTTAATTTGTGCTATTTTAATAATTCAAAAATATTTTTAAGTAAACTCTATTCACCCCCCTCTAGAGTTGAGATAGATCTTACCCTCACTTTCAATTGGTATCAGAGGCAGGTTGGTTGTTCATACAGGCTAACACCTGAACCAAAAGATTCCTGATAAGATCAATCTCTGTAGAGGATTATTTTCTACACATCTATTCATTTATTTAAAGACATGGCACAGAACAAAGATTATGCAAGCACCAGACCACCAGTGTGCAACCTTTCCAAGTTTGCACTCTGGAAGGCAAGGATTAGATTGTATATGAATTCTATTGATGAGGATATCTTTAATTCTGTCTTGACAGTGTGTCCAACTCCACCAGCAAGCTCAAGTACAAGTGCTGTTCCACCTCCTTCTGGAACAGATGCAGATATAAAGAAGTGGAAGATTGCAGATGCTAAGGCTATGAACATCTTAGCCCAAACCATGTCTGATGACATTTTTCAAAAGGTAGCTGAATGCAACTCAGCCAAAGAAACCTGGGACAAACTCTCTGAAATTGTCTCAGGATCTGCTGATGAAAGAAAGGATAGAAGGTCTCATCTGATAAGTCAATATGAGAACTTCAAGAAAGGAGAAGGTGAATCAGTGGCTGACATATACAATAGACTAAGTCTGATTGTCAATGAGCTAAAGACCTTGGACAAGGAAATCTCTTTAACTGAACTAAATGATAAAATCCTGATGTGCTTTCCCAGCACTTGGGATTCAAGAATCTGGCCAATCAAAGATGCCAGAAGTCTGAATGAGATTACCACTGAAGCTCTCCTGGGCAAGCTCAAATCCTATGAGCTGCTTATTAAAAATAGAGAAGAAGAACAGAAGGCTGCCTCTCCAGCCACAAGGAAAGAAAAGACCATAGCCTTCAGGGCTGCAGAAGAGGAGCCTGAAGATAAAGCCACAGGAAATGATGAGCTCATAAGTCTACTGGCTAAGAGATTCTACAAAATGGCCAGAAAAGATTTCAGAAAAAGGCCATATAAGGATCATGATAAACCAAGGTATGATAAATCAAACAACACTACAGAAATCATATGCTTTGGTTGCAGGAAACCAGGACACATTGTGCCTGACTGTCCAGAGAACAAGAATAAGGACAAGAGAGATAGAAGAGAAAGAAGAAAAGGAAAGGATCACAAGAAGAACAACTCAGACAAAGCCTCCTTCAGCAAAAACAAACATACAAGGAAAGGCTTTGTTGCTGAGACCTGGAGTGAGACTGAAGAGGAATCTGAAGCATCATCCAGCTCCAGTGATGATGAGGATGATGCAGATGAAAAGGAGTTCTGCATGATGGCTATCAATGCATCACAACAAAACTCTGATGAAGAATCAGAATCAGATTCAGACACTCACCCAGATGAAGATCAGGTAATCAATTCTTTTGATTTTCATTCTGAAGATTTCAAAAGTGAATTTAAGACACTATGCCTAGACCTATTAAAATCTGAGAAGGAGATAATATCTCTCAGGAATCAATTGTCTGAGCATAGTATCCTAAACTCAAAGAACCTCAAGCTCTCTGAGGAGTTAGAATGCTGTAGGGAGGAGATAGCTTCACTGAAAAGTGAACTATCAAGGGCCAAAAAGTTTGAAGAATCTCTAAATGGGAGGAGTATCAGACTTATGGACATCACAAGCACAGTGAACTCTAGATTCAATAGTACACTGGGTTTGGGTGCCTCCCCCAGCCAACCTATAGTGTTAACAACTCCAATCAAATTTGTCTCTGACAAAGGAAAGGAAATAGTAGAGGTGGCTAGGAAGAATGCTGACCTGCCAGAGAAAATTTCAGTTCAACAAAATGCGTCGAGCAGAGCTCGACGATCGTCGAACAGAGCTCGACGATCTAAGCACAGATCGTCGACCTCAGCTCGACGACACCCAAACTCTGAACTCAAGCACTATCGATCTTCGAACAGAGATCGACGATCTGACCCAAGATCGTCGACCTCAGATCGACGATCGTCGAACAGAGTTCAGAATTGTGAACACATTTTCAATGGCTCAGTCAAATTCAATCCTAGAAGTTGCACATCTCATGGATTCAACCCCTATACCGAATGGATAGTACCTCCTAGGAGATACCATCCTGAAGGTTATAAGAGTCAACCTGAGATGTCCTTTATTTCAGAATTTAAAGGTTGTCAACCTAGGCCCAAGGTTAACTGGGTCAAAAACAAATAAGCTGTTTGTGTGCAGGTGAAGACCTATCCAGCATCAAACCATCAATGGTATCTGGATAGTGGGTGCTCAAAGCACATGACAGGGGACAAGGACAATTTCACTTCCTTCAAAGCCAAGTTAGGACCCAAAGTAATTTTTGGAGACTCAAGCTTTGGAACTACAAAAGGATATGGTGCAGTCAAAATTGGCCCAGTCACATTCAAGAAGGTGGCATATGTTGAAGGACTAAAGCACAACTTGATAAGTATCAGTCAACTGTGTGATGAAGGATATCAAGTGACCTTCAACAAAGCCATATGCAAAGTCCAGTCAGTGGACAACACAACTGTGTTGACAGGTAACAGAAGAGGTAACATTTACCTAGTTAATTTTCTTTCACCTGTAGTAGATATTTGCCTGTTTAATTCCATTTCAAAACCAAATATTTTATGGCATAAGAGACTAGGGCACATTAACCTTAGAACCATTGCTAGGCTATCCAAAGACAACCTTGTTAGAGGACTACCTTCTGGTCCCTACAAGAAGGAAGAACTTTGCAGGGCATGTCAATTAGGCAAGCAAACTAAAAATAGCTTTAAGTCACTTAATAAGAGTGATTCACCTAGGATTTTGTATTTGTTGCACATGGATCTCTTTGGACCCATATCTGTACAAAGCCTAGGAGGGAAGTCCTATACTTTAGTGGTTGTAGATGACTTCTCAAGATTCACTTGGGTATTCTTTCTGAGGAAGAAGTCTGATAACTTCAAGTGTTTGACAGATTTTCTCAAATGCATTCAGATTGAGTTCAACACTCACATTGCCCTGATCAGAAGTGATCATGGGACAGAGTTTGATTCTCTTCTCATGCAAGAGTTCTGTCAAAGTGAAGGGATCAGGCACACTTTCTCAGCTCCTAGAACTCCTCAACAAAATGGGGTAGCTGAAAGGAAAAATAGAACCCTAATTGAATCTGCTACTACATTGTTGTCAGATGCTCACCTACCTCTATCCTTTTGGGCTGAGGCGGTGAACACCTCCAACTATGTGTTGAACAGAAGCCTGATACATAAACTGAAGGGCAAGACTCCCTATGAATTGCTCAAAGGGAAGAAACCTAAAGTAAACTATTTTAAAGTTTTTGGTTGTATTTGTTATATTCATAATAATGACAAGAAATATCTAGCAAAATTCCAAGCTAAAGCTGATGAAGGAGTGTTTCTGGGATACTCCATGATCAGCAAGGCTTATAGGGTTTATAACAAATCCTCTTGTAAAATTGAAGAGTCTGTTCATGTTGTTTTTGATGAAACTAACATGTCTTTCAAGGAGAAGAATGCTTCTACCATAGAACCTTTGCAGGTACATTCTTTAGCTGAAGACTTGAACAAACTGCAAGTTACTGAAAAGAATGACAGCAGTGATGATGAAGAAGAAGTTCAACATCTAAAAGAAAATCACCTTGAAGAACCAGTTGCTGTTCCACTAGAGGAAACAACAACACAGGCTGGTGAACAATCAACACCTCCTGTTGATTTAGTAACAATAAGAGATCATCCAACTTCCCAAGTCATTGGAGACATCTCAGCTGGTGTGCAAACCAGAAATCAGGTCAACCAGAGCCTAATGCACACTTGCTTCCTATCTCAAATTGAGCCTCAATCCATTCAAGATGCAGAGCAAGATCCACACTGGATCATTGCAATGCAAGAGGAGCTGCATCAATTTGAAAGAAATCAGGTTTGGGAACTAGTGCCTAAGCCAAAAGATCATCCCATTGTTGGAACAAAGTGGGTATTCAGGAACAAGCTGGATGATCAAGGAGTTATAGTCAGAAACAAGGCAAGGCTAGTTGCTCAAGGGTACTCTCAACAAGAAGGAATAGACTATGACCAGACCTTTGCACCAGTTGCAAGGTTAGAGGCCATCAGAATATTTCTAGCTTATGCTGCTCACAAAGGCTTCAAGGTCTATCAGATGGATGTGAAGAGTGCTTTTCTCAATGGGGACATCAAAGAGGAAGTCTATGTTAGACAACCTCCAGGTTTTATCTCTCTAACTCATCCTGATTATGTTTTCAAATTGCATAAAGCATTATATGGTCTCAAGCAAGCTCCTAGAGCATGGTATGAGACCCTAGCATGCTTTCTTCTGGAAAATGATTTTACTAGGGGGAGAGTAGACCAAACTCTTTTTATTAGAACCCATAAGTCCCATACCCTACTAGTGCAAATTTATGTGGATGATATTATATTTGGCTCCACTGATTCAAACCTGTGCAAAAAGTTTTCCAAGCTTATGCATTCTAAGTTTGAAATGAGTAGCATGGGTGAGCTGTCCTTCTTCTTAGGACTGCAAGTCAAGCAACATGCTGAAGGCATATTTATTTCTCAAACCAAGTATGCAAAAGAATTGGTTAAGAAATTTGGTATGACTGATGCATCAAGTATGAAAACACCCATGCCCTCAAATGCTGTAATAGATGCTGATGAACATGGGAAACCTGTTGATCAGACAACATATAGAGCAATCATTGGCTCTTTATTGTACCTTACAGCCAGTAGGCCTGATATAATGTTTGCCACATGTCTTTGTGCTAGGTTCCAAGTCAGCCCTAGAGAGTCACACTTAATCTTAGTTAAGAGGATTCTTAGGTATGTTAAAAGTTGTCCAAATCTAGGACTCTGGTACCCAAAAGATTCAGCATTTGACTTAACTGGATTCTCAGATGCTGATTATGCTGGATGCAGAATAGACAGGAAAAGCACCAGTGGAACATGCCAGTTCCTTGGTGACAGACTTGTCTCCTGGTTTTGTAAGAAGCAAACATCTGTGTCAACTTCAACTGCTGAAGCTGAGTATATGGCTGCAGGCAGTTGCTGCTCACAAATATTGTGGATACAAAATCAGCTTCTAGACTATGGCTACAACCTAGAGAAGTCAAAAATTTTCTGTGATAATACTAGTGCTATTTCTATAGCCCAAAATCCAGTCCTCCATAGTAGGACAAAACACATAGAAATTAGGCATCATTTCCTAAGGGATAATGTAGAGAAGAACAAAATTGAACTTCAATATATTCCTACTGATTTGCAAAGGGGAGATATTTTCACCAAGCCCTTGGATGAAAAGAAACATAGGTTCTTCCTAAATCAGTTAGGCATGATAGATGGAGGAAGTCTTAATTAAAATCCAAGATTTTGAAAAGCTAAAACAGATCAAGATTAGGTTAAAAAAATTCTGTCTTTTGAATGAGTTTAGACTCTGAACTGCGCTCGACGTTTTTCCAAAAATCGTCGACCAGAGATCGACGCTTTTGCTATCGTCGATCTGAGTTCAGAGCCCTCGCTAGATCTAGAATTTTTCTTCTTCTGTTCAGAGGCCGTCGAGCTGAGCTCGACGTTTTTCAACATCGTCGAACGAAGATCGCCGATTTTGAAGACTCTTCAGATTCCCTCTGTAGCCTAAATCGTCGAGCTTAGATCGACGCTTCGTCGAGCTGAGCTCCACGATTTTCTTTTTCGCCGTCGAACCCTAATATAAAATCATCTTTCAGCCGTCGTTCTCCTTTTTACGCTTTCATACTCTGCAACTTTTTTCCTTTTCCCTCCAAATTTTCTACGCTTGGTCGTTTTTGGTTTTCTGTTGCAGGTACACATGGCTGATTTGAGGGCTGCGATTGCCAAGATGAAGTTCGACACCGGCTTCGACATAGACATAAACTCATTCGATGGAAGCGACCAGCGCTTCAAGGATGTTCTGAATCTATTCAGAGAACAACAGCTAACCCAGATAATGACTACCAGGATGAAGATAGCAGCAGAGGAGATTAAGGAATGGTGTTATACCGCAGCAGATGAGTCTGAAAATACTGTTGTCGGCACCATTAAGGGGACCCAGGTAATTCTATCCCCGGCTTTATTAACTGAAGTCTTTCAACTCAGTACTGGAGAAGACTCCATTGATCTGTCTGGAGAGGAGTATGCCTCCATGTTAGATAGGATGGGTCATAATGTCCTTAACCCTAATAAGCTGCTGAAAAAGAATCTGGCTATAGAATTCCAGTTCCTGGCTGATGTAGTAGGGAAGGTGCTGTTGGCCAAGCACTCGGCTCATGACACAATCTCCAGGTATCAGTTCTGCCTGATGGGAGCCTTACTGGATAAGAAGCACCTCGACTGGGGCTCCATCTTCTTCACCTTGATTAAGAAGAAAATCAACAAGTCTGCAGTCTGCTTTGGAAGAATCTTGGGGGTCTTTCTGCACTCAAGGTGCCCTGACCTTTTGACCTCCTCTGGATTATTCATCAATGCATCCAAGAGGCTGTCCTGTGCCCTCTTCAGTAAATGGGACAGGCAGATCATAAACCCCTCCAGGGCTGCTGCAACACTTCACTCAGGCACAAGGACCACTTTGGTCACTCCTTCAGTAGAAGAGATGCCTGCTTCTTCTTCTCCCCAAGCCATATCCACCCAAGCCTCATATACTCAAGCCCTCACCTCCTCTCAACCAGTTTCCACCATAATCCCTTCATCCCCAATTACCATTTCCTCACCAATGTCATCCCCTATTACCATCTCTTCTCTAGCCTCATCTCCTCCAGCATCTACCTCTGAGGTATTCCTCCCTCTCTTCTCTTACCAAACCCTTACCTCTCCATCCTACTCTCTTTTAGAGGATTCCCTCATGGATGACTCTCCCTCTTCTCCTCCTGAGACATCTTCCCTCCAACAAATGCTTCATGACATTCTCTCTCAACCCTCCTTCACACCCTCTCTTACTCTCCCACTCTTCTCCTCAACCTTCTCTATCCCCATCATTCCATCTTCTGAACCAACAATCCCTACTCCACCTACCTCCACCTTTTCAGCTTCAGTCACCATCCCTCCATCCACCTTGACTACTACCTCTGCTCAAGCCTCACTTGGGCATGTAGATCTTTCCAGCCTGGCTGACAGGCTCTATGAGTTGCTAGCTCCCAAGCTGGTCTCTCTGCTGGAGTCCTCCCTGACTCCACTCCTGAAGCAAGTCCAGGAGCTGTCCACCAAGCTTGATTCTTTTTCCTCCTCCCAGGCAATCCCTTCTACTGTGTGCCTTGGTTCACCTCTCTCTGAACCAAGGCAGGGGGAGATGCCTTATGAAGAAGTGATTGTGCCAGCTCCAGCTCCAGCTTCTACTCTCTCAGCAAGCTCAGGATGTGCTTTTGCACTTAATCTGCAGAGGTTACTATCCAGATTTGATACAGCCTATCTCAGATGTCTGCCTCCAATTTCTGCTGAAGATCTGTCCAAGGCCATTGTGCCTGTACCTGTCTGTAATCCCAGCCAGATTGCTTCCTATATCAAGTCATGGAAGGCTGTGGATGTATCTGCTGCTGCTGACATAGAAATGATTCCAGCACCTAATGCTGAGGAAATTGTTGTTGAAACTGATGATGCTGTTTCTGCTATCCCTCCTGCTCCTGCTGCTGCTGCAAAGCTCAAAGCTCAAGAAGAATATCTAAGAAGAATTGATGCTTTATATGATCAACCTCAGAGTTCTGAAAGTGATCAGTACAGAACTGATTCTGATGACTCTGCCAGCACAATTGCCAAAAAGAGGAAAGCCAGAAGCAAAGCAATGATGTCAGTTCCTCCTGCCAAAGCTAAAGACTCCAATGACATTCCATATTACATTCTGCATAACTGCCCCATCACTGAACCATGGATGCAATTTTCCAAGAACCAGCTAAAGGCCATAAGAAAGAAAAGAAAGTTTGACAAATATGAAAAAGGATCATCTCAACATCAGCCTCCTCCTCCTCCTCCTCCAGACTCTGGATCAGGCTCAGCTCCTCATGCTTCAGCTCCTAGACAAAGTTCCTCTCAATCCTATTCTAAGTATTACCAAAAAGGTCAACATCAAAGAGGATATCAACCCAGAAGGGGTAATTATAGAGGAAATCAAAGAGGACAGAGACCCTATCAAAGGGAAGGACAAGGCCATTCTGACTCTACTTCAGGCCCTTACCCTTACAAATTGAAGGACACAGTTGCTCCAAGGACATCTCCTGCTCCTGAATCCCTCAACAAATATGAACCTGCTGTTCCATATGAGGATCCTGAGAACAATCCTGTAGCCTGGACTGCTAGGATGAAAGAGTTGGCTGCTCTTGATCAGATTAAGAAGGCTAGAGAACAAGGCAAAGAAATATCCAATATTACAACCTTATCAGAACAAAGAAAGAAAGAACTGGAAAAGTATGCTTCAAAGAAATTTTTCAATCCAGAAGAGTACATGAAGCTGCACCCAGAGGCTGTAGTTCCAAGGCCAAGATCTCAAACCTCTCTAGGTGCAGAAGATGACAGAAGGTCCAAGAAAGAAGCCCTAAACCCTAACAGAGAAATCTTATTTAAAAAGGGAACTGAAAAGAAGTGATCTGTGTAAGCAAACTTATTATCTACCTTTGGATATCTGCAGCTATTTATCTGTGATATGCATTGCTGTTTCTCTGCTTTTTGTATTTAACTTCTGTAGTATTAAATGCTCTTTATGATTGTCTGTAAATAGTAATCCTAATCCAAATAGGGGGAGATTGTTGGAACACCCTATTACTAATTTGGATAAGGATCACTATGCTTGTCTTAGGATCCTAGTTGACCTAGTTGTATAGTTGAGAAGGTCAACATTAGAATGAGTCTAGGGTCTAGAACTTAGTTTTGAAGCTGCCCCCAAGACCACTCCAAGATCAAGGATGAAGAGCTAAGTCTAAAGCAATTATCGTCGAACTCAGTTCGACGCTCTCTGAGCTCAAATTCAACAAATCGTCGAGCTCCGGTCGACGATCTTCGAGCTCAGATCGACTATCTGCTTTTAGCTAAGCTTTTGCTTAATCGTCGAGCTCTCCTCGACTATCGTCTAGCTCAGTTCGACGATGCCTCCTTCAGCTGTTTCTCAGGTCGATGAGCTCGGTTCGACGATCTTCGAGCTCAGATCGACGATTTCTGTCTGCTTATCTCGGTTCATCTCTGAGCTCAGTTCGACGATCTTCGAGCTCAGATCGACGTTCTCTTTGGAGAGATCGACGCTTTCAGGATTTCAAATGCTGCTGTTCTTTGGAATGTTTTTGAATATTATCAGCATTTATGACAGAAGATCTCCCAGCTGTTTGGAGCAAGTTTCAAGGAATTATTCAGAGAATGTTTGCTGGACTTTCCTCTAAAAGACAAGACCATTTATGGAAAACATTTATGACTGACCAACGGTTATCTTTGGACAAGAGAATCTTAGAAATTATTATTCATCTCTTCTGCCTCTTAGTTTTTTGAAGATATACACAGATTGACAAGAAGAGTGAACACAGAATAGAGAATACTGATAGCAGAAAAATAACAGAACTGCAACTTCAAAATTCTTCTTACTGACTGAAAAGTGTTTACAATCTCATCATCTCCAGACATCTCATCACAATCTTTTGCTGGAGATCAAAGTTCTGAAGACCTATCACCCTTCTGCAAAGCTTCTCTGCCTGAACCTCTCTACATCTCAGGGGGAGCTTTGACATCTTCAATCCACTTGTGCTTCTCTCATTTGACTGAGAACAGAGAAGACAAACTCAACTTTTACCTTTTCTTTTCCTGCTGTAAAAGGGTTCTTGAACTCCCTTCAAAAGTTCTGTCTGGTTCTGAGAGCCTTGTCAAAACTCAGTGGTGGCAAGACACCTTATCAAAAAATCTAGCTTTGGTTTTTGAGCACCTTATCAAAAGCTCATTGGTGTCAGGACACCTGATCAACTCAGTCCTGAGTGGATTCCTACCAAGGGTGGTAGAAGAGTGGATGTACCCAGTTTTGGGGAACCACTATATTTCCTTGTTTCTTCTGGTTCTGCTTGTGTGATTTGTCTGCTGTGTGCTGTGTCCTTTTCCTTTCAGTTCTTAAGTTCTGTTAGCACTTTACACTATAGCTTAAATAGAATTTTAATTTGTGCTATTTTAATAATTCAAAAATATTTTTAAGTAAACTCTATTCACCCCCCTCTAGAGTTGAGATAGATCTTACCCTCACTTTCACGCAGGAAGTCATCACCGGTACGTGCAAAATTTATTAATATTATATGACTTGTTAGATTTATGATACAAATGATACGCGCTATTCTGAATAGTGATTACCCTTTTGGAACCTAGGCACTGTCGTGGTTAGCGGGAGACCCGCCTATACGTTATTTGACACGGGTGCGTCTCACTCGTTCATTTCGGAGGACTTCGTGAAGGACTTGGAGGGAGTGCAACACTTCACGGGCATTACTCAAAGGGTGCGCCTTCCGGACGGCTCTGAGATGACGTCGTCAGCAAGTTGCGATTTCGACACCCTTATTGGAGGAAAGTTCTTTGAAACTCCGGCTACAGTGTTAAGAATTCCGGAGTTCGACCTCATCCTGGGCATGAAGTGGTTGGACTGGCACCACGCCAGGATCAATTGTGCGGAGAAGCAAGTTATGTTGAGGCATGGAGACTCGGAAGTCATCTTCCAAGGTATTAAATTCGCACCCCGTAAACTATTATCTTCAATCCAAGTTATGAAATCTCATATGGAAGGGGACGAGGTCTATGTAATCTGCTTCGAGTTGAAGAAATTGACATTAGAGGTCAAGGATGTGCGGGTGGTGCGAGAATTTCCCGAGGTATTTCCCGAGAAATTGCCGGGACTACCCCCGCATAGGGAAGTGGACTTCCAAATCAAGCTAATTCCGGGTGCCAAGCCCGTCTCGCGAGCTCCATACCGAATGGCTCCGAAGGAACTTGCAGAGTTTAGAGTCCAGCTTCAGGAATTGGTGGAAGCAGGGTTCGTTCGCCCAAGCTCGTCGCCTTGGGGAGCGCCCGTTTTGTTCGTCAAAAAGAAGGATGGCACCCTGTAGTTATGTATTGATTATCGAGAGTTGAACCGGTTAACGGTGCGGAACACCTATCCCCTACCGCGCATTGATGAATTATTTGATCAATTGGTGGGATCGTATTGGTTCTCCAAGTTAGATCTGCGTTCGGGATATTATCAGCTGAGGATACAAGAAGATGACATTCAGAAGACGGCGTTCAGTTCGAGATATGGTTTGTATGAATTCACCGTGATGCCGTTTGGGCTTACAAACGCCCCTTATGCCTTTATGAGCTTGATGAACAAGGTGTTCAGCCCTTATTTGGACATCTTTGTCATCGTGTTCATCGATGATATCCTAGTCTACTCCAAGACTGAAGCAGAACACGCCGAACATCTAACTTTAGTGCTGAGGAAGCTAAAGGAGCACGCTTTGTTTGCCAAGTTCAGCAAATGCGAGTTTTGGCTTCGAGAGGTCGCGTTCTTGGGCCATGTGATTAGTGGGGCGGGGCTAGCAGTAGATCCGGCCAAGGTGCGGGCCGTGAAGGAGTGGTCGCCATTGAAGTCAGCGGCCGACATACGAAGCTTTCTTGGACTTGCCGGGTACTATCGCAAGTTTGTGAAAGGCTTCTCAAAGATCGCCCTTCCCCTTACTACGCTGACCAAGAAGGGTGTGCCGTTTGAATGGACACCCCAGTGTGAAGCTGCATTCCAAGAGTTGAAGGACAGATTGACGACTGCACCCATCCTAGCTCTTCCATCTGGGAAGGAGGGCTTTCAAGTTTACACGGATGCGTCGTATCAAGGGATGGGAGCTGTGTTAATGCAGAATGGGCATGTGATCGCTTATGCTTCAAGACAGTTGAAGAAGCATGAAGCCAGCTACCCGGTGCATGATCTAGAGTTGGGAGCGGTGGTATTCGCCTTGAAGATGTGGAGGCATTATTTATATGGCGTCCACTGCGAGATCTACTCGGATCACAAAAACCTGAAGTACGTTCACACCCAAAAAGATTTAAACTTGAGACAGCGGCGGTGGTTGGAGTTCTTGTGCGACTATGAATTCACCTTGAACTACCACCCCGGGAAGATTAATTCCGTAGCTGATGCCTTGAGCCGAAATGCACCGGGAACGAGCACGGAATCTCGCTTGATGAGGATGGAGTTAATCCGGACACTGCAAGAGATGGAAATCACTTTGGTCTTTAAGAATCAATCGGAAGAGTATACAGAATATTTGGCCGCGATGAGTATAGTTTGCAACATACGAGACCGGATCCGGACGGAACAAAAGAAGGATGCGGCTTTAACCCCGGCTTTCAAGTCAATGGAGGATGGGACTACGGAAGAATACTCCCTAAAAGACGGCCTCGTCCATTTTCGTGGCCGGCTTTACATCCCCGAAGGTGACAACATTCGGGAGGATATTCTGAAGGAGGCCCATTGCTCCAAGTACTCGGTGCACCCGGGGATCGCGAAGATGTACGCCGATTTGAGAAAGACAATGTGTTGGCCGGGCATGAAGAGGGATGTCAAATACTTTGTTACTCATTGTGTGGCCTGCCAAATGGTGAAGGCGGAGTGCAGAAGCCCCGGTGGAATGCTACAGTCGTTGCCCATCCCCGAATGGAAATTTGAGAACATCTCCATGGACTTCGTCCACGGGTTACCTCGCTCGCGCTCGGGGAATGATTCTGTGTGGGTGATAGTTGACCGGTTGACCAAAGTAGCCCGATTTATCCCAATGAAGAAGGAGGCGCAGGTGGGCGTCCTAGTGCGTCTCTTTGTGGAGCAATTTGTGCGGTACCATGGTGTGCCGAAGACGATCGTCTCCGATCGGGATGGTCGGTTTACTTCAAGAGAATGGAGGGCTGTACAGGCTTATTTGGGCTCGCGCCTCACCTTTAGCACGGCCTTTCACCCTCAAACGGACGGGCAATCTGAACGAACCATCCGAACATTGGAGGACCTTCTGCGGTTGTGTGTGCTAGATAAAGGAGAACCATGGGAGAGACTCTTACCTCTCGTGGAGTTCTCTTATAATAACAGTCATCAAGCCAGTATTGGAATGGCACCTCATGAAGCTTTGTATGGAAGGAGGTGTAGAACACCCTTGTCCTGGGTGCAAGACGAAGATCCGAAGACATTGGGAAATGAGTATATTGATGACACGGACGCGGTGGTTAGGTTGATCCGGGATCGAATGCTAGAGGCTCAAAGCCGACAGGCGAAATATTACAACGCAAGGCACCGTATGGTGGAGTTTCAAGTGGGTGATAAGGTGTTCCTGAAGATTCGACCGATGCACGGAGTGTCGCGGGTACGTGGAGTCAAGAAGCTCAGCCCAAGGTATGTCGGGCCCTATGTCGTAGTGGAAAGGATTGGCCCTCTGGCCTATCGATTGGAGTTACCACCGGAGCTGGAGAACCTTCACGACGTGTTCCATGTATCGTCGCTTCGGAAGGCTTTGTTGCGGCCTGAACAATATATCCCCACGACGGATGGTGCCGTGGCGTCTGATAGGTCTGTGCGACTGGAGCCGATGCGGATCGTTGATAACGAGACGAGAACCTTGCGCCGCAAAAGTGTTCCCTTGGTGAAAGTGCTATGGTCTAATCATGGGAAGGAGGAGTTCACATGGGAGCCAAGGGATTTGATGCAAGGGCGCTACCCGGAATTATTTACTCCAGGTAAGAATTTTATTTGAAAGCATAGTTCCCTTTTATGTGTTTCACTCCCATAGCCTTACCCTGATTTCGGGAACGAAATCTTTTATTTTGTTTATAGGATTTGTAACGTCTCAATTCGCGCTAGGCCCCTTGATTGCGTATTTGAGTCTAGGGGGCTGTGGTGAGCCCAATGGGGGTGTGGGGGAGCAGGTGCGAACGTACGGGAAATGAGGAAAACAAGGCAAAATGGCATTTCTGGCTGACACGGGTATGGACACGGCCGTGTCCATACCCGTGTGCCTCATAAAATTAGGCTTACCAGTCAGAGAGGTACACGGGTATTGGGACACGGGCGTGTCCCTACCCGTGTGCCGAGGACACGGGTTGAGACACGGCCGTGTCTCTACCCGTGTGCCGCAACCCCGACCCGGCAGAAAGACGTTCTGGGATGAACACGGCCCTAAACACGGCAGGCGACACGGCCGTGTCACCTGCACATGGGTAGGAACACGGCCGTGTGCCTACCCGTGTCTGCGGTGTATAAAAAGGAAAAAGTTGTGAAACCCTAGCATTCATTCCCCTTTCTTCTGCCCCGAAATTTCTGAGAGAGTTCTTGGCTGGAGGAGGAGGAAGGAGCTTGCCGGAGCCATCCTTGGAGGAATCAAAACGCCGCCGCCGTCAAGGGAAAAACAATGCCGTCGCGAAGGAGTGCGAGGCTTATGGCCGGCCATGGTGGTACCGCTGGACTTGAGGTGAGCTTCCTCCCCTCTCCCTTGGTGCTAGATCTATAGTTATTTTAGGAGAGACATCGACTCCATAGAGTCTTGATGGTGAGGAGGAGAGTTCTTAGGATAAGCCATGTCTAGGTTTTCTAGGCTTAGTCTCCCTCAACCTTCTCATCATTCAAAGTGGAGATGAGAGGGGTTTTCGTTGAGGGTTTGGCTTTGAAAGGAGAAATAAGGTTGGGTGTGATTTCTGGAGAAGTTTATGCGAGGTCGTTGCAAGGAAGAAGATGAACGGATGCCGTTCATCTCGCCTTAAGATGCGTGCAGAAATCTGATTTCTGCACGCAGCGACCTTCGTGGCCAATTTCGGAGGTGTTCTGGCCAGATCTGGGTGATCGACTCAACACGAAAGTCATAGCCCTTGAAATTACCTTTCCAACGAGTGGTTGCTCGTTTCCATGCGATACCTGTAGCCACGGGAAAGCTGGTTCGAGTCCGCTGCGTTCGGAAAATTCCTGTACAGGAAACTGTTTCCTATACGTATTCGAGTTGAATTTCTGGTATGTTGCGACCATATCTGGGCGATCGACTCAACACGAAAGTCGTAGCCCTCGCGAATACCTTTCCAACGAGGGGTTGTGCATTGAGATCGGATTCCAGTAGCTCCGGTAATCCCAGTTTTAGTATCAGGCTATCCTATGTTAATGCACTTGTTATTTTATAATGCTAGCACTCTTGCAATGGTTGTGATTTGCTCATTTGTTGTCTTGCTCCCATATATCTATAATATTGTTGTTACTATAATTTTGCATGGTTACTCATTTGGTTGTGTAATAAGGTATAACCATGTATTGGTAGAGAAATGGATTGGATGGGAAGGCTAGATATTAGGAGTTGAGATTGGTATAGGATATATTTATACAATTTGGTGTTGAACATATCTATTATGCGTAGTGTTGAGGAGAATTTATTGAATAGGTGGGCGTGAAAATGATGAACACTATGTGAGGAGTATTTTGTAACCGTAATCCGAGCCCAAGGGGTTATTAATAACCGATGCATAGAGTTGAAGTCTCCCTACGGGTAGCATCGAGTGAGTTGTTTTGGGGCATGTAATGTGCGACGATTCATCGTGTCGCGATATTGAGATAATGACTGTGGCAGGTCTACGGGTTCGCCAGTCGTCACACCGATGGGAGCCAATGGGTAGACCTTGGGCGGTAGGGTTAGATACTTGGTGTCCATAAACCGAGATCTCCTCCGCGCCATGAGAACGGTTGGGCTTGCACCTCGTGCGTTTCCGAGGTTCCATCCGGTTCGAAATCAAAGGCCAGGTTGGGCTGTGTTCTTGGTGCACATTTACCCAAGACCCCTTCTGAGCCGTAGTACGCATGTGAGCACCGCTGTTGTGTTCTTATCGTTGAGGCGTACGGGGGCCTAGGATAGGTAGTGTGATACCACCTAGTAGTGGAGACGCCCGCTCCACTGTCGTCGTCTGGCCACGACGGACGACACCTGAGAGGTTAGCTACCTGCTCGAAAAGTGGGAACTTCAAGTCTGTGTCGACATAACAACTTGCTGTTGGGGTGGTGAATCACTTCAGGGCCTCTTGTTTCTCACACCGGGTTAGCCCAAGTGAGCTTAGAGGCAAGGGAGTGTGAAGCAGCCCCTGTATGCATTCTTGTCCCTCTGTTTGAGGAGAGGTCGACGATCGTCGAGCTCACGCTTGAGCGTCGACCTCATCTGGCGTCGAGTGTCGACCTCAGCTGGCGTCGAGCGTCGTCCTTCGCTGATGCGTCGAGCGTCGACCTCGGGCGAGATCGTCGACCTCCGGTCGACGCCCGAGCGTCGAGCTCTGCCTGGGGCGTCGACCAACGCTGATGCGCCGAGCGTCGACCTCGGGTGAGATCGTCGACCTCCGGTCGATGCCCGAGCGTCGAGCTCGGTTCTGCGTTCGACGTTTGAGTCGTTTTTTACTCCTGAGTATTTATATCCCATTTTTCGGGGAATTAGGGTAAGTGAAGCAAATTTCAGAGAGATTGACGGCTGCGTATTTCCTGAAGAAGACGTATACGAGGTTTATCGTTGGAGGCGTCGTTCAGGGGGAGTTTTTCCCTCGGGTAGTTTCTTGTCCAGAAGAAGGTGAAGGTAGGGTCGGCCTTGGCCTTTGTAACCTTTTGTAACCTGTAATCTTTTGGTGAATACAAGAAGGAGGAGAAGAAGGGGAGAGAGGACGTAGCCCGGTTTTTTGGGTGAACCTCTGTAATATCTGTGTGTTTCATTGCTCTGTGTTTTGTTATTCGTTTTCGAATTTCTGCTTCTCGGCGCTCCGGATTTCCTTACATTTGGTATCAGAGGGAGGTTACCTCGATTCTTGGAAATGAGTTCAGGAGGAGTGCGGATCGAGATAGAGAAATTTGATGGCAGTCGATTTGATCTGTGGAAGATGAAGATGGAGGATCTGTTGGTTGATCGTGATTTGTGGGATGCAATAGTGGATACTCCTCCAACAGAGAAGTCTGATGCGGAGGCTTTTGCAACCTGGACAAAGGCAGATCGGAAAGCTAAAGGTCTGATCAGGCTTTTTCTCACAGATTCAATTCTAATAAATGTCATGGAGGAAACTTCCAGCCAAGGCCTATGGCGGAAGTTGGAATCTCTCTACCAGAGCAAGTCTCTGGTTAATAAATTGTTGCTGAGGAAGAAATGGTACAATCTGAAGATGCAGGAAGGCGGTT
Source organism: Platanthera zijinensis (assembly GCA_039513925.1). Taxonomy (NCBI): domain Eukaryota; kingdom Viridiplantae; phylum Streptophyta; class Magnoliopsida; order Asparagales; family Orchidaceae; genus Platanthera; species Platanthera zijinensis. The sequence continues at coordinate 125,707,050 of CM077089.1, read as the reverse complement.
CGTTCTCAGAGCACCTGACCAGTTTCAACACTGTCGTGGGTCAGTTGATCTCAATTGGTGAGAAAATATCGGATGAAGACAGAGCTATTACACTGCTGTGCTCATTGCCGGATTCTTGGGACAATGTTATTGTTGTCATAGGTGGTAATGGAGATAAGACTCTCTCTAGTGAGTCAGTATGTGCTACTCTTTTATCTGAGGAGACCAGGAGAGGAAGCTCGGAGAAGACCAGCAAAGGTGCATTGAGTGTATCCAGATCTCGCCCTCAATGGAGGGATAATAAGCAAGGAGGATCTCGAGATAAATCTCGGGGTAGGTCCAAGAGCAGAGAAAGAGAGAAAGAGAAGAAGCCTGTACGTTGCTGGAAGTGCAATGAGGTTGGGCATGTGAAGTCTCAATGTCCAAACAAGGCTATTCAGAAGAAGGAGGCAGGGTCAACTTCGGGTGCTAAGAAGGAGACCGATGGCGGTGACATGTACATTGCGGCTGCTTGTGTTGCCCATCAGGATGCTGATGTGTGGTATGTTGATACAGGAGCCTCTTACCACATGACCCCTCACAGGCACTGGTTTTGTGAGTATGAGGAGTTTGCGGGTGGTGATGTCATGCTTGGGGATGATACTGCAGTGCAGATCATTGGTCGTGGCAAGGTGATGCTGAAGATGGCCGACGGGACCATGAAGACTCTTCCGGGGGTGATGCATATTCCTGGGATAAGCAGGAATCTGATCTCGGTGGGATCTATGGCTGATGCAGGAGTTTGCTTCAGTTGTGACATGCACTCATGCAGGATGACCAGAGGGGCGATGGTGATCGCCAAAGGTGTTAGGCATGGAACACTGTACAAGCTACTGGCTGATACAGTGGTGCCTAGTGGGGCCTTCATCTCTGAAGGCCAAGAGGAGGACCAGGAGGAGCTGTCCAGGCTGTGGCACCAGAGGCTTGGACACATCAGTGAGAAGGGGATGTCGGCTATGACATCTGGCCAGATGGTGGAGGGTGTGCCCATGTGCACCTCGAGCTTTGGATTCTGCGAGCATTGCCTACTCGGCAAGCAGAACCGGGTTAGCTTTCAGGGAGCTGGGACTAGGGCCACTGGCCCTCTTGATTTGATCCATTCTGATGTATTCGGACCTACTCTAGTTCCATCCCTTGGTGGAGCTAGGTATTATGTATCGTTTATTGATGATTATTCCAGGTTTTCTTGGCTTTACTTTCTCAGGTCCAAGGCGGAGGTTCTAGACAGGTTCAAGGAGTTTAAGAACCTGGTGGAGAACCAGTTTGAGAGGAAGGTGAAGGTTCTTCGTTCTGATAACGGAGGGGAGTATTGCTCGGACGCCTTCGAGCGGTACTGTACTGAGCAGGGGATTGCACGGCAGAAGACCACGCCGTACACTCCAGAGCAGAATGGAGTGTCGGAAAGGCTCAATCGGACATTGATGGAGAAAGCCAGGTGCATGCTCAGTTGGGCTGGTTTGGGGAAGGAGTTCTGGGCTGAAGCGGCGGCTACCGCTAATTATTTGAAGAACAGGTCCCCCATATCTGCAGTGAAGGGGTGTACCCCCTTTGAGGCCATATTCAAGAAGAAGCCAAATTTGGATTATGCTCGTGTGTTTGGGTGTGATGCTTACGTGCACATTCCAAAGGAGAAAAGGGGGAAGCTGGATATGAAATCCGAGAGATGTATCTTTGTGGGCTACAAAGAAGGCATCAAGGGATACAAGCTTTGGAACCCGGTGACGAGGACGGTGACGTATAGCAAGGATGTGGTCTTTCATGAAGTCCGTCCTCAAGTCACTACACGAGTGGAAGAAGAGAAGGATGCAGAGAAGGTGGTAGTGGAAGGGAACATGGAAGCCTCTTTGGAGGATGCTCGGGTAACCACTATAGCTGGTTCAGATTCTGACTCTGAATCTGATGTTTTGGAGGAAGTGAACTTTAGTGATGAGTCAGAAGAGGAAGTTGCCGATGTTCCACTTCTGAGACGCTCAACAAGGGAGAGGAGGGCACCACTCTGGTACTCCCTTAGTGCTGTTGGAGCACAATATTGTCTGAACATGCTTGGAGAAGATCCCATTTCAGCCAAGGATGCAAGGTCGAGGGCTGATGCAAATCAGTGGGAGCTTGCTATGGAGGATGAGATGGTTTCCCAGAGGAAGAATCAAACTTGGAGTCTGTGCAAACTTCCAAAGGGGAGGAAGGCCATTGGGAGTAGATGGGTTTTCAAGCAGAAGGTGAAGGCAGATGGCACTGTGGAGAAGTACAAGGCAAGGTTAGTTGCCAAGGGGTTCTCGCAGGTTGAAGGTGTGGACTACGACGAGATTTTCTCGCCGGTGGCCAAGCTCACTTCTATCAGGATGGTTCTCTCCATTGCGGCTGTGCATGATCTGGAGATTGAACAAATGGATGTGAAGACGGCGTTTCTTCACGGGGATTTGGAGGAGGAGATTTACATGCGGCAACCTGAAGGATTCGAGGCCAAGGGCAAGGAGGATCAGGTGTGCAGGTTGAAGAAGTCCCTTTATGGACTGAAGCAGTCTCCGAGGATGTGGTACCAGAAGTTCGACACCTACATGCTGGAATCAGGTTTTGAAAGGTCGAACTCGGACCACTGTATTTATATCCAAAGGAAGGGAGAGCACTACACTTTCTTGACACTCTATGTAGATGACATGCTGCTCATAGGGAATAGTGTCAAGATGATCCAACATGTGAAGAAGCTGCTCTCGGCCAAGTTTGAAATGAAGGACTTGGGGCCAGCAAGTGTGATCTTGGGGATGCAGATTACCAGGGATAGAAGCAAAAGGAAGCTTTGGTTGGGGCAGCAGAGGTATGTCGAAGAGGTGTTGAAGAAGTTCAACATGGCTGACTGTAAACCTGTTGGTGCCCCTATGCCGGTTGGGGAGAAATTATCTGCGGAGATGTGTCCCAAGACACATGAGGAGATGGAAGACATGGAGAAGGCTCCATATGCTAGTGCTGTGGGGAGCCTTATGTATGCCATGGTTTGTACTCGTCCTGACATCGCACAGGCAGTGGGAGTGTTGAGCAGGTACATGGCCAAACCTGGGAAGGGGCACTGGAACGCTGTGAAGCGGGTGTTCAGGTATCTTCGCGGCACTTCAAACTACTCTATTTGCTTTGAAGGTGCTGTTGATGGGAGAGTCCTGGACGTGGTTGGACACGTGGACTCTGACTGGGGTGGTGATCTGGACAGCAGGAGGTCCACCAGTGGGTATGTCTTTACCCTGTTTGGTGGTGCTGTCAGTTGGATGAGTCGACGGCAAGGAGTGGTTGCACTCTCGTCGACAGAAACTGAATATATGGCCCTTACACATGCCTGTAAGGAAGCCATATGGTTGAGGAGGTTGTGCTGGGAGCTCAGTTTTGAGCAGGGTCCTGTGAGGTTGTGGTGTGACAGCCAAGGGGCTATCCAGTTAGCCAAGAATCCGGCTTTCCATGCTAGGACCAAGCACATTGACATCCAGTTCCACTTCATCAGGGAGAAGGTGGAGAAGCAGGTAGTGCAACTGGAGAAGGTTGACACTAAGGAGAACAATTCTGATTTCTTAACCAAAGCTGTGTCTGTTGCCAAGTTTGAATGGTGTGCTACAGCAGTGGGTTTGAAGAGGAAGTCTGGAGGAGCTGCTCTCATGTGCTGAAGGTTTCCACCAAGTGGGAGAATGTTGGGGTGGTGAATCACTTCAGGGCCTCTTGTTTCTCACACCGGGTTAGCCCAAGTGAGCTTAGAGGCAAGGGAGTGTGAAGCAGCCCCTGTATGCATTCTTGTCCCTCTGTTTGAGGAGAGGTCGACGATCGTCGAGCTCACGCTTGAGTGTCGACCTCATCTGGCGTCGAGCGTCGACCTCAGCTGGCGTCGAGCGTCGTCCTTCGCTGATGCGTCGAGCGTCGACCTCGGGCGAGATCGTCGACCTCCGGTCGACGCCCGAGCGTCGAGCTCTGCCTGGGGCGTCGACCAACGCTGATGCGCTGAGCGTCGACCTCGGGTGAGATCGTCGACCTCCGGTCGACGCCCGAGCGTCGAGCTCGGTTCTGCGTTCGACGTTTGAGTCATTTTTTACTCCTGAGTATTTATATCCCGTTTTTCGGGGGATTAGGGTAAGTGAAGCAAATTTCAGAGAGATTGACGGCTGCGTATTTCCTGAAGAAGACGTATATGAGGTTTATCGTTGGAGGCGTCGTTCAGGGGGAGTTTTTCCCTCGGGTAGTTTCTTGTCCAGAAGAAGGTGAAGGTAGGGTCGGCCTTGGCCTTTGTAACCTTTTGTAACCTGTAATCTTTTGGTGAATACAAGAAGGAGGAGAAGAAGGGGAGAGAGGACGTAGCCCGGTTTTTTGGGTGAACCTCTGTAATATCTGTGTGTTTGATTGCTCTGTGTTTTGTTATTTGTTTTCGAATTTCTGCTTCTCGGCGCTCCGGATTTCCTTACACTTGCATGTGCGTGCGCATGATTCGGTCATACCATAACATTCATATCATGTCATTCATTGCATACACAAGATCCTCATCGTATAAGTTTGTATGGGCACTCCTATACGATGAGTTACTTTATTGTTAAGCCGATCCTTAACTTATAAGTTTGTATGGGCACTCTTATAAGTTAAGTTACTATTCTGATTACTTATACCTGCTGTCATATATATAGATATTTGTAGAACTGCTAGTTGTGTAGCGTAGTTTATACTCCACTATATTTACAGTCACCTGCTTGTTTACTTGCTTATATATATATACATATTGTACCTTTGTTCCTTTCTCCGCCCGGTGCCGAGGAGTCGCCGGGGGAGCGGATGTGAAGCCACTTAGTCTTATGACTAACGGTTGCTACGTCTTCCTTTTTAGGAGGAAACCCCGTAGGTAGAGCAGCGACGGACTATGCAGCAGGACAGCCAGGCCCGGACGATAGGACCTGAGGTGGTGGTGCCATCGGCACCGTCAGTGACAGTCGTGAGTGTTTTCATGTAGCCGTTTGGCAAAACATTTCTAGACTCTTGTTCTTTTGTACAAGCCTGTTGTGCTTGTTTTCTTCCGCTACTTTTGGACTTAAACTTAGCTGTGAACTGAACTGCTTTTGCTTTTACTTTTCTGTTATGGTTGGGTTGGCATAATTGTTGTGATATGGATTGTAGCCGGCGAAATAGGCGTCTTGTGGTAAAGGCTAACCCGTGTGTTAGTGCTACCGCAAGGCGGCTATTTCGGGCATAAGACTCCTCTCGTGCCGTGTGTTGTGTTCCGGGAGGGGGGTCTTACACCACTTGCCATGGAAATTCTATAAGGATCAATGTAAAGTAAAATTAGTACTACATTTCCAAAATATAATTTTTCTTTTGATTACGACTTTAATAAAAATAACTCTCATTATTTTTATCAAACAGATAACCCTCGATATCAATTTGAAGAGTTTATGCGAGTAACTCACTTAGTGGACAAGATCCATATTTCACCAAAACTATGAGTCATCATTGGCTTTTCTCTCACAATACAGCTATTTAGGTAGGCAAATCTTATTGATTGCATCACAATGCAACTCCTGTATGGCTGGTGAATAACTCTTTATTCGCATCCATCATATAGTGCATGCCAACCCTATGTCTCTGGGCACTCAAAATTTGAGGTCACACAGTTAAGTTTGACCCTATGTCAACTGTGGGATATCACAATTATCCACTTGCACCCTTACCAAGATAGATTAATGCACCTTGCTTTGGCAAGCCCACACTTCATCGATCGAGGTAGGAATAGTGTCATCCATCAAAAGGCATCCGAATACTTAATATTTCTTAAGAGATTTTAGATACATGATTAACATTTAATCATGGTCAACAATTAACCAATGTGCACTTTTCATAAAATAAAATAATAGCATTCATAATCCAAGTGCATCCCAGATGTGGACAAGAAAGATAATCAACACTTGATGAACTGGGCTAAATCTGAACGTCTAGAATTCTTCTAAATCTTCAAATCTACATGTATTGGACATGAGTAACACTAACTCCACTTAGACAGTAGACAAGCTCGTCTCTCTATGTGAGATACAAAATCAAACATGATTGGTTTCACAAACCAACAAGAGAGACGGTTACTGTCAAGGAGTAACAAGGATATCAACTATGATATCACAGCAAAATCACATGCATTCTTGGCGAGATCCCAAGAATAGATTTGGGAATTTAGAACATTTCTAAATTTCCAGATCTACACGCCATGGATTTAGCACTTCTGATACCATGATCATTGCCAGAACCTCGCTCTTATACCATTATTGGGTTTTACTAGATGACGCAACACTTGTGCATGCAGTGGAAATAAAGAACAAGAAAACCCAAAAGAAGTTCAGATCTAGCAATGGACATGTATCAAGAAGAAAATGCAGTAAATAAAATTACCTTTGTGGGATTGAGTCTATACTCAAGCTAGATGCTCAAGAAAATATGTCGATCACCAAGCGGCTAGAGTCCTTAGTGCAGAATAGTTTCTACACCACTACAAGACATCCACAAAAATGGGAGAACCCGTAGACTCTTGTTTAATAAGATCTAGGTCATGAGAAAGCCCTCTGCATCTTCACGGACTACTAGGTCCGTTATAGAAGAGGCAGCGGTTACACTCACTGGAATCAGGCTCAGCAATGGTGATGGGATCGTCGTAGGCGAAACAACTTCCATTGGCTTTTTAGGTCTGAGGTTTTTGCACAGTTCAGCTCGTGTGCTTAGACCGAATGAACAGTCAAGTTGTATTTTCAGAAACCCTAAAATCTTCTATTTATACCCAAGGAATAAATAGAATAGCTCGTCGCTAATCGCTGACACAAGACTTAGAATACATAATTCAACAAGAGAACCCTTGTCTCGACGAATCGTCGAGTATCCATAACATATTCGACAAATCGTCGAGTATACAAAACATACTCGACAAATCGTCGAGTATCCATAAGATACACGACGAACACAGCGCCAGCCTTGCTGAATCAACCTTTGACTCGACAAAGGCATCGAGTGAACTTGACGCTCTCAACACTCTCAGCGCCAAACTTTTCGAATCAACATTTGACTCGACGAAGGCATTGAGTGAACTCAACGCACTCAAGGCCTAAGTGCAAGATTGGTTAAATTAATATTTGACCCAATGAAGGCATATAGTGAACTCAACGCACTCAACGCCTAAGAACCAGACTCGTCGAATCAACACCTTGACTCAACAAATTGTTGAGTGAACACAACGCACTCAATGCTTAAGTGCAATACTCGATGAATCAACACTTTGACTCGATGAATCATTGAGTAAACTCAACACACTCAACACCACCATCTGATGAGTCAACACTTGACTCAACGAAAGCGTTGAGTGGTCTCAACGCACTTGACGCTTTCCAAGCCTTGCTGATCTAAGTCTTTTCCCCATCATATGAGTAAAACCAAACTAATCCAATCTCCCAATTTATCCAAACATTCTTATGTGTGACCCTAATAAGCTCATACTGCGTTGGTTGTGAGGCTATATACTTGATCACTTCCAGATCACAATGATAACACCAACAGATATAGTATGTCTCTCGCTAGTTAAAAGTGCATGAGAGGAATTATTCGGTCCACGACTTGGAGTTTGCGACCGTGATATTCGCTCTGAAGCTTTGGAGGCACTACCTGTATGGCATAAAAGTCGATATATTTATGGACCATAAGAGACTAAAATATCTGATTGATCAAAACGACTTGAACATGCATCGGCGAAGGTGGATGGAGTTCCTTGGGGACTATACCATCAAGATATATTACATTCCTGGGAAGAGAAATGTTGTTGCGGACGCGCTGAGTCGTACGACTCCTGCACAGGCCAACTAGATATAGATGCATGATGGCCATCTTATTCAAGATTTGGAGTCCTTGGAGATCTCTTGTGTTGATGGGATATCTAGTAAAAATGCGTGTTTGAACTGTACAGAGGTGCAGTATGACCTCGCAGACCAGATTCGACAAGCATTAGAGTTGTATGACAGCATGAAATGCTACTTGGCAGAGTCTTTGGATGGATCGAATGCCAATTTTTTTTTAATGATAGCCTTTTGTGGATGGACAGTCGATTATGCGTCCCAAATTTGGGCAAATTACGGGAGGAATTGATGTACGGGACACATTTCACAAAGTACTCAATCCACCCGGGGAGCACAAAGATGTTCAAATACATGAAAAGTTGTTCTGGTGGCCGGGATTGAAGAAGGACATAGCTCGATATATGGCAAAGTATCAGACTTGTGCCCTAGTAAAAGCGGAATGTTAGAAGCTCGGTACATTTCTGAATTCCTTACCTATACCATAGTGGAAGTTTGACAATATAGCTATGGATTTCGTGCACGGCTTGCCGAGATCATAGAAAAGGAACGATTCATTTATGTGATCGTTGACTGTTTAATAAAGGTGTTTCACTTCATTCCGAATAGGAAGGATGATTCAGTGGATAAGCTGACGAAGCTTTACGTTGACAATATCATACAATTGCACGGTGTGCTCCGTAGCATCGTTAGTGACCGAGATGGGCGCTTCACATCTATTGATTGGAGGCTTATTCATTAAATATTGGGTACCAAACTAAAGTTTTGTATTGCCTCTTAGCCTCAAACATATGGTAAGACCGAGAGGGTAAACAGAACGATGGAGTATATGCTTCACATGTGCGCCCCAAATTTCGAAAAGGGATGGGAGGACCACCTTTATATAATCAAAATCGCTTACAACAATAGCTACCAAGCAAGTATTCATATGGCGCCGTTCAAGGCCTTTTAAGATAAAAAGTGTCATACTCCCTTGATGTGGCTAGAGATGGGCGAAATAATGTTGTTTAAGAGAAAGGAAATTGAAGATGCTGCTTCGACTATATGTACAATCCGAGAGCTATTATTGATCACTTGGGATAGGCAGGGCAAATATTATAACGTCAAGCACAGAAATGTCAAGTTTGTTGTAGGCGACAGTGTTTATCTAAAAATCAAACCGTTCAAGGGAATATCAAGGATTTGATGCTTGAAAAACTAATTTTGAGGTACCTTGGGCCGTTTGAGATATTAGAGCGCATTGGAGAAGCTACCTATCGATTGAATCTTTCGGATGAACTAAGTGGTCTACATGATGTATTCTACATATAAATTCTATGGAGGGAGGTGCAAGAATCGATACAAGTTGTTACTATATATCAAGTGCCAATCAATAGTGGGTTGACAACAAAGGTAAAGCCCATTTGAATCGAAGACATGGAGGTCAAGAGCTGTAGAATAAGTTGATCGGAATGGTCAAGGTCTGTTGGGACAACTCTGGCCATGAGGAACTTCATGGGAGCGCGAGCAAACCATGAGAGTGGAGTTTCCCGAGCTGTTTCTTTGAGGTATACATTTGTAATATTGATACTTCTGTGTTTTCCTGCAACGTGTAATTTCGGGATGAAATTTCTTTAAGTGGGTGAGATTTGTAACGCCCCAAGTTTTCCGTAGCCAAGAGATTGGTTCTGTAGGCTATCGCCCGGCGGTAGGGTTAGCATTGGCGGTAGTGTTGCGGAATTATTGCAGGAGCTTCTGTGTTTTCTTTGGATGTATTACATTGCACAAGATTCTGAAAGGTTGAATTGTCTATTGCACTGACTATTACATTCTGTGCTCTTTTGTCCATGGTTGCAAGTATCACCTCATCCTTTGTCATTTTTGGCAGTTTCTTGGGGGATTGAACATTTGCATCTTAGATAGATGTCTTCATTGGTACATATGGTCCTACTTGTACAGTGACAAAGATTCTTCAATCTAAGGCTTCCATGAACAATCTCACTCTCCATTTCCATATAGCAAAGTTATCCTTAGTACATATAGGCAGTTTCATATAACTGAGCTCTCTGTGAGATTCAAAAGCCATAGATTTGAAATTTTTCTAATACCCTTTGGATCTTTTTCAGACTGTTAGGTCTTTCTTGAATAACCTCCCTCTGATACCACTTGAAAGATAATCCTATGGGTAGATAATCACCTAGAAGGGGGTAAATAGGTGACCTTTTTAAAATACTTTAGCAAATCTTTATCACTTAACTATTTCAGCAGTTACAAAATTCAGATCACAGTACAAGCAAATGCAATCAACAACACACAAAGAATTTATAGTCGTTCCCCTATCTAGGGTACGTCCACTTCCCCCTTCTTCCTCACTAGTAATGTGCTAAATAAGGTTATATCTCCTCCTATTTAACTCAGATCCAAGGATCCTACAGTCTCAGTTTCTGTTAAGAAACCTACACTCTGACCAACAGGTCCTACCTTAGAGATTTTCCCAATCTCTTACCTCAGGTCCCTCAAGAACCCTACCTCAGCCTTTATAAATTAGGCTTACAACTCATTGATTCACTCAAACCACCTACCTCAGGTCCCTTAAGAACCCTACCTCAGCCTTTATAAATTAGGCTTATAACTCAGAGATAAGATCTCCTACCCACTCAGATCTCAAGGAGATCTTACGAAATTAAGAGGTGAAAATATAAATAATAATCTTCAGAAATCGGAAATTCTGTAGTCTGACTTATCTGTTAGCACAGATTCTTCAAATCAGCAGCAATGGATTTCTTATTGATAAATTAACTTGCTGAAATGTTGCTTATCTAGATCTGCAATCTTCTTGATGTTGATCAAATTGATTTTCTTGAAGAAATTGTAGATCAGATCCGCCTTAATCTTCAAATAAACTTAGTGAAAGGATCTGGAGATTTTCTTAAAGACCTTCATCTTCTTCCACCTTCTCAAGATTGTAATAAGAATGAGAATATCGATTTGCTTGATCGATACTGTCTCTCTTATGTTAGTGAAGACAACCCCTCTATTTGTAGACTTCATGGATGCCTGATAACTGAAATGATGGCATCATCATCTGACATCATACTTCAAATCCTTCCTTAGATAGTTTATGTTAAAATATCTTATTCCTGTAGTTGATGTGACAATTCTGACCTGTCTTGACACTTCTGTGTTGACTCTGCACAGTTTCTGAAACATAGGTGATGAGATGTTCAAAGTGTCTCGACACTTGTGTCGAGACATCTTAGCAGTCTCGACACAATTCTACTTGGAAGAATTTTCATCTGAAACTTGAATATGTCGAGACAGTTGACTTGTCTCGACACAAGCGTTGTCTATGTCGACACTTTTAATTCTGGCTTGTGTCGAGTCTATTGGATTGTCTCAACACAGTTGTCTATTTGATGTTGGAAAGTCTAAGCTTAATTTTTCATTGTGTCGAGACAGTTGATTTGTCTCGACACAATTTTACTTAGTAAAATTTCCTATCTTCTTTGTGTCGAGACAGTTGTATTGTCTCGACACAACTACTTTAAGCTTTATAGTGTCAAGTATGCTGACTTAGTCTTTAAGGTGTCGAGACAACTGACTTGTCTTGACATAGCTGTCTTGATTCTTCTATGTGTCGAGTAAACTGACTTGTCTTGGCACAGCTTCTGCAGAGGTGTCGACACAGTTGAAGTGTGTCGACATTTCTGTACTTAGCCATTTTTCTGCACTGCAAGTTGCTGAATATAGACTGTGCTGACTTCACCCAGCATTGTGCTGACTTTACTCGACGCTTTTGGTACTTCTTTAAAATCAAGTCAGCTTCTTGTGTCCATCTGTCCAATAAATATGAAATAGACAACCTGCAAACATAAACTTAAATATACATCAAATACAAATATGTGTATATCATTGGGTTGAAAGTGTTTCTTCAAATCAAGTGCATTATGTCCAATGTACCCAACAATCTCCCCCTATTTAGGAGAAGTCATAACCCCAATTCAATGATGTACAGCATGATACCAAAATATGTTAATAAAGTTATAAATTTAACGCACTGAACAATCATATGAAGTGACACAATTGATAACACATATTGATAACACATATAGAACATAGTGCAACCAAAAATTTTATTATAAATTTGTTCAAGGGTTACATTTGTTTAATTTGTTATACTGAACTAAAAGTAAAGTTACATAATGCCTAAAAGAATATATTCTAACAATCCTCTTGATCTTTGATGATTATGCATTTTCTAGATTGTATCTTTAATTTACTTCAAACACCTTGTCATCTGCTATCTTTTTGCCTTTATTAACCTTGGCCGTAAAAATCTTTTCCTCCTTGAGCCTTTGCCTCTCAAAATAGTGATAAGGCTTGGGAAAGTATTTACTAGGCTCAACAGAATTAGTAGAGATCTTCCCTGTCTTCAGATCATGTCTGAATTTCTGGATAACCTCTTGCTGCTTTAAATATTTAGCCCATTCTTGCTATGTGTACCACTTTTCCCTTTCAGTAACATTAGTATTAACTGCTTTCCATGCAGTTTGTATGATTGATCTAGAGGTTGGGCTCCACTGTTCAAAGTCTGGCCTAGCTTCAACTTGTTCCCTGAACATTTTCTTTAACAGCTGAGCTTCTTTCTCTTTCAGCAAAGAAGCATCAGTCATCTCCACCTCTTCACATACAACATTTTGAACTTGTGGTGGAGGACTGTACATTGTTTTAACAACAGCTTGAATGTCCTCAAAATGAACTTGTGTGGGAGGATTATACATGAAGTACTGCACACCTGTATGAATAGGGTCAAAAGAAGCAAGAGCTGGTTGGCAACCAGACTCAGTAGTTTTGTCACCATCATACCAAGGGGGAGGATGGCCTAAAGTGTCTCTGATGTTGTTAGATATCTAGGTAGCTTTCTCAAAACTGGCCCTTATCATCACGCTCTCCCCCTAATTGACTTCTCTTTATATGTGATCTTTGAGATCATTCTTGTGAAACCTTACTTGACCATCTAGATGATTGATTCCAGAATTTAAAATATTCTTGACTTTCAGCAAATGATCATCTAAATCCTTGTCAGAAGCCTTGATATCCTGTATCAATGAGGCTGAATGAGCTGTCAGTTTGGTGTCAATATCCTGGGAGGTTGAAGCAATCTTTGACTTCAAAGCAATAGTTTGTTTCTTAATTTCTTCCAAAGTTGTATCATGCATTATTATCATGTTCTCATTCATTCTTGTTTGATTTTCCATGACATAACCTTGTTTTATAGCTATTTCATCTTCAGTTATCTTTTCTTCTTGTTGCTGTTTTGCAATATATACTACAACATTTGCTCCCTTCTGGAAGAAATTTGTCATGTTTGTCTTTAGAAGATTCACTTCAAATCTAATTGACTTTATATCCTAAGCCAGTTGAAACTATAGCTCCTTATTCCTTTCATCTACATATTGCTCAAGTTTAGTTCTCTGGTGGTCTAACGTAATCTGTATTTGAACTAGTAGTGAGCTTGAGTCCACTAGAGGAGTTGAAGTTGGTTCAGACTGAATAATCCTTTTTTAACTCCTACTTCTCTTTTTCATTTCAGATAATTTTCTTTTCTTCAGCAGAGAGGCTTCTTCTTCCTCAAATTTAGAAGAACCTACTTCTTCAACTGATGTTGTCTCTTTGGCTTTGTCAGTATTTGGGGCCAACTCCCCCTTAACCCTTGCATCTTCTTTATTAATATTGATGTCTTCCAAGTGATCCTCATCTTGCTGAACTTCAGTATCAGGAACTTGGTTTACTGAAGTTCCAGCTATCTCCCCCGGGATGTCAAATTCCTTATTTAAAGGAATTTATTCCATAGTCTTCTTTGAGACTGTATCCTCATGTTCTCTATCAGTCTTTTCTTGTTCAAGATCTTGTACTGCATCCATTATTATTGTATGTACAGTATCTATATCAATAGTAGGCAAATCATTGAGGTTATTCCCCTCAACTTGATTTATCTCTTGTACATTCTCCCCCTCCACCTGATCACCAGTTCTAGGTGAGGGCCTTGGAGATTTCTCAATAATTGCTTCATTTTGTTTCTCAGAGCTTGAACTTTCTTGTTCACCTGAAATACTGGAAGAATCATCATCCACAACTACATTCTTCTTCTTATTTCTTTTTTCTTTCTTCTTGTCAGTTTCAGGTGTATCCTTTGTCAAAACTCTATCCCATCTTGATAGAATCCTCATATACATCCTTCTCATGTGGTTGATTTTTGATCCAAGCTTAAGATTTAGACTGTCTGGTATAACTTGGACTAGGTATAGACTTATAAATCTGGCCATGTTAGGCTTATTAATATTATCTTCTATTTTCTCAAAAATAACCTTACTCCAATTTGTCTTAACTTTGAATATCACAATGGACATCAGTTCAAACATTGAAGCAAAATTTCAGTCATGTGCCCCTGTCTTGCAGAGAAGCACTTTCCCTATCACTTTAGATGGAAATTTCCCTTGGGTATTCATCCCTTTCCTTGTCAGAGTGCTTCCTACTTTAGTGGTTGGAGACAATCCACACCACACCAATGCTTCAGCATTCCTAGTGGTGTCTACTATAACTTCCTGATTGATTCTTGGTATTTGGAAAAACTTTGCCAGTTTCCTGGTTGTTACTTTCACCTTTTCTCCATTTACCTTAGATTTTATCTTTGTTGATTTTGAATCCAATACAGCATTTTAGAAGAACTCTAAAACTTCACATTTCTAGATCTTTGATGGTTCTGAGAGAAGATATTCTAGACCAACCTCAGTGATTAGGTCGATGATATTTTTAATTTCATCTTGCGCTTAGACAAATCTGTTGTGCACGAGTTCATAACCTTCATTGATGTTGTCGTCGATCTTGGGAGCCATTGGAATTGAGAGAAATTGAGGATGAAGATGTGTCGACTAACGGAGTTCTAGGTCTCGACACTCAGGAACCAATCTCTTAGGATTTCAGGTAAGCGTACACGACAACTTCTTTCACACCCTATTTATTGTAGTTGTCGCAGAAGTCGAAATGGCGTGCGCTGCTAAATCTATTCAAAGATTTAGGAAATAACCTAGTGTACGTCAACACCAGTCTTGAGTGTCGACACAAGTTTGTGGAAATGTGTCGACATAATTCAAAACACGTCTGTCGAGATGTGTCGACACAGGTTTTATGTCTCTCTATACATATACGTTAGGGTCTTGACACGCGTAGGTCTCGATACTTACTTTAGTGTCTCGACACTTAAAGTTATCCTGTGTCGACACTCTTTCATGTGCCTCGACACATTACTATCTATAGTGTCGACACACTTTCTAGTGTCTCGACACTGACTTGTCAAATTTTGATTTTTCTTAAGTATAGATTCTTGACACTTATGAAGTTTACCCTTGAATTCTAAATGATTAGACTTAGTTACTCATCAAACAGTTTTATACTTGTGTCACAATTGTTTTACTCAAGATTCAACATTCCAAGTTCAAATTTGAAGAAATTAAATTTCTCTTCTTCCAAAGGCTTTGTAAAAATATCAGCAATCTGTTTACTTGTTGGAACAAATTCTAAGCTAATATCTTCATTTTCTACAAGTTCTCTAATAAAATGATATCTAATTTCAATGTGTTTTGTTCTACTGTATGACACAGGATTGATTGCAAAAGAAATAGCACTAGTAGAATCACAGAATAAAGGAATTTTACTTAGCTGTAAGTTGTAGTCTTGTAACTGATGCTTAATCCAAAGCAATTATGCACAACAACCACCAGCTGAAATGTACTCAGATTCAGCTGTAGATATTGCCACACATGTTTGCTTTTACTGCTCCATGACACCAGCCTCCTTCCAAGAAATTGACATGAGCCTGATGTGCATTTCCTATTTTCCTTATATCCTGCATAATATGCATCTAAAAAGTCTGTCAGTTCAAAATCACAATTCCTGGGATACCATAGGCCAAGATTAGGTGTGCCCTTTAGATATCTCAATATTCTTTTAACTGCTATATAGTGAGATTCCTTAGGGCATGCTTGATACCTGGCACAGACACATATGGCATATATTATGTCTGGTCTACTGGCTGTTAGATAGAGTAGTGATCCAACTATACCCCTATATAAGGTGATATCAACTGGCTTCCCAGCACCATCCTTGTCTAAAGACATACTGGACCCCATGGGAGTTCTTATTGAAGTGGTTGTTTCCATGTCATACTTCTTGATTAACTCCTTGGTAAACTTAGACTGACTAATGAAAAGTCCATCTAAAGTTTTCTTAACTTGGAGACCCAAGAAAAAACTTGAGTTCACCCATGCTACTCATCTCAAACTTTCCTTGCATCAATTTGGCAAACTTAGTGCAAAGTTACTCATCAGTAGAACCCAATATAATGTCATCAACATATATTTGTACTAAGATGTTCATGTCTTTGAATTCCTTGAGGAATAGTGTTTTGTCTATTTTCCATTTTGAGAATTTATTATCCAGAAGTAACTTAGACAGAGTCTCATACCAAGCCCTTGGGGTTTGTTTTAAACCATAGAGAGCTCTTAACAATATATAAATATGAGTAGGTTTAGTAGAATCAACAAAACTTGAGGGTTGCTCTATATAGACTCTTTCTATAAGGATACCATTTAGGAAGGCTGACTTCACATCCATTTAGTAAACTTTGAAACTTTTGTAGGTTGCATATGTTAGGAAGAGTCTTATAGCCTCCAATCTAGCCACAGTTACAAAGGTTTGATCAAAGTCTATCCTCTCTTCTGGTCTATATCAATTTACAACCAGTCTAGCTTTGTTTCTAACTATAACACCAATCTCATCCAGTTTGTTTTTATATATCCATTTGGTTCCTATGATGTTATAGTCATCTAGTCTAGGAACTAGCTTCCAGACATTACATCTCTTGAACTGGTTCAATTCATCCTACATTACACCTATCCAAAATGGATCCATATCAGCTTCTTCAAATTTCTTTGGTTCTATTTGGGACAGAAAACTTGAGTACATCACAGTATTGTGATTTCTGCTTCTTGTGGTCACACCCTGTGCAACATCTCCTATAATCAATTCCCTTTGATGATCCCTTAGATGTCTGATAACAACAGGCAATGTGACTTCTTCTCCCGGACAACTTGCATCATGTTGAGTTTCTTCTCCTTGATGTTCTGATGCGTCGGTAAGTGCACCGGTCGCTGTCAAGTAATAAATTTGGGAATAGCATCCTTGAATGTCGAACTCTAGGGAATGTAGGTTGGGTATCGTGCTAGCATCGTATGAAGATCGCTACTAAGAGTTAAATGAAATAACAAGGGGGTTGGTTTTTCATTCTTAATACTATCCAAACAAAAAGAAAACTAATGTGGGTCGTAAGCACCACTTTGCTTGGTGGATGGAATTAGTGTAGGCCGCTATGTCATGCTTCGTTAGGAGGATGGACAGAGAGCAAGCGGATGGAATGATCATAAGTTCGGAAGGTGAGGGTCGCAATCACCTCTTCAACTACCAACACTAGACTTTTATAGTGTCGTTCTAGTGCGCGAGTGGAGAGGATGCGGATGGAGGCGAGTGCAAAATAACTAACAATAAAGAATGCAACTATCCAAAACAAACTTCATTCATAGACAAATAAAGTAAGTTTAAAGTCATTACAAGCTTAAGAATACACTTCACTATGAGAAAAGGTAGAATAAACCTGTTGGGTATTGTATCCACAATAACCTAGATTTATATGAAGTCACTCTTGAACTAAGATGAATTAAGTTGTATTTGATATTCTGTTCTAGTTATGTATTTGCAGGACTTATTGCCAAGTGTAGACCAATTTCAGTCTACAGTGGGTCACCAAACACAGGACCGTACAATGTAATCCCTCATTGTATGATCCATGGTGTTGACTAATGTGTAGCCTCTCTATTGGGATACACTTCATTTCCACGCACTTGGTTAGATGAAGGAAGACATGTTGCTATTTGGATTGAAGAAGTAAAATTATCTTAAAGCTAAAAATTTTCTAAGTGTTTTAATTGAGTGGAATTATAGTACTCAAGTAGAAACCTTAGAAGCACTCGAGTAGGTCTTGTCAGAAACTTGAGTAAAGGAAGTGGTTCTCGAGTAGCTTTAATCTAGCTCTCGAGTAGCCAAGCCCAGTACTCGAGTAGACTGTTGGGTACACTAAAAACTGTGTACCAGATTTGGAGAAGCCTCACTTAACTCAATGATATACATCAATGTGTATTTGATGGGATGTTGAGTTTTAATGTGCAGGTTAAAGAAATGCAGGAAAATTTTCTAAGTATAAGTGTCGACACTTGTGAGGGAAATGTGTCGGCACCATAAGAAGATTGTGTCAACACATAGGACTTGTGACGACACACAGAAGTTCTGTCAATAGTAGTTGTGTCGACACACAGAACTTGTGTCGAACTAACTCAATACCAGCTATGTTGAAGACCAGAAGTTGTTGTGTCTACACACACTCAAAGAAATATATCAACGATAGCTATACTGAGACTGGAAGGCTTGTGTCGACACATAGGACTTGTGTCGACACACACTCAAAGAAATCTGTCAACAACAGCTATACTGAGACTGCAAGGCTTGTGTTGACACACAGGACTTGTGTCAACACACACTCAAAGAAATCTGTCAACAGAAGTTGTGTCAAGACTAGAAGCAGTTGTGTCGACACACAAGACTTGTGTCAATACATCTAACAGAAGCTGTGTCGAGAAGTTAAAGAATGACTGTGTCGATATATTAGGAGCTGTGTTGACATCATCAAGATTTGTGTCGACACATGGTCAATTTGTGTCGATACATCTGAAGTGTTATGCTGACGGTTCTCTACTATGATAGAAGTTCAAGGAGGAATCAGTTGTCAAGACTGATGACCTAACAGCTGTCTTAAGTAACAAAGCTGACACATCTGTCAGAGCTGTAAAAAGGACGTTATAAACAGGATCAGCCAATAACCTTGGATGGATTCTATATATAGATCTATTCTATCACAATCAAAAGGACTGTAATAATAGAACAAGTAAGGGGGAACAAGAGACAAACCCAGAAGAAGGCAGATCCTGAAGTGTTTGCTAGAAAAATTCAGATCTGATTCTGAATTCAAGAAGGAAGCTTGATTGAAGATCAACTCCAACTCTAATTGAAGATCAACCTTACTTGGTACAAATTCAAGAAGCTTTGGAGAATCTAAGACAGGTTGGATCTAAAGTAATCAGTTCTATCAAGAACTTATCAAGAAGCTTTCACCCTATTCTCTTTCTATCATGGTGAAGATTTTATTGTTTAAAACAATTAATTTCCTTGTAAAATCTTATATAGATCTGAGTTGTAAGCCTAAATTTATAAAGGCTGAGGTAGAGCTGAGAGCCTGAGGTAGGACTTGAAAAAGTCTGAGTTGTTGGCCTGGTGATAAAGGCTGAGGTAGGGTTGTTGCCTGAGATAGGATTCTTGGGAAGAATCTGAGGTGTAGGACTTGAAGAAGTCTGAGTTGTAGGAACCAGTTGGGTTCTAAGTTGTAAGATCTGTGGATCTGAGATAGTGAAAGGAAGTTTGGCCGAATCCAGTTCTCTACTAGATAGGTGAAGGGGGAGAGTGGAAGTACCAACAAATTAGGGAGCCACTATAAACCATTGTGTCTGTGCTGTGAATTTTATGTGTTTGTTATTCTTTATGCTGAGATATTTGTGCTGTGTATAACTTTGTTAATTGCCTAAGTTATTAAAAAGGATTAGAACCTATTCACCCCCCCCCTCTAGGTGTTTAGGCTCTTTTAACCAAATCTTTCAAGTGGTATCAGAGGGAGGTTACTAAAATATAGACCTAACAGTTTGAGTAGATCTCCAAGGCAATTAACTGTTAGCCATAATGGGTTCAAGTGAGAATCAGAAGGAACTTGGATCCATGAAACTTCCTATCTATAGGAAAGAAAACTTTGGCATATGGAAAGAGAGGGTCAGATTGTTCATGGAGGCATCTGATCCAAGAATTTACATCACAGTTCAAGAAGGTCCTTTCATTCCAATGAACATATCAGTTCTTGATGCAAATCTCAAAACTCCAAAGAGCTATTCTGAAATGACAAAAGAAGAGATCATCCTAGCAACCTTAGACAAGAGAACACAAAATATAATTGTGAGTGTTATAGTTGATTCTACATTCCAGAATCTGGTACATTGCAAAACCTCCAAGGAGATGTGAGACACTTTGATTGTCTACATGGAGGGAACTAAAGAAGTAAGAGAGGATAGAAAGTCCATGTTAAATCAAGAATATGAGAGCATTAGATAAGCCAAGACTGACAGCATAGCTGAATGTTACATGAAATTTTTTAGAATTGTAAATGAGCTAATGACCTATGGAAGAGTCATTAGCACATATGAACTGAATGACAAGTTTCTCAGATCACTGACCAAGGATTGGGATTCAAAAATATGTGCCATCAGAGAGGTGGCTAGGCTTACTGATACACCTCCACCAACCTTGTTTGGAAAACTATTATCTTATGAGATGCAGCTCATTGCTAGAAAGGAGGAGGAGAAAAGCAATAGGTCTGAATATAAAGAAAAGTCAGTAGCCTTCAAGGCTGAAGCCACAAGAAAGGGTAGGAAAAAGTCTCCTTCTCCACCTAGGAGAATTGCTGAGGCTGAATCGGAAAATCCTGACATCAACCCTTCAGACAGCCACAACTCTGATGAAGATTTTGCTGCATTTACAAGACAGTTTCAGTGGTTTATGAAGAAGAAGAAATGGAGAGCAAAGTCATCTACATGCTTCTCCAAAGATGACTATTATAAGAAGAAGAAACCTTCCAAGGATGACAGGTATGGCTCTAATCCTAGTAATCAAACTACTTCTAAAATTGTTTGTTATTACTGCAATAGGCCTAGACATGTCATAGTTGATTGTCCTGACAAGAGAAAGGAGTCTAAGGATAAGAAGAAGCATCAAAATAAGGGAAAGAAGGAGAAGTCCCTTGTTGCCTAGAAGAAGAAGATTTGGACTGACTCTTCATCATCAGAATCAGGAGAAGAGGATGAAGCAGAAGCCTATATAGGATTGTTTACTACAGAAGAGGATTCTGTGGAAACAGAATTCTTGCAAATGATGGATTCCATAAATGGAAGTGAAGATCATTATTGTAAAGGGCTGATGGCTCTATCTGAGGAAGATCAGTGCTAGGATCAGCCTGGTCCCAATAAGGTATACAATCTATCCTTAGTATCTGAGTATTATACTAGATCTGAATCAGAAGCATCTGCATCAAGAGATGTGGATTGTTCTGAATCTGAAGGGGATGTTCATTAATTAATTGATGAGTATGATGGTCTGTTGCAAGCTCTTAAGAGAAGCAAATTCCTTGTCAAGAAACAGGCTAAGGAAATTGAATCTCTCAAACTGGCTGCATCAGATTCAGCAAAGATGTTCGATTTGAAATTGAATGAGGTTGCCAAACTGAAAAAACATAACTATTATTCAAATGGGTACAATCACTTTCAAAAATAATCACATCAAGAATCTTGAAGTAAGACTTCAGAAAGAAATGGATCTAGTGGCTAAATTATCTAAGCCAAAGTCATTCTTACCCATAATTGATAATTTCATCTCACAAAAGGGTAAAACAGGATTAGGCTTTAAGGGAAGAACAAGGGTAGCCAATTCTCAAAGAAAAGGCAAAGCCCCAGTTCACCCACTAGCCTTCAAACCCCCTATTTCTTTTAGGAAAGTGATGCAGCCTACTAACAGGTATGATCATGACATTACTCATGGTCACTGTAAGTATGGTGATCTGAATGGCAAGGGTGCAAATGTTAATAAGGCACCCCATGAGCAAAACCATCAGGTTCTTAAGGAATCCTTAGCATTTGCTGCTCCAGCACCTGCACTTAAAAGGACTGCTGACAGCAATATTGTTAAGCCTGTACTTAAGAAAATGTGCAACAGATTTGAGTGCTGGTGTTGTGGCAAGGTGGGCCACATAACCATTGACTGTTGGTTCAATGCTAGTATTCAGAATAAGGCCAGCTTACCTGTCAGAAAGGCTGCAGGTAAGCATGTCAAAAATCAAACTAACTTGAACCTAGGACCTAATAACTATTGAGGTTCTAAGGATAGGTAATATTATTTGATGCAGGTGAGTCCAAGTGGCCATATCCCTATATGGTACTTGGATAGTGGATGTTCCAGGCACATGACTGGAACAAGAAGGATGCTGAAGGACTACTTTCCTATAGAAGATGGACCCAAAATGATCTTTGGTGGATCTGAAAAGGGAGTCATCAAAGGGTTTGGTAACATTTCCAATAACTCCATTACCATAACCCAAGTGGCTTATGTAAAAGGTCTAAAGCATAAACTAATTAGAATAAGCCAACTAAGTGATCTTGGTTATGACACTTCTTTCCACAAGGGTGTGTGCCAAATAAGAAGGTCAAATGATCAAGAGATAATTTTGACAGGCACTAGGAAAGAAAATGTCTACTGTCTTAACTTTGATTGTGAGAATAAGTACACACCTATCTGTCTAGTTGCAGATGAGAAAGCATCTCATTGTGTCTAATGGTACAAAAGGCTGGCTCACCTGAACTATAAGTCAATAGGCCAACTCTTTAGTATGGAGTTAGTGAGGAATGGTCCTCAGGTCAAGTGCTTTAAAGAGGGAGTATGTTCAGCTTGCCAAAAGGGCAAACAGACCAGGACCTCTTTCCATGGACATGATACCAAAGATTCTATAAGATGTCTATATCTTCTGCATATGGACTTATTTGGTCCTATGCCAGTTCATAGTCTAGGTAGGAAAGCTTATACATTTGTAATTGTGGATGACTATTCTAGATTCACATGGGTTTTCTTCTTGAGACAAAAATCTGAAACCACTACTGTCTTTCAGAATTTTGTTAGGCAAATTCAGAATAAACTTAACAATTTAGTGGTCAAAATTAGAAGTGACCATGGAACTGAATTTCAATCTGAATGCATGACAAAGTTCTGTGAAGAACTTGGGATTCATCAGGAGTTCCCCTCACCTAGAACTCCCCAGCAAAATGGGGTTACTGAAAGAAAGAATAGGACTCTTATTGAGGCAAGTAGAACACTACTAAGTGACACTTCTCTCCCAGAATATTTCTGGGCTGAGGCAGTAAATACTGCATATCATGTTCTCAATAGAGCATCCATCAATAAAAGACACAAGAAGACACCCTATGAGATTATGAAAGGCAGAAAACCAAACATATCCTACTTTAGAATCTTTGGTAGCAAGTGTTATGTTCTAAATAATGGCAAGAACTATCAAACTACGTTTGCTGCCAAATCCCTAGATGGATATTTGTTGGGTACAGCAATAACAGTAGAGCTTACAGGATCTACAACTTGACTACACAAGTTGTAGAAGAATCTGTCCATGTAGTCTTTGATGAGTCTAAGCTAATTAACAGTGAACTGTCTAGCACTTCTGTTAGTCCAACAGGTTTGAAGGAAAGGATGGACAAGCTAACAATTAGTGAAGACCAATCTTCAAGACAAAATGAAGAAAATAATGGATGTTGTTCAGGGGGAGTACAAGACTCACTGGATGAAGATGAAGACAATGAAGTACATCCATATGAAGAAAATGAAGAAGACTAAGAGATGGACAGATTTCCTCCAGCAAGAAGACATTTGAAGGATCATCCAGCACACCAAATCATTGGTGATGCAAGTCATGGAGTTCTGACCAGAAGCAAGAGCATGTACATAGTTCTATGTTCAAGCTTCTTGTCCCTGATGGAACCTAAGAAGTTTGAAGAGGCTATACAAGACATAAATTGGATTGATGCCATGCAGGAAGAACTGAATCAATTTAGAAGATGTAAAGTCTGGGAGTTGGTTCCTAAACAAAAGAATCGCAATATTATAGGAACCAAGTGGATTTATAGAAACAAGTTAGATGAAAATGGAACCATAATCAAGAACAAAGTAAGACTGGTTGCAAAGGGCTACAGACAGGAAGAAGGGATAGACTTTGACCAAACATTTGCCCCAGTGGCAAGGTTGAAGCAATAAGACTGTTCCTGGCATATGCAGCTTATCAAGGGTTCAAAGTATTTCAAATGGATGTAAAGTCAGCATTTTTGAATGGTGACTTAAAAGAGGAAGTCTATGTTGAATAACCATAAGTTTTTGTAGATTCCCTTTATCCTAACTATGTTTATAGGCTTAAGAAAGCTCTATATGGATTGAAACAAGCCCCTAAGGCTTGGTATGAAACTTTGTCTACCTTCCTTATTGAAAATAAATTCTCAAGTGGGAAAATTGACAAGACTCTCAAAAGGCAATATCATCCTAGTCCAGATATATGTTGATGACATTATCTTTGGATTAACTAAAAACAACCTTTGTAGAAAGTTTGCCAAACTTATACAAGGGGAGTTTGAGATGAGCAGCATGGGTGAGCTGAAATTCTTCTTGGGACTCCAAGTTTGACAGACTGATGATGGATTGTCCATATCTCAGTCTAAGTTCACCAAGGAGTTAATTAAAAAATATGGTATGGAGTCAGCCTCGACCATGAAAACTCCAATGGGGACAAGTATGCCTATAGGCAAAGATGAAGCAGGAAAACCTGTTGATGAGTCTTTGTATAGAGGGATAATTGGCTCCCTACTTTACTTGACTGCTAGTAGACCTGACATCATGTATCCTACATGTGTCTATGCTAGGTACCAAGCCTTCCCTAAGGAATCTCATTATTCTATTGTCAAGAGAATTCTGAGATATCTTAAGGGCACACCTAATCTAGGTCTTTGGAACCCTAAGAATAGAGATTTCTTACTAACAGGTTTTTCAGATGCATACTTTGCAGGCAGCAAAGAAGACAGGAAAAGTAGCACAGGTACATGTTTGTTCCTAGGTGGAAGGTTGGTGTCATGAAGCAGCAAAAAGCAGACAAGTGTAACTATTTCCACAGCTGAATTAGAGTATATAGCTGCAGGCAGTTGCTGTGCTCAGTTGTTGTGGATACAACATCAACTTGGAGACTATGACATTAAGGTAAGTAGAATTCCATTATATTGTGATTCTATTAATGTTATATCTATTGCTAGAAATCTTGTTTCACATAGCAGAACTAAGCATATAGAAATTAATTTTCATTTCATCAGAGAACATGTTGAAAAAGAAGGCATAAGTCTGGAATTTGTCAACACTAACAAACAAATTGCTGATATATTTACAAAACCTCTGGATGAAAGTAAATTCAATAATTTTAAAATTGAATTAGGTATGTTGAACCTAGAATAAGATGTTAGATCAGCACACAATTTCTCAAGAAATTTGTCTAAGTTAGAAAGTTTGTGTCGACACAAGCAAACTGTGTCGACACTCTCAGTAAGTTGTGTCGACAAGAAAAATTTGTGTCGACACAACTCTATCGAGACCTTATTTTAGAAGATTTTTTGTGTCGACACACAAAAATCGTTGTCGAAACAATTCTATCTAGACTTAAGTAGACTTTGTCGATACTGGCAAAAGTATGTCGACACATAGACATGTCGACTTCAATAAAATTTTGTCGAGACCTAGGTCATCTATGTTGACACATGTAAAATTTTGTCGACTAGTAAATTCCTAAGTTAGGCGCGTCTTTTGACCTACCTTTTACAAGTACACTATAAATAGGAGAAGACAAAATCTGGCCGACTGTGCTTTCAGAACTCTCGACTCTATATTTTGTGTCGATGAGAAATTCTACCGTCGACTCTCTTCTCTCTCTTTCACCAATGGCACCACAATAGGAAGACAAGATCAATGAAGGATTTGAACTGGTACGCAAGGCGTTCGAGACTGCCTCGCTAGAAATCAAAGGCGTGATAACCCTAATCACAGAAAGTGGATTGGAATACTTGGTCTCTGAACCTTCAAGAATATGGAAGAAAGAAGTTCTTGAATTTTACTCTTCCGAAACAATGGACTCTCAAGGAAAGAAGATAAAGTCCTCTATTAATGGTACAAAAGTGAAACTCTAACTGAAGACTATAAGAAAGTCACTTCAACTACTCAAGATTACGGAAGAAGATGATATCACATCCTCCATGACAAGGGATGCACTCCAATGGTGTGGGCTGGATCCCAATACCAAGATTGGATCTTCACTAACCAGGAAGGGAATGAATTCCCAGGGTAAGTTTCTATCCGAGATAATGGGCAAAGTTATTCTCTGCAAAACAGGAGGACATGATAGGATCTCTATCTACATGTTCAAATTCATGACCAGAGTTATCTTCAAAGTGAAAACAGACTGGTCCGCTGTAATTTTTGACAAGATCAAAGAAAGTATCAAGAAGCCAAATCTGGGTAGAATATTGAGCTTGTATCTTGCTTCCACCATCCCAAAAGTGATGAATCAAACTTTAGGAACCAAGATAAATCACATGAGAAGAATGGATTTAAGAATACTATCCAGATGGGATAGAGTTTTGACCAAAGATGTTTCTACTCCACAGAAACCAGTGAAGAAGGATAAGAAAAAGAAACCTACCACCCAGGAAGCATAATCTTCCAGTGATTATGAAGAACAGTTTGTCTTCAGCTCAGATGAAGAACAATAAAGATAATCACCTACGCCACAACAAGATAAGGAAGGTCAAGCCCAAGGGGAGAGCATTGAACTACCAGAGAACCAGATGGTCTCCACTCCAAGGGGAGACAACACAGAGATTATAAATGTTCAATAACCTGAACAATCACATGTGCCTTCCCAAGAGGGAGGTATTGTTGAAGTTGCACTGGAGAGTGAGTCTGCAACTGATACTATTATGGACATAGTATCAAGAATCAACAATGCAACAATAGTCAACACTAAAAAAGAAGTACAGGATGTGCATATGCCAGATCCAGATCAAGATGAGCACCTCTACTCCTCTAGCTTAAAGAAAACCCTGGACAATAATCTTGATGTCTAGGGAGAACCATTTATTGGACAAGAGAACATTATACCTCCTATTCAAATACAGCAGGAGGTAACTTTGGAAGAGTTGTTCCCTGACCCCCAAGATGCAAGGACTAAGGGGGAGCTGCAAAGGAATGAGGGGGAGATGCCACTGCATGCCTCTAGTACTACAGAAACTGTGGATATACAAAGTTCACCAAATTCTTCTGATGATGAAGAAGATTCCAAGGCTAAGAAAAGGAAGCTGGTGGCTCTCAGGAAAAGGAGCACATGCTATAAGAAAGCCTTACAAACTGTCCCTCAAACATCTGCTTCAGTAATAGACTTCAGTTCACTATTTGTGCAACTACAAGTGAAATTGGATGACCAAAGACTTGCTTTGGAAAAGTATGTGGATGAGTCCCATAAAGAAGTGCAGTTCCAGCTAGCTCAAGATATTAAATCTATCAGATTTGAAGTCAATTTGAATAAGAAAGAGATGATAGATTGCTTCCATAAGGGAGGTAATGTTATAGTATATCTTACCACCCAACAATAAGAAATGAAGACTACAATAGCATACATAGCAGAAAAACAAGGATATATTCTAGAAAATCAATTCAGAATGAATGAAAATCTCAAGGACTCATATAATGAAATTCTCACAAAACTAGGAGGTATTGCTACTGATTTGAAAACTGAAGTATCCAGGAAAATACAAGAAGATTTAGTTGTTATTCAAATAGCACTTCAGGCATCCCAAAAGACTATTTTAGATCAACTGGAGAAGTTCAGACTCTACTATAAAGCGGGAATAGATTATCTGAATGATCAAAAAAGGTTTCAGAAAGATGATCTAAGAGATCATGTGGCCAGAGAAGTCATAAAGGGGGAGAGAGTGTTAGTAAAAGCCATCTCTGATCATGCTAAATGGGTATCTAATACCATTAGAGCTACTCTTGGATATCCACCCCTTTGTGATGAAGATAACACTACTGAATCTTATATTCAACCTGCTCACATTGAAGGGGTTCAGCAGGAAGTTGCACAAGTCATCTATCCTCCATCAGATTTTGAAGCAGTATAACAGGAAGTACATAAAATGTATAGCCCTCCACAGGAGGCACATAATGTTATTATTGAAAAAGTTGAAATGTCTGAAGCTGCTAAGGATGCACAAAAATGAGCTAAACTTTCTATGAAAAGATTCAGAGAACAGGCAGAATTAAAGCCTGATTTTGAGCAATGGATTCCAACCTCCAGAAATATCATTCTTACTGCCTGGAAAGCTGCGAAGGCCAATATGCATGAATAGAGGCAAATGGTATTCTGAACAAGAATGGGGTAAATATCAGAAAAGGAAAGATATCATACAATCAGTTCAGAAGGGATATCAAAGCTGGGAAGTTACTTGCTAACTCTGTAGAGCCTAGAAAGTACTTCCCAAAGCCTTATCATTACTTTGAAAGGCAAAAGATTAAGGCAGAAGAGCTCAAAAAGAAAGATCTGAAAGGGAAGAAGCCAGCTGATGGCACAGAATCCAAAGTACAAGATAAGATTCATCCTGGAAAAGGAATAGTTATCAAGGATCCTGATCAATCTTAAGGATAGATAGGCTAGACTTAGAACTATGTAAATTTTGTTCTAAACAATCTTGTAAATCAAACACTTATTCTTGATTAATGAATTTTATCATATTCTGTGATGATATTAAATGTTTTTTGTGTTTATAAGTTACCCTACCTGTGAAATGATTTTATACATCTTAATCTTTGTTTTATTATAAGTGGTGTATATCATTGACTACGGGTTATGACTTCTCCAAATAGGTGGAGATTGTTGGGTACACTGGAAACTATGTACCAGATTTGGAGAAGCCTCACTTAACTCAAAGATATACATCAATGTGTATTTGATGGGATGTTGAGTTTCAATGTGCAGGTTAAAGAAATGCAAGAAAATTTTCTAAGTACAAGTGTCGACACTTGTGAGGGAAATGTGTCGACACTAGAAGCAAGATTGTATCGACACACAGGACTTTGTGTCGACACACAGAAATTCTGTCAGCAGCAGTTGTGTCGACACACAGGACTTGTGTCGGCACTCACTGAACACTAGCTATGTTGAAGACCAGAAGTAGTTGTGTCAACACACAGGACTTGTGTCGACACACACTCAAAGAAATCTGTCAACAACAGCTATACTGAGACTGGAAGGCCTGTGTCGACACATAGGACTTGTGTCGACACACACTCAAAGAAATCTGTCAACAACAGCTATACTGAGACTGGAAGGCTTGTTTCGACACACATGACTTGTGTCAACACACACTCAAAGAAATCTGTCAACAGAAGCTGTGTCAAGACTAGAAGAAGTTGTGTCGACACACAGGACTTGTGTTGACACATCTAACAGAAGCTGTGTCGAGAAGTTAAAGAATGACTGTGTTGACATATAAGGAGTTGTGTCGAAATCATCAAGATTTGTGTCGACACATGGTCTATTTGTGTCGACACATCTGAAGTTTTATGCTAATAGTTCTCGGCTATGATTGAAGTTCAAGGAGGAGTCAGTTGTCAAGACTGAAGACCTGATAGCTGTCATAAGTAACAAAGCTGGCACATCTGTCAAAGCTGTCAGAAGACCGTTATAAACCAGATCAGTCAGTAACCTTGGATGTATTCTATATATAGATCTATTCTATCACAATCAGAAGGACTGTAATAATAGAACAAGTAAGGGGTAACAAGATACAAACCCAGAAGAAGGCAGATCCTGAAGTGTCTGCTAGATAAATTCAGATCTGATTTTGAATTCAAGAAGGAAGCTGGATTGAAGATCAACTCCAACTCCAATTGAAGATCATCCTTACTTGGTACAAATTCAAGAAGCTTTGGATAAGCTAAGACAGGTTTGATCTAAAGTAATCAGTTCTATCAAAAACTGATCAAGAAGCTTTCACCCTATTCTCTTCTTATCAGGGTGAAGATTTTATTGTTTAAAACAATTAATTTCCTTGTAAGATCTTATATAGATCTGAGTTGTAAGCCTAAATTTATAAAGGCTGAGGTAGGTCTGAGAGCCTGAGGTAGGACTTGAAAAAGTCTGAGTTGTTGGCCTCGTGATAAAGGCTGAGGTCGGGTTGTTGTCTGAGGTTGGATTCTTGGGAAGAATATGAGGTGTAGGACTTGAAGAAGTCTGAGTTGTAGAAACTAGTTGAGGTTCTGAGTTGTAAGATCTTTGGATCTGAGATAGTGGAAGGAAGTTTGGTCGAATCCAGTTCTTTACTGGATAGGTAAAGAGGGAGAGTGGACGTACCCACAAATTGGGGAACCACTATAAACAATTGTTTCTGTGCAGTGAATTTTATGTGTTTGTTATTCTTTGTGCTGAGATATTTGTGTTGTGTATAACTTTGTTAATTTCCTAAGTTGTTAAAAAGGATTAAAACCTATTCACCCCCCCCCCCTCTAGGTGTTTAGGCTCTTTAAACCAAATCTGTCATAGACCTTCTCTCATTCTTGAGTGTTCAGCTTTTAGTTCTCAGAAATTTTCTAAGTTAAACACTCGAGTAGTTCGTTTAGTACTCGAGTAGATGAACAAATATTTCGAGTGACAAAAGTATTGTTCTCGAGAAGATTCTAACCCCACTAGAGTAGCAAATCCATTTACTCGAGTAGTTCGTTTAGTACTCGAGTAGTTCAGTTTCAGTGTTCGAGTGATCAACATTTATTCCAGAATTTTCTCTAAGTCAAGTTCTCGAGAAGTCCAGTTTCACCTCTCGAGTAGTATCTCTAGCACTCGAGTGATCTTTACTCCACTCGAGTGGTTTCTTACTCTTTCCAAAATTTCCAAAAATACTTCTTCTCGAGTAGTCATTGCTATCCGCTCGAGAGTTAGTCATATTACTCGAGTAGTATTATTCTCACTAGAGAAATGCTGTCTCATTTTCTGAAATTTTCTCCAAGTTAGATCGATTTTTGAATACTTTGATATGACTGGTCCACGTGGGCATCATTAATGACAATTATGACCGTTAGGGATAACTTATAAAATGTCCTATCATTATGACTAACCCTAAGCGCGTAATATTCTGTTATTCTAAGTTTTTGGATTGGCCGGCTATTTCCATTTTCTACAGAAGTCGTCGCTCATCTTGAAGATTGCCAAGGCCATTTCCAATCCAGATCGACTTGCAGATCAAGAGATTTTTCGATCTTCATCTTCTGCTTGATTGTGTGAGTCCAAGTTTCTAAAAACAGATCTAGCTGAGAGTCTTCTTCTACAAATTTTGATAAAGCGGAAACGATCAAGAAAGAAGACATAGGGAGAGATTTCCAGATCTAAGAAAGGAATTATTGTTTGTATTTTTTTAAATTCTTTTTAATCTTGTAGGAGATTATTCTCCGAGTTGTAGGAAGTTTTCATCTTCCGAGTGTAGATCCCTTTTTAGATCGAGTTGTAGGAATGTTGTTCCGAGTGGTAGGATTGTTTTCAATCTGAGAATAGTAGAGTAGCCAAGTGTAGTGCTTTGCTAGATCGGTGAGTGGAAAGTGAACGTACCCAAGATTGGGGAACCACTATAATTCTTGGTGTCCTCTGTGTTTGCTTGGTTATTTCTTTTGCATAGATCGCTAAAGTTTTTATTCCGGAAAATGATGCACAACTCACCTATTCACCCCCTCTAGATGATTTAGGTAGACAACTTAAACATTTTTCAAAATCGATAGAAGGAAAGCCTAGCCGTGGTTCTAAGCCGGAGAGGTGGGTTATCAGTTTACTTCTCGACTCGGACCGTTGGTTGCTTCCGGAGGTAAATGGGTTGTCAATCCACTTGTCTTCCTCCGTCTTCTTCCCTTTCCTTCAATATTTTCTCCCGTTTTCCAAAATGAGTTGTACCGAAAGAGTCTTGTTACACACTGTTGGTGGTCGAAAACTCTCTGAAGAGTAGAAGATGGCTTCGGATCGCCGGATTAAGCTTCCCGGAGGATGGAGATGAGTGGAGGACCTATGGGGGTAAAAAATGGCGCTTCGTGCACAGCAGCGGAGCAGAAAAATGAAAGGCATTGACCTAAATCGCAGAGCACGGGCTTAAATACAGCAGCATAAAATCAGAGTGCATGATCAGTGGTGCATGACCAGTGATCGTGTGCACTGACGATTGATGATCGTGCGCTCTGCCCTATAGAAACCTGCAGTAGACAGAGAAATAATATATATGTGCACGATCAGTGGCGCACGACCGGTTGTCGTGCGCACTGGATCTCATGATCGTGCGATTAGCATAGACAAAACTCAAGAAAATTTGGGATAACGCGCACAAGCAATTACGCACGACTGATGGTCGTGCGCACTATGTCCAATGCTCGTGTGAATGCCCTAGACAGAACTTGGAAATATGGAGAATAGTGCGCACGATCAGTGGCTCACGACCAGTGGTCGTGCGCAATAGGTCCAATGATTGTGCGCAGTGTTCCTGTACTATTTGGGATTCAATGAACAGACTGTGAATGACCAGTGGTCGTGAGCTAAGGATTCCACTGACCGTGCGTATGTAAAAACGCACGATCAGTGGCCCTTAGGCAGAAAACATTCCCAAACAATCCTGGGACACGCCCACGACCTTTGTACCTACAGCGAAAATAGAAGAGCCACCGAAATGGGCATACCACATTCTCCAAACACAGAAAAACACCAAGTGGGGCAATAGAATAATAACTATGAAATCACACTTAAAGCGGGCCAAAAGTGCACTTAACATAGAATGGGCATAATAACAAATATGAACAAATATGGCTCTAAAGTGTTGTGCATCAACGAGAAAACTAGCTCAGATGAGTCCAAAAATATGTATATATCTTGGACTCATCATGTTCCTGTGCAAGTACTTGATCAACTATGTTGACTCCATCTTGCATATTCTGGCTTGCTGGAAAAATATCTTGTATAGTCAGCTCTTTTAGATTCAAGTCTTCACCTGTTGTGCTTGATTAACCTGGCTTATCATTGTAAAACATAGAACTTTCATCAAATACAACATGAAGAGACTCCTCCACAACTTGATACCTCAAGTTGTAGACCCTATAGGCCTTACTGTGGTCACTATAACCAACAAATATGTCATTATAGGACTTCTCAGCAAACTTGGATATGTATGTTTTCCCATTATTTAGGACATAACATCTACATTCAAAGATTTTGAAATAGGCCAAGTTTGGTTTTCTGCCCTTCATAAGTTCATAAGGTGTTTTATTCAATCTTTTGTTGATTGAAGATCTATTAAGAACATTACATGTTGTGTTAATAGCTTCATTCCAGAAGTATCTGGGAGTGAAGAATCACTCAGCATGGTTCTTCCAGCTTCAATGAGAGTCCTATTCTTCCTCTCATCAATCTCATTCTGTTGGGGTGTTCTTGGTGAGGAAAACTCTTGTTGAATCCCTAGTTCTTCACAAAAAATTATCATATAATCAGATTGAAACTCAGTTTCATGATCACTTCTAATTCTGACCACAGAGCTGTTCAATTCATTTTGAATTTGTTTGACAAAAGTCTTGAAGACATCAGGAGTTTCAGACTTTTTCCTTAAGAAGAAAACTCAAGTGAATCTGGAATAGTCATCAATAATTACATAGGTGTAGACTCTCCTTCCTAAACTATGAATTGGCATAAGACCAAATAAGTCCAAATGCAAGAGGTATAAACACCTCACAGAGTCTTTGCATTCAATACTTTTGAATGAAGCTTTTGTTTGCTTGACTTTTTGGCATGCTGAGCATATGCACTCCTTAGAGCATTTAATGTTAGGGTCATTCCTAACAAGCTCTTTACTGAAAAGTTTGCCTATGGCCTTATATTTCAAATGAGCTAGCCTCTTGTGCCATTTGATACAGTGTGAGGCTTTCTCATTTGCAACTAGACATAAGAGTGAGTCTGACTTTAAATAAATAAAATTCAAACAATACGCATTCCCACATCAATTGCCTGTCAAGATGACCTCTTGGTCACTTGACTTCTTTATTAGGCACTCATCTTTGTGGAATGAAATGTCATAGCCAAGATCACAAAGTTGGCTTATGCTTATAAGGTTGTGTTGTAACCCTTCCACATAAGCTACATTGGTGATGGTGACTAAGCCAATTATGATCTTACCATAACCTTTGGTTATTCCTTTGTCAGCTCCACCAAAGATCATCTTTGGTTCATTCTCCATGGGGACAAATTACCATAAATTGCCTCTTGTTCCAGTCATGTGTCTTGGCACCCACTATCCAAGTACCAAATTGGTCTATTTCTAGTGCTTGGACATTCCTGCAAAATTAGAATTTATTTTTCCTTAGGAACCGAAGTTATTTTGGATTCTAGATTCTTATTAGTTATGGCTCTATTGAAACTACCAATGAGTTTCTTAACTGGATATCTTTTTTGAATATGAGACACGGTGTAATTGAACCAACAGTCTAAGGCAAAGCGTCCTACATTTCCACAACACCAGCATTCATACCTATTGTACCCCCTCTTTGGAGGAATAGAAGGAACTTTGTGCTGACATTCCTTAGGATAAGAGTCAACACACTTGTCATTTGTATTTTTACTGGGAGAAAACAAGTTGTTTTGTCTCTCAGTTACAACTATCCTCCTTGGAACAGGAACATTAGGAATAACATTCCTATTCACATATGAACTTGGTCCAACTAGTCCAGACTTCTGGATTTATTTTCCCTTAGTTTGAACCATAGGCTGTGGAATGACTGGACCCTTTTGTCCTACCAGTTTTTTGCATCTTTTTCTCTTGGGTTTAACATACCCAAGATGACTTCCAGGTTTTCCTGAAAAGGTATCTATAATGGGCAATAAAGTTTTAGGTTTAGAAAATCATTGTACTAATCTTTTCTCATTTAGGAGTTTGAGTTCGAGCTCCTGAATAGTTGTATCCTTCTACTTCAGCAATAAGATTTAATCATCAATGATCATAGGCTTCATTTGGTTTAGCGGTGGCGGGTCAATCCGGCAGGTTGAAACAGAGTGTTCGAATCGGGGGGGGAGGTGGTTGCTCCAAATAGAGCTTTTGGGGCATTTCTCAAGGAAGGTGGGTGGAAATGGAGCAAACGCCGCCAGAGATTTATTTGTTTACCCTCCTTCCGGCGGTGTTTGCCCAAAACGGAGCAGTGAAATGCCCAAATAAATAGAGCCTTAGTAATCATTGCCAACTTAGAACTTTGAAAACCAATTTTCTGAGTATCCATTTTATGATGATACTCAAAACCTTTTAGTGAAGCTATCTCTACAGCTTGTTCTTTGACAAGCTTCTTGCTATTTACTAGGGCTTCCAACAGCTTTTCAAATTTTAATATGAGTTGTTGTAGTTCAGTCACAAAGTTAGTCTTATGTGAATCAAACTTTGAGTCACATGAGTCTAGCTTATCCCCAGTCTCGTATACAGAAGTTTTAAAATATGTTGAAATATCATAGATTACCTGAGTATCCTGACAGTCAAGAACATCTGTGTCTGGATCATCATACAGTGCCATTAAATTGATCTCCATATCTTCATCAAAATCACAATAGTGTGATGAAGTTGTGGAGCTTTTCCCTTTGTGTATAGCCTTTTGATAAATTCTTCTTCATAGGAGACTAATCTAGCAAGTTCTTCTGATTCAGTTGAATTAGTATCACTATCAGATATGGTGTTTGATTTCTTTGTCATCAAACCCTTTTCTGATTTCTTGTTTTTACAGAACTTATTTTATTTTACTTTTTGTTCTCCTTCCTTTTTACTATACAGTCAGCTATGACATGCTCAGGCTTGTTACAGCAAAAGCAAATATTGTTAGTCTTAAATTGTTTATTCTGATGAGAATCATACCTGACCATAGATTTGTCTCTATGATAGTCTTAGCTTTTACTGGATCTTGATCCATAAGGTTTCTTTTTATTCCACTGTGAATGAGTTCAGTTGTCTACCTAAATCACCTAGAGGGGGTGAATAGGTGAGTTGTGCGTCTTTTTGCGGAATACAAAATTTAGCGATCAATGCACAAATACAAACCAAGCAATCATAGATGACAAAAGATTTATAGTGGTTCCCCAACCTTGGGTACATCTACTTTCCCTCACCGATCTAGTAAACCACTAGACTCGGCTACTCCACTATCTCGGATTGAAAACCAATCCTACGCCTCGGAACAAAGTTCCTACAATCTCGATCCAAACGGATCTACACTCGGAAGATAAAACTTCCCACAACTCGGAGAGAAATCTCCTACATGAATTGAATAGAGATAAATTGAAAATAAAAACAAATGATCTTCAAATCTTGAAACAATCTGGCTGAATCTTCTTCTTTATAAATTGCAGCTCAGTCAGATTTGTTGAAGAAGAAATCTCAACAAGAAAGAGAACTGAAGACTTCTTTTGATTTCACCCGATCGGAATGATGATGGAGAACAAACAACAATAACGATCTGAAAATCAATCTTAGTCTGAATCCATTGAATCGAAAACCCTAGCTCTTGCACAATGAACATCAGCGACGTCGGCGGGTTTTGTTTTTGGAGAGAGAGAAAGATTCAAAGAGCTTAGAAAAATTATGACGGCATGAAAATCCTTCTTATTAGGGTTAGTCGGTTGACAAGACCTTATATAAGATCTCCTTAACGGTCATAATTAATCTTAATGATGTAAACGTGGACTAATCACATCATGTGATTTGAAAATCCCGTCAATTCTAGACTTAACAAAAATCTGCAAAACTGAACTCTATTTCTCGAGTGAAGAAGTATTTCTTGAGAAGTAAAGTTTATTACTCGAGAAGAGGAATGAAGATTACTCGATAAAAAATTTTCCGAAATTACTCGAGAAGAAGAATGTATTACTCGAGTACAAGATGGGTTCTCGAGAAGTCAATTGAATTACTCGAGAAGAAGTCTAACAGAAAGCATTCGAGGAAGAAGAATTATTTCTCGAGTACAAAGGAATTACTCGAGAACTAGAAATCTACTCGAGAAGTATAATGATACTTCTCGAGAACAAAGAATTAGAAAAATATTTCTGATTCTGGAAGAAAGTTACTCGAGAACAAGAAATGATTTCTCAAGAGAAAAGGAACTTCTCGAGAATAAGGTATAGGATTTCTCGAGAGAAAAGGAACTTCTCGAGAACTATACTTAGAAATTTTCTTAGATAAAAGTCTGAATACTCGAGAGGTAGAGATAAAGTCTACTCGAGTGCTAAACCTAGTTACTCGAGAACTAAAGTAATACTACTCGAGAACTAAATTTTGTACTCGAGTAAGAAGACTAATTACTCAAGAACTTTAACTTATACAACTCGAGAACTAACAGATTACTCGAGTAATGGACTTAGATTAATTCTGACTTCCAGAAAGTTTTCCTTCTTGAATCCAATCATCACCAACACTTCATCCATTGATCCAAGTGCTTGAATAGTAAGTGTATCCCAATAAAGAGACTACACATGAGTCAATACCTTGGATCACATAATGGGGGATTACATTGTATGGTCCTGTATTTATGACCCACTGTATACTGACATTGGTCTACACTTAGCAATGGAGTCCTGCAAACACATAACTAAAATAGAAGATCAAATACAACTTAATTCATCTTAGTTCAAGAGTGACTTCATGCAAATCTGGGTTATTGTGGATGTAATACCCAACAATCTCCCCCTATTTGTAGAAGTCAGAACCCTCTACACTAAGGTGAATTATATCACAAGAGAAAGAACTGGATATGAAAAGATAAGAATATGATAAAATGCAAGAAATAAAGAAAAACACATAATCATCAAAATTCAGTTCTAGCTCTGATGCTGTTGATGATGTTGTTTGTCAAACTTTTCTTGTTGCCTACTTTGATAGCTGAATGGCTTAGGATAGTACTTTGGAGTTCATGGAGTTGCCTTTGGGTTGTTCCTGCCATATTCTTTATCATAAATCCTTCTCTTCATGGGAGATTTTTCATATATTTCCTATTCACAAAAAATGTAATGGAGATCTCTGCTTTCATTATAGTCCATCACAAGTTTCAGAGTATCTAGAATCAAGGACTTGGAGGTAGGGCTCAAGACTTCAGCAAATTCTTGAGCTTTTCTCTTTTCTTATTCTGGATTGGGAACTGACTTACTGGCAGAAGGACCTTTTCCATATTTCCTTTTCTTTGGAATATTAATTTCAGGTAAGTCCTGTGGAATAACATCTTCCAATACTTGAGTATATGATTTTGGAGGAAGAGTTTCATCATCAGGCCTAGGAGAGAATGTAGGCATTGGAGCTGGCATCTGAGTAGGAGCAGCTGGCTGACCTTCAGCAAGAGGATTGAGATGATGAGGAATAATGTTTGGATCTGCTTGAAACTCTGGAAAGATCTGGTTATGCATCCAAACTGTAGTGTCATAGGTATAAAACTTTACTGACTGGATCTGAGCTAGCACAGTTTTGTTTATTTTATTTAACTTCTCAGTCCAGAGAGTGTTAGCAGTTACAGCAAACTTATCTACAAACTTTTGTACATGTTCAATCACTAGAGTCTCCCCCTTTCTGAATTCTACATAGAGGATATCTATGGTGTCATCTTTGAAAGTTCCAACTTCTTCACAAACTTTCATAACATGTCCTTAAGCTTTCTTCTCAAGTTGAATTTGATTGTTGGCCAAAGTTACAGATTGGTTAATCACTTCACCAACACTGGTAATAGTGTGGTCCAGAGCATTGCAACCTACCTAAAAAGGTGCTTCAATTGATCTGTGTTATGTTGTATCTCAGCAAATCCTCTTCTCATCTCTTTCTCAAGAGTAGTAACTTGATTTTGCACAGTTTTCAAAGAATCATCAAAGTGCTTACTTTAATCAGCCAACATCTGTTCAATCTTATTTAAAATATATGTGTTATGTTGTATCTCAGCAATTCCATGAAGAGAGGGAGATGGGGTCCTGTCCTCTGAAGCAGGAGCTGCAGGAGCCATTGCAGCTAGAGTTGGATTCTTTAACTTTATTTCCCACCTCTGAATGGAATAAATAGAAACCTTCTTCATATTATGAATGGGAGTACCTTTGGAAGTGTCAAATACCTGAGGATTTATCTCATGAAGCATCAGAGATATAATCCTTGCAAAACTAGGAGTCTTGATGCTCTCCCTTATCTTATCAAGAATCATCATTCCAAACTGAAATCTCTTCCTGAACATTATAGCTGTGTGAACAGTAAACAAATCATTAGATATGAACCCTATAGAACCTGTCTTGCACCAGAGGACTTTTCCAATAATGTCTACTAGAAACTTGCTTTCAGCATTCAAGTCTGGTCTTCTAGTAGAAGTAACTTCAGTAGAGATTCCACAGAAACTGCCAGCCCTTTCATTTTCTTCTACAGTGAGATCGTCTTCTTCATCCACAACTGACATTCTTAGAAATTGAGAGACAATGGTCTTGTTCAATTTAATCTTAATATCTTTTACCCTGGACTTTAAAACTTCGCCATTTCTCCTCACCTTGATGTTCTTGAAGAATTCTTCAACATCTGGAAATTAGATTTTGCAAGGTTCTTGTAAAACGAATGTCAAACCGGCACTGTCGAGGAGTATCAGTAGATTCTTGAAGTCATCCGAAAGTTCAGCGATTCCAGCAACTACTAGCTCACTTCCAACACCTATCTTGGACTGTGGCGCCATGGATTCCTAAGAAATGGGTGTGCGATAAATGGAAGAACGATGGCAAAGAATTGCTCTGGTTCAGCGGCAGAAGACGAAAAGGTTTTTCGAGAAAGTGGATTTGAACTCAAGTAGATTTAATGAAATCTAAAATTCTCTATTTATATAAGTCTAGTAATGATGATTATGGCTAAATTAAGCTTTAGATTAGGGCAGAAATCAAGCGTAAAGCGAAACTGAAGAAATTAAAAAACTTCGAAATGTGAAATGTCAATTCTCGAGTGGAGACTTAGTTCTCGAGAGATGGATGCTTAGTTCTCGAGAAGTTAAAATTTAATTCTCGAGTGAATTCTTTACTTCTCAAGAAGAAGGTTATTACTCGAGTGAGTAGTACTCGAGTGAGATTTCTTTATTTCTCGAGAAGAAAGTAATTACTCGAGTAGTCAGAAATTTCTTCTCGAGAAGTCATTCTATGTCTCGAGAAATGAAGTCCACTTAGAGAAATTTCTAATCTTTTTGACTTGTCCTTGATTTCTGAGCCTTGAAATGATTCTACCATGTCTATTCTTCCTTGTTGAGCATGCCAAGATCAGTTTTGAAGAAGTTTAACTTGGCCTCGTCCAACGGCTTCGTGAAAATGTCTGTAACTTGCCTATCTGTTGGAACATACTGCAGATCTACGTCCCTTTGATCCACATGCTCCCGGATGAAGTGATATCTTAACATGATGTGCTTTGTCCAGCTGTGCGAGACTAGGTTGTTGGCAATTGCTATTGCGCTGGAGGAGTCGCAAAATAGTGGAATGTCTTTGAACTTCATGTTGTAGTCTTCCACCTGATTCTTTAGCCAAAGCAACTGTGCACAAAAACTGCCAGCAGAAATATATTAAGAATCAGCTATTGAGATTGTGACACAGTTTTGTTTTTTGCTACTCCATGAAATAAATCTTCTTCCAAGGAATTGACAAATCACGGAAGTGCTTTTTCTGTCATCTTTACTACCTGCAAAGTCAGCATCTGAAAAACCAATCAGCTCGCTATCATTACTTCTTGGGTACCATAAGCCAAGAATTTGTGTACCTTTAAGGTATCTCAAAATCTGCTTTGCAACAGCATAGTGAGATTCCTTACAGTTCACTTGGAATCTAGCACAGACACATGTAGAGAACATTATGTCTGGTCTACTAGCAGTAAGGTAGAGCAAGGATCCAACTATGCTTCTGACTTGGTTTCATCAAAAGGTTTCCCTTTCTCATCCTTGTCTAGAGACATGGCTGAACCCATTGGAGTCCTCATAGAGGTTGCATTCTCCATTCCGAATTTCTTAATTAGCTCTTTGGTAAAATTAGTCTGGGAGATGAAAATTTCATCTTCAGATTGTTTCACCTGAAGCCCTAAGAAATACTTTAGCTCTCCCATACTGCTCATTTCAAACTTCCCTTGCATAAGGTTTAAGAACTTCTTGCAGAGGTTGTCGTCAGTAGAGCCAAATATAATGTCGTCGAAATAGATTTGCACTAGAAAAATCTTGCCTTTTATTTCCCTAAGAAATAATCTCTTATCTATCTTTCCCCTTGTGAACTTGTTCTCAAGAAGAAAACTACATAGCGTTTCATACCAAGCTCGAGGAGCTTGTTTTAAACTATACAGCGCTTTAGATAATAGATAAACATGATCAGGTAGGTTAGAATCAACAAAACCTGGGGGTTGTTCCATGTACACTTCTTCCTTTATGTCACCATTAAGGAAGTCGGACTTAACGTCCATTTGATAGACAGTGAAGCCCTTTAGTGCAGCATACACTAAGAATAACCTGATTCCCTCCAGCCTTACCACTGGAGCATATGTCTGGTCGAATTCGATTCCTTATTCTTGAGATATCCTTTGGCAATGAGTATGGCTTTCTTCTTTATGACCATTCCATCTCCGTCCATCTTGTTCATGTAGACCCACTTTGTCTCGATGACATTCTTACCTTTGGGTCTTGGAATAATTTTGCAGACTTTACAGCACTTGAACTGGTTCAGTTCTTCTTCCATGGCCAAGATCCATGTTGCGTCTGAGTTTGCTTTCTCGAACTTCTTTGGTTCAACCTGTGAGAAAAAGCTTAAATATAAATTCTCGTTAGTTGTACCTCTACGAGTTCTGATACCATCCCGAGGATCTCCTATGATTTGGTCCATTGGGTGATCCTTCAGATGTTTGAGCACTAGATTCCTTGCATCTGGAACTTCAACCACTGGAGTGACTTCATAAACTTGGACTACTTCTTCATCTTAATCATCAACCTCTCCAATAGGGGTTAGAGTGGTGATATTGATGAACCTTTCACCTTCATCTTTGTTTGGTTCATCCAAGCTAATTTCTTTCAACTTTATACTTGCATCTTCAATGAGCACACTAAAAGAGTTGCTTTGCAGCAAGCTCGTCTCATCAAATACAACATGTATTGATTCTTCTACAACCAGAGTTTTTCTATTAAATATCATGTATGCCTTACTATGGCTACTATAACCTACAAAAATACCTTCAAAACTCTTTTCGCTAAACTTGGCAGTGTGATACTTACCATTATTAAGCATGAAGCATTTACAACCAAAAATTCTAAAATATGAGACAGTCGATTTCCTGTCCTTTAGAAGTTCGTAAGGCGTCTTATCATGGTTCTTATTTATGAGTGCTCGATTTTGCACGTAGCATGCAGTATTGACGGCTTTAGCCCTGAAGTACTCTGGTAGTGAAGCATCACTCAACATAGTCCCGCAGGCCTCTATGAGTGTTCTATTCCTTCTCTCAGCTACTCCATTTTGCTATGAAGTATGAGG
Source organism: Platanthera zijinensis (assembly GCA_039513925.1). NCBI lineage: Eukaryota > Viridiplantae > Streptophyta > Magnoliopsida > Asparagales > Orchidaceae > Platanthera > Platanthera zijinensis. The sequence continues at coordinate 125,664,792 of CM077089.1, read as the reverse complement.
AGAATAAAACTCATGAAAGATACCTAGGCTTTCACAAAATTCTATCATGGGCCCAGACTTGAATTCAGTTTCATTGTCACTTCTGATCTTGACTACGGAACAATTGTATTCATTCTGGATCTGCCTAACAAAATTTATAAAGCCATCGAAGGTATCTAACTTGTGTTTCAGAAAGAACACCCACGCAAAGTGTGAGTAGTCATCAACGATAACCAACGTATAATCCTTACCTCCTAAACTTCTAACTTGCAGTGGACCGAACAAGTCTATATGAAGTAGATGTAGACATCAATTAGAATCTTTGCCAATAACGCTTTTAAAGGTAGCCCTTGTTTGCTTGCCTTTTATGTAATGACAAGGCCTATCTTTGATGTATTTGACATTCGGGACATCACGTACTAAGTTCAGTGAAAATAATTTATTAAAAGTTTTAAAAGTAATATGTGCTAGTCTCTTGTGCTATTGGTCACCGAGAGACGCACTATCTTTTGCTAAAAGGCACACTAGTGTAAAAGAGTATATACAAATGAAATTAAACAAAATAAATTCCTGCTTTGAGTGCCTGATAGAATCATTTCCATATTGTCAACAGACTTTATCAAGCACTTGTCAGCATGGAATTCAACTATGTATCCTTTGTCGCATAATTGGCATATGCTTATGAGATTGTGTTCCAATCCCTCGACATAAGCTACATTCGAAAAGGAAACACTACCGTTAGTGATCATACTGTAGCCTTTAGTGATTCCTCGGTCTGAACCTCCAAAGATCACCTTTGGTCCGTTCAACACTGGAGAGAAGTTATGAAGTAGGCTTCTTGTCCCAGTCATGTGCCGAGAGCATCCACTGTCCAAATACCAGATAGGAATTTTGGTGGCCTTTTGACATACCTGCAATCATAATCAGTTTTCTTTAGGAACTCAAACATGTTTGGGTCCTTGGACTCGTGTTAGAACACTCCCCCTACGAGGATTAGAATTATGAGTGGTCATTCTCATATTGCCAACCTGAGGAGTTGCAACATTTCTCAGATTAAACCAACAATCGATGGCAAAATGACCAATTCTGCCACAGCACCAACAGTCGAACCTGTTGTATCTTTGCCTTAAGTTCTCCTGCTTGACCTTTTGGGACAGTGGTCTAGCAGGGGTTGCATTCTTGGAGGAGGAGGCTTCATGATGATGGCAATCACATGATTTCTTCTCCTTCGCAGGTTTTTCCACAATGGGTTTTACCTTTGGTGCTTTCTTGAAGTTATGACCATGATCATAAGGACCATAGCCCTGAAGAATGACTTCTTCATAAGGTGCCTTAAAGACACTCTCACCAAAGTTTCTGGGGCGAGTCCATCCTTGGTAACGAGACTTTGGCTCTATATAAGTAGGGCTAGTCAAGTGGTCATAGGATGAGTCAAGATCAAACTCATTAGTTGGAAATATGACTTTCTTAAAGATGACATGACCTAGCTTGTTACAACAATGACAAAGTATGTCAGTTGAAATTTGTTTGTTAGGTTTAGAATTATACCTATCATGGCTACTTGAGCCTTTCTTTCGTCGATCACCGTCATGTCGTGATCTTTTATATGAGGCCTCCTTGCCACTCCATTGATTCTTCTTGTTTAAGAATTTCTTGAACTGTCTTGAGAGCAGTGTGAACTCTCCTTTAGATAGCTCTGAGCCTCAAGTACTTGGCTCAGATGACTCCACTTCACTTTCTTCTGGAGTAGGTGCAGGTGAGGCAGCTTTGCCCTTCCTTGAACTATTTGCCTTTAAAGTAACAGACTTTTCCTTTGAAGAGATTCGACTTTTCTCTTCTTCAGCCTTTCTGGAGTTTACTTGCAGTTCATAGGACATCAACTTGCCAAATAGATTCTGAGGTTCTGTCTCAGCTAGTTTGCCAAATTCTCAGATGGCACAAATTTTGTTTTCCCATTCCTTTATGAGTGAACTCAGAAACTTGTCATTTAGCTCCCCATTTATGAAGACCCGGCCATACACTCTTAGGCCATTAACTATCTTGAAGAAATTTTCCAATGTATATGCAATGGTATCTTTAGGTCCTTGCCGGAAGGCTTCGTATTTTTGATTCAGGAGGGATCTTCTATCATCCCTCACTTATTTTGTTCCTTCCATCAGAGTGACAAGGGACAGCCACATCTCCTTAGCAGATTGGCAGTGGATCAAGTTCTGTAGCATTGAGTCATCGACTGCACTTGCTATTATATTCTTAGCTTTCTTGTCCAAGGAGACAAGTGCAATATCGTCTTTATCTATATCCATAATTTCTTTGGAACTTGCTTTGTTGGATCAATTGTGGAGATAGTCATGGGAATGTAAGACCTTCTTCAACAATCATGAAGATCCTGGGATCCACAGCTTCCATGAAAAATTTAATCATTTCTTTCCACGTGGGAAAGTTATTCTTGGTGCACAAAGGAAGCTTGGCAAAATCTTTAGCCTTGTCCATGCTTGGAAGATAATAAGAGACAACTAGAGAAGGAACTGATAAAGGTGTTAACCTTTTAGAGATCAACCTCCCTCTGATACCAATTGAATGATTTCAGTTGTCTATCTAAATCACCTAGAGGGGGGTGAATAGGTGAGTTGTGTGTCTTTTTGCGGAATAAAAATTTAGCGATCAATGCACAAATATCAACTAAACAATCAAAGACGACAAAATATTTATAGTGGTTCCCCAACCTTGGGTACATCCACTTTCCCACACCGATCTAGCAAACCACTAAACTTGGCTACTCCACTATCTCGGATTGAAAACCAATCCAATGCCTCGGAACAAAGTTCCTACAATCTCGATCCAAACGGATCTACACTCGGAAGATAAAACTTCTACAACTCAGAAAGAAATCTCCTACAAGAATTGAATAGAGATAAATTGAAAATACAAACAAATGATCTTCAAATCTTGAAACAATCTGGCTGGATCTTCTTCTTTATAAATTGCGGCTCTGTCAGATTTGTTGAAGAAGAAATCTCGGCAAGAAAGAGATCTGAAGACTTCTTTTGATTTCACCCGATCAGAACAATGATGGAGAACGAACAACAATCACGATCTGGAAATCAATCTTGGTCTGAATCCTTTGAATCGAAAACCCTAGCTCTTACATGATGAAGATCGGCGGCGTCGGCGCCTTTCATTTTTGGAGAGAGAGAGAAAGATTCAGAGAGCTTAGAAAAATTATGACGGCATGAAAATCCTTCTTGTGAGGGTTAGTCGGTTGACAAGACCTTATATAAGATCTCCCTAACAGTCATAATTAATCTTAATGACGTACACGTGGACCAATCACATCATGTGATTTGAAAATCCCGTCAATTCTGGACTTAACAGAAATTCTGCAAAACTGAACTCCATTTCTTGAGTGAAGAAGTATTTCTCAAGAAGTAAAGTTTATTACTCGAGAAGAGGAATGAAGATTACTCTAGAAAATAATTTCTTAAATTACTCGAGAAGAAGAATGTATTACTCGAGTACAAGATGGGTTCTCGAGAAGTCAATTGAATTACTCGAGAAGAAGTCTAATAGAAAGTATTCGAGGCAGAAGAATTATTTCTCGAGAACAATAGAATTACTCGAGAACTAGAAATCTACTCGAGAAGTAAAATGATACTTCTCGAGAATAAAGACTTAGAAAAATATTTCTGATTCTGGAAGAAAGTTACTCGAGAACAAGAAATGATTTCTCGAGAGAAAAGGAACTTCTCGAGAACAGGTATAGGATTTCTCGAGAGAAAAGGAACTTCTCGAGAACTATACTTAGAAATTTCTGAGATAAAAGTCTGAATACTCGAGAGGTAGAGATAAAGTCTACTCGAGTGCTAAACCTAGTTACTCGAGAACTAAAGTAATACTACTCGAGAACTAAATTTTGTACTCGAGTAATAAGACTGATTACTCGAGAACTTTAAGTTATACAACTCAAGAACTAACAGATTACTCGAGTAATGGACTTAGAGAAATTCTGACTTCCAGAAAGTTTTCCTTCTTGAATCCAATCATCACCAACACTTCATCCATTGATCCAAGTGCTTGAATATGAAGTGTATCCCAATAGAGAGGCTACACATGAGTCAACACCTTGGATCACACAATGAGGGATTACATTGTATGGTCCTGTATTTATGACCCACTGTAGACTGACATTGGTCTACACTTAGCAATGGAGTCCTGCAAACACATAACTAAAATAGAAGATAAAATACAACTTAATTCATCTTAGTTCAAGGGTGACTTCATGCAAATCTGGGTTATTGTGGATGCAATACCCAACACACTGGTTCCTTCTTCTCAGCATTTTCTTAAATTGCCTGGTAAACAGTGCCAATTCATCATCTGATAACTCTTTTGATGAAGAACAGACTTCAATGCTATCTGTATATTCATCCCTTCTGGGTGATGATGGGATTTCTCTTCTAGTTTTCTTAGATGTATCTGCTTTGAGGGCTACAAATTTAGTCTGAGTTGAACTTCTGGCAGAACCTGCTTCAACTTTTCTAGAGTTTAGCTGAAGCTCATGTGACATTAGCTTCCCATACAAGTCTTGGGGTAACATATTTCTTAGATTCCCTATTTCTCTTACATCACAAATCTTAATGTCCCATTCTTTATTTAGGGATCTCAAAAATTTGTAATTCAACTCATAATTTGAGAAATCTCTATCATAGTTTCTTAAGTAATTTACTATTCTAAAGAACTTTTCATAGCATTGTTATAGAATCGGTTTTTCCTTGTTTGAAAGCCTCATGTTGCTGATTGAGGAGAGATTTTATGTCATCTCTTACTTCTTCTGTACCTTCCATGTATACTATGAGAATATCCCATGTAAGACCCCCCTCCCGGAACACAAGACATGGCACGAGAGGGGTCTTATGCCCAGAACAGTCGCCTTGGTGTAGCACCAACACACGGGTTAGTCTGTACCCCAAGTCGCCTATTCTGCCGGCTATAACCAATATCTAAACAACATGCCAACCCAACCAAAAGAATATATAAGAAGTCAATCCACACAAGCTATAAGTCCAAAATATAACAAAATAGAAGCTAAAACATGCTTCTATAATATCAGAGTATAACAATAAAATTGCCCTGAAGGGCTACAACAAAAACTCTCATCACTCACATCAGTAACAGATGGTAACAATGGCACCGTCCCTTCAGGCCCTGCCGTCCTGGCCTGGCTGACCAGCTCCATCACCTGCTGCTCCACCTGCGGGGTTTCCTCCTAAAAAGGAAGACGTAGCAACCATTAGTCATACAGACTTAGTGGCTTCACATCCGCTCCCCTAGCAACTCCTCGACACTGGGAGGAGAAATAGATAGGGTACAATATATATAATAAACAGGAGTATAAACAAGCAAGTGGTAACACGAGTAATAAAAAATTCTATCATTTCTACCATCTATCATAGCATATGAATATAGAGTTACAACAAAAGTAACTCAACTTATATGGATGCCCATACAAGCATATAAGTTGAGGATCGTTCAGCAATAAATAACTCATCGTATAGGAGTGTCCATACAAACTTATACGATGAGGGTCTTGTGTATGTAATGAGTTGCAATGTTATGTATGTAATGCAATGACACACCCATGATCATGCACATGCAGTTGCTATGTCGATACAGACTGGTAGTTCCCACTTTTCAAGCAGGTAGCTAACCTCTAAGGCGCCAACCGTCGTGGCCAGACGATGATAGTAGAACGGGCATTTCTACTACTAAGTGGGTATCCACACTAATTCACTTAGGCCTCTGTAGGCCTCAATGCTAAGAACATAACAGCGGATCCCATGCGTACTACGGCCCAGCGGGTTCACTTGGGTAGATGTGCACCAAGATCCTAGCCCCGAACTGGCCATGTGTGACGGATGGATCCTCGGGAAAGCTCGAGGATAAAGTCCAACCAATCACTTGGAACGGAAGGGACCTCGAAGAAAGCATGAGGGGCAAGCCCAACCGCCCTAATTCTATCCGTCAACTCCCATCGATGGAACGATAGGAGAGCCCGTAGACCTGTCACACTATCCTTAACCCAGGATTACGACACCGCATGTCAACTCACACCGCATGCAATTTCACAACACCGTGGCATGGAAGGAACCTCGAAGAAAGCACGAGGGTCAAGCCCAACCATCCACTTGGCACGGATGGCGCCTCGGGGCATAAACACCGAGGGACTAGCCCAACCGCCTAGTTTATTCATCTCAACCCATTCTGACTAGTGACAGCCAACGCCGCACTTACAACCTTCCACAATGCTACCCGTAGGGAAACGACACTCTAAGCATTGGACTACTAAACATCATTCTATCAACTCAACATACATATGGCCATAGCTTATTCATCTACATGTCACCCCAAACGATTTCCACATAGAATATATACAATGCGCATAAATGATCTAGCAATTTATATCAAGACATTTCGTTCGATTTAAACTTGCATCACCACCCATATTACGAATTCAAATTAACAAGCTTCAACATTCATAACACTACGGTGGTTTTCATAAAAGAGTTCACCCAATACTCGCATTCGATTGCAACATTAATTCCACCGAATTCAAGTTCATGTTATAATCACCCAGAAATTTAAGTGCAGAATTAAATCTGGACAGCAAATTCAACCGAGGATTCCCGTGGCTATAGGATTCCGGTGAGTGCGTGTAACCCCTCTATGGAAAGGTCTTTCCATTCGCTAAAACTTTCTTGTTCGGCCTGCAACCCAGATCAGGCTCTAACCTATACGAAATCGGCTCCAAAGACTGCAGCATACAGAATACAAATTCTGTGCGCTTAGTTTACAGCCCTTACTTCGTTCGGACATTCCCGTGACTACAGGCTTCACCTGAAGGCATGTAACCACCCGTTGGAAAGGTAATTTCAGGGTCTACGACTTTTGTGTCTAGTCAAAAACCCAGATTCGACCATTTCTTGCCCGAAAATGGACAAGAAGGTCGTTGCGTGCATCTTGAAGCGGAATAAACGGCATCCGTTCATCTTCCTCCTCAAGCGATTTTTCCCCAAATCGCCACCAAAAGCTCCTCCACCCGTGTTCTCCCTCTCAAGGCCATTCCTCTTCACGGATCCACCCCCATCATCATTTGAGGACCGGGGGGGGGGGTGAGGATGACTAGTTTTTAGAACACATGTTCTAGCAAGGCCCTTCCTAGAGAAATCTCCATCTCCCATGTCTAAACTCTCTTGAGTCGACATCTCACTTAGATATCTACAGATCTAGCACCAAGGGAGGGGGTAGGAAGCTCACCTCATTTCTAGCGGTAACTCCATCCTCGACCATGGATCTTGTCATCCTCCTCCGCGGCATCACTTTCTCCCTGACGGCGGTGGCGTTTCTCCTCCTCCAAAGCTTTCTCCAGAAGTTCCTCTTGCTCTAGGAATTTCTCTCACGAAAATAGGGCTTGGGAAGAGGATGAGGATGCTAGGGTTTCATTTTTTTTACTTTTATACATAAGTGACATGGGTAGGGACACGTTCGTGTCCTTACCCGTGTCCTGCTCTGGCGAAACGGCTCGACTGCCGTTTCGTGCTCCTATATGGGTATTGACACACTCGTGTCGGTACCCGTATCCAGGTGACACGGTCGTGGTACTGGCCGTGTTGACACCCGTGTCCTGCTCGGGACACTTCTCGCCTTGTTTGCCTTGGGGCACACGGGTAGGGACATGCCCGTGTCCCTACCCGTGTCCTTCTCGGGCCAGACTCAAAGCCATGGAACTCAAAGCCATGGCACTCAAAGCCATGGCACTCAAAACCATGGCACTCAAAGCCATTGCACTCAATGCCATGGAACACGGGTGGGGACACGCCCGTGTCCCTACCCGTGTCTTCCTCGGGACACACCACTCAACGCTGTCTCAAAATTACCCAGCGTCATAGCCACTCAATACAATTGAACACGGGTAGGGACACGCCTGTGTCCCTACCCTTGTCACGCTCAACTCCAATTTCTAGCATATTTCCTTATTTCACGCAAGTGCGCACCTGATCACCTGTACCCCCTTGAGCCTACACAAGTTCTCCTGACACCAAAAACACGCACAAGGGGCCTAGCGCGAATTGGGATGTTATAAATCCTATAAACAAAATAAAAGATTTCGTCCTCGAAATCAGGCTAAGGCTATGGGGAGTGAAACATACAGAAAAAGAATATGCTTTTAAATAAAATTACCTGAAGTAAATAACTCTGGATAGCGTCTTTGCATCAAATCCATTGGCTCCCATATGAATTCCTCCTTCCCATGATTAGACCATAGCACCTTCACCAAGGGAACACTTTTGCGGCGCAAGGTTCTTATCTCTTTGTCTACGATCCGCACCGGCTCCAGTCACACAGATCTATCAGACGCCACCGCACCATCAGTTGTGGGGATGTATTGATCGGGCCGCAACAGCGCCTTCCGAAGTGACGACACATGGAACACATCGTGGAGATTCTCTAGCTCTGGCGGTAACTCCAACCGATAGGCCAAAGGGTTAATCCTTTCCAAAATAATATAGGGCCTAACATACCTTTGGTTGAGCTTCTTTACTCCACGCACCCGTGACACTCCATGCATCGGACGGATTTTCAGAAACACCTTATCACCCACTTAGAACTTCACCATGCGGTGCCTTGCATTATATTACTTTGCTTGCTGATGTTGAGCCTCCAACATACGATCCCTTATCAGTCTAACCATCGCATCAGTGTCGTCTATATATTCAACTCCCTAAGTCTTCGGGTCTTCATCATGCACCCAAGACAAGGGGGTTCTATACCTTCTTCCATAAAGGGCCTCATGGGGCGCCATGCCGATGCTCGATTGATGGATGTTGTTGTAGGAGAATTCCATCAATGGCAAGAGTCTTTCCCACGGCTCTCCCCTATCCAACACACATAATCTAAACAGATCCTCCAATGTCCGGATGGTCCGCTCAGACTGCGCGTCCGTCTGAGGATGGAATGCGGTGCTGAAGGTAAGACGCGAGCCCAAATACGCTTGTACCTCCTTCCACTCCTTGGAGGTAAAGCGACCATCACAGTCTGAAACTATCGTCTTAGGCACGTCATGATACCGTACAAACTGCTCCACAAAGAGGCATACCAAGACATCCACGTGAGCCTCCTTCCTCATAGGGATAAACCGAGCTACTTTGGTCAGTCGATCGACCATCACCCACACTGAATCATTCCTCAAGCGGGAGCGAGGTAGTCCATGTATGAAGTCCATGGAAATATCCTCGAACTTCCATTCGGGGATGGGCAACGACTGCAACAGGCCACCAGGACTCCTGCACTCCGCCTTCACTCTTTGACAGGCTTCACAATGTGTAACAAAGTATCGGACATCCTTCTTCATTCCCGGCCAACACATAGTCTTCCGTAGGCCGGCGTACATCTTTACAATTCCTGGGTGCACTGAATACTGAGAGCAATGTGCCTCTCTCAAGATATCCTCTCAGATTTTACCACCCTTGGGAATGTAGAGCGGGCCGCGAAAATAAATGAGGCCGTATTTTAGAGTGTATTCCTCGGTAGTCCCGTCTTCGATTGACTTGATTGCCGGGGCTAGAGCCGCATCCACTCCTTGCTCCACACGGATCCGATCCCGGATATGACAAACTATGCTCATGCTGGTCAAGTACTCCGTATATTCTGCCGAAGGAGCCTTAAATATCAAAATAATCTCCATCTCCTCAATCATCTGAGCCAACTCCATACTCATCAACCGAGACTCTAGGCTTGAGCCTGGTATTTTTCTACTCAATGCATCGGCTACCGAGTTCGCTTTTCCGGGGTGGTAGTTCAAGGTGAACTCGTAGTCGCATAGAAATTCCAACCACCGCCGTTGTCTTAAGTTCAGCTCCTTCTAAGTATGAACGTACTTCAAGTTTTTGTGGTCTGAAAAGATCTCGTAGTTGACGCCGTATAAATAATGCCTCCAAACTTTTAAGGCGAACACCACTGCTCCTAGCTCCAAATCATGAACTGGGTAATTGATTTCGTGCTTCTTCAATTGTCTTGAAGCATAAGCAATCACGTGCCCACGCTACATCAATATCGCACCCATCCCTTTATATGACGCGTCCGTGTAAACATCAATATCGCAAATGCCATCAACAGCACACAAAATTTATTGTGGTTCCCTTATCTAGGGTACATCCACTTTCCCGCTTCTTCCTCACTAGCAATGTGTTAGATAAGGTTATATCTCCTCCTCTTTAACTCAGATCCAAGGATCCTATAGTCTCAGTTTCTGTTAAGAAATCTACACTCTGACCAACAAGTCCTACCTCAGAGATTTTCCCAATCTCCTACCTTAGGTCCCTCAAGGACCCTACCTCAGCCTTTATAAATTAGGCTTATAATTAAGTGATTCACTAAAACCACCTACCTCAGGTCCATCAAGAACCCTACCTCAGCCTTTATAAATTAGGCTTACAACTCAAAGATAAGATCTCCTACCCACTCAGATCTCAAGGAGATCTTACAAAATTAAGAGGTGAAAATATAAATAATAATCTTCAGAAAACAGAAATTATGTAGTCTGACTTATCTGTTAGCAAAGATTTTTCAAATCAGCAGCAATGGATTTCTTCTTGATAAATTAACTTGCTGAAATGTTGCTTTTCTAAATCTGCAATCTTCTTGATGTTGATCGGATTGATTTCCTTGAAGAAATTATAGATCAGATCCGCCTTAATCTTCAGATCAACTTAGTGAAAGGATCTGGAGATTTTCTTGAAGACCTTCGTCTTCTTCCACCTTCTCAGGATTATAATAAGAATGAGAATATCTGTTTTCTTGATCGATTCTGTCTCTCTTAAGTTAGTTAAGAAAACCCCTCTATTTATAGCCTTCATGCATGCCTGATAACTGAATGATGACATCAGCATCTGACATCATACTTCAAATCCTTCCTTAGACGATTTCTGTTGAAATATCTTATTCATGTTCCTGATGTGATAGTTCTGACTTGTCTTGACACTTCTATGTTGACTCTGTACAGTTTCTAAAACATAAGTGTCGAGATGTCCAATATGTCTCGACACTTGTGTCGAGACATCTTAGTAGTCTCGACATAATTCTACTTGGAAGAATTTTCATCTGAAACTGGAATGTGTTGAGATAGTTGACTTGTCTCGACACAAGCGTTGTCTGTGTTGACACTTTTAATTTTGCCTTATGTCGATACTATTGGATTGTCTCGACACAACTGTCTGCCTGATGTCGGAAAGTCTATGCTTTAATTCTTCATTGTGTCGAGACAGTTGATTTGTCTCAAAACAATTTTACTTAGTAAAATTTCATGTCTTCTTTGTATCGAGACAGTTGTATTGTCTCGACACAACTGCTTTAAGCTTTATAGTGTCAATTATGCTGACTTAGTATTCAAGGTGTCAAGACAACTGACTTGTCTCTACACAGCTGTCTCGATTCTTCTGTCGAGTAAACTGACTTTTCTCGACACAGCTTTTGCAGATGTATCAACATAGTTGAAGGGTGTCGACACTTCTGTACTTGGCCATTTTTCTACGCTGCAAGTTGCTGAATATAGACTGTGCCGACTTCACTCAGCACTGTGTTGACTCTACTCGATGCTTTTGGTACTTTGACAATTTTTCTTAAAAATCAAGTCAACTTCTTGTGTCCACCTTTCCAATCAATATGAAATAGACAACCTGCAAACATAAACTTAAATATACATCAAATACAAATATGTATATATCATTGGGTTGAAAGGGCTTCTTCAAATCAAGTACATTGTGTCCAATATACCCAACAACGTGGTTATGTATGTCGTTAATTGGCATGGCGATCTGCAAAACGGGAAAGAGCTGAATTGTACCTACACTATATCGTTCGGCTAAACAGACCTAAAGTACGTGGCAGTTTTTGTTGGCATAAGAGAGAGTCGTGGCTTTAGGCCAAGCTAGTAATGCTCAGGTGAGACCGTCCAGTCTAGGACTAAGGATGGTGCTGGGAATCGTGGAGATCCATGTGTGGGTACTTTGACACCAGTGATTGTCGCGATGGTAACGGTGGGATCCTGGGTGATCCAGTACGCTAATAATGTGCCATGAGTGCATAGGACGGTTGGTCGGTCATGCCATCGTCTATGTTGGTTGGTTCTTAAGTTGCACTTCTGCGTATATTGTGATAATGCTAATTATTGTAGGGAAGGAGCATCACCTCACTGGGTTAGGGGAGGGGTCGTTATAATTTGGTCTGTGAATACTGAACGTTGCTTTATTTGTCATTGTTGGGGTGGAATGCTTTTGTGCAGGTGCAGCTGAGCCAAGTGGAAAGTAGCGTGCGGAAGCCCTATTTGCTATGTCAGCCCTCGAAGGCCAAGCGAAGTGCATCTTTTACTGTTTCATGTGTGGTCGGTCAACATGTCGATGTCTGTAAAATATTTTTGATTAAGAAAATAGTTGTAAGGCCTTAAGGCCATAACGTTTTGTGTATTTGGGTTATAATTCCTATTATGTTGTTTGTGGATATTCTTGTGTTTGGGTACCAAGCAATTTAATTACTTCTGCTAGAATGCACTTTGAGTTAGGATGTGTGAACAGTATGATTTCAATACGTAACTCCGTTGACTTTCCGTTGAATATGGCATGGGGCCCTGACCGGACCTTCTGTTATATTCTAGTTGACTGATGGGGGTGTTACACGCTGTTACTGGGCTTTTTCAAAAACTCGAGGGCGACGGGCCGCCTCTCATCACAATTATTAGGGAGAGAAAGAGAGCTCGGAGGGTGATAGGCCACCATTTATAGAGCTAATTATTTCTTTGTCTTCTACGGGGAGCGATGCGCTCGTTGTATTCTGGAGTCCTCTAGTAGTTCTTAGAGGCGGGAGAAGCTTGTTGCACTTGTTCTGATTTCCGGGGCTTGGAATCTCGTGCGACGCACTTAGCACGTTATATTCTCTGTGGATCGTCTCCTACTATATATAGAGGAGACGGGAAAACCTGAGTTGCTGATGCTTGGTGGGCTTGTTGCTGAGCTGAAGGCATTGAATACTTGCAATAGTTTTGAGAGTGGAACACGCAGAGGTGCGCTTGTAGTGGAATTGATGGTAGAGTGTGCGGAGAGCTGACTGATGGAGAGCACACGTGGCGCTTGCTGGAGGATAGCGCGTGGGGAGCTCGTTGGAGTAGAGCGTGTGGGGCGCTTGCCAGAAGAGAGAGCTCGGGGCACTTGCCGGAGAACAGTGCGGGGTGCTTGCCAGAAGACATCGTGCAGAGCACTTGTTGGTATAGCACGCGGGGCACTTGTTGGCGGAGAGCACGTGGAGTGCTTGCTGGTATAGAGAGCACATGGAGCTTATTGGAGGAGAGCATGTGGAGTGCTTGCAGGAGGTGAGCCCGTGGGGTGCTTGTCTGGAGCGTTTGGTGAATGGAAGCGTGCTAAGTGTAAAGGGAAGAGACGCACACAAGGAAGCGAAGTACGCGGGAGCGGACGAGAAGGCCTAGCGTTCGGAAGTGTGCAAGGAAGAGACGCGTGCAAGAGCGCGCAAGGTAAAGGCAAAGGCAAGGAAACGATGACCTTGAGAGTGTGCAAGGAGGCAGAGCATGCGAGTGTGCGCTTGGAGGTGGAGCATGCTAGGGCGTGCAAGGAAGAGATACGCCTGAGGGGGCGCAAGGAGGTGGAGCACGCGGGAGCGCTCAAGTAAGAGACGTGCGCAAGCGTGTGAAAGGAGGCGGCACGCACCGAAGCGCACAAGGAACGGATGCGAGCGAGAGCGTACAAGGAGGCTGTGCGCACGGGAGCGCACAAGGAAGGGAGAAAATCCGTAGGGGGCGGAGAGAGAAAATCCGTAGAAGGATTTCTCGGGCAGAGAAGATGAAGATCTTCGTAGGAGGCTTTGAAGATGAAGGAGATCTTCAAGGATTGCTTAAAAGTCTTCCAAGGGAGGAGAAGGGAATGAAGAAGAGGAATGAGGAAGGAGATAGAAAATTAGTAGGAGGATTTTCCTGTTCCAGGAAGAGATCCCAATGAAGGAGGGACTGAGTGTATTTATAGATTCCAAGCGGGGGCAACCTAGTAATTTCCCCCGATAACTACTGGACGGGCAAATAGAAACGCTCCGTTTAGAGTACGCAAATCACCAATTTTATAAAAAAGACGGAACTGCCCCCGGACGATTAATTGAGGAAGTGGGTGGTTTTAGGTTGACCGGGAAAATAACTGCCCCTCCTGCGAGGGGAGGGGAGGTCGGCGAGGTCATAGGGGAGGAAGGAACGGCGACCGGCCAGGAAGCCGACCGCAAACTTTGTAGCTGCGTGCAGGCGGCCGCTCGGTACAACGACAGTCGGCTAGTAGGCCGGCCACGGTAAATGAGGCCGCCAGCGGAAGGCGGTTCGCAAGCCACACGGCCTATTGCGGGCGGCCGCTAGTCACAGAGGTGGTCGCGAGGCGCAGTGGCGGCCGATAGGCGCAGAGGCAGCCGGCCGGGTGGTGGGCCGCTTGCGGGCGGCCGCTTGGCGCGGCATCGGATGGCCTGGAGGCCGGTCGCAAGCCTCACGACCGCTTGCGGGCAGCCGCTTGGCATGACGGAGACCTACCGGAGGATGCCCATGGGAAACATGGTCGTCGGAGGGCGTCCGCTTGGCATGGCGACGGCCGGTGGTTGCGATGGCGGCGGCATTGGCAGTTGCGGTGGCGGCGGCGATGGCGGTTTTGGCGCTAGTGGGGTTGATTGGGTCAACCCCACTTCTTCCATCAGAGGAGGTGGATGTTTTATCTACCCGCAACCTACATCATTCTCAGGGGAACCGTATCAAGTATACCTAACAAAAAACTCTTAGGATCATTTCATTAAAGTCTTTCTAAACAAGTTCTTAAATATAACAGGCTTCAATTAAGTTGATAATATCAATATTTATTTATAGTGATATTAAAAGATATTGATGATACTGATGATATCGATCGTGACGTCCTTGATATAGATAACAATGATGAATGTATTCTTTATGGATATAATATATCCACAAACTTAAATGTTTGTGTTGGTGCACATACATCGTGTAATCATTCATTGGGTTTTAGATCTTATCAAATTGTTACTATAAAATACTCTATGATCATACCAAACATTTCTTTTTGTTGGTAGAAGAAGTTATATATTAGACACATTAGGCAATTGTTCCAAGATAAGAGCATGACTCGCAATATATACCGACAAAGTTGTCAGCGTTGATGAGCCGATTAGACCAATGGTCTAAGATGAGAGATCCCAACCTCGCATCAGATGCCCATACATAGAGTTTTTGAGGTTTCCACTATCCAACCACATATTAAATGCAAAGAGAAGGCTTTAAAGGCCAAGACTGGCAAGAAATTTTCTACTTTAGTTTGCTTCTCTCACACACTTCTAGCCACCATCTTCACTCTAACATTTTGGTCTCACATACCACCGAGAGCTCTTCCATATTAGATGACCTTAACTCGCTTCAAATGATGGCCTCTCTATCAACCTGCATGGAATGCTACAAAGAGTCCTGAAAAAAATTCCAACAACTTTTACAGCTAGGACATACTCACACCCCCTGCAGCTTGACATCACCAACTCTAGAACTGAATGCATTTGTGTGCCTCCAAATCTGATGGTTACTGGCATCTCACTCAAGTACCTTCTCTTATCTTACAAGTTTCCTAGACTACACTTGTAACTGTAAGTGTATATTCGGAAGAATAACGGGTTTGGGGGCTTTGCGGATCTTAACCCTAGGTTTTACTATAAATACCTAGCTGGGGGCAACGGGGAGCAGATTCCACTTAGATCTTCCTCCGTATGTTTCGAGCACCCGCTTACATTCTCAAAACATCTTCGCTCCCTTCGCTGGTGCTCGTCTCCCGTGCGTGGATCTAGGGCCAGTCGCCGCTCGCTGCAGGCCGATCGAGGATCTGTCTAGCC
Source organism: Platanthera zijinensis (assembly GCA_039513925.1). NCBI lineage: Eukaryota > Viridiplantae > Streptophyta > Magnoliopsida > Asparagales > Orchidaceae > Platanthera > Platanthera zijinensis. Next base: position 125,648,841 of record CM077089.1, on the reverse strand, counting down.
CAGCCCTTCCCGTCGCCGGTCGCCTGTTTGGGGCAAGCTTCCTCCCTCGTTTTTTCGCGGATCGCTTCTTCCAGGTCGCCGGGGCCTCTTCGCTCGCGAAGTTAGGACCTGCCGATCCTTCCTCTCCTCGCCGCTCGCTTCTTCCAGGTCGTTGCCGCTAGATAGAGGAGTTCCGTCGGTCTGGGGCAACGTTTCCTCCTCGCCGATCAAGAGGTGGAGGAGATCGGCCGTCGTCACCGTTTGCGTCAAGCCCTAGCTTTTTTTTCCTCCCGGTCGACGTTCGACGTTTTTCCTCCCGGTCGACGTTCGACGTTTTTCCTCCCGGTCGACGTTCGACGTTTTTCCTCCCGGTCGACGTTCGACGTTTTTCCTCCCGGTCGACGTTCGACGTTTTTCCTCCCGGTCGACGTTCGACGTTTTTCCTCCCGGTCGACGTTCGACGTTTTTCCTCCCGGTCGACGTTCGACGTTTTTCCTCCCGGTCGACGTTCGACGTTTTTCCTCCCGGTCGACGTTCGACGTTTTTCCTCCCGGTCGACGTTCGACGTTTTTCCTCCCGGTCGACGTTCGATGTTTTTCCTCCCGGTCGACGTTCGACGTTTTTCCTCCCGGTCGACGTTCGACGTTCTCTTCTGGTCGACGCTTTCCTGGAGCCGATCCAAGCCTCTGTTCCTGTGTTCAGGCTTGCAGCAAGAGAAGCAATGAGGAATTCTTCATTGTCCTCTCCGGTTCCCATGAACAAGTTGGAAAAGTTCACGGCCTCTGAGTTCAACGATTGGAAGTTGAACACGCAATTTGGGATGAAATACCTGAATGTCTTCTACACCATCAAGACTGCTTGTGCTGACGTTGCTGGGACTGCAGATGAGGCACAGTGGGCTGAAGATGAGGATTTCTGCAGGGACTACCTGCTGAATTGTCTCTCTTCCAGTCTGGCCAAGAACTACATCAAGCTACAGTCTGCGAAGGAGATCTGGGAAGCCCTAGAGGAGCACTTCAGATAGGAGGAGGACCTCTCCAAAGCTCATCTAGTGGACAAGTTCCACTCCTTCAGCTTCGACGAGGAGAAAGCCATTCTCCCTCAGGTATCAGATTTTGAAAATTTGGTTGATTCTCTGCATAGTGAGTCCATTAGCCTGCCCGAAAGTTTTATTGCCGGCCCAATTGTGTATAAGCTGCCCTCCTCGTGGTACAATTTCAAAACGGAAATGTACCGCAAGAAGATGCAAGTTGGTCTGAACGACCTCAAGCGCTTCATTCGCATTGAGGACGAGAACCGGACGAAGCACGCTTTGGAAGCTGTTGGCAAGCAGAAGGCTGCTGCCAACATGATTACAAGCTCCAAGCGCGCTCCTCCCTCTCACAAGACCAAACCGCCTCGCAGTAGCCCTCAGGTTGCAGGACCGAGTAGACCCTCTAAAAGGTTTAAGGGTAAATGCTTTAACTGCAACAAGTGGGGACACTGTGCATCAGACTGCAAGCTACCGAGGAAAGAAAGAACTAGAGCACCGCAAGAAGGCAACCAGGCTCATCTGGTTAGCCACGCTGAGCCATCCGACTTTGTTGCCATGGTCGGACACGCGCAGGCCAGCACGGAGTGGTTCCTAGATTCTGGGGCAACGTGCCACGTTTGCAACAACGCTAATCTTCTGACAGAGCTGAAGGATGCAAAGGAATCAGTGACTGTTGCAGATGGTGGCACAGCCGACGTACTGAAGGTGGGAAACGCAACTCTGATGCTCTCCTCAGGTAAGTCTTTACTTTTAAAGAACGTCAAATTTATTCCTATCTTATCTGCTAACTTAGTGTCTATTAGTTTACTGTGTGATGCTGGTATGACTATTAACTTCTGTGGCGGTCGAGTGACTCTGTCAGTCAACTCACATTACTTTGGATGTGCTTACGTCCAGAATAGGATGTACCGTTTGAGTCTAGCAAATGAGGTAGTGCAACAAGTTCAATTGAACTTAGCTAGCCCTAGGACTCTACATGAAAGACTAGGACACGTAAACTATAGGAAAATGTTCCAAGTCGCTAGAACTCATAAGATCACACTAGACACTAAGTCTCCTCTTGGGAAATGTGAAGTGTGTGCTCAGACTAAGATCACTAGGAAACCTTTTGGCACGGTTACTAGGAGCACAACACCTCTTGAGCTTATACAATCCGATATTTGTGACTTTAAGAGTTTTATCACAAGAGGTGGGAGGAAGTATATGATCACGTTCATAGATGACTGCACGAGATTTTGTCATATTTCGTTGCTTAAAACTAAAGATGAAGCGTTTGAAAAGTTGTTTCTCTTCAAAACCAGGGTAGAAAACCAGTTAAGCATGACAATTAAAAGGTTTAGAAGTGATAGAGGAGGAGAATATATGTCCAGTGAGTTCAGATGCTTCCTTGCTTCACAGGGCATCATAGCAGAAACCACTGCTCCTTACTCCCCCCAATCTAACGGCATAGCCGAGCGTAAGAATAGAACGTTAACAGAGATGTTAAACTCTATGCTGCTCACTGCTGGTATGCCTTCCGCTTATTGGGGAGAAGCAGTCTTGACTGCGAATCACATTCTGAACAAAGTTCCCCATGCTAAGTTAGAGGTTACACCCTACGAGCTTTGGTTTAAGCGACCGCCGTCTTTAACTAGACTTCAGACCTGGGGCTGTATAGCCTATGTCAGGGTTCCTGACCCTAGACGGTCTAAGGTTTCATTGTAGACGGTCACGAAAACAAGGTCTGTAAGCTTTTAAAATCGCTATACGGATTGAAGCAAGCGCCGAAATTATGGCATGAGAAGTTTGACTATACTGTAAAGAACATGGGATTCATGTCGAGTCTCTCGGATAAATGTCTTTACATGCGTCATAGATCAGACCACGTCGCCATAATATGCTTGTATGTGGATGATATGCTTATTCTTGGATCTGATCAATCCGAAGTGGATGACGTAAAGTCAGGTCTAATTAAAGAATTTAGCGTGACGGACCTAGGTATAGCTGACACTATACTAGGTATGCAAGTGAGCTTTGGGAAACATGGCATTTCCCTAAGTCAAAGCCACTACATCCAGTCCTTGTTGGACACGTGGGGATACAGTGAACGTAAAGCGGCTGAGACACCATACGACTATTCTAACCGCTTAAAGCCCAATGAAGGAGCTGCGGTTCGACAGTTAGATTATTCTAAACTGCTTGGTAGCCTCATGTACGCTATGGTCTGTACGAGACCTGACATAGCCTTCACGGTCGGCATGTTAAGTAGGTTCACTAGCAATCCTGGCCAAGACCATTGGGATGCCCTCGATAGGCTGATGCGTTACTTAAAGCACACCCGAAAGTATGCTTTATGTTATAGTGGTCATCCTCCCGTTCTGGAAGGATATTCTGATGCATCATGGTGCTCAGAAATAAATGACAGCAAGTCCACTAGTGGATTCCTCTTTACACTAGGAGGAGCAGCTGTAGCCTGGAAGTCCAAGAGACAGTCGTGCATTGCACTCTCATCCATGGAATCCGAACTCTATGCTCTAGCTTCGGCTGGTGAAGAAGCAGAGTGGTTAAGAGATTTGGTGCTGGACATTCCACTGTCGGGCCTGAAACTGAGTTTTGTTGCAGTCTACTGCGATAATCAGGCTACTAAAATGGTTGCTACGAACACTTTGTTCAATGGCAAAAGAAGGCAACTCAGGATGAAACAGGCCTGGTTGACCTCTCTCACAAGCCAAGGGATTGTGACCCTGGTAGATGTGCGAACGAAAGATAATGTTGCAGACGCCCTTACTAAAGGATTAAATAGAGCTCTCACAATCAAAACATCGGGGGAAATGGGATTAAAGTTCATAGAAATATGAAACTTTCCTCCAACGTTTATGTTTTGATATGCACGAGCCTATAGCTGCCAACATTCAAGCATCTAATAAGTGACAGACTGAAAACCCCAAATAGTTTCTTGATGAAAACCCAAGATGGTTGGATGCGGGTTATTCCACATTTGATAACCTAACGTCCTCTCATTGTAAGTTGATTCAAGAGCTATTCAACTGGGAATTGAAAGTCGTTGTATATGTTAATCTAAACATCATTGGTCACAGCACATTATTCCACATTTGATAATATTGCACGTGATGTGTGCCCACATGTATTGGTGAGGCACATAGTGATCAGTAATGAGTAAGGTAACGTGACTAGTCCTTGTTAGACTGGATGAGATGCTGACAGAGTTACTTCACCGTTGCTAGAAGTGCTAAGCTCATTTAGTAAGAGCTAGTTTACTTTAAATGTTACTGCATATGTTTATGAATTCATTGAGTCTGACTCATGAAATTCCTTGCAGGCTACGATGGAGATTTTGGAGGAGCTGTAGACCTGGACATGGATGACGATGATCTACTAGTTGAGTAGAATCATCAAACGTTTGATTCATGTTTTTTGTTTTGTTTTGTAATAATTCAGACTTTGATTGGGATAGGATCTGTGTGGTGGTTTGCCGTATAGGCAAAACCTTTATTTTGATCTTTTAGTATGATCTGTCCTGATTGTCTTGCTTAGTTTGGATTATTATTTTGTCTACGCTCCAGCACCCCGAAACGTCACTGTTATTTGTCACGAATATAGGAGGAGATTGTAAGTGTATATTCGGACGAATAACGGGTTTGGTGGATTTGCGGATCTTAACCCTAGGTTTTACCCTAAATACTTAGCTGGGGGCAACGGGGAGCAGATTCCACTTAGATCTTCCTCCGTATGTTTCGAGCACCCACTTACAGTAACATCCCCATCTGTCATGAAGAATATAACAAAAGGTCCGGTCGAGACCGCACGCCATATTTCACGGACAATCAGTTGAATTACGCATTGAAACCAAACCATTCATGCATCCTAACTTAAGGTTGCATGCTAGCAGAAGTATTTTAATTAATTAGAACCAAACACAGGAATGTCGGCTAACCAAACATAGGAATGACATAAAAATACACAAATTATTTTGTCTTAAGTCCTTACAAACTGTTTCCTTCACAAAAGTGTTTTACATACTTCAGCGTTGTAACACCTCCGTCAGTCACGTATAATATAACAGAAGGTCCGGTCGGGGCCCCACGCCATATTCCACAAACAGTCAGTAGGGTTACAGGTTAAATATCGTACGTACCAAACGAATCCTAACTCAGAGCACTCTAGCGGAAGCTTCATGGGTTAAATTGAACTCAATTCATGTGAATGTCCACTAATATATATAACAGGAATGTTTTATAAAAATACACAAAGTCCTGACCTTAAGATCTTACAATTATTCTTCAACAAGGTGGTTTACAAACATCGGTTCGCCGGCCGGCCACACATGAAAGCAATAATAGTTCTTTGCTTGGCCTTCGAGGTCTAGCAGAGTATCATGAGCAACAACCCGCTATTCCCCGCTCGGCTCTCCAGCACCTGCGCAGGGACATTCCATCATAAAGGTGGCAAATAAAGAAATGGTCAGCTTTAGCTGACCAATTTATAATGACCCTACCCCATTCCCTGGGCAGTAGTATTCGTTCCCTGCATGCATAGAAATAATACATAATTTGGCAAACAAAACATGCACTATAAGCACCACTCTCCATAGACATAGGCTCGACTGACCACATGCCTCATGCACTCAGGGCACATTCTAGGTGTACCGGACTTCCCCGGGTCCCACCACCGTTCAGAGTTCCAAGACATAATGGTCAACTATGAGAATTTCAATCTTTTCGGCACACTGCCTAAGACTCTCATTATGCGATCGACGAAGACAATTACTTTAGGTCTACGAGTCTGACTGGAATAACGCGAGTATAGTTCAGCTATTGCACGTTGATCAAATCTTCATGCCATCGCCGAAAAACAGAACCTTTATGGCTAATCGACATGACGCGGGTTAGCCTCCCCTTGCTCATTCGGCTAACTGGCCTTTTTGCTGGGCACTTCATGCTCTCAGCATCAATTGCCGCTCACATTGTCCCCAGGAACAGAGCCTACAACAATCACAATAATGGCTCTCACATCCATCAAAGCAGAGCACCAAGCTCACAGCTGACATGTTATCCCCACGGTCTCTACGAGAAAGGCTTTGCATCATAATCCAGAGTAGAGCACCAAGCTCACAGCTCATATGCTAACCCCACGGTCTCCATGAGACGGGCTTCACATCACAATAAGGATGGCTCGCATGGCCACCTTAGCTGGGATCACAAGGCTCTCAGCTTCAAACAATGGCCCCCAGGTCTCCAAGAGACATGCCTCATAGCTCACTGGGAGCTATTGTCGGTGGTAGCACTATTGTCGCGCGGTAGGGGATAGAAGTCGCTTCTTCACCATTTTTGGGTGTTTTCCAAGAGATCATCTCCAGTACTATCACTACATCATCATGCACACCCCCACATTCCGGATTCTATACGTTTTATCCACGGAGTCTTCTCTGGCATGCAAAATAATTCATCACCAATCCAGAACAACCTGTCTAGATGGGCTTCATATAGCATGCTTATTCCATACTTCGATTCTGGATTCTAAATGCAAGTTCTACCAAGGGATTCCACGTATCAACCTATTTAAATTCCCTTCATTCTCTACCCTTTGGTGGGGTATTCCATGCATATGCAAAAAGGAGCACTTCACTTGTCCAATAAGGAAGATTGTTACCGCCGTAGATCATTTTGGATACATGGATAAGTCTTCTATCTTGATGGAAAGGATCGCCTCGCTTTCCCCTTCACGTATCTTGCCACGGCTCTTGCTTTCGACCATGGAATCTCCTCCTCTAAGCTTGCAAAGCTCAGCCTCAGCCTCTCAAGACCCTCAAGAACTAAGAGAGAGAATGAGAAGAAAATAAGAATTCAATCTCATCACCAGCTTATATCTAGAAGCTACCGCCGCGTGATAACTTGCTACTGCGGCATGGTAACATAGGCGGTTTCCATTATCCCCACGCGGTGCCGCTCTTACTATCGCCACACGATATCTTCCAATTGCCGCGCGATAGTTACTCAACGATTCATCGAGAGCGTTGAGTGCTACCGCCACGCAGTACCTTTCTACCGCTGAGCGGTATCAACTAGAGACCTTGGTATTTTAATTCAGCAAGCTATCGCCGGCGATAGGACTATCGCTGCGCGATAACCTCCATAGACCAATTCTCGCGAACTTTGGGGGATTACAGACGCACAGGCTGTCTATACATGAAAACAGTAAATGTTTCGCACTTTGGCCTTCGAGGGCCAGCCAGCATAGCAAAAAGGGCTTCAACCCGCTATTTCCCGCTTAGCTCTCCACCACATGCAAAGGGACAATCCACCAAGATGTGGCAAACAAAGCAACGGTCAGCTTTACTTGACTAATTTATAACGACCCCACCCCTCACTAAGGGTGGCGGTGCTCCTTCCCTGTAAGCAAGCAGAATGGCAATAAATCTATATCTCAACCACCACAGACATTGACACACAGGCCACACGTTCCATGCACTCGAGGAACATTATCGGTATACTAGAATTTCTCAGCCCCACCACCATCCTAAGTCTCAGACCGATGGTTCAACATTGAGCATTCGCTAGTCAGGTGCATAGCCACGACTCTTACTATACCAACGACAATTCCAAGTACCTTAGGAATCTAGCCCAAACAATATAGTGTGGGTACAGTTTAGCCATATCCCGTTACTCAAATCGTCTTTTGTACTACACACGATGTGGGTCAGCCCCCCTTTCCTATTACCGCATACATAACCATTGTTATTAAACAAGACTGGCTCTCACGGCCACCATAGTTGGGCACTCCAGACTCTTAACTCTACATACTACCCACCTTATCCCCAGGATCTGGGCTTGCAATCACATAACAGCTCACTGGGAACTACCATCAGCAGTAGCACTACCGTCGGGCAGTATCTGATAAAACAACATTCCTGTCCCAAATCTGGGTGTTTTCCTGGAAAACAACTCTAGTACTACCTGTAGCAAGCTGCACACCCCAAAACTCAATAAAACTATACATGTATCCAAAGAATTTTCTTTGGCATGCAAATCAATCATCACCAATCCAGACCAACCTGTCTGAATGGACTTCACACATCATGCCTATTCCGTACTTCAATTCTGGATTTTATATGCAAGTTTACTATCAGGGATACCACTGATCAACCCATTGGAAAGTTCCTGTTCTTCACCAATCTGTGGGGGTTTCCATGCAATCATGTCAAATAAGGATTTCACTTATCCAAGAGGAGAATCGTTATCCTTGTAGATCGTTTAGGAGTCATGAAATTGCAAGAGATCCGGATGGAAGCGTTCTCAGCATCTTCCCCTCCAAATATCTAGCTTTGGCTCGCGACTCTGAGAACAAGAGCTCCTTCAATGGCTTTCTAAATCTTCTATAAGGGCTGAAAACCAGCTCTTTTGCCTTCCTTTCCTTCTTCTCATAAGAATGAAGAGAGAGAGTGAAGAAGAGAGAATGAAAGGTTCTTAACCTCTCAGCCCCTTAATAATCTCAGGCCTAATTTCAGCCACAGGATTACCAATTCAAAACACATGGATGGCTCGATTTAATCGGTCATTCTTAATAAATTATTTATCATCGCGCGGTAGCACGCTATCATCTAACGGTATCTTAGGTGGTGGCGGTGGTCTTATCCAGCACCGCTTTGCTGCTTAATGACCGCCTCAGCATCGCTCGACACATGGCATGATATCTCTAGCAATAACGCTACTGCCTAGCGTTAGCAAATTCGACTTCATTAGTTTTTTGCCTGCATCGACGGCATGGATGTCGACTGTATCGACTTAATCACTACCTTCAGTGGTATCTCTACTGCCTAGCGATAGCAACTCAATGTCACTGGTTTTTCTTGACGCCATCAACTCAATGCCCCATTTTATTCTCGACGTCATCAACTTGACGCCTGCTATCATCGGCGGTATCTTGTTATCGTTGGGCGGTATCTTCCCGTAACCAGAAAATTTGTTGTTTTTAAACATGGGAAACCTAGGGTGTTACTAATCTCCCCCCCCCCAGTAATTTCATCCCGAAATTTAAATAGTTCATAAAACAACAAAGAAGTACAAAATATCCAAAATGTACCTCAACTGAAAAGCTCGAGGAACTCCTCAATCATGGTTTGCTCACGCTCCCATGGTAGTTCCTTACGGCCACAATTGTCCTAACGGACCTTAACCATTCTGATCGACTTGTTCTGTGGCTGCTTGATCTCTGTGTCTTCGATTTGAATGGGCTTAACCTTTATTGTCAACCTACAATCGACTGGCACCATATCCACAACAACCACTTGCGTAGGCTCTTGCACTGCCTTCCGAGCAATGATTAATGAAACACATCATGCAAACCACTTAGCTCTGCTGAAAGAGCAAGTTGATTGCTAGCTTCACCAATCCGTTCAATAATTTCAAATGGCCCATGTTATCTCGGACTCAGCTTCTTCAAGCGTTGAATCCTGGATACACTTTTGAATGGCTTGATCTTGAGATAGACCCAATTGCCAACCACAAACTTAACGTTTCAGTGCTTGGTATTATAGAACTTTTTTGCCTATCCTGAGCAATCAACAGTCGCTCCCGAGTCAAACGTATCATCAAAGTCACATCTTTGATGTCTTTATACTTATACAGCTTTGATTCACCTGTTTCTACCCAGGCCAAGGGAGTACGACACTTCCTACCGTATAAGGCCTCGAAGGACGTCATCTTAATACTTGCATGGTAGCAATTGTTATAGGTGAACTCAATCATAAAAAGATGGTCCTCCCACCTCTTCCCAAAATCCAAGGTGCACATGCGAAGCATATCCTCCATTATCCTATTTACCCTCTCGGTTTGACCATCTGATTGGAGATGAAAGGCCGTGTTGAACTTCAGCTTGGTACCCAATAGTTTATGGATTAACCACTAATCTTTCCAAGTAAAATGCTCATCTCAGTCACTGACGGTGCTACGGGGCACGCCGTGTAATCGCACTATGTTGTCAACATAAAGCTTTGCCAACTTTTCCACTGAATCGTCCCTCCTGTTTGGAATGAAGTGTGACACATTTGTCAAACGGTTAACGATTACCCAAACGGCATCGTTCCCGCTCTGCATGCTCGGCAAGCCATGCACGAAATCCATAGATATTTTTTCAAAGTTCCACTCTATTATTGGTAATGACTTTATGAAACCACCAGGCTTTTGACATTCAGCCTTCACTAGGGCGCAAGTATGACACTTAGCCACATAAAGAGTTATGTCCTTCTTCATTCCTGACCATCAAAACAACTTTTTCATGTCCTTGAACATCAGTGTACTCCCCAGGTGGATTGAGTACTTTCTAAAGTGTGCTTCATATATCAATTCCTCCCGTAATTTACCTATATTCGGGACACACAACTGACTATCCTTCTACAAAAGACCTTCGTCAATAGAAAATTTGGCATTTGACTCATCCATATTCTCTGCCAAGTAGCATTTCATGCTGTCATCTAGCTCCAACGCTTTTTGAACCCTGTATGTGAGGTCATATTGCACATCCGTCCAGTTTAAACATGCTTTTGCACTAGAGCTCCCTCAACCACAAGAGATCTCCATGGCCTCCAATTCTCAAATAAGACGATCATCATGCATATGTATCTAATTGGCATGTGTCGGAGCCTTGCGAATCAACGCATGCATCTGCAACAATATTTCCCTTCTTGGGAATATACTGTTTCTCGAACGTATAGTCTCCAAGAAACTTCATCCACCTCCTTTGTCGCATATTCAAATCCTTCTGGTTCAACAGGTACTTTAGGCTCTTATGGTTCGTAAATATGTCAATCTTCACGCCATACAAGTAATTCCGCCACTGCTTCAGGGCGAATATCACAGCCGCCAGCTCCAAGTCGTAGACTGGAGACTTTTGCTCGTGCACCTTTAGCTGGTGAGAGACATAAGCTATAACCTTTCCAAACTGTAGAAGAATTCAGTCTAAGCCTCTCCCTATGGCATCGTTATATATCTCATAGCCTTCTGCACCATATGGCGAGCATAAAATAGGCGTCGTGGTCAGACGACTCTTCAACTCCTAAATAGCTCGTGCGCACTCTAGCGTCCAAATGAATATCTGATCCTTCCTTGTCAACGTAGTGAGAGGTAGAGCTATCCGCGAAAAGTTTTCTATAGAGTGCCTATAGTAGCTAGCAAGTCCAATAAAGCTCCTGACTTCCTCCACAGTAGTCAACACAGGTCACTCTCGTATCGCAACTATCTTTGTCGGATCTATAGAAATACCCTCTCTACTAACCACATGACCAAGAAATGCCATTGATGATAGCCAAAACTCACATTTATAGAACTTTACACAGAGTCAATTCTTCCTCAGGATATGCAAAACCAACCTCAAATTATTCGCATGATCCTCCTCTGACCGAGAGTATACCAATATGTAATCTATAAAGACGATCAAAAATCGTTCCAAATACTCCTGAAATATCCTATGCATAAAATCCATGAATATTGATGGCATATTTGTTAACTCAAATGGAATCATGGTAAAGTCATAGTGTCCATAGCGTATACCAAATGTTGCATTGGGAATATCACTTTCCCTGATCCGCAAGTGATAATAGCCGGACTTCAAATCTAGCTTCGAATAAATAGTTTATCCAACTAGCTGATCAAACAAATCATCGATTCTCAGAATCAGATATTTGTTCTTCTTTGTCAACATGTTAAGGTCTCAGTAGTCAATGCATAGACGCAAGCTTCAATCCTTCTTCACAAAGAGAGTTGGTGCACTCCAAGGCGACATACTTGTACGTATATATCCTTGCTCTAGTAACTCTTATAACTGAACCTTCAGTTCTGCCATCTCCTTTGGTGTTCTGTCCAACTCAATAGTGAAGTTGTTCTCTCACTGAGGGGGAATTCCAAGGAGATCTTTAGGAAACATATCCGTAAACTCCGACACAATAGGAATATCGCTCAGACTAGACTTCGGTCCTACAACCTCCAATAATATGAAGAATAACTTTGTGCCCTTCCAAATCGCTTTGACCACTTGGAGAACAGACATCAGTATCTTGCATGATCCTCACAAACCCGCGAATTTTGTCTTGCGTTCGGTGTTCTGTCCTAGTATGACTTCCTTTGAGTTACAATCAATGTAGGCACGCTGCTCCGAGTGCCAGTCCATGCCAAAAATTAAATCAAACTCAGATATTGGTAGTGCCGATGCTTCCAATCCAAAGTCATGACTTCCTATCCATAATTGAACACAGTAAGTCCTATCCTCCCACATCAATCATCTGTTAGGTAGAAAAACATCCAATCTATTTATCAACATCAAAGAAGGCACTCTGATACAAAACACAAAGTCCTCAGACAAAAAGGAATGAGAAGCGCATGTATCGAACAGTGCTCTCGCCGGATAGTCATAGATTAGGACAAAGCCTAATTAGAACAAGTTAAGCAATGCACAAGGCATCAAGTATATAAAGCAATAAAAGCTGTATACTAGACCGTACTTGTCACCAAATCACTTTGCTTTATGGCCTCCTATTGGCCAAGATTGTACACTTGGGGTTGTGCTGGAGTATAATGGACGCAGTCAAATCCTTTGCCTTCCCCTTCTCCTCATAAGTCGCACCCGCCTTCGGAGGACCACTCTAGTAGTTTTGAGCAAAGTGTCCTGGCTTGCCACAAGTATAGCAAGTGGGCGAACCTCACCCCGTAGTTGCTCAATAAGCATTAGAATAAACTAGCCCAAAGACCTAGTCTTCTTCCTCCATCGATTTCGATGATAAGACTTTGTCGAATGTGACGCCTTGAACTCTGGCTTTTTCACAACCAAGTCATTCTTATGTTGTACGTGCTTTATATCCTGCTCCAGGGATCGGGCAGTATTGACCAATGTCAGAAAGCCCTACATCATTGGACTTGAGAGAAGTAACCTCAGATCATCGCATGACCTTCATAGAACCGATTGGTCTTTCGCTCCTCGTCTGCAAACGTAGAGCCCGTATACCATCCCAATCTAGTGAACTCAAATTAGTCATCAACAGAACTCTCACCCTAAGTTAACCTCTGAAATTGATTCTCCATTGAAATCCTCTGCATAGATGGTAGATACCATGCCAAAAAAAGTCTTGAAAACTCCTCCATCGAGACATCACTCAGTTTCCTTCCAGCAAACTTATGTAGTTCCAACTCATCGCACCAGATTCTTGCCTCTCCTTCCCAAAGAAAGGTAGTCACAGTCACCTTTTGCCTCTCCTCTATCTCCTTTGCCATCAAGATTCTCTTTATTCTTAAGAGTCAGTCTTTGGCAGTGGGTGATCTAGTTCCCTCGAATGTTGGAGGATGGAAGCTCAGAAAATGTTTTAGTTGTTTATCAGTCGCTCGCCTCGCCGCCAAAGGCTCATCGGGCACTTGCCTTATATCCACGGGCTCAACTATGCCAACCTGCTCTAGGGTAACCTCGGGGGTAGGAGGTTGTAGTTGCACTCCTGGTTGCGCATTAATCAGCCCGAACATGGTTTTAGCAACCAATCTTATTATTTCAGCAGAATGGGGAGGTGTAGGCACCTCAGCTGGTGTACTACTTTTCGTCGAGCGCTGGGGATGAGACTGCCTCGCACCTCTTCTAGTCACTTATAATTGTGAAACATGAAACTAAGCGACTAATCATATTGCAAAACAATAATCATAGAAACACGTAGGTTCGGTAAACATGTGTATTTTCATTTCTAAGTGGATATTCATTAGTTCTTTCGTGTTGTAATGTAACACACATATACGTGCTCACCACCCCTTAAAAGAATTCGACCACGAATTCGAATAATATAGACCGACACTAAGAACTGATATTAAATTATAACATACCCATCCATCATGAAAAATATAACAGAAGGTTTGGTCGGGGCCCCACGTCATATTCCGCGGACAGTCGGTGGAGTTACGCATTAAAAACAAAATATTCACGCATCCAAACTATAAATTGCATGCTAGCGGAAGTATTTTAATTACTTAGAACCCAACACAGGAATGTCCACTAGTCAAACATAGGAATGACATAAAGTACACAAACTGTTTGGCCTTACAAACTGTTTCCTTCACAAAAGTGTTTTATATACATCGACGCACAGGCTGGCCATGCATGAAAACAAAAAACATTTTGCACTTGGGTCTTCGAGGGCCAGCCAGCATAGCAAAAAGTGTTTCAACTCGCTATTTCTCGCTCGGCTCTCCAGCACCTGCAAAGGGACAATCCACCAAGACATGGCAAACAAAGCAACGGTCAACTTTAGCTGACCAATTAATAACGACCTCACCCCTCACTCGTGGCAGCGATGCTCCTTCCCTGCAAGCAAGCAGAATGGCAATATATTTATATCTTAACCACCATAGACATTGGCACACAAGGCCATGCATCCCATGCACTCAGGGCACATTATCGGTGTACTGGAATTTCTCAATCCCACCATCATCCTTAGAACCAGACCGATGGTTCAACATTAAGCATTTGCTAGTCACACACGTAGCCATGACTCTTACTATGCCAACGATGAATCTGAGTTCCTTAGGAGTCTAACCCGAACGACATAGCGTGGGATTGTTCACTCATAGCTCGTTGCTCAAATTATTGTTTTTACTACGCACGACGTGGTTCAGCCTCCCCTTTCCTGTTATTGCATACATAACCAATGTTATGTAACAAGGTTGTCTCTCACAGCCACCACAATTGGGCACTCCAGTCTCTCAGCTCCACATACTACCCACCTTGTCCTCAAGACTTGAGCTTGCAATCACATAACAGCTTACTAGGAGCTACCGCTAGTTGTAGCACTACCGTTGGGAGGTATCTGACATAATAATATTCATGTCCCAAATCTGGGTGTTTTTCTGGAGCACACCTCCAGTACTACCTACAGCATGCTACACATACCAAAACTCCGTAAAACTACACGTTTACCCATGCAATCTTCTCCGACATGCAAATCAATCATCACCAATCCAGACCAACCTATCTGAATGGGCTTAACGCAGCATTCTTATTCCTTACTTCAATTCTGGATTCTATATGCAAGTTTACTATTGAGGATACCACCGATCAACTCGTTGGAAACTTCCCAATCTCCACCAATCAGTGGGGGTTTTCATGCAATCTTGCCAAATAAGGACTTCACTTGTCCAAGAGGAGAATCGTTACCCTAGTAGATCGCTTAGGAGCCATGAAATTGTAAGAGAATTGGATGGAAGCGTTTGCAGCACCTTCCCCTCCATTGATCTGGCTTTGGCTCACAACTCGGAGCACAATATCTCCTTCAATGGCTTTCCAAATCTTCTCTAAGGGCTGAAAACCAGCTCCTATGTCTTCTTTTCCTTCTTACTACAAGAATGAAGAGAGAGAAAGAGAGTGAAGAAGAAAGAATGAAATGTTCTCAACCTCTCAGCCCCTTAATAATTTAGGGCCTAATTTCAGCCACAAGATTTCCAAGCCAAAACACATGGATGTCCCAATTTAATCGGCCATTCTTAATAAATTCGCTACCGCCGCGACGGTAGCATGCTATAGCCTAGTGATGGCTTAGGCGGTGGTAGTGGTCTTATCTAGCACCGCTTTGCCGCTTAACGACCGCCTCAGCATCGCTCAACATGTGGTGTACTATTTCCAGTGGTATTACTTATGTCTTGATACGGCCATTCCTGTCTAGTTGTGGTCATCGTTTTGTGTCTAGCCGCAGTAGTAGTTCTGGTCGTTAATTGCTCTCTTTAGCTGCATAGGGTTCACCAGCCGTTGTTTGATATGCATTCTCATCTTCAAGTTATAGTTGATCTTCTAATTATGCAGCAGCTGCTGGTCTCCAAATTGCCACTAATCGAAATTCTTGTCGCAATTCTTTGCCCGTAACAATCAGACCGCTCCTTCTTGTTGAAAGAATTGATTTCAAGAACCACAAAACACCTAGAGGGGGGTGAATATGTTCAATTCAATAATTTTGGGCAGTTAAAAGTTTAACACATTACAGCTAATTATACTACATCAATCTAAGCACAAATAATCTGCAAACACAGCATACACAGCATAGTACACACAGATTTATAGTGGTTCCCCAATTTATGGGTACATCCACTATCCCCCTTCACCTATCTAGCAGTATACTAGATTCGGCCGAACTCCCTTTTTCACAGATCCTCAGATCTTACAACTCAGAACCCAAAATGGCTCCTATAAATCAGACTTCTACAAGTCCTACAACTCAGATCCTCTAGATCTTAAAGCTCAGATTCTTCCAAAGAACCCTACCTTAGAGTGAGTCCACACTCCTACCACTCAGGCAATCAAGCCCTACCTCAGCCCTTATAAATGCAGGCCTACAACTCAGAGAAATTACTCTCCTAACCTCAGATCAATGAATAGATCTTACATAAAATTGAAAAGATATATTGTAAAATCTTCACCCAAATAGAGAGAGAGAGGTGAAGTCTTCCTGACCAGATCTTTAATGATATGTCTTCTTATGATCCTTGTTGCAAAGGACCTGATCTAACCTCACTTAGCTTATTCAAAGCTTCTTGAAAATAGAAAATTAAGGTCGATCTTCTTGAGAAATTGGAGTCGATCCACGATCCAGTTTCTTTCTCCCTACAGATTTGAATCTGTAAACTCTGATAGATCTGATGAGATACTGTCTAATTTAGAAGTTCTTTCTTTTTATTATCTGTGTTTTTTTTTTCTGATAGAACATCTCCTTATATAGATCCCGTCAGAGGTTACTGGCTGATCCGGTTGATAACTAACATCTGACAGTTCTGACAGCTTTGACGACTTTGACAGTTCTGGCAGCTGTCAAGTCCTCGATCTTGAGATCTGTTACTTAGAGTATTTAACTCAGTTGATAGTATCGATACACAAGTATAGTATGTGTCGACATTGATGAAGTATGTGTCGACGCAATTTCTAGGGTATCGACACAACTCCTTTGATGTTGTTGACAAACTTCAGAAACTGTCGACACAGCTCTTTATTCAATCTCGACACAACATTTATAGAATGTGTCGACACAGCTTCTCCATTTATAACTGATGTCGACCCAAGTCTTGTGTGTTGGCACAGTTCTTCTGCTAATGTCAACACTTCAATTCTAAGTGTGGCGACACTAGTCCTGAGTGTCGACACAGATGTTGTCAACTCAAATTCTGTGTGTCGACACAAGTCCTGTGTGTCGACATAACCTTGCTTCTAATCTCGACGCTGCTCCTTCAAAGGTGTCGACACATTATAAGTGTCTCGGCACTTTTGTACTTAGAATATTTTCTGCATTCTTTAGCCTGCACAAGTAAACTCAATATACCATCAAATACTAACTGATGTATATCATTGAAATAAGTGAGGCTTCTCCAAATCAAGTACATAATTTCCAATGTACCCAACAATCTCCCCCTATTTGGAGTAGTCATAACCCATAGTCAATGATATACATCATTACAATAAAGGTAATAAATATGATGTACACAGATATTTCAAAGACAGGGTTATACTTAAGCAGAAATAGCATGTTATGCACAAATATCCCAAAATGAAACATCATAAAGGAAAGCATGCAACTTAGAGACAGAATCATAAAAAAAAATGACATAATATATTCAACCAATCAAGGAATTCTTCATTTCATAATGATCAGACTTAGAATTACAAGGTTTTTATAGAACAAAAAGTTACATAGTTCTCAACCTGGTCAATCTAAACCTAAGAGTGATCAGGTTCCTTAATGACTATCCCCTTTCTAGGTTTAACAGTAGCTTTAAATTTTACTTCAATATCAGCAGCTGGCCTCTTCCCTTTGATGTCCTTTGACTCGAGTTGAGCAGCCTTAAGCTTTTGTATCTCAAAGTAATGAAACGGCTTTGGGAAATATTTGCATGGCTTTATTGAATTTGCAGGAATAACCCCAGCCTTTAGGTCCCTCCTGAACTTGTAAATTTCATCCAATTGTGCAAGATATTTATCCCATTCTTGTTTGGAGTACCACTTACCCCTATCAAACTTATTATCCTTAACTACCTTCCATGTAGTTAAAATGATATTTCTGGAGGTTGGACTCCATTGCTCGAAGTCATGCCTTGTTTTTGCCTTTTCTCTAAACCTTTTCTTTGATAACTAGGCTTCTTTCTCTTTCAGTAGTGCTGGCTCAGCCATCTCCACTTCTTTTGAAATCACTGGCAGTGTATTCAAAGGAGGGTTGTACATTTGTTGGACTGTCTGCTGAATTTCTGCAAACTCTTGAGGAGGATAGATGACGTGTGCCACTTCCTATTGAATCCCCTCCAAAAGAGCAGGTTAGCACGCAGAGTCTGTAGTATTGTCATCATCACACAGGGGTGGATATCTTAAAGTAGCTCTGATGCTATTAAATATCCATTTACCATGATTAGAGCTTGCTTTGACTAGCACTCTCTCCCCCTTTATGACTTCTCTAGTAATATGATCTCTGAGATCATTTTTCTGAAACCTAACTTGATCCACTACATGATAGTTGCCAATGGTGTAGTAGTCCTTGAACTTCTTTACGTGATTATAAATGGTAGTCTCAGAAGTCTGTATTGCAGTATTGATTGCTGCCATATCCAGTTTTATCTTTGCTTCTACAGCAGACACTTTGGTGTCCATATGTGTTTTTATTGCAGTGGTTTGTTCACCCAATTTTATCAGAGTGATTGAATTTATGTCAATCAAATTCTCATTCATTCTTTTCTGATTCTTTAGAACATAGCCTTGCTTGACTACTAGATCATCCACCTCAGTTTTAGTGTTTTGTTGTTGTTTGGTAATGTAGACTACATCATTGTCTCCCTTGTGGAAGCAATCTGTTTTTTCCTTCTTTAGCAGATTAACTTCAATCTTATAGACTTTATGTCCTGTGCCAAATGGAATTACAGCTCCTTGTGGCTTTCATCCACATACTTCTCTAGAGCAAGCCTGTGCTCATCAAGCTTTACTTGCAGTTGCACCAGCAGTGAACTGAAGTCCATTACTGGAACATGAGATATTGTTCCAGCCTTTAAGGCTTTCTTGTATCCAAAGCTCTTCTTCCTTAGCTCCATAATTTTTTTTTTCTTAAGGACAGAGGCTTTTTCCTCATTGTCTGAATCAGATGAGTTATCAAGTTCCATTGTATTTCCTGGAGCATCTACATCTAGTCTTGGGGCTAGGTCTGGCACCTCCCCCTCAACCCTTGCATTTTGTTGATTAATAGAAATGCCTTCTTTGTTAACCTCATGTTGCTCCCTCTGGAAATCAGTTGTCTCTTCCAGGTGAGTTTCTTTCTCAGGAACTTGGGGCTGAGCAGGAACTTGCACATCTTGTGCTTCTTTCTCAGTAGTTTCTGCAGTAGTGTTGATTTCCATTGCTACTTCCATGACAGTGAGATTGGCAGTCTAACTATCCAAGGTTGCTTCATTGAAATATCCCCCTGAGACTAATATAGCTTGGTTGTCTGTCTCTTGTACAGTCTCCCCCTGAATTTGAACTTCAATACCAGGTGGAGGGCTAGGAGACTTCCTTGGTTGTTCAGTGACTTCTTCATCAGAACTGAACTCTACCCTTTCCTCTAAATCACTGGAGGACTCAACATCCTTGGCTGCAAATTTATTTTCTTTATTTCCTTTAGTTGTTGCTTTGGTACAGGAACATCTTTGGACAACACCCTATCCCACCTAGACAGAATCATGATGTCCATTCTCCTCATTTGATTTATCTTACAGCTAGAACTTTGGTTTAGTATTTCTGGTAATCTGGAAACCAGATACAGACTGAGAATTCTTCCCAGATTAGGCTTATTAATGCCTTCCTTTATCTTCTCAAAGACAACCATTGTCCAGTCTATCTTCACCTTGAAGATTTTCCTTGTCATAAGGCTGAATATATAGGAAGAGATCCTTTCATGTCCCCTGACTTGCAGAGAATGACTTTTCCTACCACTTCAGAGAGGAACTTTCCCTGGGAATTCATTCCCTTTCTATTCATTGATGATACAATCTTGGAGGATGATGTTAGTCCACACCACTTTAGTGCTTCAGTAGTCATGGATGACTCAATGTTATCTTTTTGTTTGATCCTGGGAAGATGGAGGTGCTTGCTCAGACTTTTGAGCGAAAATTTCACCTTTGATCCTAGAATAGTAGACTTGATTTTTTTCTCCCTTCGAGTCCAGGGAATCATTTAAGTAGAATTTGATTACTTCTTTCTTCCAGATCCTTGTAGGCTCAGAAACAAGAAATTCTAGACCAGCTTCGTGGATTAGGTCAACTACATCCTTGATTTCTTATGCAGCACCGTCGAATGCTTGTCGAATAATCTCATACCCGTCGTTAATGGTATCATCCATCTTTAGCGCCATTGGAGGTGAAAGAATACCACTTGAAGGAGTTAAAGGTTGAAGAGTGATTACTGGAGATTCCTTTATCTCGACACTCTAGGTTCAATCTCTCGAAAGTTCTAAGGCGCATGGTCGACTAGTT
Organism: Platanthera zijinensis; assembly: GCA_039513925.1. NCBI lineage: Eukaryota > Viridiplantae > Streptophyta > Magnoliopsida > Asparagales > Orchidaceae > Platanthera > Platanthera zijinensis. Next base: position 125,628,342 of record CM077089.1, on the reverse strand, counting down.
CTTGTTGCCTCCTATTTAAAGTATTCTATAAGGAAGGTTAAAAGGAGCGTTAATAGTAGAATATGTGTAAGACCCCCTTTTTTTTCTTTTTCAACCACCGGGGTCTTATGCCCAGAACCGCCGCTTTGCGGTGACACCTTCGCACCCGGGAAGGTCATCACTACAATGCGTCGATTCTGCCGGCCTTTTTGATCACAATAAGTAGCACAATAGTTGAAGTAAGAACAATGCAGTCCACAATAATACATCACATGTAAATAAGATAAAATCTCTACGAAGGGAGAGTCCACAGAAAACATCAGAGTACTATAAATGCGGGCTTATGCCCGGTACAAAATATCCTCACTACAACATCACTCATGCGGAAGCTACAACAAAAACTACTCAAGGTCGAGACTCACGGTCCCGGCTGTATGAACTCCGGAGCTAGACTGCCCCATCTCCAGGCGCACCGATCTCTGGGGCTGCTCCTCCATGCTGGGCTCCACGATCCCCTAAATGATGCGGTTCGAAAACCGTTAGTCATAAAGACTAAGTCCTATCATCCCCTACCCCTTCCCCCATGGCTCCTAGGTACCGAGCGGAGAGGAAGAAAGGGAAGGACATGAAGGTAGAGATAATCATGAAACAGATGGCAGCGGAAACTAATCTAGCAAGTTGAATTCGGTGAGCAGTTATATGAAGGTTATAATAGGTCTAGCAGTAAGAAAAGCAATTATATGAATTTAAACCTTCACTTATGCGAGATCGCATAAGCAAAAGGGATCTTTTGCAAGGCTCCCATCGTATAAGTGTCCCATACCACTTATACCTTGGGGTGTCGGTTATCAAACAGCAATGGTTGTTATATATTGAAATTAACCTTTGATTTATAAACTTGCCCACACAAGCTTATAGACCAAGGGGTCGTTTTGTAGGTCCTAATGTATAAGCGTCCCATACCACTTATACTTTAGGTGTCAAGATTTAATGAATCAATTATGCTATGACATGCTAGTGGGTATGATGAAACATGCAAGTGCAACACACACACCCGACTCTGTGCACACAGACCTTTAGTTCCTCCTTTCGGAGCTGTTACCTCCCAGGATACCTCCGTAGTGGCGGACAGAAGCGGTGGGTTGGGCCTCGCCCACCTCAAAACCAGTAAAAGCACCACTGGTCTGACCTATCGTACGCCTCAACGCTTGGTGCACTAAGCGGACGCCTGCGTACTCTTGCCGGCTGGCGCACCGGACTTCTGTTGGCGAAGTGCTAATCACCCCGCCGAGTCAACGATATCGGTGTCGGTGCAATCGAACTCCCCGATATCGAAAGACCCACCACCTTAACTTTTCCTATTTTATGCACATGCAAGTTTAATCGTAAACACACAAAAACCGAGCCGAAGCTCCCCGGACCAGAGCGTCCGTCTCCAAACCAACCGAGCCGAAGCTCCCCGGACCATCCCGTCCGTCTCTAAACCAACCGAGCCGAAGCTCCCCGGATCCAAACGTCCGTTTCCAAATCACCCGAGCCGAAGCTCTCATCAATCTTCCTGTGCCAACAGTGTTTGTGAAAAGTGCAGCCCTAGTTACTAAGTTACTCTTGCCAGTTCGTTATTACAGTTTACGTTAGCCCAGGACTGCCCCTGGTATTCCCCGTGAAGGGCTCTCAAGGGGCACTAGGAACCAAGACGGCGGCATTACGGCCCGAAGTTCCCTTTCGCAAGGCATTTATTATTATTGGTTTACCTCCCTTAGCCCGATTCCCTTCTCATATTATGATAGACTATCCTAGGGTAGTTTTTAACCTTCCTCTCTTCGGGAAAAGCGATCTTTCGCCGAACCCGAGCACCTCTTAACTCTAGCTATCACCACTTCTCGCTACTCTTTATATCCTCCTATAGCGTTTCCCTCCACATTTCCATCCAGACAAAATGGTTAACTCCAATGGCTTCCTCAGATCATGTCCTAATGTATTTCACAAATTACTATATGCAGACCGACCTAGGCTACATGTCGAACCGGTTATACAACGATTCATTACTCATCCAAATGCCCTAAATTATTTACTGGAGACTTACCATGATATAAATGACCTAAGTCCAGAAAATGGAAATTTTCCTAATTTATTTGGCATTTAATTAAATTCCTCGAAAATCCCAAGGGCTACCGGTTTGAACATGAACTACCCTAAGTTCTCATGCAAGATGTCCAGAAAATTTATAATAAATACTAGGTTATCTCAATAGATTAAATCTTAAGTATCATAATTTTTCTATCATTAAAAGGGCATGAAAACTATTTTAGAAATAATCTCTAACTTCTGTTGTTTATGAATCAAGTACAGAAAATATTCTTCCAAAAATTATAAATAATTTATGCCATGTAGATAAAGGCCTAAAATTAGCACTGGCCAAGTCTCATAATTTTTCAGCAAGTAATTTATCCATAATTAATTTTTAAACATAAGAGCCCTTTCTATCATCTGTGAATAAAGTACTAGATTTACTCAACATAAAATTCTATGAAAATCCAGAGATCAATGTTCTACTAGTCAAGATCTAAATCCAGAATTTTAACTGATTATAATTAATTTAAAGCCTCCAAATAATTAAAACAACAAGTCGGGCAAATAATCCTTTAACAAATGAAGTATAATAATTATCAATCATAAAATTTCAGGAAAATTATCATAAGTCTAAAACATCCTAAAACTCCCTCCCCCCGAGTTTCATAATTTTTGGATTAGATTTAGTGCTTATAATATCTAAAATACATATTAATCCTAAAGCTAAATCTCAACTTCCGAGGTACCTAATTACCTCCAATGCCTTCACCATTTCAACCAGAGAGTTTTCAGCATATCAAGCCACTCTCCTCCAAATTTCAAGGCATACAAGAGCTTTTGCTCCTATGTCCTTCACAAACCTCAAACTGCCACACACTGGGTTTGAGCCGATCTCTTAGGGTGAAATCCACCCTAATCCACACCATGTTACCCAAGAGGATAGACATAGACTCAACAAATCAGTGGCCACAACTTCAGCCTCATTTGAGGAGATTTGTCCACTCCATTTCCAATTGTACTTTTCCCCAAAGTACCCCTCACCAAGACCTATCTAGGACTTGATACTTCCCTATTCAAAACTCGACCAATTGAGTTGAAATTTTGTACAGATCTTAACATTGATGCCTGGGACCACCACCCAAAATTTGGGGGAGTTTGGACTTAATCTCATCTCCTAATTAATTTTATAATGTTTATTAAAATTTTACAAAAACTTTAGGCAAAAGTTCTCCAAAAATTCTCATTTTTGGACAGCCTCTCGACATACATATTATAGACCTCCAGCCCAAATTTCAAGTCATTTGGACATGTTATGAGCCGTGGGCAACCATTTCAATTTCTGGTTAGCCTAGGTCTTGATCCCACCAAAATGTGTGTTGTGGTCAAACCACTCACCTAAATTGAATAAAATCAATTTTAAATTAAAGTAGACCCAGAGGGCTGCAACTTTTGTGACTGGTCATTTTTCCTAATTCGGCCTCTAAGTGCCTCGTTTTGCAGCCTCAAAATATATTCAAATAGTCTTTCTTTTTTCATTATGGAATATATAATAATCTATGTTTTATAATATTGACTCCACTGTTCATCTTCTTCATGAACCCGAACAGACACAGGAAAACATTTTTCCTGTAAGCATTCCGTGATCCGTCGCCGGCCGTCCGGTCACTTCCCTGGCCAGCCACCACCACCACCACCTCCGTTGAGGCGATGGCTAGCGGTCGGCGGTGGTTTGGCCGCCGGAGGTGGCGGTTTCCGGCGAACTCAAAAATACCATTTTCATGGTTTTCCCATGAAAACGAGAGACGGGTCCGGCTCCGTTGAGCGCGAACTTCTTTTCTAAGAATCCTAAGATCTACCCATGAAAAAGAAGGAGTAGAGGAGGACCTTGTTCGCGGTTTGAAGGCGAGAAGAACGACGGGGTGCCATGGCGCGGAGGTGGCGTTGCTGAACTTCTCCTACAGCAAGAACAAGGCTCTGATCCGATTACTTGAGCGTGTAACCTTCTCCTCTTGCCCCAAGTGGGCTTTTATAAGTCAGAAAGTGGGAAGATGAATGGGTAAAGCCTTAATGGCCATGAAGGTTCTTCCCCTTAACGTTTCGGTTACAGTGAAGGGATAAGAAGCGGTGGAAACTGAACAGGTGTGTCCAGCTGGCGGCTTCCTATTGGATCATATCTTCCTCATTTATTATATAATTACAGAAGGAAAACGGCCTGAAATTACTCCTGGTGTAACTTCCCATACCAGCATTTATTTCCACGCGTGTTAAAATAATTTCGGGCCTGAACCGTCGTTTCGGCCAATGTCACGGGCGTGACACATGGGTCACAGGCGTGACAGGCCCGGATAGCCAATTCTGGGCTCGACGATCGTCGAACTGAGATCGACGATCGTCGATGGGTGGTCACGGGCGTGACACCTTAGGTCACGGGCGTGACAGGCCCGTGTGGTAAAATCTGGGCCGACGATCGTCGATTTGAGATCGTCGGTTATCGAATGGTGGTCACGCCCTAGGTCACGGGCGTGACACCTAGGTCACGGGCGTGACAGGCCCAAACGGCGATTTCTGAGGTCGACGGGCGTCGAACTGAGCTCGACGGGCGCCGAAGGCTGGTCACGCCCTAGGTCACGGGCGTGACACTTATGTCACGGGCGTGACATGCCCGGGCCGCAAGCTCTACGATCGTCTCACGGCGATCAACGATCGTCGATGGGGTCACGCCCTTAGTCACGGGCGTGACACCTTGGTCACGGGCGTGACATGCCCAGACAGCACGTTCGACGATCGTCTCGTGGAGATCGACGGTCGTCGGAGTAGTCACGCCCAAGTCACGGGCGTGAAGGGTCGGTCACGGGCGTGACCAACCCGTGACCCGAAAATATTGATCGCTCTATTTCGAATTTTGGGCTTCCTAGGGTTCCGTTACGACCAAACGACTCCTAGGGGTCTAGCCGGAAATGGGATGTTACAATATGTGTGTCGACACATGGTTACTTGTGTCGACACCGGCTACTAAAGTCTCGACAGAGAATCTCAAGTATCGACAATTATATGTGTTGACACAAACATCTGTGTGTCGACAATTAAAACCTAAGTGAAAGGAGGGTGTTAGGTGAGATTACTCTAGGGGGTGATTAGAGTATTAAAACTTTGGCTCTTTTTCTAGATTATATCAGAGTAAATATAGTGATACCATATATTAGTTAAGGAATAAGAAAAACTAAGCTAACAATTCAGCAATCACAAGCACAACAAAAACAAATGAAAAGGAGCAACCAGACGACACAAGAAGTTTATAGTGGTTTGCCTAAACCTGGGTACATCCACTCTTCTACCACCCTTGGTAGAAATCCACTAGCAGGTTTTGATCAGGTGACTGCCACCACAAGATTTGGTTCAGGTAGATTAGGAAACCCTTCAGGCTTTTGATCAGGTGCCCAAAAACCAACTTCAAGTCTTTTAGAGGGAGACTTGTCAACCAAACTAACTTTTGAAGGGAGTTATAACCCTGTATAATGGGATGGAAGATGTTGATGGAAGTCTTCTCTTTTCTCAAATACAATTGAGAAGACTGTGTGGATTCTTGTGATGTCAAAGCTCCTTCTGAAAAGTAGAATGTTTCAAGAAGAACAGAGCTTTGTTAAAGGGTGAGTAGGTCTTCAGCTTGATCTGCCAAGATCCAGGAAATCCAGTAACAGATGTTGAATAGAATGTCTCTGAGGATTTCTGGAACAGAAGTTGAAGAAGACTCTTGATCTTGATGATTTGTTCTTCTTCAAACTACAGTGTTAGCAGAGAATGAAAAAGCGTTGAGAGCGTCGAGTGCTTGTTCAGAATTTCCTGTGCAGTGCTTCTCGATTTCTCTTCCTATCTCTCTAACTATCTTTCTTGTATGTTGTGTTGTTTCTCGAAGAGGAGAGAATTACTTTATTCCACTGCTGAAAAATTCTCTTTGAATTTTTGAATTCTTTCCATAAATGCTGGCTATTATGCGGAATAAAAAATGGCTGGAATAATAGCATTAATGAGTTTCCCAACTATTCTTGATAGAATAAGCAAATATTTATTCTGAAGAATACCACATTTAATGCAGCTAAATAACGGATATATTCAGAAGAATATTTACATTAAATGCTCAGAATAATACTGCTAATAAGGAACAAAAGAGGGAAGGACTCATTCTGGAACTACACAGAAAACTTCGAACGCAAAACAGAATTCATCGAACTGAGATCAAAGATCGTCGACCAGGGAATTCAAGTTCGTTTACCTGAGCTCTGCGATCTGCTAACTGGGAATGACTTTCCAAATCTGCACTCTGATTTCGTCGAGCTGAGAAACTGACAAAACAAAACTAAGCGTCGACCTGAGCTCTGAGAACATCGAGCTCTGCTTAGAGACTTAACTCTGAGTTCGTCGATCTGAGATCAACGATCATCGAGCTGAGTTCGAAGAATTTTGAACTGATCACTATCTTCTGAAAGCTGCTAAATCTGATTCTCTGAAGTCCACTTCTGGCTTGTCCAAGGAGGTAGCACTAATCAAGACTTAGCCTAAACTCTAGAACTACTACTCATGACCCTAGCTATACAATTTTGGGTCACACTCAGCCTAAGTTAGTGAACCTAGCCCAAATCCAACTAGGGATCCAACACTAAGGTCTCAACAACTTTTGTGTCGACATGGGCCTTTTCGGTCAACAAAAAAAAATTTCTGTGTCGACACAGATTCCTCTTTGTCGACACAACTTATAGATAGTGTCGACACACTTATTTTGAGTCGACACAATCTGTGTACTTTGTCAAATGTTGAGTGAAAGAATTGAATTTTTTAATATACCACTTAGCTGACTTTATTCTATATTTAACATTCCTAATTCAATTTTAAAGCAATTGAATTTACTTTCTTCAAGAGGTTTAGTGAAAATATTAGCTACTTGTTTTTCAGTAGAGACAAACTCTAGGCTAATGTCTTCTTTCTCAACATGTTCTCTAATAAAATGATACCTAATTTCTATGTGCTTAGTTCTATTATGTGAAACAGGATTCCTAACAATAGAAATAGCACTAGTAGAATCACAAAATAAAGGAGTTCTACCTATCTTGATGTCATAGTCTTCAAGCTGATGTTGAATCCATAGCAATTGAGCACAGCAACTGCCTGTAACTATGTATTCTGACTCTATAGTGGAGATACCAATACTACTTTGCTTCTTGCTGCTCCATGACACCAATCTTCCACCTAGGAATTGACATGTACCAGTGGTACTTTTCCTATATTCTTTACAGCCTGCAAAATCTGCATCTGAAAATCCTGTTAGCAAAAAATCTTTATTCCTAGGATACCATAGACCAAGATCTAGTGTGCCCTTGAGATACCTTAAAATTCTCTTTATAGTAGAATAATGAGATTCTTTAGGGCATACCTGGTATCTAGCACAGACACATGTAGCATACATGATGTCAGGCCTACTTGTAGTTAAATAAAGAAGGGAGCCAATTATCCCTTTATACAAAGACTCATCAACAGGTTTCCCTGCCTCATCTTTGCCTATAGGCATACTTGACCCCATTGGAGTTCTCATGGTGGAGGCAGTCTCCATACCATATTTCTTAATCAACTCCCTGGTGAACTTAGACTGGGATATGGATAAGCCATCATCAGTCTGTCTTACTTAGAGTCCCAAGAAGAACTTTAGCTCACTCATGCTGCTCATCTTAAACTTCCCTTGCATGAGTTTGATAAACTTCCTACAAAGGTTGTTCTCAATAGATCTAAAGATAATGTCATCAACATATCTCTTGACTAGGATTATCTTGCCCTTGGATTCCCTTTAAAATAGGGTCTTATTTATTTTCCCCCTTGAGAATTTGTTCTCAATGAGGAAAGTAGACAATGTCTCATACCAAGTTATAGGGGCTTGTTTTAACCTATATAGAGCTTTCTTAAGCCTATAAAATTAATCAGGAAAGTGAGGAACTATAAAACCTGATGGCTGATGAACATATACTTCCTCTTTTAAATCTCCATTTAGGAATGCAGGATTGACATCCATCTGGAAGACCTTGAATCATTGATAGGCTGCATAGGTAAGGAATAGTCTTATTGCTTCCAGCCGTGCTACTGGACCATAGGTCTGGTAAAAATCTATCCCTTCTTCCTGCCAGTAGCGTTTTGCCACCAATATGGCCTTATTTTTGACAATAATATCATTCCCATCTAACTTATTCCTGAAGATCCACTTAGTCCCTATGACATTATATCCCTTTGGTATGGGAACCAGATTCCAGACTTTACATCTTTTGAATTGGTTCAACTCTTCCTGCATGGCACCCATCCAGTATGATTCTTGGATAGCCTCTTCAAACTTCTTTGGTTCCAATTATGATAGGAAGCTTGAACATAGAGTTGAGTTCAAGCACTTGCTTTTGGTCATTATACCATGTCTTGCATCACCAATTATTTGATGAGTTGGATGGTCTCTTAGATATCTTATAGCGGGAGGCAATCTTTCTTCATCTTGTTGTACTTCATTTCCTGTAACTTGTTGTTCTTCAATGTCTTCAGCTGGATGTTCTTCATCCACAGTCTGTGAGTCTTGAGATCCCTCTGGATAGCATCTATCATCTTGTATATCCTGTCCTGCTGGAAGATCTTCCCTGATGGTCAGCTTGTTCATCTTATCATTTAAACCTGTAGAATTAGATGAAGTGCTTGGCAGCTCATTGTTAATTAACTTAAACTCATAAATAATAACATGGACAGATTCTTCTACAACTTGAGTAGTCAAGTTATAGATCCTATATGCCCTACTATTGTTGTTGTACCCAACAAGTATCCCTTCTTGGGACTTGGCAGCAAACTTAGTCACATAAGACTTACTATTGTTAAGTACGTAGCACTTACTACCAAAAATCCTAAAATAGGATAAGTTTGTTTTTCTGCCTCTCAGAATCTCATAGGGAGTCTTCTTGTGGCTTTTAGTGATAGAAGCCCTATTGAGGACATGATAAGCAGTATTTACTTCCTCAGTCCAGAAATATTCTGGGAGAGAAGTGTCATTTAACATGGTCCTACCAGCCTCAATCAGAGTTCTGTTCTTCCTTTCAGTAATTCTATTTTGCTGGAGAGTTCTAGGTGAGGAGAATTCTTGATGAATCCCAAGCCCTTCACAGAACCTTGTCATGCATTCAGACTGAAACTCAGTCTCATGGTCACATCTGATCTTTACCACAGTACTGTCAAGCTCATTCTAAATCTGCTTAACAAATGTCTAGAATACATCAGAGGTTTCAGATTTCTTTTTAGAAAGAATACCCAAGCAAATCTGGAAAAGTTATCAACAACCACAAGGGTATAGACTTTCCTACCTAAACTATAAACTGGAATAGGACCAAATAGATCCATATGCAAGAGGTATAAACATCTCAAAGATTCTTTGGTTTCAAGACTTTGGAAAGAAGTCCTGGTCTGCTTTCCCTTTTGACAAGCTAAGCAGATTCCCTCCTTAATGCACTTAACCTTAGAATCATTCCTCACTAACTCTTCACTAAAGAGTTTGCCTATGGTCTTGTAATTCAGGTGAGCTAGCCACTTGTTCCATTAGACACAATGAGAAGATTTCTCATCTACAATTAGGCATAAAGGAGAGTCCTTACTTACACACACAAAGTCTAGACAGTATACATTTCCTCTCCTAGTGCATGTCAATATAACCCCTTGGTCACTTGACCTCCTAATTTGGCACTCATCCTTGAGGAAAGAAATGTCATAGCTAAGATCACATTGTTGGCTTATGCTAATCAGATTATGTTTCAAACCTTTCACATAGGCTACTTGTGTGATAGTGATTATATCATTTGTTATCTTACCAAAACTTTTGGTTTCCCCTTTTTCTGAGCCACCAAAAATTACTTTGGGTCCATTCTCAACTAGAGTGTACTCCTTTAGCATACTTCTTGTTCCAGTCATGTGCTTGGAACATCCAGTGTCCAAGTACCATGTAGAGGTATGACCACTTGGACACACCTGCATCAAAAAAAAAATTCTATCCTTAGGACCCCAACTTTTATTGGGTCCTAGGTGCAGTCAGAATGAAACTGAACATGCCTACCTGCAGATTTTCTAATAGGTAAGCTAACATAATTTCTCTGGACTCTCTCATTATGCCAGCAATCTATGGCATAGTGTCCCACTTTGCCACGGCACCATCACTCATGCACATTATACCTTCTTTTAAGGACTGGTATATCAGTATTTTTGTCAGCAGCTCTTAAACCAGCTGGTACAGCAGCCTTTTTCTTTAGTCTTCCAGCAACAGTTGCTTAGCGATTTGTCTGGAAGCTGAGGTACTTGGGATATTCCAAACCCTATCTACAGCTGCCTTCTTTTCAAAGTGCAAGCTCCTGATTATTTCAGATATACCCAAGTTAGGTCTACTGATAGACTTTCCTTTAGCCTGAAAGTGGACCGGCAGGCTTTGTGAATGATCAGCTGCCTTCTGCTTGAGTGTTGGGACTGGTACACCAAACACAAATGGTCCATGATGGGCCATTTGGGTTTTCTCATGGGCTGCCCTATAGGCACTAGCACCCTTACAATTCTTATCACCATGCTCACAGTGACCATGGATGTTTTCATGGTCATACCTGTTCGATGGTTGAACCACTTTTCTAAAAGGAAATGGAGGCTTAGAGGCTAGTGGCTGAACTAGAGCTTTGCCTTTCCTTTTGGAATTGGCAGCTCGTGTTCTTCCCTTGAAGCCTAATCCCTTCTTACCCTTTTGGGAAGTGAAGGAATATATCAAGGGTAGAACAGAACTAGGCTTTGAGAACTTTTCTACTAGCTCTCTCTCCTTTTGGATTCTACCTTCAAGATTCCTAATGTGGTCATTTTTGAATGTGATTGTGTCCATCTGAAAAACAGTTATTTTTTTCAGTTTACTAATCCCTCCCAATTTCAGATCCAGCACTTTTGCTGAGTCTGTTACAGCCAACTTCAGAGAGGCAATCTCCTTTGCCTACTATTTGACAAGGAGTCTGCTCCTTTTTAGTGCTTGTAGGAGCTCACCATAATCATCAATCAGTTGATTGATGTCTCCTTCTGATTCAAAGATATCTTCATCTCTTGATGTAGATGCTTCTGATTCTGGACTAGTAATATACTCAGATACTGAAGATAAAGAGTGTACCTTACTAGGACCAGGCTGCTCCTAGCTTTGTCCTTCTTCAGCTATAGCCATCAACCCTAAGCATTGGTTTTCTTCTATTCCATTGATAGCATCCAGCATCTACAAGAATTCTGACTCTATAGAATCTTCTTCAGTTGAAAATAGCCCAATGTAGGCTTCAGCTTCATCTTCTTTTTCTGACTCTGATGAAGAGGTGTCAGTCCAGCTCTTTTGCTTCTTGGCAACAAAGGATTTCTCCTTTTTGCCCTTTTGCTGGTTTTTCTTCATTTCACCAGTCTCCTTTCTCTTGACAGGACAGTCTGCTATAACATGTCCTGGCTTGCTACCACAATAACAAACCACTTTAGAAGAAGTTTGTTTACCAGGTTTAGAACCATACCTTTCCTCTTTAGAGGATTTCTTCTTTCCCCTTATAGTAGTCATCCTTGGGGTAAGAAGAAGTGGATGGCCTACTTCTCAAGTTCTTTTTCTTCAAGAATCTCTGGAATTGCCTAGAAAAGGCAGCAAAATCTTCATCAGAGTTATGACAGTATGATGTGCTGGAGTCTGAACTTTCAGAGTCAGTTCCATCAATTTTCCTGTGAGGAGAAGGAGTCTTTCTCCTACCCTTCTTTGTGGCTTTAGCTTTGAAGGCCATTGATTTATCTTTGACTAAAGACTTATTGATTTTCTCCTCTTCCTTTCTAGTTGTTAGCTGTATTTCATAAGACAGCAATTTTCCAAACAAAGTTGGTGGAGGAGTATCTATAAGTCTGACTACTTCTCTGATGGCACAGATTTTGGTGTCCCAGTCTTTAGTTAATGATCTGAGAAACTTGTCATTTAGTTCATATGTGCTGAAGACTCTGCCATAGATCCTCAGCTCATTGACAATTTTGAAGAATTGGTTATAACACTCAGCTATGCTTTCTGTATTGGCTTGCCTGAAACTCTCATATTCTTGATTGAGCATAGATTTCCTATCCTCCCTTTCTTCTTTTGTCCTCTCCATGTAGACAATCAATGTATCTCACATCTCCTTAGATGTTTTGTAGTGGACTAAATTAATCATCTATGGCACTAACAATTATGTTATGTGCCCTCTTGTCCAAAGTGGCTAAGATGAACTCATCTTTAGTCATCTCAGAATAACTCTTTGGAGTTTTCAGATTTGAATCTAGAATTGATGTCTTCATAGGGATGAAAGTCCCTTCTTGAACTGTTATGTAAATTCTAGGATCAAATACTTCCATGAATAATCTGATCCTCTCTTTCCATATGCCAAAAGTTTCCTTTCTACAAATAGGAAGCTTCATGGATCCAAGTTCTTTATGTTTTCTCTTGAACCCATCTTTGCTTTCTAATAACTGCCTTAGAGATCAACTCAGATTGTTAAGTCTCTTTTTGAGCAACCTCCCTCTAATACCACTTGAAAGAATTGATTTCAAGAACCACTAAACACCTAGAGGGGGGTGAATAGGTTCAATTCAATAATTTTGGGGAAGTTAAAAGTTTAACACAGTACTGATAATTATACTACATCAATCTCAGCACAGATAATCTGCAAATAAAGCATAGTACACACAGATTTATAGTGGTTCCTCAATTTATGGGTACATCCACTTTCCCTCTTCGCCTATCTAGCAGTATACTAGATTCGGCCCAACTCCCTTTTTCTCAGATCCTCAGATCTTACAACTCAGAGCCCCAAATGGCTCCTATAACTCAGACTTCTACAAGCCCTACAACTCAGATCCTCAAGATCTTACAGCTCAGATTCTTCCCAAGAACCCTACCTCAGAGTGAGTCCATACTCCTACCACTCAAGCAATCAAGCCCTACCTCAGTACTTATAATTGCAGGCGTAGAACTCAGAGAAATTACTCTCCTACACTCAGATCTATGAATAGATCTTACATAAAATTGAAAAGGTATATTGTAAAATCTTTACCCATATAGAGAGAGAGAGAGAGGTGAAGTCTTCCTGACCAGATCTTGAATGATCTGTCTTCTTATGATCCTTGCTGCAAAAGATCTGATCCAACCTCACTTAGCTTATTCAAAGCTTCTTGAAAATAGAAAATTAAGGTTGATCTTCTTGAGAAATTGGAGTCGATCCACGATCCAGTTTCTTTCTCCCTACAGATTTGAATCTGTAAACTCTAACAGATCTGATGAGATACTGTCTACTTTAGAAGTTCTTCTTTCTTTTTGTTATCTTTGTTTTTTTGTTTTTTGATAGAACATCTCCCTATATAGATCCCGTTAGAGGTTACCGGCTGATCCGGATGATAACTGACATCTGATAGTTCTGACAGCTTTGACAGCCTTGACAGTTCTGGCAGCTGTCAAGTCCCTGATCTTGAGATTTGTTACTTAGAGTATTTAACTCAGCTGATAGTGTCGAGACACAAGTATAGTATGTGTCGACATTTATGAAGTATGTGTCGACATAATTTCCAGGCTATCGACACAACTCCTTTGATGTTGTTGACAAACTTCAGAAACTTTCGACACAGCTCTTTATTCAGTCTCGACACAACATTTGTAGAATGTGGCGAACAAGTCCTGTGTGTCGACACAACTTCTCCATTTATAACTGATGTCGACCCATGTCATGTGTGTTGACACAGTTCTTCTGCTAATGTCAGCACTTCAAGTCTAAGCGTGTCGATACTAGTCCTAAGTGTCGACACAGCTGTTGTCGACTCAAATTTTGTGTGTCGATACAAGTCCTATGTGTCGATACAGCCTTACTTCTAGTATCGATTCTGCTCCTTCAAAGGTATCGACACATTATAAGTGTTTTGACACTTTTGTACTTAGAATATTTTTTGCATTCTTTAGTTTGCACAAGTAAACTCAATATATTATCAAATACAAACTTATATATCATTGTATTAAGTGAGGCTTCTCTAAATTAGGTACACAATTTCCAATGTACTCAGCACTTGTCACGTATCTCCTATCGCAGCTTCCCACCGTAGATCCCAGTAACTCTTGTCGCTAGTTCTACCCATTGGATGTTCTTTTAACCGCAGCTGCTCAGTTTGTCAGGCCGCATATTTCTTGTCTTATGCTCTGTTCACATGTTGTTGTTGTTGCTTGCCCGTTGATGTTGCTTCTTACTATAGCTCTCCTTGCCCACTTAATCCTCTGCTCTGCCAACTTCTACTATGTTTGGCTCTTCTCCAATGGATGCACATTCTCCTCCACACAACATTCAAACTAACATTGATGTCTTGCGCACAAAACTCCAGCAACTTCAATAGATGATCGACTATTCCTCGGGATTTGTTGTGTCTATTTCTAAGGCAGGATCTCCTGTCACACCCATAGTTCCTCCTGGATTATGGACTCTGGGGCAACACACCACATTACCCATACGCAACCTTCACACTACTTGGACACTGTGCATCCAAATTTCATCATTGTTGTTAATGAAGACACCACTCCAGTCTTTGGATCTTCCAATGTCACCCTTACTCCCTCTATCACTCTTCCCTCTGTACTTCATATTCCAGGATCTCCCTTTAATCTCCTCTCTATTATTCATCTCACTAAAGACCTTGATTGTTATGTCGCATTCTCTTCCACCTCTTATATTGTGCATGATCGCAAGACGTCGAAGATAATTGGTAACGGGCACATGTCGAATGGGATTTACATCCTATCCCCCCCTCCCCCACACACACATAATTCTATCCTTTATTAGCTCTTTTGAGTGTCATCGGCATCTTGGGCATGTCCCTCTACACATCCTCCGGAAAGCTCCCTCAGATTTGGCACTCAATGACTTCACCTGCGAGTCTTGTATCTACGACAAACAACATCTCTCTACTTTTACACCTTAGTGTACTTAGAGCGATACTCTCTTTGCTCTAATTCATTCAGATATTTGGGTACCAAACAAAACGACAAGGATATCTGGCTATTGTTCGTTACTTTTATAAATTATTACTCTCGACTCTCGTGGTTGTATTTCCTTCATGATCTATCTGACCCAACTCGTGTATTCTGTGTCTTTATTATGTAGACTCGCAATTAGTTCTCTACTACCATTAAAACCCCTCAAACTGACAATTACCGTGAATACACAGGTCATGCATTTACAAACTTATGTACTGAGTTTGGGATCATCCATCAAACTTCGTGTGTGTATACCCCCCAACAAAATGGTGTTGCCAAACACAAAAAACATCACCTCCTTGAGGTCACTCGTTCTCTTATATTTCAAATGCATGTTCCCAAACTTTACTGGAATTTCACGGTCTTTACAGCATATTGTCTAATTAATTGCATGTCCTCCTCCATTTTCAATGTTGCTGCTCCCTTTAACCTTCTTTTTCCGTCCACCCTACCTCCTTTTGTCACACCCTGTGTCTTTGGCTGCATTTGCTATGTTCATAATCTTGGTCATCCACAGACAAACTTGTTCCCCGTATCACGAAATATATGTTTGTTGGCAACTCTCGTACTCAAAAGGGTTATATCTGCTATACTCCTAAGGATCGCAAGCTTCTTACATCCACTGATGTCACCTTTCTAGAATACCGGCCCTATCATTCTCCGCCAAGTGATTCTCCAATTGCGACTCGACTTCCGTGGCATGCTATTCCTGTTACTTCTAACCTTCCACCTCTCCTTCCCATGCCAATCCCACCAAACCCACCTTTCCTTCCCATGCCAATCCCCCCAAAATCACCTCTGATTTATGTGTATACCCGTCGTCCTCCTTCCTCTGCAGCCCTATGGGAGATGCCCTCTACTGATGATATTTTATGACCTACAGATCCGGCAACCGTCTCTACTGCTCACCCGATGGCAAATTATGTTTTATTACACTGTCTCTCCCTGGAACTAAGAAAATTTGTTCTTTCTTTATCCTCTTTTATCACCCCTACCTCTGTGTAGAAGGTTCTCCAACATCTAGGGTAGCAGGCGGTAATGAACAAAAAAATGTATGTTCTTTGGGCAATCCAAACTTGGGATCTTGTCCCTCTTCCTCCTAGACAGACCTGTGTCAGTTGTAAGTGGGTGTTTGTTATCAAACATGTTCTGAATGGTACAATTCAACGTCTAAAGGCTCGTATTGTGGCTCGTGATTTTACTCAACAATAAAGTCTAGATTTTGACGAGACCTTTACTCTAGTAACCAAACTCAATATTGTTCGTGTTTTGATCTCCCTCGTTGTTCATCGACATTGGACGTTGTATTAATTGGACATCAAAAATGCTCTTCTCAATGGAAATTTGCATGAAATCGTTTATATGCAACAACCTCTCGGGTTTGAGATCACGGGAGAGTCTCTTGTATGTCGTCTGAAGAAATCACTTTATGGTCTCAAACTAGAGGTTGGCATAAAGACCGGGCTTTCCGGCCCAGCCTGGGCCCGGCCTGGAAAAATCCTGAAAAGCCCAGGCCCGGGCAGGCCCGGTCCAGGCCCAGGCCGTGCTTTGAAGGCCCAACCAGGCCCGAAATTTAACAAGTAGCCCGGCCTGGTGCCCGAGCCGGGCAAAGCCCGGGCTTTAGCCTGGCCTGGGACCAGGCCAGGCAAAGCCTGGTCCAGGCTTGAAAAGCCTGGCCCAGGCTTGAAGCCCCTAACGGCTGCTCTTAACGGCTCTTTTTAAAGAGTCGTTAAGAGCCTTTAACGGCTCTTTAATAAGAGCCGTTAGGCGGCTCTTTTTATTACGTTTCCTAGCACCTTGCCAGGAAATGTCATTTCCTGGCAAGGTGCCAGGAAAACGGCAGCCTAGGAAGCCTAAAAGGCTGCCTAGGCTGCCTTTTTTATTACTTTTATAATATATATATTAATATATTATTATTTTTTTAATAAAATAATAAGATATTTAATATTTTAAATTATAAAAATTTAATAATTTATAATTTATATAATATATATATAATCTATATATAACCCCTCCCCCTCAATCCTCATCCCCTTCTCTACTTCTCTCTCTTATACTCTCTCTCTCTCTCATACTCTCTCTCTCATACTCTCTTACTCTCTCTCTCTCACTTACTCTCACTCTCTCTTATTTCTCAAACACTTCGTCTTCTTTGATGGCGTCTTCCTCTTCGATGCCAGTATCGTCGACATCCGTCACGCATGAAATTGTGGAGCGCAAGCATATGGCTCCAGTCTGGGAGCACTTTGAAAAAGTGCGTGTGGGCGCAGAATTTAAGGCGAAGTGCAAACACTGCTCCAAACTTTTAACCATTAGCAGAAATTCAACGCTCGCACAACATATCAAATCGTGTATGGCTAAACAAGCCCCGGAGACAAGTCAAGCACAAATTGCGGCAAGCGGGCAAATTTGGATGTACAATCAAATGCATCAACGAGAGCTGCAAATGGTGAACATTATCAAATGTGGATTACCGTTCGGACACTACGATAATGAGGACGAGACATACTACATACATGCTGGACTTCAGCCAAAATATCAGCAGATAAGTAGATCTACACTTAAGATTGATGCCTATAAAGCTTATTTACAATCAAAACAATATTTAATTAATTATTTTGAAACTTTCAACGGTAGAGTTAGTCTAACGAGTGATGTCTGGACTAGCAATATTAAAGCAGGATTATCGTATATGTGTATTACGTGTCATTGGATCGATTCTGATTCGTGGGAGTTAAATAAACGTATTATTTGTTTTGAATGTTTTGAATATCCACATATAGGTCAAGCTATTTATCACGTAATTAGTAAATGTATCCGTGAATTTAAAATTAAAGATAAAATTATTAGTATTTCTTTTGATAATGCTACGAATAATACGGTAGCAATCGAGTATTTAAAACGAGATTCTGAACCAATATTAAAGGGAATTTTTTTCATACTCGTTCTGTATGTCATGTTTTAAATCTAGGTATTCAGGATAGTTTAGCATATATAGAACCTTATATTAATAAAATTCGTATTATGTTAAAATACATTTACAGTTCTAAAAAACGAAAGCAAGATTTTAAAAAATTTGTAACTGCACATGATCATAAATTTTTAAAACCTGAATTTGATATGCCCATAAGATGGAATTCAACCTATAAAATGTTAAAACGAGCCGTACGTCAAAAAATACAACTAATGGAATTTTATAATATGTCTGAAATGCATGATCTTCAAGATTCTGATTGGGATGTGATTGAAAATTACATGGATTTGCTAGAAATTTTTTATAGATCAACAACTATTTTATCCGGCGTTTATTATCCGACGAGTCCACTAGTTATCGAAAATTTTGTATTAATTGCAGAAAAATTGAGTGTTTATAAAAAATATGAAAGTTGGCGTCCGTTAATTAAAATAATGGAAGAAAATTTTTTAAAATATTATAGAGAAATGTCTGCTATGTTTTCATGCGCCGCAGCTTTAAATCTTTTAATAGGTGTAGATGGCGTATAAAATCTTATAGAAGAAATAAATAATAATTTAAATTTAAATCAAACATCTAAGTATTATGATAATGTAAGCGTTTCAAAATTTTATAAATATTTTACCGAATTTTATAATTATTACGATCAACTATATGGATCGCGACCTAGAGAAGAAAGCACACAACCTAAAATAAAAGATAATTTTAAAAAAAATTAGAATTAGCTGCCAGCAAAAAACAAAGAACGACAAGTACTTTAAATGAATTAGGATTATATACGAAAACACAATTTCAAGATTTTATGAGTACAAATGAAATAGAAAATTTTGATATTTTAGAATGGTGGAAAAATAAAGTTAATACGTATCCTGTTATGGCCTTCATGGCCAGAGATTTACTAACAATCCAAGCAAGTACAGTTGTTTCTGAGTCCGCGTTTTCTTTAAGTGGCAGGATTCTGAACGAGCGAAGGAGCCACCTGAGCGACGCGTCTTTGGAAATTTGCATATGTTATAAGGACCACCTGGATGCTATGAAGAGGAGACAACACGTCGCATCGATCGAAGATAGCTCGTCCGAGGTTGAAGACGAGCTAAACGGCCTAAATTTGGCCGGTGAAGATCAAACCTAAATGACACCTTCGAGTTTCGAGAAATAGAGTCATCGAGTATTGTATTTTTCTTAAGTGCGCTTTTTTGTATTTTTGATTTGTAATGACTTTTTTTAAATTTGAGCGGTAAAATTGTAATAACTTTTTTAGTTTTTGAAATTATAATGCAATTATTTTTTAAAAATTTTGATTTATAAAAAATAATAATTTAATTTTAAAATATTTTTTTTATTTATTTTTAGTCGGGCCAGACCCATGCTCGGCCTGGGCCTGGCCCGGCCTACAGGGCCTAGGCAGGCCTCGTCCTGAGGACGAGGCCTGAGCCCGGCCCGGGCCTGGCAAAAACCAGGCCCGGGCTTTTTTGTAAAGGCTCGGGCCCTGCAAGCCCGGGCCCGGCCTGGGTCTGCAAGACCTTATACCCACCCGTGTCTCAAACAGTATTATCCGGCATGGTTCGACAAGTTCAGTCAGATTGTTCGTGTTGTTGGGTTCACTTGGAGTTTAGTCGACTTCTCTTTATTCACTCATCATTGTCAAATAGACACAGTGATTCTTTTGGTGTATGTTGATGATAGTTTAATTATAGGAGATGATCTCACAGGAATACACATGATCAAACAACATCTGGATTTTGTGTTTCAAACAAAGGACCTGGGAATTTACGATATTTCCTTGGTTTCTAGGTGGTTTGGCGTCATGATGGACTTGTTTATCTCAACGAAAGTACTGTCTTGACTTGCTTTATGATGCTGGCTACTCTAGATACAAGCCTGCTGACACTCCACGGTCGAAGTCTTGTAATTTGAAGTTTGTAAATCACTTCTTATGAATTTATTTAATTCCAAAAGTATTCTAAATCAAGTACTAATCATTTTATTCACCAATTTTTTTCTATAGTAAGTCGATATTTTTGCTTTTCACAAAACCAAACCCACAATTTTGCCGATAAAATAATAGTAACTTTGTGAGTAATAATACTCAACAAACCTGAAAAAATATGACAATTGATATTTCTTATAATATTGTATACTATAAAACGATAGGTATATTTGTCTAGCCGATTTTTTTAATGTGCGCAAAAAATATTCATCATAATCATTAATCTTATAAACTCGTCTTGTGCTCTATGTGAAGATATACAAGTCAACATTTGAAGAGCAACAGTAGAAATATCCAATCTTGGCCTTCAAGATGCAAGAACATGGTTGTTGTGATTACATCAAATATTATTATTATATTAAATAATTTTCCATTGATTTAACACCGCTGATTTTCTTAGTATATTCTTATTCCGAAATCATTCTGGACAGAAACATAAAATCTGAAATTACAAAAAAAAAAAAAAATGTGTGCCTACATGTAAAGATTTGGTAAGATGAAGTGATGAACTACACTAAGCTCTGTTTGTTTCAGAGTTTTCGCTCCAACTTCACTGAGGGGAGAACACATCAACGCTGAAAATAAAAACTTTTGGTAACCCTCAAAATCCCGCCACCACCAATCCAAAACAGCTCTCATTTTCATTGCTCCTTCTCTCACCGTCCAAACAAATAAACCCCGTTTGGTTTAAATCTGAAATGGGCAGTTATCCTCATATTCAGAAATCAGTAAAAACAAGGCTGCGTTTGGTGCGTATTATCGTGACTTATTTGCTCCGGTGAGATTGGACAAAAATGTCATTGTCATGCCAAAATCATATGCCCCAAACTAGTTTCTTTTTTTGATAACGGTAGTAACATTTGTCATACCAAACATACAATGACGTTTTTGTCCAACCTCATCGGAACAAATAAGTTGCGATAAGCCGTGCCAAACGCAGCCTAAATTTAGAGCTATAAAAATCAGTGAATTGGTGAGATGAGTAAAAAACCCAATTAATCTTTACTAACTTATAAGCAAGTAATTAAAACATGCTAAAGAATTATCACAATTAGGCTCTGTTCGGCACGGTAGTGACGGTCGTAAACGCATGGGTTAAACCGTCATTCGTTAAGGATTACCTAACAAACTGTTAGAGTGCTCGAAGCATCCGCGTGACCATCAAGTTTGGAATGGTCTCCTCGTTGCCCCTAGCTAGGGTATTTATAGGCGAAACCCTAAATCCCCGACTACGGGTTTGGATTCCTATCGGATCCTAACCGACCCGTTAAGGAGCCCATTAACACGTATATAAATATACCTCAACAATCTCCTCCTATATTGTATATAAGTGTTAGCAAAGAAAATGGGCGACTTATTCAATAGTTAATAATGACCAAAACAAAAGAGATTTTCCAGAATTATAAATATGAGTTTTAGATAACCAAAATGCTAAACTCAAACCAAATGTTCCAAACATGAAATAAAGCAAGAAACTGGAAAGCTCAAACTGATAATTGATCAAGGCGAATAGCAGATCATCATCATCTGGGTCAAAATCAACTGTCTCTCCTCCAATCTCCATATTGTCTGCAAACAATTACAACAAGAATGTCATGAGACAAATCTCTATGAATTCAAACACTTGCAGAAATAAAGTGATTAGTTCTAACAGCGGGTGAACTTAATACTCTAACTGGGAGGAAAGAATCCCAAAAAAAACAGCATCTCTATCTAATTTACACAATATTAGATTAATTGATTTCATAGAATCAAATCATGTTCCTTCGATTATTAAGATTATTATTAACGTTCCACAATTGTGCTATATCATCAAGTTTGGAATGATACAACAAGCTGTGACTATTATATCATCAAGTTTGGAATGATATAACTAATAATCATAATATCAGGGCACATATCAGCAACCTCAGTACTTCTTTTTGGAATGATACCCAATTCAGCCTTTGGCAAAGAATAATTACGTAAGTCATCAAGTTTGGAATGACTGGCAACTATCTCACCTCTAGCTTTCATCAGATAACATCTGAAATACTTTAGTGTGCTCAACGTAGATGCTTGAATGTAGGCAGACAACGGTTCTTAGATTTAAAACATAAGCTAGGTATTAAGTCCTCCTAAATGGACGTTAATCCCATCTCCCCCGATGTTTTAGATGTGAGAACCTTACATAAGCCCTTAGTAAGGGCATTTGCTACATTATCTTTTGATCTCACGTCCAATAGGGAGATTATCCCCTGACTGGTGAGATAGGTCAACCAGGCCTGTTTCATCCTTAGTTACCTTCGCTTCTCATTGAACAACGTATTTGTAGCAATGGTCTTTGTGGCTTGATTGTCATAATAAATCGAAATAGAGTTCATTTTTAGACTCGTCATTGGAATGTCTAATATCAGATCTCTTATCCACTCTGCTTCTTCTCCAGCTGAAGCGAGAGCATAGAGTTCCGATTCCATAGAGGATAGTGCAATGCACGTTTGCCTCTTAGACTTCCAAGCTACTGCAGCTCCTCCTAGTGTAAACACAAAACCACTAGTGGATCGACAATCAGCTATTTCCGAGCACCAAGATGCGTCGGAGTACCCTTCAAGCACTAGAGGATGCCCACTGTAACATAAAGCAAACTTTTCAATATACTTTAAGTATCTCATTAGCCTGTCTAAGGCATCCCAGTGGTCCTTCCCAGGGTTACTGGTGAATCTACTCAACATGCCGACCGTAAAGGCTATGTCAGGTCTAGTGCAGGTAGTAGCGTACATGAGACTTCCTATGAGTTTGGAATAATCCAACTGTCTAATAGCTGAACCTTCGTTCGGTTTCAGTCTATTGTTATAATCGTATGGAGTCTCAGTCTTTTTGCTTTTATCATAACCCCACTTTTCCAGTAGATTCCTAATGTAGTGACTCTGACTCAGGGTAATACCCTTTTTTGTGAAGTTCACTTCCATTCCTAGGATGGTTTTCACCTCACCTAGGTCTTTCATGCTAAATTATGCCTTCAAGGCAACTTTCACGTCTTTCACTTCAGACTGATCAGTGCCCAGAATTAGCATGTCATCAACATACAAGCATATGATGGCTACTTTATTTGCACTTGTTCTTACGTACAGACATTTATCTGATAGACTGGATTTGAAACCCAAGCCTTTTACACATGTGTCAAATTTTTCATGCCACATTTTAGGTGCTTGTTTCAATCCGTATAGTGACTTAATCAACTTGCAGACCTTGGTTTCTAGACCTTCTATGACGAACCCTTCAGGCTGGTGCATGTAGATCTCCTCAGTCAGATCTCCATTAAGAAATGCAGTCTTGACATCCATCTGATGAACAGTGTAGTGTTCAATAGATGCTAGTGCGAGAAGAATCTTAATTGTCGCATAGTGACATACAGGTGAGTATATATCAAAGTAGTCTACACCACTCACTTGAGTGAAGCCTTTGGCAACTAGACATGCTTTGTATTTTGCGATACTCCCATCAGGATTTAGCTTCTTCCTCAGAACCCACTTATTTCCAATGGTTTTAGCCCCTTTGGGCAAATCGACCAAAGTCCATGTGTTGTTCTGCATAAGAGAGTTCATCTCTTCGTCTATAGCTTCTTTCCATAATAGAGAGTCTCTAGATCGCATCGCTTCCTTATAAGTGGATGGATCAGCTTCAACTTGGTAAGTCACAAAGTCTGTACCGAAGCTTTTAGACATTTTCTCTCTACTAGATAGCCTTCTGGTATCTAAACCAATCGTGTCTACAGGCTCAGTGTCAGAGTTACGTTGTCCTGGCTCAACTAAAGGCTCAGTACTAGTGGCTGGCAGACCTGGCAGAGTCAGGTTCTTGTCCTTAAGGAACTTATCCTCAAAGAAAACAGCGTCTCTAGATTCTATTACAGTATTAGTGGAGAGATCCAGAAACCTGTCTGCAGCACTATCATCTGCACATCCTAGGTAGACGCAGGTATTAGTCCTGGGTCCAATTTTTGCTCTTCTAGAGTCTGGTATCCTAACATAAGCGATACAGCCCCAGGTCTTAAGATTGTCAAATCTAGGAGGCCTCTTAAACCAAAGCTCGTAGGGTGTCTTAGTCAACTTAGCATGAAGAATTTTATTAAGAATGTGATTTGATGTGAGGACGGCTTCACCCCAATAGGTCGCAGGCATGCCGGCAGTCAGCAACATGGAATTCAACATCTCTGTTAAAGTCCTATTTTTCCGCTCAGCGATACCGTTGGATTGTGGTGAATACGGGGCAGTCGTTTCAGGAATTATGCCATTGCTGACAAGAAAGTCTCTGAACTCCCCCGAGACGTATTCGCCTCCTCTATCACTCCTTAGCCTTTTAATTTTCATGTCAAGTTGATTTTCAACCCTATTTTTGAATATACGAAATTTTTCAAAAGCTTCATCTTTGGTTTTAAGAAGATAAATGTGACTGAATCTAGAGTAGTCGTCGATAAAAGTTATCAGATACTTCCGACCTCCACGTGTGACAAAGCTTTTGTAGTCACAAATATCGGAATGTATTAACTCTAGCAATTGTGTGCTCCTAGAAATCTGACTAAAAGGTGTTCTAGTTATCTTAGTTTGAGCACAAATTTCACATTTTTCAAATTTGGTTTTTGTGTCGAGGGGTATATTGTGAGTTCTAGCTAGCAGGAGTAGTTTTCTATAATTGACGTGTCCTAGTCTTGCATGTAAAGTCTTAGGATCTATCAGATTTGAGCTAACCTGATTTACTACTTCGTGTGCTAGACTCAGCCTATACATCCCGTTAACGACATATGCGCAACCAAAGTAATGCGAGTGAACCATAAGGGTTACTCGACCACCACTAATGTTAAAAGACATACCCGCATCGCACAACAGACTAATCGAAATTAAATTAGCAGCTAATGTCGGTATTAATTTAACATTTTTCAAAGTAAGAGTCTTACCTGAGGAGAGAGTCAGGGTAGCGTTGCCGACCTTCAGCACGTCAGCTATAGCTCCATTCGCAATAGTGACAGTCTCTTCCACCTCTTTTGTATCCTCCAGAAGCTTTGGATTGTTGCAGACGTGGCAGGTAGCACCTGAGTCGAGCTACCACTCTGAACTGGTCGTCCCGTTACCGACCATGGCAACAAAGTTGGTAGGCGCAGTTTGATGAACCATGTTGGCTTGATTTTAAGTCCTTGGTGTGCTCGATTCGCCCCGTTTGGGCTGCTTGTACTCGGAAGCGCAGTGACCCCACTTATTGCAGTTGTAGCACTTGTCTTTGAATTTCTTCTTTATCTGTTTGCTGGTGGCAGCAACTGCGGGTGCACTAGTCGGTGGGCGAGTCTTCCCAGGCTTAGGCTTTCGCTTAGGGTGCGTGATCATGTTAGCAGTAGAAGACTGCTTGCTGATCGTCTCTATAGCGTGCCTAGTCCGGTTTTCATCCTCAATGCAGATAAAGCGCTTGAGGTCTTTAAGACTCACCTGCGTCTTCTTCCGGTACATCTCAGTCTTGAAGGAATACCAGGCCGATGGCAGTTTAAAAATAATTGCCCCTGCAACAAATCCATCTGGCAGAGGGATATTTTCACTGTTGAGCTTGTCCACCAGATTTTCGAACTCAGCAACTTGTGGCAGGATTTCCCTTTCCTCAGTGAAGGTGAAAGCCATAAACTTGTCCACCAGGTGCGTCTTGGACATGTTCTCCTCCTCCTTGAACTGCTCTTCTAAAGCTTCCCAGATCTCCTTGGCCCTTTGCATCTTGCCGTACGTCTCTGCAAGCCTGTTGGAGAGGCAATTTAGGATGTAGTCTCTGCAGAAGTCCTCGTCGTTGACCCACTGATCTTCATCTTCGCTTCCTTTGACGTGCTCAAAGACAGTCTGCACTGTGTAGAAGATGTTCAGGTACTTCATGCCGAACTGAGTGTTGCGCTTCCAAGCACTGAACTCGGCGTTGGAGAATTTCTCCAGCTTGATCATCGGCACATGAGAGGAGTGATTGATCGCCTTGGACATTGTGTGTTCCTTTCCACTACGCGTAATTCTACTTGCAGACAGAAAAAGCCGAGCAGAATAACTAGAAAGAAATCACCTGAGCGAGACGATGACGGTCTTCGGATCCAATCCAGATAAAAAAAATTATTTTCTCCTTCCTCTCTGTTAGAGAGATCGCCAAAGACTAGATCCAAGCTATTTGGCACTGATCATATTCAGATCTTCAACAAGTAGAAGGGAACTCAAAACAACAAGCAGTGCCAAACAAAGTCCTGCAGCTTCTCCTTTCTCCCAGCCAAGAAAAAAACCATTGTTCCAGTAAGCAGAGGCGGCGAAATCGCGAACAAAGGGAGAGCAACAGTAGTCCTCTTCGACCTGCGACGGGGACACGCAGAGCCGACCTTCGCCTTCACGATCTGAGCAGCGACGTTGCTGATCGGGAACGACGGAGAAGGATTAACATGCGGCGGAGCCTTCTCCTTCGATATCTTTCCAAATGGATGAAGAAACGCAAGAGCGGCGACAGCGATCCAGGGAGAAAAACGCGAGCGACGGCTTGGGCTGGAGCGACGATGTCTCTCCTTCTTCTTCGGGATCGGGGGCGGCGACCGGGAGCGGAGGTCCTTCTCGCGATCTGCGGGCGGCGTGCAGACGACGGCCTCTTAGGTTTCTCCTTCGCGATCGACGAAAGCGGCGACCGACGAAAGCGGCGACCGATCGAGCGGCGATTCCTTCCTCTCTCGGTATCGATGGCGGCTGGAGCTTAGGTCACGGGAACGGGAGCGGGAGCGGGGGTTAGGGCAAGAGGAAATCTTCGAGAATGTTAGAGTGCTCGAAGCATCCGCGTGACCATCAAGTTTGGAATGGTCTCCTCGTTGCCCCTAGCTAGGGTATTTATAGGCGAAACCCTAAATCCCCGACTACGGGTTTGGATTCCTATCGGATCCTAACCGACCCGTTAAGGAGCCCATTAACACGTATATAAATATACCTCAACACAAACATCATCCATATGAACAAAAAAGTAGATGAAGTTCCTTAGGTGGGCATTAACGAATGACAATTTAACTCCCATGTTCGGCTCATGAATTCGGCTCCGTTTGGCATGGTGGTGGTGGTCGTGAACATGGGGTTAAACTGTCATTCGTTAATGCACAACTAAGAAACTCCATCCATTTTTATGTTTAAACAGATGAAGATTTTTAGCTGATCGTTAATGAATGACGGTTTAACTCATGTGTTTACGATCATCACCGTTGTGCCAAACGAAACTGAAATCTCCTCACAGGAACTTCTTGGACGACCTTTCCCCAGTTCTCATGATGCAAGTGCTGCCAAAGAAAAATGAGAGAGAGAATCTTAGGGCTTATTCCGTGGTGTGGAAATTGATCTGATCTAATTAAAGATGAGAATGTCAATTTGATCTTACAAGTTCATTCATGATGACCTTGTGAGGACGATGGGCTGATTTTTCGACTTCACTTTGAGTTTGTTCGTTTGCACAGAATTGAAATTCAATATTGCAACTTAATATTGATGAATATTATGAAATTGAATATTGGTGAATAATTCCAATTCTATCGTTCTTCTAATAAACAATATTGCTGAATATTGTGGAATTGATCACTTTTTTTGTCCGAACAGGAATTTTTCTCCTACACGTCATTTATTCGCTTGACGCAATTTTTTTTTGCCCGGGGGCAATTTTTCGGCCGAGGGCAATTTTTTCGGCCGAGCGCGATTTTTTCGGCCGGACGCAATTTTTTCGCCCGACGCAAATTTATCGCCCGGGCGCGCATTTTTTGCCCTAGCGCAATTTTTTCGCTCGGGATCGCTTTTTCCGCACAAGCGCGATATTTTCGTCCTGACGCATTTTTTCGCCCGAATGTATTTTTTTTCCCGGACGTGTATTTTTCTCCCGGAGGTGCTTTTTCGCCCGGATCTGATTTTTTTGTCCGGACACGAATTTTTCGCCTAAACGTCATTCTTTTGCGCTCGGACGCGAAAAACGCGCGCACGTGCGAAAAACGCTCAGCTGGGGAAAAAACGAGCGTCCAAGCGAAAATCGCGCGCTCGGGAGAAAATCGCGCGCACGAATGAAAATCGCGCGCTCGGGCGAAAATCACGCGCCAGGGCGAAAATTGCGTGCCCAAGCTAAAATCGCGCGACCGGGCAAAAAACGCGGGCCCCGGCAAAAAAACGCGCGCCCCGGCGAAAAAACTCACGCCCGCACGAAAAAACACGCACGCGGGCGAAAAATGCGCATTCTTGCGACAAAATGTGATCTCGGGCGAAAAACGCGCGCTCAGACGAAAAATGCATCTCGACCGAAATTATCCAATTCTTATATAGATTGGAAAGAATTGTCTTTAGTTCTAACTCAATTCCACGGAATTCATTAAAATTCCAACTCTAACGTAAAACGTGCAAACGAACAACAAAATTGGAATTAAACCTTCAATTCCAATTCCAAGAGCTCAATTACTCGCAAACGAACGGCCCTTCACGATTTTACTAATGCCCTAAGATATCTAAGAATTCCTTGGCTAGAATTCCCCGCCAAACCAGAAAATCAGAGGGAGGTGGAAGGGATTTAGGGTTCGTTTGTTTGCATTGAATTGGAATTCGATATTGGAATTTAATATTGATGAATATTGTGGAATTGAATATTGATGACAAATTCCAGTTATAGCGTTCGTCTAATAAACAATATTGGTTAATATTGTGGAATTAATCAATTCTTTTGTTCATTTGTTAAATAAAATTCAATATAAAAACTGAACAATATTTTGATAAAATTAATATAAACAAATGTGCGTTATGACCATGACTTTTTCGCACGGAAACAATATTTTAATCGGACGTGAGTTTTTTTCGCCCGGACGCGATTTTTTCACCCGAACGAGATTTTTTGCCCGGGCGAGATTTTTTTCGCTTGGCCATGATTTTTTCTCACGGGCGCGATTGTTGAAGCCAAAAATGGCATCAACGAGAGTTCGGACCTTGGGGGTGTAGATAGCACCTACTTCTCTCAAGCCTTAACCTCTGACTAGCAACGAAGAACCTAGAACTGACCCTTAGACTCAAGTGGGAGGTCTCTCCACTAACCCGAAAGATCTTTGAGCGCTTTCCCTCCAAAGCCAGTAGTTGGGCTAGGAGAACCTCATAAAGCACACTAGAGAATTGTTGAACTGATGATGGCTTCCTTTCTGAAGAACTCCATGGGTCTATTTATAAGTTTTCAAAGTCTGGTCTACCAAAAGCGTACTTTTGCACTCCTGAAATTACTATCAAGCCCCTGGGTTGATCTGCCAATAGCCAAACTCCGATGTTCTGAAGAGCTAAATGCAGACCAAGGGATATTTAGGTAATTTCTGGTCTGGGTCACACCTGGGTTCCACCTGGCGGAAGCTCTTCCTGCTGAGCTCTGTGGGAACCCTGCTTGCTCTGAGCGTGAGCCTTCCCTCCTACCCCAAGCGGGAACAAAAAACTAAGAGGCGTTGAGCTTCCGTCAAAGAGAGGCGCGAGCCCTTTCGCCTGCCCAAAGCGGGTGCCTTCCCGCTGGCCTAGGGCGGAAGCCTTTTCGCCTGCCCGACGAACCATCATTCTCAGCTCGACGATCGGTGCTCGACTAACCAGTGTTCTCATCTCTAAGTTCTGAGCTTGACGAGCTAACGCTACGTAACCCCTGGGCGAGATCCTTCCTGCCGGCTCCCAGCGAGAACCCTCCTGCCCAGCCCTCTTGCCTGACCCAATATGCTTAATGCTAGCTCACGGATAGCCCAGCTCGGATCCTTGGGATATCTTGGTCCTACCCATTGAATATGGGGTTGTACACAATCCACGCTCTTTGTAAGCTAGCCTTGCGCTCGGAAAGACACGTCCAACCCCTAATATTCAGTGGGTACATGCTGATCTAGAAGGGAATCTTTCTACAAACCCCACCTCCGCCCTATAAATACAAAGCTGAGTTTAGAAATGTTGAAGCCATCTCTATCGACACTACTTTCTGCCCGATCCCCTGCAGGGTCATGAAAATGTGTGCCAAAAATACTGAAAAGCTTCTCTCGGAGGAGCTTCAGGCCCGTCTCGCCGTGGCCCAAGCGCGGGCCCGCGCCGACTGCGCCAAGGTCGCCCCTTGGCTGATGGGCAAGAGGCTCGACGGCCAGGAGGTAGTGGGCGAGAAGTCAGCTGGCGAAAAACAAGCCGGGGAGAGCTCCCGCCCAAAGAAGAAAAAGAAGAAGGCCAAATCGGTCAGGCGCAACCTACTGAAGGAGAACCGAGCCTCGGCTAACCCAATTCCAAACCACGACGAGAATCCCTCTTCCCTTCCAGAGGTACTTTTCTCACCTCGCCCATAGGTGCGAACTTTCTCAATTATCTGGGTTGTGTACTAATGTATCACCCTTTTTGTAGAGAACGGTGGTGAAAGGTTTCGCCGACGACCCTCTGGCAGATGCTGAGGCGTCCCGCCCCCTCCTCGAGGCTCCGTCGTCCAACTCGGGGGCCTCCCCTCTGACTACTCCGGCCGATCTCCCAAGCACTCCTGGTATTTCATCCTGTGGCTTTAGCTTTAACTAATCTACTTTTACCTTCCGCTGACTATGCTTCTCGCAGCGCCTTCTCTTGGAAACTTTGACCTCATTGAACCGAGGCCCAGGGCTTCGCTAGCGAAGATCCCGTAAACCAGGCGGCCGACACCGCTCCCGTGGCCGGAGGGGCTGTCGCTGAAACAATAGCTTCCGCACCGGAATCCTAGCCTTCGGTCGAAAAGGGTGCTTCTATCCCCCTACCGACAGAGGTCGAGACCTTGGAGCGAAGGTCATTCCACCCCGGGCGGGGAAAACCGCTTCACCTACTCTTTGGAAAGACCCCTGAGGGACTGTCTGGTCCCTCTCGCCAACCATTGGCGAGAAACCCCGGCCACAACTCTGGTATGGGAGAACCTATCATATTCCCTCTCACTCCTACTTTGATCTGACCGACTGCCCTTCAGGTCCAAATGTGCAGGGTGCGGAAGCCGAAGAGGAAGAAGTGAAGATGAGGATAAAGAGGAGGAAGAAGAAAACGGGGGAGACTCACCCCTCCCCTCACTTGGCGAGATGGAAGACTTTCTTGAAGCCTTCAGGAGTAGCAAAGCGCGGCGTCAAAGGATTGCGTCAATCCTATCTAAGCTTGCGCGGCGTCAGCGAGCCAACTCCGCGGTGGTGAAGGGAATCCAAGAGTCGATGGAGCAGCAGTTGGGGGTTGTCGAGCGGGACTGTGCCTACCTTATTGGCAAAATGGAGTCCCAGGAGACGTTTTTCGCCGATACCTCCCCCAGAAGATATATCGCGCAGATTCAGGGTCAGCTCTGCTTGGTCAACCAAGGGCTGACCGCTCTGATGGCCTTCTACAATCCGCGGGAACATCCAAGGCCAGGGAGGCGAGATCGGGGTCGTTGGAGGTGGGAGACGTACTGAGCCTTATGGCCTTTATCTCTTTTCTTCTCAACCCCCCCCCCCCCAGCCTACCCCTTCCCTTTTGTACCACCTGCGCCTTTCGGCAGCTGACACTTATCATGTGTATTATTTGTTATTATTATATTTTATCATTGTTGTTTGGGGACTCTCGACCAGCCAGAGCCCCTTTGTACATGTGCCCTTTCCGCCTGTTTTTCGCATGCTCTCTTTGATACTTTGTGAACGCCTGGCTCATATGTCTTGCTCGATACTTCTCGCGCGCTGGAATCTCTTGTATTTTCCTTAGCCTTTCCTGGAAGCTCTCACTTTCTGCAGGTCCAAAGAGAGCTGACAAGGCGGGACGAAAACCGAGGAATCAAGACGTCCAGATTTGCTGACTTGTTGACCGATCCTCTGCCGCATTTTCTAGGAAAAAAACTCATAATTACAGTATCCTCTATAAATAGGTCAGTCCACCTACCTCATTTACTTCTCTGCATTTATTATTTTTGTTCTGAACCTTCGTACTCCCGTCAACTGCTTTTGTCGATCCTTGCAGCGCAAAGGCTCTCGCCTCCCCGACCTTTTTCTCCTCTCTTCCTCGCTTTGAGATGTCAGGCGAGAGCGAAGGCCGCTCCAAGTGTGCGCAGACTTTCCTGGACCACGCCTTTCCTCCTTGTCGGCTTATGCAGGCGGAGTTCCTCACAATCACCTAGACCTTCATCGCGCTGGGGTTCGTCGCGCGGAATACTGGGAGCGCGGACAGGGTTAACCTCGCGCCGCAAGGGCAACTCGCCATCCCCTTGGAGCACTTCGAGGCGGGCTTTCACCTCCCCCTCTGTCCTGAAGTGCACCAGGCCTTACGCTATTATGGGGTGGTGTCGGCTCAACTCAAACCTAACTCCATCGCTCTCCTAGTGGCTTTCGCATGTTATATGCGGGCGGAAAGGATTGAGTTCAGTCTGCCGATCTTCCAGAAGCTGTTTAACTTCCGGGACAATGGAGAGTCAGTCTTCCTTTCCGGACAGTCGGTGAAGACGGCGGGTCTCGCCAACAAACACCATCACTTCGCGGAAAGGTTCGTCTTCGTCTCGGGGCCTTTTGGCAACATCCCTCTCGCACCCATTCAATATGACGATGCAACCTACAAGCCTCCCACTCTCGAGGAGCGAGAGGGCGCCCTGGTCGAGTTCTTAGGCTCGAAAGCCTTTGATGTCCCTTTCCTCCGGCGAGACCTGGATTCCCTCCAACCGGTACCTCCCGGTGAAGGTAATTTTCTGGACTTGATTTGCAACCTTTCGTTTCGAGAGATAGGGCTAATTAACTATGAGACTCATATGTGAGAGAGACATTCCCCTCCATCAGCCTTTCGACGAGTCAAGGGAGCATGCTGACCCCTTGGCTCTCGCCAAGTCTGCCGCAGCCGCTTGCTGCGAGGAGTCGAGATCCTCTTATGTGCCCAGTGCCCAGAAGCGGAAGCCGAGTTCCCACCCTGCACCTCCTCTCAAGAGATCAAAACTGTCGATTGCGGACAGGGGTAAATCTGTTGTACTGGCTTCCACCAAAACCCCTATCGAGACCCCTTCAGTTGTCGGCGAGGAGGATACTGTCCAGCTTGCCGCAGAGACCCCTGCTGAGTCCTCTCACCAGCCGGTGTCAAAAGGGCACCGGAATTTCGGCTTCAGCGATAAATATAAAGATACGGAGGGCCTGCCTATGCTCCAGTGGGATCATACCTCCAACCGTATCGCAGTTTCAACCCTTCTCCCCTCCTGGAGGGAGAGAGATTCAAACACCGGCCACGCCTTTACGCTAGGCTACAACATGTATAGCTGGGAGTAAGTCAGCACGTTCGACACGATGACATCCCGAAATCTCGTGTTCGACGCTGCCCATGCCCAACTTCGTGCGGTTCAGCTCTCGCACATGGTCGGGCACCGCTCCATCACCATAGAGCATAACCTTGTTGATACGATCAAGTCGAGGGATGCGATCGTGGCTGAGGTGGACATCCTGAAGGATGACTTAGCGGCCGCCCAAAAGCTTTTCTCCCTTCGCCCGGCCGCTGAGTTAAGCGGGACCTTCCAACACTCACCCCCCTCAGTACATACATGTTTACCTAACCGGAGCTTCTCGCAGGACTCCGATTGATTCACGCCAAAGTGGTTGGAGTCGAGTGCGAGAACCAGCTGCTGCGAGCCGAGATGAAGCGCCTGGAAGAGGCGCTGGCCCTAGCGCTTTCCCGACCGTCGCCGGAGGAGAGAGTGGAGCGCCGCCACTATTCTGCATACGAGCTCGACGTGATCATCCAGGAAAACGCGCAAGCTACGGCTGAGATGGTCATCAGGGTGTTGCGGGAGATGGAGCTTTTGAACGAAGGAAGCGAGACCCTGACGGCGCGAGGGGTTTTGCCCTGGTTGTTCGAGCCTATTCCCAAACCCACGGTAGAGGATGTCTCTCCGATCGACGATGATGTGGAGGAGCTGGTTTTGAATGAGGAAACTGGCGGTAGCTCGCCCGGCGAGTCCTCCGGCTACTCCCCCAGCGGAACCTCCAGTGAGAGCTCCAGCGGAACCTCCGGTGGGACCTCCGGCGGACTGGCTCAATAGCCTCCATATCTTGCTTCGATTCTTGTACATTTATTTTTGTGAACTTATCCGTTGTAACTTTTGTAAGGGGCGAGGTTCCCCCACTAACACTTACTCCTTTTATATTGTGTTGGAAGATCTTCTTTATCGCTGGAAAGTTTTTTACCTTTGTACAAACCCTAGGCTCTTAGGATCTTAGATTATGAACGCCACCTTTTCAAAGAGTTGGCCAAGTAAAACCTGCCGGAATGGGCCTACCGAGAGCCTTGCCAAAAGAGGTCATATCGGGAACCCTTGTCGAGAGGTGCTTGCTGCGATCCCCTGTGAGATGGCAGTGGCGAGAGCCCTGCCAAGAGCCTAGCCGAGAGTCCCGCCGGGAGGGTTATGCCGAGAGCTTGGCTGAGAGCCCTGTCAGGATGGATATGAGTCATCCTATCCCTTCCTAGGACTGGTGTTAGCCATTTGTAAACCTGTTATCAAGAGCTTCGTGACTCCAGTATGATTTCAACAGCCCTATCTTCTTGGTGAAAATGGGGTTATTGGGCCCACTTTGGACCATTTAAACAAGAATCCCCTTCTTCCTTCTTCCCCCCAAGAGATCATCCAACCCTGTCAGCTAGTGTGAGCTTGACAACGGGTCCACTCGTGGTCTCGCTTAGTTTCTCGATTCTTTCTTCTACCTCCCTCCCTTTCCCCCAGGTGTTCCTACAGCCCTGCCCAGCTAATGAGAGCTGGATAGCGAGTCTACCTGGGGCCGAGCGTGCCTTCCTGCCCTGCCAGCTAGGAAAGTCTGCGCAGTGGAATCACCACTCGAGGTATTCCCTTACCCCCAAAGCGAGCCTACGACCCTGACAGCTAGTGATAACCTTGCAACGGGTCTACCTGGGGCCGAGCGCGCCTTCCAGACCTGCCAGCTAGTGGGAGCCTGAGCAGCGGTGATAGAATTGATTTCAAAATAACCCAAACACCTAGAGGGGGGGTGAATATGTTTTTTTCTTTTTTACTTAAGGCAGAATAATATTACAGTTCTTTAAATCGAATCTAACTATTCTACAACTATCACAGCAATCACAGCTCTGAATTCATAATCACACACACATCACAGATTGCACACAAGTTTATAGTGGTTCCCCAAGGTCTGGGTACATCCACTTTCCCCCTTCACCTATCCAGTAGTGTGCTAGAATCAGCCTAACTTCTTCCTTCTTCTCAGATCCACAGATCTTACAGCTCAGAACCCTGAAAGGTTCCTAAAACTCAGAACCCTGAAAGGTTCCTACAACTCAGAGTGTATCCACACTCCTACAGCTCAGGCTAACAGCCCTACCTCAGCCTTGACACAAGGCCTACAACTTAGAGATTGAAATCTCCTACACTCAGACTCAAAAGCCTTACCACTCAGAGATCTATATCTCCTACACTCATCCTTTATAGTATAGGCTTACATCTTAGATCTTGAAAGATCCTACAGAATTTGAAAAATCTTATAAATTAACTCTTACCCTTGTTGAGAGATAAGGGATAAAAGGTTTTTTGATCAGCTCTTGATAAAACTGATTGCTGAGATCAACCTGTTCTTAGCTTTCTTCAAAGCTTCTTGAATCTGAACTCAGTAGGGTTGATCTTCTTTGAAGTTGACTTGCTGGCAGCTTCCTTCTTAGACTTCAGAAATAGATCTGAATTCTTCTTAGCAGATTAGTTCAAGATCTGCTTCTTAAGAGATTTGTAAATGTCTCATACTTTACTTCAATAGCTGGAGATCTCTCTAACTCTCTAGATCTTCTGAAGTTCCTTCAGAATTCTTGTTTGAATTCTCCTTAGACAAATTCTGAGTAGATTGCCACTTCAGATTGTCTTCTTAGATCTTCTCACAAAAATCTTCTTCTGTGTGACGTGCTCTTTCTTGATCAATGATCAATACTTCAAAATGTTCCTGTTGTTGTTGTTGTTGTTGATTTGACAGAATCCATCTATATATAAACTTCATCCATGGTAACCGACTGATCCGGTTTCTAACCAACTTCTGACAGGTCTGATAGCTTCAGCAAACTTATTGGAATACACAGCTGTCATGTCTCCAGTCAGTTCTTGAACCTTTATCTTTGTCAGCAAAGTGTCGAGACTGATCTTCATTATGTGTCGACACAAGTAGATTAAGTGTCGACACAAGCTTTGGTGATGTTGACACAGCTCCTTTGGTGTTGACACAGCTTCTTGACACTGCATCTGTAAAATGTGTCGACACTGCTTCTTTGTGTCGACATAGACACTTCTTCACATCACAGCAATCAACATTGTTGAAACTCTGCCGTGTGTCGACACAAGTCTTGTGTGTCGACACAGTTGATATAGTCTAAGAATTCTATGTGTCGACACTGCCTCCAGGTGTCGACACAGTTGATGTCGACTAATACTTCTGTGTGTCGACACTGCCTCCTAGTGTCGACATAGTTAATGTCGACTAATACTTCTGTGTGTCGACACTGCCTCCTGGTGTCGACACAGTTGATGTCGACTATTAAATTCTGTGTGTCAACACAGTTGCTTCTGGTGTCGACACAGCTTTTCCAAGTGTCGACAAAGGCTTTCTTAAGTGTCGACACATGAACTTAGAAACTTTTTTCTGCATATTAGCATATACTTAACCTACACATATAAACTCAAAATAACATCAAATACACCTTGATGTATATCATTGATCTAAGTGAGGCTTCTCCAAATCAGATACACATTTTCCCATGTACCCAACAAGCGGAATCATCTCGGGGTCTTACTTAGATTCTCAATTCTTTCTTCTACCTCCCATCCTTTCCCCCCAGGTGTTCCTACAATCCTGTCAAGCTAATGAGAGTCTGGACAACGAGTCTATCTGGGGCTGAGCATGTCTTCCTGCCCTACCATCTAGGAGAGTCTGCGCAGCGAAATCACCACTCGAGGTATTCCTTTACCCCCCCCCCCCCCCACCCCCCCAAGCAAGCCTACGACCATGCCAGCTAGTGAGAGCTTGGCAGTGGGTCTACCTGGGGCCAAGCGCGCCTTCCAGACCTGCCAGCTAGAGGGAGCCTGAGCAGCGGGATCATCTCGGGGTCTTGCTTAGATTCTCAATTATTTCTTCTACCTCCCATCCTTACCCTCCAGGTGTGCCTACAACCCTTCCCAGCTAATGAGAGCCTGGACAGCGAGTTTACCCGGGGTCGAGTGTGCCTTCCGGCCCTGCCAGCTAGGAGAGTCTGCGCAGCGAAATCACCACTTGAGGTATTCACTTACCCCCCCCCCCAGCGAGCCTACGGCCCTGCCAGCTAGTGAGAGCCTGGCATCGGGTCTACCTGGGGCCGAGCGCGCCTTCCAGACCTGCCAGCTAATGGAAGCCTTAGCAGCAGGATCATCTCGGGGTCTTGCTTAAATTCTTAATTCTTTCTTCTACCCTCCATCCTTCCCCCTAGGTGTTCCTATAGCCCTTCCCAGCTAATGAGAGCATGGACAGCGAGTCTACCAGGGGCCGAGTATGCCTTCTGGCCCTGTCAGCTAGGAGAGTCTGCACAGCGGAATCATCACTCGAGGTATTCCCTTACCTCCCCCCCCCAGGCAAGCCTATGCCCCTGCCAGCTAGTGAGAGCCTGACAGCGGGTCTACCTGGGGCCGAGAGCGTCTTCCAGACCTGCAAGCTAGTGGGAGCCTGAACAGCGGGATCATCTCGGGGTCTTGCTTAGATTCTCAATTCTTTCTTCTACCTCCCATCCTTTCCCCTCAGGTGTGCCTACAGCCCTGCCCAGCTAATGAGAGCCTGGACAGCGTGTCTACTCAGGGCCGAGCGTGCCTTCCGGCCCTGCCAACTAGGAGAGTCTGCGCAGCAGAATCACCACTCGAGGTATTCCCTTACCCCCCCCCCCTCCCCACTAGGCGAGCCTACTGCCCTGCCAGCTAGTGAGAGCATTACAGTGGGTCTACCTGGGGCCGAGCGCGCCTTCCAGACCTGCCAGCTAGTGGGAGCCTGTGCAGCGGGATCATCTCGGGGTCTTGCTTAGATTCTCAATTCTTTCTTCTACCTCCCATCCTTTCCCCCCAGGTGTGCCTACAACCCGGTCCAGCTAATGAGAGCCTGGACAGCGAGACTACTCGGGGTCGAGCTTGCCTTCCTGCCCTGCCAGCTAGTGGGAGCCTAAGCAGCGGGATCACCACTCGAGGTATTCCCTTATCCCCCAGGCGAGCCTACAGCCCTGTCAGCTAGTGAGAGCCTAGAAGTGGATCTACCTGGGGCAGAGCGCGCCTTCCAAACCTGCCAGCTAGTGGTAGCCTGAGCAGCGAGATCATCTCGGGGTCGTGCTAACTACAAACCTCTCTTTTCAACTCTCAAATGAAACTAACCATGAAATAATTCAATGAATATATTACAAATAAGATTTACAACCTTGTCTCACACTAAGGGTAGAAGCGCTTCAGGTCGTCGTCACTCCATGAATGACTCATGGATACCCCTTCCACATTCTGGAGGTGATATCCCCCTGACCCAAGGGCCCTTTCCATAATATAAGTCCCCTCCCAATTGGGGTCGAGCTTACCCACGGCCGCCGACCTTCCTGCGGTGTCGACCTTCTTCAAGACTAGATCTCCATCCTTGAACTTCTTTATCCTGACATGCTTGTCGAAGTTCTTGGCCATCCTTCATTTGATCTCCTCCTTCCTGACGGCGACCACATCACGAAGTTCCTCCACCATGTACAAAGAGAGTCGTAGCTCCTTCTCATTTCCTTCCCTCCATGGCTCGTCTCCTTTGTTGTTTGTCACAACTCGGTGGGAGTGAACGTCAAACTCCAAAGGCAGGGCTGCCTCAAAACCATGCGAGAGCTTTAAGGGGGTCTCTCTAGTGACTGTGTTTGGGGTTGTCCGCAGGGCCCACAACACCGAGGGGAGTTGCTCCACCCAACTCCCTCTCAAGTTTTTCACCTTCTTCTTGAGCAGGTTCACTATGATTTTGTTCGTCGCCTCCACCTGGTCGTTTCTCCTGGGGTGGGGGACTGAGGCAAACTTGAGGTCGATCCCTAGCTGGGTGCAGAAGCTGACGAACTCTTCGCTCGCGAACTGTGGCCCATTGTCCGTGACAATGGCCTGAGGCAACCCGTGCTTGCAGATGATCTCTCCCCAGACGAAGTTCATGATGACCTGGGAGGTTACCTTGTCCAACGCCTTGACTTCCAAGCACTTTGATAAGTAATCAATAATGACTATGAGGAATCTTCTCTGCCCGCTTGCTGGAGGGAAAGGTCCAACTAAGTCCATCCCCCAGATGGTGAAAGGCCAAGGCGTTGTGATGCTTCGAAGCCGCTGAGCGGGCAGGAGCTGGAGGGGCATATAGTTGACACTTTTGGCACCTCCTTGCAAACTCTGCCGCATCTTTCCTCAAGGTGGGCAAGAAGTATTCTTGCCTAACCACCCTTGCTTCCAACGTTCTACCCCCCAATGGCTGCCACACTCTCCGGAGTGTATTTCTTCCAAAATTCTTGGGACCTCTTCTTTTTCCACACACCGCGCCAAAAGGCCCGAGAGCACCTTTCAATGTAATCCCCCTTCATGCATAATATAGTGAGCCGCTTTATGGCAGAAACCCTTAGCCTCCTTGACCCTTTCGGGGAGGTTGCCTGTGGCGAAGAAGGCCACGAAGAGGTCCATCCACGATGGTCGCCGATCCACCTCCATGAACTCCCCCTCCTCGATTGCTGGAGGAAAAAGCACGGTCAAGGTTCCCCCCCCCCTCGGGGCCCAAACTTGTCCAATCAGTCTGCTGCAACATTTTCTTCCCTAGGGACGTGCTGAATTGAGAAAGCTCGGAACCCTCCAATGATCGCCCTCGCTTTGGATAAGTAACACTGGAGGGTTGGCTCCCGAGCTTCATATTCCCCCCTGATTTGCGACGCCACCACCAGTGAGTCTGTGAGCACTTCCACATCGTGAATCCTGAGATCCTTAGCCAACCGTAACCCGGCTATGATAGCCTCATACTCCGCCTGATTGTTGGTGACCGGGAAGTGCAGCGCCACCGCTTGATCTATGGTCACCCCATGGGGGCTCACCAACACTATACCTCCCCCCAAGGGAATGTTTCCCAGAGGATCCATCAACGTACATCTTCCACTCTTCCCTTGGCAATTCTTCCTCACCTTCCAGCTCTATGACGTTGTCGGCCAAGAAGTCAGACACTATCTGTTCCTTGATGGAGAGCCTTGGCACGAAGGAGACGTTGAATTCGCTGAGTTCAATGGACCACTTGGCCAACCGCCCTGAATGCTCCACCCCTTCAAAGATCTTGCACAAGGGGTGGTCTGTCACCACTTTGATTGAATGTGCCTGGAAATAGGGCCTGAGCTTTCTGGCCGAGATGACTGGAGAGAAAGACAACCTCTCCAGAATTGGGTAGCGAAGTTCCGCCTTCTTCAAGATTCTACTGACGTAATAGATTGGAAGCTTCTTCTTCCCTTCTTCCCTCACCAAAACAGAACTCACAACCTCTGCCCCTACCCCAAGATACAGAATCAAGTCCTCTCCCTCCTTCGGTCTCTGAAGGAGTGGTTCTTGGGACAGTTGAGCCTTCAATGCTCGGAAAGCCTCCTCACATTCCTCCGTCAACTCAAACTGTTTGCCCCCTCCCCCCCCCCTGAAGCATTTTGAAGAAGGGAGAGCACTTATCCCCGACTCGGGAGAGAAAATGGCTCAACCCGGCCAGCTTACCTGTCAAGCGTTGAACCTCCTTGGCATTGCGAGGCGACTCTGACTCCATAATGGCCTTTACCTTATCTGAGTTAGCCTCGACCCTCATCGGGGTTAGGAGGTTCCCAAGGAACTTTCCTCGGCTTACCCCGAAGACACACTTCTGGGGGTTCAGGCTCATCTTGAACTTTTGCAGGGTCACGAACGTATCCTCTAAGTCAAGTAGGTGCGAGTCCACCCCCCTTCTTTTTACCATAAGATCGTCGACGTAGACCTCCAGGTTCCTCCCCCTTTGGTCTTGGAAGACCTGGTCCATCATACGCTGGTAGGTTGCCCCTGCATTCCTAAGCCCAAAGGGCATTATTTTATAGTTGTAACATCCCTCACTTGTGATGAAGGAGACATCCTTGACATCGGGGTGATGCATTCAGATCTGGTGATAACTTGAAAATCATCCAAAAACTCATAATAGAAAAGCCGACAGCTGAATCAACCAATGCGTCAATCCGAGGCAGGGGGTATCAATCCTTAGGGCATGATTTATTCAACAAAGAGAATTCTACACACATACGCCACTTTTTATCACCCCTCTTTACCATTACCACATTGGAGACCCAGCCTAGGTACTGGATCTCCGAGATGAAACATGCATCGAAAAGCTTCTTGACCTCCTCACGGATGGGATCCTACAGCTTCGTGGTGATGACCCTTATCTTCTGACGACTGGGATGCGTCTTGGGGTCTAGGTTCAAACGGTGGCAAGCTATATCTGCGTCGATGCCTGGCATGTATGTCGCGCTCTAGGCAAATATGTCAACATTCTTATGGATGCACACCCGCATTCTTGCCTGGTCTTCTGGGCGCAAACCTCCCTTGATCCTGATCCTCTCCGTCTTCCCTGTCTTGCTGATGACCTCCAGCTCCACGGCTTCCTCTACTAGCTCTGGCCAGATTTCTCCCTACCGGCTCTGTAACGCCCCGTCTTTTCAGCGATTATTTTATTCTCGTTTGGCGTTACGATGACGCGTTTCCGTGGCTTGTGCCGTGTGTGGAGTATGGTTTAGCTCCTTAGAACTGAGTGCCCTGTTTGGTAGCCTGTTGGCAAGATCTCCCTAGCAAACCGAGTCGTTGTGGTGACCCGGTGTGGCCTCTCGGGGGGATGTTTGTGTTTGGCTTTGTTGGGTATAACTCGAGTTCTGTTTGTCGAAAGTTAATTTCGACTTCGCCGTTGTGTTCGTAGCGTGGGTATTTAGCTACGGTGCGAATTTCGTCGAATTCCGAGGTAGTTCGGTTTTCGCGTTGATTTGGTGCTTTATGTAATTTTGTAATTAATAATATAATTATATAATTATATATATATATATAGTATTAGAATGAAAGCCATCATCTTCCTCACGATAGAAACCGCCGGTCCTGTACGAGGAAACGGAGTAACCGCCTACCTTGCCTTCGGACGCCGAATCCCGGAGCGTTTGTGGACGGAATTCGATTCCGAGAGTGGATTCGGATTGCTCTCGTCGAGACCTTCATTCCTGCGGTAAGAAATTCGATTTTCGTGGAGTTTTGGAAGGATTGGAATTTTCAGTTTTGGAATTTTTCCGCCATTAATGGCCGAGTCTTTGTTCTAGGTGTTGCGGCCGTCTTGATCCGTGCGAAGAGGAGGAAAGCAGTCCAAAGCTTCGCTGAGATTTGAGGCAAGTGGTATTCTTGCCCTTGCCAAGTGTTTTTTTTTTATTTTATTTGCTGAAATTGAAATCCCGGTTAGCCCAGGTTAGAGGCCTTGTTGTTCTCGTTTTCTTGCTAACTATAGGGCTTAGTTCTTCCTACTGAAACCCCCCTATGTTGTGATGTTTGGAATCCAAATTGTCGGCGTGAAGCCGTTGTTTTCCTTTAATTTTGATTGATGCTCTGGTTCGGGCGTAGCCGAGAGGGAGAGTTAGGAGGGGGGTGTGGTTGCCAATTTCCTTCGTTATGGTATTATTCGAATGGTTAGGCATAGTTTATATGGTAGTAGCGTGAGACGTGATAGTTGTCTACTGCTTCTGCAGTGGCGTGAGTCGTGTGCGCGTTCCGGTGTCATTCGGAAAATTCCAAACGGTACAGGTTTGCCGCGCACGGTCATTAACCTTTAGGGCGCACGACCACTGGTCGTGTG
Organism: Platanthera zijinensis; assembly: GCA_039513925.1. Lineage (NCBI taxonomy): Eukaryota > Viridiplantae > Streptophyta > Magnoliopsida > Asparagales > Orchidaceae > Platanthera > Platanthera zijinensis. The sequence continues at coordinate 125,585,399 of CM077089.1, read as the reverse complement.
CCTCTGTTCGTGCGCGTATATATTTCAGTTTCCAAAGTTCTGTCTCGGGCAATCGCACGAGCGCTGGCAACAGTGCGCACGACCACTGATCGTGCGACACTGATCGTGCGCAGTTGCTAGGTTTTCTGTCAGGTTTTCCAGGTTCGTTTCGCACGATCATCAGCCGATGAGTGCGCACGACCACTGATCGTGCGTCACTGATCGTGCGCTTTGTATATTTTCTTTTGATAGGCGAATTTAGATGGTTTCGAGTGCGGGAGTTTAGATACTCAAGTGGCAGGCAATTACTTGAGTTCTGGATCTTCTGCCTTGGTCGTTCGACTGTCGTCGAGCTCCGTTTTCTTTAGTGGGCTTGTGGGTAGTGGTATAATTTTGGCGGCGAGTGAGGCTAGCTCACTCAAGGCCAAAGTTTAGGTAGGCACTGAGTGCGTTTCACTCAACGCCTAGTCGTGTTGGTTTATTTCAACACTCTTCCTTTACCTTGTATTTCGTTTCCGAGTGGATTTTCCAGTTGTATTTCTGGGTTTTCCTTGTCGGCCGTTTTCTTTACTTTCCTAAAGGCCGAATCGTGGGTCGTGGATAGTAGTGGTGGTTGTAGCTCTTTATGGGGGTGGAGTTGTGTGATATAGCCAAGGCCACCCATGGATTTCTTGCTCCAGGTACGGGCTGGGCATGTCGGGTGGAAGGTCCCTTGTGTTTTCACGTGTTGACCCTCGAGCTTTTGACTTGGACATGGTGGATTGGGGGACTGCGTTTGCCTTCGATCCAGTTCCTCGTTGTTGTTTTTGCTACTATCACTTCCCACAGTTTAGGGTGTTAGAAGTTTCTTCTTTGGTAGTGTTGCAGCATTCTGGCTCTTGGTAGTCTAGTAGGCCCTGCAGGATGTTGTTCCTGGGCTGGGTCGTTGCTGTTTCTTTGCACGTTGTGCATTTCTTGTTGTCCTGTTTTGGATAGTTGTGACTCTTTCTACTGCATGTTTTCTGTTATTTTTTTCCTTTTGGTTGACTCTTTCATGCAGTTTTACCTTGATTTTTGCTTGCTGAGGTATTCTGTTTTCTTTTGGAATACCCCAGGTTCTGAGCTGTAGCCAGTCTGGTGGCTAGTTGGAGGTGTTGTTGTTGGTGGACTCCCGGACTTTGGAGTTTCGTTTACCTTGTTTGTGAGGTTGTTTTAAGTACTTTCTTACAGACATATATGTGTGCTGGTGGGTTCGTGTCAGGTTGTTGGCGCCCACTAGTAGTTTTTTTACCTTGTACTAGATATATACTATTGCTGCTACCATTTAATTTTTCTGGAGATAGTCTACTTGCTTTGAGAAGGTTTTATGCTAGGTTGCTAGTTATTTTTAAACTATAAATATGATTATAAATGAAGCTCATGATCAGCATGTTTTGTAAACTTGATCACTATTTTCCAAACCACGTACGAAACCCGTTTTCTTATATGTATTATATAAACTAAGTGTAGTGTCTTGCATAGCATGAGTGGTTCTCTTGGGACCCTTATGCGCTCTTTAGGGTGTAAAACCTAATTAAAGTAATTTTCCGCAGCGTTTAAATATAGTTTTCTTTTGTGGACTAGATGATCCACTGAGCCGAGGGATACGGACTCTAAACATAACTGATTTTCTATTCATTAAGCACATGATTTTCTTGCATAAAGATTGTAGTTGGATTTGCCTGAGCCGTCAGCAGTTATCCCCTGCTTGACGTGGCATCATGACGCGTGTTTTCTCTTACTCTGATAATTCTTAATTCGGAGAAAATGCGGGTTGTGACAGTTGGTATCAGAGGGAGGTTGTAGTTTGCAGAGTAGCTTATCAGTGGAAGAGCCGTCCTGGATTTCTTTGACTAGGCTGCATCAGAAGGACGATCCGGATCTGTTGCACCTTTTTACCAGGACAGAGAAGGGAGAGTTGCCAGATTTTTCTATTGATGATGCGGGTACTTTGAAGTACCGCGGCAGGTTTTGCGTTCCCGCTGTTGGGGACATTAGGAGTATGATTTGCAGTGAGGCTCATGGTTCCAGCGTTGCCTACCATCCAGGATCTACGAAGATGTACCGTGACTTAAGGCAAATTGCTTGGTGGTATGGTATGAAAGGAGATATAGCCCGATATGTTGCTGAGTGTCACACTTGCAAGCGTGTGAAGGCCGATCATGGAAGGCCTGGTGGTAAGTTGACTCCGCTAGATATCCCAACTTGGAAGTGGGAGAGTATATCTATGGACTTCATTACGGGTTTGCCAAAATCCCCGAGAGGATTTGATTCTGTTTGGGTTATAGTGGATAGATTGACGAAGTGTGCTCACTTCGTGCCTTATAAGATTGATTACCCGATGAAGAAGATAGCGGAGTTGTACTTGAATGAAGTCATCCGACTCCACGGTGTGCCAGTTAGCATCATTTCTGATCGAGACTCCCGGTTTACTTCTCGTTTTTGGCAGAGTCTGCAGGAGGGTTTGGGTACGGATCTGAGGTATTCTACTGCGTACCACCCTCAGACCAATGGGCAGACGGAGCGGGTCAATCAGATTGTTGAGGATATGATCCGGTGCTATATTTTAGACCACGGTGGAGCGTGGGATGAGCGTTTGCGACTCATGGAATTTGCTTACAATAACAGTTATCAGGAAAGCTTGCAGATGGCTCTGTTCGAAGCCTTGTATGGGAGGCGCTGTAGGACTCCGTTGTTTTGGGCTGAGGCTGGTGAGAAGCCTTTGTTGGGTCCTGATGCTCTAGAAGAGATGGAAGTCGCCGTGAAGCTTATTCGGGAGAAGCTTCGTTTAGCCCAGGAGAGGTATGAAAAGAACGCCAATCGGCGTAGGTCTGCTTTGGAGTTTTTAGTAGGGGATCATGTATACCTCAAGGTTTCTCCAATGGTTGGTGTGAAGAGATTTGGTAAAAATCGGAAATTGGACCCAAGGTATGTGGGCCCGTTTGAGGTCTTGGAGCGGATTGGTGTGTCTGCATATAGATTGGATTTGCCAGCGAACTTCCCTGGTGTTCATAATGTTTTTCATGTTAGCCAATTGCGGAAGTGTGTGCGCAGCAGTGGGCAACTCTTGGATGTTGTGCACCAGTTAGAGCCCAACCTCTCTTTCGTTGAGGTGCCAGTTCGAATTTTGGATACTCAGGAGCGTGTGCTGCGAAAGAAGTCCATACCGATGGTGAAAATTCTATGGAAAAATCAGGATTTGGAGAGCGCGACTTGGGAGCTAGAGTCGGCCATGAGGAGGGCGTACCCTCACCTGTTTCTCTGATTTGATCGGTATGTTTCCCTTTGTAACTTCTGTTTGTTACTTTTTCCTTCTTTTGTAGGAGGGTTGTGCGTAAAGTTTCGGGACGAAACTTTCTTTTAGGGAGAGTGACTGTAACGCCCCGTCTTTTCAGCGATTATTTTATTCTCGTTTGGCGTTACGATGACGCGTTTCCGTGGCTTGTGCCGTGTGTGGAGTATGGTTTAGCTCCTTAGAACTGAGTGCCCTGTTTGGTAGCCTGTTGGCAAGATCTCCCTAGCAAACCGAGTCGTTGTGGTGACCCGGTGTGGCCTCTCGGGGGATGTTTGTGTTTGGCTTTGTTGGGTATAACTCGAGTTCTGTTCGTCGAAAGTTAATTTCGACTTCGCCGTTGTGTTCGTAGCGTGGGTATTTAGCTACGGTGCGAATTTCGTCGAATTCCGAGGTAGTTCGGTTTTCGCGTTGATTTGGTGCTTTATGTAATTTTGTAATTAATAATATAATTATATAATTATATATATATATATATAGTATTAGAATGAAAGCCATCATCTTCCTCACGATAGAAACCGCCGGTCCTGTACGAGGAAACGGAGTAACCGCCTACCTTGCCTTCGGACGCCGATTCTCGGAGCGTTTGTGGACGGAATTCGATTCCGAGAGTGGATTCGGATTGCTCTCGTCGAGACCTTCATTCCTGCGGTAAGAAATTCGATTTTCGTGGAGTTTTGGAAGGATTGGAATTTTCAGTTTTGGAAGTTTTCCGCCATTAATGGCCGAGTCTTTGTTCTAGGTGTTGCGGCCGTCTTGATCCGTGCGAAGAGGAGGAAAGCAGTCCAAAGCTTCGCTGAGATTTGAGGCAAGTGGTATTCTTGCCCTTGCCAAGTGTTTTTTTTTATTTTATTTGCTGAAATTGAAATCCCGGTTAGCCCAGGTTAGAGGCCTTGTTGTTCTCGTTTTCTTGCTAACTATAGGGCTTAGTTCTTCCTACTGAAACCCCCCCTATGTTGTGATGTTTGGAATCCAAATTGTCGGCGTGAAGCCGTTGTTTTCCTTTAATTTTGATTGATGCTCTGGTTCGGGCGTAGCCGAGAGGGAGAGTTAGGAGGGGGGTGTGGTTGCCAATTTCCTTCGTTATGGTATTATTCGAATGGTTAGGCATATTTTATATGGTAGTAGCGTGAGACGTGATAGTTGTCTACTGCTTCTGCAGTGGCGTGAGTCGTGTGCGCGTTCCGGTGTCGTTCGGAAAATTCCAAACAGTACAGGTTTGCCGCGCACGGTCATTAACCTTTAGGGCGCACGACCACTGGTCGTGTGCCTCTGTTCGTGCGCGTATATATTTCAGTTTCCAAAGTTCTGTCTCGGGCAATCGCACGAGCGCTGGCAACAGTGCGCACGACCACTGATCGTGTGACACTGATCGTGCGCAGTTGCTAGGTTTTCTGTCAGGTTTTCCAGGTTCGTTTCGCACGATCATCAGCCGATGAGTGCGCACGACCACTGATCGTGCGTCACTGATCGTGCGCTTTGTATATTTTCTTTTGATAGGCGAATTTAGATGGTTTCGAGTGCGGGAGTTTAGATACTCAAGTGGCAGGCAATTACTTGAGTTCTGGATCTTCTGCCTTGGTCGTTCGACTGTCGTCGAGCTCCGTTTTCTTTAGTGGGCTTGTGGGTAGTGGTATAATTTTGGCGGCGAGTGAGGCTAGCTCACTCAAGGCCAAAGTTTAGGTAGGCTCTGAGTGCGTTTCACTCAACGCCTAGTCGTGTTGGTTTATTTCAACACTCTTCCTTTACCTTGTATTTCGTTTCCGAGTGGATTTTCCAGTTGTATTTCTGGGTTTTCCTTGTCGGCCGTTTTCTTTACTTTCCTAAAGGCCGAATCGTGGGTCGTGGATAGTAGTGGTGGTTGTAGCTCTTTATGGGGGTGGAGTTGTGTGATATAGCCAAGGCCACCCATGGATTTCTTGCTCCAGGTACGGGCTGGGCATGTCGGGTGGAAGGTCCCTTGTGTTTTCACGTGTTGACCCTCGAGCTTTTGACTTGGACATGGTGGATTGGGGGACTGCGTTTGCCTTCGATCCGGTTCCTCGTTGTTGTTTTTGCTACTATCACTTCCCGCAGTTTAGGGTGTTAGAAGTTTCTTCTTTGGTAGTGTTGCAGCATTCTGGCTCTTGGTAGTCTAGTAGGCCCTGCAGGATGTTGTTCCTGGGCTGGGTCGTTGCTGTTTCTTTGCACGTTGTGCATTTCTTGTTGTCCTGTTTTGGACAGTTGTGACTCTTTCTACTGCATGTTTTCTGTTATTTTTGTCCTTTTGGTTGACTCTTTCATGCAGTTTTACCTTGATTTTTGCTTGCTGAGGTATTCTGTTTTCTTTTGGAATACCCCAGGTTCTGAGCTGTAGCCAGTCTGGTGGCTAGTTGGAGGTGTTGTTGGTGGTGGACTCCCGGACTTTGGAGTTTCGTTTACCTTGTTTGTGAGGTTGTTTTCAGTACTTTCTTACAGACATATATGTGTGCTGGTGGGTTCGTGTCAGGTTGTTGGCGCCCACTAGTAGTTTTTTTACCTTGTACTAGATATATACTATTGCTGCTACCATTTAATTTTTCTGGAGATAGTCTACTTGCTTTGAGAAGGTTTTATGCTAGGTTGCTAGTTATTTTTAAACTATAAATATGATTATAAATGAAGCTCATGATCAGCATGTTTTGTAAACTTGATCACTATTTTCCAAACCACGTACGAAACCCGTTTTCTTATATGTATTATATAAACTAAGTGTAGTGTCTTGCATAGCATGAGTGGTTCTCTTGGGACCCTTATGCGCTCTTTAGGGTGTAAAACCTAATTAAAGTAATTTTCCGCAGCGTTTAAATATAGTTTTCTTTTGTGGACTAGATGATCCACTGAGCCAAGGGATACGGACTCTAAACATAACTGATTTTCTATTCATTAAGCACATGATTTTCTTGCATAAAGATTGTAGTTGGATTTGCCTGAGCGTCAGCAGTTATCCCCTGCTTGACGTGGCATCATGACGCGTGTTTTCTCTTACTCTGATAATTCTTAATTCGGAGAAAATGCGGGTTGTGACAGGCTCTCTCCTCCTCTTCCCCCAACTCCTCCTCACCTTCTACCCTCTCGACCTTCATTGCCTCCCACAGGCCTTCCCCGAACAACTCCACTTCTTCACCTCTCTAGGTCTCACCCCCAATTTCTCCATCTACCCCCTGCTCCTTCGCAGCGTGCTCTCCAGCCTCTCCTCGGCTCATCATTTCTTCCCTTTTCGCTTCCTCTCCAGCCTCATCTAGGCTCTCCACTCCTTCTCTAGCTTCCTATCCAGCCTCACCTAGGCTCTCCACTCCTTCTCCAGCTTCTTCTCCAGCCTCACCTAGGCTCTCCACTCCTTCTCCAGCTTCCTCTCCAGCCTCACCTAGGCTCTCCACTCCTTCTCCAGCTTCCTCTCCAACCTCATCTAGTCTCTCCACTCCTTCTCCCACAGCTTCCTCTCCAGCCTTACCTAGGCTCTCCACTCCTTCTCCCACATCTTCTTCCTCCCTTGCTATCTCCCTCTCCAGCTCCTCCGCTTCCGCTATCTAGGATATGGTATTGACGGCAGTCACGTAGCACTGCTTTGCCACTTTTGGGTCTCCCCTGATCTTGACCTGTACTCCTCCGCTGCTTAACTTTAGGCACTGATGAAACGAGGAGGGTACGCAATGAAAGGCACTTATAAGAGGCCACCAAAAAATCGCGTTGTAGCTGCTCGGAGCGTCAATGATGACGAACTGACAGTTCCTCGATACCCCCCCCCACCCCACCCAACGTCACATGCAGCCCCACTCCACCTTCAACTTCCTTCCGCTCCCCCGAGAACCCAAACAACGGTTCATCCGAGGCTAGGACCCTCCGAGCTTCCACCTTCATCTCATCAAAGGCTTTTTTGAAGATTAAGTTCACAGAGATCCCGTTGTCCACCAGAATCTGGGAGACAGTGAAATTCTCTACCGCCGTCTGGATCACCAAGGCATCGCAGAACGGGTTCTCATAATCGGGCATATCCTTCGACGAGAAGGTGATGTTTTCCTCCTGGGGGGTATGGGAGGTCGAGGTGAAGCTCCTCCGATACATGGTTTGGAAGCTCCCCTTGCGGGTGGCTTCGGCCCCCATACCCTCGTGGATCACCCTGATCCCCCCTCGGGCTCCTACATCCACCCAGTCTTCACACCTATCCTCGCCTCCTCCTTGCAGAACTTCCTCAATCCTTGCGGGTGGCTGCTGCTGGACCTGCCCCCTGGCCGCTCTCATCTCTAGAAACTCCGGGCAGGTGGTCATTGTGTGCCCTTCCTCCTGGTGGAAGTCACAAAAGAGCAACGCCACCCTTCCCTCTCTTCTCCTCGCTCCTCCCCGAGCTCCTCTCCTTCCACCTCGTCCCCTCACGATTTCCATAGCCTCTTGCTGCGGCAGGAGGGGGACCCTCTGTCCCTGCCTCCAAGCTAGGTTATTGAACCTCATTTTCTCGCAAAAGTTGTCTCCACCTTGTCATCCTCCCCCTGCCCTTGGGGGTGTCCTTCTTGGGGCCTCCAGCCCAACTGATTGTTCGGATCCCTACGCCTCCAACCTTGGGATTGCCCCTTAGGCCCTTAGCCCCTGGGCTCTTCTCTTCTCCTCTCATCTCTCTGCCTCCGAGCTCCTTGTTCCTTCACATCCTCTTCTGCCAACTTGGCCAATTCTTGGCGAACGTCGGATTGGCCGCCTCAATCTCAATCTCCTTCGCCTCTCTCTCCATCAGCTCTTCGAAAGAGAGGGGGAACCTTCTTCAACTCCATGCTAAAGAAACTAAGCCTCAAACCCAAAGTGAAGGCTAGCATCACCGTCTACCCCGGCATCTCCTAAACTTGCATGATCTCCTCCTAGAACCTATCCACGTAGCATCCCAGCGTCTCCTCCTGCTTCTGCTTGATGGCGAACAAGCACTCCACTGACTTCTTCCTCTTTTGGATGTTGAGAACCTTAATAGGAACCCTCGGCGAAAATCTTCAAAACATTATATCGAGCTTGCAGGCAACTGGTGGAACCAATCCCTCTCCTTCTCCTTCAACGTGATGGCAAAGAGCCTATACTTGAAGGCATCTGACATTTTCCTTATGGAAACGACATCTTTGAACCACTACACATGTTGTGTAGGGTCATCCTTCCCTGTGTAGTATGACATGTCTGGCTCCCTAAACCCTTCTAGAACCGGAGCTGAAATGATAAGCTCACTAAAGGGTCTCCCACCCACAGCCTGCCAAGAAGTCTCCTCCCGCTGCCTCGGCTCGCTGGCCTTATCGGCGCTAATCTGCCTAGGGAACAGCTCCCACCCGGTAAGATCTCTCTCAGCACCCTCCGCTGGAACCTCTTTCTAGGGATGCTGCCCGGGAGCATTCTCGCCCAGAGACGGAATGGCAACCACCGGGACTTGAGGTGTGGCCCACTCGCTCCTTGCCGAGAAGGCCAGGTGGATGGTTTGGAGGACTTCTCACCTGAAGTCTTCCAGCATCCCTAACGTCACCCCACTTCCCAGAGAGGGGGAACCTCCTGAACCAGCTCCTTCCCCTTCATCCCCAGCCATGGGACTCAGCTAAAGATTTTCTTGTACCTGCTACGGTCCATGCTCACTGCATCAGAAATGTTGAAGCCAAAATTGGCCTCAACGAGAGTTCGGACCTTGGGGGTGTAACTAGCACCTACTTCTCCCAAGCCATGACCTCTGACTAGCAACGAAGAACCTAGAACTGACCCTTAGCATCAGCTGGGAGGTCCCTCCACTAACCCGGAAGATCTGTGAGCGCTTCCCCTCCAAAGCCAGTAGCTGGGCTAGGAGAACCTCATAAAGCACACTAGAGAACTGATGATGGCTTCCTTTCTGAAGAACTCCATGGGCCTATTTATAAGTTTTCAAAGTCTGGTATGCCAAAAACGTACTTTTGCTGTCCTAAAATTACTATCAAGCCCCTGGGTTGATTTGCCAATAGTCAAATTCCGCTGTTCTGAAGAGCTAAATGAAGACCAAGGGATATTTAGGTAATTTCTGGTCTGGGTCCCACCTGGGTTCCACCTGGCGGAAGCTCTTCCTGCTGAGCCCTGTGGAAACCTTGCTTGCTCTGAGCGTGAGCCTTCTCGCCTACCCCAAGCGGGAACAAAAAACAAAAGAGGCATTGAGCTTCCGTCAAAGAGAGGTGCGAGACCTTTCGCCTGCCCAAAGCGGGTGCCTTCCTGCCGGCCTAGGGCGGAAGCCTTTTTGCATGCCCGACGAACAATCGTTCTCAGGTCGACAATCGGAGCTCGACTAACCAGCGTTCTCAGCTCGACATTCTGAGCTTGACGAGCAGACGCTACGTAACCCCTGGGCGAGAGCCTTCCCGCCGGCTCCCAGCGAGAACCCTCCCGCCCAGCCCTCTTGTCTGACCAAATATGCTTAATGATAGCTCACGGTTGGCCCAGCCCAGGTCCTTGGGATATCTTGGTCCTACCCAGCAAATATGGGGTTGTACAACGATTTTTTCACGTGGCCGCGATTTTTAAGCCCGGTTGCATTTTTTCGCTCGGGCGCGATTTTATCGCTCGAGCCCATTTTTGTTTCCCGGGTGTGATCTTTTCGCCCGGGGGAAAAAAATAGGCCCCGGGGGAAAAAATCGTGTCAGGGCGAAAAATTCTCGCCCGGGCGAAAAAATCTCGTGCGCGATAAAAAAAACGCGCCCGAGCAAAAAATTTCGCCCGAGAGAAAATAATCGCACCATGGCGAAAAAATTGTGCAAGGGCGAAAAAAACACTGTGGGGTAAAAAATTTCACGGTCCGAGAAAAAAATCGTGTCATTGAGAAAATATCGCGACATCGCGAAAAAATCCAGGCAGGGTAAAAAAAATCGCGATAGGGCGGAAAAATTACGCTCGAGGGAAAAAACTTGCGCCCGGGCGAAAAAACGCGTCCGGGCGAAAAAATCGCGCCCGAGCGAAAAAACGCGTTCTGGCAAAAAAAGCGCGATCGGGCGAAAAAATTGCGCCTGGGCGAAAAAAACCCGGCCGATCAAAACAATCGCGGGCGTGTGAAAAAATCACGCACGGGCAAAAAAAGCGCGACCGGACGAAAAATTCGAGGCATTGCGAAAAAATCGCGCCCGGTCGAAAAAAGTGTGGCCGGGAAAATAAATCAGTCCCGGGCGAAAAACTCATGCGCGGGAGAAAAATCGGCCCGTGCCAAAAATCTCGCCCGGGCAAAAAATCGCGTCTGGGAGAAAAATCGCGCCCGGGCGAAAAATCACGCTCGGGAGAAAAATTCGCGCCCGGGCAAAAAAATCGCGCCCGGGCAAAAAAATGCGCCCGGGTGAAAAAACGCATGCCAGGGCGAAATACGCCGCTCTGACGAAAAATGTGCACCTCAGCGAAAAACACGCTCACGGGCGAAAAATGCACACCCGTGCGACAACGCGTGCTCCCGGATGAAAAAATCACGTCCTTAGCTTAAAATCTGTCTCGACCGCAATTGTCCAATTCTTATATAGATTGGAAAGAATTGTCATTAGTTCAAAATAAATTTCACGAAATTCATTAAAATTCAAAATCAAACGTCAAGCGTGCAAACGAACGACGAAATTGGACCCTTAGGGTTCGTTCGTTTGCACGGAATTGGAATTTGATATTGGAATTGAATATTGGTAAATATTATGGAATTAAATATTGGTGACTAATTTCAATTCCATTGTTCGTCTGATAAACAATATTGTTGAATATTGTGTATTTGATCAATTCTTTTGTTAGTTTGTTAAATAAAAGTCAATATAAAAATTTAAAAAATATTATGAAGAAATTACTATAAACAAATGTGCGTTATAGTCGCGACTCTTTCGCACGGGAGCGATATTTTTTCCCGGGCGCGAGTTTTTTTGTCCGGTCGAGATTTTTTTCGCTCGTGCGAGATTTTTTTTGCCCGACCGTGATTTTTTCTCACGAGCACGATTTTTTATCCCTAGCGCGATTTTTTCACATAACCGTGATTTTTTCGCCCGGTTGCATTTTTTCGATCAGGCGCGATTTTGTCGCCCGGGCCAGTTTTTGTCGCCAGAGAGTGATTTTTTCGCCTGGGGGAAAAAATCGCACTCGGGCGAAAAATCGTGTTTGTCGAAAAATCTCGCCGCCCGGGCAAAAAAAATGCACTCACGCGAAAAATCGCTCCAGGACAAAAAAACGAGGTCGGGTAAAAAATTTTGCGGTCCGACGAAAAATTCACGCACAGACGAAAAAATAGAAAAATCGCGCTCGGGCGAAAAAATCGCGGACAGTTGAAAAAAATGGGCTCGAGCGAAAAAAGCGCGGCCCGGTGAAGCTCAAGTGCGAAAAAATCGCGCCCGGGCGAAAAAAAACGCGGTCGGGCAAAAAATTTGCGTCTCGGCGAAAAAATAGGGTCCAAGCGAAAAAAAGTGGGGCCAGGTGAAAAGTTTGATGCATGGCGAAAAATTCGCGCCCGTGCGAAAAATTGCGCCATGGCGAAAAATTCGCGCCTATGCGAAAAAATCACGCCCAGGCGAAAAAAACGTGTGCGGGCAAAAAAAGCGCGTCCGGGCGAAAAAAGCGCGTCCGGGCGAAAAAATTTTGCCCAGGCGTAAAAATAGCGCTCGGGCGACAAAATCGCGCTCGAACGAAAAAATCGTGGTCGGGCAAAAATAGCGCGGTCGGGTGAAAAAATTTGCGTCCGGGCAAAAAAATCGTGGTCGGGCGAAATATGCGTGCCAATGCGAAATACGTCGCCCCGATGAAAAATGCGTGCATCAGCGAAAAAATCCCGCTCAGACGAAAAAATTGTGGTTGGGCGAAAGTAGCGCGGTCGGGCGAAAAAATCGCTCCCGGGTAAAAATCACGTCCGGGCGAAAAATCGCGCCCGACCGAAAAATCGCGCTCCGGCGAATAAATTCCCGCTCCGAAGAAAAATTCGCGTCGGGGCGAAAAATTTGCTTCCGGGCGAAAATTTGGCGCTCTGGAGAAAAATTCGCTCTCGGGCGAAAAATTCGCGCTTGAGAGAAAAAAAACGCCCGCCATGGCGTAATACGCCGCCCTAGCGAAAAATGCACGCCTCCGCGAAAAATGGGCTCATGGGCGAAAAACGCGCGCCCATGTGACAACATGCGCTCCCGAGCAAAAATCGCACGCTTAGCTTAAAAGTGTGTCTCGCCCGGAATTGTCAAATTCTTATATAAATTGAAAATAATTGTCTTTAGTTCAAAATGAATTCACGGAATTCCGAGCAAACGAACGACGGAATTGGAATTAGACCTTCAATTCCAATTCCAGAAGTTCAATTTCATGCAAACGATCAGACCCTTTTTATGGATTTTGATTGGGAACTGTAGGAGGAACACGACAATACCTCCCCCATGAAATCGTGAAGGCCTCATTTTTTGGCGGAGAAGAGAGGGGAAAGGGGATGCTCCGATCAGGATCAGATGGATCTGAGAGCCATCATCCAGATGCGAGAGGGAGAGGAAGCTGGGGGAGAGCGGCAGAGTGAGGAGGAGCTCCGAGTGCCGGCGATCGAGTGGGGCGTGAGAGGAGTCGGATCAGGAAAACAAGAGGGTGAGATAGCGGCGTGAAAATTTCGCCGTCCCGAAACCCGGCCACAGAGCTCCTGTTTGTCGGGTTTAGGGAGGAGGAAGAAGAAATCCCCGGGGCTCTTCTCCGCCCTCTCCCCCGTACGTCGTGAAGAGGAGCTCCATCCCGCCGCATCTTCTCTGACGGTATCTGGGGCTCACGACTCCAGCGTCATCCACACTCCTCTTCTCCGCCGCATCCAGGGCTCTTGTTCTCCTCCGCATCCACGGCTTGCGTCGGCTTCCCCGGCTTGTTCATCTCTTCTTTTCCAACTGCCACTGCTAACTGCAAAAATATCGGGAGGCTTTTCCAATATCCGCAGGCCGCCCGGGACTAGATGCTCAAAAATTGGTTGTGCAAGCTTCTTCCTCCTGCCTCGTTGGAGCTCCTCGGCTGTACAGGCTTCTCTTCCCGTGTGAGATCATCATTGCCTGGAAAATTGTTGCGGGTCTTCTTTTCCCGTGTGAGATCTATCTGTAGGTACACGCTACTCTTTTTGTTTTCTGCACCTTCGTTGTCATTCAAAACTTTGAACTTGACGCTCATTTTAAAGAGGGCTCACCTCTTCCTCCTTCAATCTGTGATCCATTTGCTCGCACCTCTACACCAAGTTGATCCCTGATCTGCACCAATATAAGTCAATAGGTTTATCTTCTACTACTTTTAAAGCTATACTTGATCTACGTTGAGCGAATATGGGAGTGAGTGTGTGGATGTGAATGTGTATATGTGTTGATTGTGAGTATGTGTTTATTTATTATGTGTATGTTAGTATGTGTGTGTGTGATTATTTATGTTTGGTTGTATGTGATTGTGTGGTCTTTTTGTGTATTTGTTGATTTCTTTTTACATTAATTTTGTAATTTATTCAAATATGGCCAATTAGTTATATTGTTCTTTCATCCACTTTACATATTTTGGGTAAACATTGAGAAGACGGTATTAATGCAAATTGGGAGGCTAACAATGTTCTGATTTTTTGTGACATGTGTCTGAAATAAATTGAGTTGGGTAATCGTCCTACCACACACTTTAACAGATATAGGTGGATCAACCTGACAAATAATTTCTTTGCTTGCACGGGAAAATCGTATAATTGAAATCAAAAGAAAAACAAGTGGGACCAGTTAAAGAAAGAATGTAAATTATGACGAGAGCTTAAGGTTTTTGAGACTGGCTTAAGCTGGGATCAAATTCCGAAAACTATAGTTGTTTCAGAAGATTTGTGGAAAGAACGACTTAATGTAATTAATTTTTTCTTTCTACTATACTATAATTATAATTGTGGATGATTCATTATATATATATATATATATATATATATATATATATATATATATATATATATTTATATATATATATATATATATATATATATATATATATATATATATATATATATATATATATATATATATATATATGAGTGACAGGCACAGGCCTTCGGCCCGGGGGGCATTTGTCGTGGGTGCGACATATGTCGTGGGGGCGACATTTGTCGTCTGGGCGACATATGTCGTGGGTGCGACATATGTTGTGGATGCGACATTTGTCGTGGGTGCGACATTTGTCGTGGATGCGACATTTGTCGTGGGGGCGATATTTGTCGTGGGGGCGACATTTGTCGTCGGGGCGACATATGTCGTCGAACCGACATATGTCGTGGGTGGGACATATGTCGTGGGTGCAACAGATATCGTGGGTGCGATAGATGTCGTCGGTGCGATAGATATCGTGGGTGCGATAGATATCGTGTGTGCGATAGATGTCGTCGGTGCGACATTTGTCGTCGGGACTACATTTGTCGTCAGGACGATAATTGTCATGGGGGCGACATTTTTCGTGCGTGCGGCATTTGTCGTGCGTGCGGCATTTGTCTTGTGTGCGGCATTTGTCGTGGGTGTCACATTTGTCGTGTGTGTGACAATTTTCGTGGAGGCGACATTGGTCGTAGGAGCGGCTATTATCGCGGCAGCGGCCTTTTTCGTGGGCGGTGACAAATTTTGTGATGATGCCAGTAGTGGAGTGATGATGTCAGATTCTCTTTTTTAGAGTATGCTCATTGTTAACAATGAGATAAATATATGAAGACCCATATTATGGGTGAATGTTAATTGAATAACTCAAGACTAAACATAAGAAGAAGTGGTGAAATACAAAGCCTAAAAATAAATTAATAGCAATTATGTAATTGTCACTAACATGATTTAAATTGGAATGCAAATAGTCCTTCTGTTGAGTAATTATGATCCAACATGTGTGTATTAAGAACATATCTATCATTATTTAGTAACATTGAATTGTTTAATTATATCCAAATCAAGCTGTTATGCTTAGAATCATTCAAACCAAAACAAAACATATTGAACTGAAATGTTTCCAAGTAATCTAATCATACCAATAAACATGATAAAAACAACAATTAGCATTATTGATGATCTGTAAAAAAAACAATTAGCTTTACAAAATTTCTATCGGAACTATATTTGGTTATTTCTACAATCAGGTTTTCAAAATTTCTATCATCAAATGTAAAAAAAAACAATCAGGTTTCCATAATTTCTATATTTGGTGATAAAATCTCATTGAGGTTTGTTGAAAATGAACATGATATTAACTTCATTGACTTTAATTGAATTTCATTTTCATTAACATCGTATCCCAGTTGTAGCTGTTACTGTTAGTGGTAGAAATTGATGATCTGTAGTTCCCAAAAAGCCAGCTATTCTTACTAAACGAAAGATGTTTTTTTGACATCTGAGTAGTCCTTATGTGGTGGGGAAATAGAAGAGAAGGTAGTAGATCTACCTGCAGGAGATGTCCGAGGGCGAAGTAGTTGCTTTTTTCGAAATCTTGAATGGTTGTCCCTGAATGAAGAAGAGAGGGGAAGAAGCAAATGCAGTGTTATGTGTGTTTGAGTTAGATTTAGAGATTTGAGTTAAATGTGAATAAGGAAGAAGAAATCCAGAGAAAACCTAGTGCGCGATGGAGGCGGAAGAAGAAGGCGGGGCAGAAAGAAGAAGGCAGGGCGGTGGCGGTTGCTTCTAGTGCGCGACGGAGGCGGCGTTGCGACCACGGCGGACGGTGTGGAATCCGAAGGCGATGACCGCGGGGGAGAAGATCCTGTTACAACCGTCGTGTGGTGGAAAGAAGAAAGCGGGGCGGGCCGGCGACAGTTGCTTCCAGTGCGCGACGGAGGCGGGGTTGCGACGACGACGGGCGATGTGGATTCCGAAGGCGATGACCGCGGGGGAGAAGATGGGTGAGCGTAGCGGTGCGGGAGGGAGGGAGCGACATTTAGGGCACGGCAGGGGCGGGTTTTATTTTTTTTTCTTTGAGATAATGGACGGCTGATGGGATTAAGATGAACGGCTGAGATTGTTTAGATGTCTTAATTAGCTAGTCAAATGACCTTTTATGATAATTCTTTTTAATGTAGTATATATATATATATATATCTATATATCTATATATATATATATATATATATATATATATATATATATATATATATATATATATATATATATATATATATATTATATAAAACAATAGTCATATCTTGAAGCACACCGTCAAACGCATCTGGACCGTCCGATCTTCAAACAATTGCATCTGGCCATTGGATTAAACGATTGGGCCTGCTAATATCCACATCTCCAAAAGCCAGCACTGTTCACGCACTGTTCACAGCTCAAAAATCCCGATACCCCTCCCGCACTCCCGCCCCCTCACGGCCTCACCCCTGCCGCCGCCGGCGGCCTGCCCGGCGCCCACCAGGGGGTCCGCCGGCCTCCGGCGAACCCGCCGTGGGTTGTCCGGCGGCGGGAGGGCAGGGCCACTGCTGGCGGTGGCCCTGCCCGCTCGCCGCCGGACAACCCACGGCGGGTTCGCCGGAGGCCGGCGGACCCGCCAGTAAGCGTGGGGCAGGCCGCCGGCGGCTCCTCCGCCAGCGGCAGAGAAGGGCGGCCTGCGTGAGCGCGCCGAAGCGGGGAGGATTTTTGTTTTTTTTTTCATTTTTTAAATAAGTAATTATATAAATATTTATTAAATTATAATTTTTGGTTTTGGTTAAAAAAATTCAAATATTTTTAAATTATAAGATTTTAAATAATTGCTTTAAATACTTTTAAATTTTGTCGGGGGGCGGGGGCGGGCGAAGCCCGCAGCGACGCATCGAGAACGGACGGATTCCGTTCGAAGATGCTAGTATATATATATATATATTCATGTTAGATTCTTCTGAGTGCAAGAATTTTCAGTTCTTTAGCATATCACCTGAGTTTTAAGAGAAGCTGGATATGATGTTTTGTCAGGTCGTAGCAAGTAAAGATCTTGCATTGACTCAAAATTTAAGAAATTTTGAGAACGAATCAATTGATAAACATGACTTGCCTCCTTGAAAAGATGTCACACAAAACATGAACGAGTTACCAAATTTGTTGAAGCAGGCAAAAAACGGAACGAGAAGGTAAAAAATAAGATGACAAGCAAGAAGGCATCATTGTGCGTTGCATGATGAATCCTCCTAGCACCAAGATATCTTCGTTCTTATATACAATTCCTGAGGCTATTGCAGAGCTCGAAAAATATCAGGAGGTTATGGAGGAGTCCAACTTTGACTTCTATGACTACTGCACTATGTTTCTGAGAGAAACATAATTGAGAAACTTTCATGCGCATTCGAGCAATCGGCGACTTAAGACTCATTATGAAAAAGATAAAAGTAGTTGCACTTTTATGTTTCTTCTGATGATCTTTTACTTTTTGATAAAATTAATGCTTTGAATTTTATTTCAGTTGTGCCAAAACTTATATATTATTCAAGGGTTATTTTCTTTAAAAAAAATTATGTATGTGAATGATTATGCATGATGGACAATAAGTCATTGCTCTAGCAAAATCCTATGTTTTATGATCGAAGTAATCGTGCCGAGATAAAGTAACATTTTATTCGACGATGCATTAAGAGCGCGGACATAGAGATTGAGAATGTGAAATCATTTGATGAGGTTGATGATATTTCACCAAACCTCTCCATTATTATAAGTTGAGAGTGATCAAAACTCGAAGCTATTAAAATTGAATGCTGGAAATTCCTAAGATCAGAAACCATCAATTTAGAAAAGTTGCTTTTAAGTAAGAATTTGAAGCTGCAATATTATCAAAATTTAGCCGGTCTATATGATGGCGTCGACCCGGCATCACTTTACGATGTGGCGCACCATTACAACCTTCGTCCCAATACAAACTTTCTAACTCCCCCTTCCGAGGAGTTAATCCGGATCTTATGCCCAGAACCGCCGCCTTACGGTGACACTAACACACGGGTTAGTCGACACCGCAAGTCGCCGATTCTGCCGGCTAGCACGATCATAAACTTGTTCGGCCAATATCAGAAACAGAAGTATAAAACAGAGTAAACACAGCATAGTCCACAGCCACAGTACTAATCATATATATAGCAAATGAAAAGTACACAATGAATAGTCCAAAATGAGTACAAAATGAAAGAGTCATAAGGGCTTATGAGTGTGGGTTTGACCACTTTAGGCCCAAGGTTGACTTTGTTGACTTTTTGGGTTGACTTGGTCAACATGATGAGTGGGCTGACCCCACTTGTTGGTCATGAGCCTAATGGACGAGGACTTACCGCGACATGGTCCGTTAATACTTTTAATTCTCCAAGTCAATGATGTCATATAACTATTTCGCTACTTTGCTACTTATTGTCACGAGTCTGATCGACCAAAATGTTAGGCGGTCACAAACTCATTTATTTTCTTGCATTTTATATTAGGTTGAAACTCTTGGATGGATAGGATCATATCAATATATTGGGTGTTTTACGAGTGCTCTCTGTGAGGAGTATAAATGCCCTTATGAAAATTAAGTTGAAGTGCATCTCAGCCGTTTCCCCGTGTCATGACCTGCCTTTCCTCATCAATAAAATTATATTAGAGCAGGAAAAACACGTGACGTGATGCCACGCCATGCAGAGGATAACTGCAGACGCTCAGGAAAAACTCCAGACTCTAAGGTTTAACCCAAAATCATAGTTTATTATGAAAGAAATCCAATTAAGTTGGATGGTCGTATCCCTCGACACAGTGGATCAACTAGTCCACAAGTAAAATATATTTATACGCTGCAGAAAATACCTTGGTTAAGGTGATTTGACATCCTACATGAGTGTAAACGTCCACGAAGTACAGCTCATGAAATGCAAGACTCTAAATTTAGTATAATATGAAAGTAGTCTTTACGTTACTTTGGAAAATAGTACTTTAGGTTTAGAAATATGACATGTATGAAGTACATATAGTAATGCTTTTATGAGTTAAAATACCTAACATGCATCCTAGCATAAAACATTCCCAGAGAGCAAGTAAACAACCTTCAAAAAGGCAAAAATAGTAGTTTAAGTCACATACTTAGCATCGCCAAAGAAAACCACCAGTGGGCTTCAACAACCTTACACGAACCCACTGGTGAGTATGCCTGTCTAAACAGAAGGAAACAAGAAAAGATATACCTCACAGGCTGAGGAAGAGGAATCTCAACAACCCAGGAGATCACTAGCAAGCCCAAAAGAAAACTAGCCGCCCAGCCGGCTACTGCTCTAAACCTGGGGCATTCAAAGAAAGAACACATCAGCAAGGATATAATCAAATAGAAATGGAGCATTATATCATAAGCAAATAAAAAAAAGGGTTTACCAAACCCTACAATAGAATGCTGTCAAAATCAGCAAAAGGAAATAAACGTGACAGCAAAAGTAAGACACTGTCCAAGGAATAGTCAAAGCGCACCAAGTGCGAGAAATTAGCAACATGCCATGCTAAAAACCTGCAACAGCAACAAGGAAAACATATGCTAAAATAGTAATTTTGAAAGGGAAAGGAACTAACAATCCTAACTTGTGAATCATTAGCAGTGGTAAAACCATGGATCGGGTTTTGTGACCAAAAACAGCCCTCATCCAAACAACCAGATCCAAATAACTCAGGGGCCACCGGTGCAGCCTTGGGGTCCAACACACCAGCCCAAACCGGGGCTAAAACAGTGGTGGCCACGGCTCTACACCCAAACATCCCTGCCAAGAAAATAAACTAAAGTAACCACCTACCATGATTCACAATTCAACCTTTAAAACTAGCCGAAAACAGCACCAAACCGAAATAAAACCCATACTAACAATCTCGGGAGAAAACACTAGCCTAAGGAAAAAGCGTTGAGTTCACTCGACGCCGCATTTAGTGAATACCACTCACTCAACGCCAAACACTAAGCAGGGAAGGCGTCGAGTTTACTCGATGCCGCGTTGAGTGAGCTCCACTCACTCAACGCCAAAAGACTTAGCCGCAAAATCTCTAGCTGGGCGACGACATTGAGTGAGTTCAGCTCACTCAACGCTGTCAATGCTAAACAGCCAACGACGTTGAGTGAGTTCACCACACTCAATGCCAAACACTAAACAGCCAGCGTCGTTGAGTGAGTTCACCACACTCAATGCTTTTGACTTAGAACTAAACAAGGCCGACGGCGTTTAGTGAGTTCAGCTCACTCAACGCTGTCAACGCTAAACAGCCAACGGCGTTGAGTGAGTTCACCACACTCAACACTTTTTACTTAGAAAAATCTGTCTGACTAGACGGCGTTGGGTGAGCTCAACTCACTCAATGTCAAAAGACTTAGAAAAAAAAACCTAACTAGCTAGACGGCGTTGAGTGAGCTCAACTCACTCAACGACAAAAGACTTAAAAAATCTAACAAGGCAGACGGCGTTGAGTGAGCTCACCTCACTCAACGCTGTCAACGCTTTTGACTTAGTCTTCAGACTAAAAAGCTAGGCGTTGAGTGTACACAGCACACTCAATGCTTTCAACGCTTTTTTACTTAGCCCTAAAACTAAACCTCGGCCCTAGGCTAACACTCAACGCCTGCTCATAGAGAGTTAACAAATATAATTTCCTACCCAAAATACCCTGTTAGGCTACAGCTTCCCACAAACCAGCCTATTTCCTCTTATAACATGGACTAACTGGACATATTCTACCCTAACACCAAATTAACCGAAGCCAAAACCTACAACCTACTAAGACTAAGCCTGGACGAGCTATACAGCAGCCCAACTCTGAACAAAATTAACAGCAGCCCTAATTTTTAAGAGGAGAACAAAACAAAATAGCTACCAAAAGGAATCAGATGAATAAATTTCTAGGAACCAGAAATCAAATGAATAACAATTCAACTTGGCAAGGGCAAAGAGCACCACTTGCCTCTACCTTCCAGGAATCGGCAGCTGCTCTCCTCACTCGGCACCGGCAGCAAGATCGGACCTAAGAGAAGATCTGGAGCTTTTTAGAGGGAAGACAAGCTAACTCGCAAAACCCTAGCTACCAAGACCAACCTAGAACTTGAAATACTTACCCTAGGGAGGTAGATCCGGGCGAGAGCAGTCCAGATCTGCCTTCACACGAGAAATTCGGGCTCTATCTAGCAGGAAATCGGTGGTCAGAGCTCCAGATACTTCCGTCGCCCTAGTTCCTTCTGCTGGAAGTTAGCTGGCTAGAAGCTTGGGGAAGAGTAAATGAGGGAAAGACTAAAGAATGGCCATATAAATTATCTCTTCACTCAGTTAGATATAATATACAATATTTTATACTCAGCCACTAAACTAGTCTGCCACTAACCTTAAATAATCAGCCAATATATATATACATCTATACATATATAAAATCAAGCTAATAACACTTAGCCACAAACAAGCCAAACAAAACCGGCCACTTATATCATTATATCAGTCATTTAAATAAAACGCCAAAATGACATGAAAAAAAACCATCTCGGAATTCGACGAAATTTGCACCGTAGCTAAATACCCATGCTAAGAAAACAACGGCGAAGTCAAAATCAACATCCGACGAATAAAACTCGGGCTAACACCTCCCGAAGACAAAACACAAGCATTCCCGAAGAGGCTCCAACGAGTCACTAAAATAGACTCTGGCTCGATAGGGAATCTTGTAACAAGCTACAAAACAAGCCACTCAGAGAACCTAAAAAGCTAAGACCACGCTCTAACAATAGCAAAGGCCGAAAACACGTCAACTTAACGCCAAACAAAGATTACACAATCACAGAAAAATCGGGGGCGTTACAGTCACTCCCCCTAAAAGAAAGTTTCGCCCCGAAACTTTACACACAATACTTCTAACATAGAAGGGAAATAAAAAACCAAGAGTTATACAGAAGAATACATACCAAGCAAACTCAGGGAAATAGATGAGGGTGATCCTCCCTCATAGCCGGCTCCAATTCCCAAGTTGCGCTTTCCACGTCCTAGTTTCTCCACAAAACTTTAACCATTGGAATGATCTTCCTCCGCAACACACGATCTTGAGTATCCAAAATGCGGACAAGCATCTCAACATAAGAAATATTTGGCTCTAACTGAGGCACAGAATTCAAAACTTTGCCCGTCGCTTAACACATACTTCCGTAGTTGGCTTACGTGGAAAACATTGTGCACGACAGGAAAGTTTGCGGGCAAATCAAGTCTGTAAGCTGACACACCAATTCGCTCAACAATCTTAAACGGTCCCACATATCTTGGGTCCAACTTTCGGTTCTTACCAAACCTCTTGACTCCAACCATCAGGGAAACTTTAAGAAATACCAAGTCCCCTACAGCAAACTCCAAATCAGATCTACGTCGGTTGGCGTTCTTCTCATAACGTTCTTGGGCTATCTAAAGCTTCTCTCGAATAAGCTTCACAGCAACTTCCATTTCTTTAAGCGCATCCGAACCCAGCAAAGATCTCTCGCCAACCTCAGTCCAAAATAGGGGAGTTCTGCAGCGTCTCCCATACAGGGCTTCGAAAGGAGCCATTTGCAAGCTTTCTTGATAACTATTATTATAAGCAAATTCTATAAGCCTCAAACGTTCATCCCACGCTCCTCCGTGGTCTAAAATGTAGCATCTGATCATGTCCTCCACAATCTGATTGACTCGCACTGTCTGACCATTGGTCTGCGGGTGGTATGCGGTAAAATACCTCAAATCCGTACCCAAACCTTCTTGCAAACCCTTCCAGAAGCGAGGCGTAAACCTGAAGTCTCGATCTGATATGATACTTACAAGAACTCCATGCAACTGGATGACTTCATTCAAATATAGCTCAGTTATTTTCTTCAAAGGGTAGTCAATCTTATAAGGTACGAAGTGAGCACACTTCGTCAATTTGTCCACAATAACCCAAACTGAATCATGCCCTCGAGGAGATCTCGGTAAACCTGTGATGAAATCCATTGAAATACTCTCCCACTTCTAACTCGGAATTTTCAAGGGAGTCAACTTGTCACCCGGCCTTCCATGATCGGCCTTAACACGCATGCAGGTGAAGCACTCAGAAACAAACTTGTCTATATAACCTTTCATTCCATACCACCATGAAATCTGCTTCAAATCCTAATACATATTAGTAGAGCCTGGGTGGTAGTCAATGTTAGAACCATGCGCTCCTCTGCACAACTTAACTCGGATATCTATAACGGCGGGGATACAAAATCTGTCGCGGTACCTCAAAGTACCTGCATCATCAATAAGGAAATCAGGTAACTCCCCTTTCTCAGTTCTAAGGTATAAGTGCAGTAGATCCGGATCATCCTTCTGATGTAGCCTTATAAGTGCAATCCAAGAAGGCTCTACTACTACCAAACTACTCTACAAGTCACAGCTCCCTACAGAAATATTCATCAAGAGGAATTCTTCTACTAACAGCTCGACGGAGAGATTAAAAATCTTCCCTGTCTTCCGACTTAGGGCATCGCCTACCACATTAGCCTTGCCCGGAGGATATTGGATCTCAACCTAATAATCGGCAACATATTCCAACCATCGCCGCTGGTGCAAATTCAATTCTTTCTGGGTGAAGACATACTTTAATCTCTTATGATCGGTAAAAATATTGCATTGTGCGCCATAAAGCAGATGCCTCCACAGCTTCAGGGCATAAATCACCGCTGCGAACTCTAAATCATGTGTAGGGTAGTTTCTTTCATGAGTCTTTAACTGTCTTGACCCATACACAATCACCTTGCCTTCTTGCATCAACACGCATCCAAGCCCAACATGTGACGCGTCAATATAAACAGCATAATCCATTCCTTCTGTAGGCAATTTCAAAATCGGAGCATTGCAAGATCTATTCTTGAGCTCTAGAACTTCCTCGCACTTCTCGCTCCAAACAAAGGCTGCATTCTTTTGTGTCAATTTAGTAAATGACACAGCCAGGGTAGAGAAACCCTCCACAAATCTCCTGTAATAGCCGGCCAAGCCTAAGAAGCTCCTAATCTCTTTGGGTGTTCCAGGCCTACTCCATTCCATCACAGTAGCTATTTTCTCTGGGTCGACTGAAATCCCATTTTTATTAACCATATGGCCCAGAAATGAAACCTGAGGTAACCAAAACTCACACTTGCTCAACTTGGCGAACAACTTATGGTCCCTCAAAGCAGATAAAACTAATCGCAGATGCTGGTCATGCTTCTCAGCATTGTGGGAATATACCAGAACGACGTCTATAAACACGACCACGAACTTGTCCAGGAATTCCCTGAACACACGGTTCATCATATCCATAAAGGTTGAGGGCGCGTTGGTCAAACCAAATGACATTACAAGAAATTCAAAATGCTCATGCTTAGATTGAAAAGCAGTCCGTAGGATGTCTGACTCACAGATCTTGAGCTGATGGTAGCCAGAACGGAGATCAATCTTAGAAAATGCCGCATTACCGTGCAACTGATCGAATAAATCGTCTATCCTCGGCAGGGGATACCGGTTCTTAATAGTGACCTTATTTAGCTCTCTATAATCAATGCAAAGCCTCATCAATCCATCTTTCTTCTTAGCAAACAGAACAGGAGCACCTCAGGGCGACAAACTCGGCCTTATAAAACCCTTCTCTAACAACTCATCCAGCTGGATATGCAACTCCTCCAGCTCTTGCGGGGCCATATGGTACGGTGCCTTCGCAATAAGACGCGTGCCCGACTCCAAATCTATCACAAACTCAACATCTATATCAGGTGGAAGACTAGGAAGGTCATCAGTAAACACATCTGAAAACTCACGCACAACAGGAATCTCTTCAAAATGCGGCAAACTACCAACGACCCCCAAAACTGAGACCAAACAAGCAAAGCAGCCAGAATCTAGCAGCTTCCGAGCACATACCGCAGAAATAACATGAGAATCCTGGCGCGGATCACCATAAACACTCTCAGGCTGACCATTGTCCTTTTTGAAGTCCAAGCGCTTACCTTTGCACTGGATAACAACATCATAGCTGGACAACCAGTCCATGCCTATGATAACGTCAAATTCTTCCAAGTCGATCACCTTCAGATCTGCCTTTGCTAGAAAATCCCCTAAAACAATCGGACAACTCTGAATGCCCTGGTCTGAAACCACAGAATCGCCGGAGGGAAATTTGACACAAAATGCGCCTCTAACTCGATCTAGATCCAAACGACACCGCTCCACGAAGGCTCTAGCCACAAACGAGTGGGTAGCGCCAGAGTCGAAGAGAACATGCGCCCAGCGATTTTTTACCTTAAATCTTCCTATAGAAATTGTGCACGCATCTAAGGAAACAATTGCTAAAACTATAACTACGAACTAAAACATTAAAATTTGGGAGAAAGTCTAACCTGAAATAACCTGAGTAGAAGTCTGAGCTTCCTCTGAGGAAATCACGTTCAACTTTCCTTTTCCTTTATCCAATCGCTGAGGCGGTGACAATGCCTGAAGTGGGACTGTTTGTAGCACAGGCTGGAGCTGCAGGCACTGAGCCTTGATATGCCCTTCTTGACCACATAAAAAACAACCTCTTGTCTTATTATTTCCCCAGCAATGGCAACATCATGCCCTATCTGTTTGCATGCAGAATAGACTAAATCTTTCCTGGAAATGCCTTGTATCGCATGAACCTGCTCTTTCTTCTGAGCTCCAATCCTTTTGTAACATCTTTCCAAAGGGTGGCCCGGTCGGCCAAAAAAACTACACACTTCCTTACCCTTCTTCCTTAAAGTAGCACTGAATGGCTGGGTGCCCTTACCTTCAACGGATTTCCTTTTGTCTCTTCTCATTTGCTAGCCTCTATTCTTAGCATTTTTGATTGCCTCGACCTTCAAGGCAGCTTCTACCATACCGGTATAACTCACTGCTCCATAAGCACCAGCTAGCTTCTGGATGTTACTTCTTAGACCATCCAGAAATCGTTTAACTCGATCTGCTTCAATGCTCACCAATCGAAGAGCAAACCGACATAATTTGCTAAATTCAATCTCATAATCACTAACTTTGAGTTGCCTCTGCTTTAAATGTAAGAAGTCATTCATAAGACGGTCTCGCTCGACCGAGGGCAGAAACTTTCCCAGTAGCATCTCCTTAAAAGATTCCCAAGAGCATCCTTCTTTCATGCTCGCCTTCTCCCTTATCCACCAGCTTTTTGCTAACCCTTTGAGTTGGTAGGCGGCGATCATCACTCTTTGATCGTCAGTAACTCCGGAGTAGGAAAACATCTCCTCGATCGATATAAGCCAATCATCCAAGATCATGAAATCTTCCTTTCCATCATAAGTAGGAGGCCTGAGTCGCTGAAACTGCGAGATAAACGTCATCTCTGGTGGAACCATTACCGGAGGCACCAGAGGAGCAGGAAGGGTAGGAACAGCCTGACCCTCGGTGGGGTCCTGCACTCTCGGAGCTAGCCCGGACACAACTGATAATAGAGCCTGTATCTGGGACTACACATCCACCATTTGCCTTGACAAAGCTTCATTGCTCTGCCGTAGACTTTCCATCATCGCATCGTTTTGCGCTCCTAAAGACTCGCCCTCAAATTGGGGAGTCAATCTCGTCGAAGGATGCCTCGACATTCTATTAACATACAAACAACTAGTCAGAACCTAGCCCAACCGCTAGAACTAGATAACCTAGTTCAAACAAAACATACTTAAGTATGAGCTTCAACTGCTAACTTGCTCTGGGATTTTTTTTTCAATAATGATGTTATGCTTAACCTAGGATGATTCACCATCATCACACTAACTCATGTGCTTAGATAAGTAATGCATGAATTTAAATTCTCTTTGACTCAAAACCATGTGTGTACATATGTCATCATGTAAATCTTTAGCTTAGCACGTTGTGCTTATGCTATGTTATGCTATGCATGTTGTGCTATGCATTCTAAAAATTTCTTAATGCATGTTATGAGCAGCGTATACATGCAAATATTATGAATCCAATACTACATAACATTACATGCAACGAAAAGAGAAAACGTGTTAATGGGCATTCATGTGGTGAGATTATGCATCTCATACTACATAACCCTCACATGTTGCCACCTATGGTGGATCCATATACAAACACAAATTATGCATCCCATACTACATAATATGCCCTGTATACTTCTTGTCATTTTTATGAGTGTAGTGTTCATGCTTCAGCCAAGATGTATTGATGACACATCGGTGTGTGTATGATATGATACTAAACAACTAATACAAAATAAGAGAAGGTTGTCCGACCATTTGTCAAGAAACCTCCCTCTGATACCAACTGTCACGACCCGCCTTTCCTCATCAATAAAATTATATCAGAGTAGGGGAAAACACGCATCGTGATGCCACGATGTGCAAGGGATAACTGCAGACGCTCATGAAAAACTCCAGACTCTAAGGTTTAACCAAAAATCATAGTTTATTATGAAAGAAATCCAATTAAGTTGGATGGCCGTATCCCTCGGCACAATGGATAAACTAGTCCACAAGTAAAATATATTTATACGCTGCGGAAAATACCTTGGTTAAGGTTATTTGACATCCTACATGAGCGTAAACGTCCCCGAAGGACAGCTCATGAAATACAGGACTCTAAATTTAGTATAATATGAAAGTAGTATTTACGTTACTTTGGAAAATAGTACTTTAGGTTTAGAAATATGACATGTATGAAGTACATATAGTAATGTTTTATGAGTTAAAATACCTAACATGCATCCTAGCATAAAGCATTCCAAGAAAGCAAGTAAACAACCTTCATAAAGGCAAAAACAGCAGTTTAAGTCATATACTTAGCATCACCAAAGAAAACCACCAGTGAGCGTCAACAACCTGACACGAACTCACTGGTGAGTATGCCTGTCTAAAGAGAAGGAAACAAGAAAAGATATACCTCACAGGCTGAGGAAGAAGAATCTCAACAACCCAGGAGATCACTAGCAATCCCAAAAGAAAACTAGCCGCTCAGCCGGCTACTGCTCTGAACCTGGGGCATTAAAAGAAAGAACACCTCAGCAAGGATATAATCAAATAGAAATGGAGCATTAGATCATAAGCAAATAAAAAAAGGGGATTACCAAACCCTACAATAGAATGTTGTCAAACTCAGCAAAAGGAAATAAACAAGACAGCAAAAGTAAGACATTGTCCAAGGAATAATCAAAGCGCACCAAGTGCGAGAAATTAGCAACATGCCCTGCTAAAAACCTACAACAGTAAAAGGCAAACATATGCTAAAATAATAATTTTGAAAGGGAAAGGAACTAACAATCCTAACTTGTGAATCATTAGCAGTGGTAAAACCATGGATCTGGGTTGGTGACCAAAAACAGCCCTCATCCAAAAAACCAGATCCAAACAACTCAGGGGCCACCGGTGCAGTATTGGGGTCCAACACACCAGTACAACCGGGCCTAAAACAGTGGTGGTCACGGCTCTACACCCAAACATCCCTGTCAAGAAAAAAAACCAAAGTAACAACCTACCATGATTCACGATTCGGTCTTCAAAACTAGCCGAAAATAGCACCAAACCAAAATAAAACCCACACTAACAATCTCGGGAGAAAACACCAGCATAAGGAAAAAAGCGTCGAGTCCACTCGACGCCGCGTTGAGTGAGTACCAATCACTCAACACCAAACACTAAGTAAGGAAGGCGTCGAGTTTACTCGACGCCGCGTTGAGTGAGCTCCACTAACTTAACGCCAAAAGACTTAGCCGCAAAATCTCTCGCTGGACGACGGCGTTGAGTGAGTTCAGCTCACTCAACGCTGTCAACGCTAAATAGCAAACAACGTTGAGTGAGTTCGTCACACTCAACGCCAAACACTAAATAGCCAGCGGCGTTGAGTGAGTTCATCAAACTCAACGCTTTTGACTTAGAACTAAACAAGGTCGACGGCGTTGAGTGAGTTCAGCTCACTCAACGCTGTCAACGCTAAACAGCCAACGGTGTTGAGTGAGTTCACCACACTCAACGCTTTTGACTTAGAAAAATCTGTCTGACTAGACGGCGTTGGGTGAACTCAACTCACTCGACGCCAAAAGACTTAGAAAAAAACCTGACTGGCTAGACGGCGTTGAAGGAGCTCAACTCACTCAATGGCAAAAGACTTAAAAAATCTAACTAGGCAGACGGCGTTGAGTGAGCTCACCTCACTCAACGCTGTCAATGCTTTTGACTTAGTCTCCAGACCGAAAAGCTAGGCGTTGAGTGTGCACAGCACACTCAATGCTTTCAACGCTTTTTAATTAGCCCTAAAACTAAACCTTGGCCCTAGGCTAACACTCAACGCCTACTCACAGAGATTTTACAAATATAATTTCCTACCCAAAATACCCTGCTAGGCTACAGCTTCTCACAAACCAGCCTATTTCCTCTTATAATATGGACTAACTGGACATATTCTACCCTAACACAAGGTTAACCGAAGCAAAACCTACAACCTACTAAGAGTAAGCCTGGACGAGCTATACAGCAGCCCAACTCTAGACAAAATTAACAGCAGCCCTAAATTCTAAGAGGAGAACAAAACAAAATAGCTATCAAAAGGAATCAGATGAATAAATTTCCAGGAACCAGAAATCAGATAAATAACAATTCAACCTAGCAGGGGCAAAGAGAACCACTTGCCTCTACCTTCCAGGAATCGGCAGTTACTCTCCTCACTTGGCATCGGCAGCAAGATCAGACACCAAAGAGAAGATCTAGAGCTTTTTAGAGGGAAGACAAGCTAACCTGCAAAACCCTAGCTACCAATACCAACCTAGAACTTGAAATACTTACCCTAGGGAGGTAGATCTGGGCGAGAGCAGTCCAGATCTACCTTCACACGAGAAATCTGGGCTCTATCTAGCAGTAAATCGACGGCCAGAGCTCCAGCTACTTCTGTTGCCCTAGTTCCTTCCGTTGGAAGCTAGCTGGCTAGAAGCTTGGGGAAGAGGAAATGAGGGAAAGAATAAAGAATGGTCATATAAATTATCTCTCCACTCAGCTAGATATAATATACAATATTTTATACTCAACAACTTAACTAGTCTGCCACTAACCTTAAATAATCAGCCGATGTATATATACATCTATACATGTATAAAAATCAAGCTAACAACACTTAGCCACAAACAAGCCAAACAAAACCGGCCACTTATATCATTATATCATTCATTTAAATAAACCGTCAAAACGACGCGAAAAACAAACGATCTCGGAATTCGACGAAATTTGCACCGTAGCTAAATACCCATGCTACAAAAACAAGGGCGAAGTCGAAATCAACATCCGACGAACAAAACTCAGGCTAACATTTCCCGAAGACAAAACACAAGCATTCCCGAAGAGGCTCCACCGAGTAACCAAAATAGACTCCGACTCGCTAGGGAATCTTGCAACAGGCTACAAAACAAGCCACTCAGAGAACCTTAAGAGCTAAGACCACGCTTTAATAATAGCAAAGGCCGAAAACGCATCAATGTAATGTCAAACAAAGATTAAACAATCACAGAAAAACTGGGGGCGTTACACCCCGACTCCGCACGGGTGCGACACCTCCAGCCGCGGCTCCGACAGGCGCTCGATCTTCCTCCGGCGCGACACTAGCAGCCTTCCTTCGGTGTGATACCGGCTCTGTGTTGAAGCATACTCCAGCCAATGTCCCTGCTCCGGCTATTGAGGTCAACCTAAGCCTGTCAGAAGATAAGAAGGCTCATGTTACAGAAGACGAGTGCGCATGCTCCCAGCATTAAAGAAAAATATATATAACTTAGCTGTGTCCTGTTTCGGCGTATCTTATCTTGGGCCAGGTGTTTCTGCTGTGTAGTTAAGTTGTTTGTCCTTTTCCTTTTATTGCTTTGTGTGGTTGGTGTTGGGCTGAACTGTTTTATAAACCCAGTTCCTTTGCTGATTGTAAGGTGCTCTGTTCTTGTTTTTGTTGTGGATGAATCTCGTTGTCATTTTGGTTGGTATAGAAGTCCTGTTGCATATCTACTAGAGTGTTTAAAAATTCTTGGAAGAAAAATTAGTATTAGCTCCTTTTGTTTCCTATAAAAGGCTTGTTGTTATAAAAATATAGGAAGGATGAATATCAAAAAACTTTGTATCAAACTTCTTGAAGAAATGTAATCGATTGGAGCTTCTCCCTCTCCCCTTGCCTTCTCTCTTTTCTATTTTATGTTTTGTTATTTCAGTTTATGTAAGTTTTGTTATTTTCTTCCAAGAATTCCAACATGGTATCAGAGCCAGGTCCCATGCCAAAAAATCAATATATGCAGGAATTAGCTTTGGCAAAAAAACCAATATCTGCAGGAATTGGTTTTTTGCAAAAAATCAATTATGTTGTTCAGTTGCAGGATGATATTCAGTGAACAGAATTGACATTGATATGTAAAAGTTGTTTGGTTGCACACTAGAATTGGCTTTCTAAACTTCAAAATTTTAAAATTTAGACAACTTTAAATTAAAGCAGCAAAATGAAGTACTGACATTGAAAATTAATGTTCCAAAATAAGAATAACTGATACGGCATAAACATAGTCCATAATTAAAATACAAAAACATGATGTGACATAGATAAAAGTATATTGTTCATTAAATAAAGACACAATTCTAGCGATCAAAATGCATTCGCAGCCATGTGCCCTTCATGTCTTCAGGTAGCTTAATGAATATGTCACGTTTGACACTATCATGACACAGTATGTTCATCGCCTTGAGGAAATCACGTTGGTGTAAATCCGTCATCTTCGTCAGTGCTACATAAATGTCATCAACATTGGTAGATGACTTGGTCCCCGCTGCTTTCTCTACATTGTCGGCCAATTTCTCTATGGCCACCGCTACTGCATCAACTCCTACTGCTCGCTTTCTCCTCCTTCTACTGCTTCCTTTTCCCTCCACTCTAGTGTGATCTTGAGTATTAGCTGGTTTCTCTGTCATAGACTCCGCATCTACCTCCCTTGACATCTCTGTTGCGATTGTGGCATGACTGCCAATTGCTCTATTAGTACCGCAGAGCACAGCTAAATCAGACTAGATGATGATAACTTTGTCTTTATAATGCTTGACAGACGGGTGAGCTTGTATTGTTATAATGTATTTAGAATTATAATAAACAAATGCAACTAATGTAATTAAAATATATACCTTCACGTAGTTAGCCCACACCTCTTCACTATCGACCTTTACCATGTTTTTTTGTCATTAGCTTCTCCTTGCTCGTTTCTACACCGCAAATGTATTTAAGAGCTGCCATAGATGCTGTAAAAGCAACACTCTTTAACAGTTTACCATTTGGAAAATACTAAGTGTGAATTATATATGGGCACACCACTACTTCTGCTAAGTCAGTTTGTCCCCAAACTGACAAATCGGGCAAGGAGGCCTCCATTGTTCAATGACTTCTTTAGTTCAGAATCATAGCAAGCTGATACCATTTGTAAGACCCCCCCCCCCTCCCAGAACAAAGAACACGGCAAGAGGGGAGTCTTATGCCCAAGACAGCCGTATTACGGTAACATTAGCACACGGGCTAATATGTACTATAAGACGTCTATCCTGTCGGCTATACATATCAACAATGCCAACCATCATAAAGAATAAACAGAAGTCCTGATCCACATAAAGTAAAAGTCCAGAAAAGCAGGAAGCTACACAAAGGCTCCTGAAAATATCCGAGTACATGCCCAAAAGGCTACAATATGAATCTCACACAGACTCACATCTGTCACAAATGATAGTGATGGCACCAACACTTCAGGCCCTGTCGTCCTAGCCTAGATGCCCTGCTGCATAACCTGCTGCTGCTCTATCTGCGGGGTTTCCTCCTAAAAAGGAAGACGTAGCAACCGTTAGTCATAAAGACTAAATGGCTATCACATCCGCTCCCCCGGCGACTCCTCGGCACCAGGCGAAGAAAAGTACAAGGTACAATATATAAATATATATGCAGTAGTACAAACAGGTGCTATAGAGTTAGTCTATATCAGTAAATATCAGAGTAAATACAACAGATGAATAAACAATCTACTCTAGCAGTTCTACCACCAACAGTAGTATATAGTATAAATCTATGGCAAGAAATAACTTAACTTATATGAATGCCCATACATACATATAAGTTAAGGATGGGTTCAACAGTAAAGTAACTCATCGTATAGGAGTGTCCAAACAAACTTATACGATGAGGATCTTGTGTATGTACTGTATGTAATGATATGAATGAAATGCAATGACTCACCCATGATCATGTGCATGCAACTGCTATGTCGACACAGACTTGTAGTTCTCACTTTTCGAGCAAGTAGCAAACCTCTCAGGCGTCATCCGTCATGGACAGACGGTGATAATAGAGCAGGCTTCTTCACTACTAGGCGGGCATCCACACTACCAAGCCTAGGACTCTATATGCCTCAACACTAAGAACATAACAACGGAGCTCACATGCGTACTATGTCTCAGAGGGGTCTCGGGTAGATGTGTACCAACAGCATAGCCCAAACTAGCCTATCATCGTGGCACGGAAGGTGCCTCTGTGAACACATCACCAAAGGACCAAGGCCAACCGTCCACTAGCATTGAGGGTGCCTCGGGAAGTAAACACCGAGGACCAAGGCCCAATTATGCAAGTTTATCTGTCAGCTCCCGTCGGTGTGACGACTGGCGAGCTCGTAGACCCACCACACTATCCTTAACCCAGGATTATGACACTGCGCGTCAACTCGCACTGAATGCATTTCATATATAGGGCTTCACAGTGAGTCCCTTATTTTAATTCACAACCCATGCTCAACAGCACGCAAGGGCTCCATACCAAGTCCCTTATCAACATATCGTTTCAGTGCAGCGCACCCTCGTACCTCCAAGCCTTCCACTTATCCATACCCCACCAGGGTTTATTGTTTACTCGGGTGGCAAACCACCTTATACAATTTACCAAACTCATACTGCCACCCAAAGGGATTAACGACTATAAGCACTGGATCGCTTTACACCTTCCCTTATTTAACGCATCCCTTGTAAGACCTCCTTTTTTCTTTTTAAAACCACGGGATCTTAGGCCAAGAACTGCCGCTTTGTGGTGACACCTTCGTGCCCGGGAAGACCGTTGTTGGGTATTGTATCCACAATGGACCTGATTTGAAGAAGCCCCTGAACAAGCTAAGTTGAATTGACAATGTATTTGAAGATCTTCTATCAAGTTGTGCTTGCAGCTATTCCATGCTAAGTACACACCAATGTCAGGGTGCAGTGGGTCAATATACACGGGTCTGCGCAACGTAATCCCTCATTGAGCAGATGAGTGTGTTGACTCACGTGTGCTCTCTCTATTGGAGTGTACTTATTTTCAAGTACAGGGTTAAGGATGATCAAGAGCAGAAGAAGGAGCAAAGAGGGGTCAAAGACCAAGTATTCAAAGGAAGGAAGAGAAAATTCGTCTAAGTCAAAATTGATGGGAATCACTAAGTGATTCTCGCCGACTTCGACGAGAATCGTTTGTGATTCCTGCCGATTCGACGAGAAACAGTCTGCATTCCCGCCGACTTCTTCCAGCTATCAGTTTTCCAAACAGAAATTCTGCCAAGGCAGAATCGACGGAAATCACTAAGTGATTCTCGCCGATTCGACGAGAATCAGTCTGCATTCCCGCTGATTCGACGAGAATCAGACTGCATTCCCGCCAATTTCCTCCGGCTGACAAGGTTTCCAACTGGAATTGGGCCAAGGCAGAATCGACGGGAATCGTGAGTGATTCCCGCCGACTTCGTCGGGAATCACCAATGATTCTCGCCGATTTTGCCTTAGGCAATTTTCGTCTGTTCGATGGACCGAACAAAGAGACCGTGCGTTGTTTCGGCCGGGGCTAGGGTTTCTCCTTGTGGGTCCCACAACAGTCATTAGGGTTGGCTCGGGTATATATACATGCGTATTTCAAACTTCTACAATAACTCATTCACGAGAAATCAAAAAGTTGACGTCGTGCCCTAGCAGATCGCGGAAAATTGCCGATGGCTGACGCCGCTCGCAAGCTCGTCGTCGTCGCTAATCTCAGAGCTTCTTTGATCTTATGACGATAGTACCGAGGCAAGACGAGCGTCTCACACATCTCTCTTGAGATCTCTTGTCTCTCTATTCATTGAATGAGGTTAGTTCTTCATTCCGAATCGATTGAGACGACTGATCCGACTGAGATCATTCGTAGACCTTGCTTGCTTCGTCAAGAAGTTTGGATCTACAAAGTATCGCCGTCGCAATCTCTTGTCGCCGCCGATCTTGACAAGATCCTCTCCAAGAGAGAACTCTGGTTGTGGACTCTTCGTAACTTTCAAGAAAGCCTCAACGAACGAAGAAGGACATCGGATTCTCCAAAAGCGTTGTTTGTATTTTCTTATACATTCTATTTTGTTTTTGTTGTAAAGGAATTTTTATTCCTAGTTGTAAGGGTTGGGTGCAACCCGTGGTGGTAGAGATGTGACTCCTTTGGTTGGAAGGGTTCCTTCCATAGTGTGAGGATTGGTTTTCAATCCATTTGGAGAAGTGACCGAGTCGTCCCTTGGTGGGAGATAGATCGAAGGGGAAAGTGGACATACCCAAATCAGGGAACCACTATAATTTCTTGTGTGTTTTCTGTGTTGTGTTTGTTAATTTGTGCAGGTAAATTTTATTCCGCAAAAGACTGCACGACACCTATTCCCCCCCCCCCATAGGTGGATTTAGTCGACACTAGATTCTTTCAGCTGTCACTATAAAACGCCCATCCTGTCGGCCATATCGATCACAGAAAAAGTAGCAAGTGAGTTACTGAAACAAAAACTCTAACACATGTTCACAGAGATCACATATATATAAATAATCTCTACGAAGGGAGAGTCCACTGTAATAATAATAAAGGAAGAACTGAAAATGAGGCTCACGACCGATACATCAATGTCCTCACTACATACCTCTCATCACGGAAGCTAAACTAAAACAACTACTAGCGATCGGGACTCACAGTCCCAACTGTTTGAACTCCGGTGCTAGAATGTCCCATCTCTAAGCGTGCTGACCTCCGAGGCTGCTCCTCCATGCTGGGCTCCACGGTCCCCTAAAATGATGTAGTTCAAAAAACGTTAGTCTAAAAGACTAAGTCATATCATCCCCTACCCCTACCCCCATGGCTCCTAGGCACCGAGCGGGGAAAAGGAAAGGAGAGTTAGTGAGGGTGGAGAATGAACAAAAAGCAGGTGATGGGGGAACTAATCTAGCAGTTCTAAAAGTATATGTGGCAGTAATAAAAGTATGAAAAACTTAACAAGAAATAAGTAACCTTAACTTATATGAAATCACACAAGCTAAGGGATCTTCTGCAAGGCTCCTATCTTATAAAAAGTCACATACCAATTTATATGATAGGGTGTCAGTTTTCTAGTAAGCATTTATATATCTACAGAATAAAAACCTTAACTTATAAGCACGCTCACGCGAGCTAATAATCTAAGGGGTCGTTTTGTAGGGCCTATTGTATAAAAAGCCACGTACCAATTTATACAATAGGTGTCAAGGGTTAAATGCAATGGTTATGCTATGACATGCATGTATGCTATGATGTGAATCATGCAAGTGGAACACACCCACTCGACTCTATGCACACAGACCTTTAATTCCACCTTTTTGGAGCCTAACCTCCCAGAATACCTCTGTAGTGGCAAACGGAAGCGATGGGTTGGGCCTCGCCCACCTCTAAACTGGTAATTGCACTACCAGTCAGACCTATCGTACGCCTCAGCGCTGGTGCACTAAGCGGAGCTCCTGCATACTCTTTGCTGGCAAGTCCACCGGACTTAACTTGGCGAAGTGTAAAACCACACTTGTCGAGTCAACATATTGGCGTCGGTGCATCGACCCTCCAATACTGAAGACCCGCCACCTTATACTTTATGCACATGCAACCTTATATATCAGTTACCGAGCCAGAACTCCTCGTACTATCCCGTCCGTCACAATCAACAACTGAGCCTAAGCTCCCCGGACTATCCCGTCCGTCAACAAAACCACCGAGCCTACTACTCGTGTGACCCAACCTAACATCTCGAGACATCAAGGTGAGCGAAAGTGAATCCCTAGTTATGCTAGTTACTCTTACAGTTTATTTTGCCTAGAGTTTAGATTAGCCCAGGACTGCCAATGACATAACCCGTAAAGGGTTCTCGAGGGCACAAGGAACTACGATGGGTTGAAACTCAAAGCTCCCTTTCGCAAGGCACTTACTATTATTGGTTAATACCCGACTCCCGATCCCTTTAATATTATTCTGGATCTAACCCTAGTGTGTTTTGATCTTCTCTCTCCCTCCACGGGAAAGACGATCTTTCGTCGATCCCGAGCACCACCTAATCTTAGACAACCAAACAATCTACTCATCCCAACTTCCATTGATATACTTTGTTTCACTTCACTAAGACCAGCAAGCCACTAACCTAAATCCATATGCTCAAATTAATTACTATATGATCTTCTGCAGATTTACTACATGCAGACCACCTTATGTTAACAAGAAATAAGTAACCTTAACTTATATGAACCACTACTTGGAAATTTTCCTAATTTATCTGATATTTATTTATTTTCCCCAAAAATCCAAATACCCTAGTTTTGAATATGAAGTGGCCTTTACAGTCATACAAAATTCTCTACAAAATTATGATAAATACTAGGCAGCTAATTGATAGTAAATTCAAGTCTCCCAATTTTTTTGCAAGGTTTAGGCCTCTGATCCAAAATTTCAAATATAAACACATAGTTAACAATTAAATAAACAAGTGCTGCAAATAGGCTTCAAAAAATTTTAAAGGAATAACTTAAAATGAGGCTCACGACCAATACATCAATGTCCTCACTACATACCTCTCATCGCGGAAGCTAAACTAAAACAACTACTAGCGATCGGGACTCACAGTCCCAACTGTTTGAACTCCGGTGCTAGAATGTCCCATCTCCAAGCGTGCTGACCTCCGAGGCTGCTCCTCCATGCTGGGCTCCACGGTCCCCTAAAATGATGTAGTTCAAAAAACGTTAGTCTAAAAGACTAAGTCATATCATCCCCTACCCCTACCCCCATGGCTCCTAGGCACCGAGCGAGGAAAGGAAAGGAGAGTTAGCGAGGGTGGAGAATGAACAAAAAGCAGGTGACGGGGGAACTAATCTAGCAGTTCTAAAAGTATATGTGGCAGTAATAAAAGTATGAAAAACTTAATAATAAATAAGTAACCTTAACTTATATGAAATCACACAAGCTAAGGGATCTTCTGCAAGGCTCCTATCTTATAAAAAGTCACATACCAATTTATATGATAGGGTGTCAGTTTTCTAGTAAGCATGTATATATCTACAGAATAAAAACCTTAACTTATAAGCACGCTCACGCGAGCTTATAATCTAAGGGGTCGTTTTGTAGGGCCTATTGTATAAAAAGTCACATACCAATTTATACAATAGGTGTCAAGGGTTAAATGCAATGGTTATGCTATGACATGCATGTATGCTATGATGTGAATCATGCAAGTGGAACACACCCACTCGACTCTATGCACACAGACCTTTAATTCCACCTTTTTGGAGCCTAACCTCCCAGGATACCTCTGTAGTGGCAAACGGAAGCGATGGGTTGGGCCTCGCCCACCTCTAAATTGGTAATTGCACTACCAGTCAGACCTATCGTACGCCTCAGTGCTGGTGCACTAAGCGGAGCTCCTGCGTACTCTTTGCCGGCAAGTCCACCGGACTTAACTTGGCAAAGTGTAAAACCACACTTGTCGAGTCAACGTATTGGCATCGGTGCATCGACCCTCTAATACCAAAGACCCGCCACCTTATACTTTATGCACATGCAACCTTATATATCAGCTACCGAGCCAGAACTCCTCGTACTATCCCGTCCGTCACAATCAACAACTGAGCCTAAGCTCCTCGGACTATCCCGTCCGTCAACAAAACCACTGAGCCTACTACCCGTGTGACCCAACCTAACATCTCGAGACATCAAGGTGAGTGAAAGTGAATCCCTAGTTATGCTAGTTACTCTTACAGTTTATTTTGCCTATAGTTTAGGTTAGCCCATGACTGGCAATGACATAACCCGTGAAGGGTTCTCGAGGGCACTAGGAACTACGATGGGTTGAAACCCAAAGCTCTTTTTCGCAAGGCACTTACTATTATTGGTTAATACCCGACTCCCGATCCCTTTAATATTACTCTGGATCTAACCCTAGTGTGTTTTGATCTTCTCTCTCCCTCCACGGGAAAGATGATCTTTCGTCGATCCCGAGCATCACCTAATCTTAGACAACCAAACAATCTACTCATCCCAACTTCCATTGATATACTTTGTTTCACTTCACTCAGACCAGCAAGCCACTAACCTAAATTCATATGCTCAAATTAATTACTATCTGATCTTCTGCAGATTTACTACATGCAGACCACCTTATGTTAACAAGAAATAAGTAACCTTAACTTATATGAACCACTACTTGGAAATTTTCCTAATTTATTTGATATTTATTTATTTTCCCCAAAAATCCAAATGCCCTAGTTTTGAATATGAAGTGGCCTTTACAGTCATACAAAATTCTCTACAAAATTATGATAAATACTAGGCAGCTAATTGATAGTAAATTCAAGTCTCCCAATTTTTTTGCAAGGTTTAGGCCTCTGATCCAAAATTTCAAATATAAACACATAGTTAACAATTAAATAAACAAGTGCTGTAAATAGGCTTCAAAAAATTTTAAAGGAATAACTTAAAATGAGGCTCACGACCAATACATCAATGTCCTCACTACATACCTCTCATCGCGGAAGCTAAACTAAAACAACTACTAGCGATCGGGACTCACAGTCCCAACTGTTTGAACTCTGGTGCTAGAATGTCCCATCTCCAAGCGTGCTGACCTCCGAGGTTGCTCCTCCATGCTGGGCTCCACGGTCCCCTAAAATGATGTAGTTCAAAAAACGTTAGTCTAAAAGACTAAGTCATATCATCCCCTACCCCTACCCCCATGGCTCCTAGGCACCGAGCGGGGAAAGGAAAGGAGAGTTAGCAAGGGTGGAGAATGAACAAAAAGCAGGTGACGGGGGAACTAATCTAGCAGTTCTAAAAGTATATGTGGCAGTAATAAAAGTATGAAAAACTTAATAAGAAATAAGTAACCTTAACTTATATGAAATCACACAAGCTAAGGGATCTTCTGCAAGGCTCCTATCTTATAAAAAGTCACATACCAATTTATATGATAGGGTGTCAGTTTTCTAGTAAGCATGTATATATCTACAGAATAAAAACCTTAACTTATAAGCACGCTCACGCGAGCTTATAATCTAAGGGGTCGTTCTGTAGGGCCTATTGTATAAAAAGTCACATACCAATTTATACAATAGGTGTCAAGGGTTAAATGCAATGGTTATGCTATGACATGCATGTATGCTATGATGTGAATCATGCAAGTGGAACACACCCACTCGACTCTATGCACACAGACCTTTAATTCCACCTTTTTGGAGCCTAACCTCCCAGGATACCTCTGTAGTGGCAAACGGAAGCGATGGGTTGGGCCTCGCCCACCTCTAAACTGGTAATTGCACTACCAGTCAGACCTATCGTACGCCTCAGTGCTGGTGCACTAAGCGGAGCTCCTGCGTACTCTTTGCCGGCAAGTCCACCGGACTTAACTTGGCAAAGTGTAAAACCACACTTGTCGAGTCAACGTATTGGCGTCGGTGCATCGACCCTCTAATACCAAAGACCCGCCACCTTATACTTTATGCACATGCAACCTTATATATCAGCTACCGAGCCAGAACTCCTCGTACTATCCCGTCCATCACAATCAACAACTGAGCCTAAGCTCCTCGGACTATCCCGTCCGTCAACAAAACCACTGAGCCTACTACCCGTGTGACCCAACCTAACATCTCGAGACATCAAGGTGAGTGAAAGTGAATCCCTAGTTATGCTAGTTACTCTTACAGTTTATTTTGCCTATAGTTTAGGTTAGCCCAGGACTGGCAATGACATAACCCGTGAAGGGTTCTCGAGGGCACTAGGAACTACGATGGGTTGAAACCCAAAGCTCTTTTTCGCAAGGCACTTACTATTATTGGTTAATACCCGACTCCCGATCCCTTTAATATTACTTTGGATCTAACCCTAGTGTGTTTTGATCTTCTCTCTCCCTCCACGGGAAAGACGATCTTTCGTCGATCCCGAGCACCACCTAATCTTAGACAACCAAACAATCTACTCATCCCAACTTCCATTGATATACTTTGTTTCACTTCACTCAGACCAGCAAGCCACTAACCTAAATCCATATGCTCAAATTAATTACTATCTGATCTTCTGCAGATTTACTACATGCAGACCACCTTATGTTAACAAGAAATAAGTAACCTTAACTTATATGAACCACTACTTGGAAATTTTCCTAATTTATCTGATATTTATTTATTTTCCCCAAAAATCCAAATGCCCTAGTTTTGAATATGAAGTGGCCTTTACAGTCATACAAAATTCTATACAAAATTATGATAAATACTAGGCAGCTAATTGATAGTAAATTCAAGTCTCCCAATTTTTTTGCAAGGTTTAGGCCTCTGATCCAAAATTTCAAATATAAACACATAGTTAACAATTAAATAAACAAGTGCTGCAAATAGGCTTCAAAAAATTATAAAAAATTCAAGCATGACTAACATGCCCTAAAACACTCCTGACCAAGTTTCCAAACATTCCAGTGAATAATTAACTCTAAGTTTAATTTAGAATAATAATCCTCTTTCAAAAATTAATGAAACAACTACTGAAAATATTCATCTAAAAATTATGATAAAATTTCTTCATAAGCATATTGACCTAAGTACACTTTTGCATAAGTTTGACAATTTTCTAACAATCATTGAGCTCTAAATATATTTTTGAAAATAATTGCATATTTATAAGCTTGTGAAGTAAGTACTGAAACTATACATCTAAAAATTATAATAAAATTCAGATATGAGTATAATGAACTAAAACACCCTCTGCCCAATTTTCATAATTTTCTAATGAACAGTGAGATCATAATAAACAAATGACTATCAAGGGAAAATCCATGTATTACAAAGGAGGTACTAAATTTATTATTCAAAAATTTCCAATAAAATTACCAGGGGCTTGTATTAACCCTATGACTACACTACCCAAGTTTCACAACTTTTTATAAAGTCTTGATGGCCTATTTTACTTGTATAAGGTTTGTGCCCTAAAATAGGGTTAGGGTTTTGGGGAGTTTAACAGCCTCTAAATCTCATGATATTTTTACCAGAGGACCTTGACAACCCTAAAGTCCTCTCCACAAAGTTTCAAGTCATTTCAAGTTCACTTGACCTCTTGACCTTCAAACCATAGGTTTGCACACATAGGACCTACCCTAGTGTCCTAGGGCTCCACCCTTAAACTTCCACCCAATAACAGTTGAGGGGGTATTTTGTGTGCTAATATAGCTGAGTGCCAAGATCCATCACCTTTGGGTGAGGTTGGCCAACTCAAGAGCACATAGGGCACTTAGCCCTAATTTGACCTAAAATGGGTCAACCCTTGGCTACACAATTACCCTATCAAACCAAACCCAAAAGGGATGAAATTTTTACCAGAGCCTAAATATACTCCCCAAGAACTCCCTCCAAAATTTGAGGTGTTTTTTATGTGTTTAAGACACCTAATTAAATTACACATGATTTATTTAATTTTTCCAAACACTATAGAAAACGTATATCCAAAAATTCATATTTTTAGACAGGACCTAGGTATAGGTTAGGGTGACTCCCTGTCCAAATTTCAGGTCATTTGGACAAGGGATGAAGCGGGAGCACTCAATTTAGTCTTTGACAAACCCTAGTTATAGACCCCACCAAAATTAGTGCCCTGGTCAAACCAGACACCCAAATTGGTTCAAATTAATTTTAAATTAAAGTACACCCCTAGGACTATAACTTTGATATTTACCCTTTTTTCAGTAGAGGTCTTTAGATATTTTTAATAATTAAAAACATTAAATACATAATGTGTTACAAAATATCACATGAAATGAATATTTATCCTATAGTTTAATTTATATTAGCATGACTCTTGGCGCAAT
Organism: Platanthera zijinensis; assembly: GCA_039513925.1. NCBI lineage: Eukaryota > Viridiplantae > Streptophyta > Magnoliopsida > Asparagales > Orchidaceae > Platanthera > Platanthera zijinensis. The sequence continues at coordinate 125,542,025 of CM077089.1, read as the reverse complement.
GACGGACGACATCTGGTCATCATCAACAGCGCGCCAATGGCCAGGATTGATTCTTCTTGGGACATCTTCAAGCCGCTGTCGCCGGCCACCCAGCCACCTCCCTGGCCAGCCACCGCCACCACCGACTCCGTCGAGGTGGTGGCTATCGCCAGGCGGAGGCACAGCCGCTGGAGGGGTCGTCTCTGGCGATCCCGAAAGGTTCATTTTTAAAGGAAAAATCGGGAAATCTTCCTTCCCTATCGGGCTCAATTGAGCCCGGTTTTCATCCCTAATTAGCTCTACGATCTACCCAAAGAGAGAGGAGGGGAGGACCTTTGTGATGGTCTAGAGTCGAGACGATCGCCAGGTTTCCACTAGCGGTGGTGATGTCGCCGAATTTCTACAAAAGTACAGTGGACAAGCTCGAAACTGCTGGGGGAAGGATGAAAACGACTCCTTGGTGCCCAGTGATGCTTTTAAAACACCCAAACGGGGTAGGGGAAGAGTGTGGGTTGAATGGCCATCAAAGGCCATTCTCGGCCATGGTGGTGGGGGTGAACTTGGGCTGGAGTGGCCAGAAAATGGCTGGAAACTCATCCTCTTCCACAGAAGAGTTGATTCCAGCCATTAAAGGTGGCCCTTGGCCTCCCTAAGCCATAAATGGCTTCTTCCTCCCTCTTTCTCTCTCCTCCATTAAGGGTGAGGTGGAGCTCTCTCTATCCTAGTCATCAAGGTTGACTTGGTCATCCCTTTAGGCTATTTGCATCCCACTAAATCATATCATCACATAATTAAGAGTTGGTCAGCCCAAATGAAAAAGGGCTTGAGCTTGGGTTAGCCCATTTGGGCTAAGTTTGACATAAACTAAACTAGAGTTAACCTTGGTCATTTTAACCTTTTGAGTTGACCTCAATGGGTCCTTTGTGATGAATTGGCCTCCCCTAGGGTCTAAGAAGGGTTGGGTAGGGTTGACTTGGCACTTTGGGGGTCACTTGTCCCTTAAGCAGGGTACTTTGACCAAGTTAGGGCTAGAGTTGACCTTAGTCAACATGACCATTTGGGTTGACCCCAAGGGGTCCTTGGTGACCCCTTGGATACCCCTAAGGTCTAAGAAGGGTGGTGTAGGGTTGACTTTGCGCACTGAAGGTCACTTGCCTCTTAGTTAAGGCACTTTGACCACTTTAGGGCTAGGGTTGACTTGGGTCAACTCAGGCTCTAGGGTTGACCCCAATGGATCTTTTGTGACCCATTGACCCCACTTTAGGTCTAGGAAGACCTTGGTAGGGTTGGTTGGGCTCATTTGGGGCACATTGCCCTCAGTTAGGACAGCTTGCCCAATTTAGGGCTAGGATGATCCTAGGTCAACTTGGCCACCTAGAGTTGACTCCAATGGACCCTTAGGGCCTTTCAATACGTTGGTCAGGTTATGGTGGGGTCTTGGAGTCATGGTGAAGCCCCTTGATCATCCCAACCTAGTATTTAGAAATCTACTATTTGTAGACCATAGTGACCCCACCTACATTCCTAGGTCCACTTGGTCTTCTTGGGCTTCCTAAGGTTTTTTCATGACCTAGTCATGATAAAACCACTCTTAGGGGGAATAGTTGTCTGAGGGATGTTGCAAATATCAATATATAAATAAAAAAATTCATCCTCGAAATTTGAGTTAGGCCTACGGGTTTTCAAGTATGAAAAATAAATTGAAACATCCTGAGAGGTTGTAAGGAATACCTGACTGAAAAGCTCTGGGTACCTTTGTTGCATCAAGTCCTGTGGCTCCCATGTGTGCTCCTCTTTCCCATGATTCCTCCACAAGACCTTGACTAACGGGACCTTCTTGCGTCGCAAGACTCGCATCCTAATATCCTCTATCCGGATCAGCTCCAGGTGCATCGATCGATCAGAAGCTATAGGCCCATCCATAGTCGTAATCTGCTGCTCAGGCTGAAGTAGATCTCTCCTCAGGGAGGAGACATGAAAGACGTCATGCAAACCCGCTAGCTTTGGTGGCAGCTCCAGTCTATAAGCTAAGGGGCTGATTAGCTATAGATCCTGTAAGGCCCCATGTATCTTGGACTGAGCTTCTTCTTCCGACCACGCACCCATGAAACTTCATGCATCGGTCGGATCTTCAAGAACACCCGGTATCCAACCTGGAACTCCACCTGACGATGTCTCGCATCGTAATACTTGGCTTGCCTGCTTTGCGCCTCCAACATCCAATCTCGTATCAGTCGTACCTGAGCATCTGTATCCTTGACAAACTCTGAGGCCAAAGCCTTTGGATCCTCGTCTTGTATCAATGACAACAGAGTCCTACACCTTCGTCTGTATAGGGCCTCATAAGGATCCATCCCTATGCTAGACTGGTAGCTGTTATTATATGAGAACTCGGCCAGCGGCAACAGCTTCTCCCAAGGCTCTCCGTAATCCAGAATGCATAGTCGCAGTAGATCTTCCAAAGTTTGATTGGTGTGTTCCGTCTGCCCATCAGTCTGGGGATGAAAAGTTGTACTAAATGTCAGTCGAGTGCCCAAGTAAGTCTGCACTGATCGCCACTCCCTGGATGTAAATCGTCCATCTCGATCTGATATGATCGTCCTGGGTACGCCAAGATAACGGACGAACTGCTCCACAAACTTCCGAACCAGCACACCAACCGAGTCATCCTTTCTGATCAGGATAAATCTGGCTACCTTCGTCAACCAGTCGACGATCACCCAGATCAAATCGTTCCCCGTCCGCGATCGAGGAAGCCCATGTATGAAGTCACTCGCGATATCATTGAACTTCCACTCCGACACTGAGAGTAGTTGCAACAATCCTGCGAGGTTCCTGCACTCCTCCTTCACTAGCTGGCATGTCTCGCAGTGGGTCACGAATTAGGTGATATCCTTCTTCATGTCTGGCCAGTACATGGTCTTCTTTAGATCCGCAATCATCTTCATAACTCCCGGGTGTACCGAATACCGGCTGCAGTGGGCCTCCATCATGATATCCTCCCGGACCTGGCCTTCCTATGGTATATAAACCCGTCCTCTAAAGCATACCAGGCCATCCCTTTGTGTGTAATCTCTAGCAGTGCCTGCATCCAAGGTCAGATATATCGGCTCCAGCTTGGCGTCCTGCCTCTGCCCATCTCTGACTCGGTCTCGAATGTCATCTGTGACGCTCATCGCGGCTAAATACTCCTCATAAAGCTCGGGATCATCAGACGACACCAACGTGATGTGCATATCTTCTAATCTCTGCACCAGCTCCATAGACATAATTTGTGGCTCCACTCCGGAGATGGCAGCTCTCCGACTCAGCACATCGGCTACCACGTTCTCCTTCCCTGGGTGGTAGCGCATCTCATACTATTAATCTTCTAAAATCTCCACCCATCGCCTCTGCCTAATATTCAGCTCCTTCTGCCTGTCCATGTACTTCAAATTTTTGTGATTAGAGTATATGTCGCAGTGGACACCATAGAGGTAATGCCGCCAAATCTTCAGCACAAATACTACTGCTCCCATCTCGAAGTCATGAACAGGGTAGTTCAGCTCATGCTTCTTCAGCTGGCGGGAAGCATAAGCAATCACATGGCCTTTCTGCATTAGCACTGCTCCCATGCCCTTGTAGTAAGCATTGGTATAGACCTTGAATCCTTCTTTCCCCGAAGGAAAGGCAAGGATAGAAGCAAAGGTGAGTCGACCCTTCAGCTCCTGGAAAACCGTCTCGCACTGCAGGGTCCAGACAAAGGGCACATCCTTTCTCATCAGGGATGTGAGTGGGAGGGCAATTCGAGAGAATCCCTCTATGAACTTCCGGTAATAACTGGCAAGTCCTAGAAAACTCCGCACGTCTGTGGCCGTCTTCAGCGGCAACTAATCCCGAACTGCCTGAATCTTAGCCGGGTCCACTGCTAACCCGGATCCACTGATAATGTGGCCTAGGAAGGCCACCTCCTTCAACCAGAACTGGTACTTACTAAACTTCGCATAAAGGCGGTGCTCCCGCAGTCTCTCTAGAGTCAGTGTGAAATGTCGTGTGTGCTCCTCCTCTGTCCTCGAGTAAATGAGGATGTCGCCAATGAACACGATGATGAACACATCCAAATAAGCCTCGAACACCCGGTTCATGAGGCTCATGAACGCCGACGGTGTATTTGTGAGCCCGAAGGGCATCACGGTAAACTCGAACAACCCATATCTGCTACTAAAGACAGTCTTCGGAATGTCCTCCTCCTGAATCCGCAGCTGGTAGTAGCCCGACCTCAAATCATATTTCGAAAAGAAATGCGCCCCCTCCAGCAGGTCAAACAGCTCATCTATCCTTGGTAGTGGATAGGTATTCTAGGCTGTCAGTCTGTTCAGTGCTCGGTAATCGATGCAAAATCTGAGTATCCCGTCTGTATTCTTGACGAACAGCACTGCGGCTCCCCATGGAGAAGAGCATGGCCAGACAAATCCGGCTTCCACTAGCTCCTGCAGCTGGCTTCGAAACTCCGCCAATTCCTTCGGGGCCATCTGGTAAGGGGCTCTAGAAGCCGGTTTAGCCCCCGTCACGAGCTGTATCTGGAATTCCTGTTCCCGGTGCGGGGGTAGCCTTGACAGCTTCTCTGGAAATACGTCAGTAAAATCCTTCACCACCGGGATACTAGAGATGGAATCCTTGGCCTCGGCCATCTCAAACAACACTTCATAGACCTCTTCTCCCTATAGGTGGGCCTTGACGGCCTGCACGGACTATAACAAGAGAGGGGTGGTAGGTCTAATACCTTCGATGACAACATAAGAATCCCCATGCCTCAAGGTGATTCTCCTTGATAAGCAGTCGATCTGGGCATGGTTCCAATGCAACCATGTCATGCCAAGGATCAGATCATAGGCTAGCATCCTTAGAATCATCGCTGGTGCTTCGAATGCCATTTCGTCGATCTCTGCCTCCATGTTGCAGTGGGCGGAGGTGAATAGCTCTGATCCGTCGGGTAGTCGCACCCTAATCATCAAGCCAGTAAATCGCTCCATGCCTTCTAGTCCTTCCACCAAGGCCTCTGACATGAATAAGTGTGAAGCACCCGTATCGAGTAGCGTATAAGCGAGCTTACTGCCAATGAAGACTATGCCTGGAGTAGTTAAATACCTTAGAAGTCTAGTTATGGTTTTCCTTCCTAGTCTATCAATTCTATATCCATGAGTCTAGCTTTTTAGGAAAGAAAGAACTTAAAATTTACTAGCGTACATGTTATCACTTGCTCCGGGTTCCGTGGTTGAGCTAGATCCAGGGCATACACTTGCTCCCTCTCCTGTCTGTGGTCTCCGCCCCGGTATCCACGTCCTCGGCCACATCCTTGGCCTCCAAACTGCTGAGCAGGCGAGGCAGCCGATGGTGCTGGTAGTGGTGCCCCTCTCATGGGGCAGTTCCTCCGGATATGCCCCACTTGATGACAGTAGTAGCACTCGGGTGGGGATATGTCATACCCCCGAGTCTCTATATCTCCCGCATCTGGAGAGGTTGAGGAACCATTACCACTAATTCCCTCGGCTCCTGTCTCACCTCTTAACGAGGTTGGTCCTTTGCCCTTCTTCCATCTCTCCCATCAGCAATGCGGCCCCGTCGCTGATCATTTCTGTCTCCCCGACCCTTATCCTCAGTTGGCCTCTTCCGGCCTCAAGTCGTGTGTCAATCTGCCTCAATCCTCTTTGCCATCTCCAATATATGAGGTATAGGTTCATCAAATACGAACAGAAGAGCCTCTCTCATATCCTCTTGCATGTCCTTATAAAACCTCTTAGTGTATCCGGCCTCATCCAGCTGATAGGAGTCCGTAAACTGGGCTAAATGATTGAACTCCCAGTGGTACTCCACCACTGTCTTGTTGCCCTGCCTCAACTGCAAGAACCGGTCCACCAGCTCATCTCTTGCCGACTGTGGAATGAAGTGGTCTAACACTACGGCCTTGAACTCCTCCCAAGCAATATCTGTAACCTCTCTATCAGCAAACGTCGTGTCAAGCAATTTCTTCCACCATCTCTTGGCATGGGACTTCAAGCAAGAGACCACTAAAGGCACCCTCTCCTCCCATGGGCACCATATCCCGGTCAGCATCTCATACATGATGTCCATCCACTCCTCCGTCAGAAAATCCGACTCTATCCCCAAGTAAGATGGGGGAGAAAGTCCTCGGAAAATACTCAATCAATTGGCCCCTGGGTTTGGCTGCAGAGCCGGAACCTACTGGGCTCTAAAAGCCTCCAGAATAGTTGTTAGAGTCTGCCCCATCTCCGACTGTAGGAATGGAGTGGGGACCAGGGGAGGTGGTTCAACATTCAGAGTTTGCTGAACTCCGCCCTGTGGTGTAGGTTGAGCCAGAGGCTGCATAACAAAAGTCATTTGTAAGTAATGATCTCAAACCTAATTAAAAGTGGACAATTTACATGTGATCCCCCATATGGGCACACCACTGCTTCCGCGTCATAGTTTGTCCCCAAACTAAACTCGCGCGGGGGTGACCCAAGGTTTGTGGACTGCTACTTTTCGATCGAGGTCTCCTGTAATACCAATAATTGCACTACCAGTCAGACCTATCGTACGCCTCGATGTTGGTGCACTAAGCGGAGCTCCTGTGTACTCTTTGTCGGTAAGTCCACCGGACTTAACTTGGCGAAGTGCAAAACCACACTTGCCGAGTCAACGTATTGGCGTCGGTGCATCGATCCTCCAATACCGAAGACCCGCCACCTTATACTTTATGCACATGCAACCTTATATATCAGCTACCGAGCCAAAGCTCCCAAGACCATCCCGTCCGTCACAATAAACAACTGAGCCTAAGCTCCCCGGACTATCCCGTCCGTCAACAAAACCACCGAACCTACTGCCTGTGTGACCCAACCTAACATCCCGAGACATCGAGGTGAGTGAAAGTGAATCCCTAGTTATGCTAGTTATTCTTACAGTTTAGTTTCCCTACAGTTTATGTTAGCCCAGGACTGCCCAAGGCATACCCCGTGAAGGGTTCTCGAGGGCACTAGGAAAAACGATGGGCTGAAGCCCAAACCTCCCTTTCGCAAGGCACTTACTATTATTGGTTAATACCCGACTCCCGATCCCTTTAATATTATTCTGGATCTAACCCTAGTGTGTTTTGACCTTCTCTCTCCCTCCACAGGAAAGACGATCTTTCGTCGATCCCGAGCACCACCTAATCTTAGACAACCCAACAATCTACTCATCCCAACTTCCATTGATATACTCCATTTCACTTCACCCAGACCAACAAGCCACTAACACAAATCCATATGCTCAAATCAATTACTATCAGATCTTCTGCAGATTTACTACATGCAGACCACTTTATGCTATATGATGTACATGATAGGAGGTACTCTAAATCCTCATCCAAACACCCTAAGAAAAGTAATGGAGGTCTATCATGACATTTATAGCCTAAATCCAGAAACTTGGAAATTTTCATAATTTATCTGATATTTTATTTATTTTCCCTAAAAATCAAAATGCCCTAGTTTTGAATATGAAGTGACCTTTACAGTCATGCAAAATGCTCCACAAAATTATGCTAAATATTAGGCAGCTAATTGACAGTAAATTCAAGTCTCCCAATTTTTTCACAAGATTTAGGCCTATGATCAAAAATTTCAAATATAAACACATAGTTAACAATTAAAGAAACAAGTGCTGCAAATATTCTTCCAAAAATTATAAGAAACTTCAAGCATGACAAACATGCCCTAGAAACACTCCTGACGAAGTTTCCAAACTTTCAACTGAATAATGAACACTAATTTTAATTTAGAACAATAATCCTCTTTCATAAATTAATGAAACAACTACTGAAAATATTCATCTAAAAATTATGATAAAATTTCTCATAAGCATATTGACCTAAGTACACTTTTAAATTTGTTTCACAATTTTCTAACAATCATTGAGCTCTCAGTATATTTTTGAAAATAATTGCATATTTATATGCTTGTGAAGTAAGTACTGAAAATATGCATCTAAAAATTATAATAAATTTCGGGTATGAGTACAATAACCTTAAACACCCTTTGCTTAATTTTCATAATTTTCCAATGAATAGTAAGATCATAATAAACAAATGACTATCAAGGGCAAATCCATGTATTACAAAGGAGGTACTAAAATTATTATTTCAAATTTCCAATAAAATTACCAGGGGCTCATATTAACCCTATGACTACACTACCCAAGTTTCACAACTTTTCATAAAGTCATGATGGCCTATTTTACATGTATAAGGCTTGTGCCCTAAACTAGGGTTAGGGTTTTGGGGAGTTTAACAGCCTCTGAATCTCATGATATTTTTACCAGAGGACCTTGACAACCCTAAAGTCCTCTCCACTAAGTTTCAAGTCATTTCAAGGTCACTTGACCCCTTGACCTTCAAACCCTAGGTTTGCACACATAGGACCTACCCTAGTGTCTGAGGGCTCCACCCTTCAGTTTCCACCCAATAATAGTGGAGGGGGTATTTTGTGTGCTAATATAGCTGAGTACCAAGATCCATCACCTTTGTGTGAGGTTGGCCAACTCAAGAGCACTTAGGGAACTTAGCCCTAATTTGACCTAAAAGGGGCCAACACTTGGCTACACAATTACCTTATCAAACCAAACCCAAAAGGGATGAAATTTTTACCAGAGTCTAAATATACTCCCCAAGATCTCCCTCAAAAATTTGAGGGGTTTTTGAGGTGTTTAAGACACCTAATTAAATTACACATGATTTATTTAATTTTTCCAAAAACTATAAAAAACGTATCTCCAAAAATTCCCATGTTTGGACAAGACCTAGGTATAGGTTAGTGTGACTCCTTGTCCAAATTTCAAGTCCTTTGGACAAGGGATGAAGTGGGGGCTCTCAATTTATTCTCTAACAAACCCTAGGTATAGACCCCACCAAAATGAGTTCCCTGGTCTAACCAGACACACAAATTGGTTCAAACCAATTTTATATTAAAGTAAACCCCTAGATCTACAACTTTGATATTTATTATTATTTCACTAGAGGTCCTTAGGTATTTTTAATAATTAAAAACATTAAATACATAATGTGTAACAGAATATCAAATGAAATGAATATTTATCCTATAGTTTAATTTATATTAGCACGAATCTTGGCGCAATGACGGACGACATTTGGTCGTCGTCCCCAGCGCGCCAACGGCTAGGATTGATTCTTCTTGTCCATCTTCAAGCCACTATCACCGGCCACCCAGCCACCTCCCTGGCCAGACACCGCCACCGCCACCTCCGTCGAGGTGGTGGCTATCGCCAGGTGGCGGCACAGCTGCCGAAGGGGCCGTCTCCGGCGATCCCGAAAAGTTCGTTTTTCATGGAAAAATTGGGAAATCTTCCTTTCCGATCGGGCTCAATTGAGCCCGATTTTCATCCCTAATTAGCCCTACGATCTTCCCATAGAGAGAGGAGGAGGGGAGGACCTTTGTGATGGTCTGGAGTCGAGCCGATCGCCAGGTTACCATTAGCGGTGGTGATGTCGCCGGAATTCTGCAACAACAAAGTGGACAAGCTCGAAACCACCAGGGGAAGGGTGGAAACGACTCCTTGGTGCCCAGTGATGCTTTTAAAACACCTAAATGGGGTAGGGGAAGAGTGTGGATTGAATGGCCATTACTGGCCATTAAAGGCCATTCTCAGCCATGGTGGTGGGGGGTGAACTTGGGCTGGAGTGGCCAGAAAATGGCTGGAAACTCCTGCTCTTCCCTAGAGAAGTTGAATCCAACCATTAAAGGTGGCCCTTGGCCTCCCTAAGCCATAAATGGCTTCCTCCTCCCTCTTTCTCTCTCCTCCATTAAGGGTGTGGTGGAGCTCTCTCTCCTAGTAATCAAGGCTGACATGGTCATCCCTTTAGGCTATTTGTAGCCCACTAAATCATATCATCACATAATTAAGAGGTGGTTAGCCCAAATGAAAAAGGGCTTGAGCTTGGGTTAGCCCATTTGTGCTAAGATTGTCCTAAACTAAACTAGAGTTGACCTTGGTCATTTTGACCTTTTGAGTTGACCTCAATGGGTCCTTGGTGACCCATTTGCCTCCCCTAGGGTCTAGGTAGGATTGGGTCGGGTTGAATTGGCACTTTGGGGGTCACTTGACTCTTAAGCAGGGTACTTTGACCAAGTTAGGGCTAGAGTTGACTTTAGTCAACATGACCATTTGGGTTGACCCCAAGGTGTCCTTGGTGACCCCTTGTCTTTCCCTAAGGTCTAGGAAGGGTTGTGTAGGGTTAACTTTGCACACTGAAGGTCACTTGTGTAACGTCCTGATTCACGCTAGACCCCTCATGCGTGCTTCTAAGTCAAGAGAGCTGACTTGGGCCCAGGGAGTGCAGGCGACTAGGCTTACACTCGTGTGGAAAAGAGAAATTGGTCCAGAATAGGACACGTGTAGAGACACAAGCGTGTCCCTTCCCGTGTGCATCGAGTAGAACTCGAGAGGCGTTGAGTGGTACTCGACATGGCCTGTCCCGAGAAGGACACAGATAGAGACACGGGCGTGTTCCTACCCGTGTCGAGAGGCGTTGAGTAGAACTTGACATGGCCTGTCCCGAGAAGGACATGGGTAGAGGCACGGGCGTGTCTTTACCCGTGTCGAGAGGCGTTGAGTGAAGATCAACGAACGTGTCTCCCGAGCAGGACACGGGTAAGAACACGACCATGCACACGGCCATGTCCCGTGACACAGGCAGTGGACACGGGCATGTCCCTACCCGTGTATGTGTCCATACGATGTTGTAACCGTCGATGACGCTTCACCAAGCGGGACACAGGTAGGAACACGGGCGTGTTCCTTCCCGTGTTGGTCCTATTTATATTTGATTTGGCCGTTTTTCATCCTCTTCCCAAGCCTTCTTTTTTGTGGAGAAAGTGCTGGAGGAGGGAAGGAGTTGCTGGAATCAACTACACTCCGTGAAGAACCGCCGCCTCCAAGGAGAAGAGGATGCCGCCGCGAAGAGTCATGAGATCCATGGTCGGAAATAGCGGAAGCGTCGGAAGCAAGGTGAGCTTCCTCCCCTCTCCCTTGGTGCTAGATCTGTAGTTAATCCTAGGCAAGATATCGACTCAAATGAGTCTTGATGTGTGAGATAAAGATTTCTAAGAGAGGCCATGCTAGGACTTGTGTTCTAGAGTTTAGTCATTTTAGACCTCTCCTTCATTCAATGTGATGATGGGGGATGGTCTCGCGAAGAGGAATGGCCTGATGAGGGTAAATAAGGGAGGAGGAATATCTGATGTGAATTGGGAAGATTGGCTGGAGGAGTAAGACGAACCGATGTTGTTCGTTCCGCCTTAAGATGCGCGCGGAAATCTACTTTCTGCGCGCAACGATCTTCGTGGTCGTTTTCAGATATAAAACGGGCAGATCTGGGCTTTTGACTAAACACGAAAGTCGTAGCCCTTGGAAATACTTTTCTAGTGACTAGTTACACATCTTCAGGTGAATTCTGTAGCCACAGAAAAGTTTGATCGAAGTAAAGGGCTGACAGGCTAAGCGTGCAAAAAATGCATTATGTACGCAACAGGCTTTGGAGCCAATTTCATGTGTGATACATTCTGATCTGGGCTGCAAACTGAACATGAAAGTTGTAACCCATGGAAATACCTTTCCATCGAGGGGTTAAACGCATTCACCGGATTTTTGTAGCCTCAGGAATCTCCGGTCGAAGTTGCTGTCGAGAAGGTGTTCTTCACCTGAATTTCCTGGTTTAGTGTAGAATCGGGTTTGGACTCGGTGGAGATCTTGTAACAAATTATCGTTGGGGTTTTGGCGAATTATAATATGTCTAACCGTGATAATTCAACAAGTGAGGAAATTATTGGATAGACCCCACGCAAACAAATGGTGAAATGAAATGTAATTGAATGAAACGATTTGGTGGGAGTTAGTGAACGAATGGTAATTCGTCGATTAATAACAAGATTGTCTTGAACCTATGTATTCGGTCGCTGTTGATAGTTAGATGATTAACTCATGTGCGCACGAATGATTGAGTTTGGTGAAAGAGTTTTAATCGGAGATGTTACAGATAAGTGACCATAGCATAGACATAATCATATTGGCCGAAAGAGTGATGCATGGTCTTGAGGCTTGTCATATAGGGAAGTCTAAATTGGTCCATTGTATGAGGTGGTTTGCCACCTGTGTTTGTGACAGGTCTACGGGCTCGCCAATCGTTACACTGATGGGAGTTGACAGTTAGACCTTGGGTGGTTGGGCTTGGTCCTCGGTGTTCACGTCCTGAGGCTCCTTCCGTGCCAAGTGAACAGTTGGGCTTGGTCCTCGTGCTCATTTCCGGGGCTCCTTCCGGGTTACATCATAGGCCTGTTCGGGGCTAGGATCTCGGTGCACATCTACCCGAGACACCCGCTGAGCCGTAGTACACGTGTGAGCTTCGCTGGGTGTTCTTAGAGTTGAGGCGTACGGAGGCCTAGGCCAGGTAGTGTGGAGACCAGTCTAGCAGTGGAGATCCCCGCTCTACTGTCACCATCCGGCCACGACGATTAACGCCTGAGCGGTTAGCTACCTGCTCAAAAAGTGGGAACTACAAAGTCTGTGTCGACACAGCAATTGCTTGTGCATGTTCATGGGTGAGTCATAGCATAGCATTCATTGCATCGCATTACATCGCATTCACAAGATCCTCATCGTATAAGTTTGTATGGGCACTTTTATACGATGAGTTATTTTATGTTGAGCTAATCCTCAACTTATATGTCTGTATGGCATTCATATAAGTTGGGTTACTTTCTGTTGTAGTCTTATATTATTATACTGCTGTAGTGGATTGAACTGCTAGAGTAATGGTTATTCATTTATTGTATTATAATGTTTATTGATCACACTATATCACCTGCTTGTACTTATGCTTACATACTTTATATATATTGTAGCTTTGTCCATTTCTACGCCCGGTGTCGAAGAGTCGTTGGGGAGCGGATGTGAAGCCACTTAGTCTTTATGACTAACGGTTGCTACGTCTTCCTTTTTAGGAGGAAACCCCGCAGGCGGAGCAGCAGGTTTTACAGCAGGACGGCTAGGCCAGGACGACAGGGCCTGAGGGGATGGTACGGTCGTTACCGTCGGTGACTGATGTGAGTCTTTGAGAGACTTGATGTAGCCCTTTTAGGCAAAATATTTTACGTACTCTGATTATAGAAGCTTGATGTAGTTTCTTTACTTGTTGTGTTTGGACTAATATATGCTTTGTGTGGATTTTGACTTCTAACTCTATATCTTGGTTGGGTTGGCATTGATTGATATTGTTAAGGCCGACAGAATAGGCATCTTATAGTACAGGCTAGCCCGAGTGCTATTGCTACCGCAAGGCGGCATGTTCTGGGCATAAGACTCCCCTCTTGCCGTATTCTGTGTTCCGGGAGGGGGGGGGTCTTACAAATGGTATCAGCTTGCTACAATCCTGAATTAGAGAAGTCATTCAACAATGGTGCCACCCCCGTTCGATTAGTCAGTTTTTGGACAAACTGACTTAGCGGAAGCAGTGGTGTGCCCATATGTAATTCACAATAAGTATGCCCAATTTTGACCTTATGATTAGCCAAACTGACCTTAGGTTTGTATTCTACGTGTAGATCCCAGTGCACACTAAGCCAGTGGGGGGCACCCCCGCCCCGTCCATACCCACACAGTTCCAGCAATCAGAGCTAGGGCAAACGCTCACAACGATTCTAGATGCCCTCAGATCCCAACAAGCCCCCGTGCAACAACAAGGTCTGGGCTCCAATTGGGTGAGCACTTTCCGAGCTCTCTCCCCTCTAGCTTACCTTGGGACAGAGTCGACAGTGCATACGGAAGAATGGCTCGACACCGTGCAAGAACTCCTAGAAGGAATTAGATGCCCAAACAACATGGCTGTGACCCTGGTAGTGACACTCCTAGAACAGCACGCCAAGAGTTGGTGGAAGTCCCTCATAGGCTCCACCATTCAAGGGCGAGTGTATATAGAAATCAGTTGGAGTGAATTCTCTGAAGCCTTTTTAGAGCATTTCATACCATCGTCTGCTCGGGATGAACTCGAAGAGAGGTTCTTACAGTTAAAGCAAGGGTCCAAGTCAGTGACGGAGTACCAGCAGGAGTTTCAGCATCTGGCTAGATTTGCAGACTCCTACGAGTTGGATGACAGTGGGTATGCGAAGAGGTTCTACAAAGGCTTGTGAGACCCCCTGAGGCAAGCCCTTTTGTTTATAGCGGACTTCAGTCTAGCCAAAATAATTGACATGGAGAAGAGGTTAGAAGCAGACCACTTGGGAAGTGGTAAGAGGCCAGCTGAGGGCATGATGGAAGTCAGCCCTAGCAACAGAAGGAGATATGACTTCAGAGGAGGAAGAGCACATCAGAGAGGTGGACGATGTTTCCACCGGAATTATAGAGTGGAGCACCCGGTTCCACAACCGCCAGCATTACCTCCACCACCGCAGCCTCAACAGTTTCAATAACCCGGTTGGTGGCAGGAGCGAGTGTGCTTCAAATGCAACCAACCGGGCCACATTTGATGCTACTGCCCGCAATTATTTGGAAATGTGCCTCTTGCTCTCCCTCCGGTAGCTCCTCGAGGACGGGGGCACATGCGTGGTCGAGGATGAGGACCACATGGAGGAAACTCCAGACCTGCTCGGAATCAGGTGTTCGCACTGGACATGACACAGGAGCGGAACCCTCAGAAGGTGATTGCATGTATGAATACAATTAGTCATCTTATTTTCATTAGTAACCTTAAGTTGCTTAAGTCATACTAGATATCTAGCTTGACTATGGTTATTGGTACTTATGCACTGTGGTGGTCGGCGGGAAACCGGCCTATACGTTGTTTGATACCGGTGCCTCGCACTCTTTTGTGTCTGAAGACTTCATTAAATATATAAATGGAATGCAATACTTCACTGGTATTGCTCGAATAGTACGCCTCCCAGACGGATATGAGATGACCGCAACCACCAAGTGCAAATTTTAGATACTCATTGGGGGAAAGATCTTTGATACCCCTACCACAGTTTTGAGGATACCAGAATTCGATCTCATTCTGGGCATGGCATGGCTGGATTGCCACTATGCAAGAATTGATTGCGCGGAGAAGCGAATCTACTTGAGATATGGGGATACCGATGTAATCTTCCAAGGTATAAAATTTGAACCACATTTACTATTATCTTCGATTCAGACCTTGAAAGCTCACATGAGAGGGGATGAAGTCTACATGATATGTTTCGAACTGAAGGAGATAAAAATAGATATGAAGGACGTGCGGGTAGTGCGGGATTTTCCTGAGGTATTTCCTGAGAAATTGTCAGGATTACTCCCGGATAGAGAAGTGTATTTTCATATTAAGCTAGTACCAGGAGCCAAGCCCGTCTCCAGGACTCCTTATCGGATGGCCCCAAATGAACTCGTGGAGTTTAGAGTTCAGTTGCAA
The DNA here is from genome assembly GCA_039513925.1 of Platanthera zijinensis. Taxonomy (NCBI): domain Eukaryota; kingdom Viridiplantae; phylum Streptophyta; class Magnoliopsida; order Asparagales; family Orchidaceae; genus Platanthera; species Platanthera zijinensis. The sequence continues at coordinate 125,526,574 of CM077089.1, read as the reverse complement.
GAGTTGGTAGAATCGGGGTTTGTTCGCCCCAGCTCATCACCTTGGGGAGCCCATGTTCTGTTCGTTAAGAAGAAAGATGGGACCTTGCGATTATGTATAGACTATCGGGAGCTCAACCGACTGACGGTACGGAACACCTATCTGTTACCTCGGATCGATGAGTTGTTCGACCAATTGGAAGGAGCGCATTGGTTTTCCAAACTGGATTTGCGCTTGGGGTATTATCAGTTGAGAATACAAGAGGAGAATATTCAGAAAACATCCTTTAGCTCAAGGTACGGCTTGTACGAGTTCACTGTGATGTCATTTTATATCCGCACCCATCCTAGCCCTTCCATTCGGGAGGGAGGGATTTCAAGTTTACACTGACGCATCGTATCAAGGGATGGGATAGGTACTGATGCAGCACGGGCATGTGATTGCATATGCTTCAAGACAGTTGAAGAAGCATGAGATCAACTACCCAGTACATGATTTGGAATTGGGGGCAGTGGTGTTCGCCATGAAGATTTGGAGGCACTATCTATATGGCGTTCACTGCGAAATCTTTTCGGATCACAAGAACTTAAAGTACATCCATACTAAGAACGAATTGAATTTAAGACAACGGCGGTGGTTGGAGTTTTTGTGTGATTATGAATTCACCCTGAACTACCACCCCGGAAAAGTAAATTCCGTAGGTGATGCTTTGAGCAGGAAGGTACCGGAAACAAGCCCCGAGTCCCAGTTGGTGTGTATGGAGTTAGCTCGGATGCTCGAAGAGATTGAGATCACTCTGGTGTACAAAGACCAATCGGAAGGGTATACATAGTACCTAACCGCGTTGAGCATAGTCTGTGACATTCGACACCGGATCCGGGCAGAGCAAGGAAAGGAAGCGGCACTGGCCCCGGCAATCAAGTCGATTGAAGATGGGACAACTGATGAGTACTCTCTAAAAGACGGCCTCGTTCATCTCCATGGCCAGCTTTACATTCCCGAGGGCGGTAAAACTCGGGAAGATATCCTGAGAGAGGCACACTGCACCCAGTATTCTGTGCATCCTGGAATTGCCAAGATGTACGCCAACCTACGAAAGACCATGTGATGGACGGGAATGAAAAGGGACGTCTGATATTTTGTTACGCATTGTGAGGCCTGTCAAAGGGTGAAGGCAGAATGCAGGAGCCCCGGTGGATTATTACAGTCATTGCCAATCCCCGAGTGGAAGTTTGAGGATATCTCCATGGACTTCGTCCACGGTTTGCCTCTCTCATGCTCAGGGAATGATTCAGTATGGGTAATCATTGACCGCCTGACGAAGGTAGCCTGGTTTATTCCTATGAAGAAAGAAGCTCATGTGGATGCTTTGGTACGCCTCTTTGTGGAGCATTTCGTACGGTATCACGGTGTGCCAAAGACGATTGTTTCTAACTGGGATGGTCGGTTTACCTCTAAAGAATGGAAGGAGGTGCAAGCGTATTTGGGTTCACGTCTTACCTTTAGCACAGCATTTCATCCTCAAACAGACGGGCAGTCTGAAAGGACTATCAGGACATTGGAGGATCTATTGAGACTGTGCGTATTAGATAGAGGAGAGCTGTGGGAAAGGCTCTTACCTCTGGTGAAATTTTCATATAACAACAGTCACCAGGCCAGTATCGGAATGGCGCCCCATGAAGCCCTTTACATAAGAAGGTGTAGAACACCCTTGTCTTGGGTGCAGGATGAAGACCGGAAGGCATTGGGAATTGAATACATTGATGATACTAACGCGGTTGTGAGACTAATACGGGACAGCATGCTTGAGGCTCAAAGTCGGCAGGAAAAATATTATAATGTAAAGCACCGGATGGTGGAATTTCAAGTAAGAGACAAAGTGTTTCTAAAGATCAGGCTGACGCATGGAGTATCACGGGTACGTGGTGTGAAGAAGCTCGGCCCAAGGCACATCGGGCACTACATTATATTGGAAAGGATTGGCCCGTTGGTCTATCGGTTAGAGTTACCGCCAGAGCTAGAGAATTTGCATGACGTATTCCATGTGTCGTCACTTCGAAAGGCGTTGTTGCGGCCTGATCAATAAGTTCCCACCACTTATAGAGCAGTTGCGACTGATAGGTCAGTGCAACTAGAGCCTGTGCGGATAGTAGACAACGAGACAAGGATTTTGCGCCTCAAAAGTGTTCCTTTGGTAAAGGTGTTGTGGTCTAATCATGGGAAGGAGTATATATCGGAGCCGGTGGACTTGATGCAAAAGCGCTACCCAGAGCTGTTTCATCAAGGTTATCTTTAAAAGCATATTTTATTTAATGCTTATCTCTCCCCATAGCCTTAGCCTTATTTCGGGGACGAAATCTTTTATTTTGTTTATAGGATTTGTAACATCCCGATTCGCGCTAGACCCCTTGTACGTGCTTCTGAGTCAGGAGAGATGACTTGGGCCCAGGGAGTGCAGGCAACTAGGCTTACACTCGTGAGGAAAAGAGAAATTGGTCCAGAATAGGACACGGGTAGAGACACGGGCGTGTCCCTACCCGTGTGCATCGAATAGAACTCGAGAGGCGTTGAGTGGAACTCGACATGGCCTATCCCGAGAAGGACACGGGTAGAGACACGGGCATGTCCCTACCTGTGTCGAGAGGCGTTTAGTGGAACTCGGCATGGCCTATCCCGAGAAGGACACGGGTAGATACATGGGCGTGTCCCTACCCGTGTCGAGAGGCGTTGAAGGAAGATCAACAAACGTGTCTCCCGAGCAGGACACGGCCATGCACACGGCCGTGTCCCGTGATACGGGCATGTCCCTACCCGTGTCTGTGTCCATACGACGTTGTAACCGTCGACGATGCTTCACCGAGCGGGACACGGGTAGGAACACGGGCATGTTCCTACCAGTGTTAATCCTATTTATATAGGATTTGGCCGTTTTTCATCTTCTTCCCAAGCCTTCTTTTCTGTGTAGAAACTGCTGGAGGAGGGAAGGAATCGCTGGAATCAACTACACACCGTGAAGAACCGCCGCCACCAAGGAGAAGAGGATGCCACCACGAGGAGTCACGAGATCCATGGCCGTAAATAACGGAAGCGTCGGAAACGAGGTGAGCTTCCTCCCCTCCCTTGGTGCTAGATTTGTAGTTAATCTTAGGCGAGATATCGACTCAAATGAGTCTTGTTGTGTGAGATGAAGATTTCTAGGAGAGGCCATGCTAAGACTTGTGTTCTAGGGTTTAGTCATCTTCAACCTCTCCTCCTGTTGGGTATTGCATCCTCAATGTACCTGATTTGAAGAAGCCCCTGTACAAGCCAAGGTAAATAGACAATGTATTTGATGAAATATTTTTTAGTTGTGCTTGCAGTTATTCCACGCTAAGTACACATCAATGTCAGGGTGCAGTGGGTCAATATACACGGGTCTGTGCAACGTAATCCCTCGTTGAGCAGATCAGTGTGTTGGCCTACGTGTACTCTCTCTATTGGGGTGTACTTAATTTCAAATACAGGGCTATGATAAAGCAAGAGCAGACAAGGAGCAAGGATGGGCCAAAGACCAGCTCAAGGAAAGAAAGAGGAGAAATCGCCCAAGTAAAAATCGACGAGAATCACTAAGTGATTCTTGCCGAATCGGCGAGAATCACTAATGATTCTCGCCGAGTCGTCAAGAATCACTAGTTGATTCTCGCCGGTTGGAGCCGGCAGTCTCGACACCGCCTGAAATTTCTCTAAGGCAGAATCGTCGAGAATCACTAAGTGATTCTCGCTGATTCGTCGAGAATGACTTTGCATTCTCGACGATTCGGTGAGAATCAAGTGTGATTCCCACCGATTCTCCCCGGCTTCTGTATCAGTACAGCCAGAATTCGGCTAAGTAGAAGTCGGCGAGAATCATAAGTGATTCTCGCCGATTCGTCAAGAATCACCTACGATTCTCGCCGAATTTGACTTGGGCAATTTCCTGTTGTTCTCTGGACCGGTTCAAGTTATCTGAACTGTTTCGAACCGGGCTCAAGTCTTCTTATTGGTGGGACCCACAACGGTCATATACTTGACCTAATATATATATACCCTGTATGTATGAACAGGGATACATAGAAAAATACGCGAATTCAAAAAGGACGAGCCGCCGTCGAGCCCGATCCCGATCTTGCTCCGCCGATCGTCTCCGACGTTAGCGCCGTTGTCGCCGCTGTTGATCTCAAGTTGCTCCAGATCTACGTCGACAGAAGCTTAGGCTAGCATAGCGTCTCACGCGTCTAACCAAAGATCCCTTGTCTCTTGATTCGTAGATCGGGAAAAACTTCCCCGTCCGAATCGATCGAGACGATCGATCCTAGTGTGACTGTTGGAAGACCTTGCTTCCTTTGCTACGAAGTTTGAATCACTAGCACAGCAGCTGCTCTCCGTCGCCGCCGCTTACTCCGTGAACCTAGCCGCCGCACTAAGTCGCCGCCGGTTTCGGGAAGGTTCAATCCAAGTGAGATCTAGGGTTGTGGACTCTTCGTTGACTTCAAGAACACGTCGTCGAACGAAGAGGTACACCTTTGTCTCCAAAAGTTATTTGTATTTCTTACAAGCTATTTTCAATTTCTTTGTAAAAGACCGATTGGTCTCTAGTTGTAAGGGTTGGGTGCAACCCGTGTTGTGGGAGTGGTGACTCCTACGTGTGGAAGGGTTCCTTCCATTAGTGCAAGGATTGGATTTCAATCCTGTTGGTGAAGTGACCGAGTCGTCCCTGGTTGGGAGATAGGTCGAAGGGGGAAAGTGGATGTACCCAAATCGGGGAACCACTATAAATTGCCTGTGTCCTCTCTGTGCTTTGTTGTTTTATTTTCTTGTGCAGGTATAATTTCAATTCCGCTAACACGCTGCAAAGACACCTATTCCCCCCCCCCCCCATAGGTGAAGGTAGTTGACACTAGGTGGACTTTCAAGTGGTATCAGAGGGAGGTTACTCATCAAAAAGGTTCACACCTTGAGTAGAATCCTACCACCATTGTCAAGAAGCAGTCAGATATCTTCCATGGACGGACTCAAGCACTCCGGCAAAATCCCAGTATGCACCAGACTGAACTTTCCTATCTGGAAGGAAAGAATCAGATTCTACATGGAAGCAGTCGACCCCCGGCTCTTCATGATAGTGGAGGAGGGACCTTACATTCCCACTAAGGCCTCCACTATTGATCCTACCAAGAAAGTACCCAAGAAACTTTCGGAAATGGACAAGGACGAAATGGTGCTGTTCGGACTCGACAAGAAAGCTCAGAACATCCTGGTGAGCGCAGTTGACGACTCTATGATGCAGAACTTCAGCAACTGCAGGACAGCCAAGGATCTCTAGATCTGTCTGATTGTCCTAATGGAGGGCACAGATGAAGTGAGGGACGATCGGAGATCCCTCCTCAATCAGAAATATGAGGCCTTCAGACAAGGGCCAAAGGAGGAGATCGGAGTCACCTTCGAAAACTTCCTCAAGATCGTCAATGCACTCAAAGGATATGGAAGAGTGTTCACTGACGGTGAACTCAATGATAAGTTCCTTAGGTCCCTCACTAAGGAATGGAACACAAAGATCTGCGCCATCCGCGAGTTTGGCAGACTTGCGGAAACCGACCCTCAGATTCTGTTCGGGAAGCTCATGTCCTATGAGCTTCAGTTGAACATAAGGAAGGCTGAAGAGGAAGCAGAGAAAGCCGCGGCCAAGGAAAAGACGGTGGCCCTGAAAGCCATTCATTCCAGAAAGGGCAAGGGTTTTGTCTCTTCTCGTGCGTGGAAGAAAGATGAAGAGGAAGACTCGGAGCCAAGCTCCTCCGACTCAGAATTGTCTGAGGAAGATTTATCCCTTATCACAAGGGAATTCAAGAAGTTCCTCAAGCTGAGGAATCAGAGAAAGAGAAACGGCTCCTCTTCGAGGGATCAGAAGAAGAACTATTCTTCTGACAGGTATGTATCCAAACCGAACAAACACCGCTCATCTGACATTATTTGCTTTGGCTGCAACAAGCCAGGACACGTCGTGGCCGACTGCCATCAAGGCAAGAGGGAAAAGGGAAAGGGAGAGGAGCACAGGTCCTCAAAAGACAAGAAGAAGGAGAGGAGCTACATCGCAAAGAAGTCAAAGACGCTGACTGAATCGGACTCATCAGATACCAGCGATGACGAGGAAGCCTACTTTGGGCTAATGGGTCACTGTGACTCGGAAGGAGACTGCCCCCCATTTACGGGGAAGGTAAAAGCTCACACCCCTCTCTCTGACTCTGACTCTGATCCTGAGTCTCAAGATGATGACCCTGAGGATAGATCTTCTGCCCGTGAAGCTGAGCTCCTCGATAAGTATGAGCTTCTGCTCAATACTTTCCTGGAATGTCGAAAGAGAATGAAGGCTGCGAAGAAGGAAGTAAAATTCCTTAAAGGTGAAAGTGTATCCCTGAGGGAAGAGATCACCAGTTTGATCTCCCTCCGACAGGAGCACTTGGAACTAACTTCAAAGCATTCGGAGTCTCTTAAGCTCCTTGATCTCAAGCAGGAGGAAGTCGACAAGTTGGAAGAACTACTTGCGGCAGAAAGGAAGATCGTCAAGAGCTTCTCTATGCCAAAAACTGTTCTTCCATTAGTTGATACCTTCTCTGCTCAGGCCAAAGGAGCTGGCTTGGGGCATGTAGGGGTATCCGGTTCCTCATCCAGGAGAAACAGGAACCAGAGAAAGAATAAGGCCGCCAAGAAGGCCTCTGCTGCTGAAAAGGGAAAGGCCCCACTCAGTCCTGTTGAGTTCAGAAAGACAAGCTTTCCCTGCAACCAACATGACTTTGAGTCAACCTTTGGTCATCATTTCCGGCCCTCGGTTGCAAAGCCTAAGAGTCGATATGATGGTTGGACTTTTCCCCGCAACTTCGGTGAGAGTGTCTTCAAGGCACCTTATGAGGAAATCCACTTGGGAAATTATGGTCAATTCTCTAGCGGCCATAATAGGAAGCAGGCACCAAAAGTCAAGCCTGTTATACTGACAGAACAGAAGGTGAAGAAATCATGTGACTACAATCACTATGATGCCTCCACCTCCAGATCCAAGGCCCCAGCTGTACCCACCATTCCGAGGGTGAAGTAGGAGCCTAGGAAGAGGTATAACAGATTTGATTGTTGGTGTTGTGGCAAAGTTGGTCACTTTGCCGTGGATTGTTGGTTTAATCCAAGGTATAACGAGACTCCTTATGTTAGCAGTGCGAGGCAGACCACTCGTAGGGCTAACCAATCGAGGGGGAGTATGCTAACAAGGAATCTAGGACCCAAGTTCGACTGAGTTCCTAAGGCAAATTAATTCTGTTTTGCAGGAATGTCCAAAGGCCAACAAAACTCCTATTTGGTATTTGGACAGTGGATGCTCCCGTCATATGACTAGGACAAGAAGCCTGCTGCGGGAGTACTCTCCAGTCGAGAATGGACCCAAAGTCATCTTTGGGGGATCTGATCGGGGAGTCACCAGAGGTTACGGTATGATTTCCAACGGTATACTCTCTATCTCTGACGTAGCTTATGTTGAAGGGTTAAATCATAACCTGATCAGCGTAAGCCAGTTATGTGATAAAGGGTATGACGTTAAGTTCTGTAAGGATAAATGCCTGATAATATCATGTGCCTCTTCGGAGACAGTATTAACTGGCATTAGGAGCCGAAATATTTTCTGTTTAGATTTTCTCAGTCTAGATTCTTCCACCCCCGTATGCCTAGTAGTAAAAGGCAGTGCATCTCTTTGTGAACAATGGCACAAGAGATTGGCACACATTAATTACAAGACAATTAATATGTTGTTTTCCAAAGACTTAGTAAGGGATGCTCCCATTATTAAGTGCATTAAAGATATCCCATGTCCTGCATGTCAGATGGGCAAGCAAACTCGGGCTACCTTTAAGGGCATCCCAGACAAAGATTCCTCCAGATGTCTTTATTTTCTGCACATGGACTTGTTTGGTCCTATGCAAGTTCATAGCTTAGGAGGGAAGTCGTATACGCTAGTGATTGTAGATGATCACTCTCGGTTTACGTGGGTGTTCTTTTTAAAATGCAAGTCTGATACGTTTGACATCTTCACCAATTTTGTCAAGCAGATACAGAACGAACTCAACTGCTCGGTGGTCAAAATCAGAAGTGACCACGGAACAGAGTTTGAGTCTGGGGCTATGACAGAGTTCTGTGAAGAACTTGGTATCTTTCATGAGTTCTCCTCCCCTCGCACTCCTCAACAGAACGGAGTGGCGGAGAGGAGAAATAGAACACTCATTGAGGCGTGCACGACAATGTTGAATGACGCTTCTCTCCCGGAATACTTCTGGGCCGAGGCTGTCAATACGGCTTGTCATGTATAAAACCGGGCGTTGATTAACAAGAGCCATCGTAAGACTCCCTATGAGCTACTGAAAGGCAAGAAACCAACCATGTCCTACCTGAGGATCTTTGGCTGCAAATGTTATGTACTGAATAACGAGAAGTACCCGCGTACTAAGTTTGGTGAAAAATGCTTCGAAGGCATATTCATGGGCTATAGTAGCCGCAGCCGGGCTTATAGAGTTTTCAACAAGAAATCCCTAGTGGTAGAGGAGTCAATAAATGTTGTATTTGATGAAGGAAGTTTGCTTACTTGCAAGACTTCTAGTCATCTTCCTGAAGATGCAGGTGCCAGACTCGAACGGTTGCAACTAGATGAGCCCGAGAAAGATGCAACTCCAACATACGTCAAGGTGTCCACTTCTACACAGATCGGAGAAGTTGAAACTCAAAATGGAGCAAATCCTTTAGAAGAAGGAGATGCCCATGAAGTAGTCGAAGCTCCTGATGCCAGACTTCTACAGCTCAGACACGTGAGGGATCATCCAAGAGATCAGATCATCGGAGATCCTCGTGATGGAGTCAGAACTCGCCGAGGTACTATTAACGAGATTTTGCATCTTAGCTTCCTGTCACAGGTTGAGCCAAAGAAGTTCGACGAGGCGAACAAAGATGCTGCATGAATTTTGGCCATGCAAGATGAATTGCATCAGTTCGAAAGATGCAATGTTTGGACGCTTGTGCCCAGACCACAAAAGCAGAATGTGATTGGCACCAAGTGGATCTTCAGAAACAAACTGGATGAACATGATGTCATCATAAAGAACAAGGCCAGAATAGTGGCTCAAGGTTACTGACAGGAGGAGGGGATTGATTTTGACCAGACGTTTGCACCAGTTGCACGGCTCGAAGCAATACGGTTATTCCTAGCCTATGCCTCCCACAAAGGATTCACAGTTTATCAGATGGACGTAAAATCGGCTTTCTTGAATGGAGATTTGAAAGAGGAAGTATACGTCGCTCAACCTCCAGGTTTTTTCAATCCTACTTATCCTAATCATGTATATTTTCTTAATAAAGCGCTATATGGCTTAAAACAAGCTCCTCGAGCTTGGTATGAGACATTGTCTAGTTTTCTTCTTGAGAACAAGTTCTCTAGAGGAAAAATAGACAAGACATTGTTTCTCAGGGAAGTCAAAGGCAAGATTTTGCTGGTGCAAATCTATGTTGACGACATTATATTCGGCTCAACTGACAACAATCTTTGCAAAAAGTTTTCCAAACTTATGCAAGGAAAGTTTGAAATGAGCAGTATGGGGGAGCTGAAGTATTTCTTGGGACTTCAAGTGAAACAGTCTGAGGAAGGAATCTTCATCTCTCAGACGAAGTTCACAAATGAACTCCTCAAGAAATTCGGAATGGAGAATGCAACCTCTATGAGGACTCCAATGGGATCCACTATGTCTCTGGATAAGGATGAAAAAGGTAAACCTTTCGATGAAACCAAATACAGAAGCATCATTGGATCCCTGCTCTACCTTACTGCCAGTAGACCGGATATCATGTTCTCCACATGTGTTTGTGCTAGATATCAGGTGAACACTAAGGAATCTCATTATGTCGCTGCAAAGCGAATTTTTAGATACCTTAAAGGTACTCCCAATCTTGGCTTGTGGTACCCGAGAAACAATGATGCCGAGCTAATAGGTTTTTCAGATGCTGATTTTGCAGGGAATAGGGATGACAGGAAAAGCACCTCTGAGACGTGCCAATTCCTCGGAAGAAGGCTTATCTCCTGGAACAGCAAGAAGCAAAATTGTGTCGCAACCTCCACAGTAGAGTCTGAGTACATCTCGGCAGGAAGCTGTTGTGCACAACTCCTATGGATACGGAACCAGTTAGCAGACTATGATCTCCAGTTCAAGGAAGTACCAATGTACTGTGACTCCTCAAGTGCAATTGCTATCGCAAACAATCCAGTATCGCATAGCAGAACGAAGCATATTGAAGTGCGCTACCACTTCATTCGGGAGCACGTGGAGAACAAGGACATCTCTCTCTGCTATGTCCCCACGGACAAGCAGATAGCAGATATTTTCACAAAGCCCCTAGACGAGGCCAAGTTCAGTCTCTTCAAAACTGAATTGGGGATGCTCAACTATGAGGAATGAAGACTCCAGACGCTCTTGGCTCGTGCATCTAGGGGGAGCATCTGCCAGAAACTCAAGTGAAAACATAAGTGCACGAACTGAGGGGGAGCATGGTGTCAGGTGCACCAGACCCAAATTTGCAGAAGCCGAAAAGGGGGAGATTACCCTCTCGGCTAAGGCTAAGGTAGCTCAATGTTCTAGTTTGCTCTCAAGTAACTGGTAATGCATATCCCTATCACCTCACTTTTAAGTTTCGGTTTTTCATTCCTATATGCTCTATTCACCTTAGCTTGTAGAGTTTAGGCTTCTTTAAATAGGGGGAGATTGTTGGGTATTGCATCCTCAATGTACCTGATTTGAAGAAGCCCCTGTGCAAGCCAAGGTAAATAGACAATGTATTTGATGAAATATTTTTTAGTTGTGCTTGCAGTTATTCCACGCTAAGTACACACCAATGTCAGGGTGCAGTGGGTCAATATACACGGGTCTGTGCAACGTAATCCCTCGTTGAGCAGATCAGTGTGTTGGCCTACGTGTACTCTCTCTATTGGGTGTACTTAATTTCAAGTACAGGGCTATGATAAAGCAAGAGCAGACAAGGAGCAAGGATGGGCCAAAGACCAGCTCAAGGAAAGAAAGAGGAGAAATCGCCCAAGTAAAAATCGACGAGAATCACTAAGTGATTCTCGCCGAATCGGCGAGAATCACTAATGATTCTCGCCGAGTCGTCGAGAATCACTAGCTGATTCTCGCCGGTTGGAACCGGCAGTCTCGACACCGCCTGAAATTTCTCTAAGGCAGAATCGTCGAGAATCACTAAGTGATTCTCGCCGATTCGTCGAGAATGACTTTGCATTCTCGACGATTCGGTGAGAATCAAGTGTGATTCCCGCCGATTCTCCCCGGCTTCTGTATCAGTACAGCCAGAATTCGGCTAAGTAGAAGTCGGCGAGAATCATAAGTGATTCTCGCCGATTCGTCGAAAATCACCTACGATTCTCGCCGAATTTGACTTGGGCAATTTCCTGTTGTTCTCTGGACCGGTTCAAGTTATCTGAACTGTTTCGAACCGGGCTCAAGTCTTCTTATTGGTGGGACCCACAACGGTCATATACTTGACCTAATATATATATACCCCGTATGTATGAACAGGGATACATAGAAAAATACGCGAATTCAAAAAGTACGAGCCGCCGTCGAGCCCGATCCCGATCTTGCTCCGCCGATCGTCTCCGACGTTAGCGCCGTTGTCGCCGCTGTTGATCTCAAGTTGCTCTAGATCTACGTCGACAGAAGCTTAGGCTAGCATAGCGTCTCACGCGTCTAACCAGAGATCCCTTGTCTCTTGATTCGTAGATTGGGAAAAACTTCCCCGTCCGAATCGATCGAGACGATCGATCCTAGTGTGACCGTTGGAAGACCTTGCTTCCTTTGCTACGAAGTTTGAATCACTAGCACAGCAGCTGCTCTCCGTCACCGCCGCTTACTCCGTGAACCTAGCCGCTGCACTAAGCCGCCGCCGGTTTCGGGAAGGTTCAATCCAAGTGAGATCTAGGGTTGTGGACTCTTCGTTGACTTCAAGAACACGTCGTCGAACGAAGAGGGACACCTTTGTCTCCAAAAGTTGTTTGTATTTCTTACAAGCTATTTTCAATTTCTTTGTAAAGGACCGATTGGTCTCTAGTTGTAAGGGTTGGGTGCAACCCGTGTTGTGGGAGTGGTGACTCCTACGTGTGGAAGGGTTCCTTCCGTTAGTGCAAGGATTGGATTTCAATCCTATTGGTGAAGTGACCGAGTCGTCCCTGGTTGGGAGATAGGTCGAAGGGGGAAAGTGGACGTACCCAAATCGGGGAACCACTATAAATTGCTTGTGTCCTCTCTGTGCTCTGTTGTTTTATTTTCTTGTGCAGGTATAATTTCAATTCCGCTAACACGCTGTAAAGACACCTATTCCCCCCCTCCCCATAGGTGAAGGTAGTTGACACTTGGTGGACTTTCACCTCCATTCAATGTGATGATGGGGGATGGTCTCGCGAAGAGGAATGGCCTTATGAGGGTGAATAAGGAAGGAGGAATTTCTGATGTGAATTGGGAAGATCGGTTGGAGGAGGAAGACGAACCGTTGCCTTTCGTTCCGCCATAAGATGCGCACAGAAATCTACTTTCTGCGCGCAGCGATCTTCGTGGTCGTTTTCTGATATGAAACAGCCAGATTTTGGATTTCGACTAAAAACAAAATTCGTATCCCTTGTAAATACTTTTCCAGTGAGTGATTACACATCTTCAGGCGAAGTCTGTAGCCATGGGAAAGTTTGATCGAATTAGAGGGTTGATAGGCTAAGCGTGAAGAAAATGTATTCTGTACGCAGCAGGCTTTGGAGCCAATTTCATGTGTGATACAATCTGATCTGGGTTGCAGACTGAACATGAAAGTTATAACCCATGGAAAGACCTTTCCATCGAGGGGTTACACGCATTCACCGGATTCCTGTATCCTCAGGAATCTCTGGTCAAAGTTGTTGTCCAGAAGGTGTTCTGCACCTTAATTTCCTTGTTTCGTTTAGAATCGGGTTTGGACTCGGTGGAGATCTTGTAACAAATTGTTGTTGGGGTTTTGGCGAATTATAATATGTCTAACCGTGATAATTCAACGAGTTAGGAAATTGTTGGATAGACCCTACGTAAACAAATGGTGAAATGAAATGTAATTGAACGAAACGATTTGGTGGGAGTTAGTGAACGAATGGTAATTCGTCCATTAATAACAAGATTGTCTTGAACTTGTGTATTCGGTCGTTGTTGATAGTTAGATTATTAACTCATGTGCGCATGAATGATTAAGTTTGGTGAAAGAGTTGTAATCGGAGATGTTACAGATAAGTGACCATAGCATAGACATAATCATGCTAGCCAAAAGAGTGATGTATGGTCTTGAGGTTGTCATATAGGAAAGTCTAAGTTGGTCCATTGTATGAGGTGGTTCGCCACCTATTTTTGTGGCAGGTCTACGGGCTCGCCAATCATCACACCGATGGGAGTTGATAGTTCGACCTTTGGCGGTTGGGCTTGGTCCTCGGTGTTCACGTCCCGAGGCTCCTTTCGTGCCAAGTGAATAGTTGGGCTTGGTCCTCGTGCTTATTTCTGGGGCTCCTTTTGGGTCACATCATAGGCCAGTTCGGGGCTAGGATCTCGGTGCACATCTACCCAAGATACCCGCTGAGTCGTAGTACATATGTTAGCTCCGCTGGGTGTTCTGAGCATTGAGGCATACGGAGGACTAGGCCAGGTAGTGTGGAGACCAGCCTAGCAGTGGAGATGCTTACTCTACTGTCACCGCCCGGCCACAACTGTTGACGCCTGAGGGGTTAGCTACCTGCTCGAAAAGTGGGAACTATAGAGTCTGTGTTGACACAGTAATTGCTTGTGCATGTTCATGGGTGAGTCATAGCATAGCATTCATTGCATCGCATTCACAAGATCCTCATCGTATAAGTTTGTATTGGCACTCTTATACGATGAGTTATTTTCTATTGAGCCGATCCTAACCTTATATGTATGTATGGGCATTCATATAAGTTGGGTTACTTTCTGTTGTAGCCTTATATTATTATACTGTTGTAGTTGATAGAACTGCTTGAGTAATGGTTTTTCATTTATTGTGTTGTTATACTATTACAATGTTTACTGATCACACTATGCCACCTGCTTGTACTTATGCTTACATACTTTATATATATTGTACCTTTGTCCATTTCTCTGCCTAGTGCCGAGGAGTCGCCGGGGGAGCGGATGTGAAGCCACTTAGTCTTTATGACTAACAGTTTCTACATCTTCCTTTTTAGGAGGAAACCCCGTAGGCGGAGCAGCAGCAGGTTTTACAGCAAGACAGCCAGGCCAGGACGACGGGGCCGGAGGGGATGGTACGGTCGTTACCGTCGGTGACTGATGTGAGTCTTTAATAGACTTGATGTAGCCCTTTTGGGCAAAATATTTTACGTACTCTGATTATAGAAGCTTGATGTAGCTTCTTTACTTGTTATGTTTGGACTAATACATGCTTTGTGTGGATTTTGACTTCTAACTCTATATCTTGGTTGGGTTGGCATTGATTGATATTGTTAAGGCCGGCAGAATAGGTGTCTTGTAGTACAGGCTAGCCCGAGTGTTAGTGCTACTGCAAGGCGGCTATTCTGGGCATAAGACTCCCCTCTTGCCGTGTTCTGTGTTTCGGGAGGGGGGTCTTACAACTTGCCCCTTAGTTAGGGCATTTTGAGCACTTTAGGGCTAGGGTTGACTTGGGTCAACTAAGGCACTAGGGTTGACCCCAATGGATCTTTGGTGACCCATTGACTCCATTTTAGGTCTAGGAAGACCTTGGTAGGGTTGGTTGGGCTCATTAGTGGCACATTGCCCTTAGTTAGGGCACCTTGCCCAAGTTAACGCTAGGATGATCCTAGGTCAACTTGGCCACCCAGAGTTGACTCCAATGGACCCTTAGGGCCTTTCAATAGGTTGGTGAGATTATGGTGGGGTCTTGGAGTCATGGTGAAGCCCCTTGTTCATCCCAACCTAGTATTTAGAAATCTACTATTTATAGACCATAATGACCCCACCTACATTCCTAGGTCCACTTGGGCTTCCTTGGGTTTTATCATGACCTATTCATGAAAAAACCACTCCTAGGGGGTCTAGTTGTCTAAGGGATGTTACAAATCCCAATATATAAACAAAAAATTTCGTCCTCGAAATTCGAGTTAGGCCTACGGGATTTCAAGTATGAAAAATAAATTGTAACATCCCGAGAGGTTATAAGGAATACCTTACTGAAAAGCTCCGGGTACCTTTATTGCATCAAGTCTTGTGGCTCTTAAATGTGCTCCTCTTGCCCATGATTCCCCCATAAGACCTTGACCAACGGGACCTTCTTGCGTCACAAGACTCGCATCCCAGTATCCACTATCCGAATTTGCTCCAGGTGCACCGATCGATCAGAAGCTATAGGCCAATCCGTAGTCGTAATCTATTGCTCTGGCCGAAGTAGAGCTCTCCTCAGGGAGGAGACATGAAAGACGTCGTGCAAACCCGCTAGCTCTGGTGGCAGCTCCAGTCTATAAGCCAAGAGGTCCATCCGCTCTAGGATCTTGTAAGGCCCCATGTATCTCGGACTGAGCTTCTTCTTCCGACCAAGCACCCGTGAAACTCCATGCATCGGTCGGATCTTCAAGAGCACCCGGTCTCCAACCTGGACCTCCACCTGACAATGTCTCGCATCATAATACTTGGCTTTCCTGCTCTGCACCTCCAGCATCTGATCTCGTATCAGTCGCACCTGAGCATCCATATCCTCGACAAACTCCGAGCCCAAAGCCTTTGGATCCTCATCCTGTATCCATGAAAGTGGAGTCCTACACCTTTGTCCGTATAGGGCCTCATAAGGAGACATCCCTATGCTGGACTGGTAGCTGTTATTATATGAGAACTCGACCAGTGGAAACAACGTCTCCCAAGGCTCTCCGCAATCCAGAATGTATAGTCGCAGTAGATCTTCCAAAGTCCGATTGGTGCATTCCGTCTGCCCGTCAGTCTGGGTATAAAAAGCTGTATTGAATGCCAGTCGAGTGCCCAAGTAAGTGTGCACTAATCGCCACTCCCTGGACATAAACCGTCCATCGCGATCCGATACGATCGTCCTGGGTAAGTCATGATAACGGGCGAACTGCTCCACAAACTTTTGAACTAGCACACCAACCGAGTCATCCTTTCTGATCGGGATAAATTTGGCTACCTTCGTCAGCCGGTCGACGATCACCCAGATTGAATCGTTCCCCATCCACGATCGAGGAAGCCCATGTATGATATCCATCGCGATATCATCGAACTTCCACTCCGGCATCGGGAGTGGTTGCAACAATCATGTGGAGTTCCTGCACTCCGCCTTCACCAACTAGCATGTCTCGCAATGGGTCATGAAGTAGGTGATATCCTTCTTCATGCCTGGCCAGTACATGGTCTTCTTCAGATTTGCAGTCATCTTCATAACTCCCGGGTATACCGAATACCGGCTGTAGTGGGCCTCCGTCATGATATCCTCCCGAACATGGCGTCCCTCTGGTATATAAACCCATCCTCTGAAGCATACTAGGTCATCCCTCAGTGTGTAATATCCAGCAGTGTCTGCCTCCAAGGTCCAGAATATTTGCTCCATCTTGGCGTCCTGCTTCTGCCCATCTCTGACTCGGTCTCGAATATCATCTGTGACGCTCATCGCGGCTAAATACTCCTCATAATGCTCGGGGTCATCAGACGACACCAGCGTGATGTGCATATCTTCTAATCTATGCACCAGCTCCATAGACATAATCTGTGGCTCCGCTCCGGAGGTGGCGTCTCTCCGACTCAGCGCATCGGCTACCACATTCGCCTTCCCTGGGTGGTAGCGCATCTCGTATTGGTAATCTGCTAGAAACTCCACCCATCGCCTCTGCCTAATATTCAGCTCCTTCTGCGTGTCCACGTGTAACGACTCCACCCGTTACATAGCATATAATAGAAGGTCCGGTCGGGGCCCCACACTATATGCCATAAATAGGCGTCGAGGTCACAGGTTAATACCATAGCAGGTACGCATCCTAACACAGAGCATACTAGCGGAAGCTTTTAAAGTTAAACTGAACTCAACCAGGAATGTCCACTATATATAAAGAACCACATTTATATATACACACGAAGGAATGTACAACATATACTCAAGAGTTTGTCCTTAAGGCCTTACAGTTACACTTTACTGGTGTGGATTACAAACATCGGCGCGCAGGTCGGCCACACATGAACATAACAAAAGCCTTTGCTCAGCCTTCGAGGGACAGTAGCAACAGCAGCAGGGGCTTCAGCCCTTTATTTCCCGCTCAGCTCTCCAGCACCTACACAGGGACAGCCCACCATTTTGGTGGCAAACAAGGCAACGAACAGCATTCAGCTAACCAATTTATAACGACCCTACCCCTTTTCCGGGGCAGTGGTATTCCTTCCCTGCAAGCATAGATTTCACAAGCAGATATATCAAATAATGTGCACTCACGCACAATAAAAATATCACAACCGTCGGCCACGCGGCCCGACGATCCGTGCACTCAGGGCACCTTATGGGTGTACCGGTGAACCAGGGTCCTACCACCGTTCAAGGTCCAAAAACCAACAGTATTGAGCATTTAGTCTTAACGGCGCGCAAGCCTCAGACTCTCATTATGCACTCCAACGAGACCAATAACTAGGTCTACCAGTTGGTCGGACATAACGCAGGTATGGATCAGCCACCCCTCATTGTTCAAGTCGTCATGCCATCAACGAATACCGAAGTACTCATGGCCAATTTACAGGTGCGGGTCGTTTTCACCTTTCCTGTTCGGCACGAAGCCTTTTTAAGTCCTCGCAGCTCATAATATCCACACTGTACTCTAAGAACTGACTGCACATTTCAAAAGGGGAGATAATATCAGCGTTCCACATGGTCGCTTGGCAGGTTCAGCAGAACTCACTTTTTGCACCCAGACTCACCCAAACATGGCATGTAGCACAAGAATCACGCGGGTAGTTTCCAGGAGTTTCAGTCCAGTACTTCCTGTTACTAACCTTCACAGGCACAACCCATCGACTCCACAAACTAGACGTTTATACGCAGAGTCTTCTCCGGTGCGCAAGTTGCAACATCACCAATCCATACAAACCTGTCCAGATGGGCTTCACACAGCATGCCAATTCTGTATTACCCATTTCCGGATCTATATGCAAGACTGGGGATTACAAGAATCAACCCAAGGAAATCCCTAAACAGCCATTTTTGGTGGGGGAAATCCACAGACATGCCAAAACAAGGACTTCACATGTCCAAGAAGGAAGATCGTTACCCTTGACGATCTCTTGGGAGCCATGGAATTCTAGCCAGATAGCAAGCACCGCAATGCTCTCGCCTCCACAAAGCTGGACATGGCTCGCAATTCCGAACGCTAAAGCTCCATCGGCGGCCGGATCTCTTCTCTTTTTCTCCTTGTTCTCCCTTCTCTCTATGATTTTAGAAAGAGAATATCCAAGCTTTGAATAAGAGATAACTCTCAAGTCCTGGACTTATCTCAGTAGGGAGAAGCTTGGACCCTTAGATCACATATGAAGGAAATGAATGGCCACAACTTGACCTGAAAATATCTATTTTTTGGCTGACACGACTTGTGACACGCCCGTGTCACAGGCCGTGTACTGTAAGCGGCACCCAAACCGACTTACCCAGAACAGGACACGCCCTGTGACACGCCCGTTTCATAGGCCGTGTGTCCTGACATGGCTTCACACATGCCTGTGTCTAGCCCGTGTTCACCAGGCTTCAAGCCCTTGACAAAAACCAGAGAAAGACACGGCCCTGTGACATGCCCGTGTCACAGGCCGTGTTCCTAGACACAACTACAGGGATGCCCTTTCCCAACCGGCTGCGTAAACCTAGCCAAAACCCTAGGAGGACACAACCCTGTGACACGCCCGTGTCACAGGCTGTGTGCCCAACTCGACACGCCTCTCGAGCATTGTCGAGTGCATTGCGTCGAGTGGAGTTCGTCGACCTCTAGGGTGATATGGCCTAAGACACGTCCAAGTCACAGGCCGTGTACCCTCTCGACAAACGTCGATTGAATTTTGTCGAGTACTCGAGACGACACAGAGAAGGACACGGCTTGGGACACGCCCGTGTCCCAGGCCGTGTGCCTCACTCGAGATACAGTCTTGAGACCAAAATCACACTCATGCAAATAGAGCTGGAAACGCCCTGGGACATGCCCGTGTCTCAGGCCGTGTCACCCAGCCTGAACTCCAATTTGGGATTTGGGGTGTTACACCACGTACTTCAATTTTTTGTGATTAGAGTATATGTCGCAGTGGACACCATAGAGGTAATGCCACCAAATCTTCAGCGCGATTACTACTACTCCCATATACAAGTCATGAACAGGATAGTTTTGTTCATGCTTCTTTAGCTGGCGGGAAGCATAAACAATCACGTAGCCTTTTTACATCAGCACGGCTCCCATACCCTGGTAGGAAGCATCAGTGTAGACCTGGAATCCTTATTTCCCTGAAGGAATGGCAAGGATAAGAGCCGAGGTGATTCGACCCTTCAGCTCCTAGAAAGTCGTCTCGCACTGCGGGTTCCAGACAAAAGACACATCCTTCCTCGTCAGGGATGTGAGTGGGAGGGAAATTTGAGAGAATCCCTCAATGAACTTCCGGTAATAACCGGCAAGTCCTAGAAAACTTCGCACGTCTGTGGCCGTCTTCAGCGGTGGCCAATCCCGAACTTCCTGAATCTTAGTTGGGTCCACTGCCAACCCGGCTCTACTGATAATATGGCCTAGGAAGGCCACCTTATTCAACCAGAACTGACACTTGTTGAACTTCACATAAAGGCGGTGCTCCCATATTCTCTCTAGATTCAGTGTCATATGTCGTGTGTGCTCCCCCTCTGTCCTTGAGTAAATGAGGATGTCGTCAATGAACACGATGACGAACACATCCAGATAAGCCTCGAACACCCAGTTCATGAGGCTCGTGAATGCCGATGGTGCATTCGTGACCCCGAAGGGCATCACGGTAAACTCGAAAAACCCATATCTGCTACTGAAGGCAGTCTTCGGAATGTACTCCTCCTGAATCCGCAGCTGGTAGTAGCCCGACCTCAAATCCAGTTTCGAAAAGAAATACGCCACCTCCAGCTGGTCAAACAGCTCATCTATCCTTGGCAGTGGATAGGTATTCTGGACTGTTAGTCTGTTCAGTACTCGGTAATCGATGCACAATCTGAGTGTCCTGTCCTTCTTCTTGACGAACAGCACTGGGGCTCCCCATGGTGAAGAGCTTGGCTGGACAAATCCGGCTTCCACTAGCTCCTACAGTTGGCTTCGAAACTCTGCCAATTCCTTTGGGGCCATCTGGTAAGGAGCTCTAGATGCCGGCTTAGCCCCCGACACGAGCTGTATCTGGAAGTCCTTTTCCCGGTGCGGGGGTAGCCCTGACAGCTTCTCTGGGAATACGTCAGCAAAATTCCGCACCACAGGGATACTAGAGATGGAATTCTTGGCCTCAGTCATCTCAAACAGCACTTCATAGACCTCTTCTCCCTGTATGTGGGCCTTGACGGCCTGTACGGATGATAACAAGAGAGGGGTAGTAGGTCTAATACCTTCGATGATGACATAGGAATCCCCATACCTCAAGGTGATTCTCTTTGACAGGCAGCCAATCTGGGCATTGTTCCAATGCAACTACGTCATGCCAAGGATCAGATCATAGGATGGCATCCTTAGGATCATCGCTGGTACTTCGAATTCCTATGCGCTAATCTCCGCCTCCATGTTGTAGTGGGCGGAGGTGAATAGCTCTGATCCGTCGGGTAGTCGCACCCTCATCATCAAGCCAGTAAATCGCTCCATGCCTTCTAGTCCTTCCACTAAGGCCTATGACACGAATGAGTGTGAAGCACCCGTATCGAGTAGCGTATAAGCGGGCTTGCTGCTGATGAAGACTATGCCTGGGGTAGTTAAATATCTTAGAAGTCTAGTTATGGTTTTCCTTCCTAGTCTATCAATTCTATATCCATGAGTCTAGCTTTTTAGGAAAGAAAGAACTTAAAATTTACTGGTGTACCTGCTATCACTTGCTCCGGGTTCCATAGTTGAGCCAGATCCCGGTGGTACTCCACCACTGTCTTGTTGCCCTTCCTCAACTGCAGGAACTGGTCCTCCAGCTCATCTCTTGTCGACTGTGGAACGAAGTGCTTCAATAGTGCGGCCATGAACTCCTCCCAAGCAATATCTGTAACCTCTCTATCAGCAAACATCGTGTACAGCAATGCCTTCCACCATATCTCTGCATGGGACTCCAAGCAAGAGACCACCAAAGGCACCCTCTCCTCCCATGGGAAGCGTATCCCGGTCAGCATCTCATACATGATGTCCAGCCACTCTTCCGTCCGAACAGCCGACCTTGTCCCCAAGTAAGATAGGGGAGAAAGTCCTCGGAAAATACTCAACCAATTGGCCCTCGGGTTTGGCTGCGGAGCCGGAACCTACTGGGCCCTGAAAGCCTCCAGAATAACTATCAGAGTCTGCCCCATCTCCAACTATAGGAACGGAGTGGGGACCGGGAGAGGTGGTGCAACATTTGGAGTTTGCTAAACTCCGCCCTGTGGTGTAGGCTGTGTCGGAGGCTGCGTAATAAAAGTCATTTGTAAGTAATCGTCTCAAACTTAATTAAAAGTGGACAATTTACATGTGATTCCCCATATGGGCACGCCAGTGCTTCCGCTGCTTAGTTTGTCCCTAAACTAAACTCATGCGGGGCTGACCCAGGGTTTGTGGACTGCTACTTTTCAATCAAGGTCTCTTCTGATACCACTTGTAAGACCCCTTTTTTCTTTTTAAAACTATGGGGTCTTAGGCCCAGAACCGCGCTTTGCGGTGACACCTTCGCATCCGAGAAGGCCGTCACTATAAAACGACGATCTTTCCGGCCATGTCGATCACAGAAAAAGTAGAAAGAGAGTAAATGAAACAAAAACTCTAACACATGTCCACAGAGTATGTATATATTTACATAATAAAAACCTTAACTTATAAGCACGCTCACACGAGCTTATAATATAAGAGGTCATTTTGCAGGGCCTATTATATAAAAAGTCCCATATCAATTTATACAATAGGTGTCAAGGGTTAAATGCAATGGTTGTGCTATGACATGCATGTATGCTATGATGTGAATCATGCAAGTGCAACACACCCACTCGACTCTGTGCACACAGACCTTTAGTTCCCCTTTTCTGGAGCCTAACCTCCCAGGATACCTCTGTAGTGGCAAATGGAAGTGGTGGATTGGGCCTCGCCCACATCTAAACCGGTAATGTCACTAACAGTCGGACCTATCGTACGCCTCGACGCTGGTGCACTAAGCGGAGCTCCTGTGTACTCTTTGTCGGGAAGTCCACCGGACTTAACTTGGCGAAGTGAAAAAACACACTTGCCGAGTCAACGTATTGGCGTCGGTGCATCGACCCTCAAATACCGAGGACCCACCACCTTATACTTTATGCACATGCAACCTTATGTATCAACTACCGAGCCAAAACTCCCCGGACCATCTCGTCTGTCACAATCAACAACCGAGCCTAAGCTCCCCGGACTATCCCGTCCGTCAACAAAACCACCGAGCCAACTGCCCCTGTGACCCAACCTAACATCCTGAGACATCGAGGTGAGTGAAAGTGAATCCCTAGTTATGGTAGTTACTCATGCAGTTTATTTTGCCTACAGTTTAGGTTAGCCCAGGACTGCCCATGGCATACCTTGTGAAGGGTTCTCGAGGGCACTAGGAACTACGATGGGCTGAAGCTCAAAGCTCCCTTTCGCAAGGCACTTACTATTATTGGTTAATACCTGACTCCCTATCCCTTTAATATTACTTTGGATCTAACCCTAGTGTGTTTTGACATTCTATCTCCCTCCACAGGAAAGACGATCTTTCGTCGATCTCGAGCACCACCTAATCTTAGACAACCCAACAATCTACTCATCCCAACTTCCATTGATATACTCCATTTAACTTCACCCAGACTAGCAAGAAACTAACCCAAATCCATATGCTCAAATCAATTACTATCAGATCTTCTGCAGATTTACTACATGCAGACCACCTTATGTTATATGATGTACATGATAGGCAGTACTCTAAATCCTCATCCAAACATCCTAAGATAATTGATGGAGGTTTATCATGACATTTATAGCCTAAATCAAGAAACTTGGAAATTTTCCTAATTTATCTGATATTTTATTTATTTTCTCTAAAAATCCAAATTCCCTAGTTTTGAATATGAAGTGGCCTTTACAGTCATGCAAAATGCTCCACAAAATTATGATAAATATTAGGCAGCTAATTAATAGTAAATTTAAGTCTCCCAATTTTTTGTAGGGTTTAGGCCTCTGGTCCAAAATTTTAAATATAAACGCATAGTTAACAATTAAAGAAACAAGTACTGCAAATAGGCTTCCAAAAATTATAAGAAAATTCAAGCATGACTAACATGCCCTAAAAACACTCTTGACCAAGTTTCCAAACTTTCAAGTGAATAATGAACTCTAATTTTAATTTAGAACAATAATCCTCTTTCATAAATTAATAAAATAACTAATGAAACTATTCATATAAAAATTATGATAAAGTTTCCTCATGATCATATTGATCTAAGTACACTTTTACATAAGTTTCACAATTTTCTAACAATAATTGAGCTCTGAATCTATTTTTGAACATAATTGCATATTTATAAGCTTGTGATGTAAGTACTAAAAATATACATTTAAAAATTATAATAAAATTCAGGTATGAGTATAATTACCTTAACAACCCTTTGCCCAATTTTCATAATTTTCCAATGAATAGTGAGATCATAATAAACAAATGACTATAGAAGGCAAATCCATAAATTACAAAGGAGGTACTAAAATTATTGTTCCAAAATTTCCAATAAAATTACCAGGGACTCATATTAACCCTATGACTACACTATCCAAGTTTCACAACTTTTTATAAAGTCTTGATGGCCTAATTTACATGTATAAAGTTTGTGCCCTAAACTAGGGTTAGGGTTTTGGGGAGTTTAACAGCCTCTAAATCTTATGATATTTTTACAAGAGGACCTTGACAACCCTAAAGTCCTCTCCACCAAGTTTCAAGTCATTTCAATGTCACTTGACCCCTTGACCTTCAAACCCTAGGTTTGCACACATAGGACCTACCCGAGTGTCCGAGGGCTCAGCCCTTCAACTTCAACCCAATAATAGTGGAGGGGGTATTTTGTGTGCTAATATAGCTGAGTTCGAAGATCCATCACCTTTGGGTGAGGTTGGCCAACTCAAGAGCACTTAGGGCACTTAGCCCTAATTTGACCTAAAAGGGGTCAAACCTTGGCTACATAATTACCCTATCAAACCAAACCCAAAAGGGATAAAATTTGTACTAGAGCCTAAATATACTCCCCAGGATCGCCCTCCAAAATTTGAGGGGTTTTTTAGGTTTTTAAGAAACCTAATTAAAGTACACATGGTTTATTTAATTTTTACAAAAACTATAGAAAAAGTATCTCCAAAAATTCCCATTTTTTTAAAAGACCTAGGTATTGGTTAGGGTGACTCCCTGTCCAAATTTCATGTCATTTGGACAAGGGATGAAGTTGGAGCACTCAATTTAGTCTCTGACAAACCCTAGGAATAGACCCCACCAAAATGAGTGTTCTGGTCAAACCAGACACCCAAATTGGTTCAAACCAATTTTTAATTAAAGTACACCCCTAGAGCTACAACTTTTATATTTACCATTTTTTCACTAGTGGTTTTAGGTATTTTTAATAATTAAAAACATTAAATACATAATGTGTGATAAAATATCACATGAAATGAATATTTATACTATAGTTTAATTTATATTAGCACGAATCTTGGCGCAATGATGGACGGCATCTGGTAATCATCCCTAGCATGCCAATGTCCAGGATTGATTCTTCCTGGGCCATCTTCAAGTCGTTGTCGTCGGCCACCCAGCCACTTCTCTAGCCAGCCACCACCACCACCTCTGTCGAGGTGGTGGCTATCGCTAGGCGGCGGCACAGCCGTCGGAGGGGCCGTCTCCGGCGATCCCGAAAGTTTTGTTTTTCATGGAAAAATTGGGAAATCTTCCTTCCCGATCGGGCTCAATTGAGCCCGATTTTCATCCCTAATTAGCCCTACGATCTACCCACAGAGAGAGGAGGAGGGGAGGACCTTTGTGATGGTCTGGAGTCGAGCCGATCGTCGGGTTTCCATTAGCGGTGGTGATGTCACTGGAATTCTACAACAGTACAGTGGAAAAGCTCGAAGCTACCGAGGGAAGGGTGGAAACGAATCCTTGGTGCCCAGTGATGCTTTTAAAACACCCAAACGGGGTAGGGGAAGAGTGTGGGTTGAATGGCCATTAATGACCATTAAAGGCCATTCTCGGCCATGGTGGTTGGGGGTGAAATTGGGTTGGAGTTGCCAGAAAATGGCTTGAAACTCCTCCTCTTCCCCAGAGGAGTTGAATCCAGCCATTAAAGGTGTCCCTTGGCCTCCCTAAGCCATAAATGGCATCTTCCTCCCTCTTTCTCTCTCCTCCATTAAGGGTGAGGTGGAGCTCTCTCTCTCCTAGTCATCAAGGCTGACTTGGTCATCCCTTTAGGCTATTTGTAGCCCACTAAATCATATCATCACATAATTAAGAGGTGGTTAGCCCAAATGAAAAAGGGCTTGAGCTTGGGTTAGCCCATTTTGGCTAAGTTTGACCTAAACTAAACTAGAGTTGACCTTGGTCATTTTGACCTTTTGAGTTGACCTCGATGGGTCCTTGGTGACCCATTGGCCTCCCCTAGGGTCTAGGTAGGGTTGACTTGGCACTTTGGGGGTCACTTGACCCTTAGGCAGGGTACTTTGACCAAGTTAGGGCTAGAGTTGACTTTGGTCAACATGACCATTTGGGTTGACCCCAAGGGGTCCTTGGTTACCCCTTGGCTTCCCCTATGGTCTATGAAGGGTTGTGTAGGGTTAACTTTGCACGCTAAATGTCACTTGCCCCTTAGTTAGGGCACTTTGACCACTTTAAGGCTAGGGTTCACCCTAGTTAACTAAGGCTCTAGGGTTGACCTCAATGGATCTTTGGTGACCCATTGACACAACTTTAGACCTAGGAAGATCTTGGTAGGGTTGGTTGGGCTCATTAGTGGCACATTGCCCTCATTAGGGCACCTTGCCCAATTTTGGGCAAGGATTATCTTAGGTCAACTTGGCCACCCAGAGTTGACTCCAATGGACCCTTAAGGTCTTTCAATAGGTTGGTGAGGTTATGGTAAGGTCTTGGAGTCATGGTGAAGCCCCTTGATCATCCCAACCTAGTATTTAGAAATATACTATTTGCAGACCATAGTGACCCCACCTACATTCCTAGGTCCACTTGGTTTTCTTGGGCTTCCTAGGGTTTTTTCATGACCTAGTCAAAACAAAACCACTCCTAGGGGGTGTAGTTTTCTGAGGTATGTTACATCCCTTGACTATACATCAACCTCTTCCAATTTCATTTAAGGATCAAGCATCCACCAACCATTACGCTTCCATCACGGTAGTCACATCACCATAAGATAGTTCACCCCTTTCATTAATATAAACACATGATTTACTCGTTCAATTACCAAGCGTCATATCTTCTTCCAAACTCATTCCATTTCACAAACTATGATCTTGCCCAATTATGTTTTCCAACCATTTGTTTATCACATTCACATAGGGCCAAATTCACTAAAACCACAACATCTATTCTTACAATCTTTTTACTCAAACCATGTCCAATGTTATACTAACCCGAGAGTATTAAGTACAAGGACTTGACTATATAACCACTTCGATCGGACATTCCAAAGCATACAGAACTCGTATGAAGGCGTGTAACAATCCGTTGGAAAGGTATTTCCAGGAGCTATGACTCTCGTGTTTAGCCAAAAGTTCATATCTGGTCGTATCACGCCCGAAAATAGTCTCAAAGTTTGCTGCGCTCGGAAGACAGTTTTCTTCACGTTTAGCTTATCAGCCAGCAAGTTCGATCAGACTTTCCCGTGGCTACAGACCTCGCATGATGGCGTATAATCACTCGTTGGAAAGGTATTTCCAAGGGATATGACTTTCTTGTTCAGTTGAATGCCCAGATCTGGCTGTATCATATCCGAAAACGGTCACGAAGATCGTTGTGCGTAGAAAACAGATTTCTGCATGCATCTTAAGGCGGAATGAACAGCATCGGTTCTCCTTACTCCTATAACCAATATTCCCAAATCACATTCAGAATTTCTTCTCCCTTATTCACCCTCATAAGGCCAGTTCTCTTCACAAAACTTGCCCCCATCTTCACATAGAAGGAAGGAGAGGTTGAAGATGTCTAATTCCCAGGACACAAGTCCTAGCTTGGCCTCTTCCTAGGAACCTTCTTCTAACATATCAAGACTCTCTTGAGTCGATATCTCTCCTAGGAATAACTAGAGATCTTGCACCAGGGAGATGGTAGGAAGCTCACCTCATTTTTGGTGGTTCGGGCCATAGATCTTGTCACTCTCCTTAGAGGCACCTTTATGTTAGTGTTGTTGGGGAAGAGAAGATTTTCCTCCAGCAAATCATACCCGGTGGCTCTTTCTCCTCCGGTGGTTTTGGAAAAGGTCACGGCAAGGGTTTGGCAAAGACAACTGCTCGGCAAAATTGGTACAGAGACGGCTAGGGTTTTCGGTTTACTCTACTTTTATAATAAGAATTAGAGTTGAAACCGTCCACCATGTGTTGTCCTATTATTGGACCGCTTATATTGCTTAAATATATCGTTTTGAAAGGGTGCGACCCATTTAAGTCGGTTTGGCGCAATTCTCGAAGGTCCGGTTCAGACCTTGTACCGCAATCAAGAAAACAGTTACCGAAAATCTTCTAATTCCAAATTCGTCGAGTAAGCAGCTCTTACTCGACGAATAGACGAGTATTTTACCCTTACTCGATGAATCGTCGCGATTCATTGAGTCCACTCAAATCCATATATAAGTACAGAAATTTCAAAGGCAAATTTGTCGAGTATACCTTCCTTACTCGACAAGCCATCGAGTGGCGTCGAGTGCACTCAACGCACTCGACGCCATAACTTCCCGAATAATCCTGAGTAAAAGCGTTGAGTGGTATCAAGTGCACTCAACACACTCGACGCATTTCAGCTAAAGGCGTCGAGTGCACTCAACGCACTCGACGCCAGCAGTTTCAAGAGATATTCTAAGGTAAATAGCGTCGAATGGCGTTGAGTGCACTCAACGCCGCGTTGAGTGCACTCAATGCACTCAACGCCCCGTTTCCAGAAAATCCTCTAAGTCTACATTCGTCGAGCGGTGTAGAGTCCACTCGACGCCTAAGCCTAATTCTTTGAATTGCGTCGAGTGCACTCAACACACTTGATTCCATGGGTACAGGAAATATTCTAAGTCCAGTTCGTCTTATATATTCGACGAATCCGTCGGTTATTCGAGACAATATTCGACGAATAGTATTGGTCTCAACTCACAAGCCATACTCGACGAATTCATCGGATATTTGCAACGATATCCGACGAATTTTACTTGTCGAGTCTAGCGCACTCCGAGCCCGAGTCAACTCTCTTGACTCAAAAACATGTGTGAGGGGTCTAGCGCGAAACCAGATGTTACAAATCCTATAAATAAAATAAAAGATTTCGTCCCCGAAATCTGGCTAAGGCTGCGAGGGAAAAATACAATAAAATATAATATGCTTTTAAATTTACCTTGGATAAATAACTCCGGGTAGCGCTTTTGCATCAAATCCAACGGTTCCCAAGTTTATTTTTCTTTCCCGTGGTTAGACCATTGGACCTTTACCAATAGTACACTTTTGCGTCGCAAGCTCCTCATCTCGGTGTCCACTATCCGCACGGGCTCTAGTTGGACAGATCTATCGGTTATTATCGCTCCATCTGGAGTGAGGACATATTGGTCAGGTCGTAGCAATGCCTTCCAGAGCGACGACACGTGGAAGACGTCGGGCAAATTTTCCAGTTCTGTTGGTAGTTCCAGCCGATAGGCCACAGGGCCAATTCTTTCCAAAATAACATAATGTCTCATATACCTTGGGTTGAGCTTCTTCATACCACGCACCCTCAACACTCCATGCATTGGCCTGATCTTCAAGAATTCCTTGTCACCCACCTGAAATTCTACCATCGATTGCTTTGCATTATAATATTTAGCCTACCGACTTTGAGCTTCAAGCATGCGGTCCCGTATTAGTCTAACAACAGCATCAGTATCGTCAATGTATTATATTCCCAAAACCTTCGGGTCTTCATCTTACACCCACGACAAGGGAGTTCTACACCTTCTTTCATAAAGGGCTTCATGGGGTGTCATCCTGATACTGGCCTGATGACTGTTGTTGTATGAGAATTCTACTGTGGGTAAGAGCTTTTCCCACAGCTCTCCTCTATCCAGTACATACAATCTTAATAGATCTTCCAAGGTTCTGATGGTCCTCTCAGACTGACCATCCGTCGAAGGATGAAAGGTCGTACAAGAGGTAAGACGTGAATCCAAATATGTCTGTACTGCCTTCCATTCCTTGGAAGTTAAACGACCATCCCGTTCAGAAATAATTGTCTTTGGCATGCCATGGTACCGTACAAACTGTTGCACAAAGAGGCGCACTGAAACATCCACATGTGCCTCCTTCATTGGAATAAACCTGGCTACCTTCGTCAGGCAATCCACGATTACCCAAACTGAATCATTCCCAGAGCGTGAGCGAGGCAAACCGTGAACGAAGTCCATGGAGATATCCTCGAGCTTCCACTCAGGGATGGGCAATTACTGTAATAATCCTCCGGGGCTCTTGCATTCTGTCTTCTCCCTTTGACAGGCCTCATAGTGCGTAACAAAATATCTGACGTCTCTCTTCATCCCATGCCAACACATGGTCTTACGCAAATCAGCGTACATTTTGGTGATCCCAGGATGCACTGAATACTTAGAGTAATGTGCCTCTCTTAAGATATCTTCCCAAATTTTGCCGCCTTCGGGAATATAGAGCCGGCCACAGAGATGAATGAGTTCATCCTTTAAGGAATATTCGTCAGTAGACCCATCTTCAATCGATTTAAACACTAGGGCCAGAGCGGCATCCTTCCCTTGCTCTGCCCTGATTCAGTCCCGAATATCACAAATTATGCTCATTACGATTAGGTACTCTGTATATTCTTCAGAATGATCTTTATACACCAGGGCGATCTCCATCTCTTCAAGCATCCGAGCTAATCTCATACTGATCAATCGAGACTCAGGGTTCTATTCTGGTACTTTTCTGCTCAAGGCATCAGCCACGGAGTTTTCTTTTATGGGGTGGTAATTCAAGGTAAATTCATAATCACATAAAAATTCTAACCACCGCCGATGTCTCAGTCTCAGCTCCTTTTGAGTATGAACATACTTTAAATTCTTATGATCTGAAAATATCTCACAGTGGACACCATATAGATAGTGTCTCCAAATCTTCAAGGCGAACACCACTGCCCTCAACTCTAGATCATGAACTAGGTAATTAGCTTCATGTTTCTTCAGTTTTATTGAAGCATAAGCGATCACGTGCCTGTGCTACATCAGTACTGCTCCCCTCCCTTGGTATAATGCATCAGTGTAGACTTGGAATCCTTCCTTACCAGATGGAAGGGCCAGGACGGGTGCAGAGGTAAGTTTATCCTTCAGTTCTTGGAATGCGGCTTCGCACTGGGGTGTCCACTCGTACGGCACACCTTTATTTGTCAAGGCAGTGAGAGGGAGGGCTATCTTCGAGAATCCTTTAACGAACTTTCAATAATACCTAGCAAGTACAAGGAAACTCTGTACATTGGCTGCCGACTTTAGAGGCGACCATTCCATCACAGCACGCACCTTGGCTGGATCCACAGCTAACCCAGCACCACTGATCACGTGGCCTAAAAAGGAAACTTATCAGAGCCAAAATTCACACTTACTGAACTTGGCAAAAAAAGGTATGCTCCTTTAACTTCTTCAGCACCAAGGTCAAGTGCTCAACAAGTTCCTCCTCCATCTTTGAATAGAACAAAATGTCATCGATGAAGACGATGACGAATATGTCTAGGTATGGCTCAAACACATTGTTCATCAAACTCATGAAAGTTGAAGGGCATTTGTGAGCCCAAACGACATCACGGTGAACTCGTATAAGCCATACCTTGAGTTAAAAGCTATTTTATGGATTTCCTCCTCTTGTATCCTCAATTGGTAATACCCCGAGCGCAGATCCAACTTGGAAAAACAATGTGCTCCTACTAGGTGATCGAACAACTCATCGATCTGGGCTAAGGGATATGTGTTCTGCACGTTAAATGGTTGAGTTCTTAATAATCTATACATAACTGTAACGTTCCATCCTTCTTCTTAACGAATAGCACAGGGGCTCCCCAAGGTGATGAACTGGGGCGAATGAACCCTGATTCTACTAATTCTTGCAGCTGAACTCTAAACTCTGCGAGTTCCTTTGGGGCCATTCTGTAAGGGGTCTGAGGGATGGGTTTGTCACCCGGTATTAACTTAATTTGAAAGTTCACCTCTCTATGTGGGGGTAACCCTGACAACTTCTCAAGAAATACCTCAGGGAAGTCCCATAACACTCGCACATCTTTCATATCCTTTGTCATCACTTTTAGTTTGAAGTATATCATATATACTTCATCTCCTTTCATATGGGCTTTTAAGTTCTGAATTGAAGATAATAACATATGAGGTGCAAGTCTAATACCTTGTGTAACATCCCAATTCGCGCTAGGCCCCTCGCACGAGTTTTGAGTCAAGAGACTTGACTCGGGCTCGGGACGCACTGGCAAAAGGTGTCAAGTGCGTTGAATGGAGTGTAGGGTTGAGTGATATCCAACGGATCGAAAGGAAATGGCCTAAGGGAAAATCGACGAGAAAGGGAGTTGATACTCGTCGATCGACGGGTATCGGGAATGATACTCGCCGATTCGACTGGTATCAATGGTCGATACCCGCCGGATTCAGAACTGCTGATTGAGAATTAGGCTAAGGGAAATTCGTCGAGTATTATTGTTGATACCCGACGAATTCGTCGAGAATGCCCGGTGATACCAACCGATCGTCGAGTATCGCTGACTAATACTCAACGCACTCAACGCCGGGAATTTCCGATAAGTGGGCTAAATGAAATTCGTCGGGTATCATTGTTGATACCCGACGAATTCGTCGAGAATGCCCGGTGATACCCACCGATCGTCGAGTATCGCTGACTAATATTCAACGCACTCAACGCCAGGAATTTCCGATAAGTTGGCTAAGTGAAATTCGTCGGGTATCATTGTTGATACCCGACGAATTCGTCGAGAATGCCCGACGATTCTCGCTGATCGTCGAGAATGACGGTTGATTCCCGTCGAATTTGACTTGTGCGTTTTCTTCGCCCAGGCAGATTCGTCAGGCTTGTACAGGCGGACCAAACCGGACTTCGGGATTCGTGCTGATGATGATTACTTGGACCGGGTCACTTCAATATGACTCATTAGGGGCGGTCCAATGGGGCGTTGACACGTGGCGGAAGGATTTAACCTAATACATCGGTTTATAAGAGGAGATAAAGCCAAACCCTAGCCATCCTTGCCGATCGTTCTTGCCATCATCGTGGACCTCGCAAATCCGACAGAGCCGCGGGAAGCAGTCGGAGCTCCTGGAGGCGGCCTTCTCTCTCTTTCTCTCTCCTTCCTTTGCCGTGAAGAACAACTGCACCAAGCAAGAGATGCCGCAAAGAAGGATGACTAGATCCATGGCCGGAAATAATTGTACTGCTGGAATCGAGGTGAGCTTCCTCCCCTCTCCCTTGGTGCTAGATCTGTAGTTAATATTCTAGGAGAGATATCGACTCCTTAGAGTCTTGATGGTGAGGAGGAGATTTCTTAGGGAAAAGCCATGCATAGGTCGTTTTCTAGGCTTAGTCCCCTCCAACCTCTTCATTCTTCAAAGTGAAGATGAGAGAGGGATTCGTGGAGAAATATGGCTTCGTGAGGGTGAATAAGGGTGGACGATTTCTTGGAGGAGTTTTTTGGAGATTGGTGCAAGGAGGAAGATGAACGGATGTCGTTCATCCCACCTAAAGATGGGTACAGAAATCTGATTTCTGTACGCAGCGATCTTCGTGGCCAATTTCGGGGGTGTTCTGGCCAGATCTGGGATTTCGACTCAATATGAAAGTCGTAGCCCCTGAAATTATATTTCCAACGAGTGGTTGCACATTTCCAGGCGATACCTGTAGCCACGGGAAAGTCAGATCGAATCTGCTGCGATTGGAGGAAATTCCATCCAGGAAATCTGTATCCTGTACGCAGTAGGCTTCGAATGAATTTCTGGTGTGATGCGATCAAATCTAGGCTTTCGACTAAACACGAACGTTGTAGCCCTTGAAATTATCTTTCTAATGAGTAGTTACATGCACTCGTAGGATTTCTGTAGCCTCGGGAATCCTTGGTCGAAGTTGCTGCCCGGATTAAGGTTGCACCTAAATTCTGGGCTGTGTAATGTGGAGTGCAATTTGGTGGAATTTAATGTTGTGATCCAACTCGAAACTTGGGTGAACTCTTTTGACACAATCATCCTAGTTATATGGTAAGTTGAGGTTATAAATCTGAATTCATATAACAAGTTGTGGATGTTGGTACCCTAGTTTGATTTGAGTTTAGTCTTGTCTTTTTAGTCCCTTGACCCAAGAAATATCCTTGGTCATTGGTTAGTGGTCTAGCTGTAGAGTCCCCGCTTTTCCAGATGAAGAATTTGGTTAAGTAGGTTTTTCGTTCGACCATAGTCGAACGCTGCTCGACTTTCGTCTATCGGCTGATCGACTATCGTCTATCAGTTGTTCGACGCTCTGTCTGCGTTGATAGCTCGACTATCTGTTGATAGGTCGACTATCTGCTTGCTTTGGTAGTTCGACTATCTGTTGATAGGTCGACTATCTGTTCCGCTTTGATAGGTCGACTATCTGTTGATAGGTCGACTATCTGTCGTCTTTAATATTTCGACTATCTGTCCTGATAGTTCAACTATCTGATAGTTCGACTATCTGTTGATAGATCGACTATTTGCTCTGTTTTTGATAGGTCGACTATCTGTTGATAGGTCGACTATCTGGTTTCTGTGATAGGTCGACTATCTGTTCTGCTGGATAGGTCGACTATCTGTTTGTGTTTGATAGTTCGACTATCTGTCCGGATAGATCGACTTTCTGATAGTTCGACTATCTGCTCTGATAGGTCGACTATCTGCCGAGGTAGTTCGACTATCTTCTTTGATAGGTCGACTATCTGGATCGTTCGAATATCTGCCCGATAGGTCGACGATCTCCGTGCGTCGGTCGACGATCTCCGAGGGTCGTTCGACGTTTTCTGTCTGCCTTTTTATTTTGTATTTATTTATTTTATTTAATAAAATAATACATTATCTGGCATGTTTTTTCAGTTGTTTTATGGTAATATTTCCAGGCAATATATGCTCCATCTCTTTTGCCTGAGTAAAATCTTTTCAGATAAAGTTGTTTGTCTTATTAGCTGTCATTGTATTTTACTTTATCTGATGTCAGTCCTTTATAGCCGTTAGACTGAAAAGTCTTCCTCTTGCTATAAAGAGTTTATTTCTGATGTGATTTTATTTAGTACTTTATTATCAGATTGCTTCCTGCAGCTTCTTCGAAAGAGGTTTATTCCTTTTATAGAATGTTTTTGCTGCAGAGTTTGTTCATCCTTGTGATATTTGCAGCCCAGGTTTCAAGTTTCAGAAGAAGACAAACAGTTCAAATTAAAGAGAGCCGTTGCTTGTTGCTGTTATAAAAGGAATCCTTTGGTGAAGGATTTCAGCTAGCTAACGAGTTATTCATTTAAGCATTCAAGCCTTCATCAAGCTCAAGTTCTTTGCTCTCAGCAATATTGATTCAACTGAGAAGTGTTAAGCTCTTCTGATCTTCTTCAACCTGAGTTCTCCTACTTCCAGGAAGATTCAAACTCAGAGTTCTTTTGACGACGAAGAAGAAGAAGACAGCTGCTTGAAGATTTCTATTTTATTATTTATTATCTTCTTATAGTTTTTCCTTCAGATTTTTCTGAAGAGTTTTCTACACTAAAGCAAGACTTCACCTGGACATTCTTTGAGCCAGGGGGAGCCTTGATTCCTTTGAGCTTTCTAGCTCAGTGCAAGTCTTTGTGCTTCTCTAATCTTTGTAAAATAGAGAAGACATCTTAACCTTCTTTCCCCCTCCTGTACAGGGTTATTACTCCCTTCAAAAGTATCCCTTGGTGGCAGGGCACCTGATCAAAAACCTGTGTTCGGTTTTTAGACACCTGATCAAAAGTCTAAAGTGTTTCTAGATCTACCTGAAGCAGATCTTGTGGTGGCAGGGCACCTGATCAAAAACCTGTAGTGGATTCCTACCGTTTGGGTAGAAGAGTGGACGTACCCAAGTTGTTTGGGGAACCACTATAAACTCCTTATGTCGTCTGGATTGCCTTATTTAATTCCTGCATTGTGGCTGTGAATAGATATAACTAGGTTGCTAGTTGCTGATTAGGTTTTCCAAGCCTTAACTGTAATTACAGTTGGCTTGAGTTTGTGCACAACACTTGTGTTAGGCTATAGGGTTAATTCTATATCTATAATCTTTTCATTCCGCATTTCACTCCAAGGGAGTTGGGTAGACCATTAAGTTTTGTCTAGTGCAAAATTTGATAACTCTATTCACCCCCCCCCCCTCTAGAGTGGTAGTATCTATCCCTTCACTTTCAATTGGTATCAGAGGGAGGTTGACTGACTGTATAGGCTAACACCTAAGTCACAAGATCCTGATAGATACCAAAAGTTTATAGATAATCACTATCACTATCATGGCCCAGTCCAAGGATTATTCTAGCACCAGACCTCCAGCATGCAACTTGGCTAAGTTTGGCATCTGGAAGGCAAGGATAAAATTATATATGAATTTTATTGATGAAAGCATTTTTGCTTCTATTTTGTCAGGACCCCCTAGAGCACCTGCTGCTGCTACTGCCTCTTCATCTGATTTGAGTGCAGTACCTCCTCCAGATTATAATGACGAGTACAAGAAGGCGAAAATAGCAGATGCCAAGGCGATGAACATTCTGGCTCAGACAATGTCTGATGAAGTATTCCAGAAGGTTGCTGACTGCTCCTCAGCAAAAGCCATGTGGGATACACTGAACCAGATTGTAGCTGGCTCAGCTGATGAAAGGAAGGACAGAAGGTCCAACCTTATCTCACAGTATGAGAACTTCAAGAAAACTGATGCTGAATCAGTTGAAGCCATGTACACCAGGCTCAGCTCAATCATCAATGAGCTGAGGACCCTTGACAAGGACATATCATTGACAGAGGTCAATGATAAGATTCTTATGTGCTTCCCTAGCACATGGGATCTGAGGATCTGGCCCATCAAGGAAGCCAGAAGTACAAATGAGATCTCAACTGAAGCCCTTCTCGGCAAGCTCAAGTCTTTTGAGCAAGTGCTGAAGACAAGGGAAGCAGAAGCAGAAGCAAAGACCCCTACTCCAACAAGAAAAGAGCAATCTCTAGCTCTTAAGGCTGCTGATGCTTCTGAAAGCAGCCAATCAAATGAGGAACTAATGGCATTGATTGCCAAGAGGTTTCTCAAGATGGGGAGAAAGGAATTCAGGAAGAAGTCTTCTCGCTATGAAGACAAACCAAGGTATGACCGTTCACCTGCTAAAGAAATTATTTGTTATGGTTGCAGGAAACCTGGACACATTTTACATGAGTGTCCAGAGGAGAAAAACAAAGAAAAGAGGAAAGAAAAGGAACAGCACAGGAAGCACTCCAAGCCATCCTCCTACAAGAACAAAAAGAAGGAGAGAGGTTTCATTGCTGAAACCTGGAGTGATTCTGATGAAGAATCCTCCTCCTCAAGCTCCAGTGAGGATGAGGAAGAGAAGAAGGCAAAAGAAGTTTGTCTAATGGAAATATATGCCTGCAGCAATCACTCAGCTGCAGAGAGTTCAGACTCAGAAGAAGAAATGCCAACAGAAGATGAGGTACTATCTTCTTATGACTTCACTTCTGAAGAATTTAAATTAGATTTTAAATCCTTATGCTTAGACTTTGTTGGGTACATTGGAAAATGTGTACCTGATTTGAAGAAGCCCAACTTAGCTCAATGATATACATCAAGGTGTATTTGATGTTGTTTTAAGTTGACATGTGCAGGTGGAGAATTGATAAAGTATGCAGAAAAATTCTAAGTCCAAGTGTCGACACAAAGGAAGCAGTGTCGACACACAGAAGAAAATAGTCGACACAACACTGGGAAGCAGTGTCGACACATAGCAGTTAGTCTACAACTACACTGGGAAAAAGTGTCGACACAGAAGAAGTAAGTCGACACAACACTGGGAATTTGTGTCGACACAGAAAAAGAGTCGACACAACACTGGGAAATTGTGTCGACACAGAAGAAAAGAGTCGACACAATACTGGGAAATTGTGTCGACACAGAAGAAAAGCGTCGACCTCAAACATTGGGAGAATGTGTCGACACAGAAGAATATAGTCGATCTCAAGATTGTCGACATCATCTGAATGTGGCGACACAGAAGAAAATAGTCGACCTCAAGTTAGTCGACACCAGCAGAATGTGTCGACACATTGTGATTAAGTCGACACATAATAGCAGAGTTAAAAAATGAATGTGTCGACACCTGAAGGCTAAGTCGACACTTACTAAAGTTATGATTCTACAACAATTGTGTCGACACACAGGACTTGTGTCGACACACTGAAGAGTCAAGATCAAGTTATTTGCAGAAGAAGCTGTGTCGACTCAAAGGCAACTTAGTCGACATCACTGAAGACTGTGTCGACACCAAAGTCAATTATGTCGACACAAATAGACAGATTGTCTCGACACTTTCTGACAGACTGTTTCAACAACTTGTGATTCAAGACTAAGGCACAGGACTTGTTTGAAGACTTGACAGCTGTGGGTTATCACCGGTTAACTGAAGTTGTCAGACTTGTCAGAAAACGGTTAGAAACCGGATCAGCCGGTTACCATGAAGAATGTCTATAAATAGACAGATTCAGAAGGAGAAAAAAAAAACACACAAGATATAGAACTGACCTTTTGAAATACATTGGATCAGAAAGTGGAGAAGGATTACAATTCTACTCAATTTCAAGAAAGTGCTAGGCACTTAAGAAGATCTTCTCCGGGAGATCTAAGAAGACTATCTAAGGATAGATCTAAGAAGAGTTCTAATCAGAATTCAGAAGAATCATTCAAAGTTCTGGATAGAGAGAGATCAAGTCAGAATTTGAAGAAGAAGAAAGAATCCACCAGTGGATTCTCAAGAAGCTGTTTGGAATCAACTCAGCTAAGTACATTTTCAAGAAGCTTTGAAGAAGGCTAAGAAACAGTTGATTGCATCAGCTGATCAAGAATTGTCATTGCCTTTTCTCTCTCAACTTTGGCAAGACAATTAAAACAATCTTTTCTATATTTCTGTAGGATCTGTTTATACAGATCTGAGTTGTAAGCCTATGTTATAAAGGCTGAGTGTAAGAGTGTTGAACTCTGAGTGGTAGGGCTGTTTGCCTGAGTGTAGGAGAAGGATATTCTCTGAGTTGTAGGCCTTGGGGCAAGGCTGAGGTAGGGCAGTTGTGCCTGAGTTGTAGGAACCAGTTGGGTTCTGAGTTGTAAGATCTATTGATCTGAGATAAGTGGAAGTTTGGCCGAATCTAGCATACTGCTAGATAGGTGAAGGGGGAAAGTGGATGTACCCAGACCTTGGGGAACCACTATAAAACATAGTGCAATCTGTGATGTTTTGTTTTCTGTGATTGCTGTGTTTATTATATTAGTTATTAAATTGAATTCTGCCTAGAAGTTTTAGAAAGAGAAGCAGAACCTATTCACCCCCCCCCCCCTCTAGGTGTTTAGGCTGCCTTGAAAGTTAAACTATCAAGTGGTATCAGAGGGAGGTTCCTCAAAAAGGACTTAACAGTCTGAGGTAGATCTGATAGGCAGATTCAAGAATCAAGAAGATGGGTTCTGGAGAGAATCATAAGGAGCTAGGGTCAATGAAATTACCCATATGCAAGAAGGAAATCTTTGGGATCTGGAAAGAAAGAGTCAGATTGTTTATGGAAGCATCTGACCCAAGGATTTACATCACAGTACAGGAAGGCCCCTTCATACCAATGAAGATATCTGTTCTTGATGCAAATATCCAAACACCAAAGACTTATTCTGAAATGACCAAGGATGAAATCATCTTGGCAACCATGGACAAAAGGGCACAGAACATCATTGTCAGTGCCATAGATGATTCAACATTTCAGAATCTGATTCACTGCAAGACCTCCAAGGAGATGTGGGACACATTGATTGTCTACATGGAGGGATCTGAAGAAGTAAGGCTGGACAGAAAATCTATGCTAAATCAGGAGTATGAAAGTTTTAGACAAGGAAAATCTGATAGCATAACTGAGTGCTATAAGAAATTCTATAGAATTGTGAATGAGCTAATATCCTATGGAAGAGTCTTCAGTACCTATGAACTGAATGACAAATTCTTAAGATCCTTATCAAAGGATTGGGATACAAAGATCTGTGCCATAAGAGAAGTGGCAAAATTGGCAGAGATATCTCCTCCAACTCTGTTTGGAAAGTTGCTATCCTATGAAATGCAACTTATGGTAAGGAAGGAGGAGGAAAGAAACTCAAGAGGAGAGCATAGAGAAAAGACTGTGGCATTTAATGCTGAAGCCACTAGAAAGAATAGGAGGAAATCACCATCTCCTCCTAAGGAAGTTGAAGAAGGTAGTTCTGAAAATTCAGATAAGGGTTCAGTCAGCTGTGATTCAGATGCAGACTTTGCTGCATTCACTAGGCAATTTCAAAGGTTCTTGAAAAAGAAGCAATGGAAGTCTAGGCCTTCCTCATCACAGCAAGTAGATGACTATTATCAGAAGAGAAGGTCATCAAGGAAAGAGAAAAGCAGGTCAAAGCCCAGCAAAGCCACTACTTCAAAGATTGTCTGCTATTGTTGCAATAGGCCTGGACATGTAGTGGCTGATTGTCCTGACAAAAGGAAGGAATCTTCAGAAAAGAAGAAGACTTATCAGAAAGGCAAGAAGGAGAAATCCTTTGTAGCAAAGAAAGATAAAAGTCTGTCAGACCAGTCAACTTCAGAATCAGGATCTGAAGCTGAAGCATATATTGGATTATATGCTGCATCTGAGGAAGAGGAGTTTATGCAGTTGCTAGACTCCATCAATGAACATCAATGCATGGGTTTGATGACTAGATCAGAAGAGGACCTATGCCAGAATCAGTCTGGTTCTAATGAGGTAAACTGTCCTTCTTGTACATCTGTTTGTAATACAAGTGAAGAATCAGCTACATCTGCATCAAGTGATGAAGATGCATCTGGATCTGAAGGAGATGTCTATCAATTGATAGACAAGTATGGGGACCTGTTGCAGGCCCTTAAGAAAAGCAAGAACCTGGTTAAATCACAGGCTCAGGAAATTGCTGATCTAAGGGTTGCAACAACTGAGTTAGAAAAAGTCCTTGATCAAAAGTTAGCTGAAATTGCCAAGCTGAAGAATATAACTATTATTCAGATGGGCACAATTAATTATACTAATGATCAAGTAAAGAGTCTGGAGGACAGACTTAGAATTGAAAGGGATTTAGTGGCTAGTTACTCTAAGCCAAAATCTGTCTTACCCTTGATAGATGAATTTGTCACTCAGAAGGGTAAGGCTGGATTAGGATTTAAGGGTAACTCCAGGGCTGGCAGATTCAAGAGGAAAGGCAAAGCCCCTATTCAGCCACTAAACCTTTCAGTCCCCATAAGGTTTGGTAAGGAGAAAGTGCCTTCTAACATATATGATCATGAAGACATTCAGGATCATATTAAGACAAATGTTCTGAAGAACAAGGGTGTTAAGGCAAGCAGGCCTACCTATGGTCATAAACCCTATGGTTTTAAGAAATCAGTAGGTGAAGTTGCAACAGCACCAGCAATGAACAGAAATGCTTCTGACAAGGATGTATCTAGATCTAGATACAATAAGTTTGAATGTTGGTGCTGTGGCAAGAGGGGTCATTTTGCATTGGACTGCTGGTATAACACAAGTGTTATAAAGAATAAGAGTCTACCTGTTAGAAGAGGTTATGATAACTTTATTAAGGCTAACCTGAACCAAGGACCCAAGACTTACTTGGGTTCTAAGGGTAAGTAATTCTGTATTGCAGGTGAATCCAAGTTACCATGCCCCTATATGGTACTTGGATAGTGGTTGTTCCAGGCACATGACTGGAACAAAGGGGCTGCTGAAGGAGTATTCATCTGTCAAAGATGGACATAAAGTGATCTTTGGTGGATCTGAAAAAGGAGTCATCAAAGGATTTGGTAACATCTCTTCAAACCTAATTACTATCACCCAAGTGGCCTATGTAAAAGGTTTGAAACATAATCTAATAAGCATAAGCCAGCTGAGTGATCTAGGATATGACATTTCATTTGGTAAGGATGGATGTCATATCAAAAGGTCAAGTGATCAAGAGATCATATTGACTGGGTATAGGAAGAGAAATGTGTATTGCCTTAATTTTGAATGTGAGAATAAGGCATCCCCCATTTGTCTTGTAGCTGATGACAATGCTTCTCATTGTGTTAAGTGGCACAAGAGATTGGCTCATCTAAACTACAAGACAATTGGCCAACTCTTTAGTAAAGAACTAGTGAGGAATGGGCCTCAAGTTAAGTGTATAAAGGAAGGGGTATGCTCAGCTTGTCAAAAGGGCAAGCAGACAAAAACCTCATTTCAAAGCCTTGAAAACAAGGATTCTGTGAGGTGCTTATACCTCTTGCATATGGATCTTTTTGGTCCTATGCCAGTTCACAGTCTAGGTAGGAAGGTCTACACTCTAGTGGTTGTAGATGACTATTCTAGATTTACATGGGTGTTCTTTCTGAGACAAAAATCTGAAACCCCAAGTGTATTATTTAATTTTGTAAAGCAAATTCAGAATGAACTGAATAGTACAGTGGTCAAAATTAGAAGTGACCATGGTACTGAGTTTCAATCTGAAAGCATAACAAACTTGTGTATAGACTTTGGGATTTTCCAAGAGTTCTCCTCACCTAGAACACCTCAGCAAAATGGTATTGCTGAAAGAAAGAATAGAACATTAATTGAAGCTGGTAGAACTCTATTGAGTGACACCTCTCTCCCAGAATATTTTTGGGCTGAGGCAGTTAACACTGCTTGTCATGTCATCAATAGGGCTTCTATCACCAAAGGCCACAGAAAGACTCCCTATGAGATTGTGAAAGGCAGAAAACCAAACCTATCCTATTTTAGGATCTTTGGTTGCAAATGCTATATACTTAACAATGGCAAGTCATATTTGACTAAGTTTGCTGCCAAATCCCAGGATGGGATATTTGTTGGGTACAGCACAAATAGTAAGGCCTATAGAGTCTTCAACTTAACTACTCAAGTTGTTGAAGAATCTGTGCATGTTGTATTTGATGAAACAAGATTAATCAATTGTGAGTTGTCTTGTAGATCAAATGACTCAACAGGTATAAGCAAGAAGATGGACAAGCTCTCCATTGCTGAAGCTTCAAAGGAAGAGGGAGCATTGGAAAATGAAGGCTGCTGTCCAGGGGGAGTACAAGAGATAATGGAAGCTGATGAAAACCAAGAGGAACAGCAGAATGAAGAAGCTGGAGATGCACAACCTGAAGGGAATCTACCTCCAGCTATAAGATATCTAAGAGATCATCCTACTGATCAGATAATTGGTGATCCAAGACAAGGAGTGCAAACTAGAAGCAGAAATCAAAGCACAGTTTTGCATTCTAGTTTCTTGTCCCAAATGGAACCTAAGAAGTTTGAAGAAGCTATCCAAGACCAGCACTGGATTGATGCTATGCAAGAGGAGCTGAATCAATTTAGAAGGTGCAAAGTCTGGGAGCTTGTTCCTAAACCAAGAGGCCACAACATAATTGGAACTAAGTGGATCTATAGGAACAAGCTAGATGAAAGTGGAATAATAGTAAAGAATAAAGCAAGATTGGTTGCAAAAGGATACAGGCAGGAAGAAGGGATTGACTTTGATCAAACCTTTGCTCCAGTAGCAAGGCTGGAGGCAATCAGAATGTTCCTTGCCTATGCAGCCTACCAAGACTTCAAAGTATACCAGATGGATGTGAAGTCAGCATTTCTGAATGGTGATCTTAAAGAAGAAGTATATGTAGAGCAGCCATCAGGTTTTGTAGATCCTCTTAAACCTGATTCTGTGTATAAGCTTAGGAAAGCTTTGTATGGGTTAAAACAAGCTCCAAGGGCTTGGTATGAAACCCTGTCTACCTTCCTCATTGAGAATAAATTCTCAAGAGGAAAGATAGACAAAACTCTATTCCTTAGGGAATCCAAAGGAAAGATCATCTTAGTCCAGATCTATGTTGATGACATAATCTTTGGATCTACTGAAAACAACCTTTGTAAAAAGTTTGCCAAACTTATGCAAGGGAAGTTTGAGATGAGCAGTATGGGAGAACTTAAGTTCTTCTTGGGACTCCAAGTAAGACAGACTGATGATGGATTGTCCATATCCCAGTCTAAGTTCACCAAGGAATTAATTAAGAAATATGGTATGGAGTCATCCTCCTCCATGAGAACTCCTATGGGGACAAGTATGCCAATATGCAAAGATGAGGCAGGTAAACCTGTTGATGAATCATTGTATAGAGGAATAGTTGGGTCTCTACTATATCTCACTGCTAGTAGACCTGACATTATGTATGCAACATGTGTCTGTGCTAGGTACCAAGCCTGCCCTAAAGAATCTCATTATACTGCAGTCAAAAGGATTCTGAGATATCTAAAGGGCACTCCTACTCTAGGTCTTTGGTACCCTAGGAATAGAGATTTTCAACTAACAGGCTATTCAGATGCAGATTTTGCAGGATGTAGAGAGGATAGAAAGAGTACTACAGGTACTTGTCAATTCCTGGGAGGAAGACTAATATCTTGGAGTAGTAAAAAACAGACTAGTGTGGCAATTTCCACAGCTGAGTCAGAGTATATTGCTGCTGGAAGCTGCTGTGCACAGCTATTATGGATGCAGCATCAGCTTAAAGATTATGGTATTCAGGTAAGTAGAACACCCCTTTTATGTGATTCTAAGAGTGCTATTTCTATTGCTAATAATCCAGTTTCTCATAGTAGAACTAAGCATATAGAAATCAAATATCATTTTCTTAGAGAACATGTAGAAAAAGGTGACATCTCATTGGAATTTGTAAAAACAGATTATCAAATAGCAGATGTATTTACTAAGCCTTTAGATGAAACCAAATTCAATAAATTCAAAATTGAATTAGGTATGTTAACCATTGATTAATGTATTAAACAAAATCATTAACAATGCTATTGAAATGGTTTATAAGTAAGTAAAAGTAGTAACAACATAATCAAGTGTTAAAAAGGACACATTGAAGTTACAGAAATTGGCTAAGTAAGAATGTGTCGACACATTCAGTAATAATGTGTCGACTCAGAGAAATTATGTCGACAAGTCAGAAATATTGTGTCGACACAGAGAATATGTGTCGACACTTAAGAGTTTTATTGTCGACTTAACCAGAAATGTAATGTCGACTCAACCAGAATTATGGTGTCGACACTTACAGAATATGTGTCGACACTTGTCCTTAGTGTCGA
The DNA here is from genome assembly GCA_039513925.1 of Platanthera zijinensis. Classification (NCBI taxonomy): domain Eukaryota; kingdom Viridiplantae; phylum Streptophyta; class Magnoliopsida; order Asparagales; family Orchidaceae; genus Platanthera; species Platanthera zijinensis. The sequence continues at coordinate 125,481,661 of CM077089.1, read as the reverse complement.
CACAGAATTTCTGTCTTTCTACTATGTATCCAAGGTGTCGACATAACCACAAATTGGTGTCGACACATAGTAGGCTGAAGAAATGTCGAGTTAATAGAAGCTTGTGTCGACACATTCCGTCTGTGTCGACACATTTAGACTGTTTTTGGCGCCTTTTGAACTTCTTTCAACAGAAGCTATAAATAGGTCAAAAGCTCTTTGTGTCGACACGCTTTCAAGGTTTTCGAGACTAAAACCCTGTGTCGACAGTCTTTCTTTCTCTCTTCTCTCAAGCTTTCTCGACACAACGATGGCGCCAAGGATTGAAGATAACATCAATGAAGGATATGAGTTAGTGCGCCAGGCCTTTGCAGAGGCGCCGCCTGATGTTCAAGGAGTTATCACCCTTCTCTCTGCATCAGGGTTAGAATTTCTCATTTCAGAACCAACTAAGATCTGGAAGAAGGAGGTGCACGAGTTCTTTATCTCTGCATCAGTCCATTCTACTGGCCTCAAGATTAAGTCCACTGTTCAAGGGACGAAGGTAAAGATTAATCAAAGAAGTTTAAGAAAGATCTTCCAACTGCAAGTGGTTGAGAATGAAGAGGAAGTTCCTATATCTAAGACAAGGGAAGCCCTTCAATGGTGTGGCCTGGATTCAGGATTGAAGATTGGAGCTGCATTCAACAGAAAGGGAATGAATCAGCAAGGGAAGTTCTTGTCTGAAGTAGTTGGAAAGGTAATCCTCTGCAAGACAGGTGGACATGATAGGATTTCTGCCTATATGTTCAGCCTGATGACCAGGATAGTTTTTACTATTCCTACTGATTGGTCAGGAGTGCTCTTTGACAAGATCAAAGAGGGAATCAAGAAGCCTAACATGGCTAGGATCATGAGCCTGTACTTCACTGGAGTGATTCCTGATGTGATGCAGCAGCTGCAAGGGAGTAAGATTAACCATATGAGAAGAATGGATATGAGACTATTCTCCAGGTGGGATAGGGTGCTGTCCAAGGATGTGCCTGAAGAGAGCAGGCCAGACACCCCTGTGCAATCCCCTACACCAAATCAAGAATCTGAACAAGTACAAGAAGGGACACAGCTTGACTCAACTGTGGTCCAGGAAGTATCAACACCTGCACAGATGCAGGGGGAGCCAGTTTCCACTTCTGCTCCAAAGGTATCTACTCCTGCTTAGGTATAGGGGGAGCTAATGTATTTTACTATAAAAGACATTGCTCATATTCTTATTACTGCACAGGTTCAGGGGGAGCTAGTGTCCACACCTACTCCTGCCACTACAAATATTGAGGTGCAAGTCCAAGAGGAAGCACAGTTAAACATATCTCAAGATTTAACTGCTGCAGAAGTGACCACTCAACTGGAATTTACTATGGAGGAGTTATTCCCAGATGTTGATACTGCTGCTGATAAAGAAGGAGGTGGACCAGATATTGAGAAGTCCATAGGAATGGACATTGATCAGGAAGCTGCTGTGGAAACACAGGTTGAGGATGAGCCTGTGGATGTTGAAGCTGAGCAACAACTCCCTGGAACAGATACAATTCATCATCCACAAGAAAGAATTCATGTAGATACTTCCTCTGACACAGAAACTGAAGAAGCCAGGGTGGCAAAGAAAAGAAAACTTGTTGTCTTTAAGAGAAGAAGCAAGAACTATAAGCAGGCATTACAGACCACAACTCCACAAGTTTCTCCAGCCTTTGATTACAATAAATTTATGGTAGATCTTCAAGTAAAATTGGATGACCAAAGGATGGCTCTGGAGAAGTATGTTGATGAAAATAGCAAGTCAGTTCAGTTTGACTTAGCTCAGGATATCAAGTCCATCCAATTTCAAGTCAACTTGCATAAAACTGAAATGACAGATTGCTTCCACAAGGGTGGCAATGCTGTAGTTTATCTGGCTAAACAACAGGAGGCTATCTCTACAAAGGTGGATGATATTGCTTTGAAGCAAAGTTATGTTCTGGAAAATCAAATCAGAATGAATGAAAATTTAACTGAATCTCATAATGAGATCATTAAAGAAGTGAAGAAGATTGTTCCAGGTATGCCTGCAGATAGAGCCAAAGAAATGGAAGAATTTGATAAGAATTTTCAGGCTGCTATTGCATCTGTTAAGACTGCCATCACAACCTCTCAAAAGGAAATATCTGAAAAGCTTCAAAAGTTAAGACCATTTTTCAAAGAGGGAGTGAATTATTTGGATGGCCAAATTCGATTTCAAAAAGAAGATCTTAGAGATCATGTCTCAAGAGAAGCCATAAAGGGGGAGAGGATGCTAATTCATGCAGGCTCTGAGCACACCAAGTGGGTGACCAATAGCATACGAGCCACTTTGGGATATCCCCCATTGTGTGATGATGCTATGGTAGCTGAGTCAGGAATACAATCTAATCTACTTGAAGGCAATCAACCTGAGGTTGCCCAAGTCATATACCCCCCTCCAGATTTTGACTTGATTGATCAGAAAGTTCAAGGAATGTATAGTCCTCCAAAGGAGGTTACTAATATTGTCTTTGGAAAAGTTGATAAGCCTGAGGCTACTCTGAAAGAACAGCAGGATGCTCTATTAGCAAAGAAGAAATTCAGAGAGCAGGCTGTACTGAAGCCAGATTATGAGCAGTGGAGTCCTACTTCAAGGAACATCATACTCACTGCATGGAAAGCTGTACAGGATAAAGTTCATGAGAGAGGGAAGTGGTACAATGAAATTGAATGGCAGAAGTATGAGGCAAGGCAAGAGGCAATTGTACAATTCAGAAGGAAAGCCAAGCTGGGAAGACTGCCATCAGATGCTAAGGAGCCAAGCAAATACTTCCCAAAGCCTTTTCATTATTTTGAAAGGCAAAGGATCAAGGAAGAAGCTCAGAAGAAGGCTGATCTTAAAGGAAAGAAGATAGCTGAAGAATCAGAAGCTCCTGTGACAGCTACAATTCAGTCTGGCAAAGGGATTATGATTAGAGAGCCTGATCAATCCTGATTTTGTTTTAAATATTTTGTAATGTTGTGATGTAATCATCAAATGTAAAACTTTGTAATCAAACATTACCCTGTTATAAACAAAATGTTGTTTGGCATATTATAATGTGCATTCTATGATGATTGATTCTGAATTATTCTATGTTATGTTTTGTTTATATTTAAAGTATTCCTGCTATGTCATTAATCATCATTTAGTACTGTTTATAAATGGTGTATATCATTGGCTATAGGGGTTATGACTTCTCCAAATAGGGGGAGATTGTTGGGTACATTGGAAAATGTGTACCTGATTTGAAGAAGCCCAACTTAGCTCAATGATATACATCAAGGTGTATTTGATGTTGTTTTAAGTTGACATGTGCAGGTGGAGAATTGATAAAGTATGCAGAAAAATTCTAAGTCCAAGTGTCGACACAAAGGAAGCAGTGTCGACACACAGAAGAAAATAGTCGACACAACACTAGGAAGCAGTGTTGACACATAGCAGTTAGTCTACAACTACACTGGGAAAAAGTGTCGACACAGAAGAAGTAAGTCGACACAACACTGGGAATTTGTGTCGACACAGAAAAAGAGTCGACACAACACTGGGAAATTGTGTCGACACAGAAGAAAAGAGTCGACACAATACTGGGAAATTGTGTCGACACAGAAGAAAAGCGTCGACCTCAACATTGGGAGAATGTGTCGACACAGAAGAATATAGTCGATCTCAAGATTGTCGACATCATCTGAATGTGTCGACACAGAAGAAAATAGTCGACCTCAAGTTAGTCGACACCAGCAGAATGTGTCGACACATTGTGATTAAGTCGACACATAATAGCAGAGTTAAAAAATGAATGTGTCGACACCTGAAGGCTAAGTCGACACTTACTAAAGTTATGATTCTACAACAACTGTGTCGACACACAGGACTTGTGTCGACACACTGAAGAGTCAAGATCAAGTTATTTGCAGAAGAAGCTGTGTCGACTCAAAGGCAACTTAGTCGACATCACTGAAGACTGTGTCGACACCAAAGTCAATTATGTCGACACAAATAGACAGATTGTCTCGACACTTTCTGACAGACTGTTTCAACAACTTGTGATTCAAGACTAAGGCACAGGACTTGTTTGAAGACTTGACAGCTGTGGGTTATCACCGGTTAACTGAAGTTATCAGACTTGTCAGAAAACGGTTAGAAACCGGATCAGCCGGTTACCATGAAGAATGTCTATAAATAGACAGATTCAGAAGGAGAAAAAAAAAACACACAAGATATAGAACTGACCTTTTGAAATACATTGGATCAGAAAGTGGAGAAGGATTACAATTCTACTCAATTCAAGAAAGTGCTAGGCACTTAAGAAGATCTTCTCCGGGAGATCTAAGAAGACTATCTAAGGATAGATCTAAGAAGAGTTCTAATCAGAATTCAGAAGAATCATTCAAAGTTCTGGATAGAGAGAGATCAAGTCAGAATTTGAAGAAGAAGAAAGAATCCACCAGTGGATTCTCAAGAAGCTGTTTGGAATCAACTCAGCTAAGTACATTTTCAAGAAGCTTTGAAGAAGGCTAAGAAACAGTTGATTGCATCAGCTGATCAAGAATTGTCATTGTCCTTTTCTCTCTCAACTTTGGCAAGACAATTAAAACAATCTTTTCTATATTTCTGTAGGATCTGTTTATACAGATCTGAGTTGTAAGCCTATGTTATAAAGGCTGAGTGTAAGAGTGTTGAACTCTGAGTGGTAGGGCTGTTTGCCTGAGTGTAGGAGAAGGATATTCTCTGAGTTGTAGGCCTTGGGGCAAGGCTGAGGTAGGGCAGTTGTGCCTGAGTTGTAGGAACCAGTTGGGTTCTGAGTTGTAAGATCTATTGATCTGAGATAAGTGGAAGTTTGGCCGAATCTAGCATACTGCTAGATAGGTGAAGGGGGAAAGTGGATGTACCCAGACCTTGGGGAACCACTATAAAACATAGTGCAATCTGTGATGTTTTGTTTTCTGTGATTGCTGTGTTTATTATATTAGTTATTAAATTGAATTCTACCTAGAAGTTTTAGAAAGAGAAGCAGAACCTATTCACCCCCCCCCCTCTAGGTGTTTAGGCTGCCTTGAAAGTTAAACTATCAGACTTAATTAGTTCAGAAAAGGAGATAAAAGAACTTAGAAATAAGTTAGCTGACTCAGAATTAATTGCTACAGAAAATATTAAGTTAAAGGAAGATCTCACTACTTGTAGTGAAGAAATTAAATTTCTTAAAATGGAGTTAGCTAAGTCTAAGAGGTTAGAAGAATCACTTAATGGTAGAAGCCTTAAGTTATTAGAAATAAACAGCATGACTAACACCAGGTCTGGTAATAACAAACTAGGCTTAGGAGCTTCTCCCAGTGAACCCCCAGTTATTCTTAAAAATAATCTTTCAACTCCAGTGAACTTCATTTCAGCTAGTGGAATGAAGAACACTGAGCAAGTAAACCTAGTTAATAAAACTTTAAATAAAGCTAAGAGAGAAAAGAGAAAGAAATTCTTTAAAGAAATGCAAAGAGCATCGAACGCCGCTCGACGATCGGAAGCTCAATGGTCGAACGATGATCGACGATCTGAGCGCCCATCGTCGAACGTCGATCGACGTTTTCAATATGATTTTCAAAATCATAATCAGTACCATAGAAATCTAAATGAAAATAGAAACCCTAGGTTTGTTGACCCATCATCTGCATGGAGAATTCCACCTAGGAGATCTCACCCATTAGGTTATCACTCTCAGCCTGCATTTTCATTTATTTCTAGATTTTCTTATGTGAAAAACAAGGGACCCAAGGTTACCTGGGTCCACGCTGTCTAATTAAATGTCTTGCAGGTGAAGGCCTATCCAATCACTCAAAATAAGTGGTATTTGGATAGTGGATGCTCCAAGCATATGACAGGAAATAAAAATCATCTGTCAAAATTCAAAGCTAAGCTCGGCCCAAAGGTTATCTTTGGAGATTCCAGCTGTGGTCAGACAGAAGGCTATGGCAGGATTACAATTGGAGATGTTACTTTCAAGAGAGTTGCATATGTGACAGGACTGAAGCACAATTTGATCTCAGTCAGCCAGCTATGTGATGCTGGCTACCAGGTTTCATTTTCTAACTCTTCTTGCAATATTACTTTAAATAATAATGTTGTTTTAGTAGGCATTAGAATAGGTAATATTTATTTAGTAGACTTCAATTCATCTCATTCTGAAATCTGCCTGTTTAATGAAGTAACAATTAATAATAATTCTTTGTGGCATAAGAGGCTTAGTCATGTTAACCTTAAAAATATATCTAGGTTATCTAAGCACAACCTTGTGAGAGGTTTACCTTCTTGCCCCTACAAGAAGGAGAGCCTATGCAAGGCTTGTCAGCTAGGCAAGCAAACCAAAAATTCTTTTAAATTAGTAAATAAAAGTGATTCTCCTAGAATCTTGTATTTATTACATTTGGACCTTTTTGGCCCAATAAATGTACAGAGTTTAGGAGGGAAGTATTACACCTTAGTAATTGTAGATGATTTCTCTAGGTTCAGTTGGGTTTTCTTTTTGAGAACTAAGACTGATAACTTCAAAGCCCTTATAGATTTTCTACTATGTGTGCAGACTGAGTACTCTACTCATGTGGCCTTGATCAGAAGTGATCATGGTACTGAGTTTGACTCTCTTCTCATGCAAGAATTCTGTGAGAGAGAAGGTATCAAAAATAGCTTCTCAGCTCCTAGAACTCCCCAACAAAATGGGGTAGTTGAAAGGAAGAACAGAACACTCATTGAAGCTGCTAGTACATTGTTGGCAGATGCTAATATGCCTCTCTCCTATTGGGCAGAAGCAGTTAGTACAGCCAATTATGTCTTGAATAGAAGTCTGATACACAAGTTTAAGTGTAAAACTCCTTATGAGTTGCTTAAAGGAAAGAAACCTAAAATTAATTATTTTAGAATTTTTGGCTGTGTTGTGTATATTCATAATAATAATAAAGAATATATTAAAAAGTTTGAAGCAAAAGCTTCAATGGGAATCATGCTTGGATATTCCCAAGTAAGTAAAGCTTATAGGGTTTATAACAAATCAACCTGTAAAATTGAAGAATCTGTGCATGTATCTTATGTTGAGTCTCAGATGTTTTACAAGGAGAAGGAAAGTTCTCCTTCCCCCAGTTCATTGCAAGTACCTGATGCTACTCAAGAGATTCTCCAGCTATCAACTCTTCAGATCATTGAATCAGACAGTGATGAAGACATTGCTGAAGCTGTTGTTGTTCCACCAACAGTAGATCAAATTCCTCCTGAGGAATTAATCCCAACTGTTGCTGAAGATCACATCCCACCTGCTGATGTTGTCACACTTAGAGATCACTCTACATCTCAAGTGATAGGAGACATATCAGCTGGTGTTCAAATAAGACATCAATTAAGACAGGATGTGATGCACGCTTGTTTCCTCTCACAGGTTGAGCCCCTCACCTTTAAAGATGCAGAGCTAGATCCCCACTGGATCATTGCTATGCAAGAGGAACTCAATCAGTTTGAGAGATGTAAAGTTTGGACTTTGGTTCCAAGACCTAAAGGCCAACTGATCATAGGCACCAAGTGGGTGTATAGAAACAAGTTGGATGCAAATGGAATTATAGTAAGGAATAAAGCTAGGCTTGTAGCTCAGGGCTACAGACAGGAGGAAGGCATAGATTATGACCAAACCTTTGCTCCTGTTGCAAGGCTAGAAGCAATAAGGATCTTCTTGGCCTATGCAGCCTTCATGAAGTTTAAGGTCTTTCAGATGGATGTCAAAAGTGCATTCTTGAATGGTGAGCTTAAGGAAGAGGTGTTTGTTGAACAACCACCAGGGTTTGTTTCTTCAACCCAGCCCTCACATGTGTTTAAGTTGCAGAAAGCTCTTTATGGACTAAAGCAAGCCCCTAGAGCCTGGTATGAGACTCTAGCTAGTTTCCTTTTAGAGCACAACTTTACTAGGGGAGTAGTTGATAGAACCTTTTTCGTCAAGCACCACAAGGACACAATCCTGTTAGTTCAGGTGTATGTAGATGATATTATATTCGGTTCCACTGATCCCAAACTGTGCAAAAAGTTTTCCAACTTGATGCATTCTAAGTTTGAGATGAGTAGTATGGGTGTGCTGTCTTACTTTCTTGGTCTCCAAGTTAAGCAAGATGTTGATGGTATCTTCATATCCCAATCCAAATATGCCAAGGAATTGGTAAAGAAATTTGGGATGGCTGATGCTTCAGCAATGCCTACACCCATGGCTACTAATATAGTTATTGATTCTGATGATCACGGCAAGCCAGTTGATCAAAAGAATTATAGGTCCATTGTTGGTTCCCTATTGTATTTAACTGCAAGTAGGCCAGATATAATGTTTGCTACATGCCTTTGTGCTAGATTCCAGGTCAACCCCAAGGAATCTCATCTGATTCTTCTAAAGAGAATCCTGAGATACCTGAAGGGATGTCCAAATCTAGGACTGTGGTACCCAGCAGAATCAGAATTTGAGTTAATTGGATACTCTGACTCTGACTATGCTGGTTGCAGAGTTGACAGGAAGAGCAACTCAGGAACTTGCCAGTTCCTGGGAGAGAGATTGGTCTCTTGGTTCTGTAATAAGCAGGCTTCTGTTTCAACTTCAACTGCAGAAGCTGAATATATAGCAGCTGCCAGTTGTTGTTCACAGATCCTGTGGATTCAAAACCAGCTTGTGGATTATGGTTACTCACACAAGAATACCAAAATCATGTGTGATAGTACCAGTGCTATCTCAATTGCACAAAATCCAGTGCACCACTCTAGAACGAAGCACATTGAGATTCGGCACCATTTCCTGAGAGATTGTGTGGAAAAGAACAAGATTTGTCTTGAGTTCATATCCACTGAGTTTCAGAGAGGTGATATATTCACCAAGCCCTTAGATGAACAGAAGCATCTGTTCTTTTTAGTTCAACTAGGCATGATCAATGGACGAGACTAAGTGTGACTATATCTGCCAATGTTGAAACTTGTTTGAAGATAGTCGAACGATGTTCGAAGATAGTCGATCGGGTCAAGCCCATCGTCGACCCTATGGTTGATGAAAGTTTGTCTGATTGAAGATCGTCGACCGATGTTCGACCATAGTCGAACAAGTCGAGCTCATCGTCGATCTCTGGATGACGACAGCTTGGTGTTTAAGAAGCCAGAAATAGTCGAACGTTAGATCGACTACTCTGCTTCTGGGCCGATCGTCGAACGGCCGTTCGACCATCGGGTCCAGTATCTTTTAAATAGATCGACTATCTCCGGTCTAATATAAAGCCAATAGTCGACCTAGGTTAAAAGATCTTTTGTTTTATCGTCGACGGAGCGTGACTTTTCGCATTCTGTCTTCCCGCTTGCGATTTTCCGCCGCTTCGTCTCCTTCGTCTTCTCTGTCTTTCTCGCGCATTCTCCAGCAATTCAATGGCGGTTTCTCCAGCAGTGCTAGCTGTCGTAAAGTTCGATGCAGGTTTCAGCGTCGATTTTGACGCATTCAGTTGCTGTGAAGCAGGAATTGTGGAAATTCTTCAGTTGTGCCGGGATCAAGGTCTAGAAAGATTAATGTCGACAAGGATAAAGATAAATGTTCCCGAGATTAAGGAATGGGCTTTCACTTCGTCATCCACTGATGATTCGATGACTGGCACCATTGGAGGAGAAGAGGTAACTTTAACTCCCGCAGTTCTGACTGATGTTTTTGGCTTGATAAATGGTGAAGAAGAATATGAGCAAGATGCTCAAGAGTTTGGAAGAATGCTTACTGGGCTGGGACATGCGGAGGGCATTCCCACGAAGCTGCTCAAGGTAAATTTCCCATTTAAGATAAAATTTCTTGCTGAGATTGTTGGAAAAGTGCTCCTTGGGAAGCACTCTGCTCATGACAACGTTACAAGGCAACAATTTGCACTGATGTGTGCAATTGTTAATCAGAAAAAGATTGATTGGGCAGGAGTAATGTTTGATCTGATAAGGAAAAAGAATAGTAAGAAGGAAGTTACCCTCGGAAGGGTTATTGGAATTTTTCTGAAGGAAAAGTATCCTCAGCTGCTGGTCTCCGTTGCAACAACCATAAATGCAAGTAAGAAGATGGACCCGAATCTGTTCTCCAAGTGGAAGAGGACCTTTGTGAAGCCCGCTCTCACAGGGGTTGCTCCAGCGACATCAGAGAGCACTAGGACTGATTCAGTCGCTCCTCAACCTCAAGAAGCTGGCTCAGCTCATCTTTCCCTTCCCTCATCTTCTTCTGCTATGCAGTCTGCTTCAGTTGAAGTTCCATCAACTTCAGCTGAAGTACGACTTTCTCCCTCTCCTGTTCGAGAAACAACCACGGTTGTTCTTCCTTCTCCTCCAGCATCTCCTCTTCCTTCTCATCTGGCTAGGATATCTGCTCCTAGTTTTGATCTGTTAGGATCTGAGAGGATTCCAACACCTCCTCAGTCCCCTATTCAATCCCCTATTCATTCTCCAATTAACACTCCTGTTAACTCTCCAGCTCCATCTCCAATTCGATCCCCAATCCACATCACTTCTCATCCTAACCCTTCAACCATCTCTGCTACATCTCCATCCACTGCAATTCCATCATCTTTTGAGATAACCCCGGAATTCATTTCCAGCATTTTGGAGTTAATTACCCCTTCAATCAAAATCATGATTGAAGAGGCAATTGCTCCACTTGCCTCCTCTATTGCTACCTTGACTGCCTCCATTCAATCACTTTCTAAATCTGTTGAGCCCTCTTCTTCAAGGGGCCTGGTTTCAGTTTCCACTGAAATCAGGCAGGGGGAGATGTTCTGTGAAGATGTCTCAGAGCCTCCAGCCTCCCTTCCAGCAGTTCTTCCAGCAGTTCAAGAAGAGACTGCTCCAGCTCCAGCTCAAGATCAATCTGTTGCAGTGTTATCTGACAAAGAAATATCTGATGCTATTATGTTATCTGAATTTGCTGTGAAAGTCTGTTTAGAAGATCTAACCACTCCCTTGGTTGCCCATTTTCTAGAAGGGATTATTACATCCTACCTAGATGAATCCTGGGAGTTGGTAAAATATGAAGGTAATTCACTCATCCGCTTTGTTGACGAGTCAATTAATTTGCTAGCTTGTGAATACCTAGAAGGAATGATTTTAGCTTATTTAGCAGATTTGTGTTCATAAATCTACAGATTATATTAAAGAAGATATAGCTGCCCAGGTTATAGTAATAGTTTCAAAAGCTGCTCCAAATATTCCTGTTGTTCAAATAGATCCAGAACTGGATTCTTTTTTATATGATATAGAAGATGCGTCTGAGAATCAAGAAGAGAAAGCAAGAGAGGCTTGGAATCAAAGAGTTATATCTTTGTTAAAAGAGAAAGAAAAAGATTTGCAAGTTGAAAAGTCGACTGTTTGGGATGATTCCCCAGGATTTGATTTGGACTTCCTTCTGGCTCAGGATGCCATAGAAGAGGAAAAAGAGAAAGCTGATCTAAAATTAAAGGAAAAGGCTGTTTCTGAAGCCTATGATCCCTATGATAATCCTCCATCATCTCACTCTGGTGATGAAGATGATTCTGATTTATCTGAAAATGCTAAGAGAAAGAAAGCTGCTCAAAAGAAAAGAAAAGTTGTTGCTCCTCCTCCTCCCAATCGAGAAAATGATACTCCATATTATATTCTTAAAGGAATTGACCCCAAATCAAAAGAATTTCAACATTGGATGTGGTTCTCCAAGAACCAGCAGAAAGAAAGAAAAAGATCTAAGAGGTATGATAGTCCTGTTTCAAGATGGACTCCCAGAGGTCCTCCTCCTCCACCTCCCAGTGCAGGAGCCTCTGGGAACCCTTCTGCTAATCCATCTGCCTCTTCTGGAAAATCTGCACCTTCTCAACCTCAGTCGAGGAAGAGCTCTCAAAGTTCCCAAGGCAGATCTTATTCTGGTCCTCAAAGACATGTTACTGAAGTAAGAGAACAAGTGAAGGAGGTTGTGTATCAAAGACCAACCTTTTCCCCTCCTCCTTCTCCAAAGAAAAGAGTTTCTTCTCAAATTCCAGTACAGTCTGAAAAAGTTGTTTCAAAAGGTAAGTAGTTTATTTTGTTTAAATATTCTAGCAAGAACTTTGCTAAGTCTGCTCCCTTGTCTTATCTAGTTAATCAAGATAAAGAGGTTGCTCCTTCTGAGAATGTTTATGAAAGTCCTGAGCTCGATCCTAACTTTAGGATGGCTCGTTTTCACGAATTAGTTGGAGCAGCTCAAATCAGAAAAGCAAAAGCTGAAGGGAAGGACACCACTGGATTAACTACTATGTCTACTTTCAGAAAGAAGGAATTCGAAAAGTTCCAGGTTAGCCCTGATGTATTTGACCCTTCAAAATATATGGAAAAGCATTCAGAGGCAGTTGTTCCAAGGGCCGCAGAATTAAAGATTATTGGTGAGCAAGACTTGAAGATGTCAAAGAAAGAGGCTATTGATCCCCTGAGGAAAATTTCTTTTGTTCCAAGTTCTTCTGACCCTATGCCAGATTCTGTAGACTCTTAATATTTTGATTGACTGCTGTTTTATATCTATCTGTTTGATAATTGCTAGTTAATTGCTATCCATTTCCTGTATTGATTATAGTGTTCTATAGCTAGCTCTGTGTTTTAGTTTTTTTAAGAGACTTAACTCAAATAGGGGGAGATTGTTGGTACCCTAGTTTGATTTGAGTTTAGTCTTGTCTTTTTAGTCCCTTGACCCAAGAAATATCCTTGGTCATTGGTTAGTGGTCTAGCTGTAGAGTCCCCGCTTTTCCAGATGAAGAATTTGGTTAAGTAGGTTTTTCGTTCGACCATAGTCGAACGCTGCTCGACTTTCGTCTATCGGCTGATCGACTATCGTCTATCAGTTGGTCGACGCTCTGTCTGCATTGATAGCTCGACTATCTGTTGATAGGTCGACTATCTGCTTGCTTTGGTAGTTCGACTATCTGTTGATAGGTCGACTATCTGTTCCGCTTTGATAGGTCGACTATCTGTTGATAGGTCGACTATCTATCGTCTTTAATAGTTCAACTATCTGTCCTGATAGTTCAACTATCTGATAGTTCGACTATCTGTTGATAGATCGACTATCTGCTCTGTTTTTGATAGGTCGACTATCTGTTGATAGGTCGACTATCTGGTTTCTGTGATAGGTCGACTATCTGTTCTGCTGGATAGGTCGACTATCTGTTTGTGTTTGATAGTTCGACTATCTGTCTGGATAGATCGACTATCTGATAGTTCGACTATCTGCTCTGATAGGTCGACTATCTGCCGAGGTAGTTCGACTATCTTCTTTGATAGGTCGACTATCTGGATCGTTCGAATATCTGCCCGATAGGTCGACGATCTCCGTGCGTCGGTCGACGATCTCCGAGGGTCGTTCGACGTTTTCTATCTGCCTTTTTATTTTGTATTTATTTATTTTATTTAATAAAATAATACATTATCTGGCATGTTTTTTCAGTTGTTTTATGGTAATATTTCCAGGCAATATATGCTCCATCTCTTTTGCCTGAGTAAAATCTTTTCAGATAAAGTTGTTTGTCTTATTAGCTGTCATTGTATTTTACTTTATCTGCTGTCAGTCCTTTATAGCCGTTAGACTGAAAAGTCTTCCTCTTGCTATAAAGAGTTTATTTCTGATGTGATTTTATTTAGTACTTTATTATCAGATTGCTTCCTGCAGCTTCTTCGAAAGAGGTTTATTCCTTTTATAGAATGTTTTTGCTGTAGAGTTTGTTCGTCCTTGTGATATTTGCAGCTCAGGTTTCAAGTTTTAGAAGAAGACAAACAGTTCAAATTAAAGAGAGCCGTTGCTTATTGCTGTTATAAAAGGAATCCTTTGGTGAAGGATTTCAGCTAGCTAACGAGTTATTCATTTAAGCATTCAAGCCTTCATCAAGCTCAAGTTCTTTGCTCTCAGCAATATTGATTCAACTGAGAAGTGTTAAGCTCTTCTGCTCTTCTTCAACCTGAGTTCTCCTGCTTCCAGGAAGATTCAAACTCAGAGTTCTTTTGACGAAGAAGAAGAAGAAGACAGCTGCTTGAAGATTTCTATTTTATTATTTATTATCTTCTTGTAGTTTTTCCTTCAGATTTTTCTGAAGAGTTTTCTGCACTGAAGCAAGACTTGACCTGGACATTCTTTGAGCCAGGGGGAGCCTTGATTTCTTTGAGCTTTCTAGCTCAGTGCAAGTCTTTGTGCTTCTCTAATCTTTGTAAAATAGAGAAGACATCTTAACCTTCTTTCCCCCTCCTGTACAGGGTTATTACTCCCTTCAAAAGTATCCCTTGGTGGCAGGGCACCTGATCAAAAACCTGTGTTCGGTTTTTAGACACCTGATCAAAAGTCTAAAGGGTTTCTAGATCTACCTGAAGCAGATCTTGTGGTGGCAGGGCACCTGATCAAAAACCTGTAGTGGATTCCTACCGTTTGGGTAGAAGAGTGGCGTACCCAAGTTGTTTGGGGAACCACTATAAACTCCTTGTGTCGTCTGGATTGCCTTGTTTAATTCCTGCATTGTGACTGTGAATAGATATAACTAGTTTGCTAGTTGCTGATTAGGTTTTCCAAGCCTTAACTGTAATTACAGTTGGCTTGAGTTTGTGCACAACACTTGTGTTAGGCTATAGGGTTAATTCTATATCTATAATCTTTTCATTCCGCATTTCACTCCAAGGGAGTTGGGTAGACCATTAAGTTTTGTCTAGTGCAAAATTTGATAACTCTATTCACCCCCCCCCCTCTAGAGTGGTAGTATCTATCCCTTCACTTTCAGTGGACAAGCTTAATTGAAGGAAAGAGCCTGATAAAATGGGTAGATATAAATTGGTTGATGTATAAATGATTTAACTATGGCCATGATGTATGTTGAATGGATAGAAGGGAATTAATAATCCAATGCTTAGAGTGTCGTCTCCCTACGGGTAGCATTGTGGAAGTAACAAGTGCGGTGTTGACTGTCACTAGTTGGAATGAGGTTGAGATGAGTAAAGTTGGACGGTTGAGCTTGGTCCTCGGTGTTCACGTCCCGAGGCTCCTTCCGCATTTGATGGATGGTTGGGCTTGGTCCTCGGTGTTCCTATCCCGAGGCTCCTTCCATGCCACGATATTGTGAAATTGCATGTGGTGTTAGTCGACACGTGGTGTCGTAATCCCGGGTTTAGGATAGTATGGCAGGTTTACGGGCTCGCCAACCATCACACCGATGGGAGTTGACAGCTAGACCTTGGCCAGTTGGGCTTGGTCCTCGGTGTTCACGTCCCGAGGCTCCTTCCATGCCAAGTGAACGGTTGGGCTTGGTCCTCGTGTTCATTTCCGAGGCTCCTTCCGTGTCACGCATAGGCCAGTTCGGGGCTAGGATCTTGGTGCTCATTTACCCAAGAGAACCCTTTGAGCCATAGTATGCATGTGAGCTCCGCTATTGTGTTCTTAGCATTGAGGCGTGCGGAGGCCTAGGCTAGGTAGTGTGAAGACCAGCCTAGTAGTGGAGATTCCCGCTCTACTGTCACCATTTGGCCACGACGGTTGACGCCTGAGAGGTTAGCTACCTGCTCGAATAGTGGGAACTATAAGTCTGTGTCGACATAGCGATTGCATGTGCTTTATCATGGGTGTGTCATTGCATTGCATACATAGCATTGTACTTCATTGCATACACAAGACCCTCATCGTATAAGTTTGTATGGGCACTCCTATACGATGAGTTACTTATTGTTGAACGACCCTAAACTTATATGCTTGTATGGGCATTCAAATAAGTTGAGTTACTTACTGTTATAACATTATACTCTCTTGTTGCTATAGATGGTAGAATTGTAGAATAAGAGCTTGTTCATTTATACACTACTTTTATTGCTACCTATGATTTGTATACTTACTTCACCTGCTTGTACTACTGTTTTATATATATATTGTACCTGTTCCTTTCTCCGCCCGGTGTCGAGGAGTCGTCGGGGGAGCGGATGTGAAGCCACTTAGTCTTTATGACTAACGGTTGCTACGTCTTCCTTTTTAGGAGGAAACCCCACAGGTGGAGCAGCAGGCTATGTAGCTGGACAGCCAGGCCAGGACGACAGGGCCTGAGGGGACGGTACCGTCGCTACCGTCGGTTACAGATGTGAGTGAGAGAGATTTTGTTGTAGCCCTTTGGGGCAATTCTATTTACGTACTCTGATTATGTAGAAGCTTGTTTAGCTTCTCTTTTGCTGTACTTATGGACTTATGCTTGGTGTGGGTTGACTTCTTTTATTATTATGGTTGGGTTGACATTTATATGTTGATATTGGTTGAAGCCGGCAGGATAGGCGTCTTGTGGTATAGGCTGACCCGAGTGTTAGTGTTACCGCAAGGCGGCTGTTCTAGGCATAAGACCCCTCTCGTGCCGTGTTCTGTGTTCCGGGAGGGGGGTCTCACAAATGGTATCAGCTTGTTACGATCCTCCAAGGAGAAAGTCACTTAACAATGGTGCCACCCCCATTTTATTAGTCAGTTTGGGGACAAACTTACTTAGCGGAAGCAGTGGTGTGCCCATATGTAATTTACACTAAGTTTGTCCATCTTTAACCTTAGATTAGCCAACCTAACCTTAGGTTTGTACCCTATGTGTAGATCTCAGTACATGCTAAGCCAGTGAGGGGCACCCCCGCCCCGTCCGCGCCTACACAATTCCAACAATCAGAGCTGGGGCAGACGCTCACAGCTATTTTGGACGCCTTTAGGTACCAATCTTAGCAGGCACATGTACAACAACAGGGTCCGGGATCTAGTTGGTTAAGCATTTTTCGAGCTCTCTCCCCTCCCGCTTATATTGGGATAGAGTCGGCGATGCGTACGGAAGAGTGGCTCGACACTATACAAGAAATGTTGGCAGGAATAAGATGTCCAAACAATATTGCGGTGACCCTTGTGGTGACACTCTTAGAACTGCACGCCAAAAGGTGGTGGAAGTCCCTCATGGGCTCCATTTTTCGTGGGAGAGTATACACGGACATTAGTTGGAGCGAATTCTCTGAAGCCTTTTTAGAGCATTTCATCCCCTCGGCCGCTCGGGATGGTCTTGAAGAAAGATTTTTACAACTAAAGCAAGGGTCCATGTCGGTGACAGAGTACCAACGGGAGTTTCAGCACTTGGCTAGATTCGCTGACTCCTATGAGTTGGATGATAGAGGGTACGCCAAACGATTCTACAAAGGCTTGAGAGATCCCCTAAGGCAAGCCCTTTTGTTTATAGCGTACGCTAGTCTGGCGGAGATTATCGATATGGCGAAGAGATTAGAAGCGGACCACTTGGGAAGTGGTAAAAGGCGAGCGGAGGGCGTGATGGAAGCCGGCCCCAGCAATAGAAGGAGATTTGACAATAGAAAAGGAAGGGGATATCGGAGGGGTGGCGGGCGTTTCCCCCGGAACTTTAGAGAGGAGCGCCCGGTTCCGCAACCGCCAGCATTACCTCCACCTCAACAATTTCAGCAACACGGCGGAAGGCAGGAACGGGTGTGCTTTGAATGCAACCAACCGGGCCACATTCGACGCTACTGCCCGCAACTGTTTGGAGACGCGCCTTTTGCTTTCCCTCCAGCAGCCCCGCGGGGGAGAGGGTATGTGCGTGGTCGAGGACGAGGACCACGAGGAAGAAACCCCGGACCCGCTCGGGATCAGATGTATGCCTTGGATATGACTCAAGAGCGGAATCCTCAGGAGATGATTGCAGGTACGATTTGAATTAGCCCTTGTGCTTCCATTAATATCTTCTAGTGGCTTAAGATATACTAGACGTCTAGCTTGAGTATTATTAAATGACACTTCGGCACTGTGATGGTCGGCGGGAAACCGGCTTATACGTTATTTGACACCGGTGCCTCACATTCTTTCGTGTCTGAAGACTTCATCAAGGATATATACGGAGTACAATATTTCACTGGTATTGCTCGAAGAGTACGCCTCCTAGACGGATCTGAGATGACGGCAACCGCGAAGTGTGAGTTGGAGATAACCATTGGGGGAAGACCTTTGATACCCCCGCCACAATTTTGAGAATACCAGAATTCGACCTCATTCTGGGCATGGCATGGCTGGATTGGCACCATGCAAGAATCGACTGCGCGAAGAAGCACATCTATTTGAGACATGGGGATACTGATGTAGTCTTCCAAGGTATAAATTTCGCACCACGAATATTGTTATCCTCAATCCAGACCGTGAAAGCTCATATGAGAGGGGATGAAGTCTACATAATATGTTTCGAACTAAAGGAGATGAAGGTAGATGTGAAGGATGTGCGGGTAGCACGAGATTTCCCTGAGGTATTTCCTGAGAAATTGTCAGGGTTACCCCCGTATAGAGAAGTGGATTTTCAGATTAAGCTTATATCAGGAGCTAAGCCTGTCTCCAGGACCCCTTATCGGATGGCCCCAAAAGAACTCGCGGAGTTTAGAGTTCAACAGCAGGAGTTGGTAGAATCAGGGTTTGTTCGCCCCAGCTCATCACCTTGGGGAGCCCCTATTCTATTCGTTAAGAAAAAAGATGGAACCCTGCGTTTATATTTAGACTATCGGGAACTCAACCGACTGATGGTATGGAACACCTATCCGTTACCTCGAATCGATGAGTTGTTCGACCAACTGGTGGGAGCGCATTGGTTCTCCAAGCTAGATTTGCGCTCGGGGTATTACCAATTGAGAATACAAGAGGATGATATTCCGAAAACGGCTTCAGCTCAAGGTACGGCTTATATGAGTTCACAGTGATGCCGTTTGGGCTCACAAATGCCCCATCAGCTTTCATGAGCTTGATGAATAAAGTGTTTGAGCCCTATCTGGATGTCTTTGTCATTGTGTTCATTGACGATATCTTAGTCTACTCGAAGTCAGAGGAAGAACATGCAGGGCATTTGGCCTTAGTTCTTGAAAAGTTAAAAGAGCACGCCCTGTTCGCCAAGTTTAGCAAGTGTGAATTCTGTCTTAGGGAAGTGGCTTTATTGGGTCATGTAATCAGTGGGGCTGGACTAGCTGTGGATCCGGCCAAGGTGCGTGTCGTGAAGGAGTGGTCGCCCTTGAAGTCGGCGGCCGATGTGAGGAGTTTTCTGGGACTTGCTGGATACTACCGCAAGTTCGTAAAAGGATTCTCCAAGATTGCCCTCCCGCTTACTTCTTTGACAAAGAAAGGTGTGCCATTTGAGTGGAAACTCCAGTGTGAAGCGGCATTCCAGGAATTGAAGGATAGACTTACCTCCGCCCCCATCCTTGTCCTTCCTTCTGGGAAGGAAGGATTCCAAGTTTACACGGATGCGTCTTATCAGGGGTTGGGAGCGGTGTTGATGCAGTACGGGCACGTAATTGCTTATGCTTCAAGACAATTGAAGAAGCATGAAATCAATTACCCGGTGCATGATTTGGAGCTAGGAGCAGTGGTGTTCGCCTTGAAGGTATGGAGGCATTATCTATACGGCGTCCACTGCGAAATATTCTCGGATCATAAAAACTTGAAGTACGTCCATACCCAGAAGGAATTGAACTTAAGACAATGGCGGTGGTTAGAGTTTCTATGCGACTATGAGTTCACCTTGAACTACCACCCCGGAAAAGCAAACTTGGTAGCCGATGCGTTGAGTAGGAAAGTACCCGGCTTGAGCCCAGAGTCTCGGTTGATGAGCATGGAGTTGGCATGGATGATCGAGGTGATGGACATTACCTTAATATTTAAGGCTTCTTCGGAATATACGGAGTACCTGTCCAGCATAAGCATAGTTTGTGATATCCGGGACCGGATCCGAGTGGAGTAAGGATTGGATGCGGCTTTGGCCCCGGCAATAAAGTTAATCGAAGATGGGACTACCGACGAGTACACACTAAAGGACGGCCTCGTTTACTTTCGCGGCCTGCTCTACATTCCCAAAGGTGGTAGAATCCGGGAGGATATATTGAGAGAAGCACATTGCTCTCTATATTCCGTGCACCCGGGAATTTCAAAGATGTACGCTGGCTTACGGAAGACGATGTGTTGGCCCGGAATGAAGAAGGATGTCTGATACTTTGTCACGCATTGTGAAGCCTGCCAAAGAGTGAAGGCGGAGTGCAGGAGCCCCGATGGTCTGTTGCAATCGTTGCCAATCCCCGAGTGGAAGTTCGAAGATATTTCCATGGACTTCGTACATGGGCTACCTCGCTCCCGCTCAGGAAATGATTCAGTGTGGGTGATCGTTGATCGCCTGACGAAAGTTGCCCGGTTCATCCCTATGAAGAAGGAGGCTCATGTGGATGTCTTAGTACGCCTTTTTGTGCAGCAATTTGTACGGTATCACGGCGTACCTAAGACGATAGTTTCGGACCGTGATGGTCGTTTTACCTCCAAGGAGTAGAAGGTGGTACATGCGTATTTGGGCTCGCGCCTTACCTTCAGCACCGCATTTCATCCACAGACGGACGGGAAGTCTGAGCGGACCATCCGAACATTGGAGGATCTGTTGAGGTTGTGTGTGATAGATAGGGAGAGCCGTGGGAAAGACTCTTGCCCTTAGTGGAATTCTCCTACAACAACAGTCATCAAGCTAGCATTGGCATGGCACCCCATGAAGCCCTTTATGGAAGAAGGTGTAGAACCCCCTTTTCTTGGGTGTAAGACGAAGACCCGAAGGCATTGGGAATTGAGTATATTAACGATACTGATGTGGTGGTTAGGCTGATAAGGGATCGCATGTTGGAGGCTCAAAGTCGGCAGGCGAAGTATTATACCGCAAAGCACCGTATGGTGGAGTTTCAAGTGGGTGAAAAAGTGTTCCTGAAAATTCGGCCGATGCATGGAGTGTCACGGGTGCGGGGAGTGAAGAAGCTCAGCCCACGGTATGTTGGACCCTATGTCATAGTGGAAAGGATTGGCCCTTTGGCATATCGGCTGGAGCTACCGCCCGAGCTAGAAAATCTCCACGATGTGTTCCATGTATCGTCGCTTCATAAGGCGCTGTTGCGGCCTGAACAATACATCCCCACAACTGATGGTAAGGTGGCGTCTGAAAGATCTGTACGATTGGAGCCGGTACGAATCGTTGATAATGAGATAAGAACCTTGCGCCGCAAAAGTGTGCCTCTGGTAAAAGTGTTATGGTCTAATCATGGGAAGGAAGAATTTACTTGGGAGCTGGTGGACTTGATGCAGAAGCGCTACCCGGAGCTATTCTCCCAAGGTAACATTTTATAGCGCATAATATTTTGTACTTGCATCCCCATAGCCCTAGCCTGATTTTGGGGACGAAATCTTTTATTTTGTTTATAGGATTTGTAACGTCCCAATTCGCGCTAGGCCCCTCGCACGAGTTTTGAGTCAAGAGACTTGACTCGGGCTCGGGACGCACTGGCAAAAGGTGTCAAGTGCGTTGAATGGAGTGTAGGGTTGAGTGATATCCAACGGATCGAAAGGAAATGGCCTAAGGGAAAATCGACGAGAATGGGAGTTGATACTCGCCGATCGACGGGTATCGGGAATGATACTCGCCGATCGATGGGTATCGGGAATGATACTCGCCGATTCGACGGGTATCGATGGTCGATACCCGCTGGATTCAGAACTGCTGATTGAGAATTAGGCTAAGGGAAATTCGCTGAGTATCATTGTTGATACCCGACGAATTGGTCGAGAATGCCCGGTGATACCCACCGATTGTCGAGTATCGCTGACTAATACTCAACGCACTCAACGCCGGGAATTTCTGATAAGTGGGCTAAGTGAAATTCGTCGGGCATCATTGTTGATACCCGACGAATTCGTCGAGAATGCCCGGTGATACCCACCGATCGTCGAGTATCGCTGACTAATACTCAACGCACTCAACGCCAGGAATTTCTGATAAGTGGGCTAAGTGAAATTCGTCGGGTATCATTGTTGATACCCGACGAATTTGTCGAGAATGCCCGACGATTCTCGCCGATCATCGAGAATGACGGTTGATTCCCATCGAATTTGACTTGTGCGTTTTCTTTGCCCAGGTAGATTCGTCGGCTTGTACAGGCGGACCGAACCGGACTTCAGGATTCATGCTAATGATGATTCCTTGGACCGGTTCACTTCAATATGACCCATTAGGGGCGGTCCAATGGGTCGTTGACACGTGGCGGAAGGATTTAACCTAATACATCGATTTATAAGAGGAGATAAAGCCGAACCCTAGCCATCCTTGCCGATCATTCTTGCCGTCATTGTGGACCTCGAGAATCCGACAAAGCCGCGGGAAGCAGTCGGAGCTCCTGGAGGAGGCCTTCTCTCTCTCTCTCCTTCCTTTGCCGTGAAGAACAACTGCATAAAACAAGAGATGCCACAAAGAAGGATGACTAGATCCATGGCCAGAAATGATGGTACCGCTGGAATCGAGGTGAGCTTCCTCCCCTCTCCCTTGGTGCTAGATCTGTAGTTAATATTCTAGGAGAGATATCGACTCCTTAGAGTCTTGATGGTGAGGAAGAGATTTCTTAGGGAAAAGCCATGCCTATGTCGTTTTCTAGGCTTAGTCCCCTCCAACCTCTTCATTCTTCAAAGTGAAGATGAGAGAGGGATTCGTGGAGAAATATGGCTTCGTGAGGGTGAATAAGGGTGGACGATTTTCTGGATGAGTTTTTGGGAGATTGGTGCAAGGAGGAAGATGAACGGATGTCGTTCATCCCACCTTAAGATGCGTGCAGAAATCTGATTTCTGCACGCAATGATCTTCGTGGCCAATTTCGGGGATGTTCTGTTGAGATCTGAGTTTTCAACTCAACATGAAAGTCGTAGCCCCTAAAATTATCTTTCCAACGAGTGATTGCACGTTTCCAGGCGATAACTGTAGCCACGGGAAAGTCAGTTCGAATATGCTGCGATTGGGGGAAATTCCATCCAGGAAATCTGTATCCTGTATGCAGCAGGCTTCGAGTGAATTTCTGGTGCGATGCGATCAAATCTGGGCTTTCAACTAAACACTAAAGTTGTAGCCCTTGAAATTATCTTTCGAACGAGTGGTTACATGCACTCGTCGGATTTCTGTAGCCTCGGGAATCCTTGGTCGAAGTTGCTGCCCGGATTAAGGTTGCACCTAAATTCTGGGCTGTGTAATGTGGAGTGCAATTTGGTGGAATTTATTGTTGCGATCCAACTCGAGGCTTGGGTGAACTCTTTTGACACAATCATCCTAGTGATATGATAAGTTGAGGTTATAAATCTGAATTCGTATAACGAGTTATGGACAAGCTTAATTGAAGGAAAGAGCCTGATAAAATGGGTAGATATAAATTGGTTGATGTATAAATGATTTAACTATGGTCATGATGTATGTTGAATGGATAGAAGGGAATTAATAATCCAATGCTTAGAGTGTCGTCTCCCTACGGGTAGCATTGTGGAAGTAACAAGTGCGTTGTTGACCGTCACTAGTTGGAATGAGGTTGAGATGAGTAAAGTTGGACGGTTGGGCTTGGTCCTCGGTATTCACGTCCCGAGGCTCCTTCCACATTTGATGGATTATTGGGCTTGGTCCTCGGTGTTCACGTCCCGAGGCTCCTTCCATGCCACGATATTGTGAAATTGCATGTGGTGTGAGTCGACACGTGGTGTCGTAATCCTGGGTTAAGGATAGTGTGGCAGGTCTACGGGCTCGCCAATCGTCACACCGATGGGAGTTGATAGCTAGACCTTAGACGGTTGTGCTTGATCCTCGGTGTTCACGTCCCGAGGCTCCTTCTATGCCAAGTGAACGGTTGGGCTTGGTCCTCGTGTTCATTTCCGAGGCTCCTTCCGTGTCACGCATAGGCCAGTTCGGGGCTAGGATCTTGGTGCTCATTTACCCAAGAGAACCCGCTGAGCCGTAGTACGCTTATGAGCTCCGCTGTTGTGTTCTTAGCGTTGAGGCATACGGAGGCCTAGGACAGGTAGTGTGGAGACCAGCCTAGTAGTGGAGATTCCCGCTCTACTGTCACCGTTTGGCCACGACGGTTGACGCCTGAGAGGTTAGCTACCTGC
The DNA here is from genome assembly GCA_039513925.1 of Platanthera zijinensis. Taxonomy (NCBI): domain Eukaryota; kingdom Viridiplantae; phylum Streptophyta; class Magnoliopsida; order Asparagales; family Orchidaceae; genus Platanthera; species Platanthera zijinensis. The sequence continues at coordinate 125,457,662 of CM077089.1, read as the reverse complement.
TCGAATAGTGGGAACTATAAGTCTGTGTCGACATAGCGATTGCATGTGCTTTATCATGGGTGTGTCATTGCATTGCATACATAGCAATGCACTTCATTGCATACACAAGACCCTCATCGTATAAGTTTGTATGGGCACTCATATACGATGAGTTACTTATTGCTGAACGACCCTCAACTTATATGCTTGTATGGGCATTCATATAAGTTGAGTTACTTACTGTTATAACATTATACTCTCTTGCTGCTGTAGATGGTAGAATTGTAGAATAAGAGCTTGTTCATTTATACACTACTTTTATTGTTACCTATGATTTGTATACTTACTTCACCTGCTTGTACTACTGTTTTATATATATATATTGTACCTGTTCCATTCTCCGCCCGGTGCCGAGGAGTCGCCGGGGGAGCGGATGTGAAGCCACTTAGTCTTTATGACTAACGGTTGCTACGTCTTCCTTTTTAGGAGGAAACCCCGCAGGTGGAGCAGCGGGCTATGCAGCTGGACAGCCAGGCTAGGACGACAGGGCCTGAGGGGACGGTACCGTCGCTACCGTCAATTACAGATGTGAGTGAGAGAGATTTTGTTGTAGCCCTTCGGGGCAATTCTATTTACGTACTCTGATTATATAGAAGCTTGTTTAGCTTCTCTTTTGCTGTACTTATGGACTTATGCTTGGTGTGGGTTGACTTATTTTATTATTATGGTTGGGTTGGCATTTATATGTTGATATTGGTTGAATCCGGCAGGATAGGCGTCTTGTGGTACAGGATGACCCGAGTGTTAGTGTTACCGCAAGGCGGCTGTTCTGGGCATAAGACCCCTCTCGTGTCGTGTTCTGTGTTCCGGGAGGGGTTTCTTACACCTTGAAAGATGACTTCAGAGTCTCCATGCCTCAAGGAAATTTGTTTCTCTGCACAATCAATCATGGCATGGTGTCATTCCAACCACACCATGTCCAGAATAAGGTTGAATTCTGGCATTCTTAATACTGTGGTAGGGGTTTCGAAGAACTTTCCTCCAAGAAGAACCTCAAATTCACACTTTGCGGTTGCATTCATCTCAGTGCCATCCGGGAGGCGTACTCTTCGAGCAATAGCAGTGAAGTATTGTCCTCCTTCTAGGTATTTAACGAAATCTGCTGAAACGAACGAGTGTGTGGCACCGGTATCGAATAGAGTGTAAGCTGGTTTCCCACCAACCATTACGGAGCCTAAGTACCAATTATGCAGACTCAAGCTAGACTCTTAGCATATCTTAGGCTATTTAAAGAGAAATGCTTATAACATAGTAATTGGATCACGACATACCTGCAATCACCTCCTGGGGATTCCTCTCTTGCGACATGTCTAGCACAAACACCTGATCACTGGCAGGCCCCGATTTTCATCCTCATGTCCCTCATCCTCGACAACGCACATGTCCCCGTCCTCGTGGAGCTGTCGGAGGAATGGCAGGAGGAGCATTCCCACCTAGCTGCAGGCAGTGACATCGAATATGGCCCGGTTGGTTGTATTGGAGGCAGACTCGCTCATATTGTTCCCTCGGCTGCAGATGCATTTTTTGCGGTGGAGGTAGTGCTGGATATGGTGTCGGACGCTCCATCCTGAAATTCTGATGGAGACGACCTCCACCTCTATTATTTCCTCTTCCTCGGTTGTCCTGCCTCCTTCTATAACTAGGGCCAGCCTCCATTACACCCTCCGCAGGTCTCTTATTACTCCCCAAATAGTCTGCCTCCAGCCTTTTTGCCATGTCGATGATCCCAACTAAACTCGAGTCTGCTATAAACAAAAGGGATTTCGTCAGGGGATCCCACAAGCCTTTGTAGAATCGTTTAGCATAACCTCAGTCATCCAACTCGTAGGAGTCAGCAAACCTTGCCAGATGCTGGAACTCCATCTGGTATTCTATAACTGACTGCGATCCCTATTTTAACTGCAGAAATATTTCCTCGAGTTCGTCTCTAGCGGTCGAAGGGATAAAATGTTCCAAGAATGCTCCAGAAAACTCATTCCAACTAATCTTCGTATATACCCGTTCTTGAAAGGTGGAGCCCATAAGGGAATTCCACCACCTCTTCACGTGCAATTCTAAGAATGACACTGCTAATGTCACTGCCATATTGGTTGGATATCTAATCCCTGCCATCAACTCCTGCACTGTTTCAAGCCATTCTTCCGTACGTACAGCCGAATCTGTCCCGTAGTAGGCAAGAGGGGAGAGAGCTCAGAAAGTGCTCAACTAGTTCGATCCCGGAGCTTGTTGCTGTACTGGGGCCTGTTGAGACCTAAAGGAGTCCATAATGGTCGTGAACGTCTGTCCTAGCTCTTATTACTGGAACTGAGTGGGTACGAAAGGGGTGGGGGTGCCCCCTACTGGCTCTATATGCACTGGGACCTACACGTAAGGTACAAACCTAGGGTAAGGATGGCTAATCGTAAGGTCAAAATTGGGCATACTTAGTGTGAATTATATATGGGCACACCACTGCTTCCGCTAAATCAGTTTGTCCCCAAACTGACAAATCGAGCGGGGATGGCTCCATTGTTTAATGACTTCTTTAGTTCAGGATCGTAGCAAGCTGATACCATTTGTAAGACCCCCCCGGAACACAGAACATGGCACGAGGGGAGTCTTACGCCCAAAACAGCTGCCTTACGGTAACGTTATCACACAGGCTAACTTATAATATAAGACTCCTATCCTGCCGGCTATACATATCAACAATGCCAACCATCATAAAGAATAAACAGAAGTCTTGATCCACATAAAGTAAAAGTCTAGAAAAGCAGGAAGCTACACAAAGGCTCCTGAAAATATCAGAGTACATGCCCAAAAGGCTACAATATGAATCTCACACAGACTCACATCTGCCACAGACTGTAGTGATGGCACCTTCACTTCAGGCCATGTCGTCCTGGCCATGCTGCCCGGCTGCATAACCTGCTGCTGCTCTTTCTGTGGGGTTTCCTCCTAAAAAGAAAGACGTGGCAACTGTTAGTCATAAAGACTAAGTGGCTATCACATCCACTCCCCTGGCGACTCCTCGGTATTGGGCGGAGAAAATGACAAGGTACAATATATAAATATATATGCAGTAGTACAAACAGGTGGTATAGAGTTAGTCCATATCAGTAAATATCAGAGTAAATACAACAGATGAATAAACAATCTACTCTAGCAGTTCTACCACCAACAGTAGTATATAGTATAAATCTATGGCAAGAAATAACTTAACTTATATGAATGCTCATACAGACATATAAGTTAAGGATCAGTACAAAAGTAAAGTAACTCATCTTATAGGAGTGCTCATACAAACTTATACGATAAGGATCTTGTGTATGTAATGTATGTAATGATATGAATGAAATGCAATGACTCACCCATGATCATGCACATGCAACTGCTATGTCAACACAGACTTGTAGTTCCCACTTTTCGAGCAGGTAGCTAACCTCTCAGGCATCATCCGTCATGGACAGACGGTGACAGTAGAGCGGGCTTCTCTACTACTAGGCGATCATCCACACTACAAAGCATAGGCCTCCGTACGCCTCAACACTAAGAACACAGCAGCGGAGCTCACATGCGTACTACGGCTCAGAGGGGTCTCGGGTAGATGTGCAACAAGAACACAGCCCAAAATGTCCTATCATCATGGCACAGAAGGTGCCTCTGTGAAAACATCCCCAAAGGACCACAGCCAACTATCCACTAGCACGAAGGGTGCCTCCGGAAGTAAACACTGAGGATCAAGGCCCAACCATGCAATTCTATCTGTCAGCTCCCGTCGGTGTGATGACCGGCAAGCCCGTAGACCCGCCACACTATACTTAACCCAGGATTATGACACCGTGTGTCAACTCACACTGCATGCATTTCACATATAGGACTCCACAGTGAGTCCCTTATTTTATTTCACAACCTGTGCTCAACAGCACGCAAGGGCTCCATACCGAGTCCCTTATCAACATGTCATTTCATTGCGGCACACCCTCGGACCTCCAATCCTTCCACTTATCCATACCCCACTAGGGTTTATTTTTTACTCGGGTGGCAAGCCACCTTATACAATTTACCAAACTCACACTGCCACTCGAAGGGAGTCACGACTCTAAGTAGTGGACCGCTTTACACCTTCCCTTATTTAACGCATCCCTTGACTATAAATAAACCTCTTCCAATTTCATTTAAGGATCAAGCATCCACCAACCATTACGCTTCCATCACGGTAGTCACATCATCATAATATAGTTCACTCCTTTCATTAATATAAACACATGATTTACTCATTCAATTACCAAGCGTCATATCTTCTTCCAAACCCATTCCATTTCACAAACTTCGGTCTTTCCCAATTATGTTTTCCAACCATTTGTTTATCACATTCACATAGGTCCAAATTCACTAAAACCCCAAAATCTATTCTTACAATCTTTTTACTAAAACCAAGTCTAATGTTATACTAACCCGAGAGTATTAAGTACAAGGACTTGACTGTAAAGCCACTTAGACTGGACATTCCCAAGCCTATAGGACTCGTATGAAGGCGTATAACCATCCATTGGAAAGGTATTTTCAGGGGCTACGACTCTCGTGTTTAGCCTAAAGTCTAGGTCTAGACGTACCATGCCCGAAAACGGTCTCGAAGTTCGCTACGCTCGGAAGACAATTTTTTGCACGTTTAGCTTATCAGCCAGCAAGTTCGATCAGACTTTCCTGTGGATACAGACCTCGCATGAAGGCATGTAACCACTCGTTGGAAAGATATTTCAAAGGGATATGACTTTAGTGTTTAATCTAATGCCCAGATCTAGCCGTATCATATCCGAAAATGGTCACGAAGATCGTTACGCGAAGAAAATAGATTTTTGCACGCATCTTAAGGATGAATGAACGGCATCGGTTCGTCTTTCTCCTCTAACCGATATTCCTAAATCACATCCAGAATTCATCCTCCCTTATTCACCCTCATAAGGACACTTCTCTTCACGAAACCGGCCCCCATCTTCACATAGAAGGAAGGAGAGGTTGAAGACGTCTAATTCCCAGGACACAAGTCCTAACATGGCCTCTTCCTAGGAACTTTCTTCTCACAAATCAAGACTCTCTTGAGTCAATATCTCTCCTAGGAATAACTAGAGATCTATCACCAAGGGAGAGGGTAGGAAGCTCACCTCGTTTTTGGCGGTTCCGGCCATGGATATTATCACTCTCCTTGGCGGCATCTTTCTCTTGTTAGTGTTATTAGGGAAGAGAAGATTTTCCTCCAGCAAATCCGACCCGGCGGCTCTTTCTCCTCCGGCTGTTTTGGCACAGGTCACGGCTAGGGTTTGGCAAAGACAACTGCTCTGCAAAATTGGTACAGTGACGGCTAGGGTTTTTGGTTTACTCCTCTTTTATAATAAGAATTAGAGTAGAAACTGTCTGCCACGTGTCGTCTTATTATTGGACCGCTTATATTGCTTATATATATCATTTTGAAAGGACGCGGCCCATTTAAGTCGGCTTGGCGCAATTCCGGAAGGTCCAGTTCAGACCGTGTATAGGAATCAGGAAAACAGTGACCAAAAATCTTTTAAGTCCAAATTCGATGAGTAAGCAGCTCTTACTCGACGAATAGTCGAGTATTTTACCCTTACTCGATGAATCATTGCGATTCGTAGAGTCCACTCAAAGCCATATATAAGTACAGCAATTTCAAAGGCAAATTCGTTGAGTGTACCTTCCTTACTCGACGAGTCATCGAGTGGCGTCGAGTGCACTCAACGCACTCGACGCCACAGCTCCCCGAATAATCCTGAGTAAAAGCATTGAGTGGCGTCGATTACACTCAACGCACTCGATACCTTTCAGCTAAAGGCGTCAAGTACACTCAACACACTCGACGCTAGCAGTTTCCAGAAATATTCTAAGACAAATAGCATTGAGTGGCATCGAGTCCACTCAACGCCTCAGCAAGTTCGTCGAATGGCGTTGAGTGCACTCAACGCACTCAACTCCCCCATTTCCAGAAGATCCTCTAAGTCCACATTCATCTAGTGATGTTGAGTCCACTCGACGCCTAAGCCTAATTCATTTAATGGCGTCGAGTGCACTCAACGCACTCGATGACATGGGTCCAAGAAATATTCTAAGCAAAGTTCGTCTTATATATTCGACAAATTCGTTGGTTATTCGAGACGATATTCGACGAATAGTATTGGTCTCAACTCACAAGCTATACTCGAAGAATTCATCGGATATTCGTGACAATATCCGATGAATTTTTACTTGTCGAGTCTAGCGCACCCCGAGCCCGAATCAACTCCCTTGACTCAAAAGCACGTGTGAGGGGTCTAGCGCGAAACGGGATGTTACATTAGTTGCTTTAATTTCCTTGCCTCTTCATCCATTTGACCTAGAGTATGTTTCTCTCATATACCAAAGAACAAACAAAATTAGATTTAAAGTGTTGAAACCAGGAAAATTCTCAGCCTCAGAAATAGGATCAAGGCAGCCTAAGGTTACTGATTCTACGATCTGACGTCAAAGATCAATTGGCTAACACAAGAGAGAGAAAAATATCTATAAGCACACCTCAAGTGCTCCAGTGGGGAGGTCCCACCACGTACCCAGAAGTTTGAGAGAAACTTCCCCTCCACAACCAAAAGGCTGAGTGAGATACTATGCAGGCATGGACTTAGCGAGTATCCACTTGGGGGGACCTCAACCTCTTCCAAAAGTGTCATTTCCAGTACCCTTTGGGGGCTATTTATAGAGAAATCTTGGGGGGTATAGGCAAGTATTCAGCTACTGGCAGCGAGTTCCAAGGGTCTACTCGCTCATACTCGCCCAAACTCACCTCTGCTCGCCCAAACTTGCCTCTGCTCGCCCAAGCTCGCCACAGCTCGCCTCTACACGTCACAGCTCGCCTCTGCTCGCCACAGCTTGCCTCTGCTCGCCCAAGCTCACCACAGCTTGCCTGTGCTTGCCACTGCTCGCCACAGCTCGCCTCTGCTCGCCACAGCTCGCCTTTGCTCGCCACAGCTCGTCTCTACTCGCCCAAGCTCGCCACAGCTCGCCACAGCTCGCCTCTTCTCACCCAAGCTCGCCACAGCTCGCCCTTACTTTCCCAATGGTCTGCGAATAGCTGTCTGTTGGGGTGCTTTTGGTCTCGACGAATTACAGGTTATACACAATCCCAACATTTTTCGAGCTTGGAACGAGCTTGGAAAAATAATGTTGAACCCATAATTCGGTGAGATGAAGCTAGACGGTGCGTTGCATGAGGTCCTTCCTAGGAGTGGAGCTCAATTGGAAGGGGAGAGAAGGTTGATACCTCATAGGAACCAAGTTCAACTTAATTGGAGAAGAGGTCGACACCTCATAGGAGGAAGCTCAACTGGAGGTGGAGAGTCGACACCTCATAGGAGCCGAACTCAACTTGAGGCAGAAAGAAAGAGGTCGACACCTTGCAGGATCCGAGCTCAACTGGAGGTGGAGAAGAGGTCGACACCCAGCAGGAGCCGAGCTAAACTGGAGGCGAAGAGAAGAGATTGACACCTCATAGGAGCCGAGCTCAACTGGAGGTGAAAGGTATAGTCGACACCTGGCAGGAGCCGAGCTCAACTGGAGGTGGAGAGTATAGTCAACACCTGCAGGAGCCAAGCTCAACTGGAGGTGGAGAGAGAGTCGACACCTGGCAAGAGACGAGCTCAACTGTAGGTGTAAAAGAGGTCGACGCCTCGCAGGAGCCGAGCTCAACTGGAGGTGGAGAAGAGGTCGACACCTCGCAGGAGGAAGCTCAATTGGAGGTGGAGAGTCGGCACCTCACAAGAGCCGAGCTCAACTAGAGGTGGAAAAGATTTCGACACCTCGTAGGAGCCGAGCTCAATTGGAGGTGGAGAAAGAGGTCGACACCTCGTCAAGAGGAAGCTCAATTGAAGGTGGAGAGTTGACACCTCACAGGAGCCGAGCTCAACTGAAGGTGGAGAAGAGGTTGACACCTCGCAGGAGACGAGCTCAACTGGAGGTGGAGAGTATAGTCGACACCTAGCAGGAGCCGAACTCAACTAAAGGTGGAGAGTATAGTCAATACCTAGCAGATGTCGAGCTCAACTGGAGGTGGAGGTTGTAGTCGACGCTCGCAAGATTCAAACTCAACTGGAGTGACGTCTCAACTTGAGTGACGTGAGTCGACTCTGGGAGGCAAGTAGTCAGTTTGTAGGAGAGAAGCTTGTACAGAGGTGACAAGCTACGACATCACTCCAATGAAGAACTTGGTTTCATCCAAGAAGGTCGTTGGCCGATGTGCAGGAGAGAAGCTCGTGCAGGAATTCAAGATTACGATGACACTACCACTCGATGACTTTAATTAGAGCTCTCACTCGAGGAGGTCGTTGGCCGGTATACAGGAGAGGAGCTGGTGCAATAACCCGGACATATGATAACTCTACCACTCGAGGACATCAATCGGAGCTCTCACTCGAGGAGTTCGTTGGCCGGTATGCAGGAGAGGAGCTCGTGCAGGAACCCGGACTTACGATAACTCTACCACTTGAGGACTTCAATTAGAGCTCTCACTCGAGGAGGTCGTTGTCCGGTATGCAGGAGAGGAGCTTGTGTAGGAACCCAGACTTACGATAACTCTACCACTCGAGGACTTCAATCGGATCTCTCACTTGAGGAGGTCGTTGGCCGGTGTGCATGAGAGGAGCTCGTGCAGGAACCCGGACTTACGATAACTCTACCACTCGAGGACTTTAATCGGTGTTGAGGTAGTTTGCCATGTTGCTTAAGAGATTTCCAAGGAGTTAAAATGCATCAATATCTTTGAGGACGAAGGAATTCTAAAGAGAACGACGATCTTTCCCGCGTCGAGTTGGAAGGCTGGCGTCCAGACTTGTTCATGATAGTTCCTCCAGTCAGAGGAGAGATGTAATCGGGGGTAGCTAGGCCGACATGCAAGGGCTCGGTCTTACAAGGATGCTTATATCCCGAGGAATTTTCCCATCGTCTACCCTGGGCTATCTTAGAGAAACAGGTCGAAGGCTCGTTTCCCAACCCAACCATGGAGATCGTTACGAACTCTGACACCTGACTATGTGTCAATCGAGTCTACCAGTCTTCCATGAACTTTTATCCTCCAGAGCCTAGTTGCCCAGCTGCTCCTAAAAGCATGGCGGTTATTCCACCTTGACAACAACAGAGATACGTCTTGCTTCACAGGACCTGCGGTCGCTAAGAGCGGGTCTTTTAGTCTTCTCAAAGACCGATGATGCCTTTATACAAGGTATAACTTTATGAGTTCAATCCCTTATCGAGTTCAGGAGGTTAGCGTCCAGACCTATTCCTGATAGTTCCTCCAGTCGGAGAAGAGAGGCAATCGGGGGTAACTAGGCCGACATGCAAGGGGGGAGCTTATCTCGACCGTCAATGCAGGGGCTCAGTCTTAGAAGGACGCTTAAATCCCGAGGCATCGTCGCATCGTCCGACCTAGGCTAAATAGGAGAAACAAGTCGAGCGCAGGTTTCCTAAATCGATCGTGGAGTTGAACTTCACTGCTCCTAGGTAACTTGAGATGAATCAACACAAAGAAGATAACTCGCATTAACTCGTGACTCCGGGGGAGCGGAAATGTATAAACAACTTGGAAATAATATTACAGGTAAGCAATACATGTTACCGCTAGGGGTAGAACCTTTTCAGGTCATCCCCGCTCCAAGTATTTGAGGAGATGAAATGAATAACTTTACGTCCTGGTTGTTGAAGAGATAGCCTCGCGCATATAAACTCGTAGAATTCGAACACCATAGTTGCTGAAGTAGTGATCTCGCAAGTATTGACTCACGGGATTAAATGAGAGCACCATAGTTGTTAAAGAGATGACCTTGTGAGTATGGAACTCGCGGAATTGATGAGAGGGCCCAGTAAGCATGAAGAGAATCATGAGTAGGAGCTCGTAGAATACTAGCTAGAAGATTTCATGAGCAAGTCGTCTCATGGAAGGTAGGTTGTCGGAGGAGATCATCGCAGGTAAGAGCTTGCAGAGCACCTCGTATATTTTTCCCTGGTTGTGAACAAGTCGTGATTTTCTCTGTTTCTCAGTCATACAAAAAGTACTTACGGGCTTTACCAAAGCACCCGTAAGTATGAACATATATGAAAAACACCACTATTGAAAAAGGAGAAGAATCAGACGGATGGGGGTCAAGGGGGCAGCGCCCCGGGAAATTTTTTTATTTCCCACTCCCAACTCACCCAAATCCTGAGCTATCCCGTCCTTGTGAGCAAGACGCCTACGGAACTCACCTATGGGCGAGTAACAAAGATACTCGCCTCTTCACCTGCAGAACTCGCATATGGGCAAGTAAAAAAGACACTCTTCCTCTTTGAAGTCTACAATCCCGCCTATACTCGCCTATGGGCGAGTAACAAGGAAGCTCGCATCTTTGAAGTCATCAATCCCGCCTATTCTCGCCTATAGGCGAGTAACAAGGAAGCTCGCCAACATGCATGAACTCGTTTGTATATACTCACTAACCAAAGTCATCATCTGGAACTCGCCTATGGAGGTCGCGATCTAGAACTCGCTTATAACCGTGTAATAAGTAAGATCGCCCCATGAATCCACCAAGCCTGAAAGTCGCCATCATGAAGTCGCCTATGGGCGAGTAACTAGGAAACTCGCCCACCATGGCGAGAACTCACCCACCATGGCGAGAACTCGCCCACCATGGCGAGAACTCGCCCACCATGCCGAGAACTCGTCCACCATGCCGAGAACTCACCCACCTTGTCGAGAACTCGCCCATCTTACTGAATGCTCGCGAGTTCTCCCCTTTGTTCTCTAGCTTGTCATCTTAAACTATGAATTCTTCTCGCAAAGATTTCTTCATTGGCTACTGTTCACGCTCACCGCACCATGTGTTGAAGCCAGGAAAATTCCCAACCTCCAAAATAGGATCAAGGCAGCCTAAGGTCACTGATTCTACGATCCGACGTCATAGATCAAGTGGCTAGCATGAGAGAGAGAAAACTATCTATAAGCACACCCCAAGTGCTCCAGCGGGGAGGTCCCACCACATACCCGGAAGTTTGAGAGAAACTTCTCTTCCACAACCAAAAGGTTGGGCGAGGTACTAGGCAGGCATGGACTTGGCGAGTATCCACTTGAGGGACCTCAACCACTTCAAAAAGTTTCATTTCCTGTACCCCTAGGGCTATTTATAGAGAAATCCTGGGGGGGTATAGGCGAGTATCCAGCTAATGGCAGTGAGTTCCAAGGGTATACTCGCGCAAACTCGGGAGATACTCGCCCAAACTCTCCTCTGCTCGCCCAAGCTCGCCACAGCTCGCCTCTGCTCGTCACAGCTCGCATCTGCTCGCCACAGCTCACCTCTGCTCACCACAGCTCGCCTCTTCTCGCACAAGCTTTCCACAGCTCGTCTCTGCTCGCCACAGCTTGTCACAGCTCGCCTCTGCTCTCACAGTTCACCTCTGCTCGCCCAAGCTCTCCACAGCTTGCCTCTGCTCGCCACAGCTCGCCTCTGCTCGCCCAAGCTCACCACAGCTCGCCTCTACTCGCCCAATGGTCTATGAATAGCTGTCTGTTGGGGTGCTTCTTGTCTCGACGAATTACGGGTTATACAAAAAGTACACTGCACATAGAGATGGAATTAAAGTAAGATGTTGTAAAGTTGAAAGTGGCATACATCATTGATCTACTATAATCAAAGCAAGATGTTGTAATGGAGGAAGAGGAAGAAGAAGTGAGTAGGAGGAATAAGAAGGGGCGGCCATTGACGGAGCTCGGGAGGAAGAAGAAGAAGAAAGGAGGAAAAAGAAGAAGTGAGGAGGAGGAGGAGGAAGAAGAAGAAGTGAGGTTGAGGAGGAAGAAGAAGGGGTGTCCATTGAAGGAACTCGGAAGGAAGAAGAAGAAAGGAGGAGGAAGAAGAAGTGAGGAAGAGGAGGAGGAAGAAGAAGAAGAAGTGAGGAGGAGGAGGAGGAAGAAGTAGTGAGGTTGAGGAGGAAGAAGATGGAACTCGGTAAGAAGCAGAGGATGAAGAGAAGAGAAGAGGAGGAGGAGGAGGAGGAGGAGGGGTTATACCTGCGGCGGAGAGAGCGGCGGAGGAGGCTCGGCGAGGAGAAATCCGGCGTCGGGCGGAGAGAACCTAAAAATCGCACGATGCCGGCGTCGGGGGGTAAGAATTGAGGAACGTGATTGTTATGTTATAATGAAAACCGGTTGATTTACTTCAAAAGACGATTCCTGGCCAATTCGAACCCGCCGAACACACCAAACGGAATTGGCTTTGGCCAAAGCCAATATCTAAAAGCCAATTCTGTTCCGCCGATCAGGCCATTAAAATAATTCCTAAATACATTCACCTATAACAAGTTAATTATTTTAGGGTCAATATGTCTAGGTTCTACCATCATCTTAGTGAAATCTAGGTCAAGGACCTGGTTCAAGTGACCCAATAAAAAATGTGTTAAAGCCTAATGACCTTACTCATGAGGGAGGCGTATTGAGAACATAGTCTGACATCAAAAATATGTAGTTTGTGTACTTAATATAAACATCTTCGGAACCTTGTGGAGTCAATTGATTTTCAGTTGGATGCTTTAGGCTTTGCATAAGTCATGCATTTTCAGAAACTATAGGTGAATCGTAGGTGAAGAGATCGTACCAAGATGGGTTCCAAGCAATGACGGAGTCGCGGGGGGGGGGGGGGGGGGGGGGGGGGGAATTAATGTTTAAAAATTGTATCACAAAAAATAAATATTAATGCATAATAAAAGTTAACATTCAACTTACAATCAATTATAACTGCCCTCAACATGTTTTCATTGCTTGAAATCACTGACTGATTAACTCATTTTCAACTAATTTGAATTTGTATCTCTAATTTAAACCAACATCCAACGTCAAGAAATAAGAATTAAGAAAAAAATTAATACAGTGGGTAGTTGGAGAATCCTTAAGATATCTCCTCTCTTGGTTCTATTCCAGTAGGAGAAGCCAGTGCCCAACTCTGCCCTAGCCGAGAACTCCGCCGGTCTTCGGTTCCAGTAGGAGAAGTCAGCACCCGACTCTGCTCTAGCCGAGAACTCTGTTGGTTTTGGAATCGAACTTCTATTTCGATCGATCAAATGAAATGAAGATGAAGGTGCTTCGATCTTACTCTGCCCTAGGAGAGAACTCCACGATCTTCTGGTTCGATCGACGAAATGAATTGGAAAGGAACATCGTCGATCTTACTCAGCCCTAAGCGAGAACTCCACGCATTTTGGTTTTGATCTTCACCACCCGCGCGAGGTTTTCAGCACCCGCCGATCTTGAGTTCGCCTCTTGCGATGCGCAGTAAAAATAAACCCTATGGCACAGGAGGAAGAAATGAATATCTGAAGCGGAGGAGGCGTTGCCGTGAGTATGCGAAGAGCTCCGAAGTCGATGAGCCCTTTCCCTAGGTCTCCGAAATTTTTGTGGGAATACCTGTGGGTAAGCGCGTTTCCGAATTTAAGGGCCCCCCCCCCCGGCCTAAATTGGATCCGCCAATGGTTCCAAGGTCGAGCACATCGTGCTGCTTCGATTCGAAGGATGCAAGCGCATTTTTCCAAGTCACATGTGGCGGCAATAGATCCACCGATTTTTCTGTAGAAGTCACGCCGTCTCTTCCGTCGGTATACACGGTATTTTGGTGCACCTGCCTGTCTCATAGACAAAATTTCACTGATATATAATTAGCCACTTTTCTTCTGTTATATCGGTAGAATGCCAGTTAATAAAATTGAAAAAAAAAAATTTAATACCAAATAACTATATGAATTTACATACAATTACAGTATATATTAATTACCAGAGCTACAGCCTCCTTGGCGGCAAGGTTCAAAATATCAGCACAAGAGACGATGCCCGGACATTCGCCTCCATCACCTTCTTGATATCGTCCACAACCTTAAATCCATTAGCCCTCATCCCCTTGTTTTGACTCGCATTCTTCTCGCTTCCCTCTCCGTCCAATAAAATCGATGTGTCGCAACCCTAATCATACATGCATGCTCATTTTATATTAAATGCACTGAGTTTGCATGAGCTTTCTAATTATACATGCATGATCATATTTGTTCATAGCTAGTCTGTTCGCGCAATAATATGTTAGAATATATATATATATACACATACACGAGTGTCTGACACGGGGCTCCGTCTGTACGGCTAAGCGCGACAGTACCCACCCAGCGGCGGCGTGCTTCGCCCGCCCCCAACATTTTTGCGACAGTATCCGGCCATCGGCGGCCTGCTTTGCCCTCCCCCGACATTTTTTAATCATCTAATTTTTTAATTATTTTAAATTTAAAATATTATATTTATTTTTGTTTTTTTATTTGAAATATTATATTTATATGTTTTTGTTAAATATTGTTTTAATTAAACACATTTTTTAATTATTAATTTTTAAAATTATTAAAAAATATTTTAATTAGTTGGACAATTTTGCCCTTACATCAAAAAATATTCCAGCCTTATACTATAGAAAAGGCACCCGTGTTAGCTTTTGCCTTAATAATTAAACATGCCTTAAAAATAAGAAAGATTTAAGGCCAATAAATATGCTTTGATAATTAAAATAGAGAAGGAATGGGTTGTTAAGAAATTTTTAATAGTTAAATGAGCTGTATTGTGGCTCTGTGTTAGCTTTTGGCGGTGAAATCATCTTATCTTAGGGTTGGAGAGTCGTGCCGTTGCACTCACATAGGTTGGAGACTCGTGTTGTTTCACTTGTGTGTGTATATACATATAGATATTCAGATTTTACTCTTGGCTCAGTTTAGAGCGGATTTTCAGGAAAGGAATGAAAGGGATCCGGGGGTGGTGGAATGCAGCTAATGCACTGCACGGTAAAGGGAAGTACAGCGGACGGTTGCGCTGAGATCTCGCGCGAATTCAGCTTTACGCCACGATTTGTGCATGCTTTGAGATGAGTGCGCTGAGATGTGCACGCATCTCAGAGCACTCACATCTCAATGCAACCGTCGGATCGCACTTTACCGTGCAATGCATTCGCTGCACTGCACCACCCCCGGACCCGAACGAAAGCTGTCATGGTGCTCCGCCCGTCAACGCTCTATCGGCTTTGAAGTTTGAAGTAAGGATCGAATGTCGGCGGATCACTGAGCGGCGGCATTCTCAAAATGGCCATACGAGCTTTACCGTGACTAGGCAGTCGGAGTAGAGGAGGCGGAGGAGGGAGGCGGTGACGGATTGATCGGCAGTCCATGGCTTGCTCGCCAATTGCTTCACAAACTCTTCCGCATCCCGGCATTTCTAGGGGTCACACGTGCGCCATCGACGAAGCTTACGCTTGTGGTAGACCTGACTTGTAGTAGGAGCAGGGGCCCCTGCAGCATGATAAAGATCCTCCATTGTTGTACTCTGGCGCAGCAGTGCTCCATGGTCTTCGATCTCCCCTAATTCTCTTATTGCAGATTGCACGTACTCTTTTACGAAGGCAAGTGAGGCTGCTAGCTTGGGGACTGAAATAATAGAATTTATTATAGAATTTGTAAAAAACTATTGTTTCTCTTCATTGTTTTTTTTAGCTTTTTAACTAAGGCTTCGTTTGGGAGACTTATTTTCACCGGTCCAGCGGTTAAGATTGTTGGAGTTACCATGATAATCTAGAAGTGATCAAACATGTAATCTCACTGCCAACGCGATATGAGCCTGCAGGGTCGCACATAAGAGCATGTGGAGAAGTTGGAAGATTGACTGTGTTGGTAAAGTTTACCAATCACCATACAGAATGGGGTCCGGCAAATGTTGCCAAGGGAGAATCGTCGAGAATCGTCGAGTATCGATCGTCGAGAATCGTCGAGTCTCGATCGTCGAGAATCGTCGAGTATCAATCGTCGAGTATCGTCGAGTCTCGATCGTCGAGTATCGTCGAGAATCGAACTTTTCGATTCTCGACGAATGCTGATTCCCGACGATTATTCCAGGAACCCTAATTTTCTGTGGTCTGCGGATAGCGATTTTTCCTAGGTCTGTTTATGCTTTGGGTATAAATAAGGACTTAGGGTTTTGGATCAAGTAATCCGAAGAACCCCCCGACCTGACGGAAGTGTTTCGCCGATTCTGCCGACGGAAGTGTTCCGCTTCCGCCGATTCGCTCGCTCCGCCAGCCTCCTCTCCGACGACATTCGCCGGTGCTTGTCTTCCTGGAGCGGACCTAGCAGTCCGTGGAAGTGCAAGGTGCAGTCAATCTCTCTTCCCGTTTTTCGTGCGACGAAGATCGGTGTTCTTCCGCTCGTGTGGATTTCTGCAGAGACGTAGACGCTATTATACGTGGAACTCGCCGCCGACAAGAACTCATACATTGGAGCATCTTCGTTGAGTTGTGACTCAAAGCCGCCAAGGTAATTTTACCTAGTTATTTCTTAACTTCTCGATTCAACATTTATGGCCCGATCCCAAATCTCTTTTGGGTTGTTCTTGATTTTACTATTTCCGCTGCGTGCACAACTGTTGTGTCACCTTGTAGAGAAACCCAACAAAGATAACCAGACCTTAATTTTAAGGTCCGATTCATACGATCGTAACCGCTTGACCGGTGAAAATAAGTCCTCTCAAACGAAACCTAAAGGATTGATATGCATACATTTATAATTTAATTAATAGCTTCTTGTGTTACATGGGATGTTAAGGGTTTCTTTAATTAGGTTGCAGCATTTGGAGAAGCGGTGGTGGGGAATAGTGACTTAGATAACAACTGTTTTATAGTGGTAAAACAATCCATGAAGAAACTACTTGGAAAATTATATTTGTCTGCTTATTTGAAAGTGCAGTGTTTGAACATAAATAATATATTATTTATAAATTAATATAATTTAAATAAAAAGATATTATTTATAAACATCATTAATATATTAACAATATTAAGTTTTAATATAATTAATATATTTAATACATTCATATAATGTTTTTAATATATATATATATATATGGTCATTAATCGGGACGTTCCCTCTAACTTTGCTAAATTACTGACAACACTCCTCTTATTTTCGAAATTATAAAAACTTCTCCTGAAAGTTTTCATTTCGTTACAAAAACCTCCTCTGAAGTTTTAATTTCATAACATTCATGCACAAAAAAAAAACCCTCGGTGTACGTCTCCAGGGGTATTTTTTCTTCATGAATGCAATGAAATGAAAAGACTAGCGGAGGTTGTTGTAATGAAATGAAAATTTAAGGGGAGTTTTTTGTAATTTCAAAAATAAGAGAGGTGCTCTTACTAATTATACTAATTTAGAAGGAAGGTTTGGGTAATTATATATATATATATATATAATATATATATATATATATATATATATATATATATATATATATATATATATATATATATTAATAGCATTAATTAATTTTGTAAAAATATATAATGAAGTTTGTGAATATATATAATATTTTTATTATATGTATTCACACAGGTGCATTTTTGTATGGGCTTTGACGCACGCACGTCCGGAGCGTGGTGTAACATCCCAAAAGTCTAACCCGACCAATTGAATCTCACTAATCGGTTCAAACAACCTCCTTTGGTGAGCCTATTCGTGGCTAGTGTGATCTTATTGGTCCGATAAACCGATTATATTTAGTTTGCCTGAACTTTGAGTTATAAAGACTCAAAAAGGCTTTTTGAGCAAATAAATGGAAAATGAATTTCTGTTAGTGGTCTTACATTTGTAAGATTAATATGAACTCAACAACATTAGTTTCGTTGCATTCCGATGTTTTTTTACGAAGTCACGGTTTTTTTATACCTTTCGCGGCATTTTTCAAGCGCCACAGAAGCTTTCGCGGTGCTTGAAAAAACACCGCAAAAGCGCCGCAGTATTGACCGCCGCGAAAACTCAGAGGCATTAGCGGTGCTTTTTAAAAAAAGGGGATTGTTAACCGCAGATCAAGAATGGCTATTCGCAGACCAAAAAACACACTTTTAAAATGCATTAAATATTCCCACCGTTTTTTAAAATTCCTTATTCACAAACCAACCCTAAATCCTTTCATCTTCCCCGATCCTTTCCTCCACATCGCTGAAATCCGTCTGCTTGCCGATGTCGCTCGCCCGCTCGCAGACGAAGACCGCCCGCGCGCCGACGAAGACCGGCCGCTCGCTGACGAAGTCCGCCCGCTCTCCGACGAAGTCCGCCTGCTCCGTCCCTACCCTCTAGGTCACCGTTCGCTGCGCCTCCCCCGCTGTGAGTACATTTACCCTCTTCACTTTGTTCGAAGGAGCCAATCGTTTTTTTTGTTTGGACTGCAATGAGCATTGAGCTTCTTCACTTTGTTGTAGGCGAAATGTTGGCATAGTTCTTGAAGACCAATGGATATCGTCCCAACTATAGAGACCAATGAAGAAAATGTGCCCGTGTATGGTAATGATCTAAATGTTTTCTCCAAATTTTTATGTGTTAGGAGCAAATATTTATACTCTGTTTTGCATAGATATGACTACACAATTTTTATAGATAAGTTAATTGCGTGGGTACGAAATGTTAGCAGAACACTTAGCTTTGTTGTCACCATACAGAGTTCTGATAAATTGAATGGTCGATCACGCCCCCGTGTTATTCTTGGCTGTGATAGAGCGGGATATGTTCGTGAAAAACATAATACAAAGGGATGGTTAAGAAAAATTTGAGAAAAATCACTTGCGGTGCTGGTCCTTCATATTTTTTGATGCAGGTTATATATATTTTGATGGTAATCAACTATGCACTTGTTGGTGCACTTCTTGATATTTTTTTTAATTTTAATGTTGGTCTGCGGATAACAATAATTTCTGTGAATAACAATTTTGAGTACTTTTGGATCTGCGAATAGTAATAATCTGCGAATATCCATTCTTGGTCTGCGGTTAACAATCCCCTAAAAAAAAACGCCACCAAAGTTAGTGGCGTTTTTTTTTTAAATGCCACTAAAGTTTGCCGCGTTTTTAAAAAAAAATAAATGACCTCTCCTGTTCATTTTAATAAAAAAAATACAACATTGGGTTCAATCCAATTGTTAATGTTGTTTGTTTAAATAGAAAATAAATGTTTAAACGGTTAATACATAGCAGAGTTCATGTTAATTGAACCAATAAAAACTTATTTTCAACAATATGCTCGGAAAATCCTATTAAAAGAGAGGTCGGGTTAATTTCTTCCTTTGTTGCCTTGTAGAGTTGTAGATGATCAACAGAGAGGCTCCGTTTGGAGGACTTATTTTCACCGGTCAAGCGGTTACGACCGCATCAATCGGGACCTTAATTAAGGTCCTGGTTCATGCGGTCGTAACCGCTTGACCAGTGAAAATAAATCCCCCAAACGGAGCCTAAATCAAAAACTACACTAAAGCTAAGGCATGTCCCTTGAGCATTTCATCAAGCAGCTTGTAAGCATGTGGCAAAACCTATTTGAGAGGTATAAACTTGAAGATAAAACTAACATTTTTGAAAATTAGGAAAGCTCTCTTCTAAGTTTACATTGTCAACATATATGTATAAAAAAGAACATGAACCCTCCATAGATTTTTTTGGAGGTAAAAACAAAAAACTTGTTGTAAATGATTCTAGTCATATTATCGACTCACTTTTCATGTGTGGTGCACTGCCCCCATCGGTTAGAGTTGGAAGAAGAAATCA
Organism: Platanthera zijinensis; assembly: GCA_039513925.1. Lineage (NCBI taxonomy): Eukaryota > Viridiplantae > Streptophyta > Magnoliopsida > Asparagales > Orchidaceae > Platanthera > Platanthera zijinensis. Next base: position 125,437,980 of record CM077089.1, on the reverse strand, counting down.
TAGAAGAAAGATGAGACTTGCCAGATGACAGGAACAAAAGCTTGATTCTCCATCGTGGCTGATCTTGGATTTTGGCTTCGTTTGACCGGTGGTGGCAGTCATGAATGCGGGGGTAAATTGTCATTTGTTTATGCCCACTTAAGGAACTTCATTCACTTTTATGTTCAAACGGATGATGTTTGTTAGGTGATCCTTAACGAATGACGGTTTAACCCATGTGTTTACGACCGCCACCACCGTGGCAAACGGAGCCTTTGTAGACAACAGGGCTAGAAGGATGAGTGTTAGTGAAGGAAGAAAAACGAGGGAAATCTAATCGGGCTTACCAAATGAAGGGGAGAGAAACTTGATTCCCTCTAACAACGAAGCAAGAGACGGCGAATAGCTAACCCTAAAATTGTTAGCTTGGTTTTGTTGACCGGGGTCAACGTCGTAGTTTATTTTTTTATATATATATCAAGCATGGCGGAGGAGAGAGAGTGTGATTGTGATGGCATTAAATGTGCATGCCAAGTGTCTTATTTCTAGTAGTTAGGCTTGCCTATATATAGGCCCCCTCTTATTGTAATGTAGTTGTGAAAAAGAAAAGTTTCTCATTTTCTCCCGCAGGAGAGGCAAGAGAGAGAGAGAGTGAGGCGGCTAGAGATAGGGAGAGAAAGTGAGGCGAGAAAATAAAGAGAGAGAGAGAAACGAAGCGGGAGAGAGAGAAGTTGGCGGGAGTGAGTTATATTGGCGGGAGAGAGAAAGAGCTCCCGCAGGAGTGAAATAGAGAGGGAGTGAAATAGAGAGAGAGTGAAATAGAGAGTGCAACAGAGAGAGAGCGAGTGAGATATTTGGCGGCAGTTAAAGGTGAGAGAGAAAAAGAGCTCTCGCAGAAGAGAGAGAGAGAAAGCTCTCGCGGGAGAGAAGAATCTCGCCGGAAGCTCTCGCCGGCTCGCCTCGCCTGAAGCACTCGCCGCGAAAAGCCGTGCCGCCATCTCGACGGGAGGAGAGCATCCCGCCTGGAGATTGAGTTCTCGCCGGAAGTACTGTTGCTAGCCGGAGTTAAGGAATAACTCGCGCGAGAAGGAGCTCGCCGGAGTTGTCGTGCGAGGTGGTTGAGAGGTTGATCTCGCCGGAGCTGCGTCGATCTCGCCGCGGTTTTGTGGAAGTTGTCGCGCGAGAAGTAATTTTTTTTTGGAAGTTAGCGTGTGGAGTTGTCGAGGAGTTGAGTTATTTTTGAAGTTTAGACAAGGAGAGGTCCCGACCACGTTTCCAACAACTGGTATCAGAGGGAGGTTGCGACCCTTGGAGTAGTTCGGAAGCGAGGTGACAAGAAGAGATGGAGACAGGAGGAGCGATGCCGGGGCAAGTCCCTAAGTTGACGAAGACCAACTACGGCAATTGGAGTATCCAGATGAAGGTGTTGCTCGCCTCGAAGGAGCTATGGGAAGTAGTCGAGGACGGCTATGAAGAGCCTGATGCTGAAGCAGAGGCGGCATTGACCAACGCGCAGAGGACGGCGTTAAGGGAATCGAGAAAGAAGGATAAGAAGGCATTGTTCACATTATACCAAGGAGTGGATGAAGCCACCTTTGAAAAGATCTCGGAGGCAGTGAGCTCAAAAGAAGCATGGGAGGTGTTGCAACGGTCCATGCAAGGGGTGGACAAGGCGAAGAAAGTGAAGCTGCAGTCTCTTCGGGGTGAATATGAAATGTTGAGGATGCAGGCCACGGAGAAGGTCGGAGACTTTGTGACCCGTCTGCGGACGCTCACAAACGAGATGAAGAGAAACGAGAGAAGAGAAGCGATAGATGATGTGAGTCTCATGGAGAAGCTACTGAGGGCCATGTCAAGGAAGTTCCGACACGTGGTGGTGGCAATCGAGGAGTCGAAGGACCTCACCCAGATGACCGTAGATGAGCTTGTAGGCTCATTGCAAGCTCATGAGTACAGGATGATGCAAGATGATGAAGAAGCGAGTGGCTTGGGAAAAGCACTTCAGAACCAGCTGAACTTCGGAGAGAGCTCCGGAAGAGGAGGCGGCCAGCGTGGCCGGGGTCACCAAGGCAGAGGCCGAGGTAGAAGAGGAGGTAGAGATCAAGGGAGGAACCAAGGTTTCCAAAGAGAAGCGGAGCGACCTCAAGGAGGTTGGCAAGAAGGAAGAGGAAGAGGAAGAGGCCAAGGAAGAGGCCGAGGAGGAAGAGCCCAAGTTCAGTGTTACAACTGCAACAAGTTTGGGCACATGAGCTATGACTGTTGGACTCCGAGGAAGACAGAAGAAGCCAACCATTATGCGGAGGCCAGGAACAATGGGAACAATGCTGGGGTGGAGACCCAATGATGTTCTTAACCTACCGAGGTGCAGAAGAAGGAAGGAATGAAGTGTGGTACCTGGACACAGGGGCAAGCAACCACATGTGTGGAGATAGGGAGATGTTCTCTAACCTTGAACCCAGTGGGGGTGAAGTTAGCTTCGGGGATGCTTCGAAGATTTCCTTGGAAGGAAAGGGCCTGGTGGTAGTGAAACTGAACGGGGAGAGAGTACACCTGAATGATGTGTACTATGTGCTAGGGTTGAAGACCAACATCTTAAGCATTGGGCAGTTAGTGGAGAGAGGCTACTGCGTGCAGATGAAGGATGGGTCTCTGGCAATGAAGAATGATCAAGGGAAGGAGGTCGTGAAGGTGAAGATGACGGCGAACCGTCTCTTCACGCTGAAGATGGATGCTCAAGAGACGGTTTGTCTCGCGAGAACAAAAGAAGAGGAAGAAGCATGGCTATGGCATCATAGGATGGGCCATTTGGGATTCACAGGGTTAAAGCTACTATCCCACTCCAGGATGGTGGCGGATCTGCCTATGATCTCCCCTCCGCAGAAGGTGTGTGAAGCATGCACGAAGGGGAAGCTCAAGAGGCAGACGTTCGAAGGAGGAAAATCCTGGAGAGCAAGGCGGCAACTTGAACTGGTTCACTCGGACATTGCAGGTCCGTTTGAGACCACCTCAATTGGCGGAAGTAAGTACTACATCACCTTCACGGATGACTATAGTCGGAAGTGTTGGGTGTATTTTCTGAAAGAGAAGTCTGAGGCCCTTGACAAGTTCAGGGAGTTCAAAGCGATGGCCGAGAAGGAGAGTGGGCAACCATTGAAGGTGCTTAGGACAGATCGAGGTGGGGAGTACACCTCGAGGCTGTTCGATAGTTTCTGCAAGGAGAATGGGATATCACACCAGCTGACGGCAGCGTACTCACCGCAGCAGAACGGAGTGGCAGAGAGGAAGAATTTCACCATCATGAACATGGCGAGAAGCATGGTGAAGGAGAAGGGGCTACCGAAGATGTTCTGGGCGGAAGGAGTGCAATGTGCGGTGTATCTACTGAACAGATGCCCCACAAAGAGTGTGAAGTTCATGACGCCATTTGAAGCATGGAGTGGCTGGAAGCCGAGTGTGAAGCACCTAAGGGTCTTCGGGTGTGTAGCTCATGCTCACATCCCGGACCAGAGGAGGAAGAAGCTCGATGATAGAAGCGAAAAGTGCATCTTCGTGGGCTATGCTCCGGAGAGCAAGGCGTACAAGTTTTACAACCCGGTGACTGGGAAGGCCATAGTCTCAAGGGACGTGGTGTTTGAAGAAGACTGCTGCTGGAGCTGGGATGAGGAGACAAGGAACATGAAGGGGATGTTCTTTGAAGATGAGGAAGAAGGTGGTCATGAAGCGGAAGCTGAGGTTGGTGGAGCTGAGCCACCATCACCACCGAGTGGGAGTTCAGGGGGAGCTTCTACCCCCTACTCAAGCGGAGCAAGTACAAATGGAGGAAGTCCTAGTGGAGCGAGCACTAGCCAGGGCAGCTCTGACCGTCCTCAACCTAGGATGAGGAGGTTGGAGGAGCTTTACGAGGAGACGGCACCGACACTTAACAATTTTTCTTTATATTGTTTGTTGGCAGATTGCGAGCCGCACTCCTACGACGAAACTGCCAAGGAGAAATCTTGGAGAATGGCAATGGATGCTGAGATAGCATCTATCAAGAAGAACGATACTTGGAAGCTGGTTGATCCACCCGCTAGCCACAAACCCCTCGGGGTGAAGTGGGTCTACAAAGTAAAGAAGAACAAGGATGGAGCTGTGGAGAAGCACAAGGCTAGGCTCGTGGTGAAGGGCTACAGACAAGTCCAAGGAGTGGACTACGACGAGGTCTATGCCCCAGTGGCGAGGATTGACACCATCAGGTTGATCATCGCACTGGCAGCTCACTATGGGTGGACAATCATGCAAATGGATGCGGTGGCGGCATACTTGAATGGCTACCTGGAGGAGGATGTGTATATTGAGCAGCCTCCGGGGTATGTTGTAAAGGGCCAGGAGAAGAAGGTGTGCAAGTTGAGAAAAGCACTGTACGGGCTGAAGCAAGGGGCAAGAGCTTGGAATGGGAGGATAGATACATTCCTTCAAAAGCATGGCTATGTGAAGTGCCCATATGAGTATGCTCTCTACATGAAGGTGGAGAAGAACGGGGATATCATGATCTTATGTCTATACGTGGATGACATGATATTCACCGGGAGCAACCCTGCGATGTTCGAAGAGTTCAAGAGGCTGATGAAGAAGGAGTTTGAGATGACAGACCTAGGAGAGCTGAGTTACTTTCTAGGGGTAGAAGTACAGCAGAGAGAAGATGGGATCTTCATCGCGCAGAAGAAGTACGCGGAGGAGATCTTGAAGAAGTTTTTAGGATGGAGAATAGCAAGCCTATCTCCACTCCAGCTGATCCCGGAACGAAGTTGAGGAAGGACTCTAAGGAGGAAGGAGTTGACCCAACCATGTTCAAGAGTCTGGTTGGGAGTCTAAGGTATCTGACTTTCACCAGACCGGACATCATGTATGCGGTGGGGGTCGTGAGCAGGTACATGGAAGAGCCCAAGCAGGACCACTTCACTGCAGCGAAGAGGATCCTGAGGTATGTGAACGGGACTCGGGACCATGGCTTGATGTACTCATCTGGAGGAGAGTTGAAGCTAGTCGGTTACTCGGAGATAGCGACTATGGAGGAGATGTGAACGACCGGAAGAGCACTTCCGGGTATGCGTTCAACATGGGAACCGCGGCGTTCTCATGGAGTTCTAAGAAGCAGGCTACTATAGCCTTATCATCTTGCGAGGCGGAGTACATAGCGGCGGCGGCATGCGCTTGCCAAGCCATCTGGCTAAGGAACCTTCTGGAGGAACTACATCATGTGCAGGATGGCCCAACGACAGTGTTAGTAGATAACATGTCCGCCATCCAGCTTGCAAAGAACCCGGTGCTACATGGGAGGAGTAAGCATATCGAGACGAGGTACCACTTCCTTCGCGAGCAGGTGGAGCAGAAGACAGTGGAGGTGGTGTATTGCCCTACCGGAGAGCAGATCGCGGACATATTCACCAAGGCGTTGAAGGTGGAGAGGTTCGAGAGGCTCAAAGGCAAACTCGGCATGTGCTGCCAAGTTTGAGGGGGAGTTTGTTAGCTTGGTTTTGTTGACCGGGGTCAACGTCGTAGTTTATTTTTTTATATATATATCAAGCATGGCGGAGGAGAGAGAGTGTGATTGTGATGGCATTAAATGTGCATGCCAAGTGTCTTATTTCTAGTAGTTAGGCTTGCCTATATATAGGCCCCCTCTTATTGTAATTGTAGTTGTGAAAAAGAAAAGTTTCTCATTTTCTCCCGCAGGAGAGGCAAGAGAGAGAGAGAGTGAGGCTAGAGATAGGGAGAGAAAGTGAGGCGAGAAAATAAAGAGAGAGAGAGAAACGAAGCGGGAGAGAGAGAAGTTGGCGGGAGTGAGTTATATTGGCGGGAGAGAGAAAGAGCTCCCGCAGGAGTGAAATAGAGAGGGAGTGAAATAGAGAGAGAGTGAAATAGAGAGTGCAACAGAGAGAGAGCGAGTGAGATATTTGGCGGCAGTTAAAGGTGAGAGAGAAAAAGAGCTCTCGCAGAAGAGAGAAAGAGAAAGCTCTCGCGGGAGAGAAGAATCTCGCCGGAAGCTCTCGCCGGCTCGCCTCGCCTGAAGCACTCGCCGCGAAAAGCCGTGCCGCCATCTCGACGGGAGGAGAGCATCCCGCCTGGAGATTGAGTTCTCGCCGGAAGTACTGTTGCTAGCCGGAGTTAAGGAATAACTCGCGCGAGAAGGAGCTCGCCGGAGTTGTCGTGCGAGGTGGTTGAGAGGTTGATCTCGCCGGAGCTGCGTCGATCTCGCCGCGGTTTTGTGGAAGTTGTCGCGCGAGAAGTAATTTTTTTTTGGAAGTTAGCGTGTGGAGTTGTCGAGGAGTTGAGTTATTTTTGAAGTTTAGACAAGGAGAGGTCCCGACCACGTTTCCAACAAAAATGGCGTAGCTTGAGACGAAACGGTCGGGGCTCTACCACGGTTGAAATTTTAAGGGGGGGAGGAAAATACTTACAGCTTGTCCATGTCTTAAGGAAAGAAAAATTGATAAGTGGGAAACGAAATTTTCCAAAAAATTTAGAGGGAAATATGCCGCAGCATTTTTCGTAAAAAAATGTGGTCAATAGTTTATATTTCGCGTATGTACTTTGGCGCTTTAATATATAAATGCCGTCAAATACGTATGTACTATATTGATGGCGTTTTTCTTATAAAATCGTCATCAAAACAAATACTTGTTGTGGCGCTTTTAAAAACACCGCTATATCCTCATCTTGTTGTAATGCATCAAATTGAATAGGCTCATTCTTCTGTTTCAGTGAATACTAATTGTTTTCTCATTTCTCACTTTCTTCATCTTCATTCTAAGTTTTGTCAACAATTGCTTCTCTCTTATCCTCAACTTCCTCTTCTCCATCAGCTCCATCCTAAACCCAAATTTATCATCAGGCACCTCTGAAAGCCATATTTCTTCTCTTTTTCTTTTTCCCTTAACACTCTTTTTTTGAATTGCGTCAAAATCTGACTCTTGCTCATTTGCTCACAGAAGTAACATCTCCTCATAAACAAGATTTTGAAATTTAGTGTTATCCTACAAAATATAGCAAAACACAAATGAGAAATTGTAATACAATAACAATTAAGCATAATGAGCTTAGGGTTTATAAATACATACATATAATTTCTTGTTCATTAGATTGTTTTGTATTTGAAAGCAAAAAAGTTTCACTGTAACTCATTTTTGGAGACCAACTATCATTCATGGTCGTGTTAAGTCCACAACCACCATCTGCACTTCTGTGTGCTCGTAAAGTCATACTTTCAAATTAACATGATGGTTAGAACACTATAATGTAATAAATACTAAACTATAAAGCATCTCATACTAGTAAAATAGTGGAGCAATCTTCCAAGTAACCTATGTGGCTACCTGCATTTCGAATGGCACTAATACGTCTTAAATTGTCAAACTGTGCATGTAAGAACTCGTGAATGGCTTGCGACCAATTATACTTTACGAAATATGAAAGACCATTTACTTTGTCAATGCAGGTTGGGACCCTCAATCCCTTCAACAAGAAAAGAAACACAGTCAATAAATACTTGACCAGCATATTCACTACTTGCCTACTCTCCAATATTGGAGACCACTCCTAGTCGGCAATTATGTGTATTCCTTCAGTTATATTTTTATGTGTAATGTCCATAAATGGTCATTTAGCAAATTTAAATTGAAGACCTATATTAAGGATCCCCAATATAAGTGTTACCTCATTAACTGTCAATTTCACATAGTAATATCCTAAGAAGAATGTTTTCTTCTCCCGATTATATAGCCTCAAAAGAACATGCAACATGGGCACGTTTTGTGGGATGTTTGGCATCTGAAATAATGAGAGAACTCTAGAATCCCTTAGGGATGTCTTAGATTCTTCAGATAAGATATCCAAAAGATGTTGGACATTCGCTGTGAATGTTATTACTGCACATCTGCTACTAAGATATTTATATCCAAACATTGATCTGATATAAAAAAAAAAGAAACAATAAGTAGTGTGCAAGTACTAATTACAAAAAGACAGTTGTAAATACATAACCAGCTAGGACTATATAATTGATTTGCAACTATACTAAACTAGATACAATAACAACACTCAAGCATTTATCTCAATATAGTGGGGTCAACTAACTGTACTGAACTAGATTGAAAAAAAAAATTTACAATGCAACTGCAAATCCTTAATCATGCAGAACTATAAATTGTGAATACATAAAGAGCTGGAACTAAAAACTAAAATGCAACAGTAAATCCCTAACCATATAATATATTAGAAAAATGGTTGAAGCAACTGTAAGAACTACAAAAAAAAGTAAATTGAAAAGGGGTTATTGCAACCCTAAAAACAATAACAATAAAAAGTTGTAGAATGACTGCTGGAGGTACTAAAATATATATCTGTAAAAGGACTGTGAGATGCATTGCGACTGTATAACAAAGGGAACACGACTAGAAAAGGGAACACGGTTGCAAAATTGAACAAGGAAAATGGGGATTATAATAAACAATGGGCACTGAAGACCTTCACGAAGATTACCCCTTGATTTTTGGATGACTCCAACTTTTCTTGTTCGGTTTTTCTCGGTGGGAGATGGTCGCGAAAGGGTTTCCTACTTCTACGTCTTCTGTTATTACTGTCGATAATTTGCTAAAAATAGTGATTCAAACATTCACAAGATGAAGGAGCACAAAAAAAACCATTATAAAAAAAATTAAACCTAGATTTCAAAATGTTGATGCCTTCATTTTTGATAGTTACACCAACAAGATTTTGGGTGGAGATGCGAAGAGTAGCTAAGGAGGCGAACTGATATGAAAGCTTGAAGTTTTCAAAATACAGTGGATCGAGCATAAAAGAACATATTTATTTATACACTTAGGCACGGTGCGAAGAACGTATAGAAAAATTTTACTTGAGAGACATCTTGCATGCTCAACTTTTTTTATTTCTGAGCGAATCCTTTGCAAATGTGCACTGGGAGTAAGAGAAGGTTCAATTTTTCTCTCCCTAAGTTTGGTGAAAAATAATTTCCACATTTCAAAAAATATAGCGATGGTCTGACATCGATATTATAATATTCCATATTTTTATAGGTCTTATTGAGGCAGAAAAGGAAATTAAAAAATTTAATGCATAACAAATAAATATTTTACAAACGTAATTAAAAAAAATAAATTAAAATTAAATTGGAAAATCACGAGCATCGATTTTCTCTAGTTCCTGCGCTAACGCAACTTCTAACGAATTGTACTGTATATGGGTGGGATGAGGGGCCCTGGGATCATATAAAATGTTCTGATCGGAGCGTGCAACTCCTCTCTCTCTTGGCATGATGTTAAAGCTACGACTCCATTCTCTACGAGTTACTATATAAATTTGGAGTTGAGCTTTTCCCTCCTTTTAGCTCTCTGAATTATAGCTGGAGTTTTTTCCAACTTGTTTGTCCTCTTTTATTTTCCAATTAAGTAATAGCGAGAACACCAGTAGTAAGTCTGTACATCTTCTCATATATTGTCTTTTTTCACATCGTCTTATCACTAGAATGTTGAAATCTGGAGTTGAGAATTCTTCTCCATTCTTACTCTCGTAGTTGGAGATGTCTTCCCAACCGCTAATATCTCCTCTCACAAATTCCAGTGAACTTAATAGCCAAAACATCGATAATAAGATTGCATCTTCTCTTGTGTTTTTTACCACTTTGTTGTATAACTATAATGTAGAAATCAGGAATTGACATTTCTTCTCCCTTTTGGCTCTCTCGATCGTATTGGAGATTTATTTCCATAACTTGTTTCTCCTCTCTTATTTTCTAGCGAAGTCAATATATAGACAGAACACTAATAGTAAGACTGTACAACTCCTCTCTCATTTTGGATGAAGTCAATATGCAGAACATTGATAGTAAGATTATGCATCTTCTCTTACATTGGTTTTTTCGCTAAATGACTATAATGTAAAAATATAGAGTTGAAGTTTCTACTCCATTTTGAGTCTCTAGATCTGTAGAAATCATTTTCAAATGGCTTCTTCACCATTTCTTCACAACCGTTCGATTCTCCTCACTTAATTTCCGGCAAAGTTAATAGTCATAACAGTGATAGCGAGAGTATGCATCTTATCCTATATTGCTTTTTAAATTTAATATATGACTATAGTGTAGACATCTGAAATTGAGTTTTCTTCTCCCTTTTTAATTTTTAAATGGTACGTAGTTGGAGATTTTTTTTCCAATCAGCTTTTCTCCTCTCTCAATTTTAGGAGAGGTTGATAAATAGAACACAGATAGTAAGATTGTACATATTCTTATATATTTTTTACTTTGTTATATATGTTATGTTGTAGATATCGGAAATTGAGCTTTTTTTGTTTTGGCGCTCTGGATTGTGGATGGATATTTCTTCCAATCAGCTTGTTTCTTCTCCTTAAGTTTCAAGAAAAGTTGATTGCTAGAACACCAACAGTAAGACTGCACATCTCTTTTTTTCACTTTGTTATATGGTAATGCTGTAGAAATTCGAATTTGAGTTTCCTTTCTCCATTTAGGCTCTCTAGATAGTAGTTGTAGGTTTCATCATATGATGATCATATTTAATGTCACAGGATTGTCACAATTCATCAATGAAAAAAACATAATTCCTCATTTACATGTCCTACAATTTTCTTCATCATTATACCTCTGTTTAAGTTTTTCAAGGTATTTCCTTTATTTTATTCCAATTTTTTAATTCTACATTTCAATTTTAATTTTTATAGTTTTCTAATTAAAACAACATTAAAACACATCAAATTCAATTATTATCACACCAAAAATCCATCAAAAAAATCAAACTCCAAGCTTTAAGGGCACACCCATAAGAATAGCTCGTCCCTTCCATTCTCACGATTGTAGCCGAACACCCGTGGAATAATTCCACGTTAGAAGAGATCCCTACCTTGGAGGAAAACATCGACAATCTTTGTTAGTGGAATGTAGCCTCTCTTGACATATGTATGTTTTGGCCTCTTTTGCCACTAAGAGCATTAATATTTAGACTCTTTGGTTTCGATTTTTTTTAAGTTGGAAGAGCAGGTTGATGTGCTTTCTAGAACTCAAGCAAGCAGTCAACCGTTCATCTTGGATTTTCTAGTGTTGGTCAATGGTACCACCAGGTATTATAAACCAGAGGAATTTTATTCTTATTTTTTGTGCTTTCATAACAAAGAAAGATGGCGATATAATTTGATCCATGAATCTTTGACTTCATGTATGTTTGTAAATTCTTTATATGAGGAGGTTGTAGTTGGATAATCATACTATATTCGAAAATATTTATGTTTGTAAATATTTATGTTTTGGTGTGATACAAAGTATATATATATATATATATATATATATATATATATATATATATATATATATATATATATATATATATATATATATATATATATATATATATGACTCTTTTCCTAAACTTTAAATAGAGTCATGTCTTTCTCAAATCTCAGGATTAATATGAAAGAGAATAATATACATTCTATTTCGCTTGTGTCATGTTGTTTCCTGCTGAATTTGAAGCATGCGAAAATAACTTCATTGTATTTGCAAGTGTAGGCACGTAACAATAAGCAAGAATATTATTATATTTCGTCTTAATTTACTTGTGCTTTATAGAAATTGATTTGTAGTTTTTCTCATGGCCCACACACTTTATCGTAGGTATGAGTATTTTTTATATTATTTGTTATTAGCAATTTTATTTTTCACTATTAAATCATTTTAATTAATGTTGTTTGCTAGTTTATTTTTGTAAATGTTACTCACATAATCTATAACAATAATTTCAAATATTTTGTTTTTTATAGTTGTATTCTTCTTAATTTTATTTGTATTTCTTAAATCAATTTATGCAGATTTTCCTCTATTGCTTCATTCAAGATCTGAAAATTTTCTTATATTATGTTGGAACCCTGGTTCTGATTTGGGTTAGGATCTCTATTAGGTTGTTTTAGTTTAGTTTTAGTTTATTTTCAGTAGTTTTAGTTTTTGAAAGACTTAACTCAAATAGGGGGAGATTGTTGGTACCCTAGTTTGGATTTGAGTTAAGTCTTTCCTTTTAGTCCTTGACCCAAGATTTATCTATGGTCAAAGTCTAGTTGGAGAGTATTCTCTTTTCCAGTAAAATTCTGGCTAAGGGATTTTCGGGTTCGACTATCGTCGAACGCCGATCGACTATCGTCGATCAGCCGGTCGACGATCGTCTGTCTCTGGTCAGCTCGACGTTCTGCTGGATCGTCGAGCTCTGGTCGACTATCTCTTGATAGTTTGACGCTTTCTGTCTAGTCTTGAGTCGGTCGACTATCTGCCTGGATAGTTCGACTATCTGAGTCGGTCGACTATCTATCTGATAGGTCGACGATCTCAGTGGGTCGGTCGACGATCTCCGAGGATCGTTCGACTATCTTTTTCCTGCCTTTATTTATAATATTATATGTTTTCTTTTCCTTATTTTATTTCCTATATTTCTAGCATATCTTTATTATATTTAATTGATCTTATGCATATATCTCAAAGCAAACTTGCTTCTATATTTATGCATAAGTCAATTCTTTCTGACAATGTATTTTGTCCTATTATCTGCTTTATTAATGCAGCTGTCCTTTATAGCCGTTGGCTGTAAAGAGTTATCTGATGTGACATTTTATAGCATTCTTTATCAGATTTAATGCTGCAGCTTCTTATGAAGCTTTATTCTTTATATAGAAATATATATCTGCAAGACTCGTTTTTCCTTTGTGAGAAGTGCAGATTCCAGATGAAGACAAAAGCTCATATTAGAGCCGTTGCTGCTACTCCTATTTAAAGGAGTTCTTTTGAAAGAACAAAAGAGAGAGCTGTAGAACAAGTGAGAAGAATCCTGTACAACATACAGAGAAAGAACCATCTTACAGCACAGCTGCTCTCAGCAATCATCCATCCATCTGAGAAGATATCTCTTCACTCTTCTTCAACCTGAGTGCTCCTGTTCCAGGAAGATACACTCAGAGATATTGAAGAAGAAGAAGAAGAAGGAGGCTGAAGAAGAACATCCATCCAGATCTCTAGTCTTCTTCAGGCTTTTTCCTTCAGAACTTCAAGACAGCTTGTTGTTAGAAGTTCTGAAGAGACTCTTGTGCTTCTCTAATGTTAAAATAGAGAAGACATTCTAACCCTCTTCCCCCCTCCTGTAAAGGGTTGTTTACTCCCTTCAAAAGTAAAGCTTGGTTTTTAGACACCTGATCAAAAGTCTAAAGGGTCTCTAGATCTACCTGCAGCAGATCTTATTGGTGGCAGGGCACCTGATCAAAAACCTGTAGTGGATTCCTACCGTGTGGGTAGAAGAGTGGATGTACCCAGTGTTTGGGGAACCACTATAATATCTTGTGTCGTCTGGTTGCTTAACTTGTTAATTGTATTGTGGCTGTGATTAGAATTAACTAGGATTGCTAGTTGCTGGATTAGGACCCAAGCTTAACTGTAATTACAGTTAGCTTTATTTTGTGCATAACACTTGTGTTAAGCTTTAGGGTTATTCAATATCTATAATCTTTAATTCCGCAATCGTATCTATCCCTTCACTTTCAATTGGTATCAGAGGGAGGTTGACTGACTGAATAGGCTAACTCCTAAGTCACAAGATCCTGATAGATACCAAAGCTTATAGATATTCACTTTCATGGCCCAGTACAATGATTATCTTAGCACCACACCTCCAGCTTGCAACTTAGCTGAGTTTAGCATCTGGAAGACAAGAGTCAAATTATATATGAACTCTTTTGATGAAGAAATTTTTTTGTCTATTTTGACAGGTCTCCCTACTTCGGCAACAATAACAAAAAATGCCAGGTTAGCTGATGCCAGAGCAATGAACATTCTTGCAGAATCAATGTCTGATGACATTTTTCAAGAGATTGCTGAATGTTCATCAGCTAAGGAGATTTGGCTGTCCCTTCATCAAATGGCTTCTGAACCCTTGGATGTAATATTAGAAGGAAGCCACATCATCTTATCTGAAGGAGAATCAACATCCCTAGATATTATCTGGGATGTCTCAGATGATGACTCATCATTTGAAGATGAAGAGGAGGAAGCAAGGGCCAAAGCATTTTGCATCATGGCCATAAATACCTCCTGCAGCAATTCAGAAGCTGAACTAACAGAAGGAAAATCAAAACCTGAAAAGGTTCAGGTAATATCAAAATCTGTTTTTAGTTCAGTCAATTTAGATATTCAAAATTGCTGTCAAGATTTAACAAAACCTGAGAAGGAACCAACACTTCTCAGAGAAATGTTTTCTTTATATTTTAATGAGTTTAGATTTGAGAACTCTATTTGCTTTTTCATAAATTTGTTTTATAAACAAAAGGATAAATTACTTAAAATATTTTTAAATCCTTTTATTATTTGGAACAGATTTATTAGGAAGCATTTTCTTTTCTTATAGCTGATTATATCTGTTTGATATTATGTTCAAATTTTTTTTCAGATTTCTATATAAAGAAATTCTCTGACAGATAACTCTATTTCTTATAGAACCTTTTCTAATTTCATTTAGATTGAGTCCTCTACTCTAGTTGCATTGGTCAGCTGAGTTTGAATCTCATCTAATGAAAAGAAATTCTATAGGAAGGAAGATATCTGATTTTGTTTTTCAGATACAGAATCCAAATTAAATTGGCTTGACATAATATCATTTTTTTGCTGCTAACATACCCTTTTTCAAGGAGAGAGCAATCTCTACCATAGCTTTCTGCAGGTACTATCTACAAGAGTTAGCTGGATGACTCAATCAATATTCAAAGTCATCTCAGCTTTCTTCAATCACAAGTACTGTATCAACATAGGGGGAGATTGCAAATGCCAGCAGCAGCCAGCTAAGCAAAGTTTTTCTTTATATATTTTATACTTTGCTTTATCTATGTTTGCTAATAAGATCCTCACCCAAATAGGGGGAGATTGTTAGAACCCTGGTTCTGATTTGGGTTAGGATCTCTATTAGGTTGTTTTAGTTTAGTTTTAGTTTATTTTCAGTAGTTTTAGTTTTTGAAAGACTTAACCCAAATAGGGGGAGATTGTTGGTACCCTAGTTTGGATTTGAGTTAAGTCTTTCCTTTTAGTCCTTGACCCAAGATTTATCTATGGTCAAAGTCTAGTTGGAGAGTATTCTCTTTTCCAGTAAAATTCTGGCTAAGGGATTTTCGGGTTCGACTATCGTCGAACGCCGATCGACTATCGTCGATCAGCCGGTCGACGATCGTCTGTCTCTGGTCAGCTCGACGTTCTGCTGGATCGTCGAGCTCTGGTCGACTATCTCTTGATAGTTCGACGCTTTCTGTCTAGTCTTGAGTCGGTCGACTATCTGCCTGGATAGTTCGACTATCTGAGTCGGTCGACTATCTATCTGATAGGTCGACGATCTCAGTGGGTCGGTCGACGATCTCCGAGGATCGTTCGACTATCTTTTTCCTGCCTTTATTTATAATATTATATGTTTTCTTTTCCTTATTTTATTTCCTATATTTCTAGCATATCTTTATTATATTTAATTGATCTTATGCATATATCTCAAAGCAAACTTGCTTCTATATTTATGCATAAGTCAATTCTTTCTGACAATGTATTTTGTCCTATTATCTGCTTTATTAATGCAGCTGTCCTTTATAGCCATTGGCTGTAAAGAGTTATCTGATGTGACCTTTTATAGCATTCTTTATCAGATTTAATACTGCAGCTTCTTATGAAGCTTTATTCTTTATATAGAAATATATATCTGCAAGACTCGTTTTTCCTTTGTGAGAAGTGCAGATTCCAGATGAAGACAAAAGCTCATATTAGAGCCGTTGCTGCTACTCCTATTTAAAGGAGTTCTTTTGAAAGAACAAAAGAGAGAGCTGTAGAACAAGTGAGAAGAATCCTGTACAACATACAGAGAAAGAACCATCTTACAGCACAGCTGCTCTCAGCAATCATCCATCCATATGAGAAGATATCTCTTCACTCTTCTTCAACCTGAGTGCTCCTGTTCCAGGAAGATACACTCAGAGATATTGAAGAAGAAGAAGAAGAAGGAGGCTGAAGAAGAACATCCATCCAGATCTCTAGTCTTCTTCAGGCTTTTTCCTTCAGAACTTCAAGACAGCTTGCTGTTAGAAGTTCTGAAGAGACTCTTGTGCTTCTCTAATGTTAAAATAGAGAAGACATTCTAACCCTCTTCCCCCCTCCTATAAAGGGTTGTTTACTCCCTTCAAAAGTAAAGCTTGGTTTTTAGACACCTGATCAAAAGTCTAAAGGGTCTCTAGATCTACCTGCAGTAGATCTTGTTGGTGGCAGGGCACCTGATCAAAAACCTATAGTGGATTCCTACCGTGTGGGTAGAAGAGTGGATGTACCCAGTGTTTGGGGAACCACTATAATATCTTGTGTCGTCTGGTTGCTTAACTTGTTAATTGTATTGTGGCTGTGATTAGAATTAACTAGGATTGCTAGTTGCTGGATTAGGACCCAAGCTTAACTGTAATTACAGTTAGCTTTATTTTGTGCACAACACTTGTGTTAAGCTTTAGGGTTATTCAATATCTATAATCTTTAATTCCGCAATCGTATCTATCCCTTCACTTTCAATTGAAAGTGAAGGGATAGATACGATTGCGGAATTAAAGATTATAGATATTGAATAACCCTAAAGCTTAACACAAGTGTTGTGCACAAAATAAAGCTAACTGTAATTACAGTTAAGCTTGGGTCCTAATCCAGCAACTAGCAATCCTAGTTAATTCTAATCACAGCCACAATACAATTAATAAGTTAAGCAACCAGACGACACAAGATATTATAGTGGTTCCCCAAACACTGGGTACATCCACTCTTCTACCCACACGGTAGGAATCCACTACAGGTTTTTGATCAGGTGCCCTGCCACCAACAAGATCTGCTGCAGGAAGATCTAGAGACCCTTTAGACTTTTGATCAGGTGTCTAAAAACCAAGCTTTACTTTTGAAGGGAGTAAACAACCCTTTACAGGAGGGGGGAAGAGGGTTAGAATGTCTTCTCTATTTTAACATTAGAGAAGCACAAGAGTCTCTTCAGAACTTCTAACAGCAAGCTGTCTTGAAGTTCTGAAGGAAAAAGCCTGAAGAAGACTAGAGATCTGGATGGATGTTCTTCTTCAGCCTCCTTCTTCTTCTTCTTCTTCAATATCTCTGAGTGTATCTTCCTGGAACAGGAGCACTCAGGTTGAAGAAGAGTGAAGAGATATCTTCTCAGATGGATGGATGATTGCTGAGAGCAGCTGTGCTGTAAGATGGTTCTTTCTCTGTATGTTGTACAGGATTCTTCTCACTTGTTCTACAGCTCTCTTTTGTTCTTTCAAAAGAACTCCTTTAAATAGGAGTAGCAGCAACGGCTCTAATATGAGCTTTTGTCTTCATCTGGAATCTGCACTTCTCACAAAGGAAAAACGAGTCTTGCAGATATATATTTCTATATAAAGAATAAAGCTTCATAAGAAGCTGCAGTATTAAATCTGATAAAGAATGCTATAAAAGGTCACATCAGATAACTCTTTACAGCCAACGGCTATAAAGGACAGCTGCATTAATAAAGCAGATAATAGGACAAAATACATTGTCAGAAAGAATTGACTTATGCATAAATATAGAAGCAAGTTTGCTTTGAGATATATGCATAAGATCAATTAAATATAATAAAGATATGCTAGAAATATAGGAAATAAAATAAGGAAAAGAAAACATATAATATTATAAATAAAGGCAGGAAAAAGATAGTCGAACGATCCTCGGAGATCGTCGACCGACCCACTGAGATCGTCGACCTATCAGATAGATAGTCGACCGACTCAGATATTCGAACTATCCAGGCAGATAGTCGACCGACTCAAGACTAGACAGAAAGCATCGAACTATCAAGAGATAGTCGACCAGAGCTCGACGATCCAGCAGAACGTCGAGCTGACCAGAGACAGACGATCGTCGACCGGCTGATCGACGATAGTCGATCGGCGTTCGACGATAGTCGAACCCGAAAATCCCTTAGCCAGAATTTTACTGGAAAAGAGAATACTCTCCAACTAGACTTTGACCATAGATAAATCTTGGGTCAAGGACTAAAAGGAAAGACTTAACTCAAATCCAAATTAGGGTACCAACATATTATTTGTTCATTGCTATTGTATTTTTAACTAATAAGGTCTTCAAAAGTCTTTTGCTAGCTTATTTACATATAGTGATCTCTCGTTATTTACTTAAATTGTAGAAGTGAGTAACAAATATTTTCAAAAAATACTAATTATTCAGTTGTTTTAATTATTTCTATGAATATTTAATTGTTTCGATTATTTTTGCATATACAAAAATTATGAAAGTAAAATATGAGGTATTTTGATGTGTAATTTTTTATTTTAACTCCTTTTATATGAAAGGAATAAATATTTTTAAAAATTATAATCTTAATTAATATTCCAACTAAGATGGAGTGTTTCAAAATTATTCATACATGCTTGGTCCTATAATTAGCTACTTTTTTTAATATCATACGTATATTTGATTGTTATATAATGTGATGTTATTTTTTATATATAGAGTTATATTTTTTTGTTAATTTCATAATTTATATATAATTATATTAAATAATGAGTGGCAGTGCACAGGGGTCCCCTGAGGGCACGACAGTACTCGGCCCGCGGTGGCGGACTTCACCCTCCCACAGTGGTCTTCACCCTCCCACGGCGGTCTTCACCCTCCCCCGACGAGCTCCGCCCTCCCCCGACGGGCTTCGCTAGCCCCTCGCGATTATATATTATTTTTAATTATGTGAATTAGAGAATATTATATATATATATATATATATTATTTAGTTAATTTTTCTAATATCATTAATGTTTGAAATCATTGAAAATTATTAATTAGAAAAAATAAACAAAATAGTCGCACTACATATATGATATTCTAATATTATTATATTTATTTATATTTATAAAATATAAGTCTTCTTAGTTCACCAAAGTTTGTCGTCTCAGGTGGTTGTTCTCATAATCTTCCTACAAAAGGTCAGGTGTTTGAACCTCCCTATTGACATAAAACTTATAATTTTTGGAGTTGGGTGATTCATGATTAAAACCGTGGTCGGCCCCAGTTCTACAGCCCGCCCACCCGATTCTACGATTATTAGTCGTGAGTGGTTATTTGGGTTGGACCAGACCGCCTGGTATTGAAAAAACTTGTTATGTTTAGTACCACATCGTGGGAATTCATTGGAATTTCGAGTATATATTAGTTGAGATAGGAGGCTTTGTTGAGATTTAAGAAAAAAAATTATGTCTGTGATTTGTGAGTGAGTGGCAAAAAATTATCGTGATTTTATGAGATTTTTTCACCCTTAGAAGGGTAAAATTGTAATTTCATATTGTGGGGTAGGTGCCCTATTACATTTATAAGTGTAGAGCACACTATTATTTTAGGTTAGGAAATCTATGAAATGCAGACGACGGTCCTGATTCAATTGTATGATCGAATGACTGAGATGTTATGATCTAACCAGATCAGATGGTCAACCTGGTAAGTCAGAGTTAATTACACTGTATGACATAAAAATATTATATATATATATATATAATAGAGATGTAGAAGTTAAACTTGCAAATTATTTTCTATTTGATTTTTCCTCATCAAGCAAGATTATTATGATGAGCTTATCTTCAAAGTCATCATCATCATAACTTTCATTTAATTATATTAGATATTTTTATTTGTTGATACTTATATCTTGAGCATAAATGTATATAACAAATTAAAAAAAAGTTGTGGTTCTGGAGTAGTGTGAGTTACTAAAGGTCACATTGTACCAAATTTTAATTGTAAATTAGTTTTTAAATATATATTTACCAATTAATAAGTGGCTTTAAAAATATCTAGATAATTTAATCGACTTGTAATTAAATTTTATGTTTTTCTTATTATTATTAAATACATTTTCTTACTCTAAATGTTGGTCTCGAACTAGAATATATTTATGAACGACCCATCTAAATACTTTTTCTTCTTATTGTTAATTATATATATATATATATATATATATTGGATTTTTTATTCATAAATAAATATTTCTTAAGCACAAATGTATCCAACAAATTAAAAAAGTTATAGTTCAAGGGTAGTGTGGGATACTGAAGGTCACATTGTAACGAATTCTCATGATAAATGTCACCAAATTTAGTTCTTGAATATCTATTTACCAATTAATAATTGACTTTATAAGTTTCTAGATAATTAAATAGACTTGTATTTAAATTTTATTTTATTTTATTATTAAATACATTTTCTTGCTATAAATGTTGTTTTTGAATTAGAACATTTTAATGAACGACATCAAAATACTTTTTTTTCTTATTGCTAATTTTATTGGATATTTTTATCCATAAATACGTACTTATTTTTAGAGCACAAATGTTTCTAACAGATTAAAAAGAATTATTGTTCTGGAGTAGTGTGAGATACTGAAGGTCACATTATAACAAATTATCATTGTGAGTGGCACTAAAATAGTTCTTGAATATCTATTTACCTATTAATGTTTGACTTTATAAATATCTAGATAATTTAACTGACTTGTATTTAAATTTTTTCTTTTGTCTTATTATTATTAAATATATTTTCTTACTCTAAATGTTATTCTCGAACTAGCATATTTTATGGATGACATTTAAATATTTTTTCTTCTTTTTGTTAATTATTTTCTAGTGATTGAACATGGTGTCCTTACCCTACATTCAAATTATATAGCCCACGAGTTCTATTTTCTCAATTCGGAAGGATGAGACTTTCTTTTAATTATAAGTAAAAATAATTTTGGCAATGGTTAAAGATAATGATCATTTATATTTGTAATTTTAACTTATATTGTTGATAACTCAAAGAATAGGAGATAAGTATCACGGAGAGTTAGTCGGAGCAAATCTTATTGAAAATCTTGATGTCTTAAAGGTGAATACTTTTTTTAAATTAGTTCTTCTTATGTGCACATAAGAAGTGATTTTGAAACCTTCTTAATTTGTTCTTACTTTAATTATTATTGTATTCTTCTTCTTAATTATTAATAAATAAATGTATTATTTGAACAAATTAAAAGATTAACAATAATTTGATTGTTTCTCACATCAAATGTTCCTGAATTATCGGTGAATATTTTTTCACTTCATAGTTTTTGTTTTACAATGTCGTTTATTTAAGCATGATCTGAATATCTCATAACATATTTCTTCTCTTTCTTTGAAGAAAAGTTGATATATACTCAGTTATTATTATATGGGAAAAGTTCATAACAAAGTAGGTAGCTCACTCATTGTAACAAGAACATAAAAAACAATAACAATATTATCTTAATTGATAAATATGTATTCCAAGACTTTTTAATGTATGCAGTATTACTAAGATACTCGCAAAATGAGTTATTTATCACATGAAGAAGCATGCATTTCCTCTTTCATGTTCTATCTTCTCTCGTACCCAAAGCATATTTTGCAATTGTATCAGCAAACCCACTGCATTTGATATATATGTGATTAATTGTGTAGTTATGAGAGGTCATCAACTCTACACTTTCTTGTCCCTGTTTGTTTACAATTTAGATCTATTGATTGTGTTATAAGTTGCGTACCACAATATCAGATTTTTGAGTATACAAACGTTATAAAGACCAAACTCAACACATCTTTTAATCAGAAACCACCCAACATAAAATTCAATATTATATGATTTTAAATATTTAATATTACGAAGTCCTTTAATAGTATACTAATTCTTATAAGAAACCGCCAATGTATATAATATTCTATTTATTAATAGTGGTGTATCACTCCTAAGTTAGTGTTGTATGCATCAATATGAAATTTGTTGGTTATTATTCTAATTGAAAATCATAGAGTTTGTAATTTGAATGATATAAAATGATTAACCTCTAGCAGCATTAAGAGAACTTTATACTTAAAGTATTGTGTAAGTCTCACATACTGTGTCCTCGTATGATTTTAATATATATTTATTTTTTTGTTTCACTGGTTATATATATGTTAAGATCATACACTATTATATTTTTGTCATATGAAAAATTCCCAAATTTTGGGTGTTGTTTGAAATATTTCTCGAAGCAATCTATGAACTTTATCCTTCTTTAGGCATTGATGCTCTCATATTATGCTTGCAGGTACGGGTTATGAAAATACATCAAAATTGGATCATTCAGCCTAGAGTCTTAGTTGATAGTCTGGTCAATCTACACAACAGGAGTGCATAAGCTTTATCAGTAACACACTGATAATTAATCATCGATATGGTTATCAACCTCAATAATATTATACATAATCAAATCATACTCAATAGTATCATACTCTAAGTCAAACTTGCCAGAGACACTCATATGTCTAAACTTCTTCAATAGACTCAAAAGAGTCGCATTCCTACTACACTTATTAGGGTTGCATATAAATATGAATTCATTGGCATTATAACCATCACATTGCTCTAATCTTCATGTCGTATCGATGGGGCTCTAGTGCATAAATAGTTTGGGTTCAAGTATGATGACTAATGTGAGTCTATAATATAGTCCGATAAAAACACAACCTAAATGGGGTAGCTTTCCAAATTTTGAATGTTTTTGGGTTCATTTATAGGTTTCATCTAGTCAACAAATACTAAAGCTCAAAAGAGTTTGTGTACTAAAATTAAGACAATTTCTTATAGAAGATTATATCTTTTTTGACTGTCAAATGATCAGTCCGATGATTTCTGAATAACTCTAAAATTTAGGTGGATATAGAATGTATTGATATTAATATTTTTTATTTAAGGAAGTTGTTATTGGGGTACTATTAGGTGGCTAATAGAAGTCCCTGAGGTAGAATCGCATAGGCTTCATAACACAATCAATGGGTTGTCACTTGATATCTTGAATGATTTGAAAAAATTTCTCAAATTATGCACAAGCTTCCTTCAATAATCCTCTACTATATTCATTTATGTCACAAGCTACGATGAAGTAAGAAGAATCACTTAAAACTCTCGAACAACAGCTTACATTTTCTTTCCCGTGTGAGTAATGGTAAGAAAAGATTGCCCCAACTCTTTAGGGGTTTTTTTGGATGTGAGTTGATTTAAGAGGAAGCAAGAAAATTTCAAAACCTCCATTCACCAATCTATATATATTATCTCTGCTCATGTGGTGTGTCAACATCAAATTGCCTCGGCCTCTCAAATAGTAAATGGCATGCATCCAGATTCACAACATCGTGGTGAATTTCATCCTAATATGCCCTAATATATAGTGAAAGGAACCATACATCATTCCATTATCTGGATCTTCTCAGTGGAGTTGATCCAACCAATAGAGTATGGATGGAGGTGCTTTTGAGGAGTAGCTGCAATACTCCAGGAGTCCCTCTGTTGATAATGTTCTCGTAACTACCTCCATCAATTATAACATCAAACACATTGTCACTGATAATGCATCAAGTCCTGAATAGTTTGTTTTGTTGGTCATCATCGTCCACCATGTGTGTGAGCATCAATTTCTGACCATGGAATTATGTAAATCTCCCTCATAATACTCGACATGCGTCTCAGAATCATACTTTTATCCATATGGTTCACAACACACCTCATCCTGCTAAACCACATTGAATGTCTTTCGAGTTGGGCATTCATTTGATTTGTGACCAGGTTACACACAACAAAAACATCTATCATCGTAGGCTTGGCATAAGAATTTGTTGTGGTCTTCAATCCCTTTCTCATGACTCACGGATGTAGTCGATCAACAAGTCGATTGTTGTTGGTGTCAATTCCAAACCGCCATAAGTAGAAAAATATCCAAAATAATCACAAAATGAAAATATAAGAGAAACTGAAAATAAAGGACCAAAACAATTGTTGATTGGAAAAGTTAGATATGAGTTATCATTAAGTCAGGGAAGCTTCAATTCACGCTCGAGTGCTTCTTTTCGCTTTTATCTATCTTTACATTTTCTAGCCCGAGGCACAACTCTTCCTCCCAAAAAATATTTTGCACTCCTTCAAGATATTACAGATAGTTGTGTAGTCATTACAAAAATTTGTGCTTATAATTGATATAGTTTTATTAACAAATTATTTTTCATGTGTTCATATCCTGAAAATGCTCCTATTGTGATGTTTATCTTTAATACAGAAAGGTATTTATGTTTCTATGAATAAAAAATTCAAGAGTAATTTTTAATAACATATTTTTATTATATTTGATTTTAAATTCTCTTAAATATGTTTTCCTTATTCATCACTTTTTTGATGCATTACTATATATGTGATAGGTGACAACGCAAAAAGTTTGGGTGTGCAAAAATAATCGGAGAACCAAGAACTGAACCGAAATTAAACCGAACAGTTCAGGTCGCTTACAAATAAAACTACATCAATTATACCAAAATTAACCAGAAATTATTCTTTGAACTATTCTTTGAACTTGTGTCATATGACTAAAGAAAATATTCTTTGAACTTGTGTAGTTATATGACTTTGCTAAAATAAGTAGTCATGATTCAATTATTTTTAGACATTAGTAATTGTATGGCAAAGAATCATGAGTTGGAAAAGTCTTTTTTATTATTATTTTGAGACATTGGTAGTGATGGGCTCCACCTTAATTTATAAGGAAAAGGAGACCCCCATGATCCCCATCAATGGAGATCATGGGTGGGCCCCCCTAACCCCCATGATCTCCCATGGAGATCATGGGAGCGGGCCCCATTCATCCCCACCTTTAGGGGAGGAACCGCCGCCGGCGGTTCCCCTCCGGCCATGGCCGGCCGCGGCCATGGCCGGCCGCGGCCATGGCCGGCCGCGGCCATGGCCGGCCGCGGCCATGGCCGGCCATGGCCGGCCGCGGCCATGGCCGGCGGAGGCCATGGCCGGCCTCGGCCATGGCCCCGGCCATGGCCGGCCTCGGCCATGGCCCCGGTCATGGCCGCGGTCGGCCATGGCCGGGGCCATGGCCGAGGCCGGCCATGGCCTCCGCCGGCCATGGCCGGGGCCATGGCCGAGGCCGGCCATGGCCTCCGCCGGCCATGGCCGGCCGCGGCCATGGCCCCGGCCATGGCCGCGGCCGTGGCCCCGGCCGTGGCCCCGGCCGTGGCCCCGGCCGTGGCCCCGGCCCCGGCCGTGGCCGGCCTCGGCCATGGCCGGCCGCGGCCATGGCCGGCCGCGGCCATGACCGACCATAGCCGGCCACCGCCGTGTCCGGCCGCCTCTTCGCCGTCGGCGTCGTCCGAGCGGCCCCGCCTCGGGATGACCTCCCCACCGTCCGATCGAGGGGGAGGCTCCGCCGGCCGTCCGATCGGGGCAAAACCACCCACTAACCCACTAGGTTAGTGGTGGGGCCCGCCATAACTTCCCCCTGGAGCCTATAAAAGGACCCCAGGGGCTCCTCATTTCCTAACTTTCTCCTCCTACGCTTCCCCCTTCTTCTTCTTCCTCAGGTGGGAGCTCTCCCGTTTTCTCTGCCGGCGACCACCCCTCGTCGTCAACCACCAGCGGCCGCCTCTCGCCGCCAACCACCGACAGCCACCCGCGACCTCCAGCGGCCACCAACGGATACTAGCACCCGCCAACAGCTACCAGAACCTGTCATCGGCTATTGGCACCCCACCAGAGCTCAGTTACAAAGAAAACACTCCAAGGACTGAGAAAGACGCACAGAGGAAGCAGTGACAACCCTTGGACACGCGTCGCCTCTGAGCGCACGCGACTGAAGTATCTCGCGCATTCCACCACCCAAGTCCCGTTGGCGTGGCAGTCTGTTGCCCACCAACGGGTGCATACACTCTCTCTCTCCTCAAGATTGTAACGGGAGCGGCCTGTCGCCCCGATTCCCCCCATCAAATTGTAACCTCCAACAATCTAGTGGATTTTGATCGGCACCGACCCGGTCACGTGGTTTTTCACCCGGTTGAAGGGTTTTCCACGTTAAAACTTCCCGTGTCCATCCCCCATTTTTCAATTGACTGTGTGCGCGCTCGACCGCTCCGCGAGCTAAGGCGGTCCAAGAATATCCGGCCCGACCGGAGCATCGAGTTAGTCCGCACCAGTTTGGCGCCGTCTGTGGGAAGCATTCCCAATATCCTTCACAGAGCTAGTTCATCGTCCCGACTACTGCCATGGCAAAGAGGAGTGCCCGCACCGCTGAAGGATCCGCACTTGGCGGACACACTGAGCCTGCACGATCTCACTCTCTGGTAGACGTACCACTGACCGCTGAAGCAACTCTCGCCCCTATCACCGCTCTGGAAGGGCGTGTCCGCCAAATGGAAGAGCAGCAGACAGAGATGCTCACACTGCTTCGGAACATGGGAGCACCTCCAGCTCCGCCCAGGTCACCTCCGCCAGCTAACCATCCTCCACTATTTAATCCACCAAGGAACCAGGAAGGCCCTGTGGAGCAGGAAGGACCCGAAAATCATTCAGATGCCGCCAGTTCGGCTCATCCCCATCTGGGAAGAGCAAGGGCAGATCGCCCCCACGATCCAGTTAACGATGCTCACATCCACCCTCTACTAACTCGCCAAGAAATCAGGGAAGCTGTCGCTGAAGAGTGTCGCCAAGCTGCAAGGAGAGATTTCCACCTTCATCGACCGCTTTACCAGGGCTCCCCCTTTATCCAGCAGATCCTCGAGCATCGGATTCCGCAAGGGTTCAAACTTCCACATATCGAAACATTTGACGGAACCGACGACCCACTCAAGCATGTCAATCATTTCGCCACCATCATGAGAATTTTCCATGCCACTGATCAGCTATTATGTCAAGTATTTCCAACTACCCTCAAAGGACAAGCTCGAACATGGTTTCACTCTTTGAGACCCGGTACCATCACAAGCTTCGCCGAATTGACTAGACAGTTCTCCGACCAGTTCATCGCTAATCGAAGGATCGTTCGAGATCCCTCTCATCTCTCTGGAATCCACCAGAATGAAGGGGAAACCCTTAAAGAATTCTTTCGATGCTTCACCGCAGAAGCCCGCCAGATCCCGGGAGTCGACCCCGAACTCCTTCGTGGAGTGTTCCTAGGGGGTCTTCGACCCAGCGGTTTTTACTCAGCACTTATGAGAGAAACCGTTCCCAACTATCCAGATCTAGTACGCAGAATCGAAGCGCAAATAGCCGCAGACGAAGCTATTGAGGCTCACCGACGACAGTTTGACGGAGTACAAAAAAGACAAAGAGATAAAGAGCCAAACCCTCAGCACTAGGAGGGAAGGTTCCTTGAAGACCGTCGATCTGGACGCCGCAGGCGTGAGTCGCCTAGAGATCCCCCTAGAGATTATACCCCGCTCAACACTTCCCGCACCAACGTTTTGTACGCCATTCAGAATGAACCAGCATTGCAGCGACCAAGGCAACCGCCTCCTAATCCTAGGAACGATCAATCAAAGTACTGCGAATACCACCGGACCACCGGGCACACCACTGAAGAATGTGCTCGCCTAAAGGAAGAGATCGAACGTTTAGTCCGTATGGGACTACTCGGGAGGTTTTTGCAAGGAAGGGTCCAAGAGCAGCAAGACCCGCCTAGGCGTCCCAGAGACCACCAGAATGTCCCGCCAGCGCCTGAAGGAGGAAGGCAAGTGGTAGGAAACATAGAGACAATCGCCGGATCACCTATCCTGACTACACAGATATTGTCAGTCCACTCTGGAAAGGAAGCCCACAAAGATAAAAAATACAAGCAGGACACCACCATATCATTTGGAGATGAAGACCTCATCAACGTTCGAACCCCGCATCAGGACCCGCTCGTAATCAGCGCCGGAATCGGCAGCCCCTGCTACAACGTCAAGCGAATCCTCGTTGACAACGGCAGCTCAGTCGACGTCCTTTTCTCTACCACTTTACAGAATATGGATATATCCCGGCAGCAGCTAACTCCAGCCGCGGGCCCGATATACGGTTTCGATAACCATCAGGTCCAAGTCATCGGAACCGTCACCCTACCAGTCACGTTGGGAGAATTTCCAAGACAGACTACGCATGAAGTCCAGTTCGTGGTAGTAGACTCGAACTCAGCATACAACGCTATCTTCGGAAGGCCTGTTCAGACCACCTTCAAAGCTATCCCATCTATTCCCCATTTAGCAATGAAGTTCCCGACTCCCGGAGGAATTGGAGTAGTACGTGGGAACCAAGAAGCCGCGAGGAGTTGCTACTCTAGGCAAGCTCGGCCTACCGAGCCTGCTACACTAAACATCGATGATTTTGACCTCAGAGATGAAGCAGTTCTGCAGCGAGGGGCACCCATCGAAGGTCTGATTGAAGTCCCTCTCTCTTCGACAAAACCAGATCGCACCGTCCAGATCGGGTCCCTCTTACAGGAGCAGGAGAAAGAAAGGTTGGCAGCCTACCTCCGGAAGAATAAGGATATCTTCGCTTGGTCCCCAGAAGATATGCCCGGGATCGATCCTCAGGTCATCCATCACTCCCTTAATATTAATCCCGCGTGTAAACCCGTCGTTCAAAAGAAGAGGAGCTTTGCCCCAGAAAGGCTCCAAGCAATTGAAGAGGAGGTTGAAAAACTCCTTCGTGCCCAATTCATTCGAGAAGTTGGCTACCCCGCTTGGGTGGCTAATGTCGTCCTAGTAAAGAAATCTTCCGGGAAATGGAGAATGTGTGTGGACTACACAAACCTTAATCAAGCCTGCCCTAAAGACAGTTTTCCGCTTCCCAGGATAGATCAACTAGTCGACTCAACCGCTGGACATCAGCTACTTAGCTTCATGGATGCCTACTCAGGCTACAACCAGATTCGAATGGACCCGGCCGACGAAGAGCACACGGCTTTCCGTACCGACAAAGGGATTTATTGCTACAAAGTAATGCCATTCGGACTTAAAAATGCGGGAGCTACCTACCAACGACTTATGAACAAGATCTTTAAAGAGCTCATCGGCAGATCCATGGAAGTATATGTGGACGACATGCTAGTTAAGAGCATTCTTCGGGAAGACCATTTGGAGGACTTAGAGAAATGCTTCAAGATCCTCAGACAATACGGAATGAAGCTCAATCCCAGCAAGTGCGCCTTCGGTGTCACTTCGGGAAAATTCTTAGGGTTTATGGTTACCCAGCGAGGGATAGAAGCCAATCCTGAGAAAATTAAGGCCCTCGAAGAAATGTCTCCACCCAGATCACTCAAAGATATACAACGGTTGAACGGAAGAATCACAGCACTATCCCGATTCCTAGCTCGGACAGGAGACAAGTACCTCCCCTTCTTCAAAATCCTCCGAGGAGCACGAAGCTCAGGGTTCCAATGGACCGATGAGTGTCAATCAGCCTTTGAATCCTTAAAACAATACCTGGCCTCTCCTCCACTTCTATCCAAGCCAGCTCCCGGAGAAATTCTCTTTTTATATCTCGCCATCACACCAGCAGCACTAAGTTCAGTCCTAGTTAAAGACGAAGGAGGAACGCAACGCCCCATCTACTACCTAAGCAAAATTCTTTCTGATACCGAAACCCGCTACCCAGCTGTAGACAAAACAGCCTTAGCACTTGTCTTTTCCGCAAGAAAACTCCGTCCCTACTTCCAGGCGCACACTATTAAGGTCCTAACCGAGCTACCACTCTGTGCCATCCTCCAAAAACCCGAAGCATCCGGTCGATTGGTCAAATGGGCTGTCGAGTTGGGTGAGTTCGATATCCAGTTCCTCCCGCGCCCCGTCATCAAATCTCAGGTTTTGGCCGACTTCGTCGTAGAAAACACCTTACCAACAGAAGCAGAATGTGCACCAATGGAAGCCGCACGAACATGGACGCTCTACGTAGATGGAGCCTCGGGAGCTGAAGGGGCTGGAGCAGGCCTGCTCCTCATTAATCCAGAACTCGTTACTCTAGAATATGGACTCCGACTAAAATTCCCTGCTACAAACAACGCAGCAGAATACGAAGCCCTCATCGCAGGACTCAGGCTCGCCATCAGCTGCCAGGTCAAGCAGCTGACCATTTACTCTGACTCACAACTTGTTGTCTCGCAGGTAGAAGGAGAATTTGAAGCCAAGAATGAACAACTATCCCAATACTTGCAACTCGTCAAGTCCCTTCTCATCCAAATCCCACAAATCCAAATTATGCATATCCCTCGAGAGCAAAATAACAAGGCAGATGCCCTGTCAAAGCTTGCCACTTCTTCAACGCAATACCAAACAAGAAGGCGCCGAGTTGAAGAAATAGTCTTCCCCAGTATTCATGGCCCGTGGGAAGTAGCAGAAGTCAATGAAGCAGAGGAATCATGGACAGCCCCGCTAATTGCCCATTTGAAGGGCCAACTACCACCGGAAGATCAAAAGGAGGCTCGTCGCCTGAGAATAAGAGCGGCAGCATTCACTTTGATAGACGGAGAACTATACAAACGGTCCTTTGCAGGACCTTACCTGAAGTGCCTCTCAGAAGAAGATGCCGAGTACACGCTCCGCGAAGTCCACCAAGGAGTATGCGGCGAACATCTCGGGGGAAAAGCCCTGGCCAGGAAAATCCTACGGCAAGGATTTTATTGGCCAACCATGAAGAAGGAAGCAACAGAATTCGTTCAGAAGTGTAGGAGCTGTCAGGTGCACGCTAACGTTCACAGGCAGCCCTCGGTAGCCCTCACCTCGTTACAAGGAGCCTGGCCGTTCGCGCAATGGGGGATAGATCTCCTCGGGCCTTTGCCCCTAGCTTCCGGTCAGAGGAAATTCATCATCATGGCGATCGATTACTTTACCAAATGGGTCGAGGCGGAACCACTGGCCAAGATAACCGAAGAGAATGCCAAACAATTCGTTTGGAAAAATATCATATGCCGCTTCGGCATACCGGCAATCATCATCACTGACAACGGCACCCAATTCACGGGTAAATCCTTCACCAAGTTGTGCGAAGACCTAAAGATAGTGTTACGGCACACAGCGGTATCACATCCCCAAACCAACGGGCAAATTGAAGTAACCAACCGTACTATCCTTAAAGGACTAAAGACACGACTAGAAGACGCAGGGGGGCAATGGGTGGACGCACTTCCTAATGTACTATGGGCGTATCGCACTACAGAGAGGACGCCTACAGGAGAAACTCCATACAATCTCTGCTATGGAACAGAGGCCATTATCCCAGTCGACATCGGCGTCCCTAGTCCTCGGACATTCAACTTTGATCCCCAGACTAACGACGAGGCGCTCCGTGACAACCTCAACCTGATCTTCGAAGTACGCAAAGAAGCCGCTCTTCGCGCCGCTGCCTACCAACAACGCACAGCCCGCTACTACAACCGCCGAGTGAAGGCCCGTCCGATCAACGTCGGAGACCTAGTCCTTCGCACTTTGGAAGCTGCCGGAAAAAGAGCACAAGGCGACAAGCTATCTCCAACATGGGAAGGACCGTTCGTTGTTACCGCTATGGTGAAGACAGGCACGTACAAGCTACGAAACGCCGAGGGAAAGATTCTCCCCCGCACATGGAACACGCAAAACCTACGCCGTTTTACCAGTGATACGTTATGACACTTTTATGCCACCTTGTCTAAATTCAAGACTACGTGATTTATATTAGTCACAAACCTGATCTCATGCAAACTGTTACTCAAAGAATTTACTTTTTCTGCAAATACTACGTGTCCTAGCCAAATTCAGCGTCTCTCTAATCCCTACAACACCGTGGGGGCCTGCCCCCCTCACGAAGAAGCCGCGGGCCTGTCTCGCGCGAAAAGTCGTGGGCCTGTCCCACGCAACACCGTGGGGGCCTGCCCCCCTCACGAAGAAGCTGCGGGCCTGTCTCGCGCGAAAAGCCGTGGGCCTGTCCCACGCAACACCGTGGGGGCCTGCCCCCCTCACGAAGAAGCCGCGGGCATGTCTCGCGCGAAAAGCCGTGGGCCTGTCCCACGCAACACCGTGGGGGCCTGCCCCCCTCACGAAGAAGCCGCGGGCCTGTCTCGCGCGAAAAGCCGTGGGCCTGTTCCACGCAACACCGTGGGGGCCTGCCCCCCTCACGAAGAAGCCGCGGGCCTGTCTCGCGCGAAAAGCCGTGGGCCTGTTCCACGCAACACCGTGGAGGCCTGCCCCCCTCACGAAGAAGCCGCGGGCCTATCTCGCGCGAAAAGACATGGACCTGTTCCACACAACACTGTGGGGGCCTGCCCCCCTCACGAAGAAGCCGCGAGCCTGTCTCGCGCAAACAGCCGTGGACCAGTTCCACGCCACACTGCAAGGACTTACCCCCCCTCACAAAAGAAGCCCTCATATAAATTAGGCCGCGAGCCAGGCCCACACACTAAGCCATGGGTCATCCCCATACGAATACACCATGACAAAGATCAACTCCCACCAACAACTATCTCGTGTCAAAATACATCTATGCAAAACACAGGACGACGACATACAAGTAAGGCTACCATGGCAAACAATGAATGGGAGCCCTAACGACGACAATCTCAAAAGCTATGATAGAAGCAAATGACTACAAATAAACAACGAGACATACAACAGCAGATAAATACTACAGCTACTCATCATCAGCATCTGAGCTAGAACGCTCATCATCTGAAACATCCGCAAAGCTGAAACTGGAGGTATCACACCCAAGATGCTTCCCCACGAAGCGAAAGGCCTTCGAAACACCCCGACGAAGCGCTAACTGGCGCATGTCATCCATCTGAGGCTCCACTTCCTTGGACCAAATATCATCACGAACCTCCTCCGCGATCAGGCTACGATCTCGCATATAGTCCAAAGATTCCAGGTATTCCGCGAGACCTGCGCCCTTCAGTTCTGATGTATGGGCATCCGAAGACAACACCTCTACCTGCGCCCTGGCCGCGCGAAGCTGGGTCTCGAGGCCCGCAACCTCATCTCGCGCCGCATGCAACTGAGTCTCCAAGCCAGATATCTCCTCCTTCGCATACTTCAACATCTGGGCAGTCCTCTCCACCACGGCTTTCTCCACGTCCAAGGAAGCACGCACGTCTTCTAGCTCAGACTTCAGCTCTGACCCAACTCGATGATACTGCGCGATGTCCCGTTCATGTTCTTCCTTGAGAGAAGAGAGTGAGCCCATCGACAGTCGAAGCTTCTCCTGCAAAGCAAGATAGCCATCCTTCAGGCTCACGTAATGATCATTCCAGGTGACCGCTATCTGTGCCTGAGTCTCGATCTGCAAAAGGAAAACACGCAATTAGCCCCCTTCAAACAAAAAATAGAAGAAGAAGGAAGAAACAATAAGGCACCAACTTACCGCGTCACTCATCGCCTTCAAAGAGGAAGACATCCGAGGAACCGCTGCGCTAGCAAGCACCCGTGGAGTCGGGGAAACAGGTAACTACGTCTCTGGGACTGAATCATCCGAGGCTACCACCACAATGTCAACATCACTATCGGGGGCCATAACCGCTTTTCTCTTGCGGCCTCCTCCCTGAGAAGACGACACCACCCGTCCCGTGCCAACAGAAATACCACATCCCAACAATCGCTTCTCTTCGACAAACGCATATATGTTGAAGAGACGGTTAGCCAATTCACGAGGCTCGGAAAGTCCCAGCACAGGAGAGAAGTCTCGTTCCCTCCCTTTCACACGGCGACAACGGTCGGGAAGCGCATTCCACACCTCAGGAAGACCCCAGGAGTTCTTCACATATCCAAACAAAGTGTTACCGTGACGGCGATCTTTGCGAGACTCAAACTCCAGCCAAACCTTGTTGCTGCGCACCTCGATCCGCTCACCACCATCAAAGCGCACGTCGCACCAATCACAGAACTGATCTAGAGAAAGAGAGCCCCCGTGCTCACGAAAAAAAGCGATCAAGCCCATGATACGAGTAACCCGGTTGGGGCAAACTGGGAAATAGGAACTCCGCAAAACTTCAGAATCTCCACCACCTCGTCGCAGGGAGGAAGACGGAAACCAGATCTGAGCGACACTTCGCAGACAGTCAGCCAACCACGGGGAGGATTTTGAACCCGCTCCTCGGGACGCGGGATCCTCACCTCCAAGTCTGAAGGAAGCCCGAACTTTGTTCTACAAATAGCGACACCATCTTCAGTCAACGAGGAGCGTAGACGCATTGGTCCAGCAGAGCGCTTCGGTACCTGCACACCATAAAAAATTAGTCAGTTCAAAGTGGTAAAATCACGCACACAACCCTCACCAAGCCCGGCCAGCAAGCACGTGGCCAGCGCGCGCACAGCCAGCTCGCGCGGCCAGCGCACGCGCAGCCTGCACGCGCGCATGAGGACAGCCTGCGCGGGCACCGCCAACGCGCGCGGCCGGCGCACACGCGGCCAGCACGCGCACGACCAGCGCGCGTGCGCGCCCTGCGCGCCCGCAGCCAGCGCGTGCGGCATACGCACGCAAGGCCTGCGCGCGCGGCCTGCGCGCGCGCGGCCTGCGCACGCGGCCTGCGCGCAAGGCCTGCGCGCAAGGCCTGCGCGCGCGCGGCCTGCGCGCGCGGCCTGCGCGCGCGCGGCCTGCATACGCGGCATGACCGCATGCGGGGCGACCTCCGCGCGCACTCAGCCAGCACACGCAGCCCGCGCACGCAAGTTGGGTGCATACCCCACTCACGTGCGCAGCCCTTACGCGCGCGACACGCTTACACGCGCCCGGTCCTTCTCCCGCGACGGTGGCACACCACCCACTCCTACGCCTTGCCGGCCCCCGCGCAAGCTCGTCTGACGTCCGCTTTCCAAACTAACACGAACCAGCGTACCTTGGAGCTGCACACCATCGCCGCCATCCCGGATTCCACGCCAGCAATCATCACCGCGTCCAGAGTTAGAAATCTCTCCCCGTACTCGCTTCCCTCCCAACTGAAAGAGATTTGGGGGGCAATTGATGGGCTCCACCTTAATTTATAAGGAAAAGGAGACCCCCATGATCCCCATCAATGGAGATCATGGGTGGGCCCCCTAACCCCCATGATCTCTCATGGAGATCATGGGAGCGGGCCCCATTCATCCCCACCTTTAGGGGAGGAACCGCCGCCGGCGGTTCCCCTCGGCCATGGCCGACCGCGGCCATGGCCGGCCGCGGCCATGACCGACCATAGCCGGCCACCGCCGTGTCCGGCCGCCTCTTCGCCGTCGGCGTCGTCCGGGCGGCCCCGCCTCGGGATGACCTCCCCACCGTCCGATCGAGGGGGAGGCTCCGCCGGCCGTCCGATCGGGGCAAAACCACCCGCTAACCCACTAGGTTAGTGGTGGGGCCCGCCATAACTTCCCCCTGGAGCCTATAATAGGACCCCAGGGGCTCCTCATTTCCTAACTTTCTCCTCCTACGCTTCCCCCTTCTTCTTCTTCCTCAGGTGGGAGCTCTCCCGTTTTCTCTGCCGGCGACCACCCCTCGTCGTCAACCACCAGCGGCCGCCTCTCGCCGCCAACCACCAACAGCCACCCGCGACCTCCAGCGGCCACCAACGGATACTAGCACCCGCCAACAGCTACCAGAACCTGTCATCGGCTATTGGCACCCCACCAGAGCTCAGTTACAAAGAAAACACTCCAAGGACTGAGAAAGACGCACAAAGGAAGCAGTGACAACCCTTGGACACGCGTCGCCTCTGAGAGCACGCGACTGAAGTATCTCGCGCATTCCACCACCCAAGTCCCGTTGGCGTGGCAGTCTGTTGCCCACCAACGGGTGCATACACTCTCTCTCTCCTCAAGATTGTAACGGGAGCGGCCTGTCGCCCCGATTCCCCCCATCAAATTGTAACCTCCAATAATCTAGTGGATTTTGATCGGCACCGACCCGGTCACGTGATTTTTCACCCGGTTGAAGGGTTTTCCACGTTAAAACTTCCCGTGTCCATCCCCCATTTTTCAATTGACTGTGTGCGCGCTCGACCGCTCCGCGAGCTAAGGCGGTCCAAGAATATCCGGCCCGACCGGAGCATCGAGTTAGTCCGCAACAGGTAGAAATAAGATTTGAACCGAAATCGAACCAAAGTGAACAGTTCAGATCTGGTTTTATACTTTAGGACCTTAGGTTAGTTCTGGTTCCAAATATTTAAATCCGAACATATATTGATCGGTTCTTGATTTTGGGTGAAAACAAACCGAACCGATCCGAATTGCACCCTAACAAAAAGTCATTATTAAGCCAATTATCGTGGAAGAATAAATTATTGTTAAAGTGGTATAAATTTTGACTGATATTTTAAAAAAGACTGCTCTACATTAAAAGAAATGATCAAATTTATGCAATCATAAGTCCCAGGAATATGCATGTGTTTAAAGAAATCTTTTATATTTCAAAGTATTTTTATTTACACTGCAATTTGTTTGAGTCTCTGGTTCGAATAATGTATTTTGATATTCAAACTATGATCATATTTCTTTTCTTTAATTTAGATAAGTGCAAGGTGATCCAACATAATTGTGATAACAAATTATTGTGTACTTTATCCTAACTGAGTTCTTAATGTCTCATTTATGCATAATTTGTATTGGCGGGCCATTGTTAGACTACATAAACCGCATGATAGGCATTAATACAGGTGGTACAAGACCGTACTTAATATTACTTGATTATAACATATATTCATAATTTGAAATGCATCAATGTTTTTAAATTATCCACATTTTTTTGAAGAAAAAAAGGGATTTCATTCATTAGAAAGCTCTAAACGGAGTAAATCCATTACAGTAGATGGTAAGGATGAAGGCATAAAAAAAGAAATCGAAGTCAGCACATGTGCAGCCTGGTTAGACAGTCATCCAGAGAAAGTGAAGTCGATCTTGGGGACCTCCGGGCCAACTCCAGCGAGTCAGAAATAAGTGTCAGATCCAATGAAAGTGGCACCACCCCCGCGGCCAATTGGGAGATCAAGGTAGAACAGTCTCCCTCAATCAAGACATCGGGCCAATTAAATTTCAATGGCATCTCAATCGCCATACGAGCCGTAAACACCTCTGCCACCATCGGAGAAGACAACTGCCCCCAGATCCCAGTACACAAATTAAGTTAAGCGTCGCCCAGAAGAATCTCTATCCACCACACCCGCACCAATCAAGGAAAGGCCCACCCGACTAGCTCCATCAAAATTGATCTTCACCACCCCCGCAGGGGGAGGAGTCCAAGTAGCCCATGAGGGGAAGCACGAGAATGTAAGTCGGTAGAGGGTGAGAGCATTGCCGAACGAATAAACACAATCATCTGCGAAAGATCCTGAAGAGTGCTCCAACAACATATGATTTTGACTTCACCATTGTGCCCAACAAGCGGTCGCAAAGAGGGCAAAAGTGTCTGAAGACGCGGTGCGATGGATCTCCCAAAGCCAATCAAATCCGGAGCTCATATCATTATGCAAGGCAAAATTAGGGATGCCTAGATATTCCCAGATCAGGGATACCAAGGGGCAATGCCCAAAAGCATGTCGAAAATCCTCTTCAAACAACGGGCATCCATCTACGCCCAAGCAATGGCGTTGGCGAAGAGTAGAAGTCGTCGACAGGATTTCCTGAGCCAGTTGCCAAATAAAGCCCCGAACCATTGGTTGAACATAGGCTCCCCAAATAAAATTCTAGGAAGGAGGGGTGGAAGTCAAAGCCACATGAGTGACGAGGCAGCGAAGGGTCAATCCATATGCACACATTACTAATAATAATACTCTTGGAAGAAATTAACTTCATACTTTATTGTTAATCGCAACTGATTTATATCTAGAATTTATATTTTATTTGTTATTTAAATATTTTGAGCTTTGTTTGTAATTAATTATTTATTTGGTGATGCATGACACAAAATAATCAAATGCGCACATATCTTTCTTCTCTTTTTATTTTAAAAGTACAATGAATAGTAAAATTTATTACTACTTACAATTTAATTTTATGACAGCATTATTTATTTTGTACCACATACATAATTAACTTTGAATATCTCGAAATTAACAATCATGTGATATGTGACATGAATTTATGACCCGAAAAAAAATAAATACGTTAATATGACCTTACCTTATTTTTTTTGTATAATGGTTTCTGTTGCGGTCTAACTCGATGCTCCGGTCGGGCCGGATATTCTTGGGCCGCCTTAGCTCTCGGAGCGGTCGAGCGCGCACACAGTCAATTGAAGAGTGAGGGATGGACACGGGAAGTTTTGACGTGGAAAACCCTTCAACCGGGTAAAAAACCACGTGACCGGGCCGGTGCCGATCAAAATCCACTAGTTTGCTGGAGTTTTACAGTTTGATGGGGGAAACCGGGGCGACAGGCCGCTCCCGTTACAATCTTGAGGAGAGAGAGTATATGCACTCGTTGGTGGGCAACAGACTGCCGCGCCAACGGGACTTGGATGGTGGAAATGCGCGAGGTACTTCAGTTGCACGTGCTCGGAGGCGACGCGTGTCCTGGGGTTGTCGTAGCTTCCTTTGTGTGTCTTCCTCGGTCCTTGGAGTGTTCCCCTTGTAACTGGGCTCTGATGGGGTGCCAATAACCGATGACGGGTTCTGGTAGCTGTTGGCGGGTGTTAATATCCGTTGGTGGCCGCTGGAGGTTGCGGGTGGCCGTCGGTGGTTGGCGGCGAGAGGCGGCCACCGGTGGTTGACGGCGAGGGGCGGCCGCTGGCAGAGAAAATGGGAGAGCTCCCACCTGAGGAAGAAGAAGAAGGGGGAAGCGTCGGAGGAGAAAGTTAGGAAATGAGAAGCCCCTGGGGTCCTTTTATAGGCTCCAGGGGGAAGTTATGGCGGGCCCCACCACTAACCTAGTGGGTTAGTGGGTGGTTTTGCCCCGATCGGACGGCCGGTAGAGCCTCCCCTTTGATCGGACGGTGGGGAGGTCCTCCCGTGGTGGGGCCGCCCGGACGACGCCGGCGGCGAGGAGGCGGCCGGGTACGGCGGCGGCCGGCCCTGGCCGTGGCCGGCTTGCGGGCCATGGCCGAGGCCGGCCACGGCCGCGAGCCGGCGACGGCCGGGGCCGGCCATGGCCGGGGCCGGCCATGGCCGCGAGCCGGCCATGGCCGGGGCCGGCCATGGCCGCGAGCCGGCGATGGCCGGGTCCGGCCATGGCCGAGGCCGGCCATGGCCGCGAGCCGGCCATGGCCGCGAGCCGGCCATGGCCGCGGCCGGCCATGGCCGCGAGCCGGCCATGGCCGCGGCCGGCCATGGCCGCGAGCCGGCCATGGCCGCGGCCGGCCATGGCCGCGAGCCGGCCATGGCCGAGGCCGGCCATGGCCGCGTGCCGGCCATGGCCGCGGCCGGCCATGGCCGCGGCCGGCCATGGCCGCGAGCCGGCCATGGCCGCGGCCGGCCATGGCCGCGGCCGGCCATGGCCCGCGGCCATGGCCGTGGCCGGCCGGGGGGAGCCGCCGGCGGCGGTTCCCTCCGCGGGAGAGGGGAGGAGATGGGGCCCACCCCCCATGATCTCCATGAGAGATCATGGGGGCAAGGTGGGCCCTCCCATGATCTCCCTTGGTGGGGATCATGGGGGGTCTCTTTCATTCTTATAAATTAAGGTGGAGCCTATCAGTTTCATAGAATCATATGAAGGTTGTAGTGTATGTGATAGTTTTCTATATATATATATACAAGTGGCAGGCACGGGCCTTCGGCCCTGCGGGCATTCGGCGGGGGTGCGACAATCGGCGGGAAATGACATTCGCCGAGGTGAGACATTCGCCGGGGTGCGACATTCGCCGGGGTGCGACATTCGCCAGGGTGCGACATTCGTCGGTGGTGCGACATTTGTCGTAGGGACGACATTTGTCATGGGCGGCGACATTTGTCGTCGGCGGCGACATATACATATGAGTACTCAAAATGACCGTAAAAAATATACATAAATATTACAATTTTTATTTTGTAAAACAATATACGTTTTGACCTAAAAATATTAATTTTGACTTTAATAAAGTTGATTGATTTAATGTCATCATCTCGAAAATACCACTGATATGCCTAATGACAACCTTCCTTGAATAGACCGCTGACATGCCTAATGACAACCTACCATAGTAGGTGTAGGAGCTCTACTAAAAAATTTTTTGAATTTAAATGGATTTCATCATTACTTCTAATTTTTTGATAATGTAATTACTTAAATGAACAATGTATTTTAATTTCTTTGAAATAGATTATAATATATATCAAGTCATTAAAATATAAAAATGTGAACATAATTGATATTTTTGAATGTTTCACGAAAGATAGTTTTTCCCTTACAACAGTGAAAGATATATAATTAAATTTTGTCATTTTCTTGATCATCACACATTGCATGAAAAGTTTTACGATTAGTAGCATATATATCATCACACACACTCACATGCTCCACACCATGCGTTTCTTGCGAGCTTGGGTGCAACCGTGTGACCTATAGTTTTATTTGTTATTAAATTTCAACTTTTAATGTAACTATTTTTTATTCAAAATGCTACAGAATAGTCGTGTGCAGCTATGCAAACAGTCTAAAAAAATATAACTAATCATCTAGTGCTTTTTCCTTTCCCTGGCCACTCCGATCTTGGGGTGCAAACGAGTCGAGCTCGAGCTCGTCGAGCTCATTTTGTACTGACTTGAGCTCGAGCTCAATACCTGTTTATCGAGCCTGAGCTCGAGCTTCGAGCTCGAGTCGAGCTCGAGCTGCTCACGAGCTTTTTAGCTCATGAGTCTGATTTTCTTTATATTTTTATTTTTTTTAAAAAAAAATATTGGAATAAAAAACTCGCAAGCCGGCTCGCAAGCTCATGAACAATAATATTCGAGCTCGACTCGTAATCGAGCTCGAGCTCGAGCTCCACAGACTCGAGCTCGAGTCGAGCTTTTTTCGAGCCGGCTCATCGAGCTTTCGAGCCGGCTCAACTCAACTTGCACCTCTACTCCGATCGGCTTATGATTTCTTTCTTCTTTGTGAGCATATATAAACTAAAAGTCTTTTATATCAATCTTGTGGTCAGTCTTGCTGATGCTGCAATTTCTTTTGTATCTCTTCTCATTTCATGCCTAAATGTTTTTACATCTTAATTTTCTTCTCAAATTTTATTTGAATTTTTTGTTTACTGATTTATAAGATGAATTATTTAAAAAAAGTACCACAACATATGATTGTAGGGCTCCCATCATCACATAATTCAATGGTGGTAATAACTTCAGCCGCACACAATCTCCGCTTTGTTTGGCGCGACGTTTTGATGGTCGGGGACCGCCGATTTTTCAAACGCTGCGCCAAACAATATTTGGAGGTTATCACGGTAGCATCATCCATCGTGATTTACAGCGGGGCCCCACTATTTTGGAGCTGCGGAAATTTTTCATGACTCAAAAACAACAGCTTCGTTGCAGTGCTGCCCCTATTTTTTATAAATTATATATTATAAATGTTAATCAATCTCCTATTTTAAATGTAATAATAATATAATTATAATCTAATAAATTATAATCGTTATAATATCCATTATAAATGTTATAATCTATATAATCGTTTTAATATATTATAAATGTTAATTGTAATAATATAATTATATTATAAACACTAAATATAATATATATTATTAATTAATATATATTATAATAGAATATATATAATATAATATTAAAACCTTTAAATTATCTAAATTAATAAAAGCTATATAACTTATTTCAAAAGAAATTTTTGATTGATTTTAGAATGTTTTGATTCATGTGATTGTGCCTCACAGATTTAAACAACACTACAAATGCTATTCTTTCAAATAATTTCACACATTCTGCAACAACTCTACGAAACAGCTGATTATTCTCTTACTGCTTCTCATCACTGCTTCTTCAGTCGCTACAGTCGCGCCAAACAGCTAAAAGTACTTTGACACACATGTCGCTTGTCATGAATTTTTTGTTCTCCATAACCCAAAATTTAATACTGATGGAGATGAAGAGGATATAATCAATGAAGTCATTTTAAAAATAACAAAACACGCAAATTTAATTTCGCTTCTAAAAATGTATTAAAGTAAAATCTGAAAGTTGACTGATTTATCAGAGTCTAAAATTGATTTTTAACCTTTATTATATAGTATAGATAACAATAATAATAATTGGTGGGGTTCCTCCTAAATTTTCTAAAGCGAATCGGAGAGGTTTTTGGTCAAACACACGGGAGCAAACAAACCCGACCAGACAAGCAACGCGCAAAAAGCCGCACTCACCCAAAAGGCCCAAAAACACTCGAGAAGCGGACAAAACCGCACGCAGCCCCGCGAGAGTGCCGGGACAGCGCGCGAGGAGAAGCGCCCCGCATTGCCGGCGTACGTGAGCGGTGTGGCTTGTGGGCGCACAGCCGAGCAAGGCCGCGCACCGCGCGACCACTCCCCTCAAGGTGGCGCGGTCGCGCAAGGCCACTCCCCGCGCGCAGTCGCTCCCCGCGTGCGGCCGCTCCCCGCACGCGGTCTCTCCTTGCATGGACTCCCCCGTCGCGCACAGCACCCGAGCGCACACGTGCCACGCCCGAGCGGGCGGGCGCTGCCGGCGCCGGGGACTCTCGTCGTGCCGACACCAGTGGCAACCCTTGTCATCTCCGGCCGCCGCAAGCCACCTCTGGCCTTCGTCGGCGCCTCCGGACAGCTTGTCTGGGCCGCCCGAACTGCCCAGGGGGGGCACTCTCATCATTTCAGCTAAAATGGTGATCCAGGTGATCGAAACGGAGCAACGCCATTAGCCAACACAAATCACTCTCTGATACAATTACCAATATAACCCTCCAAAAAACTATAAATAGGTCCTCGGGCCTTTATTTGAGGACAAGCTACTCTAGAGGCAAGAGAGAGCTATGAGGTTTTTCGGCAAAATCGTGGACTTAGGCTGATTCTCCTTGAAGAATCCTCTCTACTTTCCTCCTTGCGCTCAGGCTCCAGCGCTCCTCGAGTCACGTCAACCACCTCCGCGAGACCGCTCCCATCAAGGCTCCGCATCAACAAGAGCGCTCCCTCCAGAAGCTCCATAGACTTAGAGAATTTCTCGGTCGTAATGCTTCTACCCAGGTTCTGAGAGCTCAGTAACACTCCAAGGTCGGAGCGCTTCCATCGAGACTCCGAGAACTTAGCCATTTTCCTCATTTCTTGTACCTGTAATGGAGTAGCAGTCTATCGCCCTCCGAGATCAAACCAAACTCTGTAAAACTCCAAGAAGATAGTGGATTTTGGCTCGACACAGTTTCGGCCACGTGATTTTTCACCCTTTTTGGGTTTT
Source organism: Platanthera zijinensis (assembly GCA_039513925.1). NCBI lineage: Eukaryota > Viridiplantae > Streptophyta > Magnoliopsida > Asparagales > Orchidaceae > Platanthera > Platanthera zijinensis. The sequence continues at coordinate 125,394,778 of CM077089.1, read as the reverse complement.
CTACATAAAAATGCTTCTTGTCATTTAATGCGGTTCATTTTGACTGTTTGTGCACCTGGTCCAATTCCGACTAAGCCGGTCCGATTTCTCTGGACTTGAGAAAGACCGGGCAACCCACAATAAATAATAATACACATGTTAACTTCAAATATAAGAATTCTCAAAGTATGAATATTGTTGTATATCGCTCAACACTCTCATATATCGGTCGAGTTGGGTCGAGTTAATTCAAGAGCAAGACAGATGTGCAAACAGTCAAAAAAGATATTAAAACAAGATTTTTACGTGGAAAATTCAAAATGAGAAAAAACCATGAGTCTGGCCCCTTTCAGAAGATACACTAGTTTATATTTCAGTACATAGTTGTCTATGATCTGGTGGCAAGACACAGATCATTTTACAGCAGTAGAGTGAGTCTTCTAAGCGGAAGGTCGTGCTCTAGGGAACAACATACATGCATGGGCGTGTTCTTCGAAACTATGCGCATGGAGTGCTCTTCAGAACTATGTGCATTGGGGGAGCAGAGCGTTAGGGGCACATTAGAGGGAGGAATGCAGAGGCGCACAATGGAGAGTTGAGTGTGAGAGCGCGCGCCAGAGAGTTGTGCTTCTGAGCGCCCTTGGGAGAGTGTCGTACAAGGGTGCTAGTGTGCTTTCATCGGAGATTTTTCGGTATCGCACGCACAAAGGCGTGTGATCCGTACTCTTTCTCCATTTATCAACCCTTCAAATGACGAAGTATGCCTCATTTTATAGATTTCAAGAAAGGCGTGCAAAAAATTTTGTTATTTTAATTTTTTTACAAATGAATACAAACTCTCACTTTATATTCCTCAGATCACCAACTTTAATGGTCGTGCAACTATGCCCTCTTGGTGGATCCGGGCATCACAATAAGATTCACCGTACTAGTGGTGACCGGTGGTGACTCCACATTGTCGGAATAATTAAAGGGATGGGAATTGGATAAGAATTACAGGCATGGGCGGAACTTGCCCTGGGCACGGTAGGGCACGTGCCCGAGCGGTTTTTTCCGCGATTTTCACCGGGGGAGAAGGAATCTCGTCGCTAAGCCTGCTTCTCCCGTGCCCTAGCCTGTCGCTGCTCCCGTGCCCTAGCCCGCCAAGCGCCGACGACAATGATTCGCACTGATGCAGCCCCTAGACTTCGCACCGCTGCAGCCCGCCAGACTTCGCACCGCTGCAGCGGTGCGAAGCCTGGCGGGCTGCAGCGGTGCGAAGTCTAGCGGGCTGCAGCGGTGCGAAGTCTTGCGGGCTGCAGCGGTTCAGTTTTCAGAAATCTGGACAGATTTCAGTCCATATTTTTGGTGTGAAATATTTGCAAAAAAAAATTTAAGGGCCGCCGCCCCCGAACCCCCGCTCAAGGTGCGCTGCCCCCCCCCCCCCCCCCCCGAACCCCCCAAATTGACAGTACTTAGATTGTGCCCGTGCGACTTCAAAATCCTAGTTCCGCCGCTGAATTTACAGGTCCATGCCTAGGCCTAGCCCACTAGTGGCGACGATGGCTGCTCCCCTTGCCTCTCCTCACACTAGAGCTTCGGCCCAAGTGTGAGGAAGGGGAACCCGCCCGTGCAGGGCCATTCTAGACCAGCTTGGTTTCCCCGCAAACAATTCTAGGGGTTGTTTGAAATCTCAAAGGAACTCGAAATTGCCCGAATTCAGCCCGTTTGAATCGTCTCATCCAGTGAGACGTAGTGTCTCATCGAGTGAGACGCAGTTATGGTCATGATTTTGTTGGTCTAATTCGACCACTTTAATTTTTTTGTGATTTACTTAATAATAAATATTAGACTTTGTTGATATTAATTTAGATACAGTGATGCTGCATGGGAGATGGTCATTAAATATGATTATAAAAAAGGACCCACAATATTTCATACATATCATAGATGTGAGAATATATTTCAAGAAGATCTAGCAGTAATTCGTATGCAGTTGGCAAGCATGATAATTATTAATTATTAATTATTTCAAGCTTGGATATCTGGGATGAACGTGCCTTCACGTGCCGACGGTGTGGGGGCACGTGAGAATTTTTTTGGTGTGCGTCTGCACAAATGCACAATGAGGTCTGTAGATCAAAAGAAATTCAATCGTAAAATAGGAGAAAATTTTTGGTACGTTAACGCATGTGAGGGAGAAAATATGGCTGCGCGATCATTATTTCAACGGTTTATAATTATTTTTCAAATACGATCATTTTCAAAAATACGATCATATCTAACGGCAAAGGATCTCAGCCATTGAAATCATGATTGCTGTTCTACGCACGGAACAACAGTACGTGCGTTATATGCAATGGCGGAACTAGGATTTAAATCCGACCCGGGCATCATAGCATTAATATTAATTTATAATAACTTTTAATTCAAAATTAAGAGGAAACATTGCAAATAACAGTAATAAAAAATGAAATCCAAAAAATAATGCACTCATTATTGTTAACAAAATCATAACATTACATAAACGAGAAATTTGTGACGCATGCTCCAACAGTCTCAAACCCGGATCTGAAGGTAAATCCTCAAGCTTAAACACAACTCGAAGGTAAATCCTCAATCTGAAGGAAAATTTGGCAAAGTTGTTACCTTTATTCTTTAGCCAAGTTCCTCTACTAAGATCCAAAATCCGAAATTCAGTGCTTTAGCAGTTTCACCTACAATTTTTCAACTTATTCAAGCCCTAAGTTTTAGAAAAGAGTTTAACAAAATTAAGTCATATGAGGAGGATTGAAATAGAAAAACTGTCATGGAGGAGGAACTCCATATCAAGCATTCAACTGATTCAAACCCTAGGTTTTAGACTATTGGGAGGAAATCCAAAAACTATAGAGGAATCGAGAAGATGAGGCTTTTCAACTGCATCACTTTTCAACTGCATCTATGACCTAACTCATACTCACTGCTTGCATTATAGAATCCATGTGTTTAATTATCATTTTATGCATCTCAATTTCTTCCATGCCAGACTGCATTGCTGCCATTTATATCCTTAAAATATAATGACATCATTTTTCGTGCATGATGGCCATCTTTCAAAGTTACTTTTTTTGCTAGAGGAAGAGTACGAATTCATAAAAGTGGCTTTTGTTGGAGGTTTTTTGGTGTCACAACGCAAGAGCGCAGAATTCGTACTCTTCCTCTAGCAAAAAAAGTAACTTTGAAAGATGGCCATCATGCACGAAAAATGATGTCATTATATTTTAAGGATATAAATGGCAGCAATGCAGTCTGGCATGGAAGAAATTGAGATGCATAAAATGATAATTAAACACATGGATTCTATAAAATTAAAAATGTGGGAACAAAAGTGGTGATATAGCTTCCACATTATGGTTTCAAGAATGACGCATAATGAATTTTGCTCTTTTAAATATTTAGTAGATGAAGAGAAATACTCGCTTAAGTCTTTTGGACAGCCAATTTTAATGGCCGGGCAACTTTGCCCCCAGGCAGATTCGGGCAACCCGACCAGGTTCTCCAGAGAAGTGGCAGCTGGCGGTCGTCATTGCCTCGCCGAAAAAAATGAAAGCGCTCGGAAATTTATAATGAGTTCACGAAAACTTTGCCTTGTCTCCACAAGTCCACCGGTGGCGATGATTTCTCGATTGGAGGTCCGAAGTTTTGGCAATCGCCGGCAAAAGGGAAGTTTGGGTGAAATGATTGCCCCGTCAAAACTCCACTAAAATCTTTGATTTAATATCCCATCTTGTAGTATCTTTCGAGTTCAATGAAGCAACACTATCTGATTGAAAATTTGTTGAACATGTATGGAGATATAAGCTTTCAAAGTTTAGAATTTCTACGGAAAACACCTTCGGATGGAAGAAATATGACGAAACGAACAACAAAATTAGAATTAAGTTACAATCCCAGTTCCCTTGCCCCAATTTCAGGCAAACATACATGTCCTAACACTCCAAGCTTTAAGGGCACACCGTTGGAGTAGCCTCTCTTGTCATATGTATGTTTTGACCTCTCTTGTCACTAAGGGCATTAATAGTAAGATTCTCTGGTTTCAATTTTTTCTAAAGTTAGAAGAGCAGACTGTTGTGCATACTAGAACTCAAACAAGCAGTCGGCCATTTATTTTGATTTTTCTATTGTTGATCGGTGGTGTCATTGGGTATTTTAAATCAGAGGGATATTATTTTTATTTTTTATGCTTTCACTACAAAGAAAGATGACAATATGTTTTGATCCATGAATCTTTGACTTCAAGTATGTTTGTACATTCTCTATATGAGGAAGTTATAGTTGGATCATCATATTATATTCGACAACATTTATGTTGTCACATGTAAGTAACAAAAATTCACTCTTACAAATGTTGTCATCTACTCAAATGGATGAAAGGACAAAAAATTTATATTTTTGCGTGATATAAAGTATATTTATTTTTGACCCTGTTTGTAAACTTTAAATAGAGTCATGTCATTCTCAGATTTCATGGCTCATTTGAAACATAAAAATACACTCTTTTCATTTCACTTGTGGCGTTTTTGTTTCTTGTTGAATTTAAAGCATATGGAAATAATTTCATTACGTTCGTAAGTGTAGTCATCTGTTGAAATATCTTGGTTCATTATTATTATATTTTTTTTCTTAATTTGCTTGTACGTTTTAGGCATTGATCTATAATTTTTCTTATAATCTCCACACTTCATCGAAAGTATGAGTATTTTTTATATTATTTGTTGTTAGCAATTTTATTTTCACTATTAAGACTTTTTTAATTAATGTCAATTGCTAGTTTATTTTTATAAATATGACTCACTTACTCTATAACAACAAATTCAAATATTTTTATTCTTTTGTAATTGCATTTCTTCTTAATTTTATTTGTGTTTTTCAAGTCAATTTATGCAGATTTTCCTTGGTTGCTCAATCCGATGTCTGAATTTTTTCTTATATTATTTGCTCATGGTTATTATATTTTTAAGTGACAAAGTTTTCTAAAGGTCTTTTGCTAATTTATTTACATATAGTAATCTCATTTCTTGTTTAGATTGTAGAGGTGAATACTAAATATTTTTAAAAATATAAAATGCTCAACTGTTTTGATTATTTGAGCGTATGCAAAAATTATGAAAGAAAAACATGAGTTATTTTACTGTAGATTTTTTATCTTTGAATTCTTATATATGAAAGGAATAAACAATTTAAAATATATATATTCTTAATTATTATTCAATCTTAGAGAGAGTGTTGGAAGATTATGCGTGCAAGTATGGATACGTAATTAGCTAGTTTCTCTTTTATTATCATACATATATTTGGATGTTATATAATGTGATGTTATTTAATTTTTTGTGTATATAGAGTTATATTCTAGTTTGTTTCATAGTTTATATATAAATATATTAATTAATATATATATTATACTTGGAAATTACATTCTATTTGATTTTCCCCTAGCTCAAGCAAGGTTATTATGAGGAGCTTATCTTCAAAGTCATCATCATAACTTTCATTTAATTATATTGGATATTTTTATTCATAAATACTTATTTCTTGAGCTCAAATGTATATACTAGATTAAAAAAGTTATGGTTCTGGAGTCATGCGGGATACTGATGACTACATTGTAATAAATTACTATGTAAGTGCTACCTAATTAGTTTTTGAATATCCATTTACTAATTAATAATTTACTTGTATTTAAATTTTATGTTTTTGTCTTATTATTAAATTTATTTTCTTGCTCTAATTGTTGTTCTCGAATTAGTACATTCTTATGAACGACATCTAAATACTTTTTTCCTTTTTGTTAATATTTATTTTATAGTGATTTAATATGATGTCCTTACCCTGTCTTCAAATTATATGACCTATGAGGTCTATATTTTCAATTTGAAAGGGTGAGTCTTTATTTTAATTATAAGTAAAAAAATAATTTTGACAATGAATAAAAATGATCATTCATATTTGTAATTTTATCTTATGTTGTTGATAACTTAAAAGAGTAGAAGAGTTGTACTAGGGATATCTAGTCAGACCAATTCTTGTTGAAGATCTTGTTGTCTTAAAAATAAGTACTTTTTCTAAATTAATTCTTCTTACATGCACATAAAAAATTACTTCGAGACCTTATTAATATATTCTTACTTTAATTATTATTGGATTCTTCATCTTCATTATTAATAAATACATGTCTTTTTTGGACAAACAAAGAGGTTAAAAAAATTTGATTGTTTCCCACATCAAATGTTCCTGAATTATCGATGAATCTTTTTTTCACTTCATAGTTTTTGCTTGGTTATGTTGTTTACGTAAGCATGATCTAAATATATCATAACTTATTTTTTTTCTTTTTTTTTGATAAAAAATTGATACTCATTTATTATTATTATATGAGAAGAGTTTATAACAAAGTAGGCATACCATCCATTGTAATAGAACATAAAAACAAGTAATCATTAATATCAACATTATCATATTTGATTAATAATTATTCCAAGACTTTCTGATGTATGCAGTATTAATAAGATGTTGGCAATCAAATGAAGAAGCATGTATTCCTCCTTCCTATCCCATCTTCTCCCATGCTCAAAGCGTATTTAACATTGTATTAGCAAGCCCACTGCATTCAATATACATGTGATCAATCTTGTAGTTATGAGAGACCATCAACGATCCACACTTTCTTGTCTCTAGCTATTTATGTAAGATTTTGATATGCTGATTGTTTAACAATTTATTTCTCATAGTTTTAGAATTTTTGAGTATACAAATATTATAGAGATCAAACTCAACACATCTTTTAATCAGAAATCACACAATATAAAATTTAACATTATATGTTTTTTAATATTTAATAATACGATGCTCTTTAATAGTACATTTCAAAAAGAGACACTAATATGTATAATATTGTATTCATTAAAATTTGTGTATCGTTCCTAATTTATTGTTGTATGCATCAATGAAGGATTTGTTGGTTATTATTCCATTTGCAAATCATAGAGTTTGCGTTTTGAATGGTATAAAATCTCCAGCAACGCTAGCAGAACATTATTCCTAAAATATTGTGTAATTCCAGTGTAATGTGCCCTTATGTGAATTTAACATATGTTTATTCTCTTTGTCTCATTGATTATCTGTTCAGATCTTACATAATTATATTTTTATTATATGGCTAATTTTCTAAATTCAGTTGTTATTTGAAGTATATCTGGAAGCAAACTATGAACTTTATCCTTTTTAGGCATTAATGATCTCATTTCATGCTTGTATGTACGGGTTATGAAAATCCATCAAACATGGATCATCTGTCCTAGAGTCCTAGCTGATAGTCTAGTCAATATACTCAATAGGAGTGTATGAGCTTCATCAGTCACACACTTAATCAATCATTGTTATGGTTATAAACCTCAATAGTAATATGCATGATCCAATCATACTTAATAAGATTGGTCAAACCATCTATAATTCTAATATACTTGAAACTAATTCATTCGTATCATATTTTTTGTAAAACCCTTTGAAGACACTCACATGTCTAAACTTCTTCAATATAATCAAAATAGTCACAATCCTACTAGACTTATTAGGGTTGCATATAGATACAAATTCATTGACATTGTAACCATCACATTGTTCTGATCTTTATATCGTATAGATGGGGCCCTAGTGCACAAATAGTGCGGGTTCAAGTATGATGACTAGCATTAGTCTACATATACGACCAAACAAAACCATAACCTAAAATGGACATCATTCCAAATTTTGAATGTTCTAAGGTTCACTTATAGGTTCCACCTAGTTAACAAATACTAAAGTACAAAAGATTTTGTGGACTAGTATTAAGTCAATTTCTTATACAAGACTTTGTTCTCTTGACTATCAAATGATGAACCTGCTGATTTTTGAATAACTCTAAAATTTAGATGGACATAGAATATACTGATACCAATATTTTTGGTTTAAGGAAGTTGTTATGTGGTAACTATTAGGTGTTGGATAGAAGTACCAAAGGTAGAATCACATAGACTTCATAACGCAACCACTAGGTCATCACTTGATATCTTGAATGATTCTATTTTTTTTTTCAAATTGTGTACGAGCTTCCTTAAATACTCTTGTACTATATCCATTTATTTCACAAGCATTGATTAAGTAAAAAAATCACTTGGGTCTCTCAAATAGCAGCTTACATCTACTTCCCGCGATGTAAGTAATGGTGAGAAAAGATTTCCCTCAACTCTTTAGGATTTTTTTGGACATGAGTTGATTTAAAAGGAAGCAAGATAAATTTAAAACCTCTCTTTGTCAATCTATATACATTATCTCTGCTCACGTGGTGTGTGTCAACATCAAATTGTCACATCCTCCCAAATAGTTAATGACATGCGTTTAGATCCATAACGTCGTGGTGAATTTTCATCCTGATATGTCGCAATAGAGAAAGGAACCTTACATTAGTCTATCATCTAAATCTTTTTAGCATCGTTGATCCAGCCAATAGAGTATGGATAAGGGTGCATCTTAAGGGGTAGTTGTAATGCTTTAGCAGCCCCTCTGCTAATAATGTTCTTATATGTGGTCCATCAATTATAACATCAAACACATTGTCATTGATGGTGCATCATGTCCTAAATAGTTTATTTCATTGGCCGCCATCATCCACCTTAACTGTGAGCATCAATTTCCTTACCATGGAATTGTGCTTATCTACCTCATCATACTCGACATGCTCCTTAGAATCATACTCCACTCCATTAGGTTCACAACATACCTCATTCTGCTAAGCCACATTGAATGACTAACGAGTTGGGCATTCATTCGATTTGTGATCCACAACAAAAACATTTACCACCGTAGGCTTGGCGTAAATATTTATTGTGGTCTTCAATCCCTCTCTCAGGGCTCGCATATGTAGTTGATTGATAGGTTCATTGTTGTTGGTGTTAATTCCAAAAAACCATAAGCAAAGAAATGTCAAAATAACCTAAAAATGAAAAATATAAGGGAAACTTAAAATAACAGACTAAAACAAATGTTGATTGGAGAAAGAAGGATATGAGTTGTCACCAAGTCAAGGAAACTTCACGCTCGAGTGTTTCTTGCCGTTGTTATCTATCTTTTCATTTTATAGCTCGAGGCATAACTCTTTCTAAAAAAACGTTTTGCACTACTTTGATATAATATAGATATTTGTGTAGTCATTGCAAAGTTTTTTGCTTATGACTAATATATTTTTATTAACAATTATTTCTCATGTTCAGATCATTAGAAAGATCATATTGTGATGTTTATCTTTAAGACAAAAATATTTTCATGCTTTTATGAATAAAATTTCATAAGTAATTGTTAAAAAATTATATTGTTGTATTTTGTTTTTTATTTTCTTAAATATGTTTTATTTACTAATCACTTTTTGAGGCATTATTATGTGATAGGTTCCAACACAAAAAAACATTCTTAAGCCAATTGTTGTGGGAGAATTAAATATTGTTGAAGTTGGCCAAAAATATTTCGCTATAGAATCTCCAAAATCAGATCGACATGCTTTTACAACTGGAATAATAAGTTCTTCAAATCACGTATTAAGACTTTTCTACTTTAAGAAAAATGATTCAAATTGATGCAGCCATAAGTCACAATAATATATGTATTTAAAGAAATCTTGTATATTTCAAAGTATTTTTATTTTTATTTACACTACAATTTGCTCAAGTGCGTTGTTGAAGCCGAAACTTGGCATCAACGAGAGTTCGGACTCAATGGTGTAGCCAACACCTACTTCTCCCAAACTTGAGCTCCTGAACAGTCACTTGGAACTGGAAAACAGACCATGTGATGTAGCGCAGAGGTCCCACCACACACCCAGAAGATCTTTAGAGCGTTTTCCCTCCTAAGCCAAAGACTGAGCTGGGCATGTTGGAGTGCTTATGCAGCCAGACCAAAATAACCCAAGGAGCAAGAAGTCAAAAATGAACTGGATCCCCTCCAAAGGTGCTCACATGATCTATTTATAGAATTCCAAACCTTGTCTGCAAACAGCATAATTCCTTTGTTCTGAAAATGTTATACGTAGCCCAAATTGGTCTGCCAACAGCATAACTCTGCTACTTTAAAAGGATATTTGCATACCCCTAATGGCATCCGGGTAATTTTACCCATGGACCCCACTGGGCGAGTGACCCATGAAGGCACCTCTCGCCTGAAAAAGAAAATGCTAGGGTGATCCGAGCATTCCCCCTACAGCTCCTCAAAGGGCGAGTGTGAGATCCTCATGCCATCCGCTTGATTTGGCGAGAGCCTTTCCACCTAACCCTATAGTCCTTTCGCTTGCTTGGGCGAAAGCTTTCCTGCCCGACTTGGCAAAATGCCTTCACTCTCTTCGGGCGAGTGTGGGTTTGCCTACCTCACTCGCCTACTTTGACCAGCTTGAACCTGAGGGTCCTTGACTTCATCGGGAGGTCCTACTCAACAAATACAGGGTTGTACATGCATGCTATAAATGTATTTTGTTATTCAAACTGTGATCATATTTCCCATTTTTCAAATTTAGATAGGTATAAGGTGTTCAATCATAATTGTGGCAAAAAATTATTTTGTATTTTGCATTAGTTGAGTTCTTAATTTCTTATTGATGTATACTTTGCAGTGGCGGGTCATTGCTAGACTACAAAGGCCACATGATATATATTAATACATGAGGTACAAGATATTTGATTATAACATATATTCATAATTTGAAGTTCATCTATGTTATTAAATTATCTATATATTACTAATAATAGTATTTTTGGAAAAAATTAATGTCATATTTTTTGTTTAACTGCAAGCGATTTATACCTAGAATTTATATTTTATCTCTTATTTAAATATTTTGAGCTTTGTTTGCAATTAATTACCTACTTAGTAATGCATGACACAAATTAATCAAATGCCCTTATATCCTTGTTTCATTTTTATTTAAAAAGTACAATGAATAGTTAAATTTTTTTATTACTTACGATTTAATTCTATGAAAATACTATTTATTTTGTACAACATACGTAATTAACTGTGAATATCTTAAAATTAACAATCTTGTTATGTTTGACATGAATTTATGAACTGAAAGAATACTTGATACTCCAATGTGACCATGCCTTAATATCTTTGCATAAAGATTTTTTAGCACCACATGAATGTTGTCATAAATTGGAGTGCATGCGGTATTTTTTTTTGTTTTGTAAAAAAATAAATTTAGATTTGGGCATTTTCTTGATCATTAATTCGGTATTTTTTTTGTTTCTTAGTGCATAACAATTGAGGGAAAGAAAAAAATTAGTCATTATTGCATGAATTTTTTTGTGATTGGTACGGTATAGATCATCACACACACTCACATTCTGCACACTATATCGTATCTTGCAAGCTTGTGCGCCACCGGATGACATATATTTTTTAAGGGCGGAACTACACATACCTAAAACTTACATAAAAATCACAAAAAGTAGGCCCATACATAATAAAAATATATTATTTGGCCTTTTTCACACACCTAAAACACACAGAAAAGTAAAGTTTGGATTATTTTATTGGGTGTGGGGCCCACTTTTTGTGGTTCTTATGTATGACTTAGGTATGTATAGAATTATCCATTTTTATTTGCTTATAAAATTTCTTCTTTTATTGTAATTATTTTGTATTTGAAAGACTAATGAATAGTTGAGCACTACTGTACGAATAATCAAAAAAGAGATAATCAATCGTGGAGCGGCATTCTCCTTTCGTTGGCCTCTTTGACCGGCTTATGATTTCTTCCCTTCTTCTTTGTGAGCATACATGAACTAAAAGACTTCTATATCAATCTCGGCGTCAGTTTTGTAGACGTAAAGCAGTACATGAGAGATAAATTTATAGGATAACATAATTTATTACTCATCTCTTCTCCTTTTATGCCTAAATGCTTTTTTATCTTAATTTTCTTCTTTTTTTTTTTTGAAATTTTCGTTTACTGATTTACAAGAGGAATTATTTTATCAAACTACCCATAACATATCGCCGCAATGCTCTCATCATCACATAATTCAATGGCGGTGATAACTTCGTTCACACAAATCCTTCTGCAGTTGAACATGCTTTGACACACATGTCGTTTGACATGAAAAGTTTTGTTTATCAAAATCCAAAATTTAATAGAGATGAAGATGATGAGGGCACAGTCGGATGAGTCATTTAAAAAAATAACAAAACACACAAATTTAATATTGGTGGTAAAGATTTGTAAATATATATTTATTAAAGTAAAATATAAAAGTAAGTTGATTTTTCAAAAAATATTTACCTTTATTATATAGTATAGATATAAATAATAACAATAAAAATACACGTGCCAATTTCAAATATAAGAATTCTTAAAGTATGAATATTGTTGTGTGTCGCTCAACGCTCTCATATATCGGTCGAGATGGATCGTCTTAGTTCTAGAGTAAGAAGAACGTGCAAATAGTCAAAAAGAGATTAAAACAAGATTTTTACATGAAAAAATTCAAAATGGGAAAAACATGAGTCTGACCCCCTTCAGAAGATACATTAGTTTATATTTTAGTACATAGTTGTTTGTGATCAGGTGACAAGACACCAATCATTTTACAACAGTGGAGTCAGTATTCTACGTGGAAGGTCGTGTTCCAGGAAACTACACACACGGGTGCATTCTTCGGAACTACGCACACGTGGTGCTCTTCAAAACTATACACATTGGGGGGAGCGGAGCGCTGTGGACACATTAGAGGGTGGAATGCAGGGGCTAAGCTGGAGAGTTGAGCGTGGGAATGTGCGCCAGAGAGTTGTGCTTCTGAGCGCACTCAGGAGAGTGACGTACGAGGGTGCTAGTGTGCTTTCATCGGAGGTTTTTCGTTGTCTCACACACAAAGACGTGTGATCTGTACTCTTCCTTTAATTATCAACCATTCAAACGACAAAGTATACCCAATTTTATAGATTTCAAGAGAGGCGTAAAAAATTCATTATTTTAATTATTTTACTTAAGTGGTGTTCAAAAAAATCGGACCCGGGGGCCTAGCCTTGGCCCGAAAAAAAACCCGGCTAGGCCTGGTATCGGACTTGCCGTCCCTGAGCTTGGGGGCCTTAATTACATGACCCCCATATAACGAAGCTGCCTGGGCCGGCCCGGGTCCAGGCCATGCCTCGGCCTTGGCAAAGCTCAATCTTGGATCAAACACGACATGACAACGCTACCCATGCAGGACTACTGCCATAATGACAAATAATTTTTTTTAAAAAAAAACAAAAATAAGAAATGTAAAAAAAATCCAGTCAGCCTTCTCTCTTCTATTCTCATTTCTCACTCTCTCCCATGATTTTTTTAAACATTAAATAGTTTATATTTAAAATATAAAAAATAAAGTCAGGCCCGGCCTACCTGACCTTGGGCAGGCCCCCTCTTGGCAATAAATTTTGGATGGGTCTGGCTCACCGTGAGCAAAGAAATCAGGGTCGTGCACTCGCACATCAAATCAGAAGCACAATATTTGATGTGTGAGTGCACGACACGATATTTGAGCGCGAGATCAGTGTTGTGCACTCGCACATCAAATATCATGCGTCTGATTTGATGTGCGAGTGCACGATCCTGATTTCTTTGCTCACGGTGAGCCAGACCAACCCAAAATTTATTGCTCTTGGAGAGAGTGTCCGAGCCCTGCCACAAAAGCAAAATTTTTTGGTCTGGCCCCCGGACGAACATCATCGTCCGGGCCGGGTGATTTGGACGCGTGTCCTCTCTTTTTCATTCGTTATTTTTGTTTGGGAAATCTTTTTACCAGCTATTTAAATAAATAAAGTTTAGATAATATTTCAAGAAAAAAAATAAAAATATCTCATATTATCTGAGTTAAAAATATATTATCTCAGATACTTTTTGTAATATCTGAAATAAAAATATAATTTCTCAGCTATTTTTTATAATAGCTCAGATAAAAATGTAATCTCTCAGCTATTATATGTAATATCTGAGATAAAAATATAATCTCTCATCTATCTGAGATAAAAATGAATATTCTTTGAATTAATATATATAATATACATAAACTTATAATATGAGAAAACTTATAATAATATATATATATTTATCTCAGATATTACATATAATAGCTGAGAGATTACATTTTTATCTGAGCTATTACAAAAAATAGCTGAGAGATTATATTGTTATCTCAGATATTATAGAAAATAACTGAGATAATATATTTTTAACTCAGATAATATGAGAAATAAGTAAATCTATATTACAAAAATAAATAAATCCTGGATATTATATTATAGAAAAAAATACATGTGAGCTCTTAAAATAAATAAATATATGTTATTACAAGTTTTATTTCAAAGAATACTCATTTTTTTCATTTGAGTGAAATGAGTATGGTTTGAGTTAATATATATAGGCTCTGTTTGGGAGAGCTCTGGCGGCTGAAAAAGTTATTATCCGGATAGAGTTATTTTAAAATAGATCTCTAGGAAGCAGTTTTGAAAAACTGCAGAGTGTTTGAGTGTTCTGTACAGAAGTGCGATTTGACAAGCGATTTTCTATTTTTAGCTTTTTGGAGAAACAATTTTTGGAAGCTATTTTTTTTAAAACTAAAATATATAAATATATAAAAATAACTGATAACATGAGTCTTTTACATAGTTCTAGAAAATAGAAAAAATGTCTTCCAACATACGGCGACTGCTTTTTCCAATCCTTCTGATCACTTGTTCGAAAATAAATTTATATGAATCAATTTTTTGATAATTTAAATCTTTAGATTTTTAATAAAAGATGGATCGAATTTTTACCTGCGTGCACTGTATATTTTTTTGGCAATGCTATCTCGTACTGTAGACATATGCTCTGCTCCAGCAGCATCACACATATCGCTTTCAATATCATCCTCTGCCGCAGGGTCTTCATCCTCTAAGGGAACGAAAGAAGGACTCGTCAGCATCACAAGCATTAAACTAAGGGTCCCAACGAGACGGATGTCTCCGAATGAAGTTATGTAAGGCCATTGCCGCTAGCACTATGGAACGTTGTTTCTTGAAGTTGTACTGTGACATTTTGCTCAAAATGTGCAACTTTTTTTCCACACTCCAAATGTTCGCTCGATCACACTGCGAAGAGATGAATGCGCCTTATTGAAATATTCTTGCCTTCCTTGTACAGGCTGACTCCCACGGGCAAACTCTGCCAAGTGATATCTTGTTTTTGGATACGGCTTCAAATAACCCATCTTTAACGGGTATCAAGCATCCACTAAGTAATATTTACCTGCATTTATTTTGTTTCTTAAACAGGTAAACATTATGAAATACGAAAAATTTGAATGCATGTAAACATATTGATTAGTATACCTTGTGGAGGATGCGGAAAATGCAATCTATTGTCTGCCAATGCGTGCGCGAAGATACGACTGTCATGAGCAGATCCCTCCCATCCAGCCAGGGCAAATGTAAAACACATGTTAAAATCACTGACTGCCATTACATTTTGCGTCGTCGTGTCATGACGTCCTATGTATCGTACTTAATTTTCTACGGGTATCCTCGCATCAACATGTGTACCGTCAATGGCACCAACGAAATCCTTGAAGAATGGCATGTAACGAGGATCATACCTTATCTCAGCTGAAATATCTCTGAACTGACGGTCAATAGGCATTATAGCATCAATTGAGAGTAACAAAATAGATATAAGCCCTTTCAAAAAATATCTACTAATTGTTTCAGTCGAGTGCTGGAACAGTTCTTTCGTTAATCTAACGGAACCTCGTTGTGCTAAGATATACAATATAATCCCTAGGACTTCTCTTGAGGACGTCCGCTGTGATTTTTGAAGTTCATGATCTACTTCTAGTTTATGAAGTAAATCTATGAAAATGCGTTTGGCATCCTAAATGTATCATGAATCCTATCTGGATGTCCTTCTAGTAACTCTTTGATCCATTTCGCACATGTTTGGGTAGATGTCATGCGAAAGACTTGTTGAATCCACTGAATCTTCAGGGGAGGAGTCATGCTCTTCCATTATCGTAGCTGCATTTAAAGCATCACAGAACATTTATCATAATCTATATAAAGATAATAATAAAACAACTATTATAGTTTCGAGGTCCAATATTAATCATCATGAGGTACAACATCAAAAATTAAACAAAATATCATAGTGTTCTTCATGCAAAACACAAAAGGAAATATAGATCGAGGTATGCCTGTATCATTGAGCCCTCTTCTCGTACGCCTTCATAATCCACCAAACCCGCATATCTTCTGGGATACTCATGAGATCTCCGTAGTGGTCTGGTCCCTGATGTAGTCGAGAGTAAAGTAATATAGATCCAGGTTTGCCCGTAGCTCTGGGCTACTAGAAATCAACTCCACCACCTCTTTGACTGTGATAACTGGTGGAGGCTTCACAGCTAGGGTGGATTGATGTAAATCTGACATCAAAGAAAATATCATTCATTTGTTCTTCCCGATCTTTCTTCTTTTACTCGCCGAGGAGGACGCATTCCCAGGAGGTGTTGAAGCACCTCCTATCTCTTCAGGACCACCTTGATTGTTTTCCATGTTATCTGATACATCATTATCTTCCAACTAGATCTTCCCCACATCCGGTGGCAAACTCCCAATTGAAGGAGCGCATGAGTCTTCTCCAGTTGCGACAACCTGACTGAGCATAGTGTTAAATTTCTCCTCCAACTCAGATGCAATATCTCCGTATCAAACAAATTTCGTCGCTGGAACAACCTGTTATAATCAATATATCAATATTAAAATCTGTCAAAATAAGAACTAATTTTATGAAATGAAACATGAATTTGTTCCGACCTTAATCTTCTCTGCCCACCATTCTTCTGATGCAGCAATAGTTCTCTTCTCTGGATCCCAACCTAAACCAGTCTCGCCATGTTTCAGCTCCTTCCATAACTTTCAATCCTTCTTCAAATAATCCCATTTATTTTTTATTTGCAATTGATCGTAAACCCCGCAATCAAATTTTTTCACCCTTCTTTGCTAAAGTGGGTGGTGGGCCGATTCCCCAAATAAATCTCTTTTATGCAGAGATCACAAAATAACATCACTTCACATGACTCCAACCTCGCTATGATTCCTCCTTCATTTGGTTTTCCCATTATGCTATAAATTAATAAAATTAAAATAACAATTACTAATCAAAATCCTAGCCCAAAAGTTATATACACAAAATTGAACAAAAAAAACCAAACACAAAAAAAAATCTTACACACACCACATACATACAAATCCCAAAAAAATCACACAAACACACATTCACAAACACATTCATACACACATACACGAACCCCCAAAAAATAACACACATAAAAAAACTGAAATTCACACACACACACACACATCCACACTCATACACATTCACAAACTCAAATTCACACACATACATAAACACACACACACACACATTCATAAAATACAAAAACACACACATACAACCATACATAAAAAAAATAACAAACATAAACACACACACGCACACACATCCTTACTCATTCACACACTCATTCTCATCCAAAAAGTCATATACACACACTCATACTCATCCACACAAAAAACAAACACACACACACACACTCATAAACAAACACACACAACACACATACACAAACACACACAACACTCACACCATATATAAATCACAAGCACACATACACAACACACAAACACACTCACACCATATACAAATCACAAACACACATACACATACACACACACACACACACACACACCACATCGCGCACGCACACACACACACACACACCACATCGCGCACGCACACACACACACACACACACACACAAACACACACAGACACACACACAGACCCAGACACACACACACACACACACACACACACACACACACACACACACACACACACACACACACACACACACACACACACACACACACACACACACACACACACACACACACACACACACACACACACACACACACACACACACACACACACACACACACACACACACACACACACACACACACACACACACACACACACACACACACACACACACACACACCATATATAAATCACACACACACACACACACCATATATAAATCACACACACACACACACACCATATATAAATCACACACACACACACCATATATAAATCACAAACACACACACACACCATATATAAATCACAAACACACACACACACACCATATATAAATCACAAACACACACACACACCATATATAAATCACAAACACACACACACACCATATATAAATCACAAACACACACACACACCATATATAAATCACAAACACACACACACACACCATATATAAATCACAAACACACACACACACCATATATAAATCACAAACACACACACACACGCACCATATATAAATCACAAACACACACACCATATATAAATCACAAACACACACACACCATATATAAATCACAAACACACACACACAACACACACAACATGTACATATCACAAGCACACAAGCACACACTCACACCATATGCACACACACAAGCAAACACTCACACCATATACACATCACAAGCACAGAAAAACATAGGGGGACCAAGCACAAAAACAGTATGAATCAAGCAAGAGCGCAAAAAATGGAAAAATAGGATGATCTTAAGAGGAGAAACACAGAATGAGGGTACCTGAGTAGCTAGGGCTCGGGATCTTAAGAGGAGAAGAAGATCACAACGGGATCACGACAAGATCACCTCAGGATGGATCGTCGGTGGCAGAGCAACGGGATCGCAACGGGTTTACAACGGGATCGTCGGCGACGGCTTGGGCGCAGGATCGTCGTCGTCGGCTCAGGCAAGGGCACGAGACCCTTGTTTCCGATGGCTAGGCGCGGGATCGTCGTTTCCGACGGGGTGAGGGATCGCTGCGAGAGGGGATCGTCTTTCCCGTTGGGTAGGGCATGAGATCGGGGAGGCAGCAGGTCACGCGAAAAAGAAAAAGCTGAATCGACTTTCTGAATCGTGGGGGGTTGCTGGCTTCTCAAAGAGCTGAAAAATCCATGATTTTACAAAAGTGATTTTTAAAAATCTACCTAAACAAACAACTGAAAAAGAGCTCTGACGGCTGGAAAAGAACTTTTTCAGCCGCCGGAGCTGTCCCAAACAGAGCCATAATTTAAATGAACTTATAATTCAAAAAAACTTGCAATACCATATATTTATTTAGTTTAAGAGCTCATATAAATTATTTTTTGTAATATAATATCCAAAAATTATTTATTTTGTAACATATATTTATTTATTTCTCATATTATCTAAGTTAAAAATATATTATCTCAACAATCTGAGATAACAATTGAATCTCTCAACTATTTTCTATAATATTTAAGATAAAAATGTAATCTCTCATGTATTTTCTTTAATATCTGAAATAAATATATATTCCATCAACTATTTACATATGTAATAAATAAGCATGTATATTTTAATATCCAACATACAGATTTCTCAAGAAAAAAAAACGGCACGTGAAAACAAGGGACACACTTTTAAGGCTTTGTTTGGTTGGGCTGTTGCTGATGGTAAGCTGCTGATGATAAGCTGCTGATAGAAAAAATACTGATTCTAGAAAATGGAGTTTTGTTAAAAAATTATTTGGGTGAATGAAGTTTGCAAAACGGAGTTTTCAAAAAGTTGTTTGTAAACAAAACGGATTTTTGAGTGATTTTTTTTTTCAACATTTTTTAAGTACCAACTATTTATTTTTTGACTCCTATTAAACAAATAAAGTTAGGTTAATCATGATCTATAACCCAGATCTATAACCCAGATCTAAATTATAACCTAGATCTAGAACCATATTGAACAACTTGTCAAAATAAGCAATTGAAAATGAATAGCATCTGAATAAAAAAAGAAGGAATACTCATCGCCACCACCAAAGAAGGATCTGGCAGAATCGAAAAATCTCCCGATTTTATCATCTATGGCAGGCTTTTCACAGTCTTTTGTTTCCTTCGGAAAGAGACAAAGCTAGGGTTTATAACCTCTGATTTTAACATCCATGGCAGGAAGACGGAAGAAGGCTCGCGGGGAGGCTTGCTTGCGGGGAAAAAGGGCATGCGGGGAAGAAGGACACCGACTGAAGAAGGGCACGACACGTCTGGACCACGCGAAATGCAGCTCCCAGGCCGTCGACGAGCTACAACCATAGCGAGATCGGGAGGAGTGGAAGATGGAGGAAGTCGAACTCGCTTGCCCTATTTGCGACCTGTTGCTGTGCGATTTCGGGAGAGGAGAGGCGCGGCTGGACTGGAGGAATTTTCTGCGTCTGACAAATAGGTAAAAATTGCGGTGAATAAGAAACGAAGGTTCGCCCATCAGCCGTCCCAAACGTCGCTTATACGAAAACCTCCGTTTTCTCCCTACCGCACCGCAACCCATCAGCCGAACCAAACGCCACCTAAATCACCAGAGCCCCCGGACCATAGATAATCTTTGTCCGGGGCCAGACCAAAAATTTTGCGTCACGCAAGCCCGGGCCGCCTGCTGGGCTTTTTGGACAGCTTGATTTGACTAATGAATAAAACTCTCGATTTATATTCGTCTGATTTACTGGTTAGGTAACAATGCCCTCTGGGTGGATCCAGCTAGAACTGAGAGGGCAGTGCTAACTGTTAAGCTCCCACGAGGGAGATAGAGACGCGTCTATTTCCTCCCACCACCATCGCAACTCGCCATGCTCTCCAGGGCCGCGTCCTTAATGGCCTCTCCTCCCTGCTCTAGGGTTCGTACTCCCTTCGAACTGACATCTCTTTTCTTCCAACTGTGTTTGTATTGTTCGATTTGGCATGGAGCCTTCTCTGTTCTTCTTTCTCTTCAAAGCATTAGTTCTCCTTTCATTTTCTCTGGCCTTTTCATTATTTGTTTCGCCGTTTGTTGAAAGCTTCTTTGCTGTGATTTGAATTGTGCTTGTGAAGCCGGATGAAGGGATGCTCGTGGAATCTCATTGCCGCGTCCTTTGCCCATTCGATCAAGTCGTTTGGTTTCGTCTATCTGTTTCTCTCTAATTGCGCTGTTTGTTGATTTCTGCTGGTTTTTGAGTCGGCCAGAATTATGCGGCAATAGTTTATGTTATTTCCGTTTCAATCTGTTACTATTTACAGTTTTCCACTTTTTGCGGGTCTCTGAGATATTGAGAGGCCTCTCATAAATGGATGACATCAGAAGCCAACAATGTGCATGTTCTCTGAACTTCCAGTATTATTAGTTTAGGGTTCAATCCCCATAGGACCTCTAGTTATAAACAATAAAGGACAGCTTGGTGCACAAAGCATCCCCGCACAGCGAGGGTCCGGGGAAGGGTCCCACCACTAGGGTGAAATGTAGCAAACCTTATCTTGCATTTTTGCATGAGACTGCTTTCGGGGATTGAACCCGTGACCTCAAGGCCACACAACAGTGCGCCAAGTCTCCCCTTCCTCTAGTTCTAAACAATTAATTACATAAATTCTTGATCATTCGCCCTAGAATTTAAAAATTAGTAATTGAAGAGTTATAATTAGTTAGTTCCAAGGTTGTCAGGATCGAGATCCTAGATGAGATTGTTTCGAGGTAGGATCGGATTTGATAGTAGCGTTGGATCGAGGATCGCTTTACAAAATCAGGATCGATTTATAAAATCTGGATCGTAGGATCGTAAGATCCTATGATTTGGATCGCGATCCTGACAACCTTGGTTAGTTCTAAGTATAGGAAAAAGATAATGAAGAAGTCAACATTTGTAAATCCATTGATGTTTGATCTTGAATAGAAATTTAGTTTATTATTGGAATAGATTGTCATGAGCGGAGCTACAAAATCTTGTTATTTAATAATCAAGTCCTGACAAAGAGAAGAAAATTATGCCCGTAATCTGGTAATCATTAGAATTAAGTTGTATATCCATAATTACAAATGGGCTTCACACTCTTAAATTCAATATCATGTAGTTTTACATCACATTGTTGAAGCATATTCATCAATAATTTATATAACTTGCAAAATTTAAAAGGTCTAGTAATCATTCATTCCATATTTAATGTATGCCTACAACTAAATCTTATGAACTTATTTTATGATATTGATATCATCTTACTGAATCTAGCTTACAATTCTTAAAGGTTGGTGTTACTAGCAAATTCATTTTGGATGCTAGCAAACCATTACTACTTAGCAAAGCACAAAATTCAAAAATGGCTATTTGAAAACCAAGTTGTTACCAGCAAAACCAAGTTGTCTTTATCCTCTTCATGTTTCTCTTCACAACTTTCTCGATCTGTTCGTTGGAGATCGGCAGGGTGGTCTAATTTAATGAGAGCATTGGAATTAATTTTATTCTTTCACTATAGAGGGATATATATAGGAGAACCACATACATCTTAAGTTAACTCGTAATGTGGGACAAAACCCACTCACACATAATAACAATATAAAAAATATAAACACGTTAATACTCCCCCTCAAGCTGGCGCGAATAGATCAAGTAAGCCCAACTTGCCACAAGTAGAGAGGAGTCGGGAAGACCCAACCGTCTTAGTGAAGGCATCTGCAATCTGCTCGGCAGAGAGGACATAGGACGATGTGAGAGTTCTTGAATGGATGTGCTCCCTGAGAAAGTGAATATCAACCTCAATATGCTTAGACCGCTCGTGCAGAACAGAGTCGGAGGCTAGCATAAGAGCGGACTGGTTGTCGCAAACAAGTGTCGAGGAACCAAAAGGAGGAAAGCCAAGCTTGGTCAAGAAGTACGCAGCCAAAGGAGCTCAGTAGCGCCATGAGCCATAGCCCGGTACTCAGCCTCAGCAGACGAGCGGGAGACAACACTTTGCTTCTTGCTTTTCCAGGAAATAAGATTGACACCATAGAAAGTGCACGTCCCCAAAGTAGAACGTCGATCAGTGAGGGAACTAGCAAAGTCAGAATCCATGTAACAGGTGAGACCGGGGGGCGGAGATGACCGGTAGAAAAGCCCGAGGCCAGGAGATCCCTTCAGGTAGTGGAGAATCCAAAATGCTGCATCAAGGTGAGAAGCCCGTGTAGTATGCATGAACTGACTGACCACACTCACAACAAAGCTAATGTCAGGGCTAGTGTTGGTCAAGTAGATAAGTCTGCCAACAAGACGCTGATATCTGCCCGGCTCAGGGAGAGGATCGCCAGACTTTGCATGTAAGCGGTGGTTCGGATCCATAGGTGTAGACACAGGAGAGCACCCAAGAAGGCCAGTATCACTTAAGAGGTCGAGTGTATACTTGCGCTGAGACAAAGAGATTCCCTGCTGAGATCTGACAACCTTAATCCCAAAAAAAAATACTTCAGAGACCCCAAATCTTTCACCTCAAAAGCCTGCTGAAGCACCCCTTTGATCTGAAGTGTCCCCGAGCTGTCGTCACCAGTAAGAATAATATCATCCACATAGACAAGAATAATGACCCTACGGTCATCCATAACAGTCTGAACAAAACACATGTGGTCGGCATGACATCTGGTGAACCCACTCTGAAGCACAACGGTACCGAACCGCTCAAACCATGCTTGAGGGGACTGCTTCATCCCATACAAGAATTTCTGCAAAAGACAAATACGACCCAAATACTCCCCCTGGAGCTTGTAACCGGGGGGGGGGGGGGGATCCATATAAACTTCCTCAGCAAGATCGCCATTGAGGAAAACATTCTTCACATCCTGCTGATGAAGAGGTCACCCATGGCAGGCTGTAAGAGAAACAAGTAGACGAACAGTAGAGAGCTTGGCCACAGGGGCAAAGGTCACGCCATAATCCCTAGGAGTCCGAGTGAATCCCTTTGCGACAAGGCATGCCTTGTAGCGGTCAAGAGAACCGTCAGCATTATATTTGACGGTGTAAACCCAACGACAACCAACAGTTTTCTGACCTGCGGGAAGAGGAACCAAGCGCCATGTGTCTGCCTTCTGTAATGCGGACATCTCAGCCTCCATGGCCGCCACCCACTCGGGGTGTTGGAATGCCTCAGTCATCGAACTCGGAACTTTGATCTGGTCAGTAGCAGTCAGGAAAGCCCGACAACCCTGGGAAAGACGCTTGTAGGACACATAACTTGCCACAGGATGGTCAGTAACACAAGAACGCTTACCCTTGTGAAGTGCAATGGGTAAGTCAGAGGAGTGAAGA
Organism: Platanthera zijinensis; assembly: GCA_039513925.1. Classification (NCBI taxonomy): domain Eukaryota; kingdom Viridiplantae; phylum Streptophyta; class Magnoliopsida; order Asparagales; family Orchidaceae; genus Platanthera; species Platanthera zijinensis. The sequence goes on along the minus strand of CM077089.1, from coordinate 125,370,552 downwards.
ACATCACCTGCCAGAGGATGTGACACAAGGTCCTGTGAGGTGGGCGTAACCAGTGGATCCCGAAGTATGGGGTGGACATGTGAGGGCCCGCGTGGGCCACGATTGTACGTCTGCAACGGAAGGGAGTCATGCAGCGAGCGAGGGAAACCGGAGCTAGCAGTGGCGGAGCAGAAGGAGGAACAGGGATAGGAGAGGTATCATAGAAGGGAACATTCTCAAAGAACGTAACATCCAGGGAGTGAAAAGTCCTGCGAGAAGAAGGGTCAAAACATCGATAGCCCTTGGAAGAGGAGGAATAGCCCAAAAATAAGCAGAGGATAGATTTGTCATCAAGTTTTGTCCGAGCCGGACGATGGTCCTGAACAAAGCACACACACACGAACACCTAGAGAGGAACGAGAAACAGAGGGCGGCGGGGAGATAGGAGACTAAGGGGAACCTGACCCGCTAAAGGCTGACAAGGCAGACAGTTGACCAAGAAGGTCCCCGTAAGAAGGGCAGCACTTCAAGGCAGAAGGTCTCAGCTGCCGCTGCAACTTGCACGCAAATTAGCTCGCGCTAAAATGAATTTTTATAGCGCGAATCGTGTATTTTTGGATTTTGAGTCCCAAATATATCTCATTTGAAAAAGTGATCACTGATAGTTTAACTTTCAAGGCAGCCTAAACACCTAGAGGGGGGGGGGGTGAATAGGTCCTGCTTCTTTTTCTAAAACTTCTAGACAGAATTCAATTTATTAACTAATACAAAAACACAGCAATCACAGAAAACAACACATCACAGATTGCACTATGTTTTATAGTGGTTCCCCAAGGTCTGGGTACATCCACTTTCCCCCTTCACCTATCTAGCAGTATGCTAGATTCGGCCAAACTTCCACTTATCTCAGATCAATAGATCTTACAACTCAGAACCCAACTGGTTCCTACAACTCAGGCACAACTGCCCTACCTCAGCCTTGCCCCAAGGCCTACAACTCAGAGAATATCCTTCTCCTACACTCAGGCAATCAGCCCTACCACTCAGAGTTCAACACTCCTACACTCAGCCTTTATAACATAGGCTTACAACTCAGATCTGTATAAACAGATCCTACAGAAATATAGAAAAGATTGTTTTAAATTGTCTTGCCAAGTTGAGAGAGAAGAGGCAATGACAATTCTTAATCAGCTGATGCAATCAACTGTTTCTTAGCCTTCTTCAAAGCTTCTTGAAAATGTACTTAGCTGAGTTGATTCCAAACAGCTTCTTGAGAATCCACTGATGAATTCTTTCTTCTTCTTCAAATTCTGACTTGATCTCTCTCTGTCCAGAACTTTGAATGATTCTTCTGAATTCTGATTAGAACTCTTCTTAGATCTATCCTTAGATAGTCTTCTTAGATCTCCCGGAGAAGATCTTCTTAAGTGCCTAGCACTTTCTTGAAATGAGTAGAATATAACCCTTCTCCAATGTATTTCAAAGGATCAGTTCTATATCTTCTTAATTGTGTGTGTTGTTCTTCTTCTTCTGAATCTGTCTATTTATAGACATTCTTCATGGTAACCGGCTGATCCGGTTTCCAACCGTTTTCTGACAAGTCTGACAACTTCAGTTAACTGGTGATAACCCACAGCTGTCAAGTCTTCAAACAAGTCCTGTGCCTTAGTGTTGAAACAGTCTGTCAGAAAGTGTCGAGACCATCTGTCTATTTGTGTCGACACACTTAACTTTGGTGTCGACACTGCCTTCAGTGATGTCGACAAAATTGCCTTTGTGTCGACACATCTTCTTCTGAAAATAACTTGGTCTTTGACTCTGCAGTGTGTCGACACAAGTCCTGTGTGTCGACACAGTTGTTGTAGAATCATAACTTTAGTAAGTGTTGACTTGCTCACTATGTGTCGACACATTCTGCTGGTGACGACAAACTTGTGGTCGACTATTTTCTTCAGTGTCGACACATTCTCCCAATGTTGAGGTCGACGTTTTTCTTCTGTGTCGACACAATTTCCCAGTGTTGTGTCGACTTACTTCTTCTGAGTCGACACAATTTCCCAGTGTTGTGTCGACTTACTTCTTCTGTGTCGACACTTTTTTCCAGTGTTGTTGTAGACTATGTTATGTGTCGACACTTTTTCCCAGAGTAGTGTCGACTTACACCTTCTGTGTCGACACACTTTCCCAGTGTTGTGTCGACAACTTTCTTCTATGTGACGACACATGTTCCTTTGTGTCGACACTTGGACTTAGAATTTTTTCCTGTAAACTTTTAACAATTCTTTACCTGCACATGTCAACTCAAAACAACATCAAATACAACATGATGTATATCATTGAGCTAGGTTGGGCTTCTTCAAATCAGGTACACATTTTCCAATGTACCCAACAATCTCCCCCTATTTGGAGAAGTCATAACCCTTATAGCCAATGATATACACCATTTATAAATAGTATAAAATGATGATATATGACAATACACAGGGATACTTAATTATAAACAAAATAATAAGAACATCATGAATAAAACAATCTATCACAGATTTAACAATATTTTGTTTATTAATGGGTAATGTTTGATTACATGGTTTTTCTTTGACAGATTACATCATTACAAAACATTATGAAAGAACTAAACATTATCAGGATTGATTAGGCTCTCTAATAACAATCCCTTGGCCAGATTTAATTTTAGCTGTCACAGGAGCTTCTGATTCTTCAGCCATCTTTTTTCCTTTAAGATCAGCTTTCTTCTTAGCTTCTTCCTTGAGCCTTTGCCTTTCAAAATAGTGAAAAGGCTTTGGGAAGTATTTGCTTGGCTCCATAGCATCAGTTGGAAGTCTTCCCATCTTAGCTTTCCTTCTGAATTGTACAATGGCTTCTTGTCTTGCCTCATACTTCTGCCATTCCTGCTCATTGTACCACTTGCCCCTTTCATGAACTTGATCTTTGACAGCTTTCCATGCAGTGAGTATTATATTTCTGGAAGTAGGACTCCACTGCTCAAAATCTGGCTTCAGCTCAGCCTGCTCTCTAAATCTTTTCTTTGACAGTAGAGCATCTTGCTGATCTTGCAAATTTACCTCAGGCTTATCAACCTTTCCAAAGATAACATTTACAACTTCCTTTGAAGGACTATACATATATTGCACTTGCTGATCCAATATATCAAAATCTGGAGGGGGGTATATGACTTGGGCAACCTCAGGTTGGTCACCTTCAAGTAGTCCTGTTTGTAATCCTGACTCAGCCACCATGTTATCATCACACAATGGTGGATATCCCAATGTGGCTCTTATGCTATTGGTCACCCATTTGGCATGCTCAGAGCCTGCATGAATTAGCATCCTCTCCCCCTTTATGGCTTCTCTTGATACATGATCTCTAAGATCTTCTTTCTGAAATCTTATTTGGCCATCCAAATAATTCACTCCCTCCTTGAAAAATGGTCTTAATCTTTGAAGCTTTTCAGATATTTCCTGTTGAGAGGTTGTGATGGCAGTCTTAACAGATGCAATTGCAGCCTGAAAATTCTTATCAAACTCTGCCATTTCTTTGGCTTTATCTGCAGGCATCCCTGGAACAATCTTCTTCACCTCTTGAATGATCTCATTATGAGATTCAGTTAAATTGTCATTCATTCTTATTTGATTTTCCAGAACATAACCTTGCTTCAAAACAATATCATCCACCTTTGTAGAGATAGCCTGCTGTTGTTTAGCCAGATAAACTACAGCATTGCCACCCTTGTGGAAGCAATCTGTCATTTCAGTTTTATTCAAGTTGACTTGAAATTGGATAGATTTGATATCTTGGGCTAAGTCAAACTGCAGAGTTTTGTTTCTTTCATCAACATATTTCTCAATGGCCACCCTGTGGTCATCCAATTTCACCTGTAAATCCACCAAGAACTTGTTATAATCAACTTCAGGAGGTGGAGGTGGAGGTATTGTCTGTAAAGCCTGCCTATAAGTCTTGCTTCTTCTTTTAAATACAACCAGTTTTCTTTTCTTAGCCAACCTGGCTTCTTCAGTCTCAGATTCAGAAGTACTCTCTATGTTAACTCTATCTGCTTCAGTGCCATGTTGCTCAGTTTCAACATGTAGAGGCTCCCCCTCACTTCTTTGCTCCTCCTCTACTTCTTGTACTTTCTCAATCTCTTGAACTTTTTCCACTCCTTGTTCTAGCTCTATGTCAAGAGGCTGCTCAACATCTTGAACCTCTTCTATTCTATCAGTAGCTGTATCAACATCTGGGAATAACTCTTCCATAGTAAATTCCAGTTGAGTGGTCACTTTTGCAGCAGTTAAATCTGGAGATATGTTTAACTGTGCTACCTCTTGGACTTGCACCTCAATATTTGTAGTGGCAGGTGTAGGTGTGGACACTAGCTCCCCCTGAACCTGTGCAGTAATAAGAATAAGAGCAATGTCTTTTAAAGTTAAAATACATTAGCTCCTCCTATACCTAAGCAGGTGTAGATACCTTTGGAGCAGAAGTGGAAACTTGCTCCCCCTGCATCTGTGCAGGTGTTGATACTTCCTGGACCACAGTTGAGTCAAGCTGTGTCCCTTCTTGTACTTGGTCAGATTCTTGATTTGGTGTAGGGGATTGCACAGGGGTGTCTGGCCTGTTCTCTTCAGGCACATCCTTTGACAGCACCCTATCCCACCTGGTGAATAGTCTCATATCCATTCTTCTCATATGGTTAATCTTGCTCCCCTGCAGCTGCTGCATCACTTCAGGAATTACTCCATTGAAGTACAGGCTCATGATCCTAGCCATGTTAGGCTTCTTGATTCCCTCTTTGATCTTGTCAAAGAGCACTCCTGACCAATCAGTAGGAATAGTAAAGACTATCCTGGTCATCAGGCTGAACATATAGGCAGAAATCCTATCATGTCCACCTGTCTTGCAGAGGATTACCTTCCCAACTATCTCAGACAAGAACTTCCCTTGCTGATTCATTCCCTTCCTATTGAAGGCAGCTCCAATCTTCAATCCTTGGTCCAGTCCACACCATTGAAGGGCTTCCCTTGTCCTGGAGATAGGAACTTCCTCTTCATTTTCAACTACTTTCAAGTGGAAGATTTTTCTTATACTTCTTTGGTTAATCTTGATCTTACTCCCTTGAACTGTAGACTTAATCTTGAGGCCAGTTGAATGGACTGATGCAGAGATAAAGAACTCGTGCACCTCCTTCTTCCAGATCTTGGATGGTTCTGAGACAAGGAATTCTAACCCTGATGCAGAGAGAAGGGTGATAACTCCTTGAACATCAGGCGGCGCCTCTGCAAACGCCTGGCGCACCAACTCATACCCTTCATTAACATTGTCTTCAATCCTTGGCGCCATCGTTGTGTCGAGAAAGCTTGAGAGAAGAGAGAAAGAAAGACTGTCGACACAGGGTTTGAGTTTCGAAAACCTTGAAAGCGTGTCGACACAAAGAGCTTTTTGACCTATTTATAGCTTCTGTTGAAAGAAGTTCAAAAGGCGCCAAAGACAGTCTAAATGTGTCGACACAGACGGAATGTGTCGACACAAGCTTCTATTAATCTCGACATTTCTTCAGTCTACTATGTGTCGACACCAATTTGTGGTTATGTCGACACCTTGGATATATAGTAGAAAGACAGAAATTCTGTGTCGACACTAAGGACAAGTGTCGACACATATTTTGTAAGTGTCGACACCATAATTCTGGTTGAGTCGACATTACATTCCTGGTTAAGTCGACAATGAAATTCTTAAGTGTCGACACATATTCTCTGTGTCGACACAATATTTCTGACTTGTCGACATAATTTCTCTGAGTCGACACATTATTACTGAATGTGTCGACACATTCTTACTTAGCCAATTTCTGTAACTTCAATGTGTTCTTTTTAACACTTGATTATTGTTGTTACTACTTTTACTTACTTATAACCCATTTCAATAGCATTGTTAATGATTTTGTTTAATACATTAATCAATGGTTAACATACCTAATTCAATTTTGAATTTATTGAATTTGGTTTCATCTAAAGGCTTAGTAAATACATCTGCTATTTGATAATCTGTTTTTACAAATTCCAATGAGATGTCACCTTTTTCTACATGTTCTCTAAGAAAATGATATTTTATTTCTATATGCTTAGTTCTACTATGAGAAACTGGATTATTAGCAATAGAAATAGCACTCTTAGAATCACATAAAAGGGGTGTTCTACTTACCTGAATACCATAATCTTTAAGCTGATGCTGCATCCATAATAGCTGTGCACAGCAGCTTCCTGCAGCAATATACTCTGACTCAGCTGTGGAAATTGCCACACTAGTCTGTTTTTTACTACTCCAAGATATTAGTCTTCCTCCCAGGAATTGACAAGTACCTGTAGTACTCTTTCTATCCTCTCTACATCCTGCAAAATCTGCATCTGAATAGCCTGTTAGTTGAAAATCTCTATTCCTAGGGTACCAAAGACCTAGAGTAGGAGTGCCCTTTAGATATCTCAGAATCCTTTTTACTGCAGTATAATGAGATTCTTTAGGGCAGGCTTGGTACCTAGCACAGACACATGTTGCATACATAATGTCAGGTCTACTAGCAGTGAGATATAGTAGTGACCCAACTATTCCTCTATACAATGATTCATCAACAGGTTTACCTGCCTCATCTTTGCATATTGGCATACTTGTGCCCATAGGAGTTCTCATGGAGGAGGATGACTCCATACCATATTTTTTAATTAATTCCTTGGTGAATTTAGACTGGGATATGGACAATCCATCATCAGTCTGTCTTACTTGGAGTCCCAAGAAGAACTTAAGTTCACCCATACTGCTCATCTCAAACTTCCCTTGCATAAGTTTGGCAAACTTTTTACAAAGGTTGTTTTCAGTAGATCCAAAGATTATGTCATCAACATAGATCTGGACTAAGATGATCTTTCCTTTGGATTCCCTAAGGAATAGAGTTTTGTCTATCTTTCCTCTTGAGAATTTATTCTCAATGAGGAAGGTAGACAGGGTTTCATACCAAGCCCTTGGAGCTTGTTTTAACCCATACAAAGCTTTCCTAAGCTTGTACACAGAATCAGGTTTAAGAGGATCTACAAAACCTGATGGCTGCTCTACATATACTTCTTCTTTAAGATCACCATTCAGAAATGCTGACTTTACATCCATCTGGTATACTTTGAAGTCTTGGTAGGCTGCATAGGCAAGGAACATTCTGATTGCCTCCAGCCTTGCTACTGGAGCAAAGGTTTGATCAAAGTCAATCCCTTCTTCCTGCCTGTATCCTTTTGCAACCAATCTTGCTTTATTCTTTATTATTATTCCACTTTCATCTAGCTTGTTCCTATAGATCCACTTAGTCCCAATTATGTTGTGGCCTCTTGGTTTAGGAACAAGCTCCCAGACCTTGCACCTTCTGAACTGATTCAGCTCCTCTTGCATAGCATCAATCCAGTGCTGGTCTTGGATAGCTTCTTCAAACTTCTTAGGTTCCATTTGAGACAAGAAACTAGAATGCAAAACTGTGCTTTGATTTCTGCTTCTAGTTTGCACTCCTTGTCTTGGATCACCAATTATCTGATCAGTAGGATGATCTCTTAGATATCTTATAGCTGGAGGTAGATTCCCTTCAGGTTGAGCATCTCCAGCTTCTTCATTCTGCTGTTCCTCTTGGTTTTCATCAGCTTCCATTATCTCTTGTACTCCCCCTGGACAGCAGCCTTCATTTTCCAATGCTCCCTCTTCCTTTGAAGCTTCAGCAATGGAGAGCTTGTCCATCTTCTTGCTTATACCTGTTGAGTCATTTGATCTACAAGACAATTCACAATTGATTAATCTTGTTTCATCAAATACAATATGCACAGATTCTTCAACAACTTGAGTAGTTAAGTTGAAGACTCTATAGGCCTTACTATTTGTGCTGTACCCAACAAATATCCCATCCTGGGATTTGGCAGCAAACTTAGTCAAATAAGACTTACCATTGTTAAGTATATAGCACTTGCAGCCAAAGATCCTAAAATAGGATAGATTTGGTTTTCTGCCTTTCACAATCTCATAGGGAGTCTTTCTGTGGCTTTTGGTGATAGAAGCCCTATTGATGACATGACAAGCAGTGTTAACTGCCTCAGCCCAAAAATATTCTGGGAGAGAGGTGTCACTCAATAGAGTTCTACCAGCTTCAATTAATGATCTATTCTTTCTTTCAGCAATTCCATTTTGCTGAGGTGTTCTAGGTGAGGAGAACTCTTGGAAAATCCCAAAGTCTATACACAAGTTTGTCATGCTTTCAGATTGAAACTCAGTACCATGGTCACTTCTGATTTTGACCACTGTACTGTTCAGTTCATTCTGAATTTGCTTTACAAACTTAAATAATACACTTGGGGTTTCAGATTTTTGTCTCAGAAAGAACACCCATGTAAATCTAGAATAGTCATCTACAACCACTAGTGTGTAGACCTTCCTTCCTAGACTGTGAACTGGCATAGGACCAAAAAGATCCATATGCAAGAGGTATAAGCACCTCACAGAATCCTTGTTTTCAAGGCTTTGAAATGAGGTTTTTGTCTGCTTGCCCTTTTGACAAGCTGAGCATACCCCTTCCTTTATACACTTAACTTGAGGCCCATTCCTCACTAGTTCTTTACTAAAGAGTTGGCCAATTGTCTTGTAGTTTAGATGAGCCAATCTCTTGTGCCACTTAACACAATGAGAAGCATTGTCATCAGCTACAAGACAAATGGGGGATGCCTTATTCTCACATTCAAAATTAAGGCAATACACATTTCTCTTCCTATACCCAGTCAATATGATCTCTTGATCACTTGACCTTTTGATATGACATCCATCCTTACCAAATGAAATGTCATATCCTAGATCACTCAGCTGGCTTATGCTTATTAGATTATGTTTCAAACCTTTTACATAGGCCACTTGGGTGATAGTAATTAGGTTTGAAGAGATGTTACCAAATCCTTTGATGACTCCTTTTTCAGATCCACCAAAGATCACTTTATGTCCATCTTTGACAGATGAATACTCCTTCAGCAGCCCCTTTGTTCCAGTCATGTGCCTGGAACAACCACTATCCAAGTACCATATAGGGGCATGGTAACTTGGATTCACCTGCAATACAGAATTACTTACCCTTAGAACCCAAGTAAGTCTTGGGTCCTTGGTTCAGGTTAGCCTTAATAAAGTTATCATAACCTCTTCTAACAGGTAGACTCTTATTCTTTATAACACTTGTGTTATACCAGCAGTCCAATGCAAAATGACCCCTCTTGCCACAGCACCAACATTCAAACTTATTGTATCTAGATCTAGATACATCCTTGTCAGAAGCATTTCTGTTCATTGCTGGTGCTGTTGCAACTTCTCCTGCTGGTTTCTTAAAACCATAGGGCTTATGACCATAGGTAGGCCTGCTTGCCTTAACACCCTTGTTCTTCAGAACATTTGTCTTGATATGATCCTGAATGTCTTCATGATCATATATGTTAGAAGGCACTTTCTTCTTACCAAACCTTATGGGGACTGAAAGGTTTAGTGGCTCAATAGGGGCTTTGCCTTTCTTCTTGAATCTGCTAGCCCTGGAGTTACCCTTAAATCCTAATCCAGCCTTACCCTTCTGAGTGACAAATTCATCTATCAAGGGTAAGACAGATTTTGGCTTAGAGTAACTAGCCACTAAATCCCTTTCAATTCTAAGTCTGTCCTCCAGACTCTTTACTTGATCATTAGTATAATTAATTGTGCCCATCTGAATAATAGTTATATTTTTCAGCTTGGCAATTTCAGCTAACTTTTGATCAAGGACTTTTTCTAACTCAGCTGTTGTAACCCTTAGATCAGCAATTTCCTGAGCCTGTGATTTAACCAGGTTCTTGCTTTTCTTAAGGGCCTGCAACAAGTCCCCATACTTGTCTATCAATTGATAGACATCTCCTTCAGATCCAGATGCATCTTCATCACTTGATGCAGATGTAGCTGATTCTTCACTTGTACTACAAACAAATGTACTGGAAGGACTGTTTACCTCATTAGGACCAGACTGATTCTGGCATAGGTCCTCTTCTGATCTAGTCATCAAACCCATGCATTGATGTTCATTGATGGAGTCTAGCAACTGCATAAACTCCTCTTCCTCAGATGCAGCATATAATCCAATATATGCTTCAGCTTCAGATCCTGATTCTGAAGTTGACTGGTCTGACAGACTTTTATCTTTCTTTGCTACAAAGGATTTCTCCTTCTTGCCTTTCTGATAAGTCTTCTTCTTTTCTGAAGATTCCTTCCTTTTGTCAGGACAATCAGCCACTACATGTCCAGGCCTATTGCAACAATAGCAGACAATCTTTGAAGTAGTGGCTTTGCTGGGCTTTGACCTGCTTTTCTCTTTCCTAGATGACCTTCTTTTCTGATAATAGTCATCTACTTGCTGTGATGAGGAAGGCCTAGACTTCCATTGCTTCTTTTTCAAGAACCTTTGAAATTGCCTAGTGAATGCAGCAAAGTCTGCATCTGAATCACTGCTGACTGAACCCTTATCTGAATTTTCAGAACTACCTTCTTCAACTTCCTTAGGAGGAGATGGTGATTTCCTCCTATTCTTTCTGGTGGCTTCAGCATTAAATGCCACAGTCTTTTCTCTATGCTCTCCTCTTGAGTTTCTTTCCTCCTCCTTCCTTACCATAAGTTGCATTTCATAGGATAGCAACTTTCCAAACAGAGTTGGAGGAGATATCTCTGCCAATTTTGCCACTTCTCTTATGGCACAGATCTTTGTATCCCAATCCTTTGATAAGGATCTTAAGAATTTGTCATTCAGTTCATAGGTACTGAAGACTCTTCCATAGGAAATTAGCTCATTCACAATTCTATAGAATTTCTTATAGCACTCAGTTATGCTATCAGATTTTCCTTGTCTAAAACTTTCATACTCCTGATTTAGCATAGATTTTCTGTCCAGCCTTACTTCTTCTGATCCCTCCATGTAGACAATTAATGTGTCCCACATCTCCTTGGAGGTCTTGCAGTGAATCAGATTCTGAAATGTTGAATCATCTATGGCACTGACAATTATGTTCTGTGCCCTTTTGTCCATGGTTGCCAAGATGATTTCATCCTTGGTCATTTCAGAATAAGTCTTTGGTGTTTGGATATTTGCATCAAGAACAGATATCTTCATTGGTATGAAGGGGCCTTCCTGTACTGTGATGTAAATCCTTGGGTCAGATGCTTCCATAAACAACCTGACTCTTTCTTTCCAGATCCCAAAGATTTCCTTCTTGCATATGGGTAATTTCATTGACCCTAGCTCCTTATGATTCTCTCCAGAACCCATCTTCTTGATTCTTGATTCTGCCTATCAGATCTACCTCAGACTGTTAAGTCCTTTTTGAGGAACCTCCCTCTGATACCACTTGATAGTTTAACTTTCAAGGCAGCCTAAACACCTAGAGGGGGGGGGGGTGAATAGGTCCTGCTTCTTTTTCTAAAACTTCTAGACAGAATTCAATTTATTAACTAATACAAAAACACAGCAATCACAGAAAACAACACATCACAGATTGCACTATGTTTTATAGTGGTTCCCCAAGGTCTGGGTACATCCACTTTCCCCCTTCACCTATCTAGCAGTATGCTAGATTCGGCCAAACTTCCACTTATCTCAGATCAATAGATCTTACAACTCAGAACCCAACTGGTTCCTACAACTCAGGCACAACTGCCCTACCTCAGCCTTGCCCCAAGGCCTACAACTCAGAGAATATCCTTCTCCTACACTCAGGCAATCAGCCCTACCACTCAGAGTTCAACACTCCTACACTCAGCCTTTATAACATAGGCTTACAACTCAGATCTGTATAAACAGATCCTACAGAAATATAGAAAAGATTGTTTTAAATTGTCTTGCCAAGTTGAGAGAGAAGAGGCAATGACAATTCTTAATCAGCTGATGCAATCAACTGTTTCTTAGCCTTCTTCAAAGCTTCTTGAAAATGTACTTAGCTGAGTTGATTCCAAACAGCTTCTTGAGAATCCACTGATGAATTCTTTCTTCTTCTTCAAATTCTGACTTGATCTCTCTCTGTCCAGAACTTTGAATGATTCTTCTGAATTCTGATTAGAACTCTTCTTAGATCTATCCTTAGATAGTCTTCTTAGATCTCCCGGAGAAGATCTTCTTAAGTGCCTAGCACTTTCTTGAAATGAGTAGAATATAACCCTTCTCCAATGTATTTCAAAGGATCAGTTCTATATCTTCTTAATTGTGTGTGTTGTTCTTCTTCTTCTGAATCTGTCTATTTATAGACATTCTTCATGGTAACCGGCTGATCCGGTTTCCAACCGTTTTCTGACAAGTCTGACAACTTCAGTTAACTGGTGATAACCCACAGCTGTCAAGTCTTCAAACAAGTCCTGTGCCTTAGTGTTGAAACAGTCTGTCAGAAAGTGTCGAGACCATCTGTCTATTTGTGTCGACACACTTAACTTTGGTGTCGACACTGCCTTCAGTGATGTCGACAAAATTGCCTTTGTGTCGACACATCTTCTTCTGAAAATAACTTGGTCTTTGACTCTGCAGTGTGTCGACACAAGTCCTGTGTGTCGACACAGTTGTTGTAGAATCATAACTTTAGTAAGTGTTGACTTGCTCACTATGTGTCGACACATTCTGCTGGTGACGACAAACTTGTGGTCGACTATTTTCTTCAGTGTCGACACATTCTCCCAATGTTGAGGTCGACGTTTTTCTTCTGTGTCGACACAATTTCCCAGTGTTGTGTCGACTTACTTCTTCTGAGTCGACACAATTTCCCAGTGTTGTGTCGACTTACTTCTTCTGTGTCGACACTTTTTTCCAGTGTTGTTGTAGACTATGTTATGTGTCGACACTTTTTCCCAGAGTAGTGTCGACTTACACCTTCTGTGTCGACACACTTTCCCAGTGTTGTGTCGACAACTTTCTTCTATGTGACGACACATGTTCCTTTGTGTCGACACTTGGACTTAGAATTTTTTCCTGTAAACTTTTAACAATTCTTTACCTGCACATGTCAACTCAAAACAACATCAAATACAACATGATGTATATCATTGAGCTAGGTTGGGCTTCTTCAAATCAGGTACACATTTTCCAATGTACCCAACAATCACCATCAAAGTTGTAGATCTCATCGAGATCTACAACTTTCATGCTGATCACTTTTTGATTTGAAGCCGTTTAGGTCCCCGATTTGGGCCCCGAAAAAAGTCACGACAAAAATTTGTACGGACGACTTGTTGCGGACATGACTTTTTTCGGGCTCGGGGGCCTAAACGGCTTCAAATCAAAAAAGATCGAGATCAACAATTTTCATGCTGATCACTTTTTCAAATGAGAAACATTTGTGGCTCAAAATCCCAAAAAACTGAACTCGCGTTATTTTTTTCCTGTTTTAGCTCGAGTGTATACCCTCCAAACCCATATATAACCGTCACCGCCCAAGACAAGGATAGTCCCACTGAGCTCGTCGGCATCATGATCTAGAACTGCGACATCTTGCCAGACATCTGCCTCTTCCCTGATCGCTTCAAGATCAGCAATTACCTCGACCTGCCATGAAAGAAGTATTCCACCACTGTTGTCATGGAGTCCACCATCGACGATCTCATCAGACCTGAGGGGTGGATGACAAACCTGTGGCGATTGCCGAGTAAGAAAACAAAAGGGCGGAAGGGCCGCCAGTAAAAATCTCAAGCAAGCGGAAGGAACAAGATTGGTTTGCTAGTAGTATTTTTTGAGAATAGAAAAAATGTAAAAATTTGCTGAACCTGTTTTTTTTTCTGGTTTGCTAGTAGCGAAAATATGTTTGCTAATAACTGCACTCTTCTTAAATCTAGTTAGTTTTTTGTCAACTTAGAGTCTAATTTAACAATTCATTTCTTAAATTATAATAAGTCTATCGATTGTTTGTGTTTTACCTTTTGATAATTTCCAAAGTCCAAACTAGTTGGATACCAATTTCTCTGTCATGACCCTAGCTGCTTAATTGCATGATTTTGGACTGATATACGACAGAGAATGAAAAATTAACTCATAATCACCTGTTTCGCATGTTAACATTCACGATTGTTATTTTACGAGAAACATAGTCATCAATTATCTATATGACAAACAAAATATAAAAAAGCCATGGATCATTTTGACATTGTTTAATATATATCATCATCATTACAATGGTCCATTACTATTCTATTATGTTTAAACAAATAGTATAACATTATGTAAAAAAATTTAAATAACAAGCTTTGCATTTCACAAAAAGTTAAGTTACATGAGTATGACCCCTTATTTATAGGGAGAAGAGAAAGAAGAAAGATACAATAGACGATGTGAGACTAAAATATAACATGTGGTCTAGGCGGTTCAGGCCGCTTTAACTGAGCGGTTAGGCACAGTCCGCTTCACACTTGTATCCGCCGGTCTCTACTAGTAGTCCGCTGTCGCCAAACTTTATCAACAGTCCGCTCCACACAAGCGCATAGAAGCATAAACCCGCCAAACTCCAAGCCAGCTCCCTTGATCATCAGGCCGCAATAATAGCCTCTGCCCGCAGCTTCAGCTCTGCCTCTATCCGCAGCTTCATCTGATCCTCAGACCACGACCTCTATCCGCAACGACTTCAACTATCTGTTCGCCAATTCTGCAATAGCGTGATCAGAGCAAGACCGCAACACAGTCAACTAGACCTCTGATCAAACCGCCAGAGGCAATCCGCAACACATCTGGAACCAGACCTCTGACCAGACCGCCAGAGGCAGTCCGCAACACAGCTAGAACCAGACCGCCAAGGCTAACCTACCACTGTCAATTCGCCAGACCGCTTGGACTAAGCTGTCAGTCCGTCAAACCTCCAGTCCGCCTGGACTAAGTCGGCAGACCGCCTAACTGTCAGGCCGCCCGATCAAACCGCCAGTCTGCCAAGTACCACAAAATCTAACACTCCACTTAAGTTGGAGCATATATGTCAACCATGCTAAGCTTGTTACAAACATCTGAAAGAGAAGCGGACACAGGTTTGGTAAAGATGTCTGCAAGCTCATTGTCAGAAGTGATGAATGAAGTACAAATTTGATTTTTCAAAATTTCTTCTCTGACGAAGTGGCAGTCAACTTAATGTGCTTTGTCCTTTCATGAAAAACTGGATTTTTTGATATATGTATACCAGTCTGTTGTAACAAAACATCCGTAAAGGATGGTCATATATCTCTCCCAAGTGAAGCATAAGGGCACGCAACTATTTCAACTCGCAAACGATTGATGTCATGCTTCGGTACTCAGCTTCAGCACTTGATCGTGACACAACAGACTGTTTCTTGCTTTTGCAGCTGACATGATTTCCTATCACAAATGTGCAAAAACCAGAAGTAGACTTTCTATTTTCTTTATTGTCAACATAGCTAGCATCAAAATATGCTTCAACTTTTAGATGATTATGTTTTCGAAAGAATAATCTATTCCCTGGAGATCCTTCACATACTCCATAATTTTCAAGGCGAAACGAAGATGTCACTCTCTGAGAGCTTGCATAAACTGACTGACCTTCCCTACTGCATAACAAATATCGGGTCTGGTAACAGTCAGATAGATGAGTTTGCCCATAAGTTGCTTGTACGTAGTACTATCTGAAAGAAGAGGTGAATCCCTCCGTCCAACTCTTGTCATTACCAACGGCTATAGGACAGCGAACAGGTCTTGCCCCAAGAAGACCAGTTTCTTTCATAAGATCTAACACATATTTCCGTTGTGAGAGCATCACAGAATTGTGTTTCCACAAGATTTCTATTCCCAGGAAGTACGTAGGAGGACTCATATCGTTTGTAACAAAATGTTGCCGAAGATGCCTCTTTGCTAAATCAACTTTTTCCTTATCATCACCGGTAAAGAGAATACCATTTACATAGATAACAAAAAACACAAGACTTTTAGTAGTCTTGTGAATAAAAAGAGAGTGATCAGCAGAATTTCGAGTGAAGCCAAAAAGAGAGACAACCTTGTTGAACTTCTCGAACTAGGCCCGTGGGCTTTGCTTTAGACCATAAATTGTCTTCCATAACTTGCATACCTGAGACTCCCCTGAGCAACATACTCAGGAGGTTGCTCCATGTAAAATACCTCTTGTATATCACCATATAGGAAGACATTCTTCACACCTAACTGACATATCTCCCAACCTCTGTTAACAGCTACAGAGAAAAGTACACAGATAGTGCTGATATGAGTAACTGGGGAGAATGTATCAAAGAAGTCCACACGATACGTTTGATTAAAGCCTTTGACAACAAGCCTTGTCTTATAGCAGTCAATAGTGCCATCCAGATAAAATTTGATGACAAAGACCCACCAACAACCAACCACATCCACACCTAGAGGAGTAAGGACAAGAGTCCGAGTACCCTTTTCGGTTAATGTCTTCATTTCTTCATCCATTGCCGCTTTCCAATGTGAAATATCAAGAGTCTTCTGATAGTTAACCGGGACAGTATTTGCCGAGAGAGCAAGAACAAATCTCCTTCCAGCTGGGGATAGATGAGTATATGACACAACATCATGAATGAAATGTTTAGTGCACGTTTTAACTCCCTTCCATAGAGCAATAAGGTCAAGATCTGACTTGTCTTTTGTAGTAGATCCATCCGTTGGAGAGATTACTGCCCCGGGAACTGTCAGCAACGCTCCAAATGCAAGGGAGAATCAGAAGATAGAGGCGAAGATAGAGGAACTGGTATGGGAAGAGAAGATAATAACGTATAAGGTGGACAGATGCGGGTGAAGGTGCAGAAACAATAAGAAGAAACGATGAAGTATTAGATGGTGAGAGAGTAGAAGCTCGAGAAAAATGAGACATCTTCAAAGAATGTAACATCAGCAGAAACAAACTATTTCCTTAGCAGAGAATCAAAGCACCGATACCCCTTTTGGGTTGGACAATAGCCCTGAAAGACGCATTTTACCGAGCGAGGTGAAAGCTTGTCACGACCAGGAGATGGAGAATGCACAAACGCTGTGCAACAAAAAACACGGAGAGATAAAGAAAAAAGTTGAGCTCCTGGATGTAAAATGGAGAATGGGGTGTGACCCTAAAGAACCGATGAGAGAATACAGTTGATGAGATAACAAAAATAAAGCACAACATGTCCCCAATACAAGCGAGGAACATTCATCTGTATGAGAAGGGTGCGAGTAACATCCAAGAGATGTCGATTTTTGCGCTCAACAACCCCATTTTGCTAAGACGTGTAAGGACAACTAGTTTGATGAACTATGCCCCGATGCATGTAAAAATCAAAAAATTGTTGACTAAGATATTCTCGAGCATTATCAGTTTGAAGAACTTTAAGAGAAATATCAAATTGAGTTTATATCTCATTATAAAAGGCCGTGAACACATAATAAAGTTCAGAACGCTCTTTTAAAAGATACAACCAAGTACATCGAGAGAAATCATCAACCAATGTAACAAAATATAAACGTTCTCTAGCAACAGTCCTAACAAGAGCAGGACCCCAAACATCTGAATGAACAAGTTCAAACGAACAAGAAGAGTTACATTCTTGTCTTGCTGGAAAGGAAGAACGATGATGCTTGCCAAGTTGGCAGGTCTCATAGTTCAAAGAGGAGTCCTCCTTAGGCAAATCCAGTAGGAGTTGGTAGATGAGAGGAGGAGGAGGATGACCAAAGCGAAGATGTCATTGCAGAAAAGAAACGGAGAAATCAGTGACATTGTCTAGGAAGAAGAGCTCATTGCTTTCAGTCCTAGTAGCAATTTTCTCCTTGGAGTGTGGATTCTGAAAAGAACAAGTAGTAGATGTAAAGGTAACCGTGCAGTTCAACTGTTTACAAAGAGTAGGAACAAAGAGTAAATTGCACGAAAAAGATGGGACGTAAAGCGTGTCCTCAAGCTGCAAAGTCGGAGTGACACCGACTATACCGGTCCTGCATACAGAAGACGAATTACCATCCGCAACAAAAACCGAAGGAGACCGGTTATGCTTGTTCAAGCAAGAGAATAAACCAGAATCACCTGTCATTTGATTAGTAGCTCCCGAATCAATCAGTCACTTACCCTGAGTGACTACATTAGCACTGCTAGAAGAAAAGGAGGCAAGAGACGTGGACTTCTTTGTGTTGTCGCCCACAGACGGGCGAAGATGAGGATATTTTTCCCAACAATGATCAACAAGATGGCTTATCTTGTCACAATGAGAGCAGACATACGAGACACAATAGAATTACCATAGCACAATTGTCTCGACATGTGGAGGGAGGTTCATAGTGTTGTCTAACGGGATGGTGAAAACCATGGCACCCTACCCTATTAGAGAGGAGGGAGGGTCCACGGTCGGGGTCTCCACATGAGAGGAAACATCTGGGTGATCCTCATTGCTTGTAGGAGGTGGGACATCTACCAATGGAACTGTTTTTCAAAAGAAAAAAATAATTAGCAGAAAGCTCTTCTTACCATCTTATTAAAACTTATGTTGATTGGACCCGAGACATCGAAGATTGGCGAGGAGTAGGGAAAGGAAACTTCTGCTTGGGATGCTACCTTATTAAAACTTATATTGATAGGAGGCGAGACATCGAAGCTTGGCGAGGAGTAGGGAAAGGAAACTTCTGCTTGTGATTTAGCATCCCGACTATGATGATGAGGGACCCTCCCTCAGGGAGACCTCAACATGAGGCGTAATTAAAAGGTGCGGAGGTGGAATTGTCACCGGTACAGTTGGAGCAGGAGCCGACGAAGAAACTTGGAGGGCGACTTGCCCACTATTGACTGAGGCACTCTCGTCCACCAGGGCTGGAGTATAAACCAAAGCTGGAGTTGAGATCTCGGATGGTGCGATTGGCTCAATTGGTCTCTTCGTTATTTTCATGGAGTTTCAATGAGATCAATGCTTTTTATGTGGGGATTCTCGAAGGATGATTTTTTTCTCGTGAGAGAGTTTCTTCTCCCTCTTATGCTTGTGGCCCTTGGCATTCTATAACTGGTTGACACCCATCATCTTAAGAAATGAGACTCCACCATCGGAATCTACGGAAGGGCGAGAGGCCATGGGTTTTGGAGAGTTCGAGACGAAGACATCTAGAGTCAAAGAGTAGCATTGACTAAAGTCCTCAAGCCCTATTTAGAGGTTGGGCCCAAAAACTCCAAGCCCTTGGGATGTGAGGTTTTTCTGGAGCTCTAGTCGAGCTCAGAAAAAGTGGAATCCTTTCGGTGAGGACAAAGGTCTTGTGGAAGAGTAACATGACTTTCATTCCCAAGGGGTGAAATCACCCAACAACAACACTCAAGCCTTTATCCTACTATAGTGGGGTCGTGGTGAAATCACGCAACCTAGAAAAATTCACACACGTCCCTTGCCCGTCTATGTCTTGAGCTTGGACTTGCAGAACCTCATTTTAGATGGAACCTTATTTGACGAGTAGGTTGTGGAACAGTGGAGCTGCTCGACATGCATGAGCACCTCAGAATGTATAAATTCCGCAATTGCTTTGATGGAAGTGGACCTATTGAAGCAATCTCTCCTGCCCCTTGCCCTCGCGCCTAAGCTGGATCTTTGGTTTAGGAATTGAGAGTTCTTTACACTCTTGAGTTTGTGGAGAGCCTCCAACTTGTACTACTTTTCATTGTTTTAAAGATCTCGCGCATCTCTCTTTTTTACCCGCTCGCATTCCCATTCCTATCGTTCAAGCCAAGTAGCTCTCGGTCATCCCAGCCCGAATTTCTTTCAAGTCTGATCTCAGCTTCAACAAATGCTCTTGTAATTTGCATTATGTAGCATATATCAATCTTAATATTAATAAAATAACCAAATCATATTGATCTTTAAGACATTAAAGTTAACTAATTTTGATGAAAAGGTTGATATCTATAATTTTCTTGAACACGCATTGAATTGCTTCTTAAATTCCATTTACTTCTTCTAAATATTGTTTTTACCATTCAATTTTATGTTTTTATCTTTAATTTCAGGTGATCAAGAAACCGTTGATTTTGAAGAGCATGAGAAGCTGTTTTGGGAAAAAATTCCTGTGCTGCTTGGGTGCTTTTGTTCTGAGACCTATTAAGTTATTGCGTGGTGGAACTCAGCTGCTGGGAGTTTCTCGTTTCTGTAGTATCTCCAATGTAGATCATTCACTGCATATAAAACTAGTAAGTTTATGTAGAACTACGTTTACTGTCATATTATCTCATCTTGGTGGAGTCTTCAATTTTTTTACTTCTTCATTTAATTTTTAGTTCATTTAAACTAGATATTCCTGTCTGTTTTACCAAAATCCTTCTCTATTTATTATTACTCTTATTCTTTAGAGTCACAGTGTTGTTTGATTAAGATGCAATTATCTATCTCTGCAGGGATTCTATCTTTCTTTAAGGGATTGTTATTTTGTGGCTGAAGGCTTAGAAAAAAAAGTTACATTGCTGCCAAAGAATTTATTTTGTAATATGCTGTGAACAACTACTACAGAGAAGTTGTTATACTATGGCAATTGGCTAAAAAATTTTAAGTAACGATGAGTAGATCTTTATATACTTGTTCATAGAGAACTATATCATATAACATCAAATAGTATTAGGAGTTGTTGTTGAGTAAATATAATATTTAATTATATATTATAATCATGGATGCTTGTGTAGAGAAATACGCAAGAGAGAGAAAATCACCCGGAATTTTATTATATGTCTAAATGCAGGAATGCATACACTTATATAGAGAGAAAAAGAGGGAGAGCTTTCTATATCTACAATGTGGGACTAAATAGAATATACATGGCTTCTATATGAGCTCCTCTTAATGGACTTTTTCATTACATCTTAACACTCTCCCACAAGCTGGAGCGTACAAGTCGTAGACACCAAGCTTGGATAAAAACTGATGATATAATATCCTAGAGAGAGCTTTCGTGAATATATCAACAACTTGTCCTGACGCGGAGACATGATGTAACTCTAACTTCTTCGATTGAACTTTTTCCCGAACGAAGTGACAGTCAACTTTAATATGCTTTGTTCGCTCACAGAATACGAGATTCTTGGCAATATGTATGGTTGCTTGATTGTCACAGAACGGGGTGGCCGGAGAGGAAAGTTTGAAGCCCAAATCACTAAGAAGACTCTCAAGCCAGGTGAGCTCAGAGACAGCCGCTGCCATAGCACAATACTCGACCTCAGCAGATGTTGGTTGCTACGCCGGGTAATAAGGTGTCCACTAAGGTAGGTGAAAAAACCAGTCGTGGAACGCCTATCATCAAGGAAACCGACGTATTCAGCATCAGAGTACGCAACAAAGGACAGAGAGGAGGATAGTTTGTAAACAAGTTCTTGTCCTGGAGCAGTCTTTAAGTATCTGAGAATCCGCTCGACGTCTTGGAGATGAGATGTCCGAGGAGTATGCATAAATTGGCTCACAACCCCAACAACAAATGAGATATCAGGTCGTGTAACCGTAAGATATATTAGTTTCCCTATCAAGCGTCAGTAGTACTCTGGATTTGTAAGAACGAGATCAGTTCCAGATCTATGTGCAGACAGCTTGTAATTCACATCCATAGGAGTGTCTTCATGTTTGCATCCTGAGGAGCCCGCATCTTTCAAAAGATTAGTGCAGTACTTCCGTTGGGATAAGACAAGTCCATCAGGTCTCCTTGCAACCTCAAGCCCAAGAAAATATCAAAGATTGCCCAGGTCTTTTATCTGAAAAGCTGAGTTTAAATGTTGCTTTATGTTTCAGATCTCGATGGTGTCGTCGCCTGTTATTAGAATGTCATGAAAATATACAAGGAGGATTACAGTGCCAGTTGGTTAATGACGAGTGAAGAGAGAGAAATCAGCAGAGCTCCGTGTGAAACTAACTTCGCGAACCACGTTACTGAATTTGTCAAACCAAGCACGAGGAGACTTTGAGACCACATAGACTTCCGAAGATGATAAACACGAGACTCCCCCGTGGTCTCAAACCCGGGAGGTTGGTGCATATAAACAGTCTCTTGGAGATCGTCATTGAGTAAGACATTTTTGATGTCCAGCTGATGTAGGGGCCACTGTCGATGCACAGCGAGAGAGATCAGGACTCGAACAATATTCAATTTGGCGACCGGGGAGAATGTTTCGTCATAATCAAGGTCATATTGTTGGGTGAAACCTCTGACGACAAAGCGGGCTTTGAGACGTTCAACAGTGCCATCTGGAGCATGCTTGACAACAAAGACCCATTTGCAGCTAACACAAGTCTGGCCTGGAGGGAGAGGAACAAGGTCTCAAGTCTGGTTAGTCCAGAGTGCTGTCATTTCTTCGTCCATGACCACACGCTACCCCGGGTGTTGGGGAGCTTCCTGCAGGGAGTGAGGAACATAAATGGTGGAGAGATATGGGCAAAGTTGAGAAGAGGCGGAGATAGGCGATGCAGTGAGACATAATTCGCCATTGGATTAGCCATAGAGGATGAGTACGGATCGTCAGGACGCGGGATAACATCGATAGAAGAGAGGTTTTATAGGGCATTTGTCCGAGATGAACGACGAGTGTAGACACGGAGAAGTGGAGGTGGTGGAGGTAATGCTGGCACTGGGAGTGGAGGAGGAGGAGCTGTGTGAGGCAAAGTCGTGACGGGGACTGCCGGGCGAGCAATAGTGGAAGGTGGGGGTAGTGTGGAAGAGGTGGAGTAAAAGGGCTGATCCTCAAGAAAGGTGACATCAGCGAAGACGACCACCTTTTCGTCCGCAGGAGAGTAATATATCCTTTCTGAATGAGGGAGTAGCTAACAAACATACATTTTGTGGCTCGATGGGCAAGTTTGTCATTTGGTGGTCCAAGAGAATGGACATAGCAGGTACAGCCAAAGACACGGGGCGTGAGGGAGAATGGAGACTTGAAAGGAAATAGAAGGCCGAACGGAGAAGCGAAGTCAAGCATGGAGGAGGGCATGCGATTGATGAGATGACAAGCAGTATAGACAGCAAAATTCCAATATTTGGTGGGCACCTGCATTTGCAACATAAGTTACCGAGTGGTATCCAGAAGATGTCGATTCTTCCGCTCGACCACACCGTTTTGCTAGGGGGTATAAGCACACGAGGTCTGATGAACAATCCCAAACTCGGTGCATAAATTTGAGAAGGTGTGACTAGTATACTCACGAGCATTATCAGTGCGAATTGTTTTTAAGGTAACAGAGAATTGCGTACGCATCTCAACAATAAAGGCTCGGAAAATAGAGGTTAGTTTAGTACGATCACGAAGTAGATAAAGTCATGCGAGACGAGAATAATCATCAATAAAGCTAACAAAATATCAATAACCAAAAACACTGGGTTCTTTATAGGGTCCCCAGATATCAGAATGTACTAAAGAGAACGAAGTATCACTCCGATTACATGTAGGTGAGAAAGAAACACGGTGTTGCTTGCCAAAGATACATGATTCATAAAAAAACTCATGTAAGGAAACACCAGGAAGAGCCTTCTTTAGAATCGCTAGAGGAGCATGGCCAAGACGACGATGCCAATCAACTGAGGGAACTGCAGAGAGGATGGTAGGAGGAACATCCAAGAGATAAAGCCCATTTGACAACCGTCCTTTACCAATGATATTCCGTGTTCGATGATCATGCACTACAAAAGACGAATGAGAGAAGATTAGACAACAATCAAGGTCCTGAGCAAGCCTACTAACAGAGAGTAGATTGAAGGGAAATCCTAGAACATGAAGGACCGAGGATAAGGAGCGAGTAGGAGTGAGTCGCAGGTTAGCAGCTCCAGACACCGGAGTTTTGTCACCATTTGCCACAGTGATGTACTTGGGATAATCATAGTGCATGTACTGAGGTGGCTTCTAAGAGGTAATGTGGTGAGCGGCACTGGAGTTCACGATCCAGTGAGAGCTATGAGAGAGACAGGATATACCTTTGGTGGAGAAAGAAATAATCGAGCCAGATGAGCGATTAACAATGTCTTGGAGCTGCTGAAGTTGTAGGCGAAGTTCATTGATATCTTGCTGGATAGATGAGCGTGACTCTGTTGAAGTAGAGCCTGGGTGATAAGGTGCAACAATAGTTGTAGTAGTAAGATGAGGAGGCAACCCATGCTTGCGGCAGCAGGTGGCTTCAAGATAACCACCCCGACCACAGTGAGTACAGTTTAGAGTAGTTCGCCCCGCACGTCCTCGACTTCGGGACATGAAGCGACCTCCCCGATTAGAAGAGCCAAGAGCTGGAGGAGCAGGAGTAGGTAAGAGGGGATGCTGGAGCAGAGCCGGAGAGAAGCTGGGAGGCACCTCGGATAGTGGTGTAACCTTGAGCAGCATAGAGCAAACATCAGATAAAGATGCCGTAGTGGAAGAGGAAAGAATCTGAGCCCGGACGCTGTGAAGATGACTGGGAACACGGGTCATCATCATAGTGATCCCAACAGCTTCCTTCTATGCCGTTGAGTTGCAAGATCGGTGGAGGGGGGCTGATGTTGTATCCAGGCTTCCACCAGAGTTTTAGCCTTCGCAACAAAGAAGGTTAAGTCGCCCGTGGCTCCAGGATCTAGTGATTGAAGTGCAGAGATAATGTCCAAACAGGTGTTGTAAGCTGTCCTTGCCAGAGTAGAGAGAGTGCAGCTCATCCCACATTTCCTTGCCCGTTTCATAATACATGCCCATTCGGTACGGCTCGACGTCCATAGAATTAAACATCCAGGATTGGACCCGCCCGTCATCACGGAGCCAATCATCGATAGGGTCTGTAGGTTTAGCCCGAGTGAGATGATGGAGAAGACCCTTTGTCTGCAGAACACGACGGGTCGAATGCACCCATTCAACAAAGTCGTCCTTCCCGCTGAGAGAGATGGTGGTTATGCGAAACTCATCACGAACTTCAGAGGGCGGGGCAACAACACGTGCGGGAAGGAAGGGAGCTGTCGTAGAGGACATGATGACTAAAAGAGAGTGGTCGTGGGGCTAGAGAAAAAAAAACGTCCGGGCGGCTAGAAGACGCCGAGCTGGCGGTTAGAAGCAGGCAAACTGCAGACAAGAGTGGCCAGAGAGAAGGCGGCGACCTGGCGGTTAGAAGCTAGAAGACGGCGACCTGGCGATTAGAAGCAGGCAAATCGCAGACAAGTGGCCAGAGAGAATTTCGGGCGAACACAGAGAGAAGACCGCAGGTCCCGGGGAAGACTATCCAGCGGCAAGAACCGCGGTTAACAACAGCATGGACCACACTAAGCGGCAATGACAAGCAGACTGCAGCGATGAAAGGATGGGCAGATCGCGGCGAAAAGAACTGGCCGACCGCAACGGTAAGGAAGAGCAGGCCGCAGCGGCACAAAAGAGCAAAAGAAAGCGACTAAGGCCACAACGGTCTAGCTGATACCAGACAGGTTGCGACTAGCAAACTCTAGCAGAGAGCAACCGCGCGGTTAGAAAGGAGAAACCGTTGTGGTTAGAAGGCAGAGAGCGGCTAGCGCACAAGGCAAGCGACTAGCCGACAAGGCTGCTGCGAGTAGAGAGGGTTATGGTTAGAAGGTCAGAAGCAGCGGGTAGACTGTGCGACAAGAGGATTCCGCAGGAGAGCAATCCACAGTTAGAAGAGAAGAGGTCGTAGCGGCTAGATGAATCCGCAGCGGCTAGAAGCAGCGAGCAACGAGAAAGGGGAGGGAGGGGGTGGGTACCACTAGGTAGACGCGGGTTGCGGATAAAAGAGAGACTGGCGGTTTGAAGGAGCTTAACCGCGGTTAGTAGAGAAGAACCGGTCGGGCAGAGGCAGGAGTCCGCCCGGAAGAAACAGGGAAAGCGGTTAGAAAAGATCTAGCCGCTCAAATGGACCAAGGCTCTGATACCATGTAGAGAAATACGCAAGAGAGAGAAAATCACCCAGAATTTTATTATGTCTAAATATAGGAATACATACACTTATATAAAGAGAAAGAGAGGGAGTCTTCTACATCTACAATGTGGAACTAAATATAATATACATGAGCTTCTATATGGGCTCCTCCTAATGGGCTTTTTATTTACATCTTAACAGCTTGAATAGCTTATACTTCTTGAGCCTGCGGTTCTGTTTGGTTTCAAGGACTAAGTGAAAAGAAATTATTATTTTCCTTACATCTTCATCTTAATTTTTTAGTTTGTTATAATTCATAAGAATTACATTTTGCCAAGTTAGAAAATATACTTTGATGGGGATCAACCATTTGAGCGTGATCGATGAAAGAGATTAGACAATCACTCGGCGGGACCCGCTTTTCATATTTGGATGGGATGCATTGATTGGATCAACGATTCGTGACCACGGGCAAGTCCCGAACGTCGTTATACTATTATATGTATTTTTTTTGGATTTGTATTTAGTATTTTAGGACACCGGGCATAACAAACAATCATAGTCGTTCACGTCGGGTGCCTAACCGCCCTCTCATTATAAATAGGGGCGAATGTTCTCATTTTCAGGCATTGTTTATTTTTGTGAGCGAATCCAGAATCAACAGTCATTCGTGGTGCGACGTCTCGATTTCTTTTCAATTTCCCATTTCTTTTTCCTTGTTATTTTCTTGTTCCCATGAAGCCTTCCTCTGTATCCCACGAACCACTGTCATAATTGCCACTGTTCATCCCTGAATCGCACGACTCCAATCTGCTTCCTCTCCTCCATCTGCAAGTCTTCCCCTTTTCCCTCACAATTTCGACGGACCAACCCTTCCTCCTCAATGCCGTCGTCGAAGTCATAGTGCCCCCAGATCTGGAGCCCTAATCTCCACGCGATCCCTTCACGAAACTACATCCCGCATCTCGCCGCTCACCTGTTCACCGTCGACAAAGTCCAACCACACTCCACAACTGCTTCCCCCATTCCACACAAAACCTCTGCCGTGCCAGCCTCCGTCTCAGTCAGGGGCTCAGGGCCAACCATTTCGACCCTGTTTCCGGCCAGAGAACCCCATCCTGTCTCATTCTAGCTTGGGAATAACCCCTCTGTCCAAATAATACCCTTTCTCCAAGCCTAGTACTGAAAATTTCCTACATGAGCTTCTTCCTTAGCCCATCCCCACAACATTACTTCCTTTATTCTATTCACGCAGAGGTCCTACTCAATCCCACCGGTCCTCTCTCTCGTCTCTCCTACCTACAGAACCAGGAACTGTCGTGGCTCACTTTTAAGGATCTCCTCCTACCATCATTGTCATATCTTTGTTTCTATGTGAGTAACTGTATTGCGTTTTAATTTTTCTATGTTAAATATTGGAAGATATTATATGTTTTCTTGGGTATTGAGATTGTTAGTGCTTTTGTTTAATTTCTTTTAAGTCTATAACACTTATTCATGCAAATTGTGGTTGAAGATCCTTCATGCGAGAAAAACTTGTGATATTGTTTGTACGCTTGAAAATTACAGCTTCACATTGTGTAGACTTGCTTAACTCTTCTAATTATATTTGCTAGCATTTGATTCCGGCTTATTCTAAACATACATGCATCATTTACATTGGATTCATTCACATCCATTACGCACACTCACATAGGATTGTATTAGCGTCAGTACAACCTCATGACACAACCCATCCCGTGTAAGTTTCGTATCAGAGGGAGGTTAGGGCTTAGTTTAAAATACGCGGGACTAAATTCTACATCACTCAATGTCATATCATAGTGGTCGTCACTGCCCTAATCCTCTATTCGAGAGTCACGAACCTTCTATGCTCGATCCCATAAAGTGCGTTCGGAGAGATCTTCACATTATTATGATGCTTATCGTCGTCCTTATCCTTGCGCTCGAGCGGATCATGTTGATTTTTCGACACTACTTTGTGATGGTAGAGTTAAGTCTCGTTCAGGTCATCGTCGATGCGCATCACCTCTATTTGAGGAACCCGAGTCTGTATATGCGCGACCACCACCACATGTTCGTAGGGATCACATCCACTCACGAGCACGACCTGATTATGTTATGGAAGACCGTCTCGATGAACCTTGAGAACCCTATAGACGTCATCATCATCAAGATAACACCACATGTAGTGGTCTTCCTAGTGTTCTGAAAATGGATATTATGGAAGCCAAGTTTCAACAATGGGTTCTTGAGCAATTTGATCGTTTGGATGCTGATTTGACTCACATAATGAATGCCTTAATATGAATCCATAAAAGGAAGCCTAATGATTTAGGTCAAGCCACATATGTGTCGAGTAGAGCTCCCACTAACATAAGAGACCTGACACTTGAGGTTGATTCACTCATCTTGAAGAGACTCAATGCCCACTTGATGTTGGAGTTGAGTCTAATCATGTTCGTATGATATAGTTGGAGAGCGATACTAGTATGCTTAGTGAGCACAGTGTTGTAGATGTCGGCCGACATGTCCGACATGTCGGCCGACATAAAGGTTTTGGAGGTAAAACGGCACGACATCGATATTTTAAGCAAAAATGTTGTTTTTGAAAATATCGCCTGATATATCCGTTTAACCCGATATATCAGACGATATTTCGCGACCGATATATCGTCGAGAGTATTACAATTTTTTTTTCATTTTTGAAGAGACCAAACACTGGTTAAGGTGTTGTCCTGTGACCTTAAGGTCACGGGTTCGAGTCCTGGAAGCAGCCTTTTGCAGAAATGCAGGGTAAGGCTTGCCTACATTTCACTCTTGTGGTGGGATCCTTCCTTGGACCCTCGCCGCGCAGGGATGCTTTGTGCACTGGGTTGTCCCTTTTGAGGAGACCAAACAGAAGCAATTTGTTTTGTGCATCTCTCTAAGTCTAATATCAACTACTTTCTCATTTAGCTCTCATTTGGTGATTTTTATCTCGTTTATTGCAGTCGACGACTCTTTCTTGTGTATTTATAAACATACAGAATTTGTATATATGTTTATTGTGTAATTTATAAACATACATTATGTATACGATTATACATATTCTGTGTAATATATATGGACATTGTAAAATATCCTCGCCCCCGCACACATCTAAATTCAAACCGTGAACCCGACATCACATCCAACTAGTGAGCATGGTCACAAGTGCGAGGATGATGACTCTGTATGGTATATCCATCCCTCACACCTCATTTAGAGCTAGTGTTCGTAGAGAGTCACACTATACCTGCTGATCCGCCAAATGAGTTCACTTTTATAAGGGGCACTCGCCACATCTAGTGTCACATCCTATTTTTGATGTCTGTGGTTTTAGGTGGTTGTCACATTCACGATGACTTTTCATACATACCTCCTGGTGAGCCCCCTGACGCGTCATATACCTTGAGAGACATTTGACACCCCATAGCTCTGTAGCTCAGGATTGGTGCCTCAAGAAGTCCTTTAGATATTTGTCACACACTCGTCGAATATTTTTGCTTCCAACTAAAGAGCCTCCTGATAAGGCATCCAATTTTAGAAACATTCAGCTTGTTCTCAGACTTTTCTCTAGAGAGCATGTCACGTTTGTTGCGCTTCATTTGTATCATCGTTTATATGAGAGCACTCCATCTATTTTTGGAACTTGCGTTGGTACTCGTCGCATTTGCGACAATTTCAGTATACCCCTCCCGATGAACCCCCTGATGAGCCACATATTGACCCATCGCTCATCTGGGATGCTTCTATCATTAGTAAGACAATTGAATTTGTGACTGTCCTCAATGATCCGATGATCTTATGTCTTACCACCCATATTTGTAGAGGCAGTCAACACACTATATTGACACATCTTATTACTGATGTCTTTGATGTTTATTTGAATATTCATCGCGCTCGTGATGAATTTTTCTATGCCCCACCTTTCGAGTCTTCTGATCATGTACCATGTTAGAAATTTCTTATAGTACCCAAAACCCCCTGTTTAAGGCGTTGGTCATGTCAGTTGTTCATTTTTTACATTTGTCACATGATAATTTACATTTAGTGCATGACTTATCTGTGTTGCATGATTCACATATACTGTATGTTTTGCTTTATTTGCATGATTCATAAGAAAATTGCTAGCAGTAATGAATTATATAAAGCACATGTAGATGAACAAAAATATGAGCAGCATTTTCGGGTAGGTGAGCAAGTCATGATCTGACTTTGCATTGAGAGGCTCCCAAAAGGAGTCGCTAGTAAACTACAACTTAAGCGAATAAGTCTTTATAAGGTTATAAAGAAAGTTGGAACAAATATTTGTGAGATCAATTTCTCAGAAGATATGGGTATTTATCGCGTGATTAATGCAAAAGATTTGACACATTACTTGCTTTCTTTTCTCCATTATATAGAGTACTAGTTTTTCTTTTGTTTTTCCTTTACATGGACTAAGCTATGAAGTGACTCATAATTTATGTTATAATTTTTTTGTTTTATTTCATAAAACTTGTAAAGAATAACATCAACATTGTTGTACCAAAGGAAGCCTTAACTTCTTGCAAACATGTGATATTTGTTCTTTTTCAAATGACTGCCTCTGGTATTTCTAATTTCTACTCAAGCTTGTCGTAACAAATCTAATCTTAACTTTAAACATCTGTCAACTCTTGCTAGTTAATACTAATGATTATGGATACTCTCACACCGCTGACTAATTTAATAACATCACTTTCAGGTGGTCCTAGCCACCACTACTATACTCTCACTTCAGATTTGATCGTTCCTCTTATGGAGAGTTGTATCACTAAATCTAAGTTTGATTTCATTTCATGGATGTTGGCTTATAAAATCAATGCTCAAATTATCTCATCCCGTCTTAAGATTTGCGACTAGTTTGTAAGAACCAAAAGTACCGTTTCCAAATTGGCATTTCTTTGACTTTCCTCTAATCCATTTATCTTCCATAAGCCCTTTCCTTTGTCCCATCTTTTTTCAATTTTAAGGTTCTCCTATAGAGCTAGGTGCATAATGCCAATTCTCCAATCTTTCGGATTAGAAAACTTTGATGATTTAGAAGTGTTCATGATTCATGGCTTAACATACTCAAGGTAGAATGATACTAATGTTGATCTGTAATGACTGGCAGACAATTTTGTTCTCTTTTATTTGAAGATTCAGTATCTATCTTATGGCCCCCCCCTTCTTCTGCTCTATTCCTTAATCTTTGTTATCGTAGTAAATTAAATTTCTTTTACCTTATTTTGTCAATAGATGTAATTCAACCTACCGTCTTCGTGTTTTTGTTCTTCATTTCTGTTTTCATTAGGAGTTTATGCATAGATCCTTGTTGAAGCAAAAATAGTGTGATTAAAACATTTCCTTGTGCTCAGGTACCTGGCACTGCACCCCCAGTTTTGACGTGTCTATATTTTGGGTGTTATATAGTTATATGTGATTGTTCTGTACTTTTCAGGTTCCATGCCTTAGAGATAATTATGCATATTTGCTGCATGACATGGACACTGGTACAGTTGGTATCATTGATCCTTCCGAAGCTGTTCCTGTCATAGATGTCTTAACACAAAGAAATCAGAACTTAACATACATTCTGAATACCCATCATCATTATGATCACACTGGTGGGAATATGGAGTTAAAAGAAAGGTATGGTGCAAAGGTATGTGTTATGAGGCGTGACGACGCCTGTTATCTTACTTTATGTTGTTTATGTTTCAGTTAATTTTTAATAGTATTTTACCCATATGTAGTAAGCCCAAATGGGGGGCACGTGGAACCTACTTAAGCGGCCACTTGTGTTGTGTTTGGTTAACATGAAAATATAACAAGTTTTTCTCTCTCTCTCTTATTTTCCTTTTCCCCCCTCTCTCTCTAAACCCCACGGTTCTTCTCTTCCGTGTTTCCCTAGCCGAAACCGCACGGTTCCGCAGCCGCACATCTTTCAATCGATCGACGACGCTGCCGTCCTCCCCCGCCACCATAGCTCCTCCTCCGGTGACACGATCCAAGGGCAAGGATCGTAACAATTTGGTATCAGAGGGTCTCTCCTCCGCTCCGCACCCGCATTCGCGTGCCACTGTCGCCTATTCCTCCGATCCCGTCGGTTTTTCATCCGGCGCAGGCGAGCTCTCCTCCGGTCGATCGGCAACCCACGACAAGCCCAGCGTGCTCGCCGACCCGTCTTCTAGCTCCGGCGACCTCAATCCGGCCATTGTGGTGGCTGCCGGCCGGTCTTCCAGCCCCGTAACCACAGCCCCGCCCCCCTGCTCTTCCGCCGGCCTCATTCCAACACCACCGGTCCAACACCACCGGTCCAACACCACCGGTCCAACGTCTTGCCCTATCGCAGATGGCCGATACTCCTCCCTCCCTCGCCGACCTCATGTCTCTTTTCCACTCTATGTTTGCGACTCAGAACGCCAAGATGGACGCCCTCAACGCCCGTTTGGATGCCCTACAAGGCATGTCGCCTCCTCCACCTCTGACTACAGCCGACCACCCTTCGGCAAGCCGGGTGGACTCCGCCGCTCCTCCGGGCGTGGACTATTCCTCCTACGCACGTACTATTCGGATGGATTTTCCCATCTACGAGGGCTGCGAGGACCCCCTTCCGTGGATTACGCGTTGCGATATTTTTTTGCCAACCACCGCACACCAGATGAAGAACGTGTGGGCATCGCTTCCTTCCATTTACTCGGCCCCGCGCAATTATGGTTCACTCAGCTTCTGCGGGAACATCCCACCATTTCCTGGGCAGATTTCAGCACGGCCTGCACCCTTCGTTTTGGTCCGGTCCTACACGGCAACCCACTCGGCGATCTGGCTAACCTCAAACAGGAGGGCTCCATCGACACCTACATGGAACAATTCCAAATACTACTGTCTAGAGCAACATCCGTCTTTCCGGAGCAGCAGGTTTCCCTCTTCACCGCCGGCCTCCACGAGCGCTTACGTTGGGATGTGGAGTTCCTTCTGCCTCGTGATCTCAACACCGCTATGAGCCTCGCCAGGGCTTGTGAACGGCGACTGCTCCTTGATCGGCCGCCTTTGGGCTGCCGGGACTCTCTGGGCTCTTATTCTCAGGCCAACTTGCTGGGCAGGACTCCCTTTCGGGACGATACACCGCGGCCTACAGTTCGCCCCCGTCTAACCCGCACCGAGATGGCCGAGCGTCGCGAGAAAGGCTTGTGCTACAACTGTGATGACCTTTTCACACCGGGACATCGATGCAAACGCTTATTTTGGCTCGAGGTGGATGATCCTTCCGATGATGACACGACAGGAGGAGGGGCCGCTGCTTTTCCCTTTGATCCAGCTTGAGGAAAAGCTGTCTTCGGACAGGGGCGGCGATGTTATGAGGCGTGACAACGCCAGTTATCTTACTTTATGTTGTTTATGTTTCAGTTAATTTTTAATAGTATTTTACCCATATGTAGTAAGCCCAAATGGGGGGCACGTGAAACCTACTTAAGCGGCCACTTGTGTTGTGTTTGGTTAACAAGAAAATAGAACAAGTTTTTTTTTTCTCTCTTATTTTCCTTTTCCCCCCTCTCTCTCTCTAAACCCCACGGTTCTTCTCTTCCGTGTTGCCCTAGCTGAAACTGCACGGTTCCGCAGCCGCACATCTCCTAATCGATCGACGACGCTGCCGTCCTCCCCCGCCACCATAGCTCCTCCTCCGGTGGCACGATCCAAGGGCAAGGATCGTAACAGTATGTCGGTGTCTTTTTAAAGGCATATGCAGAAATTTATTTAGCTATTTTCTTGCATCTTTGAAATTTTCTAGTTTTGCCTGTTCTCAAATTACATTTCCCTTTGAAAATAGATCCTTGATGACTCTATTTAGTTTTTTCACAAGCTTATCATCTATAAATAGGAGAGTCATCTTGATTTAATAATGTATCAATTGCTTGAATTAACAGAAGTAACTTGCGGTTTAAAACTGTTTAAATATTGTCATTGCTTGTACAAGAGAAAAAGATATTAGCTAATGCTTGAAGCTGTGGATTCTTTGTTATTGTAGAAAAAGTAGAATACGGAGATCAAAATTTTTATTACTTCATATTAACTTAAAAAGTAGGAATGAATGTATCAGGTTTAAGACGGGAGTAGCACCAATTGCAGAGAAGATGAGAGAAGCTCGACTAAGATGGTTTGGACACATACAAAGGAGACCATTAGAGTTACCTGTTAGACGTTGTGAGAGTCTATTCACTAGACATGTTAAACGAGGGAGGGGTAGACCAATAAAGACTTGGAATGAAACTATACTGAAAGATATGATGTACTTAGGCATTAGTGAGATTATGACAAAAGATAGGGCACAATGGCGACAAATGATCGATATAGCCAACCCCACTATAGTGGGATAAAGGCTTGATTGTTGTTGTTGTATGTTAACTTAAAAATACAGGTATTTGCATACATATGTATAGGACGGTGGAGTGATATCGTAACTCCAAACCAAGATATGTGACTAATTTATACATGAGAAGAATCACCTAATGGGTCAAGAATGTGGGCCTTTACATGGGCTTTTTCATAATTATTCTACACTTCCCCTCAAGCTAAAGCATATAGATTGTAGTCGCCAAGCTTGGAAATGAATTGTTAGTATAGAGGAGCGGTAAGGCCTTGGCGAGGACATAAAAAATTTACTCAGCAGCGGGTACATGTTGCAGATCAAGTTTGCGAAGTTGAACCTTTTTCAGGATGAAATGACAATCGACTTTGATATGTTTGGTAGGTTCATGAAAAACAAGATTCTTGACGATATGGATGGCAGCTTGACTATTGCAGTAGAGGACATCCGGAGAGGGGAGCGTTACTCTAAGATCAATAAGAAGACTTTCTAACTACACAAGCTTAGAAACAACAGACACCGTCGAACAATACACAACCTTCGCAGAGGAGTGTCTACTTCTTGTTTCTCTAATTGACCAGGTGTCCTCAAAAATATGTGTAGTAGCCACTCGTAGACAACGATCTTTGAGGGAGCCATCATAATCAGTATAATAAAAAACAATTATTGATAGAGAAGAGGAGGGCTTATACACAAGCCTTTGTCTCGGAGCATTCTTCAGATATCGAAGGATTCACTCGACAACCTGGGGGTGGGATATCCGAGGAGCATGCATGAAGCGACTAACTACACCAACAACAAATAAGATATCATTCGGTGTGATTGTCAAATAGATAAGCTTACCAACATTGTGACAATAGTATTCCGGATTACAGGGAAGCAGATCAAAGTCGACGCGTCAGCATAGACCTTGTGGTTGGCATCCATTAGTGTGTCACTGTGTCAGTTGTCTTGCAGCTTGAGTAGCTTACATTGTGAAGAAGATATAGACATTACTTCCCGTGAGATAAAATCAGTCCATCGGGTCGACGAGCGAACCTCAATACCCAAGAAATATTGGTGGTTTTTATAAAATACTAAGGCTCCGTTTGGCACGGCAGTGGCGGTTGCGAACATGAGGGTTAAACTGTCATTTGTTAACGCACACCTAAGGAACTTCATCTATTTTTATGTTTAAAGGGATGAAGTTTGTTAGGCGGTCCTTAACGAATGACGGTTTAACACATGTGTTTACGAACGCCACTGCTATGCCAAACGAAGCCTAAATCTTTTGTTTGAAAGTTAGGCCAAGTGCTTCTCGACATAGATATACTGTTCAAATCATCGCCCGTGATGAGAATATTATCAACATATAAAAGAAGTATCACCTTACCTATTGGGTGACGACAAATAAATGAGAAGTCTGTCGAGCTCCGACTGAAGCCAAAATCCCGAATGATTTGATTGAACTTGGCAAACCAATTTCGAGGGACTACTTAAGGCCATAAATAAATTCCTTGAGCTGACGGACAAGTGAATTTCTCGTGGTTTCATAACCAGGAGATTGTTGCATGTAGATAATCTCTACTAGATCACCATTAATGAATGCATTCTAAATATCAAGTTGAAGCAACTGTCAATGACGTTGAATGACCAATAAGATCAGACCCGTACTGTATTCAATTTAACGACGGGAGAGAACTTCTTTTCATAGTTGAGATCATATTGTTGAGTGAAACCACGAGTCACAAGACGAGCTTTGAGACTGTTAACTATCCCATCATGACGGCTTAATAGTAAAGACCTATTTACACACACAAAAATGGCCAAGAGGAAGGGAGACAAGTTCTTAGGTCTGATTGGCCCAACGGGTAGCCATTTATTCCTACATAGATAAGCTTATGAAGACACACCTGTGAAGTTCTTGAGATAAGCAGTGAAAGGAGACATACAGAGAGAGGGTGAGCGGTATAAGGGACTGCATCCTGGGAGGCGGGAACCGTTGTCAGATAAACTAGCCATTAATCATCATCAGTAGGGGGCAACTATCTCAAGACATAAGATCGAGGACAACGGCGAGTGTATACACACGGAGATGAGGAGGTGGTGGTGTTGGGAGCACACTAGGTGGTGTTGAGAGTAGGGGAGGTGTTATGTTGTTGATAGGGACGTTAGAACACAGGAAGACAGTGGAAAGTTATCATGAGGAGTCAAGAAATAGAAGGGTTGATCCTCGAGGAAGGTGACATCAGCGGATGTAACCGTTTTCTGATCAGTGGGAGAGTAACACACATAGACCTTCTGTGTGCGAGAGTACCCAACATACATATATTTGTTAGCACATGGGGCCAATTTTTTCAACACATGGCCAAGAAAATTGGCAAAATAAACACTTCGGAAGACATGAGGTGTCAAGGGGAAGAGAGTTGCTTGAAGGAAAGGGGATAAAGAATGACGTCGCAAAGGTGAGAGTGAACATGGGCATGTGTTTAATTAAATATCATGTGGTGGAGACTGTGAAGTACCAATAGTTCTTGAGACCAATATTTAAAACATAAGGGAGCGAGCAATCTCGAAAATGTGGCGATTCTTCTACTCAGCCACACCATTTTTTTGTTGTGTATAAACACATGATGTTTGGTGGATAGTACCCAACATATTTCATGTTTCATGGAATTCGCGACTTGTATATTCGCCCGCATTATTGGTTCGAATTATTTTAATCGAGTGCAAAAATTGAGTATGTGTCTTAGTGATGAAGGAGTGAAAGACACGTCGTTACAAATACTATCATGTCATACGAGAATGATCATCAATAAGGTCCCCAAATGTCCAGATAAACTAGCAGTTTTATAAAGACCCCAAATGTCAGAATGAACAAAATCAAAAGGAGCGGTGCTCCTAGTACAATGAGAGGAGAAGTGAGCGATGTTGTTTCTTGTATATACCTTATTCACATGTAAATTCAGAAAAAGAAAAATCAGGAAAAGCTTTCTGTAGGATAGGAAGAGGAGCATGATCAAGACGCTGGTGTCAATCAACAAAAGTGGCTGAGGAGAGAATTGTAGTGGGAAAGTCCAAAGTGTAGAGCCTATTTGACAGTCGTCCTCTATCAATGATATTCCACGTTCATCGATCATGTACCACGAAGAAAGAAGATGAAAAGGTGATGAAGCAGTGAGTTAGGCGTCTAACAATGAAGAGATTAAATTGAGATTCAGGAATATGTAGTACAGAGAAAGAGAGATAGACAAAGTTATAGACACATCTCAAGATCCACATATTGGGTTGTTACTCTATTGGCAACAATGATAAACCGGGATAGGCAGAGTCCATGTACCGAGAAGGTTTCTGCAGATTAATGTGATTCGTGGCCCGAAGTCGATTATCAAGGAGGGATTATGAGAAAAACATGATATACCTTCGTTGGAGATAGAGGTGATAGAGTCGGAAGTTCGAGTAAACATCCCTTATAGATGATGGAGTTACTCCCTCAAGGTGTCTATGTCAAAGCAAGATGATGTAGAAACATCCACTGCTGGAGGAACATGGTGCTGAGAGTTGAATGGCTGTTGCAGGAGCTATGTTTCCCATAGAAGGTGGCCTTGGTGTGATATGTCTGACCACAATGGGTATAAAGATGAGTGTTTTTCCCCTTGGAGTAATTCTGACCATCACGAGACATCTATGGCCAAAATCACCTTCAAAATCATGGAACACACATCTGAGTGATATGAAATAGTGGGAGAGGATAAGATGTTGGCGCAGACACTTTATATATTAGGTGGTAGCCGTGCCATCATCAATGCTATGTCGACAACCTCCTTCTGAGCCCGCTGGGTAGGAAAATCCAACGTCGGAGGCTAGTGTTGAATTCAAGCCTCAACAAAGTCTTGTATTGGGCTACGAAGAAGGATGTCAGGTCATCGTCCGAACCCGGTTCGACGGGATGGAGTTGCCTAAAGAGAATACATGTTGAAGATTGCCTTCCTGGAGTAGAGGGAGTTCAGTTCATCCCACATGGCCCTTGCAGTCTCGTGGTGCATAACCTTGCGATGTGGCTCACTGTTCATGGAATTCAAGAGTCAAGTCTGAACTCTGCCATCATCCCCGAGTCATTTCTCGGTAGTCTCAACAGGTGGGTCGCGAGTTAGATGATGAAGAAGACTATTGGTCTAAAATGCATGACCTACTGAGTGGACCAACTCAACAGAAATTTTCTTCCCAGTGAGGGAGATAATGGTAATCTTGAGTTGTCACGACCGTTGTAGATGGGATCCGGTGCGAGGGTGGCCGGAACGATGAACAAGGAGGAAGCAACATTTGTCCCCATGGAGTCAACAATCTATGGTGTAAGGGTTAGCGAGTTCAAGAAGTGAAGGAGCCTGGGAGCTCCGGGGGGTGGTTGGTTAACTTGGGAAGTGTCTTCCGAACTTGGGAAGAAAGGGTTTCAGTGAGTTCGTGAAGGAAGGGTTCAACATGCTTGGGAGACACAAGACTGTGGATGCAGGGAGCCGTCGTGAGCACTGGAAGGTGGTAGCATCGAGCTCTAGATGCAGGAAGTAGCGACCTCTGAAGCAGGGTCCAGTGCGACCTCTTGATGCAGCGACTTTAGAAGCAAGGAGTTGGCCGCGAGCTCAAGTAGTAGAACCCAAGCCACAGGGGCGACGAGTACTGGAAGCTGGAAAGCTACGAGAAAGAGGAAGCACAGAGCAACGAAAGATGAAATTATGAGTACCCATGAGTGAAGGAGTCACGATGTCTGCAAATTTTGGGTGACGGAAGTCCTTATTCCTAGGCGAGAGAGGAGGTTGCGTGTTTGTAGGAAAGGGAAGCATCAAGTACTGAGGCAGACATCTATCTTACGAGCCAGTGGGGGTTGGCGAGTATGAGAAGATGGATCGACGAGTACACCAACTGTCGGCTGGCCTATAAAAGGATGGGTGGGGCTGGTTATTTTGGCAGGAGGCTGAGCACGGGAAGTTGGTGAGCGCCCGAGACAGAGGTTGCGACTACCTGAAAGAAAAGGCTCAAGTTGAAAGAAAAGACTTAATCGGCAAGAGCAGGAGCTCAATCGTTGAGAGTTCTACTAGAAGAATCGACTCACTCTTATACCATGCAGAGAAAGTGAAATGTGAAGCTCAAAATTTTTATTACTTCATATTAACTTAATAAGTATCATACATTGACATAATCAAAGATATGTATACAAATTCAGTGATGAGGGTGAGGACAACTAGAGGATTAACACAAAAATTCCCTATCACTGTTGGCTTACATCAAGGTTCAGCTTCAAGCCCTTTTCTATTTACCCTGAGCTTAGATGACCTCACCAAACATATCCAACAAGCAGTACCTTGGTGTTTACTGCTTGCGGATGATATCATTTTGGTTGATGAGATGCACGAGGGTGTAAACACGAAACTTAAATCTTGGCGAGACTGTTACAAAGAAAAACCCAAGGTAGAGTTACGTTGGTTCATACCCCACCTCCAATTACTCAATTCGGAAGATAGAAATTGCCTACTACAATAGTTCTCCTCCCCCATATATATATGAAGACATTTACTTAGTAATAATGCTAAAAGGAAATATAAGATAAAAGGAAATACAAGATAAAAGAAATATAAGATATAAAGGAAATGCAAGATAGCAAAAATAAAATCCCAGATCCAATCTGGCGTATCCTCAAGCCGCGCCCGGTCCCCGCGCACGCCTCATGTAAATCCTTGCATATCGCTTGCCGAGGATGGGGTCTTCCACTCTCATATCAACACCCCGGGATTCTACTACAAACTTGCCCTCAAGGTCGAACTCCGGAAACCTGGCCTTGATCTCCTCCTTCAGGTTCCACGTGGCCTCCTTGGTCGTTAGTCCTTCCACTAGATGAGGACTTGTCGCTTTGCTCGTCCTTGAATGTCTTTGGTTCGCGTTCCCAAGACTGTTTCAGGATCGTACCGGGGAACCGAATCTACAGGTAAACCATCCGGTAGTGTATCCTGGAGGGGATGATACCCTAGGATCCTCTTTAGCTGGGAGACATGAAAAACGGGGTGAATTCGACAGTCGTTAGGGAGCTGCAGACTGTAGGTCACCTCTCTGATTTCTCCAAGATTAGGAAGGGGCCAAAATAACGTACCAAGAGCTTAGGGTGTAGTCGGCCGGACAAGGAGCTCTATTTGTGTGGTCGCAGTTTGACGAATACCTTCTCGCCCGACGAGAGTATCACCTCACAACGATGACAGTTGGCCTGTTGGGTCATGCGTTGTTGAGCCCATACCAGATGGTGCTTCAGTTGGCGGAGGCCCCCGTCCCGGTCCTAGAGGTCGGCGACCAGGGCCTGTACTTGGCATTCGCCAGGTAAGCTGCACAATATGGGTGGGGGTGGGCGACCGTAGACCGCCTGAAAGGGGATGAAACCCGTAGCGGACTGATAGGACGTGTTGTACCATAGCTCTGCCCATGCGATCCATTGGGTGCACTATCGAGGTTGCTCAGTCACAAAACAACGCATGTATGTTCCAACGCAACAATTGAGGACTTCTGTCCGTCTGTGTGTGGGTGGTATGTGGTGCTGAACCGCAGCTTGGTCCCCTGTAGACGAAACAGCTCCTGCCAAAAGGATCTCATGAAAACTGGGTCGCGATCGCACGATGGAATGAGGAAAACCGTGGAGGTGGACCACCTCCCCAATGAAGATCAGAGCAACTGAGTTGGCGGTGTAGGGATGACGAATCGATATGAAATGCCCGTACTTGGACAGGCGGTCCACCACCACATGAAGATAGTCATA
Source organism: Platanthera zijinensis (assembly GCA_039513925.1). NCBI lineage: Eukaryota > Viridiplantae > Streptophyta > Magnoliopsida > Asparagales > Orchidaceae > Platanthera > Platanthera zijinensis. Next base: position 125,329,543 of record CM077089.1, on the reverse strand, counting down.
GCCCTAAGAGCGGGTAGGTGAGTGAGGAAATCCTTGCCTATATCTTCCCATATCATATCATGGACGGGTAGGGGCTGGAGGAGTTCGGCTGGTCAGAGAGCTTAGTATTTGGCCTTCTGACACATCAGACAGTTGGTCACGAACTGCTGCACGGACTGCAACATACCCCTCTTGTACAGGGTGGATGCCAGCCGACGGTACATAGGGTAGGCACCAGAATGACCCGCTGTCGAAGTAGCATGAAATTTCATGAAGTAGAAGGGGGATTCGGGGTGACAAATTTGCGACCACGAGACAATCCCGGTAGAAAAATTGATCCCCAATCATCTGGAAGGGGGGGTGCGAACTTGGATTTCTCTGCAAATCTCGTATCATGGTGGCGTAGTGGGGATCCCTACGCACCTCTGCCTGCAGGGCATCAACATCCTGCCAACGAGCCTGTAAGATCACTGCCAAGGTTCCCACGTGCTCTCGTCGGGACAAAGCATCAACGTCGGTGTTTGTCCTCTCTGTCTTATACTCGATGGAGTATTGGTATCCAAGGAGTTTGACAATCCAAATCTGTTGTGCGGGTGTCATGACCTTCTAACTCAACAAGTGGCGCAAGCTGTGGTGATCTGTGCGCACCACGAAGGGCTGCCCAAGAAGATAGGTGCGCCAGTGCTAAATGGATTGAATAAGTTCCCGGAGCTCGCTGTCATAAGCGGACGCCGCATCCTGCCAACTAGAGAAGGCCTTGCTGAAATAGGCAATGGGTCGACCCTCCTGCATGAGGACCGCCCTCACCCCCTTCCCGGAAGCGTTGTGCTCGACAAAGAATGTCTCAGAAAACTCCGGCATGCCCAGGATAGGGGCTGATGCAAGCGCGTGTTGTAGGCCTCGGAAGGCCTTCTGGGTCGCCTGGCTCCAAGAGAATGGTGCCCCCTTCTTGAGGATGTCAGTCAGCGGGTGCACCAACGCCCTGTAGTTGCGGATGAATCCACGGTAGTATCCAGTAAGATCCCAAGAATTTGCGCACCGCTCTGATGCTCGTCGAAGTTGCCCACTGTAGGACCACGTCCACCTTGGCCAGATCCATAGCCAGACCGGCAGCTGAGATGATGTGCCCAAAATATTCAAACTGTGTCTATCCGAATAAGCACTTCTTGTGCTGGGCCACGAACTGGTGCTCCACGAGAAGATGAAGCACGGTGGCCAGATGATCTAGGTGGACCTGCCAAGAAGAGTTATAGACCAATATGTCATTACAAAATACCAAACGAACTTACGTAGATATGACCGGAAGACGTCATTCATTGTTGATTGGAATGTGGCCGGGGCATTAGTCAGGCTGAATGGCTTGACTAGAAACTCATAGTGTCCATCATGGGTGCGGAACGCCGTCTTGGGCACATCCTTGGCTCTGACCCGAATCTGGTGATAGCCCGAACGAAGATACAACTTGGAGAAGTAGGTCGCTCCTTGTAGTTCATCCAACAACTCCTGGATGAGGGGAATCAGGTACCTGTCGGGGACGATGAGCTTGTTCTGCTCTCAATTGTCCACACAAAATCTCCACCTACCATCTTTCTTTCGTACCAGGAGAACCGGGCTGGAGTAGGGGATCATACTCGGCTCGATGATGCTCGTCGTAAGCATCTCGACGACCATGTCCTCCATAGCGGTCTTCTGATCATGGTCATAACGATACGGGCGGACGGAGACAACAAATATCCCGATTTGTAGGACAATGGCGTGATCGGCGACTCGTTTTGGGGGAAGCCCGTGCGGTGTTGAAAAAAGGGAACCATGCATGTCCAAGAGTCGTTGGATGTCGGCGTACCGAGCACGCACTGTGCTTGGGTAACTGTCACATCCATGTGCCATAGGAGGACGTTGAAGTCTGGGTCGGTCGTCCGCAGGATGGAGCACAGGGCGGCAGGAGAACGGGCCAAGGACAAGTCTCCCTGCAGTAGGTGAGTGGTGCCTGATGCCTCGAAAATCATGCTGAGGCGATCCCAATTGTGCTGAATGTCGCCTAACGTGCGCAGCCAGGCTGCGCCAAGAATCGCATGAAGGTTGCCAAGTCTGAAAACATAAAATTCTACAGTGCCCGAATAGGATCCGATCGTGAGGGGCAGCCCAAGGCAGCGGCTCGCCATTGGAGCCTGACGGCCGTCGCCGAGGCACACATGAAAGCCTGGAGAGGGCGTCACTGGAAGCTGCAACTCCGTCATGAGGGCTTGGGAGATGAAATTGTGGCTTGCCTTGCTGTCAATCATGAGAACTACTGAACGGTCGCGATGGAAGGCCTCCACCTTCATGGTACACGGGTCGATCATGCTTCGAACTGAGTAACAGGAGACCTCAAGACAATGGAGAAGTGCTGGTGGGGTCAGGTCGAGTTCGTCCTCATCTAGCTCTAAGGCCTCAAAGTTGGCCATGTCGTTGTCGTCATCTTCTCCACCAAGGAGCATTTTGAAGTCTTTGTTCGGGCATATATGAGTAGGGGAGTAAGGACCTTTGCATCGAAAGCAAAGACCCTTGCCACGGAGGTCCAAATATTCAGACTGAGAGATCCTATGGGCATCTTGGCTCGGGGAGGTGTTGTAGGACGTCGTGATGGAGGCTGGTCCGGGGCAGGAGAGGGCTCGGGAGGAAGGCGAAGCGGAGGTACTGGTGGCCTGAATGAGTCGATGTGGGTAGAAGAGGAGGCGCCGACGGAGTGAAGTGCTGGGCTGGAGGGCAAGGTGGCAAAATCCTCTTCGACATAGCGAGCCTGTTCCATTGCACAAGTGTAGTCAGATCATGCACCCGTAGAAGGGCTTGGATGTGCGGTCATAGGCCGTCCAGGAAGGTGACTAAGTAGTGATTTGCCAACAAGCAGGGAACATGTGTGGTGGCCTCAATGAAGGCATCTATGTAGGCATCAACGTTACTTAGGCGCTCGAAGGGGTTTCCGGAATGGCACGTGTCGTAACGACGAAGCAGCTCGTTCTTAAGGGCCGCCCAGGAGAGAGTAGGTGTGAACTGACAAAGCCAACAAACCCAATAAAGGGTTGAGCCCTCCATGTAGATCGTCTCCATGGACACTTTTTGGGCCTCCGGGTTGCCCTGGAGGTCAAAGTATTACTCCGTGCGGGCTAATCGGCCCATGAGATCAGTCCAATCAAGCATTGAAAAGTCGAGTCGGCGAAGGTGGAAAGCCGACGGGTCGCCGAAGGGCGCAGGAACCCGAACAGGTCGACAACGCTACCAGAAGAATGTATAGAGGGGGATGTCGGGGCCTGTGGCAGTGGTGGTGTGGCTGGTCAAGTGGAAAGGAGCGATTGAATCTCCCGGACTGCGACTTGGAGGTCGGAGAGAGTTGTGTCGACTTTTTCCATGCGATCAGAAAGTCCTTCCACCGAGGGAGGGTTGTTCCTGCCATGAGCAGCCATTCCGCGCGTCACAGGCATGCGCGTAGTTGAGGGAGAGGAGAAATAGGCGGAACTGACGACGTAGGGGCGCGGTAGCAGGCGAGTGAGAAGAAATAGAAAGAAAAAATGGCGCGGAAAAGCGTCTGTGGAAGGAGCGTCGTAGAAGAGGCGTTGCAGACAAACGCTGGCGGAACGATCGTAGCAGTCTATGCTGAATTATTGCGGAACAATCGTAGCCGTCGCGGAAGAGGCATTGCAGAAGGATTGTTGCGACTGGATCGTCGTGGACGGACGCCGGCGTAGCAGTCGATGCGGAAGGATCGTCGCGGCTGGAGCCTGGAGCAATCACGCATAGCAGTAGATGAAGAGTGCGATTGGGAAATCGGGCGGCGTTGGGAGACGGAGCCGCAGAGGTACGCGCGGCGAAAAGTGTTCAACGCATAAGAATGGCAGTCGGGCCAAATTGTTACAAAGAAAAATGCAAGATAGGGCTACGCTGGTTCGTACCCCTCCTCCAATTACTCAATTCTCTAGACAGAAATTGCCTACTACAATAGTTTTCGTCCCCTATGTATATAGGAAGACATTTACATAGTAATAATGCTAAAAAGAAATATAAGATAAAAGGAAATACAAGATAAAGGAAATATAAGATAAGAAGGAAATGCAAGATAACAAAAATAAAATCCCAGATCCAATCTGGCTCATCCTCAAATCGCGCCCCGTCCCCGTGCACGCCTCGTGTAAACCCTTGCACATCGCTTGCCGAGGATGGGGTCTTCCGCTTTCGTATCAGAGACACTTTAGAAAAGAAGGGTTTTAGGTTGAGCAGAGCAAAGATGGAGTATATGAAGCTTAATTTTAGCAGTACAAGAAGGACAAATGACTTTTATTAAGTTGGATGATCAAGATATTTCCCACAGTGAGTGCTTTAAATATTTTGGATCAATAATTCAAAAAGATGGAGGTGTTGATAAAGATGTGATACATAGAATCCAAGCAGGCTGGTTGAAGTGGAGAGGTGCGTGAGGAATCTTATGTGATCGTAAAGTACCATTGAAACTTAAAGGCAAGTTTTACCATACTGCAATTAGATCAGTGATGCTCTGTGGTTCTGAGTGTTGGGCAACGAATTGTGTACATGAGCACCGTTGATCTAATTGTAGTACGGTAAACTTGTTTTAAAGTTTTAATGGTACTTTACGATCGCATAAAATCCCTAACGCACCTTTCCACTTCAACCAACCTCCTTGGATTCTATGTATCACATCAGTCAGAGTAGGAGCGCGAGCATGGCCTCTGCGACCACAATAATCACAAGTAGGAGCAGATGAGCCAGGAATGGGCGCATGACCACAACTAACACCAATCAGAGTAGAGCGATCAGGAGGAGCAATAACACCGAGGGACTTCAGACGATCTTCATCATCAAGGACCATGCTGAATGCCTCCCGAAGAGACGAAAGAAGAGAGCGGTGGAGGATATGTTTCTGCACCATATTGAACTCCAAGTTCAGGTCCATCAAGAAGTCATGAAGACGATAGCGGTCCTCCCGTTGTTTTAAGTTTTAACTGAACGACATCCACAGTACAGGCTGGTGTGAAATGCGCAAAATAGTCCAACTCCTTATACAGACACTCGAACTCCGAAAAAAGGGCGACACCGTCAGAGAGCTTTGCCCCAGCTTCAAAATGCGGCGGATAAGTTCATAAACCTGTATAGAACTAGCAATTTGAGAGTATGTCTCACAGGCGCGGGTCCATATTTCATAAGTGGAGTCTATCAATATGTAACTCTAATAGACTTTTAGAGACATCGAGTGAAGGATCTAGGAAACAACCAGAGAGTTTTCACTGTCCCAACGCTTTCAGGAGGGATCACTTTGGGGGGCTCCTTAACTGTTCCATCAATATAACCAAACATTTGATGACTGTGAATGACATGTTGAGCAGCCTTGAACCATTCGAGGTAATTTGTGTCATCTAATGATACTGTGGTAATCTTCAGGGAGTCAGAGTGGCCATGGGACCGCCGAGGGTCACTCATTTGAGTCTGAATCACACTCGACGACGGGGCTGAAGAGTCCCTCATATGGGCTGGAAGTAGAGTCAATCAAGCAGGCTGAGGCAGGAGCATTAGAGGCGGAAGAATCATTAGAGGCAAGAATATTAGAGGCGACAGAAGCTGGGTCAACTAAAGGAGGCAGCAGCTAGGTCGACGTAAAATTGTATCTACATCATCCGATACTGAGAAATAGGGATGGAGACTTGATCCCCCCAGGACACAGAGAACACGCGGAGAACACAACGCCGTTCAACGTCGATGATAGAGGCAGAAGTAACCTGAGATCCGGCGGCATCATCATAGGACGGCGGCGTCGACCTCTTCAACAGTGGGCGGCGGCATCCAATCCTCCTAAAGACCGCATCAGGAGAGGGTGAGGAGAAGCGCGATAAAAAACGGCAGCCAATCAAAAGACGAGCGGATGTGCGAACGAAAGCGTAGAAGAACGGAGCGAGGAAGAGGAAGAGCGCGAGCGGATAGGGTTACAGAACTCTGATACCAAGTTGAACCGCAAAAGCCAATTGAATTAGAAAAATGAGATCTCTTGCACATACAAATACTTGGTCTAGAAATATCTAAAAGCCCAAAGTATCCTCAGTTGGAGAATAACACAAAAGATACGACTTGCAAATAATAATAGACTCGCAACTACTGATTGATCCCTGGTTTTCCATTCACGGGCTTTAGATTAAAAACACACTTATTTATAAACTAGAAAATTATATCGGATCATTCAGGGCCTGCTCTTTAGGTACGTGGATCATTCAGGGCCTGCTCTTTAGGTACGTGGTAAAGCGCATTTATAAAACAGCAGGCTCTGAATTATCCCATTTAATTCTATTTTAGAAAAACATGTTTTAGATTTGTCATTCGGTACCTAAGAGTATATCTATTTTGAGGACATAATGCATTACTAGAGGGCATACTTTTTGTATACACGCTCTGGTACCAAGCCATTAATAAAAAAAATCGGCAGAATGCATTACTAGAGGGTAATGCATGTTTGATGACTACGGTAATGCATTTTTTTACATAAAGCAACATATCCCTAAAATTTCAGTTGTCGGAATTCAAAAAATCTAAAACATGTTTTTTTTATCAAACCTGTAGGTGTTCGAAATTTAATAAAGCTTTTAATTTCTTTTTTTGTTAATTTGCAATTGTAGTTAAATCTACTTAGGCGCGTAGGCGCTTCGTCATCGCCACCATAGCTGATTCCGTTAAACATGAGGATGGAAAGTTAAATGGGACCAATTTCAAAAAAGATGAAAATGTTTACGGACTTATTTCAAACAATTGTAACTTTAAGGACCAATTTCAATTCTATCCTAAATATTGGAGACTGATTTAGCTATTTTGCGTATTATTTTTGGGTTGCTAAGATGATGTAGAAGAATGATTAATCTGATATCTGATTGATGGAGCATCATTTAACATAGGGGAATGTTGAAAGGAAATGAGTTATGTTTTTATTCATCCATATATGATATATTTAAAGGATTACAAGAGACTCTTAAAGATGAACATTGTGAGACTAAACCACCTCATGAAAATATTAATATAATAATACTAATAATCTAATCTCAACATCTCCCCTCAAATTGGGTGTCTGATGCCAACCATGCCCAACTTGCTAACAAACTCTTTAAAGATACTTGTACAAAATTCATTTGTGAGGATGTTTGCTAAATGCTAATTGTTGTTTAGATGGCACAAACAGAGTAACCACAATTCCTCTGTCTATATTTTCTTTGATAAAGTGTCTGTCGATCTCAATGTATTTTGTACGGTCGTGTTGCACTTGGTTGTGAGCACTGTTGTAGATATCGGCCGACATGTCCGATATGTCGGCCGATATAAAGGTTTTGGGGGTAAACCGCAACGAAATCGATATGTTTGAGCAAAATCGCGGTTTGTAAAATATCGGCTATATATCGCCGATATATCGGGTCGGGCGATATATCTTCCGATATTTTGGGTTTTATTTTATAAAAAAAACCGGCGTTTAACTGTTTAAGTAGAGGGTTTTCACGGTCCCGACGCTGCCCTAACTCTTTTCTCTCGCGAGCCGCGGCGGAATCGACCTCTACTTGCGAATCATCCTCTCCTCGCGACCATCGGCGGAATCGATCTCTACCGGCCACGATCGGCCTCTCCTGGCCTCTAATCATCCTCTACCGGCGGAATCGACCTCTCCTTGCGACGGATTGGCCTCTCCCTTCACTGTTTTCCCATCTTTGAACTTCATCGGCCTCTACCGACGGATCGACCTCTCCTTCACAACAATCCTTCAGGTTTGCTTTAGGTTTCGTAATATGTGGATTTTTAGTGCATTCTCTTCTTCTCTAAAGCTTTGTGAGTGTAATCCTTGCAGCTCTATTGCTCGCTGCGATCCAATATTCTACTCCATACTTGCTGGTTGCTGCTCTCGATTCTCCTTTGAGGTAATTAGTCCTCAATCTTTCCTCCTTGCCACGGATCAGCTATATTGCTCGCTGCTCTCCATTTTTTCTAGTTTTGTTTAGGGTTTTTACACTGAAATTTCGCTTTTTGTTCATTTTTTTGCTGCTCTACTTGCAAGTGGTGTTCTTTGTTCATTCATGCTAAGCTCATCCACACATGTATGAAATAATTAGGCACGTTTTCAGTGGTGTTCTTTGTTCATTCATGCTAAGCTCATCCACACATGTATGAAATAATTAGGCACGTTTCAATTTATTATTTTGTTCATTCACATATTTTGTTGGTGTTTTAGAATGGATTCCTCTCAGTCTTCTACAAAAGACGTAAGTGCGTCAGTTTCTGGTGGTAGAGATGCTTTTTGGGCATTTGGAGAGAAAGTGGTTGCAACGGATACAAGTAGAATTCGTTGCAATTACTGCAAGCAAGTCATAAATGGGGGCATCACTCGGTTCAAACATCATTTGGCTGGGATTAAGGGGAATGTAAAGTCATGCCCTCATGTCCCAACTGATGTCAGAGCAAAAGCCGAAGCAACCCTTGCTGCAGCACAAACAAGTAAGCTGTTGAGAAGTAGTAGGTTACAGAGTAGCTTGGATGAGGTCGTTGTTGGAGAGGTTGCAGAACACGAAAGTTCACAAAGGCCATTGCTTGTAAATATGGGAAATAAAGGTCCAATGGACCAATTTATTGAGTCAGGAAGTAGTTCACAAAGCACGATTGAGAGTAAATTTAAGAAGAAAGCCAGAGATGATGCAGCTCTATATATTGCTAGGTGGGCATATGAGATGGGTATTCCTTTCAATGCTCTATATAGCATATCCTTCCAACAAATGTTGCACGCTGTCGGTCTATGTGGCCCTGGGATGAAAGGACCAACGCCGTACGAGATGAGGGAAAAGTTCTTACAGATGGAAGTTCAGCGGACCAAGGAAATGCTAAGCAGCTTCACTCAAACATGTAGGTTGCATGGGTGTAGTATTTTGACTGATGCTTGGACAGATCGCAAGGGCAGAAGCGTCATGAATATTGTTGTGCACACAGTTGCTGGAGTAGCATTTTGGTTATCGAAGAATGTATCATCATCTACACATGATGGCAAGTTCATATATGAGTTTGTTGATGAGGCAATCAGTAGTCCGGATGGCCCAGGAGAAGCAAATATAGTACAGGTTGTGACGGATAATGCGTCCAACAATATGTCTGCATCACGATTGCTAGCGGTAAAGAGACCAAAGATTTTTTGGACTTCTTGTTCCGCTCACACCTTAAACCTTCTTCTCCAAGATATTTCGAAACTGAAGCAAATTAAAAGTGCAATCTGTATGGGCCGACAACTTACTGTATTTATATATGCTCACACCATTGCTCTTGCTATGTTCAGAGAGACGACTAAAGACATGGAGTCCCATGATCTCGTTAGGTCTGGTGTGACCAGATTTGCTACAGCTTTTTTATCATTGCAGAGCCTTCAGGATAAGAGAAGACATTTGAGGGAATTGTTCACATCTGCTAAATGGGAGGCAACAAAGTTATCAAGTACCGCACATGGAAAACAAGTAATGTGTTCATCTAATATTTTTTAAAAATTTTTTTGCATTGAGTGCCTACATCGTTTTAATATTTTTGTTGTTGTATGATTGTATGTAGGCCGCAACAATAGCATTGAGTGCCACATTTTGGCGTAATGTTGAGCTGGCACTCCTTATATTTACCCCGCTTGTTAAAGTTCTACGAAGAGCAGATGGAGATATACCGTCAATGGGTTGGTTGTATGGAGATATGAAGAAAGCCAAAGAGGAAGTTGCTATAGCACTCGAAAATAAAGAAAACAGATATCTTCCTATATGGAAGTTGATTGATAGTAGAGTGGATAGTAAGATGAGCAGCCCTTTACATTTAGCTGGATTTTTTTTAAATCCTTTCTTCTATTACCCAAATAAGGAGGAGGTGGAGGGGGATACGAAGTTTATGCATGGATTTCTTGATTGCCTTACAAGAATGTATTCAACTGATCCTGATATGCAAGATCATATCACTACTGAGCTTGATATATATCAGTTTGGGCAAGGATTATTTGGAAAGGATCTTGCAAAGAGGCAATTGCTAGCTTCTTCTTTTAATCCAAGTAAGTAGTTTAAATTCTAAGTTCATGAAGATTTATACATATTGCTAAATTTCGCTTTTTATTTAGTACACTGGTGGAAATTACATGGAGTTGAGACTTCGAATTTGAGGGGGATGGCCATGAGGATATTGAGTTTGACCACAAGTTCATCTGGATGCGAAAGAAATTGGAGCACGTTCGAAATGGTAGTACAGTAGTTCAGTACTTCACTAGTTCTACATGCATGCAATTTCATTTAAGTAATAAAGAGATACTAAATATTTCAAATGTTTCAATTTGTAGATCCACTCGAAAAAGCGGAATAGACTTGAGAGCAAACGTTTAAATGATCTTGTCTTCGTTAAGTTTAATGCTATGCTCAAATCTAAGCATGCTGATATCTCTCGAGATCCAATATCTGCAAAAAGTTTGGATGAAGGAAAAGTAGTAGAGTGGCTCGTTGGTTCAAGTGAAGGTGATAATGAAAATGAGGAGGAAGTGTTTCCTGGAGAAGGATTGACTTGGAAACAACTTGGAGACATTGTGGATGCTGATTTGGGACCAAGAAGGAGCACCAGACCTACTAACCAACAATCACAACATGAAACTTTAAAGCGAAAGCGCATTGCAACACAAGCATTGGAGAAAGATGATGAAGATGCAGGGCTATCAGAAGAGGAAATGCAAACTCCACTATTAGACACACTGTTGGAAGACTACGAAACAGAAGAGGAGATATGAAATGTAAGTCTTTACTATAAAATAAATTATAAATCAATTTACTTAATAGGATTTTACTCATTTATAATTAATTTATACATGTTTTTTTGATGCAGGCATACATATGGAAGTTTATGCAGTGGGAATTTTTGATTTTGAGCTTTTGACATTCAGCGTGACTTATGATTTTTGGTTTTTGAACTTTTGGCCTTCAATGTGACTGATGATGTTTCCTATTATTTTATCATGACTTCCTTTTCGGCACTTGCAATATTATTTATTATTATCTTAAATCGCTTGTTATTTGGTGTGTTGGTTACTTGGTTTAGTTTAATCAATCATATTGTTAGTTTGTTACATGTAATGCAAAATGTATAACCATATATTGTCTGTACATTTTTATTTATTTGCAAAAAATTGTTATAAACATTGTTATCTTTATTAAATTCCGATATTGTAAAATATCCCCGATATATCCCCCGCAATCCGACATACGACATTTCAAACCCAAACCGACATGAACCCGATATCCGATATCTACAACCTTGGTTGTGAGCAATGCTGATGGAAGTCTTGTTATCACAGTACAGTTTGTTAGTCTCTCTTCTTTTAAGACCAAGATCTTTCAAGATGGTTAAGATCCATAAGCCTTCACAGATCTCATGAGCCATAGCCCTGAGCTCTGCCTCAGCGCTAGATCGGGTCACCACATATTGTTTTTTGCTCCTTCAGGTAACTAGATTTCCACCCACCATAATGCAATATCCTGGCGTGGGCTCTCGATCCTCAATCGATCCAGCCGAGTCTGTATCAATGTACACCTCAATAGTCAGTTCATCATTTGGTGAAAAAGAATGCCCCTCGCAGGTGAGGACTTGAGTTATCTGAGGATACGATGAACAACATCAACATGATGAGCCTTTGGGGAGTGCATATATTGGTTGATCACTCTCACAACATAGGAGATATTTGGGCGAGTATGCGACGAGTAGATCAGTTTTCCTACTAGGCTACTAGCCTCTGAAAGCTGGGGATGTCATCAATCGTTTCACCATCATCTCTTTCAATTCTGTAGTTAGCTTAAATTAGGATGTCAACTGGTCTACACTCACTCATTTTTGAGGCTTTAAGGAGGTGATGTATATATTTTTTCTATGATATAAAAATCCCACATTTGGACGTCGCAACTTTAATACCTAAAAAATACTTGAGGTACTCCAAGTCTTTCACTTCAAAATCTCTCTCCAGTCTTTCTTTCACTTCCTAAATCTCATCTTGATCGTCTCTTGTTATAATTATGTGATGTATCCTGCGACGCATCGTAGCTTTTCTTACTAAGCATTTATTATTTTGTTTCATGTATTTCTTTCCGTGCACTTGTATTTGTTGCCGGCTCATCGGGTTGACCGTTCAATGAGACCCTGAGTAAAAGGTCCGGTAATTTTAGGTAATTAGGACGTAAAAGGGCAAGCTTAAACTATTTAAAAACGCATAGATTTAAGTAGACCGGATTTAAATTTAAATAGGGCAAAAGTTAATATTCAAAAGATTGCCACGTTTTTCTTTCCTAAGATAGATATATATATATATATATATATATATATAATTATAGTAGACAGATTTATATTTGGCAAAAAATAGACGGGTAGAAATCAAGTAATAAAGGGAAAATAATATTTGGGTATTTTTGAAAGTAATAATCTGACATCAAAGAGACCCCTATTAATATCACCATGGAGAAAGGGAACATCAGGCCGGGTATACAGGAGAACTAAATCGTGTTCTCCCTGTAGTACCAACAACGCCTCCAATCTGCTCTGCCCTAGCCTTCTCCCCCATCGGACAACACAGCCGGCTGCTGTATTTCTCTCGGCGACGCATCAGATGACCGGAGTGACGACACTAGGCCATCTCCGCCCTCTTCCTCGCCAGCACTCCGTGTTCGAGCCGTTGCGATAGCGCTGCACCTTCTGGCGCCCGAGTCCACTGCATGCGTAAGGTGTGCTGTCGACTACGGATCCCTATTCCGACAACCTCCAAGAAGAACTTTACTGAAGATTGACGACTATCAATTCCTGAGCAAGTCCTATTCTCTCCTCTGCTAGCCGGATTTGGACTGTATTAACTCTCCTCCGTGGTATCTGCTCAAATCTTTGCACCAATTTATTTAGCTTAGCTTTATGCGCTCCATTAAATAATCGAAGGCTTACCCCGAACGTTTGAATTGCTTATTTTGGTCGTTAATCATAAATTATTGATTGTGTTTTGCTTGTGGAAGATTGGACTCCGCTTTGGTTCAATTCATCAGACGTCGAGGAACGTTTTTTGGATAACGATTAACGGTTTTGCAAAGTTCAAATGATTGAGAGTAATTAGCGCGCCTAAATCCGAATTGGCCCGCTTGGCCTCTTTTAAAATTTAAAATCAACTTTTCTTCAAAACCTAATTTTAGCCTACATCAATTTAATATCAGAGGCAGGTTGATTCGCTCCCATCGCAAGTCAACGATCCGAGTTTTCAAAAAAAAAAAAGTCTATTAAAAAAAGAAATTTGAATTAAATTTACTTTTAATTTAAATCTTATTTTTTAAAAAATCAAAATTTATTTTAGCTTGAACTAAAAAAAACAAAATCTTTTTACCCACTCGAATCCTCTCTTATTTTTTGAGCAAAATTAAAATCAAATTATTTTAAATAGACAAGAGAGTAGACCACTTAGAGACGAGCATAAAAGATTCGACCCAAGGAATGAGCGATTTGATGAAAGCGGTCGAAACTCCCATCACCAATATGGGATGTGTCACATACGTTATGAACGGATTGTTCACATCTGTTAATAATATTAAAGCCATCATACACATGAACCGAGCACTTGTCCCAATGGTCGAAATAGACCCTAACCCCAGACCTCCTGGACCTGAACTACGTAATCAACCTTGTTGGGATGTATGAGTCAAATTAAACGTTGGTTATTTTGAGGGACACCTAGAACCCGAGGTTTTTTAGACTGGTATGATCGAATGTACTGCTTCCCGGCTTGGAAGCAATTGCCCCAAGCTAGACAAGTTAATTATGCCACACTTAGATTGAAAGGGTCTGCCCTAAATTGATGGAGACAATTAGAGCGTTCTAGATTTAACTTAGCCATGCGGCCATTCCCCCCGTCACTTCATGGACAGAATTTAAAATACAACTTCGGAAACTGTACGTTCCTCCCGATTATTTGCAGACCCTCTATCGTAGGTTCCACAACCTACAACAAGACAAATTATCGGTGGATGAGTACATGAACGAGTTCTTAGTATTGCAGTCTCGCCACGACCTCCAAGAGATTGATGACATGACCCTATCCCATTATCTGAACGCGTTACGTTATTCCATTAGAGACCAGCTAGAGCTTTTTGATTATAAGGACATAAGAGAGATTTTGAGTCGCGCACGGAGAGTAGAGTCCTTACAAAAGCGGACCTCCAGAGCTAGGTCTACTGAGAGATCCACATCGAGTATCACCAATACCACCACTGCTAGGATCTTGGATTCCCCACACTTTCCCATCACTGTCGGGACTCCGACGCCACCCACCATCCATTCCAAGGGTAAGGAGATTATTGGGGCTAAGCCCAATACTGGAGTATTCCGATACTTCAAGTGTATGGAGTCGGAGAACAAATCATCTAAGTGCCCGCGACGTCAATTTGTCATTGTTATTGATTCCACTGATGGACGAGAGCTTGAGTATGAAATTTACGTTAATGAATCTCACCCTGAGCCTGAGTCTGAGCACGAGTCTGAGGATGTCATAGAAGCAGAAGGCGAACATGCCAAACACTTGGTCTGCGTCTTACATCATAGTCTGATCACGCCTAGTGAGTCTACTGAGGATGACCATATGATGCACAATATTTTCCGCACTACTGCACTCATCTAGGGACAATTTTGTTTCATTATCATCGATAGTGGTAATATGGGGAATTTTGTTTCTCAACACATGGTCGACACATTAGGACTTGAGACGCATCCGCTAAAATAACCCTGCAAATTTCATTTGATTATGTCAGTTACTGACTACTATCTAGTTGGGTTTTCTATTAGGAGCGCATATTCGAACATAATGTTATGTCCTGTCGCCTCCATGGATGTCTGTCATATCCTATTAGGGAGATATTGGCAATACGATCGACATTTCATGCACAACGACACTATGAACTCTCACTCCTTCGAGCACAATGGACACAAGATTGTTCTTCTTTCCAAGAAGAACTACCTTATTCCAAGGGCCCACGAGAGGACATCTACACATTTTAGTTCACTTTTCATTGACTCCACATTACTGCTTACTGCACTCCTACATGAACCCCCACCCCATAAAATAACTCGTGGCCCAGATGTGTCGCTCACCCCATATTTATCAATTACCGGCGTGCCACCTGATATTTCTCAGTTTTCTTATACTATATCTGATGAACATTCACTTCGCACAGCTCACTCTGTCGATTTCATATTTAGAGATTACACAGTTATTTCACATCACTATCATTTGGATATAGGCGGATTTTTGGAGTTATATCAATATAATAAAAAAAAATTATCATATTTTTGGAACACCTTATGGGATCAAGAGAACATCAAAGTCGAATTTAGTAGCTCTTGTCATTCTCTGATCGATAGACAGGCCAAGGTCATTAATTGGAGTTTGAGGTACATTCTTAGGTGCTTAAGTGAGGCGAATCTGACGCATTGAGATTTTGTTCCCTCTACGAGCCAAATCCACCATTAATACTTCTAAAAATCGCTCTCTTAATATATCTCCTTTTGAGATTATCTGTGTTACTCCACCTACCAAAACGTCTTCATCTCTCATTTCATGAACGTATTTCATTCGATGCACAAACTCATATTAATTATTTAAATGAGTTGCATAATTTTTTTACTAACAAATTGGGAGCAGTCTTTGAAAATTATAAATTCATGACCGGTCGTTATCGTCATGAGTTGTACTTTTCAAAGAAAGATTGTGTATTTACTTGTTGCAGGAGTGTTGGTCCATTTCAAGTTCAGAGGCGTATCAAACCACTTGTCAAGGGCCCAAACAAACCACCCGATTCAACACCAGCGATGACATCAAATCCCCCATCGCCAGTCTTTGCGAGTTCTTGACGGGGTCGAGCTCTCTCAACTCCGGGAGAATTGATGCATCCCGCGATGCATCTTAGCTTTTCTTACTGTGCATTTATTATTTTGTTTCATGTATTTCTTTCCCGCGCACTCATATTTACTGTTGGCTCATCGGGTTGACCGTCCAATGAGACCCTGAATAAAAGGACGGGTAATTTTAGATAATTAGGACGTAAAAGGGCAAGCTTTAATTATTTAAAGACACATAAATTTAAGTGGACCGGATTTAAATTTAAATAGGGCAAAAGTTAATATTCAAAATATTGCCGCGTTTTTCTTTCCTAAGATATACATATAAAATTATAGTAGGCAGATCTATATTTGGCAAGAAATAAACAAGTAGGAATCAAGTAATAAAGGGAAAATAATATTTGGATATTTTGGAAAGTAATAATCAGACATCAAAGAGACCCCTATTAATATCACCATGGAGAAAGGGAACATGAGGCCGGGTATATAGGAGAACTGAATTGTGTTCTCCCTGTAGTACCGACAACACCTCAAATCTACTCTGCCCTAGCCTTCTCCCCCATCGGACGACACAAACGGCTGTTGTATTTCTCTCGGCAACGCATCAGATGACGGGAGCGACGAGACCAGGCCATCTCCGCTCTCATCCTCGCCAACACTCCGCGTTCAGGCCGCCTTTGACAGTGCCGTACCTTTCGGCGCCCAAGCCCACTACATGCGCAAGGTGTGCCTTCGACCAAGGATCCCTATTCCGACACACTCCTGTAAGACCTTTACTGAAGATTGACGACTACCAGTTCCCGAGCAACTCCTGTTTCTCTCCTCTCCCGGTCGGATTTGGACTAGATTTGCTCTCCTCCATGGTATCTACTCAAATCTTTGCACCAATTGATTAGCTTAACTTTATGCGCTCCATTAAATAATCAAAGCTTGCCCCGAACGTTCAAATTACTTATTTTTGTCATTAATCATAAATTATTGATTGTGTTTTGCGTGTGGAAGATCAGATTCCGCTTCGGTTCAATTCATTAGACACCGATGAACGTTTTCTGGATAACGATTAACGATTTGCAA
Source organism: Platanthera zijinensis (assembly GCA_039513925.1). Lineage (NCBI taxonomy): Eukaryota > Viridiplantae > Streptophyta > Magnoliopsida > Asparagales > Orchidaceae > Platanthera > Platanthera zijinensis. Next base: position 125,312,575 of record CM077089.1, on the reverse strand, counting down.
AGTTCAAACGATTGAGAGTAATTAACGCATCTAAATCCAAATTGGCCCACTCGGGCTCTTTCAAAATTAAAAATCAACTTTTCTTCAAAACCTAATTTTAGCCTGCATCATGATGTCATCCATATTAACTATTAGAGCCGTTAACTTTCCTTTATTATTTTTGATGAAAAGGGTATGATCCGTGTTAACCCCAAAATTGGCGATCCCTCCCAAGGTCTCTAGCTCGCAAGTCACGGCCCACTCAGGGGTTCCCCCCGAGGGTCGCGATCTGTTTCAACCCTTCTTTTTTGGGCCAGGCGGATAGAATCTCCTGTCCGCTCAGACCGTGCGGCTAGGACGGTCTCCCCGGTCTAACCGCCCCAGTCGCATAGTTACCGCGTGCTCTGCAGGACGGCGGGTTGCTCTCATAGCTCGCCCTCGCAGGCCACGTGGTTAGGCCTGCTAACAGTGCAACATTCTTCCTTGCAGGAGGCAACCTACAGCAGCAGGGGGCGATCTGTGCGATCTATGCCTTCAATCCGCTAGGTCGCCCCGCCGGTGTCAACACGACCAACGCAACCGTCGCGGGCTCGGCAAACTCAATCTCCGGCTCGCCATCAGGCTTCCGCCATCAGTGGGTGGCCTGCTCCTCAGGCCGCCATCAGTGGGCGGCCTGCCCCTCTGGCTGCCAGCCCTAGGGGCGGCCTGGCCTCAGGCCGCCAGCCCTAGGGACGGCCTGGCCTCAGGCCTCCCTCCTAGAGGCGGCCTGGCCTCAGGCCGCCAGCCCTAGGGGCGGCCTGGCCTCAGGCCGCCCTTCTAGAGGCGGCCTGGCCTCAGGCCGCCAGCCCTAGGGGCGGCCTGGCCTCAGGCCGCCAGCCCAGAGGCGGCCTGGCCTCAGGCCGCCAGCCCTAGGGGCGGCCTGGCCTCAGGCCGCCAGCCCTAGGGGCGGCCTGGCCTCAGGCCGCCAGCCCTAGGGGCGGCCTGGCCTCAGGCCGCCAGCCCTAGGGGCGGCCTGGCCTCAGGCCGCCAGCCCTAGGGGCGGCCTGGCCTCAGGCCGCCAGCCCTAGGGGCGGCCTGGCCTCAGGCCGCCAGCCCTAGGGGCGGCCTGGCCTCAGGCCGCCAGCCCTAGGGGCGGCCTGCACCTCAGGCCGCCAGCCCTAGGGGCGGCCTGCACCTCAGGCCGCCCCCTCTGCTCGCCCAAGATGCAGCCTGCCTGCCTCCAGTCCGCCGAGTCCTCCCAGGTCGGCGACCTGCTCTTCTCGTCCGCCTGAAGCTCCGTGATGACGTCACTGGGCCCTGCTTCTAGAAGATCCTCCTCGGGCCTATAAATAGCCCCCAATGCCTTTCATTTGAGGACGCGCTGCAGGAGAACTGCCGCTGCCAGCAAGAGCTGCGGACTCAGTTTCCCAGTTCTCCCAGTCCTCCACAGTTGATCCAGCAAGAGCTGCGGACTCAGTTTCCCAGTCCTCCCAGTCCTCCACAGTTGATCCAGTAAGAGCTGCGGACTCAGTTTCCCAGTCCTCCCAGTCCTCCACAGTTGATCTAGCAAGAGCTGCGGACTCAGTTTCCCAGTCCTCCACAGTTGATCCAGCAAGAGCTGCGGACTCAGTTTCCCAGTCCTCCCAGTCCTCCACAGTGATCCAGTAAGAGCTGCGGACTCAGTTTCCCAGTCCTCCCAGTCCTCCACAGTTGCTGACAGCCTTTTTTACTTAGTCTCTGGCAACTCTTTCCCTAGCCGCCAGCTTCCCCCTTTGTACCATTTATTGCTTTCTTATGTAAAAGTGCAATAGCAAACTGTAAACTTGCTTCTTGATTAAAGGAAAAGCCCGCCGCGAGAGTGGCATTCAAGCCGCGGCGGGCGAAGTCTGCTGTTGCCACTGCTAGCGACCCCGTCTCTTCTTTCCCTCTCTCGGTCTAACCAACAGAGCTCAACCGCCAAAGTAGCCGTCTGCTCGACAGCTCCTGATCAACAGCCTTCTCCGCTGCTCTCAGCAAACCTCTCCGCTATCCCCGCAACCCTCTTCTTCACCTAGCTTGTGAGACCGAACAACCCGTTAACTAAAGGGCGCATTTCTTGCGTCAACAATCCGCATTACTTTGGAAGTACCCAAAGCATTTCATGACCTTGTGGAATTTTCCAAACCAGGATCTAGGAGATTGTTTCATGCCATATAAAGCCTTTTTCAGCTTATACACCGTACCTTCAAATCCTCTAGGAGAAAGGCAAGGAGGCGGAGCCATTTATTCCTCTTCTTCTAGATCACCATTAAGGAACACATTCTTCACATCAAGTTGGCTGAGATTCCATCCCTTATAGGCAGCACGCAACTGGAGAATCCTTATAAAATTCATCTTAGCGACTGGAGCAGAGGTTTCCTGGTAATTAATTTCTGTCGTCTGAGACCCTCTTACGACCAACCTTGTCTTGTATCTCTCAACGACACCCAGGGTGTTTTGTTTGACAGGAAACACCCATTTGCATCCCATGACGGTCTTCCCTTTTCGCAGCTGAACCAGGTCGCATGTGTGATTTTTGTCAAGGGCATGCATTTCTTCAAGCATAGCCGTCTTCCACCTGTCATCAGAAATGGTATCCTGCCACGATGTAGGGATCAAAGTAGTAGACAAAGAAGAGACAAAAGCTCTATGGGAATTCGTTAGAGACGAACTGAGATAACGAGTGTTGTGTAGAGGTACCTTCCCTTAGAGTAATGGACTCTTTTGATGGATCAGATGTCTGGTCTAGAATTCTGATAGGGGGTCGTGTGTTTGTTCCATTAGGAGGATGAGAGTAAACCTGCAGGGGTTTTACCATAGGAGCATCAACAGTTGGCACACGAGCGATAAGAAACGGAGTCGAGGGAGATTGATACAATGGAGGAATGAGTAACAGAGTGGCAGACAAAGAATCAGTGTTAGGTAAGGGGCTCACTGTCAACATAGGAGAGGTCCCCCCTGAAGTGAGGGTTCGTAATAGCCCTCGGATTCAAGGAACGTGACTTCCATGGTCACAAAAGCCTTCTTGTCAACGGGGTCAAAACATTTATAACCCTTGTGAGTAGGAGAATAACTTATGAAGACACATTTATGTGCTCGAGCATCAAGTTTAGTATTTTGATGAATATGGACAAAACAAACACATTTGAATACATGAGGGTGCAAATTAGTAGGGGAAATCCGAAGAGTGTGAAGGAGAGTGTTATACCCGAGGACATATGAGGCCATACGATTAATAAGGTAGGTTGCAGTGAGAACAACATCCCTGAAAGTCTTGTTTTCAAGGTCAGCTAAACACCTAGAGGGGGGTGAATAGGTTTTTGGTCCCTTTTGATTTATTTAGACCTTTATTGATTGTACCGTGCTTAGTGATTAGGTTAGTTTTGCTTTCAAGATCAATCACAGATGACACAGTCGATTTATAGTGGTTCCCCGATCTTGGGTACGTCAACTGTCTCTCCCACCTCTCTAACAGTATGTTAGATGAGGCACAACACCAACACTCGACTCCTAAGAACTTATAACACAAATCTCGCAGGATCTTTCAGTCTTCTTCAGGACTTACCACTCGGGCACTAAGCCCTACCTCAGATCCAAAAGATCCTACAACTCAGGCCTAAGCCCTACAATCAGATCAACAAATGATCTTACAACTCAGCCTTTATAACACATGCCTCACTGTTGTAGATATCGGCCGACATGTCCGATATGTCAGCCGACATAAAGGTTTTGAGGGTAAACCGCAACGAAATCGATATGTTTGAGCAAAATAACGGTTTGTAAAATATCGGATATATATCAGCGATATATCGAGATATATCGGCTTCTGGCGATATATCGGCCGACCTGTTTTTTTGGTTTTATTTTATAAAAAAACGGGGTTTTAAAAAGGATTTCACGGGTCGGATCGAGCATCGCATTTTCTGCCCTAACCCTTCTCTCTCGCGGCGCTGCGCCAGTTTGGCGACGAATCAGCCTCTCCTCGCAACCATCGGCGGAATCGGCCTCTCCTGGCGACGATCGGCCTCTCCTGGCCACGAATTAGCCTCTACCGGCGACGGATCAGCCTCTCCTCGCGTTACTCTGAAGTCTCAAGCATCATTCCCCGTTCCCTTCACTGTTTTCCCATCTTAGAGCTTCATCGCTTCAGTACCTCAATTTTCAGGCTTTCCTGAGAGCATCAATTAAGAGAGCTCGTCGGAGTTTGATCTTCACAACAATCCTTCAGGTTTGCTTTAGACTTTTTGTTCATGTTGGTTTATTTAAACTATTGGATGACGAATTGGTGAATCACTGCTCCAGAAACAATCATAACAATAAAGGCAAGTTGCTTTATTCAATATTTGTCATTTATTAATATGTAATTATGCACAATTGTATTTATTTTTGTTTAATACTTCATTATAATCATATTGTTACATGTTTAATGCAAAGTGTATAAACATATATTGTCTGTACATTTTTACTTATTCGCAAAAAAAGTGTTATAAACATTGTTATCTTTATTTAAATATTAAATTCCGATATTGTAAAATATCCCCGATATATCCCCCGCAATCCGACATACGACATTTCAAACCCAAACCGACATGAACCCGATATCCGATATCTACAACCTTGTCAGGCCTACAACTCAGATTCACACAGGAATCTTACCTCTCAGCCTTTATAAATTAGGCCTACACTCAGATCCTAAATGATCCTACAGAAAATAGAAAAAATGATTTACAGTTTGACACCAGAGAGATTTCTGTGTCTGTCTTCCTGGGCTGAGCAGATTTCAGCCCTATCTTCTTCACAGCAACAAGTTGACAAGGTCTTCAGTACTGGGCTGCTTGTGCTGGAAGTAACTCAGAATCAAGATTCTGATCTGTTGTTGAAGACAATGAATCTGAAGGTTTGTATCTTCTTCAAACAGCTATCTGGACTAGCAGAATCTGAAGGCTCAACTTCTCTTCACAATCAGAAATCGATTCTAAACTTGTTGTCGCTGATGATGATCGCAACTGCTATCTTTTTGTGCTTTCCGGTTGATTGAACAGAACTTGTGTTTCAGGCTCGATGTTAATGACGAAGAAGAAGACTAAGTTTCGCCGCTTTGCGTATTCAGAAAACCTTAATTGTTGTGGTCGACTCAACCAATCTTTCCCTTTTATTGTACGCTGATCAACGACTTTTTTCTGTTTGGGCCCAACTTTAATTGCTGGAATATCACCTTCCTTTTACACAAGAAGATAACCAGCTGGCTATCGGCGCCATTAACGTTATTCTACAGCTTTCCCGCAACTATTTTGAGCTGCATTGACTTTGTTGACTTTTGCTGACGTCAGTCATTCTGGACTTAGCCAAATTCTCAGAATCGCTTCAGGCGTTGAGAGCATTGAGTGAATGAGCTTCACTCAACGATTCTGGACTTAGTCATTTCTGCAGCTTCCTTGGCGTTAAGTGGCGTTGAGTGAATGACCTTCACTTAACGCTTTTATACTTAGCTTAGCTTTTTGCTCTTTCTGCATCCTAGATGTTGAGAGCGTTGAGTGTAGCTTCATCACTCAACGCTTTTTGCCTTAGACTATTTTCTGCTTCTTCAGCAACCTTGGCGTTGAGAGCGTTGAGTGTAGCTTCATCACTCAATGCTTTTGTACTTGGCTGCAACTACTCCACTGCATGACGTTAAGAGCGTTGAGATCACTCAACGCTTTTGTACTTAGCCATTTTTCTGTCACTCTTTCCCCTTGGCTTTGACTGCTAGAGCTTGACTCAAAGCCTTCTATCATCTGGCGTTAAGTGAACTGACTTCACTCAACGACTGTGGACTTAGACGAATTTTCCAAACTATCTTCTATGGCGTTGACAGAATCAGTATGACGTTGAGTGAACTGGCTTCACTCAACGCTTCTGGACTTAGCTTATTTTTTTTGATAGAAACTTTGCGGCTTTGACTTAGACAGCAATACTCGACGAATTAAGCCGCATGGCGTTGAGAGAATTGACATCACTCAACGCCTGTGGACTTAGCTATTTTTCTTTGACAGATTTGCTTTAAATTACTATGTCGAGACAGTTGAATTGTCTCGACACCACAGTCTGCTGAGTATCGACATCTTTAAGTCTGCACTTCAGTTTTTCATTGTGTCGAGATAGTTGTATTGTCTCGACACTACTGTCCTGAGCTTTAAGGTGTCGAGATATCTGACTTGTCTCGACACTGCTGACTTGATCTTCATGGTGTCTAGATAACTGAATTGTCTCGACACAGCTGTCTGAACTGTCGAGTGAAGTGTTGTGTCTTGACATTTCTGTCTTGTATCTTTCTGATCTCGACACTTCTCCTACAAAGGTGTCGACATAGTTGTGAAGTATGTCGACACTTTTGTACTTAGTTATTTCCTTAAATTTTCATCCTGCACATGAAACTTAATTATACATCAAATACAACTTGGTATATATCATTGACTTGTTTGACTTCTTGCAAATCTGGGACATTGGGAGTAATGGACCCAACAATCTCCCCATATTTGAAAAAGTCAAAACCTCACTTCAATTTTTTAGTCAATGACATACACACCATATTTGGAGCAATAAACATTATAGCAAGACAGTTACAGGAAGGTTACCTACTCCCCGTATACAGTTACAGGAAGGTTACCTACTCCCCCCTATTTAGAAGCATTCCTGCTCCCTCTGCCTTACTGCCACAGTTGATGTTGAGCAATTCTTTTGGCCTTGATACCACTTGATCTATAACTTGATCAACACCTTCTCTCCCCCCTTTTGACTTCTGTAGAATAGTCAGGGAGGTCTGTCTTCCTTTGATCTTCTTCTCCCCATAGCTGTGTGCAGGAGATCAACTGATATAACTGTTAGCTTCCTCTCTTCACAAGGCTGAACCTGCTTCTGCAGCTGGTTAAATTTGATCCCCCGCAATAGGAGCATCTTCTATCACTTCTTCCTGATAGACACTTTGATCTCCACAATCTTTATACCACTAAAGATCTTCTCAGCCTGCAAGAAAAAAGAACAAACCTGCACCAAAAGAAATACTATAGGGCGCAACTGAAGCTAAGCTAAGTTCAACATACCCAATTCAAATTTGAAGGTGTCGAACTTTGCTTCATCTAGTGGCTTAGTGAAGATGTCAGTCACTTGCTTGTCAGTGGGGACAAACTCAAGGCCGATGTCTTCCTTTTCCACATATTCCCTAATGAAGTGATACCTAATTTCTATGTGCTTAGTCCTGCTGTGTGAGACATGATTCCTAGCAATAGAAATGGAACTAGTAAAATCACAATAACGAGGAGTTCTACTTATCTCAATGTTGTAATCTTGAAGCTGATGTTGTATCCACAACAACTGAGCATACCTAATTTCTATGTGCTTGGTCCTGCTGTGTGCCACACTCGTTTGCTTCTTGCTGCTCCATGACACCAGTCTTCCACCTATGAACTAACAGGTACCTGAAGTACTTTTCTTATCTTCTTTGCAGCCTGTAAAATCTGCATCTGAAAAGCATGTTAGATCAAAATTCCTATTCCTAGGGTACCATAGACCAAGATCTGGTGTGTCCTTAAGATACCTCAAAATTCTTTTTGCAGCAGAGTAATGAGATTCTTTAGGGCAGACCTGGTACCTAGCACAGACACATGTAACATACATGATGTCAGACCTACTAGCAGTCAGGTATAGAAGAGAGTCAATTATCCCTCTATACAAAGACTTATCAACAGGTTTCTCTGTCTCATCTTTGCCTATAGGCATACTTGACCCCATGAGAGTTCTCATGGTGGAGGTATTCTCCATGCCATATTTCTTAAGCAACTCCAGTGCGAACTTGGGCTGGGATATGGACAAGTCATCATCAGTCTGTCTTACTTGGAGTCCCAAGAAGAACTTGAGCTCACCCATACTGCTCATCTCAAACTTCCCTTGCATAAGTTTAGCAAACTTCCTACAAAGGTTGTATCAGTAGACCCAAAAATTATGCCATCTACATAAATTTGGATTAGGATGATCTTGCCCTTAGATTCTCTTAGGAATAGGGTCTTGTCTATTTTCCCACTTGAGAATTTGTTCTCAAAGAAGAAACTAGACAAAGTCTCATACCAAGCTCTAGGAGCTTGCTTCAATCCATATAGAGTTTTTCTAAGCCTATAAATAAAATTAGGAGAGTTAGGGTCAACAAAATCTGGCGGCTGATCCACATATACTTCCTCTTTTAAGTCCTCATTCAGGAAGACTGACTTCGCATTCATCTGATAGACTTTGAATCTTTGATAGACAACAAATGCAAGGAAGAGTCTTATTGCTTCCAATCTGACTACTGGGGTAAATGTCTAGTCAAAATCTATCCCTTCTTCTTTCCTGTATCCTTTAGCCACCAGTCTAGCATTGTTCTTGACAATAATGTCATTCTCATCTAACTTGTTCTTGTAGATCCACTTAGTTCTTATGACATTTTGTCCTTGTGGTCTGGGAACCAACTTCCAGACCTTACATCTCATAAATTGGTCCAATTCTTCTTGCATTGCTCCAATCCAGAACTGGTCTTTGATTGCTTCTTCAAACTTCTTGGGCTCTTCTTGAGATAGAAAACTTTAGTAGAGAGCTGTGTTGATACTCTTGCTTTTGGTCTGGACTCCATGGCTTGCATCACCAATGATTCGGTGGGCTGTTGATACTTTTGCTTTTGGTCTGATACTCTTGCAGTCTAACTTCAGCTTGTTGTTCTTCATTTGTCTTCAGCTAGCTGTTCTTCAACCACTTCAAGTATGTCTTGCCCTTCTCTACGAATGATCAGTCCATCAGCTTTATCTTGGACTGTGGGAGCAGTTTCCTTGATGGTTAGCTTGTTCATCATCAGTTCTGTACCTGCAATACTAGAAGAGGAGCTAGACAGCTCACTGTTAATCATGTTGGATTTATCAAAGACAACATGTATTGACTCTTCTACAACTTGACTTGTTAAATTGTAGATTCTATATGCCTTACTATGAATGTTGTACAGTCTGTACCCAACAAAGATCTCTTCATGGGACTTGGCAGTAAACTTAGTTATACGAGATTTTCCATTGTTAAGCACATAACACTTGCAACCAAAGATCCTGAAATAGCTCAGGTTTGGTTTTCTGCCCTTCAAGATCTCATAGGGAGTCTTCTTGTGACTTTTGGTGATAGAAGCTCTGTTAAGGACATAACATGCAGTGTTAACTGCCTCAGCCAGAAGTATTCTAGGAGTGATGAGTCACTTAACAAGGTTCTACTAGCCTCTATGAGAGTTCTTTTTTTCCTCTCAGCAATCTCATTTTGCTGGGGTGTTCTAGGAGAGGAGAATTCTTGATGAATCTCTTACTCTTCACAGAACTTTGTCATGCACTCAGACTGAAATTCAGTCTCATGGTCACTTCTGATTTTGACCACAGTACTGTTAAATTCATTCTGAATTTGCTTGACAAATGTCTGGAAGACATCAGGGGTTTCAGATTTCTTCCTTAGAAAGAACACTCAGGCAAATCTGGAGAAGTCATCAACAACCACAAGGGTGTAAACTTTCCTACCTAGACTTTGAACATGCATAGGACCAAACAAGTCCATATGCAGGAGGTATAGGCACCTCACTGAGTCTTTGGTGTCAATGCTCTTGAAGGAGGTTTTGGTTTGTTTGCCTTTTTGGCATGCAGAGCAGATACCCTCCTTAGTGCACTTTAACTTAGGACAATTCCTAACTAGCTCCTTACTGAAGAGCTTGTCTATGGTTCTATAATTCAAATGGGCTAGCCTCTTGTATCACTGGACACAGGAAAGGCTTTCTCATCTGCAACTAGGCATACAAAGGAGTCCTTACTTAAGCATAGGAAATCTAAACAATACATATTTCCACTTCTAGTGCTTGTTAAGATGACCTCTTTGTCACTTAACCTTCTAATCTGGCACTCATCCTTGTGGAATACTATGCCATAGCCAAGATCACAGAGTTGACTGATGTTTATCAGGTTGTGTTGCAACCCTTCCACATATGCTACTTTTGTGATGGTGACTATGACATTAGAGATCTTATCATAACCTCTGGTCACTCCTTTTTCTGAGCCACCAAAGATAACATTTGGTCCATTCTTTACTGGAGTATATTCCTTCAACATGCTCCTTGTTCCAGTCATGTGCCTGGAACATCCACTCTCTAAGTACCATACAGGGGTATGGGCACTTGGACTAACCTCCAAGACATAAGTCAGTTTACCTTAGGACCCCAATACTTATTGGGTCCTAGGTGCATGTTAGTCTGATAATGCTTACCTGCAGCTCTTCTGACAGGCAAGCTAACATTTGTTCTCTGCACACTCTGATTGGCCCAGCAATCAATAACAAAGTGGCCTACCTTGCCACAACACCAATACTCATGAATATTATACCTTCTTTTCTGAGCTGGTCTAGTGGTTGTATTGACAGCAGCTCTTGGTCTAGAAGGTGCAGTAACAGTCCTGTTCTTTTATTTCCCAGTTCCAGTCTGACAAGTGATGGGTCTGGCTGTAGAAGTGCTTGAGATATCTTGAGCCCTACCAGTAGCTGCCTTCTTTTCAGAAAGCACACTCTTGATGGCCTCTGAGATGCCCAAATCAGGTCTACTGACAGACTTTTCCTTAGTCTTAGAGTGAGTTGGAATATTCTGAGAACAGTCTGCAACTTTACCCTTCAGTGAAGGGGCTGGTGCACCAAAAACAAATGGTCTAGGGTGGGTAAATTTCCTCATGGGCTGCCTTGAAGGCACTTGCCCCCTTGCTATATCTACCACCATAGTGTGAAGCATCTTTACTCACACTAGTGGCTCTACCATTCATCCAGTGACCAAAGATACTTTCTTGGTCATACCTGTTTGAAGGTAGCTGTACTTTCTTAAATTAAACTGGAGGCTTGGAGGCTAGTGACAGTGCTGGAGCTTTGCCTTCCCTTTGGGATTGACAACTCTTGTAGATCCCTTGAATCCCAACTCCTTCTTACCCTTTCGGGAAGTGAAAGTGTCTATCAAGGGAAGTACTGAACTTGGCCTTGAATAACTGGCCACTATTCTCTTTTCTCTTTCCAGCAGCACTTCCAGGTCCCTTATTCTGTTTTCTTGGTACTCTATGGTGCCCATCTGAATGAAGGAAATTGTTTCTAGCTCATTGACTTCTTTCATTTTTTGATCAAACAGTGAAGCCGAATCAATATGCCGGGAAGCAGCAAGCTGAAGGGAGGATATTTCCTTAGCTTGCTTCTTGACCAGTAACTTGCTTTTCTTGAAAGCATTTAGTAAGACACCATACTTGTCAATAACAAAATTGACATCTTCCTCAGATTTAGAATCTCCTTCATCTTTTGATGAGTGAGCTTCAGAATCTGGGCTGGTCTCATAGCCTGACTCAAAAAAAGACTTAAACAGAAGGTGTACCTCTTGTTGACCAGACTGATCATGACTGGATTCTTCATCAGTCCTAGCCATCAGCCGATATCAGCAGCTGTTTTCTTCTTCTTCTTCATCCACCTCTGTATCACCATCTGACTGTGATAGAGGGGCCCTGACTTCAATCCTGGCAGCAGGATGATCTTCATCAGCTTCTTCAGCAATAACAGCCAATATCTCAATGAAGTCTGCTTCTTCATCTTCTACTTCAGCAGAGTACAACCCTATGTAGGCTTCATCTTCCTCTTCTGACTCTGATGAGGAGTCAGTCCAGCTCTTCTGCTTTTTGACAACGAAGGATTTCTCCTTGTTGCCTTTTTATTGGTGGTTCTTCTTCTCACCAGATTCTTTTCTTTTGACAGGGCAGACGACTATTACATGCCCTGTCTTGCTGCAATAATAGCAAACCACTTTAGATGAAACATGTTTGCTGGGTTTAAAACCATACCTGTCCTCCTTAGAGGATTTCTTCTTGCCCTTGTAGTAGTCTTCGTTGGGATGAGAGGAGGAGGGTCTGCTTCTCCAGTATTTTTTCTTCATAAACTTCTTGAACTGCCTGGAGAAGGCAACAAAGTTTTCATCAGACATATGACAGTCTGATGTGCTGGTCTCTGATTTTTCTGAGTCAGATTCAGCATCCCTCCTTGGAGGAGAAGGGGTCTTCCTTCTGCTCCTTCTTGAGGCTTCAGCCTTGAATGTCACATTCTTCTCTTTAGCTTGAGACTTGCTGACTTTCTCCTCTTCTTTCCTGGCTGTCAGCTACATTTCATAAGACAGTAGCTTCCCAAACAGAGTTACTGGTGGAGTGTCAACAAGCTTTGTCACCTCTCTGATGACACAAATTTTAGTATCCTAGCCTCTAGTTAGAGACCTGAGAAACTTATCATTCAGCTCATAAGTGCTGAAGACTCTACCATATGTCCTCAGCTCATTGACAATCCTGAAGAATCTTTCTTAACACTCAGTTATGCTATCAGTCTTGCTCTGCCTGAAGGCCTCATACTCTTGATTGAGCATGAACTTTCTGTCATCTCTTACTTCCTCTGTACCCTCCATGTAGACCACTATTGTGTCTCACATCTCCTTTGCAGTCTTGCAGTGTACCAGATTTTGGAAGGTGGAGTCATCTATGACACTAACTATTATATTTTGTGCCCTTTTGTGCATAGTGGCAAGGATGACTTCATCCTTTATCATTTCAGAGTAGGTCTTGGGTGTCTGGACATTTGCATCCAGAACTGACACTTTCATAGGGATGAAACGACCTTCCTTGACTGTGATAAAGATCCTTGGGTCAGCTGCCTTCATGAACAGCCTAACCCTCTCCTTCCAGATGCCAAACCCTTCCTTCCTACAAATTGGAAGCTTCATGACACCCAGCTCCTTATAATTCAATCCTAAACCCATAAGGACAGATTTTCTTGCTGACCTTGGAGATCTACTCAGACTGTTGAGTCTTTAAAGAGTAACTTCTCTCTGATACCACTTGAAAGTCTTGTTTTCAAGGTCAGCTAAACACCTAGAGGGGGGGGGGGGTGAATAGATTTTTGGTCCCTTTTGATTTATTTATACCTTTATTGATTTTACTGTGCTTAGTGATTATGTTAGTTTGGCTTTCAAGATCAATCACAGATGACACAGTCGGTTTATAGTGGTTCCTCGATCTTGGGTACGTCCATTGTCCCTCCCACCTCTCTAACAATGTGTTAGATGAGGCACAACACCAACACTCGGCTCCTAAGAGCTTACAACATAGATCTCGCGGGATCTCTCAGTCTTCTTCAAGGCCCACCACTCAGGCACTAAGCCCTACCTCAGATCCAAAGGATTCAGGGCTAAGCCATACACTCAGATCAACAAATGATCATATAACTCAGCTTTTATAACACAGGCCTACAACTCAGATTCACACAGGAATCTTACCTCTCAGCCTTTATAAATTAGGCCTACACTCAGATCCTAAAGGATCCTACAGAAAATAGAAAAGATGATTTACAGTTTGACACCAGAGAGATTTCTGTGTCTGTCTTCCTGAGCTGAGCAGATTTCAACTCTATCTTCTTCACAGCAATAAGTTGACAAGGTCTTCAGTACTTGGCTGCTTGTGCTGGAAGTAACTCAGAATCAAGATTCTGATCTGCTGTTGAAGACAATGAATCTGAAAGTTTGTATCTTCTTCAAACAGCTATCTGGACTAGTAGACTCTGAAGGCGCAGCTTCACTTCACAATCAGAAATCGATTCTGAACTTGCTGTCGCTGATGATGATCGCAATAACTATCTCTTTGTGCTTTCAGGTTGACTGAACAAAACTTGTGCTTCAGGCTTGATGTTAATGGTGAGGAAGAAGACTAAGTTCCATCACTTTGCGTATTCAGAAAACCCTAATTGTTGTGGTTGACTCAACCAATCTTTCTTTTTTATTGTACGCTGATCAACGGCTCTTTTAAGTGTGAGTCCAGCCTCAATTGCTGGAATATCACCTTCCTTTTACGCAAGAAGACAACCAGCTGGCTATCGGCGCCATTAACGCTATTCTGCAGCTTTCCCGCAACTATTTTGAACTGCGTTGACTTTGTTGACTTTTGCTGACTCATGCTGACGTCTGCCATTCTGGACTTAGCCAAATTCTCAGAATCGCTTCATGCGTTGAGAGCGTTGAGTGAATGAGCTTCACTCAACGATTCTGGACTTAGTCATTTCTGCAGCTTCCTTGGCGTTGAGTGGCGTTAAGTGAATGACCTTCACTCAACGCTTTATACTTATCTTAGCTTTCTGCTCTTTCTGCATCCTAGGCATTGAGAGCGTTGAGTGTAGCTTCATCACTCAACGTTTTTTGCCTTAAACTATTTTCTGCTTCTTCAGCAACATTGACGTTGAGAGCGTTGAGTGTAGCTTCATCACTCAACGCTTTTGTACTTGGCCACAACTACTCCACTGCATGGCGTTGAGAGCATTGAGGTCACTCTTTCCCATTGGCTTTGACTGCTAGAGCTTGACTCAAAGCCTTCTGTCATCTGGCGTTGAGTGAACTGGCTTCACTCAACGTTTGTGGACTAGACAAATTTTCCAGTCTATCTTCTATGGCGTTGACAGAATCAGTATGACATTGAGTAAACTGGCTTCACTCAACGCTTCTGGACTTAGCTTAGTTTTCTTTGATAGAAATTTTGCTGCTTTGACTTAGGCAGCAATACTCGACGAATTAAGCCGCATGGCGTTGAGAGAATAGACATCACTCAACGCCTGTGGACTTAGCTATATTTCTGTGACAGATTTGCTTTAAATCTTCACTGTGTCGAAACAGTTGAATTGTCTCGACACTACAATCTGTTGAGTGTCGACATCTTTAAGTCTGCACTTCAGTTTTTCATTGTGTCAAGACAGTTGTATTGTCTCGACATTACTGTCCTGAGCTTTAAGGTGTCGAGATATCTGACTTGTCTCGACACTGCTGACTTGATCTTCAAGGTGTCTAGATAACTGAATTGTCTCGACACAGCTGTCTGAACTGTCGAGTGAAGTGTTGTGTCTTGACATTTCTGTCTTGTATCTTTCTGATCTCGACACTTCTCCTACAAAGGTGTCGACATTATTGTGAAGTGTGTCGACACTTTTGTACTTAGTCATTTTTTTAAGTTTTCATCATGCACATGAAACTTAACCATACATTAAATACAACTTGGTGTATATCATTGACTTGTTTGGCTTCTTGCAAATCAGGAACATTGGGAGCAAACACCCCATTATCCACCAAACATCTTGTGTTTACCAAGTCCACAGGATTATTGGGTCCATTGCTCCACCCCATTTTGAGGTGGCTGAACGCAAGAATTATCATTTTTTGGAAGTTGCCCGGTAGCCACCCCATTTTGAGTTGGGAATAAACACAAGATGTTTGGTGGAGAATGTCATGATTAGCAAAGTAGTGTTCAAATTGAGAGTCAATGTACTCACGACCATTATTAGTCTGAAGAATTTTGATAGAGGTATAAAATTGCTTAGAAACTATTTTGTGAATCCGCTGAAATAAGGAGAAAAGTTCGTTTTTAGCGTTCATGAGGTATACTCATATTGTGCGGGAGAAACAGTCAATGAAAGTTACAAACCAACGATAACAAAAAATAGAAGCAACGGGGCAAGTCTCCCAAACATCAATGTATAATATTAAATAGTGCAGAACTAGGAATGAAACACGATGAAAAGAAGCACGATAATGTTTACCAAGTTCACAAGCATCACAATGAAAACTTTCAACTAATACAGAAGGTAGAGTAGGAAATGAACGTTTCATAGACATAATAGAAGGATGCCCAAGATAACAATGCCAGGACTCCGAAGTGGCCTCCTGATCAACATGAAGAGCCAGGGGAGGAATGTCACATAACAGTTCATAAAGTTGGTCAAATGACTAATGGAGAGAAGGTTGCGAGTAAACTTGGGTACATGAAGAATAGAAGAAAGAGTGGGGGAAGCAAGAGATGGATCCTTTCTCAGCAATCAGAGGGAAGGAACCATCCGCATTGCTCACCTTGTTCCTACCAGTCATAGGAAGGTAAGACACAAAATTTGTACCAGAGCCGGTCATATGATCCATTCCTCCAAAATTAATAATCCAATGGGTAAAAGGACGAGAAGACATGACATGAACACTTGAGAGTCCTTAATGACCATATGAAGGCGAAGACACAAACACAAAGGCTCCGTAGATTGTCCCTGGATTAGGCAGCGGAAGACAAGAATCTCATCGACAGACAGAGCCAAAGGAGGTTCATGATGGCGAGTGAGAGGTTGGGTTTCCTCAGAGGCGTCAGACAGGTGGGCAGAGCGTGTCTGAGTAGAGCTACCTTGAGAATGACGGTAACCACGACCTTCACGCTGGGCAAAACCCCCAAGGGTTGTGCGGAAGCCATGGATACGAAAACAGGTGTCCCGGGTATCACGAGACTTCCTGCAGTAATCACAGGGCAAATGATCTTTGTCGGTGTACTTGGGCCTGGAATCATGAGAAGCCCTTCTGCCAAATTGAACAGCCAGAGCAAAACTTTTCGTAGTGTCAGGGGTCAATGTCTGTCGTCTATTAAATTCTTGCTAAGCAAGATTGTCACGACCCGTCTCAACAAGATCAGAGTGCGCTTCGGGCGGGTCGTGATGCCACAGGCATGCAGAGAAGAACCATGCCTGCTAAGGCGGAACCAAAAATTCTACAACTAGTTTTTAAATCAGCTATTTTTGAAAGAGTTTTAAAAGATTTTAAATTGGTGCGGAAGCCATACATAAATAGTTAAAAAGTTGTTGTGCATGCATTTTTTTTATAAAAATTATGCCACAAGCAGTACTGAAACTAAATGAATGCAATTAGTCACAAAGGTAGAAAATGCATTAGTGGAATGAACTAGTACAATGCTTCACCCTAAACAGTTGTCCACGGTACAAGAGAAAATGTCTGACGATAACTAATACATGAGTAGAAAAATCCAACAGTAACTGAAACAAAATACATAGAACCTGCTGATTCATTAAACAAAGAGAAACCTCCAACAAAACTGTAGCTGACAGAAGAAAACTCAGGAACCGGGCGACGCAGTCACGAAACCTAAGGCAAATCCAAACAGAAGGAAAATGTCTCAGAACATGAAAACACATAAAGATTCAAGTTAATAACTTGCACAAAAGTAAGCAGAAGAAACACGAGCTCAGTGAACCAGTTTTACACGTAGCAACCTACTACCAGACAAGTAACCATGTCAAACAAGATGCTTTTAATTTAATGGCCTACTCCGGAGTTTAGCCTAGCTGCAATACCATAAGCAGAATACATTGAAGGGTGAAGGTGTTGTCATTTGGTGTACAAGATTTTAGTGTATGAATTGACGCAAAGCTTATCAACAACGGTGCTTGCAATGGTCGACTAATGGTTTCTGTTACCAGTTAGTCGGGAGCTCGATTTGACGCGTCACACCAAACCAACACTCTTCTCTCAATGTTCGCCTAAGTTATTAGACAATTTCAGGGATTCATAAATAATTAGACGATTCCAGTTTATAAGGGGGCCTACTTCATAAACAAAAGTGAAGTAAATTAGATCTCATGTTTGCAAGCGAGAGTGTCTCTACTTATCTTAAGGTGACTTCGAAAATGCTAGTGACAGCTAAGTGGCGCAAGCGAGGTTAGAAACTCGAGCTAAACCTGTTCAAGATCAAAATGCATTTAAAACAAGATTCCTACACTTGCACATGCATTTGATATTCACACCACACAACAGGAGAGGGGTTTAGGAATTTACCTCCCTCGAGAGAGAGGGGAAAAGAGGCTACCGCGAGGGGTCCGGGATTTTGGCGGCGTTTGGAAGCAAAAATCCCTAATTCGGAGAGGTCTTGGAGCGATTCCACCACCTAAATCCGAGGACACGTACTGGAAAGCACGCAAAAATCCGGGATTAGCGGGTTATACGATGGACCTAGGTTGGATCGTCCAAAAATCCTAGATCGGAGAGCAAAAAATTAGCTCAATAAAATTAGGGCAAATTGAAAACGAGAGTTAGGCAGAGTTCCTTACCCAAGGAGTCCAGATCTGGGCTCAGTAATCCACGAAGAGGGGTTTCGAGCGAAACCCTAGGAGTCCCTCACGAAATCCACCGGCCAGAACGAGGAGGAGCTAGGGTTGCCGGAGAAGAAAACAATGCCCTTGCCTTCACTGTCCGGAGAAGGAGAAAAAGGAAGGGAGAAAGATTGTCGGCCCCTCTTGGAAGCAGTCGGCCAAGAGAGGGGCTATTGCGGGAGTTGTCGGCCAAGGGGAGCGCCCGAGACGACGAGGAAGCAAGAGGAAAAGGCGCCAGGCCTGGAGGGGGGTGTTGCCGGCCACTGGAGGCGGAGGAGAGGGCTGTCGGGCGCTCGGGAGACGGAGGCGGGGCCGACGGATCGGGATCGGGAGAAAAACTCATGCGGGGTGCGGGATGCGGGTTTGGACCAGGGGCTCGGGTTATAATGCGTTTTTAAGTCTTTGTTTATATTAAAAATTTATTATTATTATTGGTGGTTGTTACATTCTCCCCTACTTAGGAAGTTTCGTCCTGAAACTTGCATGAGAATTCTCTGAATGAAACTAAAACAACGAAGTTTCAGACGACATACACTTCAAACAGAAGTTTGCAGATTAACGTATGAAAGCTAACCATGAAAGATACTGAAATACAAGGAAGTCAAACTTAGGGACGTACCAAAAATCAAGAGAAGAGTTGTGAATACTTGTTGCGCATGTCAGACTCGAGTTCTCAAGTGTACTCCTCAGACTTGTCATGCACCCAAAGTACCTTCACCATCGGAATGCTTCTCTTGCGAAGCTCGCGTTCTTGATATTCGACGATCTTCGAAGGCTCGATCGGATAAGACAGATTGGCTTCAGGAATCACTGAAACTTCTTCAAGAACACGATTAGGATCGTGGATGTATTTCCGAAGCTGGCTGACATGAAAGACATCATGAACACCGGCCAAAGAAGCAGGTAGCTCCAGACGGTAGGCAGATCCTCCAATACGTTCTGAGATGGAGTACGGTCCCACAAACCTCGGGCTGAGCTTATGATGACGACCGAACCGTTTAACCCCAGGAGTAGGAGAAATCTTCTGGAACACTTGATCACCCACGATAAATTCTAACGGACGGCGGCGCTGATTTGCATACTTTCTCTGTCTCTCAATGACACTACTGAGCTGAAGTCGAGTCTTCTTGGTGGCTTCTTCCATTTCCTGAAGTAACTCCGGACCCAACACCACCTTCTCACCAACCTCTGACCAATAGGGTGGGGTCCTACAACGACGCCCGTATAGTGCTTCGAAGGGGGCCATCTTGAGGCTCTCTTGATAGCTGTTGTTGTAGGCGAATTCAACCAAGGGTAGATGTTCATCCCAAACTCCCTTGTAGTCCAAAATATAACAACGTAGCATATCTTCAAGTATCTGATTAACTCTCTCAGTCTGGCCATCAGTCGTCGGGTGGTAAGCAGTGCTTTGATTGAGATCAGTGCCCAAAGCTTGCTGGAATCCTTTCCAGAAGTGCGATACAAATCTCAAGTCACGATCAGAAACGATTCGCAGAGGAATCCCATGGAGTCTAACGATCTCTGAAACATAGATCCGGGCTATCTTCTCGGTGGAATGACCGTCCTTATACGGAATAAAATGAGCCACTTTAGTCAAGCGGTCCACAATAACCCAAATCGCATCATGCCCCCTCGGAGTGCGAGGCAATCCAGTGATGAAATCTATAAAAACATCTTCCCACTTCCATTCAGGGATAGGCAAAGGCTGCAAAAGACCACCAGGACGCTGACGCTGAGCTTTCACCTTCTGGCATGTAAGGCATCGAGAGATGAAACGAGCGATGTAATTCTTCATACCAGGCCACCAAACGATCTGCTTCAAGTCATGATACATCTTGTTTTTGCCCGGAGGTCCAGATGAGCGGGACTCATGCGCTTTACTGCAGATACTATCAAGTAACTCAAGGACATTAGGAATGTAGAGTCGACCTCGGAAACGAAGAACATCGTCAGAGATGGAGAAATCCGGAAGAGTCCCAAGTTCAACTTGCCGGCGAATACGCTGAAGTGCGGGATCAGATGACTGTAAATCCTTCACCTGCTCTACCCATAATGGACCGGAAATCCCCTCATGACCCTCGGGAGCGATGGATATGTCCATCCGGTCAAGGTCATCAATCAGGGCTGCAAGAATAGCTGACATGGGTGCACAAGCGACAACAGAAGCCTGCCGACTCAACGCATCTGCCACTGAATTTGCCTTAACAGGAACATACGTGAGTTGTAAGTCATAGTCTGAAACAAACTCGAGCCAACGTCACTGACGAAGATTGAGGTCTTTTTGAACAAAAATGTACTTCAAGCTCTGATGGTCGGTGTAAAAGTTGCACCTCACACCATAGAGATAATATCGCCACAGCTTCAAGGCAAACACCACTGCAGTGAATTCCAGGTCATGGGTGGGATAGTTGCGCTTATGAATTTTCAACTGCCTCGACCCATAAGCAATAACACGGTCATCCTGCATCAGCACGCAGCCCAAACCAACCCCCGAAGCATCAGTGTAGACTAAAAAGTCCAACCCATCTGACGGAAGTGCTAGCACTGGCGCGGAGCATAGTCGCTGCTTCAGCTCAGAAAAGGTCTGCTCACACTGATCTGTCCACTCAAACCTCGCATGCTTTTGAGTTAGCCTTGTCAGAGGAGCGGCAAGGGAGGAGAAACCCTTGACGATGCGCCGGTAATAACCAGCCAACCCAAGGAAACTGTGAATCTCGGTAGACGTAGGTCGCTTCCAGTCCATCACTACGGAGACTTTGGCGGGTCAACGGATAGCCCATCCCCTGAAATGACATGCCCCAAGAAGGCAACACGATCCAGCCAGAACTCGCATTTTGCCAGCTTGGCATAGAGTTGATGCTGGCGTAGGGTGGAGAGGACGAGTCTAAGGTGAACTGCATGATCTTCACGAGTTTTCGAGTACACCAAAATATCATCTATGAAGACGATGACGAACTTGTCTAGGAACTCACAGAATGCACGGTTCATCCGCGTTAGTCAACCCAAAAGACATCACCAGAAATTCAAAATGTCCATACCGAGTCCGGAAGGCTGTCCTGGGGATGTCGGATTCCTTGATCTTTAGCTGATGGTAACCCGTTTTGAGATCTATCTTGGAAAACACAGAACTGCCATTGAGCTGATCAAAGAGGTCATCTACGCGTGGGAGGGGATACTTATTCTTGATGGTAACCTTATTCAGCTCCCGATAGTCGATACAAAGCCTCAGGGAACCATCCTTCTTCTTCACGAATAGGACGGGGGCTCCCCAAGGAGACGAGCTGGGACGAATGTATCCACGCTCAAGCATATCATCCAACTGCAATCTGAGCTCTTCCAACTCGAGCGGTGCCATACGGTATGAAGCTTTAGATATGGGACGCGTTCCAGACTCCACATCAATAGAGAACTCTACATCACGATCGGGAGGCATTCCAGGCAACTCGGTAGGGAACACGTCGGGAAACTCGGAAGCAATCGGGATAGACTCAAGTTGCGGTATGACAGCATCCGAATGTGAAGCATACACAAAACAAGCAGAACAACCCTTACTAAAAAGGCGAGCGGCGCGCACATCACGAATTACCTTTAGGTGGCTGCGGGTCTGAACATGAACACTGTAGTCCTTGCCGCCAATGCTGAGATTGACCCTCTTTGCCACATAATCCAGCTTAGCTCGATATGTGACCAACCAATTCATTCCCAAGATTACGTCAAATTCTGACATTTCCAGAACTATGAGATCGGCGAAAACTTGCAATTCTCCAAGTAGGATCGGGCAATTGAGAATGCCTCTGGTTGAGAGATGCAGATTGCCGGGTACAGAAACCTCGAAAGGGATCTCAAGTGTCAAAGTACGTCAACTATGAAGGTCCACGATGTGGCGAGCAATAAAAGAGTATGATGCACCAGAATCAAATAAGATTTGCACCAACTTATTCTTGACCCTAAATTCTCCTAAAAAGGGAAAAACATGACGCATATCAAGATTATTCGAAATTAAGACGTGCCAGTTTTTTTGAATGTAGAATAATTAAAATAAAAAATTCTACACAACAACGTACCAGAGATGACGTCGGTCGAAGTGAGCGCCTCGCCCTGAGTGGTTACGTTCAGCACGATCTTTCCTCTGTCCTGAGCTCCGGGGACAATCTGCAGTGGTTGAGCGGGAATCGGGCTTTCCCTCATAGGACAGTCTAGCTTGAGGTGTCCAACCTGCCCGCACTTGAAACATGCCTTCTGCCTATGACGGCAGTCCTTCAGTTGGTGGCCCGACTTCTTGCAGTACGTACAGACGGTAGAGGTAGGGGCAAGCGTCATCTGAGGCGGCGGAGCATGAATGTCCTTCTTTTGCTTCTTCAGGAGAGAACGACAGACTTGGGCAACATGACCCACCTTGTGACAGAAGGCGCACACCTCCTTGGGCCCGGGACCTTGCTCCTGAGATGGAGCACTCTTCCGCTTGAGGTCGGATGTTGCGGCATTGCTGGTGCCATGCTGGACTTTCTTGGCAGATCGATCCAGCTCAATTGCTTCCACCTTCAAGGCGGCTCCCACGGTCTCCGCGTAGGTGGTGGTGCCATGGGCTACCACATGCTGCTGGAAGTCATGACGGAGTCCCTTCACGAAACGACTGATCCTTTTGGCTTCATCTGACACAAACTCCGCAGCAAGGAAGGATAGGCGGGAGAACTCTCTCGCATACTCGGTCACTGTCCTGCCAAACTGCTGAAGGGACAGGAACTTCTCAGCTAACTTGTCCCGCTCCACAAAAGAGAGGAAGTTTTCCATAAGAGCATCCTTGAACTGTCCCCAAGTCAAGGTGGCAGAATCGGAGAGGCTGCGACGCTGAAGCCACAAAGTGTAAGCATCCTCGGTCAGCTGATAGGCAGGCCGCAAGGAGAACCTTTTGGGCCTCGGGAACTACAACATACTCAAAGTGTTTCTCCATCTGGGAGACCCATTCAGTGATCACGAAGTAATCACGGTCGCCGTTGTAGGTAGGCGGATTTAGTCTCTTGAAAGCCAGTGTGTCTGTCATCGCTACATGAGTAGTCGGACTTGACACGA
This sequence comes from Platanthera zijinensis, assembly GCA_039513925.1. NCBI lineage: Eukaryota > Viridiplantae > Streptophyta > Magnoliopsida > Asparagales > Orchidaceae > Platanthera > Platanthera zijinensis. Next base: position 125,289,499 of record CM077089.1, on the reverse strand, counting down.
GCGGGGCCTCGAGGGTGCCAGCAGACAAGCCGGTTCTAGATCCAGGAGCAGGAGGGGTGGCGGTAACAGCTACTCCAGTCGTCCCTGCGCTGCCGAAACCAGAGGCTGGATCAGGAGTTTGGCGTTCCCTCTCCAGACGGGAGACATGCTCCAAAAGCTGTCTCAAAAGCTAGGCAGTTTCATCTCTAGGGGCCTCCCTCGCAGCAGAGGTAACTTTCTTTCGCTGCGATCGCTTAGGAGCCATCTAAAAGAAACATAAAAGAATTGAGTAAAAGAAACAGTCAGGCTAAGCATAGCGGATCGAGACTACAGGTTCTAACATTCTAGCACTGTTGGATACATAAATCATATAATGGTTACAACATTTTCAGTGGACAATTCTAGATGAAAGTCATGCAAATGCAAATGCGACGATAGATTCGCGTGCGATGGAACCATGATTGCAAAATCCATGTGTGTACAATCGTCATCTGTTGCTCTTAGCTTAACACTTGTGAAATGAGTTATGACATGCATGCAATGTGATTATGCCTACAATGCATTCCTAAAAAAAATGCCCATGAATGGATACAAATGACATGTTAAGCATCCATATCACTTTAACATGTCATGCACATTATGATACTAATGTCACGCACTTGAAAATATTAAACCGCCCGTACAATTTAATATTTGCAAGCGGTGTATATCCTAGTGGAAATTCATATGCATATTAATGTTAAATTTGCCCATACTCCCTTAACATTATTTGCACGCATACTACTCATGCTTATGAGTGAGTGTGTGTGTGTGTTTCAGCCTCGAACAACAGACAATGACAAAGTGAGTGAAGCAATGATGCATGTATAGATATTTTTACATAATAGAGTTTCAAAATATGTAATATTTTCAAAATACTTCATTTTTAGGGGCTAATCTCACTAACCTCCCTCTGATACCAACTATCACGACCCGTCTCAACAAGATCAGAGTGCGCTTCGGGCGGGTCGTGATGCCACAGGCATGCAGAGAAGAACCATGCCTGCTAAGGCGGAACCAGAAATTCTACAACTAGTTTTTAAATCAACTATTTTTGAAAGAGTTTTAAAAGATTTAAATTGGTGCGGAAGCCATACATAAATAGTTAAAAAGTTGTTATGCATGCATTTCTTTTATAAAAACTATGTCACAAGCAGTACTGAAACTAAATGAATGCAACTAGTCACAAAAGTAGAAAATGCATAAGTGGAATGAACTAGTACAATGCTTCACCCTAAACAGTTGTACACGGTACAAGAGAAAATGTCTGACGATAACTAATACATGAGTAGAAAAATCCAACAGTAACTGAAACAAAATACATAGAACCTGCTGATACATTAAACAAAGAGAAACCTCCAACAAAACTGTAGCTGTCAGAAGAAAACTCAGGAACCGGGCGGCGCAGTCACGAAACCTAAGACAAATCCAAACAGAAGAAAAATGACTCAGAACATGAAAACACATAAAGATTCAAGTTAATAACTTGCACAAAAGTAAGCAGAGGAAACAAGAGCTCAGTGAACCAGTTTTACACGTAGCAACCTACTACCAGACAAGTAACCATGTCAAACAAGATGCTTTTAATTTAATGGCCTACTCCGGAGTTTAGCCTAGCTGCAATACCATAAGAGAAATACATTGAAGGGTGAAGGTGTTGTCATTTGGTGTACAAGATTCTAGTGTATGAATTGACGCAAGGCTTATCAACAACGGTGCTTGCATTGGTCGACTAATGGTTTCTGTTACCAGTTAGTCCGGAGCTCGATTCGACGCGTCACACCAAACCAACACTCTCCTCTCAATGTTCGCCTAAGATATTATACAATTTCAGGGATTCATAAATAATTAGACGATTCCAGTTTATAAGGGGCTACTTCATAAACAAAAGTGAAGTAAATTAGATCTCATGTTTGCAAGCGAGAGTGTCTCTACTTGTCTTAAGGTGACTTCGAAAATGCTAGTGACAGCTAAGTGGCGCAAGCGAGGTTAGAAACTCGAGCTAAACCTGTTCAAGATCAAAATGCATTTAAAACATGATTCCTACACTTGCACATGCATTTGATATTTACACCACACAACAGGAGAGGGGTTTAGGAATTTACCTCCCTCGAGAGTGTGGGGTGAAGAGGCTACCGCGAGGGGTCCGGGATTTTGGCGGCGTTTGGAAGCAAAAATCCCTAATTCGGAGAGGTCTTGGAGCGATTCCACCACCTAAATCCGAGGACACGTACTGGAAAGCACGCAAAAATCCGGGATTAGCGGGTTATACGATGGACCTAGGTTGGATCGTCCAAAAATCCTAGATCGGAGAGCAAAAAATTAGCTCAATAAAATTAGGGCAAATTGAAAACGAGAGTTAGGCAGAGTTCCTTACCCAAGGAGTCCAGATCTGGGCTCAGTAATCCACGAAGAGGGTTTTCGAGCGAAACCCTAGGAGTCCCTCACGAAATCCACCGGCCGGGTTATACGATGGACCTAGGTTGGATCGTCCAAAAACCCTAGATCGGAGAGCGAAAAATTAGCTTAATAAAATTAGGGCAAACTGAAAACAAGAGTTAGGCGGAGTTCCTTACCCAAGGAGTTCAGATCTGGGCTCAGTAATCCACGAAGAGGGGTTTCGAGCGAAACCCTAGGAGTCCCTCACAAAATCCACCGGCCGGAACGAGGAGGAGCTAGGGTTGCCGGAGAAGAAAACAATGCCCTTGCCCTCACTGGCCAGAGGAAGCAGTCGGCCAAGAGAGGGGCTGCTGCGGGAGTTGCCGGCCAAGGGGAGCGCCGAAGACGACGAGGAAGCAAGAGGAAGAGGCGTCGGGCTTGGAGGGGGGGTGTTGCCGGCCACTGGAGGCGGAGGAGAGGGCTGCCGGGTGCTCGGGAGACGGAGGCGGGGCCGACGCAGCGGGATCGGGAGAAAAACTCGTGCGGGGTGCGGGATGCGGGTTTAGACCGGGGGGGGGCTCGAGTTATAATGCGTTTTTAAGTCTTTGTTTATATTAAAAATTTATTATTATTATTATTATTGGTGGTTTTTACAAAGACTGAAAACCTATGGAAGAGAGGGCAGAGCAGAGCGTTCAAGGATCTGAACACTGATCTGATCAAAGTCCTGATGCAGACCATGAAGAAACTCAAACATTATGTTTCTGTCTTCCCGAGATCAGGCAGGGATCTCATCCTCAGGAGATACAATAGTGAGGGAGTCAAAGTGATCATACTCTTGATAAAGCTGAGTGAACTCCAGGTAATATACAGACGGAGGACGATCACCCTGACGAAGGAAAAATATCTTCCATCGCAGCTGGAAAATCTGGGCAACACTGCCCCGACAGGAGTAAGTGGCCTCGGCTCTCTTCCAAATATTCATTGTGGTATCCAAAAATAGATAATTCCGGGCAATAGAGTCTACCATTGAGTTAGTCGGCCAAGACATAACGAGGGAATTCTCAGACTCCCACTGCAGCCAGTCAGAAGAATCCAGGGCAAGTGGCAGAGTAGTACCCAGAACATAACAGAACAAACGCCGACTCTTCATGACAAGAGTAATAGCCCGAGACCACGGGAAAAATTTGGAGATGTCTAGTAGTTTTGTCGTGATTTGAGGCGTATTGTGGTCATGACTGGTCCGAGTGGACCCACTAGACATCAAAGTAGCTGAGGAAACTCCGGCACCGAAAGAGATCGTGGGAGAGTCGCCAGTCCCTTGAATGATGATCCAAGAATAAAAATCAAGGCGCCAAGGGAGGGACACCACAAACACCTAGATAGAAACCAGGGTTGTCTCATAGAAGGAGGTATGACCAAGGTCATGTAGGAGCCTCTAATAAAGAGAGACACCGGAAATGTCATCAGTTTAGAGCTGCATTTCCAGTGCCAAGGAATGGAGCGACAACAAAAAACCGTCAGAGAAGTGGCCAGAGAGCCGAATGCGGTGGAGGACTGTTGGCGGAGGATGAAGCGGGCTCTGCGACTGCGGACGGAGCATGCACCCCAACCGCTGGAGACGGGGGCTGCAACTGCTGACGGAACGAGCAATTGCTGGCGACGGGCGCTGCAACTGCGGGCGACGGGATGCGCATGAGGAAGCAGATGCACGAGAGGAAGCAGATGCGCGAGAGGAAGCGGATGCGGTGGGCGACTGTGGATGCACAAGTCGAGACGAGCGGAGGCGGAAAAGAAAGCTCGAGACTCGAGTTTAAGCCCTTAGACTCGGATACCACGTTGAAAGAAAATGTGTGATGTTTTTATTCATCCATATAGGGTATATTTAAAGGATTACAAGGGACTCTTAAAGACGTACAGACAATGTGGGATTAAACTACCTCAAATGAAAACATTATTATAATAATACTAATAATCTAATATCAAAAGGGAAGATTGATTTTGCTATCAATTTGATGATGTGACCTTGATGTAGATGACCTATATTTTCTACTTTCTTTTCTTTATTCGCTCTTGATTTACTTGATTTCTCTTTCAACTCAACTCTTAACTGGGAGAAGCTTGATTAGTGGCTTAATCGAATATTAGGTGAAACTGAGATTAGTTTAGTCCACGGTCTTTCAAGAGGAAGAATTAGTACGGCAGTTGGAGTGAGGTTGGGTGGGTAGGTTGGAAGGCATGGACAGAAAAATAGTATAAAAGAGAGGAATCTCCATTATTCATTGTCAAGATCATTTCTCCAACCCGAATTCAAAATAATTTGAATTCAAAATCTTGATAACTCATAAGGTCTTATTTCAAAATATTTTTTTTGTAAAATTTAATAATTTTAAAACTGAAATAAAATATTAAAACGATTAAAAACCAGAATAGTGTAGACATTATCTTGAATTATATTTAAAGCACGTCTTCTCCTGCATCAGAAGGCCTTTGTAAATTTCGTAGTTTCAGTTCCAAGTATCATCATAAAACCATGGAAATGTTCAGTTGTCTTAATTTGAAAAAAAAAGTATTCATCGTTGTTGTCATGTCCACTGTGTCTATTTGTTTTTTGTATTTCTTCGAACATAAAGAAAATTTAACCCTTCCCAAGATGACATACTTTGATTGAAATCTACTTGATATAGGTGATTGCTTCTGGCAAAGATAAGGATAGAATTCCTGGAATCGATATAGCTCTTGATGATGGAGATACATGGATGTTTGCAGGTCATCAGGTACTTGTAATGGAAACTCCTGGCCACACAAAAGGTAGGGTTCTTGTTGTTAATTTTCAACTAGCAATTTACTCCTTTCCCACTTCATGCATAACTTTAGCGGCCAACTTATTTGTGTGTGTCTATATCTCTATCATATATAAAGAAATACCGTGGTCTACAAATAACATGTGTTCAAAATTCCAGCAAATAACATACGACGTTGGATCCATCTCAATAATCCAACAGTCGTCGAATCTATTAAATAAATTAGCTCCCTCTCTCTCCACATTTGCATAGGTATTTGCCTGCAAACTAATATATATAGGATATTTCTGAAAAATCCGGCGATATGGGACTATTATGGAGCGTCAATTATATGCCGCTTTTCTTTTTATAATCTGTCCAATTAGCTGATGGGCCCCACTCTGTTGTATTAATTACGTTTCCATGGTCGCACGTCATCCCTCCTCTCATCATTATTATAATTATTATTAACTTATTATTATATTTAAGTTTTAAACTTTTTAACAGGGGTTAATTTTAACTTTTTTGTTTTTAAAATTTTTTACAAAAATTTATTTTAAAAAATATTAGGTAAAAGATATTATTCATAAAAAATATATAAAAGATATTATTCATAAAAAAAATTAAAACCGTCAGGGGCGGGCGGAGCCCGCCGCCTCGGGTCAGGTACTGTCGCGCTATGCACCGGGCCGAAGGCCCTTGCCTGTCACTTGTGTTTGTGTGTGTGTGTGTGTGTGTGTATACCGTGTCTGTCACTCGTGTGTGTATATGTGTGTGTGTGTGCGCACGCGTGTGTGTGTGTGTGTGTTTGGGAGTTTATTTTCTTATATTATGATTTTCTGAAATGCATAATTCTGTAATTACTAGGGAATCAATCAATATTAGAATAAGTCCTTAATTACTTGGGAATCAATCAATATTAGAATTTTCATCATTATTGCAAGTTGATAGCATACAAACGAGATTAACTATTCAGGTATCTTTAGTTCAATTTAAAAAACAATGCATATATGTTTACCAAACTTTCATGGTCATCAATAACCTTATCCTAACTATTTATATTTTATGATTCGTTATTGTTTATTCATTTTTGTAGAGTTGTGCATGCCATAAACATAGACCTACACAAATCATAACAATTTTCTTCCATGTTACCTTAAGTCTATCCCTTATCCTAATCTTTGTTTATTTCACGCTTTTAATAAGTCATGGATATAGGTTGCCCTTGTCTTTCAAAAACACAAGATATATTTCTTTTGTTGCTTTGGTTCTTGCTTTCCTCAGACCTAACCCCACGCCTCTAATGTTAATTGTGTATGGGTCACAGTTTCATGCATTGTATGCCTTTTAAATGGAGGATCATTCTCATTTTGTTTATCACTTCCCTTGCTATTAGACATAAACATCTATCCTATGTAGAGAAGAGTGGTCTATTTTAATGCATGCACGCTTCTTTTGTTTTTCCTTAAAGTCTATTAAAACCCAATTGTAAAAGTTCATAAAATTCTCATTGTAGATTCTTCATCTCTCTTGTATTTAGTTTCACATCTTCTAATGGAGATTGTTTTTCATCCTCTACACTATATAAAGATGAGAGCTTCAATGTAATCTTTAGATTGAAATAACACATTTTATATTTCAAGTTCTCACATGGTATCAAAACGTGGCAAAATTTCCCGCTGCTCTCTCTCTCACTCTTGCGTTAATTCTCCTGATCATGTTTGAACACTTATGGTCTTGCGTAAACACTCCCGGTCTCGTACGAGTTTCCTGAATTCCATCTCTTGTGCTTTCTTGCGCATACATTGGTGAACTTTTGAGCGACTTCGCTCACGCGAGCTCCTATTCTTGCCCATTGATCTTTTCTTCTCATCAGACTCATGAGAATGAGAATTTGGCTCGTCAATCTTGCTCGTCCTTCATCTTCTCCTTGAACTAGCGATATCTACCCCCTATTTTCGACGTATTTTGCTTCTTGTGACGACTTCTTCGCTCTGTGCCGACTTCTCTCATATGCGAGTTCAGCCCTTGCGAGTTTAGCCTGAAACTTCAATCTGCGCGACTTCAACTCTCGACTAGTTCTCCATTTCAAGTTCAGCCTGCGACTTCTTCCTCTTCATTCCGTGCAACTCCCCCTCCTCTTATATGTTAGAGATACTGTATATGGTAGATATAACTTAGATTCCCGGATCCCAATCGCTCGCCAATCCGTCACGGTTTCCCGTTGTCGTTGTTTCTTGCTGATCCGTCGCTTCTTCCCGTAATCATTTCTCGTCGATCTCGTCACTGGATAGTTTCTCACGTCGCTGCTTCCCGTGGCTTCTCTCCGCTGATTCGCGGATCCCTAGAGCTTCTCCAGTCGACATCCACAATCACGTCACCTCGACTACTGTTTCCACTGGAGCTTCTCACGTCGCAGCTCTGGTCTTGCCCCGATCTGGCGTCGACATCGACAACTTCTGTCGGAGTCCTAACCGCGACCTTGTTCTCCTCCTCCTTTGACTAATCCTGCAGCCCTGACCTCCTCAACTGGTCTTCTTCTCCAGCTACCTCCGTTTCGATGATATCGTCTCCCTTCTCATCTGCTTTCCTCCATAAGGCTGATGTCATCCTCGATGGGCAGAACTACAAGGTTGTTTCTCGTCCTCCTCCGACACCTTCTACAGATCAGTCCGGTGCTTCTCATCGCCCACTTGTTCGCTGCCACTACTGTCAGTGCCTTGGTCATGTCAAATCTGAGTGTCTCAAACTTCAGAGGGCTCAACAGTCTGGTCAGCAACGTGCTCCTGGTGCACCTTCTACTCAGCTTTTTGGTCTGAAAAGTCTCTATCTGTATTTAAGCTTGCCCAGCTGATTGCCCAGCAGCTTTCCCAGGGTTCATTGCCTCGCTCCTCTGCCTTCATACTTCCACCGGATGCTTCTGATGCCTTTGCCTCTCAGCCGGCTGCCTCCGCCCGTGGAGGTATCTCTGCTTCCGACTGGTTTTTTGACTCTGGAGCCTCCTTTCACATGACCTATGATGCCACCCAGCTCTTGTCTTGTCAGCCTGTCTCCTCTTTCCTTACTATCATGGTAGCAGATGACACTATTCTCCTCATCACCAGCCATTGCCTTCTTCATATCAGTCATTTCCATGTTCCCGATGTTGTCTATATACTCACGTTATCCATGAACCTTATATCCGACAGTCAATTCACATCCCACAGTTGTCTTGCTATTTTTGATGAGTTTGTGTATCCTGTGCAGGATCGTCTGATAGGGGCACTCCTTGGATCTAGTCATCGCCGTAGTGGGGTGTACATCCTTGATCATCTTCATCTTCCATCAGTTGAATGGAAATGTTTTGTTTATTCTTCCACAAAGGGGGAATATATAGGAAATACAATGATACATAAAACATGACTCACGGTGTGGGACTAAACCCACTCACATACTAATAGACCAATATTAATTATCTCAAGACTCCCCCTCAAGCTAGAGGGGAAACCTCAAACTTGACAACATCAATGAAAAGTGTAAATGTGGTAGGTAAAGGTGGGACAGACGGATGATCGGGGATACTCCCACACACGGTACACCCACAGGAAAGAAACCACACACGAATCTACGAGACCGCGTGGATAACACCACACAGGCACGAATCTACGGGACCGCGGGTATAACACCACACACACGAATCTACGAGACTGTGGGGATAACACCTCACACATAGATCTACGTGACCACGGAAATAAAATAGAAAGGGGAAAAACAACCACCAAAGGTCATACCACCTACCAATCATCAAGGAAAAACTTGGGGAGACACAAACAACACACGACATAAGCCTAGAGACCGTGTGGGACTAAGGAGAACAACGGGAAAGATCACCCGGGCCGCCCTCATCCCAAACACTCCCCCTCACGCGAAACTCACGTGCATATAGGCATAACACGAGGATAGGAAGCAACTACTAACAATAGAAAATTAAAAGACCACATAAAACGATCGATAAACAACACAACTTCAGCATCGACGAGATATCATCACCCTTGGAAGCGGTTGCAGTGGCTGGAGCATCGTCTATGAGCAGCGGGAAGAAGCTACGCAGAGATAGCAGCGTAAGAAGCTACGCAGAACAGCGGTACAACAGCAGCAACGACAGAGAAACATCAGCGGCGGTAGAGGATCAGACAGGGACGACGGAAGAAGCAACAGTCAACGCATCGATGGAAGAAGCAGTCTGGAACAAGCGTCGAAGAAAGCAGGGATCCTCCAAGAGCAGCACCAGCTGCAGTCGACGGAGAAGAGGAATCACGGCCAGCAGCGAGATCTGCATCCAGGAACAGAGACGTAGTCTCCGGCGTGGATGGGAGAATCAGGCGTTGGCGTCAGATTCGATGAAATAGAAGACGCCGTCGTCAACAGGAACGAGCGTAGCAGCACACGGGAGAGGAAGTAGTTGCTGCAGCGGGAGATCGGGAAGGTTGACCCAGAGCTGAAGAAGAAAATAGCAGACAGCGCCGGAGGAAGCTCCGGCGGCAGGGTAAAAGCAGGATCGGCGCCGGGAGAAGCTCCAGCGGCAGAGATGCACGGGATCTGGACGGTACACGGCAGAAGTAGGTGAGATCGGAGCCACTCCTGTCGACGGAATCAGCGATCGACTTCGTCGACAAGAGCGGGTGAGGCGATGGAGGAGAACGCGGGATACGCGCCGCGGGATTAGGGCTCCGACACAGCAGGCAGGCAAGCGCAGTCGAAGCGGCGAAAGTGCGGCCCTTAAGCGGAAGCAGCGAGCAAAACCTGAACCGAATCGGGATCCAACCCTATGCTTTGATACCAAGTTGAATGGAAATGCTTTGTTTATTCTTCCACAAAGGGGGGAATATATACTAAATACAATGATACATAAAGCATGACTCACGGTGTACGACTAAACCCACTCACATACTAATAGACCAATATTAATTATCTCAACACCATCCACTGCATCATCATCGACGGCTTCTACCTTTTGTCTTCCTTTGGTGGACTTCTCTCATTGGCATCCTCGTCTTGGTTCTTTCAGTGGCATCATCGTCTTGGTTATCCCAGTGGTTCGCGTCTTGCGTCTCTCATCAAACATGATTTTCTTGGTCGTGTTTCTGTTGATTGGTCCCACTCTTATACGGGTTGTAGACTTAGTAAACAGCTACAACTCTCATATCAGTCTTATAAGTCTAGGACTCAGTGTCTTTTTGATTTAGTTCATTTTGATGCATGGGCCCCGCACCTTTTATATCAAAGGGCGTACACTTGTACTAAGTTCTTTTTATTGATGACTATTCTCATTATTGTTTGGTTTACTTTATGTATTCTCATTTTGAATTCTTCCAGATCTATGTTACTTTTTTTTATGGTGCGCACCCGATTTTTTTCTTCCATACGTATTTTTTGTTCTAACTCAGAGGGGAGTACCTCTCTCATGCCTTTTGCGATTAACTAGCTACCCACGACAATCTCCCTCAGACCTTCCCTTTTTCGTAGATAGTCTCAGTGGTTTAGCTTGCCTGCCTTGGTGCTCACGCTCAGAATGGCACCGCTGAAAGGAAGCATGACCACGTTATTGAGACAGCCCACACCCTCCTCATTTCCTCCCACGTTCCTCCTCATTTTCCACTGTTGTCTACCTTATTAACCTGCAACCTTCCAGTTTCCTTCAAGGCCAGAGTCCTGGTGCGTTAATGTACTCTCGACCCCCCTGTTACACTCATCTTCGTGTTGTAGGCTGTTGGTGCTATGCTTTACTCCCTCCACGTGAGCGTACCAAGCTCTCTGCTCAGTCTGTACCTCGTGGCTTTCTTGGATACTATCCTGAGCATTAGGGTTATCGCATTTATAACCCTCTTGCATGTCGACTTCGCATCTCACGTGATGTCACCTTTGAAGAGTCTAACCCTTTCTTTGTGTCTTTTGTCCCCTCAACCTCGCACTCATATGTTACTCCCTCTGATGTACAATTTCTCACCCTTCCCATCTCATCATCTCATGTTTCATCTCCTCCAGCATGTTCCTCTCCTTTCCCCTTGCCACTGTCTACAACACCTCCAACCTCTCCAGTCTTACTTCCTCACTCCTCCCTTTTCCACCCACTTCTCCCTTTAACGAGCTCATTTTCCTCCTTCCATATCACTACACTCGTCGTCCCCCTTCTGTTCCCCCTCCTCCAGTGTCCTTAGACTCAGTGCATGTATCCTCCAGCGAGTGTCTTGTGGATGATCCTTCTGCGTGCATTCTTGTCAAGGCGAACCAAGGTGAGAGCCAGACGCCTGAACGCTTAGGCGATAAGGCACAGTCAAGGCGACAATAAGATGAGCAAGTCGCAAGGCGACAGCTAGACTTTTTAAAAATAAACTAAGACAGACTTTAGACTACAGTTTTTATAAAAATCGCGGTCTAAATTCTACCTTACCGCAGTCTAAGGCAGACTTTTGACTGTGGTTTTTATAAAAACCGCAGTGTATAGTAAAAAAGATAGTGGTTTTTATAAAAACCGCGGTCTAAAGTCTGCCTTACCGCAGTCTGAGGGAGACTTTAGACATCGGTTTTTATAAAAACCGCAGTGTATAGTAAAAAACACAGCGGTTTTAATAAAAACCGCAGTCTATCCCAAATAATTTTTTTAATTAAAAATTCCACCAATAGCCACAACAAGATATGCCCGACAATGGCCAGTAATTTCCACCAATAGTTTCCCAAAATTGAAGTTAAACATTGTGAAATTATCTCTTGATCCTGAATCAATAAGATTGGTAGTAGTTATTGCTTTTGAATCGATCATATAAAAACCATTTTTGAACCAAAAAATTAGTAAAGTTCTCTTTTGTCTTAACCCAATCAAATGATGATAAAACAAACATGTCAGTGATGATCATTCATGTGTTACATATGCTACAAGGAAAATGAAGAAGGGTATTAGTCTAATAGAGTAAAGATGTATATTACTGATCTGAAATCAAGGTATAAATATATTACAATTCTATAAGCACATAATATACACACAGACTAAGTAGTAGAGCAGCTGAAATGTTTATATTTATAACAAAATGGTATTAGAAGTAAGCTTCTTCCCCTCTAGCCTAAGATTATTCAATTCAGTCATTTTAGTGGTGTCTCTTGTTGACTTTGATAAAGATCTTTTATCAGTTATTTTGATATACTTTGATTCCTGTAGTTTAGTAGAAAATAAAGAAGAAGAGGAGACAAAGCAGTGGCGTACCCCTGCGGCAAAACAAGGTTGGAGATGGAAGGAAAATAGGTAATACGTTCACAAAATTTTTTCACACACTATATGACACAGGTTCAACCATTTATATGGCATTACAGACATAGACACATAACAGTTAAAATAACAACACATTTAACCATTAAACAAAATATTTAAAACACATTAAAACAAAATACATAAAAATCCTAAACAAAATACATAAAAAGAATTAAAGAAACGACATTGTTAATACTAACGTGGTCTGGTAAGTGGTATCTTAAGTTTTTTGAAGAAGAATCACCAGATTGAAGCAAATGAAGGCAAAAATATTTGCAAGTAAATCACTAGAAGGTTTTCGCACAAAGCAGCGACCGTAAAAAGTTGCGGTGAAATGTAAAGTTCGGTTTTTTCGATAATGAAAGACTGTTTTTTTCGAAAACCCCAATCTAATGTATTAATAGACTGTGATTTTTATAAAAATTGCAGTCTGAAGTATATAGAGACTGCGGTTTTTAAAAAAACCGCAGTCTAAAGTATATATAAACTGTGATTTTTATAAAAACCGCAGTTTAAGTTTTCCTAAACATTCAAAATAAGATTTATATCGCGGTTTTTATAAAAAACGCAATCTATATATACGTTAGACTACGGTTTTTATAAAAACCGCTGTCTACTCTTGTTTTCTTATAAAATGGTCAAGGCGTCCAGCGCCTTGTACACATTCGGGCGCCTGGACACCTAGGTGCTACCTAGGCGACGCCATGACAAGAATGCCTGCGTGTCGCTACCCACTTTGTGAGAGACATCCTTTTGACCGCCTTAGCCTTGCTACACTACCACTAGACCTGCCTGCCCTTCTTGCTACTGTTTGTCATACTCCAGAGCCAACTTCCTACTGTAAGGCTGCCCAGATACCTGAGTGGCAGGCTGACATGTTTACTGAGTTAGTGGCACTCGAGCACACTCATACCTGGGAGTTTGTCCTTCTTCCACCCAATGATGTGTCTATTACTTGCAAGTGGGTTCTCAAGGTCAAAACTCGCTCAGATGGTTCTGTGGAGAGGTACAAGGCTTGGCTTGTGTCTCGTGGTTTTCAGCAGGAGCAGGGACGAGACTATGACGAGACCTTTTCTTCGGTCGCCCATGTGACTACGATTCGTACTCTTATTACAGTTGCAGTTGTTCGTCACTGGTCTCTTTTCCAACTCCACTTGAAGAATGTCTTTCTTCGCGGCGACCTTTAGCAGGAGGTGTACATGTTTCCTCCTCCCTGTCTCTCCTCTCCTCCAAGCCTTATCTATCGCGTACGATGAACTCTCTACGAGCTCAAGAAGGCTCCTCGTGCATGGTTTACACGGTTTAGCTCGGCCATTACAGTCGTCGGTTTTCAGCCAAGTACACATGATCCATCCCTGTTTGTGCACTACTCTCGTGGTCGGACTCTTCTGTTACTTTATGTGGATGATATAATTATTACTGGTGATGATTCTTCTCATGTGGCCTTCGTCAGGCATCACCTTCAACAGTAGTTTTAGATGACTTACCTTAGACATTTGAGCTACTTCTTAGGCCTTGATATCACCTTTACAAACAGTGGTTTTCAGCTCTCTCTCAACGACATTACTCATCAGATCTCTTAGTTCGGTCTACTCTCTCTGACTCTCGCACCATGGACACCCCTATGGAGCTTCTCCTTCACTTACGTCTAGATGATGGAGTTCCACTTTCTGATGTTACTCGTCATCGTCACCTTGTTCGGAGTCTTGTCTACCTCGCTATTACTTGGTGCTACATTGCCCATGTTGTTCATTTGTTGAGCCAGTTTGTTGGTTCGCCTATCTCAATGTATTATGGTCACCTATTATAGATCTTGCATTATCTCCGGTTGATTACTTTACGTGGTCTCTCCTTCTCTAACTGTAGTTCTCTGCAACTCTATGCTTACTCGGATGCTACCCGGTCCAGTGATCTTGTTGATCGTTGATCTGTCACTGGTTTCTATCTGTTCTTGGGTTCTTTACTTATTGCATAGAAGTCCAAGAAACAGACCGGTATTTTTCGTTCATGTGCTGAGGTTGAGCTTCCAGCCATGGCTACCATCGTTAAGGACATTATTTGGCTTCACTGGCTTCTTGAGAACCTTGTGTCTCTTCTACAGATCTCACTCTACTCCACTGTGATAACACTTGTGCTATTCAGATTACTCTGAACCCAGTGAAACACTCTCTTTCCAAGCATATCGGGGTGGATGCGTTCTTCCTACGTGAGCAGTATGATCGTGATACTATTGCTCCTTACTATGTTCCTTCTGAGCAACAACTTGCAGATTTGATGACTAAGCCGCAGACGTAGATCCAGCATACATATCTATTATCTAAACTCTTGGTGTGTGATCTCCCATGATTTTGAGGGGGGTGGGGGTGGGGGAGTGTTAGAGATACTGTGTGTAAAGAAAGGTCTCAAAGCTTGTATATACTTCTTGAATGAATAGTTACAAGTATGAATACACTTATATAGGAGAAGAATGAAAAGAGAAATCCTAAATACAAGATGTGAGACTAATACATGGAGAGAGAAGAGAGAAAACATGGGCCCTTAATTGAGCTTTTCTAACACTCCCCCGCAAGCTGGAGCGTACAAGTCGTAGGCACCAAGCTTGGATAAAAACTGATAGTATAGAGGCCTGGAGAGAGCTTTTGTCAGGATATCCGCAACTTGGTCTTTAGCAGGAACATGCTCCAAATCTATCTTCTTTGACTGTACATTTTCCCGGATAAAGTGACAGTCAACTTTGATATGCTTTGTGCGTTCGTGAAACACCGGATTCTTGGTAATATGTATTGATGCCTGACTGTCACAAAATAAGGTAGCCGGTGATGAGAGACGAACACCCAAGTCTCCCAGAAGGCTCTCAAGCCAGGTTAGCTCGGAAGCAACCGCAGTCATAGCTCGGTACTCGGCTTCAGCAGAAGAGCGTGCAACCACAGATTGTTTCTTGCTACGCCATGTTATGAGATGACCACCAAAGAAAGTGCAGAACCCCGTAGTGGAGCGCCTATCATCTATAGATCCTGCGTAGTCAGCGTCAGAGTAAGCGACGAGTGATAGAGATGTGGATGGCTTGTACACAAGTCCTTGTCCGGGAGCGATCTTGAGATATCGAAGAATGCGCTCGACAGCTTGAAGGTGTGATGTCCGAGGAGAATGCATGAACCGACTCACAACTCCTACGACAAAGGAGATATCAGGTCGAGTTACCGTAAGGTAGATCAGCTTCCCAACTAAGCGTCTGTAATATTCCGGATTTGTAAGCAGTTTGTCGGAGTCAGAACTGTGGGCCGATAGTTTGTGATTAGCATCCATAGGAGTCTCCGCAGGTTTGCACCCAGAGTAACCGCCATCATGAAGAAGGTCCATACAGTACTTTCTTTGGGATAATACAAGACCATCAGTGTGTCGTGCAACCTCAAGCCCGAGAAAATACCGAAGGTTTCCCAGATCTTTGGTTTGAAAAGCGGAGTTTAACTGTTCCTTGAGCTGTTGTATTCCCACCGTGTCGTTGCCAGTAATCAGGATATCGTCAACGTAGACCAGAAGAATCACAGTCTCGGTTGACCGGTGTCGGGTGAAGAGAGAAAAATTAGCCGAGCTCCGAGTGAAGCCAATAGCACAGACGACCTTACTGAATTTTTCAAACCACGCACGCGGAGACTGTTTGAGAGCATAAATAAATTTTCGAAGATGACAGACCAGAGACTCCCCCGTGATCTCAAACCCGGGAGGTTGGTGCATATAAACTGTCTCTTGCAGATCGTCGTTGAGGAAGGCATTCTTAATATCCAGTTGATAAAGCGGCCAGTGACGATGAACAGCCAAGGAAAGAAGAACGCGGACCGTGTTCAATTTGGCCACTGGAGAGAAAGTCTCCTCATAATCAAGGCCATGTTTCTGAGTAAAGCCCCGGGCCACGAGGCGTGCCTTCAGACGGTCAACAGTGCCATCCGCCGCATGCTTTACAACAAAGACCCATTTGCAGCTCACAGAGGTATGACCAATAGGAAGAGGAACCAGATCCCTGGTCTGGTTAGCCCAGAGAGCCCGCATTTCATCTTCCATGGCTGTCCGCCACCCTGGATGTGTAAGCGCCTCCTGCACAGAGTTAGGAATAGAGATAGAGGAAAGAGAGGTGGCAAATGCGTAGAGAGGTGGTGTCAGCCGATGGAGAGAGACGTAGTTGGCCAAGGGATGAGCTGTAGAGACGGGAGCCGGATCTGCCGTAGCCGAGGTATCGCTGGTAGCGGGGAGCTGGTTCACGGGAGTATCCTTGGATGGACGTCGAGAGTAGACCCGGATAGGTGGTGGAGGAACCTGAGGAAGAGCTGGGTGAGAGGAGGAAGAAGATGGTAGTGATGATGACGTGACTGGTACGGCAGGCCTAGGAAGAGGTGGAGGAGCAGAAGACGAGGTGGGGCAAGGTAAGTGGAAGGGCTGGTGTTCGCAGAAGGTGACATCTGCAGAGACAACTAGCCTACCATCAGAAGGAGAGTAACAGACATATCCCTTTTGAGTCCGGGAGTAGCCAACAAACATATACTTGGCGGCCCGAGGAGTAAGTTTGTCGGAAGGAGGGCCAAGATGGTGGACATAGCACACACACCCGAAGACCCGGGGTGTGAGAGAGGTGGGGTTGTTGGAGGGATAGAGAAGTTGGAGCGGTGAGACAAAATTTAACACAGATGAGGGGAGGCGGTTAATGAGATGACAGGCTGTGAAGACAGCAAAATTCCAATATTCGATCGAAACCTGCATTTAGAACATAAGGGAACGGGCAACATCGAGAAGATGACGATTTTTTCGTTCTGCGACCCCGTTTTGCTGAGGGGTATATGCACATGAAGTTTGATGGATGATACCGAACTCGGTGCAAAGAGTAGAGAAGGTACGCCCGGTATATTCGCGAGCATTATCGGTGCGGATGACTTGGAGGGGGGTGGCGAACTGCGTACGCATCTCAGTCACAAAAGCACGAAACACAGAAGTAAGTTCAGTACGATCATGTAGTAAATAAAGTCATGTAGTACGCGAGTAGTCATCAATAAACGTGACAAAATAACGATAACCAAAAATACTGGGGACACGATAAGGACCCCATACATCAGAGTGTACTAAAGAGAGAGGAGTACTACTCCTGGTACATGCAGGGGGAAAGGAAGAGCGATGTTGTTTGCCGTAGATACATGATTCACAAGAGAACTCCTGTAGAGGTACATCGGGAAGAGCCCGCTTGAGAATCGGTAGGGGGGTATGCCCAAGACGGCAATGCCAATCAACTGTGAAGATAGCAGATAGAATAGTAGGTGGGATGTCCAAGATATAAAGTCCGTTCAACAGCTGCCCCTTACCAATGGTACTCCGGGTGCGACGATTCTGCATAAGGAAAAAAGAAGGTGAAAATGTGATGCAACAATCAAGGTCGTGGGTGAGACGACTAACAGAAAGTAAATTGAAAGGGGATCCCAGAACATGAAGAACCGAGGAAAGAGAGAGAGTCGGAGTAAGCTGAAGAGCAGCGGTGCCAGAGACAGGAAGGGTATCACCGTTGGCCACAGTGATGCAAAAGGGATGAGGCGTTCGTTGGTACTTGGCGGGCTTCTGGGACGTAATATGGTGAGTGTACCCGGAATCAAGGATTCAGCAGGGACTATGAGAGAGACAGGTTATACCTTCTGCAGAAAAGGACGCGACGGAGCCGGAGGAGCGGCTGAGGGAACCTTGAAGCTGTTGGAGTTTGGTGCGTAGCTTATCAATATCTTGGCGGGTAGTGGAAGCCAGATCGGGGGCAGAAGGCCCAGTGGTAGTAGGAGCAGCAGAGGTAGTAGTAGTAAGGTGAGGAGGCAGGCCGTGCTTGCGGTAACAAGTAGCTTCGAGATGATTATCGCGACCACAGTAAGTGCATTTCATAAAAGAACGACCACCACGTCCTCGAGACGGTGGTCTCCCCCCCCCCCCCCCGAGTGGAAGATCCACGAGTAGGAGGGTTCGGAAGGAGAGGCTGCTGAAGAAGAGCTGGGGCAAAATCATGAGAAGCCTCGGAAGGAGGCGTGACCTTTAGCAGCATGAAGCATACATCTGACAGGGACGGAGTTGTGGCGGACGATAGGATCTGCGCTCGAACACTATGCAGGTGGGGAGGAACACGAGACATCATCATGGCGATGAAGACAGCTTCTTTCTGGTTCCGTTGAGTGGCGAGATCAGTAGTAGGAGGCTGATGTTAAATCCAAGCCTCGGCCAAACTCTTCGCTTTAGCCAAAAAGGAAAGCATATCGCCAGGAGCACCGGGGGCAAGATTCTGAAGATCAGAAATGATATCATATAGGTGTTGTAGGCTGTCATGCCCGAAGTAAAATGAATGAAGTTCTTCCCACATGGTCTTGGTCGTGTCATGATACATGACCATTCGGTAGGGACCGGTGTCCATGGAGTTGAGAAGCCAGGACTGGACCTGACCATCGTCGCGAAGCCAGTCATCGGAGGGAGCAGTCGGAGGAGCTCGGGTCAAGTGGTGAAGAAGACCCTTCGTCTGCAGAACACGGCGAACCAAGTGAACCCATTCAACAAAGTTCCTTTTTCCGGTGAGGGAGATAGTCGTAATCCGTAATTCGTCACGAAGGTCGGAAGTCGAGGCAGCCGCACGGGCTGGCGGAGCAGAAGTAGTAGCAGAAGTATCGGAAGCCATGCGCGGCTAGCAGAAGAGGCCGGACGGTTAGAAGAGGATTGCCTCGCAGGTAGCAGAGAAAGGCCGGGGGGGAAAAAAGAGGTAGCCGCACGGTCTCCGCGGACACGCCAGCGACCAGGAGATCGCGACCAAAATGCGACTAAGCAGAGGGAGATCGCAAGCGACAAGGCAGGCTGCAGGCGAGTAGCGAGTAGGAAGGACAGCAGCGGATAGGCGAGGCCGCAGCGAGAAGCGAGAAGAAGGTCGCGACGAGAAGAAGAGGCAAGTTGCTGCGAGCCACGATCAGCGAGCAGGGAAGACCGCAGCGGATAGAAAGAGGTCGCGCGGTGAGCAGGGGAGGCAGGTTGCGCGACGAGCAGGTCGCTGCGGGCAGCGAGCAGCGAGCAGGGAGAAGCCGCAGCGGAGAGAGAGACCGCGCGGCGAGCAGGAGAGGCAGGTCGCTGCGAGCAGCGATTAGCGAGCAGGGAGAGACCGCAGCGGATAGAGAGACCGCGCGGTGAGCAGGAGAGGCAGGTCGCCGCGAGCAGCGATCAGTAAGCAGGGAGAGGCCGCAGCGGATAGAAAGAGTCCGTGCGGGAAGAGAAGGGGAGAGAAAGATTGACCCACGTGAGAGAGGAGTATAAAAAGAGGAGAGGGAGGGAGGAGGTGGAGGCCACGAAAGAAACAGAGGTGAGGGGTGGGGGGAAGCGGATAGAAAAGAACAAGCCGCAGGAGTCCGCGGGAAGGAAAGACTGCGCGGACAGCCGGTTAGGAGAAGAGACTGGTGGCGGTTAGGAGAAGAAACTGGGTAGGCCGGATACCATAGGAGGAGACCGGTTTCCCTCTGATGCCATGTAAAGAAAGACTTCTTGAATGAATAGTTACAAGTATGAATACACTTATATAGGATAAGAATGAGAAGAGAAATCTTAAATACAAGATGTGGGACTAATACATTGAGAGAGAAAAGAGAGAAAACATGGGCCCTTAATTGGGCTTTTCTAACACTGTGTATGGTAGATATTACTTAGATTCACCTCGGGTGTTGTGATCACCATCTCACGTATATATTTGTGTATACCCTATTGATGAAATATTACATTTGACTTGTTTCATTCTATCATTATAGACATCAACTAATATTCCATCGATCGGTACCTCGCTCAACTCTCTCGCCATCTTCCTACTCCTGTTGTGTACCCACATCCTCCCTCGCTCCTTCCAGCTCCTTCTATTGCTCCTCCACCCACACTCATTTCCAATGCCTTTGGAAATCTTTGAACTACGTAAGTTAATTAGACCCAACTATGTTGATTGGAGTGTCTTCTTCACTTTTCTTGCACAATCTCAACGCAAGTGTCATCTCACTAATTCTACCCTTGATCATACATCTCCCACCTATGTTGATTGAGATGTTAATGATGCTCTTGTCTATACATGTCAGTGTTGTAGATGTCGGCTGATTTGTCTGACATGTCGACCGACATAAAGGTTTTGGGTAAAAAACATCACGACATCGACATTTTAAGCAAAAATATCATTTTTGAAAATATCCCCCAATATATCAGTCTTGTCTGATATATCGGGCGATATCGCGGCCGATACATCTGTCAGAGTATTAAAAAATTTTATTTTTTTCAATTCCCGTAAGTGTCTGAGTGGTAACATTTTGTTTTACGCATCTCTCTGAGCCTAGATTTGACCTTTTTCTCGTTTTACTCTAATTTGAGGCTTTTTATGTCATTTATTGTTGTCAACGTTTTTTTGTATAATTTATATACATGCATTATGTATATATATATATGATTATTGTGTAATTTATAAGCATACATTATATGTGCAATTGTACATATTTACAAAATATGTGAGTATATATGAATAAATTTACTTAAATATTAAAATCATACATTGTAATATATCCCTGATATATCCTCCGTAATCGGACATCCGACATTTTAAACTCAAACCGACATGAACCTGTCATCCGATATCTGCAACCTTGGTATACGTCTTTCAAACAATCTTTTTGATACCTGTTTTTCTATTAATCGACATGATCCGACCTTGAAGGCTGCTTAAGATCATCTTGTTGCTTATTACTTCAAATGTGCAATAATGTCTCACATCTACACCCTATACTTCGATCCTTTTGCCTGACCAACCCTCTTTCTCGACGCTACTTACCAGGAAGTTCGGTATCTTGGCGCATAACTTTTCTAACATCGTCATTTCTCTGCCGATCTTGCAACCCAGTGGAAGCATTTTCAGGAGCTCTTTGTTATTTGTTATCTTCTATATCTTCCGCGTCCTACAAGATGAATTGTAAGCAGATATTGAGAGAACATGACATTCCTACACTAGATGCTACTGTCACTCGTGTCTCCACTATGTCAAACCTCCTGAATCAATATTTAATAGCCCCTCCAACCTCCGAGAACTATGCTCATGCTACTGGTTGTGAAGCACAATGTGACCGCGGAGGCCAGACGTGGGTGGAGTTGCCTTCTTTGCTTTCACTATGGAAAACTTGATCATCTCGTCGAGCTTTGCTTTGCGAAACATCATCATCTCTCATCTCAAGATCATACCAATATTGCTGAGTTAGAGACTTCGTCTCAGAGCACCTCCACTCAACCATTCAAGTCATGCATATGTTCTCCTCTGCGAATATTTTGGCTATGATTAATTCTTCTAAGAAATCTGCTTATATTATCACTTCTTCAGGTGGCGCGTGTGTGGCTACTTTAGTAAGTGGCTCATTGATTCGGTGCCACCAATAATATGACTTAGAACTTTCCTTCCTTCACTCAATTCGAGAGGCATACTAGTTACCACGTGTGTTTATGGTAGATGACTCTCCTGCTCAAGTTTTTGGAACTGGAGTTATTTCCATCCCCCTTCGGAGTTTGCCATCGTCTGGGCCAGTCAACCCGCCACATACATTTACACACATTTTCATTCAATACTGGCAGAGCTCCCTACAATTTAATATACCAACTAGGGGAGGTGATCAACATGCTAATCTACCCACTCAAGAGAACTAAACATCTCCACCTTTGTCAATCCATAATCACACTAATTTGTTACATACAACTTCATTTAAGTATGATAAATGCCTCAGTTTAGGTATCCTAACCACTTCCCAGACCTAAAATAGGGTTTGGAGATTTTCGCCTCATAGGCACCAACAGTTGGCGGACACAACGATGAACTTGGAATACATCATGTCGTTGATTTAATATTGATGTATTAGGCGCCATCGTCATTGGTTTGACTATTTTAACCCAAGTCTGATTATGCATTCCACAAACTTGATTTCGTCTCGTTCGGAAGGTTCACCGATTATTTCCATCGCTCGATTATCGTTGATTTCATCACATGATTCACCGTCGATATCCATTGCATGATCATTGTCGATTTCTCCACGTGATTTGATATTCTTTTTCACTGCACGATTGCCGTTATTTTTATCGCGCTTCAATCTTATTTGTCACCGTCGCGTGATCGTCGTTATTTCATTCGCATGATTCAATATTATTTACCGTATGTGCTGCGCTTCGAGACTCGTGGAGAGGGGTCGTAAGGCCCACCCTTAGCGATCTACGACCACCCTGAGCACGACTAAGCTCGAATGTCCGTGGGTTGCCGAAAAAACAAGGCTTTTACGGGAAAATGTCTAATAAATTGAAACCTAAGATCTTTGCTCGGGAGGAATAGAGGATGTACTCACCGGATGTCAATGCATGCCACCCAATCGCCGTAGAGGCAACATTTGCTTGTCGCTCCAGTCTGTAGTCGGATCTCGTCGGATGTGGTGGTCGGCCTTGGAGAAGGGGTTGCTTTTGCCGGAGTTCGCTGTTTGGAGTGATTTCAACATTGTTGTGAGGAGAAGAGGTTGTTCGACAAGTTGAGAGTTGTAGTAAGGAATTGATCGGATCTGGAGATAGAAGAGGGAGTGGCGGTTCTTGCGGGAGGAGGTCGATTGTCGGCCCTAGAGAGGAAGGGATGTTATTTTGAGAGCTAGGGAAACTCTCGGATTGAGTGATGCCGCCAAAAAAATGAGGAGAGCTAGGGCTCTCGATTTTGGAGTGGAGGCTCGCCATAAAAAGGAGTGCGTAGCTCAATTTGCCGGAAAGCTCGAAGTGGAGGCTCGCCATAAAAAGGAGTGCGTATCTCGGTTTGCCGAAAAGCTCATAGGGAGGCGACGATTTAAAGAGATCTTGTCGCCGGATTTCCATCATGTAGAGGAGTGGCTGCCGGGTGGAAGCCACCATCTAGGAGGCGCCGAGGGTCAAGGAGATGAATGGGGGCGGCAGTTTGAGGAGATCTCGTCGGAAATGGGAGGAATTGACTATTGAAATGAGGGAGGGAGAGATTGGTCGTTTGTTTTTGTCGTTAGTTGGGATGCAGGCGCGAGTGATGGTGGCAGATAGGAAGGTGAGATCCTAAACCTAAGTTATAATGTATATTTATGGTAAATAATTAGGTTAGAGTTAAGAAAGACCACTTGAAATTTCATTCATACGCATGTAGATTGTTCTAGGGATCTTGGAATTTGTCTCAGATAGGCTCGTTAGGACCGTCTCGTCGATATGCATCCACCGCAATGATCTGAGGTCAATTCTTAGTTTGTTTAATCATTTTACAATTCCTGGAGCGTTTGCGGCCCAATTTACTTAAACATTGAAAACCCTTCTAACGATGCCGAAATTGCATATGAATGACTTCGTTGGACTTGTATTGTCGTTAAGTGTCTAATGAAACTAATTGATATCAATTCCATGGCCATTTGCTCGAGTTCACTTTTTTGAGTGGTAATTACGTTACTTAAAACTGCGTTAACACGCCAAATTTTCTGATACTCTGAATTGAGCGCGGACGACTTCGTTTGACTCGTATAGAATTTACGAGTCTAACGACGTTAGCTGGAATCCATTCTGATGTCATTTACTAAATTTCCACTTTTTGGGTAAAAACGTTACTTAAAACTGCTTTGACCCATATAATTCTCTGATACTCATCAAAATCAACCGCGGTTGACTTTGTTGGACTTTTATAGACTTTTGTGTCTAACGATGCTAACTGAAATCGATTTTGAGTTCATTTACATAGCCTATGAGAAATGGGTGGGTTTAGGTCGTAGTTTAGTAATGAGTCACTTAAACTTGACTAGAGCGCTCACGCGAATCAATTGAATCAGCTAGACTCCTAGATGGTTCAATTAAAAAGTGGGATGTCACAGGGGCTCTATTAAGTAGTTCTTTTGTCAATCTTGTTCATTTTGATATTTGGGTTCATATCTCTTGGAGTCTGTTGGTGGAGGAAACATGCATTTTGTTACTTTTATTGATGATTACTGTAGATGTACTTGGGTGTACCTTCTAAAAGAATGTTCTAATTTTTTGGCTGTTTTTCAAAAAATCTATAATGATATTCACACTCAATTTGTTATTCCTTCAAAATTTCTATATATAGATACTGCCAATGAATATATGAGCCAACAAATTTCCGTTTTTTGCAGTTCTCATGCCATCATTCATCAGACCAATTGTGTGTACACATCACAACAAAGCGAAGTGACATGGAGAAAAGATCATCATCTCCTCGATTCAGATTAATGTTCCCAAATGCGACTGGGGTTATGCCCTTCTCATTTTTTGTTTTCTCATTAATCATATGATATCTTTTACTATTCAAGGTAACCCCCTTCTATTCTTCATTCGATGGTACTAGTATAATCCAAATAACTCTCCTTCACACCCTTCTATTCTTCATTCCAAGATAATCCAAATAACTCTCCTTTACACCCTTATATAGGCAGGTGTTGACATGCATTAAACCATGAAAATGCCATTAAGGGTACATAGACTAATGGCGACAAAAGATCCATATAGTCGACGACCCACTATAGTAGGGTAAAGGCCGAGTGTTGTTGTACATAAAAGGATCTCTCGACAAAGGTCTTCTCTTCAGAAGAAATAATCACTTACATATTGTAGCCTATTCAGGAGTAAGCTATGTATATGATAAGAGAGACCGAAAATCCACTGAAGAAATCTTGTCACCTGGGGAGAAATAAAAAACAAACAGTGGTGTCCAGGTCACATGCGGAAGCTGAATACATAAGCATGACTCAGACTCTTTTTGAGTTAAATGGTTGAGGACACTTCTGATAGATTTTGGTGAAGCTCACAGCTATCCTCTACCAATGTTCTGTGAAAATAAATCTATTATCTACATATCTAAAATTCTCGTTTTTCATGAAAGAACAAAATATATAAAAGTGAATTGTCACTTCTTCGGAAAGTAAGTTATCAGCACATATATATATAGGGTGATGTTAAAGGCACACCATCTTCGGCTTTGTGCACAGCAATACTGTGTGCACTCATTGGAATTTTATGTGCACACCATCTTCGGCTTTGTGCACACCAATACTATGTGCACAGTCTGAGCAAATATAGCTGCAATTTATGTGGACTCGTTGGGCGCCGTTGCCGTCTCCTTCATCGGAGCAAACAGATCGACGGCAAGGCGGCCATGGCCGTGCATCGCGAGCCCTCCGATCATCACGTTCCAAAGCACGACGTCTTTGCTCGAAACCCGGCGGAACACCTCCAAAGCTGCTTCAACGCACCCGCATCTGCAGTACATGTCCACAAGAGCTGTGGGGAGGATGACGTTGCCGTGATTGCATAGTTTTTTTTAAAATGAAATACGCGCATTTTTGAACTGCGTCTTCTACGTTCATTTTCAGGAGAAGTGTTCAACATGAAAGTTGTAGATCTCGACGATATCTACAACTTTCATGTTGAACACTTTTTGATTTAAAGCCCTTTAGGCCCCCGATTTGGCCCCCGGAAAAAATCACGCGGAACATATGAATGTTCCGCGTGATTTTTTCCGGGGGCCAAATCGGGGGCCTAAAGGGCTTTAAATCAAAAAGTGTTCAACATGAAAGTTGTAGATATCGTCGAGATCTACAACTTTCATGTTGAACGCTTCTCCTGAAAATGAACGTAGAAGACGCAGTTCAAAAAGCGCGTATCGGGAAGGGGGAGGCGGGCTGCTTCAGCTTTAGTTGGGTGGGGTTTAGAAAACCTAAATTATTAAGGATTATATTTTTGATGGGTGTGCACATAGCCGAAAATGGTGTGTCTTTAACACCACCGTATATATATATACAGAATAACATATATAAGCTTTAGTTTTTTTAAGCCAAAAAAAACTTGAGCTGATTCTCCCATAATACGTATCGGAATTGGACAAATAATATATGCATTTTGTAGCTAAGAACGAGATCTAAAATTTTTATGTTGAACATTCTTTCAAAATTTGCACGGTTTGACCAGAATCTTGCCCGAAAGGTTACTGACTCGAAATGAATATAATAATAATAAATTTTAAAATTCGAGCCAGCAACCTTTCTGGCCAGATTTCAGCTAAACCGTGCAAATTTTGAAAAAATATTCAATATGAAAGTTGTAGATCTCGTTCTTGGATACAAAATGCATATATTATTTGTCTAATTCCGACATGTATTATGGAAGAACTAGCTCAAACTTTTTTAGGCTTAAAAAAGCTTGAGCTTATATATTCCCAACTCATATATATATGCACTTCGTTTGTAACATCTGATAAAGAGCTAGTCGACATATTTACTAAACCTATTTCTTCGTCATATTTTGATATTTGTACCATGTTGTAAATGATTGATATTGTTAGAAGATAGTGGAATAATATGTAAAAGGTCATTGTAATTGTGATCCATTTATGGGCCCAAGTTGTCTTAGGTTTTGTCCCACATTGTAGATTTGAGATTTCTTTCTTCTTCTCTTCCTATATATTTGTACTCATACTTGATGTTTACACAAGAAATACTACTCACAAGTTGCATTACTCTCACTTTCTACATGGTATCAGAGGGATATGGTCCGACCTGTCCCTGTCTGTCCGCTTGGCCTGCTTACTAACCGGGCGATTTGGTCCCCGACTTCCTTCTTTTTTTTCTAACCGCTGCTGCTTTTGTGCGGTAAGCGGTTTTCTTACCCCCCCTTTCTTTGCTCTCTCTCATGTGGTTCCACCCCGTCCCGTTATTTAACCTCTCGAACCGGTGCCCCCCCCCCCCGCCCTGTTCGCTGCGGTCTCTGCCCCTATCCGAGCGGCCTTCTTCTCGCTTCAGCTTCCTCTTCGTTTTTCACACCGCACCTTGGTCGCGGTAACTCTTTTTACCGCTGGTGTTCGCACCGAGACCGTGCAATCTACGCTTTTTAGTCGCCGTGACTTCCCTTCCCGCTGTTGCTTCTCCAGTCACCGACAACTTCCCTTCCCGCACGGTCGTTCCTGACCGTTGCGGTTTACCTTCCCGCACGGTCGTTCCTGACCGTTGCGGTTTCCCTTCTTGCTGCTGCCTTTCTAGTCGCGGCGATTTCGGTCTCTTCCTTGTCTCTGCTAGCTTCTCGCATAGGCATATCTTACCGATGCGGCTTCTCTACCTGCAGCGGGCTCCGCATTTTGGTCGCGGCCTCTGACCGCTGTTGTGTTGGCGCCGAGACCGTGCGGTTTCTTTTCTCCGCCCCACTTTGAGGTTGCGGGTTGTCTCCCTTAACCGCGGCGGTCTATCTACCCGCTGCGGTCTCCGCACTTGGTCGCGGCCTCCTGCCGCTGGTGTGTTGTCACCGAGACCGTGCGGCCTCTCTTCTGTTCCGCTTCGTCTGGTTCTGCTTGCGATTTCTTCTTGCCGCTGAACTTGCTCGCTGGTTTTCTAGCCGCTTCGGCCTGTCTAGCCGCTGATCTTGCTCGCGGGATGTTTTTCTAGCCGCTGTGGATTGATCTTCAGGTAGCCTCATGGATACTACTACTGCCTCCGGGGAGTCCGCTGGTACTTCGTCTCTGCCACCTCGGACTGCTTCACCTGCTACTGAACTACGGGATGAACTCGGGATTAGGGCTGATATCGAGTCAAGTTCGAGTGATTTTGGCTCGGCTCGAAATCGAAATTTTTGACTCGAACTCGGCTCGAAATCGAAATTGATTTCGAGTCGTCTCGACTCGAAATGACGGCTCGAAATCGAATCAAGTCGGCTCGAAATCGAATCGGGTCTGCTCAAAATCGAATCAAGTAGGCTCGAAATTGAGTAATTTTTGTTTTATTTCTAGTTTACTCAAAATTAAATTGGGCAACATATAAATTTAGCAAATAAAACACTTAAAATATTCATTCTTTTTATTTAGCTTTAAATTTCGTTTTTTTAATCTTAAAATAAGAATATATTAATAAATACATAATTTTTTTAATTAATTCGAGTTAAATCGAATCATATTTCGAGCGATTCAGGGCTGGCTTGAAATCGACTCGAAATCAGATTCGAGTCAAATTGAATCGACTCAAATTGAGTCGAATCAATTTTAACCGATTCCGATTTGGCTCAATTTTCGAACGATTTTTTAGCAACTTTCGAGTTTCGAATAATATGCTCAGCCCTACTCAGGATTACCACTATCTCTCTCACTGGCAAAGGAAACTTTGTGGAATGGGTCCACTCTGTTCGTCGAGTACTCCAGACGAAAGGACTGCTTCATCACTTGACCCGGGCCACTCCTACCCTTCCCACTGACGAGTGGCTTCATGATGACGGCCGTGTGCAATCCTGGCTCCTCAACTCTTTGGATGTCGAGCCCTACAGGATGGCCATGTATCATGGCACAGCAAAGTCCATGTGGGAGGAACTTCAGTCCTTCTATTCCGGTCAAAACAGTCTGCAGCATCTGTTTGACATCATTACTGATCTTCAATCCCTTGATCCCGGGATACCTGGAGATATGGCGTCCTTCGTTGCCAAGGTCAAGACACTTGTTGAGGCGTGGATACAACACTAGCCTCCTACTACTGATCTGGTTGCCCAACGGACACAAAAAGAAGCTATCGGGATTGCCATGATGTTGGCAAGGGTTCCTCCGCATCTGCATAGTATTCGTGCGCAGATACTCTCATCTGTCACTACTCCCACTCTCTCTGATGTCTGCTCCATGCTTTTGAGGGTCACTCCGCCTTCCGAGGATCCTTTGCCTCCCTCTCTAGCTCTTGTACAACTACCTTCACAACATCCCTCCACTCGTGGTACCTCGACCCACGGGGGTCGCAATTCGTCCCGGGGACGAGGACGTACTGGAAAACCCCCCTCTGAAATGCACTTTATGTGGTCGAGTCCATCTTGCTGTTGCTTCAAAGGCTGAGTCTATGCTCGTGGCTTCTACTTCGACTCCTTCAAATGCTCAGTCTGACATTGATGCTCTCCGCACCCAGCTTCAGCAACTCCAAGGGGTGATTGCTCGCTCATCGGGTTACGTGGCCTCCATCGCTAATGAAGGTATAACCTATCTATCTCGAGGTTCCCACTGGATTGTGGACTCTGGTGCCACCCACCATATTACTTGCCAGAAGCCGCCGAAATACTTGGACTCTCCTCATCCCAAGTTCATCACTGTCGCCAATGGTGACTCCACCCCTGTCTCCGGAGCTGTTGATATCCATCTCACACCCAACCTCTCATTAACCTCGGTTCTTCATGTTCCGGGCTCCCCGTTCAACTTACTTTTTATTAGCCGACTTACAAAGGACCTTGATTGTCATGTTACTTTCTCACCATCTTCTTTTGTTGTGCAGGATCGGCAAACACGGAATATTATTGGTAGCGGACGGATGTCTCATGGGCTATCTTCTTGATGCCCTTCCTTCTACCCTCTTTGTCATCTCCTCCGTAGAGTGGCATCGTTGTCTTGGACATGCTCCCCTCCAGATTCTAAAGCAAGCTCTTCCGGATGTCTCCTTACATGAGTTTACTTGTGAGTCATATATCTTTGGTTAACAACATCGCGTCTCGTTTAGTCCTGTCTGTAATCAGAGTATTACTCCTTTATCCAGTGTTCACTCTGATATTTGGGGCCCTTATAAAGTCCCTAGTGTATTTGAATACCGTTATTTTGTTACCTTTATTGACGATTACTCTCGTGTGACATGGTTATATTTACTACGGGATCGTACCGAACTCACTTCTATATTTCGTGCGTTCGTTACTGAACTTCAGACTCAATTCTCTTCGCCCCTTAAAATTATCCGTACTGACAATGAAGGGAATATACTAGCCGAACGTTCGCCCCTCTTTGCTGAATTTGGCATTATCCATCAAACATCTTGTGTTTACACTTCTCAGCAAAATGGTGTTGCTGAGCGCAAAAATCGGCATCTTCTTGATGTTGCCCGCTCGTTGATGCTTCAGATGCAGGTACCCATCGAATACTGGAACTTTGCAATTTTAATTGCTTGTCATCTCATCAATCGTCTTCCCTCCTCCGTTCTCAACTTTGTCACTCCATTTAGTCTCCTCTTTCTTTCTCAAACTCGGTTTCCTCAATCACCTCGGGTGTTTGGGTGTGCTTGTTATGTCCATAACCTTGGTCCACTTACGGACAAATTTGCCCCCCGTACAACCAAGTGTATGTTCGTAGGGTACTCTCGGACTCAAAAAGGGTATGTGTGTTACTCTCCTATCGACCGGAAAATGGTTGTGTCCGCTGATGTTACTTTTCTGGAAGACCAACCCTTTCTGCCATCCACTTCGATACCTTCTGATGGGCAACCTGTGCCTCGTCCTGCTATCCCGGTCACAACTTCTCTACCTCCTCTTCTTCCAACGCCCCACGTGGAACCACCTGCTCCCAAACCACTAGCACCCAATCAGCCAGCAACCAAACTTCCTCTCATCCGTGTCTACACTCGCCGTAATCTGAACTCTGGAGCCCAACCACTGCTACCGTTTACCAGTACGATTTCGCGGCCAGCTGACCCTGCCCCCGCCTCAACGGCTCATCTTATGACCAACTATATTTCCCTACATCGGCTCTCTCCTCCTCTCCAAAAATTTGCTCTTGCTCTTTCCTCTATTTCT
This sequence comes from Platanthera zijinensis, assembly GCA_039513925.1. Classification (NCBI taxonomy): domain Eukaryota; kingdom Viridiplantae; phylum Streptophyta; class Magnoliopsida; order Asparagales; family Orchidaceae; genus Platanthera; species Platanthera zijinensis. Next base: position 125,258,428 of record CM077089.1, on the reverse strand, counting down.
CTGCCTAATACTGTGCAGGAGGATCTCCAACACCCTGGGTGGCGTGTGGCCATGGAAGCTGAGATGTCAGCCCTTTGGGCTAATCATACTTGGGATTTGGTACCTCTTCCGTCTGCCCAGTCCTGCGTTAGCTGTAAATGGATCTTTGCCATTAAAGATGCTCCGGATGGGACTATTGATCGGCCAAAGCCCGTCTTGTGGCTCGTGGATTCACTCAGCAACAGGATTTGGACTATGAGGAGACGTTCTTCTATGTCGTCAAACTAAATTCTGTTCGGGTCCTCATTTCACTGGTTGTTCGCCGCCGCTGGCCTCTACATCAGCTGGACATTAAAAATGATTTTCTTAATGGTGTTCTCCAGGAGACGGTTTTCATGAACCAACCTCTCGGGTTTGAGACCACGGGGGAGTCTATGGTGTGCCGATTGCGTAAAACTATCTATGATCTCTAACAGTCCCCTCGAGCTTGATTTGAAAATTTTAGCAAGGCTGTTCGTGATATTGGTTTTCAGCGAAGCTCGGCTGACTTCTCTCTTTTTACCCGTCATCGATCAACGGAGACTGTAATTCTCTTAGTATATGTGGATGATATTTTGATAACTGGCGATGACTCTAACGGGATACAGCAAATCAAGCAACACTTAAACTCTGTCTTCCAAACAAAAGATCTGGGAAACCTTCGGTACTTCTTTGGTCTTGAGGTTGCTCGAAGACCTGATGGCCTGGTCCTATCTCAACGGAAATATTGTCTGGATCTTCTTCAGGATGTTGGTTATTCCGGATGTAAACCCGCTGAAACATCTATGGATGTCAACCACAAGCTCAGTGCTCATGGAGCAGAATCAGACTCTCTTCTTACTAATCTGGAATATTATTGACGCCTTGTGGGAAAACTGATATACCTAACAGTTACAAGACCCGATATCTCTTTTGTTGTTGGAGTGGTCAGTCGCTTTATGCATTCACCAAGGATACCTCATCTTCAGGTTGTCGAACGCATCCTCAGGTATTTAAAAGCTGCCCCGGGACGAGGGTTGGTATACAAGCCATCCTCCTCTTTATCTCTTGTTGCGTACACTGATGCTGATTATGCGGGCTCACTTGATGATCGACGATCCACTACTGGCTTCTGTACCTACTTTGGAGGAAATCTCATCACCTGGCACAGCAAGAAGCAATCAGTTGTTGCTCGCTCTTCTATTGAAGCTGAGTATCGTGCAATGGCTGTTGGCGTCTCTGAACTTACCTGGTTAGAGTGCCTTCTTTGTGATTTGGGTGTCAATCTCTCCTCTCCTGCTACTCTTTTCTGTGACAGTCAGGCTGCTATACATATTGCGAAGAACCCTGTGTTTTATGAGCGAACAAAACACATTGAGGTTGATTGTCACTTTGTTCGGGAGAAGGTCCAACTGAAGATACTTGAATTGGAAGCATGTTCCAGCTTCTGAGCAAGTTGCTGACATCTTTACCAAGGCTATACCTCGGCCACTGTATCAGCAGTTTCCATCCAAGCTTGGTGCTTACGATTTGTATGCTCCAGCTTGCGGGGGAGTGTTAGAAGATAGTGGAATAATATGTAAAAGCCCATTGTAATTGTGGCCCATTTATGGGCCCAAGTTGTCTTCGGTTTTGTCCCACATTGTAGATTTGAGATTTCTCTCTTCTTCTCTTCCTATATATTTGTACTCATACTTGATGTTTACACAAGAAATACTACCCACAAGTTTCATTACTCTCACTTTCTACAGATATAAATGCTCTAGCTTGAGAGGTACTATTAAAGCACAATTGTAAAAGCCCATAAAAAGACCCATTGTAGATTCTTCATCTCTCTTGTATTCAGTCTCACATTCTCTAATGGTGACTGTTCCTCTTCTGCACTATATAAAGCGGGGAGCTTCAATGTAATAGTTAGATTGAAATAACCATTTTATATTTAATTTTTCATGAAGTCAAACATAAGATGATATGTTTTTTTGAAATAGTAATTCAAAATGGTTTGTATTTTTCTATATATATGGTGAAAAATATTTGAGTTTTCTATTTTTTCATATATGTTTTTGTTACGCCCCCGGACGGAGCCTGGCTATTTGAGCGTCAATACACGCGAAGGCGGAAGGAAACTGAAGGCGACAACGGGGCTGAACCAACCGGTTCATCCCCCTCTCCCTCTATTTGAAGACCGGCGGTATGGGGGCCGAACCAGACCGGTTCAGCCCCCATATGGGGAGGGGCCGGCCGGCCCCTCTCAACCCCGAGTATAAATGCCCCGGGGTGGCTCTCTTGGTGGACAAGCAAGATTATTCCAAAGTATTCTCTCTTCTCTTCTACTCAACCCTAGTTCTCTAGTTCTTCTCCTTTAGATCTCTCTCTCCCCCTTCCCCTTCCTAACATTTGGTATCAGAGGCTCTTTTCTCCACCATGGTGACTACTCGAACGCAAGACAAAATCGACCGCTTGGAAACCCTAGAGGAAAATCTGATGGGGTTGACGGATTCAGTGGCCGCCATTGAGGAAAACGTGAAAACATCCACGCAAAGGCTAGAAGAATGGATCGACACCCGAATGGAGGCGATCATGGCGTTGTTGGCACAAAATCTGAAGGGTAAGGCCGTGTCGGAAGAGGATCCGGGCGGATCTTCCGTTCCACGGGCCGATCTGCACCGGAGCGGCGAAAATGGGGGGCAAATGACGAAGGGAGCCTCGGCCTGGGAGCGGGACTCGCAGCAGGGGGTGGATCGAGCCAAGGCGGCGGAATCGACACCGGCGGGTTCGGCGCAGGAGGTTTCGGCACAGGCGGGTGCGACACATGCGGGTTCAGCGCAGGGGTGGACAGCGGCTTGGGCCCAGGCGGCGGGTTTGGCGTCGATTCCCCCATATGGAGGGGGGGAAGGCCTGCTGCCTCACCCGGTCGGAAGGGGGCAGTCCGTGGGTTCGGGGGAGGCATGCAGTGGGGTGGTCAAGGTGTTCCAGCGGCGGGGCCGTTTCGTCAAGGGTTTCCGGGCATGCCTTTTGAACCCGGAGAACCAAGAAGGCCGGCAGAGTATGGACAAGAGGCAGCGTGGGGTGGACAGGCCGGTCCGCGGCCGTACATGCCGCCAAAGTTGACGCGGATGAATTTTCTCAAGTTCAATGGGGGTGACGTCCTGGAGTGGCTGCAGAAGGCGGAACTGTTTTTCAGCTATCAGGAGATTCCCGAGGGGCAGTGGGTGCAGTTAGCATCATTCCACCTGGAGGATGATGTTTTCCAGTGGATGCAGTGGTTCCTGAGGGGCAAGGACTACGTGCCCTGGACCGACTTCGTGGATGGATTCACCGCTCGTTTTGGGCCATTAGAGTACCAAGACTTTGAGGCACTCCTATAGAAGCTGGACCAGAAGGGTACAGTGATGGAGTACCGAATAGAGTTCGAGAAGTTGGCTAACCAAATACAGTGGGAAGAGAAGACATTACTCAGTTGTTTTGTGTCGGGCCTCAAGGATTATTTGCAGGATGAGATCCAGTCCTACATGCCCCGCAGCTTGAACCATGCGATTAGTTTGGCTCAGATACAGGAGGAATGCTATAATAGGCAACGCTCCCGCAGCACAGCACATACTACTACCACCACGGTGGTGGTGAGAAGGGAATCTCAGGGTCCAAGCAAGCCGATTATCACTCGGCTGACTTGGCCGGAACTTCAGGCGCGGAAGGAAAAAAGGTTGTGCTTCAACTGTGATGAGAAGTTCGCTCCGGGGCACAAATGTCAAAAGGTCCAGGTGTTCATGCTACATGAGGAGGCCGAGGAGGAGGTGGACATGGTTCTCGAGCCAGACTTGATAGAGGAGTCGGCGGTGACTGAGTTTGGAGTAGCGGTACAGGTTATGGAGGGCTGCAACGCCCCCCTCACTATGCGCACGGCGGGAAAGGTCCTACGGGAACGTGTGACGATTCTGATAGATAGTGGAAGTACCCACAACTTCGTCCATCCCGAGGTGGCGCGCCGAGTGGGACACGTGATCGATCGAGGGGCTTCCTTTTAGATGATGGTGGCCGATGAGAGCAAGCTGCAGTGTGAGGGGGTGATGAAGCAGGTGGAGCTCAACATACAAGACTACATGGGTCATACAGTTGTTTATCTTCTTCCCATCTGAGGTTCAGACATGGTGCTTGGGGTACATTGGCTGCGACAGCTACAGCGAGTCACCTTTGATTGGGACGACATGACTATGGAGTTCTTAGAGCATGGGAAGCAGTTTTGTGTGAAGGACCTAAAATCCTCTCCAGTGAAGGAGGTCTCTGTCTGAAGCCTACAGCGTATTGGGGAAGAAGGCAACATGATGGCAGTGCTTTTGGGGGTGAAGTCGGCCGTCATCGGGCCATCCGAGGTACCCTTCCAGATGCAGTCTCTCCTAGAACAGTATGCTGACATTTTCCAGGAGCTCCGCACTCTCCCACCACCGCGCTTTCGGGATCATCAGTTCGTCCTCAAGGCGGGGGTGGAGCCTACCAACATCCGGCCCTATCGATACCCGCACATGCAGAAGGCTGAGATCGAGCGCAGTGTTCGGACGTCAATACACGCGAAGGCGGAAGGAAACTGAAGGCGACAACGGGGCTGAACCAACCGGTTCAGCCCCCTCTCCCTCTATTTGAAGACCGCCGGTATGGGGGCCGAACCAGACCGGTTCAACCCCAATATGGGGAGGGGCCGGCCGGCCCCTCTCAACCCCGGGTATAAATACCCCGGGGTGGCTCTCTTGGTGGACATGCAAGATTAGTCCAAGGTATTCTTTCTTCTCTTCTACTCAACCCTAGTTCTCTAGTTCTTCTCCTTTAGATCTCTCTCTCCCCCTTCCTCTTCCTAATAGTTTTACTATCCAATTAAACTATAGGGTGTCTGCATTATTATTAATAGAAGGAAATTTTACAGTAAAGTTGTTAAATGATAAGTGCAGCATCTTGAATTAACACTTACGAGTTAAGACTTATGAAGTTGAAAGACATGATAGGTGACTGTAACACTGCACTTAATTCCTCATTGTGATACAGACTCGATCAATGCCTGTATCACAACTCGGGACCAAATGCATATACGAGTTTATATACAAAGAATGATTCAAATAATTTCTACTGATTCACAAACCGTCTTGAAATATCAAAACATAAAATAAATAAAAATAAATACTATGGTTGATGGAGACAGCGCCCCCCAACTTGCTAAGGATGACGGCATGCTCGCGGAAGACCCCCCTTTATCGCCTTCAAAAGACTTGCGGCGTCGTGGTGATCGTGTGGAGCGATGCTACAACCTCCGCCCGCGGCGCAAGGCCGCCTCTTAATATCTAGTTGATTATTATTTATTGTATTTGTTTGGACTTATTTAGTTTTGCTTATGTTTGGTTATTTATTTCCCTTGATTTAAAACTTTAGAGTGCATGTTTATTTTAATGGGCTGCATGTAGCCTAATCTTTGATGTAAGCCTATAAAAGGCATATGATATTTCATTATGAGGGATATTGATATGAGAATTGAAAACCCTATTTTTCCCTCTTGAATCCTCCCTCTCTCCCTCTCACCCTAATTTCGGCCAAGCCCAAAACTTCTCCTTCCTCCTTCCAAACCGCCGCCTCCCCCCCTTCTCCCTTCTTCTCCTACCACTCGGCCACCCTCTCCCTTTCACCTTCCCAAACCGCCGGCCCCCCACTTGTGGTCCCTCCTCTCACGGCCACCACTTCCATCAACCCTAGCCGCCGCCGCCCTCCCCTTCCACACCTTCTAAAAACCGCCACCCTTCACCACCTTTCCTCTCTCTTCGATATCCTCTACATCCAACAAGCGTGACGCGACGACGGCGGAAGAACTTGTCTCCATCCGGCGTAACTCCGGCGGAACCGTAGACGAGCGCTCCAAGTGAGATAGTCGGAATCATCTATTCTGACTTGGGTAACGAAACTTCTGCTCTCGTGTGCTACCCTCTTGATAATTTTTGTGGCGGCCAATTTTTGCGTTGGATTTCGAATCTTGGAAATAAATCGTGGTTTGTTCGATTGAATTCGCGTTTTCCTTAATTGAATTAATTTCTCGAAAGGTTTGGCGAACCTCGTACTTTTTGTTGGGAGAGATCTACCGTTTTTCGAATCGTCATTTTTGGTAGATCTCTTTTGGTACAACCCGCTCGGTCGGATCCAATATTGGTCCATTTAGTCGGAACGGATATTGGCCTATAGCCTCTATTCGGTCCCAAACGGTTTGGCTACCCGTGCATTAGCATAAGCGTGATAAAATTGCTTGGAGTGTGCGCTGCGGAAAACTTCGGTGCGAGTGTCGGATTTACGATATACGAGAGGCGAACTTTAGAATCCGTTGAGTCTCGTGGTCTTTACGTGGCCTACATCAATTTGGTATCAGAGGGAGGTTGTGTCGATTTCTTAATTGGCACCATCCTAATTAATTTTAGTTGGTCGACGCGCACGTGCACAAAATTTTTCAAACAAAAAAAAAGCAAAAAAAATTTTTTTTTGGTCTGCCAATAGCAGCCTAAATTTTTATTTTTCAGCAGAATTCAGAATTTTTTTTTTAATAATCTTCTTCTAGTTTCCTGTAGGAAAACAAAAAAATTAGTATTTTAACCCTGGTTATTAAGTGGGAACAAATTCTTTTGCGTACAAATTGTTGCGTCAGTAGTTGTGTTGTGCATGCGCACTAGACTTGGTACGGAGTATTCCCCGTCTCCTTCCACCATGGAGGCTGAACGGGACGCTGAGCACGGTCTCACGGAGCTTGAAGAGCTCCGTCAGGATTTCACTGAACAAATGACGGCAATTAGGGAGACACTTCACGACTTGAGGTTACATATAGGGGCTCCCCGTAATCAACCCGCCAACCAACGAGCAGAGAGACATGATCATCAACACGAGAACCCTAATAATGACCATGCCCCGCGGGCACCGTACGAGTTTTATCTTACTAGGGCCGTTCGAGTCAAACCTCCGTCCTATGATGGATTGGGAGACCCCCAAGTCTTCCAAGACTGGGTCATGGAGATAGAGTGCTACTTCGAGTGGTACAGTCTGACTGACGCAGATAGAGTGCGTGTAGCAAGGATGAAATTGTTGGGTCGCGCCAAAATATTTTGGCTGAGTGAAGAGCGGCGTTTGCGAACCGAGAATGGAGAACTACCCATTGGTTGGACCGACATGAAGGAGATACTGACTGCGCAGTACGTCCCCGCGTACCATCGAACACAGATGTTCGATGATTTGGCTACGCTTAAGCAAGGAAGTAGAACGGTTTCTGAGTACATGAGTTTGCTGAAGGACATGATGGTTAGGTGTGGCGCGAAAGAAATGCCCGAGGTCACCCTATCTCGGTTCCGTAAGGGGTTGAACCCCGACATCCAGAGCAAATTATTGCGTTATGGACACACCAACCTGCACGTCACGTTTAATGCGGCTTTAGATATCGAAAAGCATAACGTGCTGAAAAACAAGTCTCGCTCGTTTCAAAAGGGAAAGTCTATTTTAGGTCCACCCCCCACTTCCACCTATAAGGATAAGGGAAAGTATCGGACCAACGAGTCGACCTTAATAGTCGTGACCGCGAGGAACAATAGAAACCCCACGGGTGAGAGAGTTCTGTTGGGTAAGGTCAACAAAACGAGTGTGACTTGCTTCGCTTGCGGGATTCAAGGCCACTACGCTAGTGAGTGTCCTACTAAACCCAAACCTTTAGCCCTGATAGATCCCACCAATGAGGCAGACGATCTCACTTATGAGGCAGGAGAGGACAGCGAGTCGGACGGAGTGCCTAGTGATTTGGACGATGAGTCTCACATGATGGTTATGAGATGTATTCTGGCAACTCCACGAGCACTTGATGACTGGAATAGAACTAATATATTTTCGCTAAATTTTAAGAGTGGAGAGAAATGGTGTAGGTTGATCATCGATAGTGGTAGCTGTATGAACGTCATTTCTGAGGCCGCGGTGAAGCGAATGGCCTAGTGGCGGAACCGCACCCTCACCCGTATAAGGTGGCATGGGTCGATAACTCATCCCTCCCGGTGTCAAGGCGTTGTTTGGTACCCCTATCCATCAAAGCCTATTCGGAAAAGATCTGGTGTGACGTCCTCCCTATGGATGCTTGTCACGTCTTATTAGGACGCCCGTGGTTGTATGATCATGATGTCACCCACTTTGGCCGGGCCAACACCTACAAGTTTAAGTTTAATGGCAAGGCTATAACACTGAAGCCCACCCCGCCTAAGGACCCTTCAGTCCCTTCTAAGGATACGGTTGTCCCGGTTGAAAAAAAAAACGTTAAGCCTGATGGGTAAGAAAGAATTGGCACGTACCACCTTCATGGATGGTGTCATGTACGCTCTAGTTTGTTTGCAAATTAAGGAAGATGTGGTGTTAACTGAGGACTTACCCCCAGCTTTGAAGAGGCTATTAGAGGAGTTCAAGGATGTGTATCCGGGTGAGCTTCCGTCCGAGTTACCCCCCATGCGGGACATCCAACATGCCATAGACCTGATCCCGGGGTCCTCGTTGCCTAACCTCCCTCATTATCGACTAAACCCATCCGCGCACTTAGAATTACAAACCCAAATTTCCGAGTTGTTACAAAAGGGGTTCATTCGACATAGCAAAAGTCCGTGTGCCGTACCCGCGTTACTGGCTCCCAAGAAAGACGGTTCTTGGAGGATGTGTGTGGATAGTAGAGCCATAAATAAAATTACTATTAAACATCGGTTCCCTATCCCTCGCTTGGACGATTTATTGGACATGCTAGCAGGAGCCACGATTTTCTCAAAATTGAATCTTAGGAGTGGCTACCATCAGATCAGGATTAGGGAAGGTGATGAGTGGAAGACGGCTTTTAAATCAAAGGAAGGTCTCTATGAGTGGTTAGTTATGCCTTTTGGGTTTTCGAACGCCCCGAACACATTTTCGAGGATGATGACCCATGTCTTCCAACCGTATATGGGAAAATTTATAGTAATGTATTTTGATGACATTTTAGTTTTTAGCACATCGACGACCGATCACGAAGCCCATCTGAAGATTATCCTGACCACGTTGCGATCTGAGAAATTATTCGTCAATATTAAGAAGTGCACTTTTCATGTGTCGTCTGTTGAGTTTCTTGGGTATATCGTGAGTTCGGATGGCATACATGTTGACCCCAAGAAGGTCCAAACTATTAAGGATTGGCCAGAGCCCGCCAATATTCGAGATGTTAGGAGTTTTCATGGCCTAGCTACGTTTTATCGTAGATTCATAAAAGCTTTTAGTAGCATCATGGCCCCCATTACTGAGTGTATGAAAAAGGGTGAATTTTCTTGGACGATTTCAGCCGCTATTTAACACCATTAAAACGAGCATGTCGGAAGCGCCCCTACTGCGATTGCCGGATTTCAATAAAGTCTTCGAGTTATCATGTGATGCGTCTGGAGTGGGAATTGGTGGTGTATTGAGTCATGAAGGTCACCCTATCAGATACTTTAGTGAGAAGCTCGCAGGGCCTAAATTAAATTATTCCAATTACGATCGAGAGTTTTATGCGGTCATTAGGTGCCTCCAACACTGGCAGCACTATTTGCTCCCTAAGGAATTTGTCATTTTATCCGACCATGAGGCGCTGAGGTTTATTAACTCCCAAAATAAGATTAGCCCTAGACATGCAAAATGGGTCTCCTATCTTCAGGAGTACACGTTCATCATCAAACACCTTAAAGGTACCCTCAACCGCGTAGCCGACGCTCTTAGTCGTGTCTCCTTATTACTGTCTACGCTAGAAGTTAAGGTGATCGGCTTCGAAAGAATTAAAGATGAATATGTCCACTGTCCGGACTTTAAGGAAATTTACTTAGCCACTCAAGAAAACGCGCCTACGACCATTACGTCTTATTATATTCGTGATGGTTATTTATTCAACCACTCGAAGCTATGTATTCCACGCTCCTCCCTACGTCACTTCATTGTTTGGGAATTGCATATTGGTGGGTTAGGTGGACATTTTGGCCGTGATTAGACAATCACGTTAGTAGAAGATAAGTTTTATTGGCCCGGACTTAAGAAAATGGTTAACCAAATCGTGGGTAGTTGTCGTGCGTGCCAATTGGCTAAGGGTAATAAGACTAATGCGGGACTGTATACCCCTCTTCCGATTCCTTCCGTTCCTTGGGAAGACGTTAGTATGGATTTTATTTTAGGCCTACCTGTCACGTTTAGGCGCCACGATTCTATTTTGGTCGTCGTAGATCGATTCTCTAAGATGGCCTACTTTATTGCATGCAATAAAACCACTGATACGTCACACGTCGCACAATTATACTTTAAAGAAGTAGTTGGACATCGGGGGGTTCCCAAATCGATAGTTACCGATAGAGACGTGAAGTTTACTAGTTATTTTTGGAAGACCTTGTGGAGGATTATGGGCACCAAACTATTGTTTTCTTCAGCCTACCACCCCCAAACGGATGGGCAAACGGAAGTGGTAAACAGGAGTTTAGGCAGTTTGCTCCGATGCCTTGTGGGAGACCACAAGGGTACATGGGACCTTATCCTCCCTCATGCCCAGCTAGCGTACAATAACTCCAAAAATAGGTCCACTGGCTTGTCTCCGAATGAGATCGTGCGCGGATACAAAGCACCAGTGCCACTTGACTTGATTCCTTTACCACCATCTTTTAAATCAAGTCAATTCGCACTAGATTTTGCCTCTCATATTCGTAACCTGCATACGCACATAAAGGAAACGCTAGCCACGCAATACGTGTCTTATCAAGTTCATGCTAACGTGCATAAGAGAGCGTCTCACTTAAAAGTTGGTGATTTAGTTATGGTGCATCTCATCCCTGAACGGTTGCCTACTGACACCATAAAAAAGTTAGCGAATCGGCGAGCGGGACCTTTTCGTATTTTAAAGAAATTAGGAGACAATGCATTTCTTTTGGACTTACCTACTGATTGGGGTATTTCCCCTATTTTTAATGTTTCGGATTTAACGTCATATGTTGCCCCGCCGCAAGAATTATCTTCCTGTCCGTTTAGCTCCACTACAGGTTCTAATGGGTTTGGGGTTGAGTGTGTTACTGGATCGCTCCCTCCATCGGTCTCCAACGGAGGTACGTTGAATGTTGATGACAAAGATTTTCCTCCTTTGTTGCCTAATGCTTTTCCCAGGTTTCCCAGGACACACTTTTTGCCAGACAGGATTTTACAGGATGAAGTGCTTCCCTCTCCAGATGGCGATATACACCGCTACTTGATTCGATGGCGTGGTCGTCCCGCTTCCGACGACTCTTGGCTCCCGGAATCGGAGGTGGCTCTATTGGATGACGCTCTTCTACGACGGTACCTTCAAGACAACTCATCGGTGATGAGTCCTTTCGAGCGGGGGAGGATTGATGGAGACGGCGTCCCCCAACTTGCTAAGGATGACGGCATGCTCGCGGAAGACCCCCTTCATCGCCTTCAAAAGACTTGCGGCGTTGTGGTGATCGTGTGGAGCGACGCTACAACCTCCGCCCGCGGCGCAAGGCCGCCTCTTAATATCTAGTTGATTATTATTTATTGTATTTGTTTGGACTTATTTAGTTTTGCTTATGTTTGGTTATTTATTTCCCTTGATTTAAAACTTTAGAGTGCATGTTTATTTTAATGGGCTGCATGTAGCCTAATCTTTGATGTAAGCCTATAAAAGACATATGATATTTCATTATGAGGGATATTGATATGAGAATTGAAAACCCTATTTTTCCCTCTTGAATCCTCCCTCTCTCCCTCTCACCCTAATTTCGGCCAAGCCCAAAACTTCCCCTTCCTCCTTCCAAACCGCCGCCTCCCCCCTTCTCCCTTCTTCTCCTACCACTCGGCCACCCTCTCCCTTTCACCTTCTCAAACCGCCGGCCCCCCACTTGTGGTCCCTCCTCTCACGGCCACCACTTCCATCAACCCTAGCCGCCGCCACCCTCCCCTTCCACACCTTCTAAAAACCGCCACCCTTCACCACCTTTCCTCTCTCTTCGATATCCTCTACATCCAACAAGCGTGACGCGACGACGGCGGAAGAACTTGTCTCCATCCGGCGTAACTCCGGCGGAACCGTAGACGAGCGCTCCAAGTGAGATAGTCGGAATCATCTATTCTGACTTGGGTAACGAAACTTCTACTCTAGTGTGCTACCCTCTTGATAATTTTTGTGGCGGCCAATTTTTGCGTTGGATTTCGAATCTTGGAAATAAATCGTGGTTTGTTCGATTGAATTCGCGTTTTCCTTAATTGAATTAATTTCTCGAAAGGTTTGGCGAACCTCGTACTTTTTGTTGGGAGAGATCTACCGTTTTTCGAATCGTCATTTTTGGTAGATCCCTTTTGGTACAACCCGCTCGGTCGGATCCAATATTGGTCCATTTAGCCGGAACGGATATTGGCCTATCGCCTCTATTCGGTCCCAAACGGTTTGGCTACCCGTGCGTTAGCATAAGCGTGATAAAATTGCTTGGAGTGTGCGCTGCGGAAAACTTCGGTGCGAGTGTCGGATTTACGATATATGAGAGGCGAACTTTAGAATCCGTTGAGTCCCGTGGTCTTTACGTGGCCTACATCAATGATGATAGTCTCATCTTACAGATTATAGTGCTACTATAGATTATGTTCCAAAGTTCAAAATAATTGAACCACACAAAACGGCTATAGGAAAGTACATAAATTATAAAACAATAAAAGAAGTTTTCATCACAATGAATGATCTCCAACATGTCAACCACTGTGCTCAATTCCCTGTATTAATGAAGGTAAATCAACGTGACCTAGCAACTTCTTCATCCTTCAAGGACTGTGTGTGTTCCTAAGGGATCTATCCAACACACCGGCATGCAAATCAGCACTTCTAAACCATGACATATAAAGGTAAGCTTATTACACCAAGTATGATTATGACAAATAGTGCTGAAAGAGTAAATGAAGAGAATAACACGAACTGGTATATAGTTTAATGATCGTTTATTACTCATTCTTTGGTGCATATCTCTATGTAGGTGGAGTGAGACATTCCTCATCCCCGAAAGAATTACCTAGCAGTCAATTGTGCAGAGAATATGGTTGCCAAAGTTTGACGGGATAGGTTCAAGCTTTGCCGAGCTTGGCCGGATGAACTTTTACTCTGCCGGAGCTCAGCGGAGGATTGATGAACTCCGATCAACCAGGGGATGAGGAATGCCTTTCACATGCAGGTGGATGTTCGCTGAAGTTTGGCAAGGAGAGCTAGAGTGGAGCAACTTGGAAAGAGCTTCTCTCTCCTCCTCATGCACTACTGCTAGAGTGGAGCTTGGAGATCTTGGAAGTAGCTACTGCAGCGAGGAAGAGCAGACCGATGCTGCAGCGGCAAGAAGCAGCTTATTCCCTTGCCATTGTCTTATCCCCCTTCTTAGGTGGAGTTACTTCCTTAAAGAAGAAGACTAACCCCATTCCTAGGTCCCCTATCATCCTTTTTAGATGGAGTTACTTCCTCAAAGAAGACCCCCATTCCCAGGCCACTGATCCCTCATTCCCAGGCCCATGATCCCCTTTAATTGAAGATGCCTCCGTGAAATGTTTTCCTTCCCAAGAGCCCATGAGCTGCATGTGGAAAAAGCTTTTTTTTGTTTCCCAAATGTCAGCTCTCTTCTTTTTTTAGTTATTTTTATTTCTTCACAATTCTTTTCTATGTATTAGTTGATTATGACACGTTGGGCCTAGACCTGCATGCCTTATTTTTCTCATATGTGAGCATTGTTGTCTTAATTTTGACTCATTGCAAATGGTTTTCAGATTAATGTAGTAATATCCTGTCAAAAAGGGCAGCCCGGTGCACAAAGCATCCGCGTGCAGCGAGGGTTCGGGGAAGGGTCCCACCACAAGGGTGAAATGTAGGCAAACCTTACTCTGCATTTTTGCAAAAGGCTGCTTTCAAGACTCGAACCCGTGACCTCAAGGTCACACGGCGTCACCTTAACCGGTGTGCCAAGGCTCCCCTTCCTAATAATATCCTGTCAATGAATATTAATTAGCCTAGCATATGTGAGACCCATTTTGTGGCATACAGATACGTACAACACCAAGTGGGTCTCAGTTTACTTATCCACCCAAAACTTATAATAGGACTTGAGGAATTGTACTGTCCCAATTGACAAAAGATGCAGACTATATATAGTCTATGCTCTTCCCCCAAATGGAATTTTCAGAATTTGGTTTTCTGATGTAATCTCACATCTAGGGATTGGAAACAATTATTTTGAGCAAATATTATTTTGATATAAATTAATTTTTATTGCTGAGATTTCGAGAAAACACGAGGGCAAATCAAATTTTTGCGCGCTCAAATTCAACGCCGTCGCTCTGAGCTTTAGGAGATTCGCTAACCTCGCTTGAAAGGAACGTCACAAGTGCTCGTTTGGATCGAGCCCTCTACGAGAATAAACAACCGCAAGCAAGGAATCGCCAACAACAACTTATGGATAATCGATATTAAAAGTAATAAGAACGCAGCGGCAAGCCCAAATATTATTTATACGAAAAACATAAAATTTTACTAATGCAAGGGAGCAGACGGTTATACCCAAGCAACAACGGCGAAGCAGAATCCTTCCTAGCCCTCCACGCACGCACGGGTTAGAAGCCTCAACCAGCAGCCGGAAGAAATGAGTTGAAGTCGACGTCGCTGGTGAAATGAATCAGGCGTCGGGTAGGGTTCCCGAAGTCGACGACGCCTGGCGAGTCGATGTCGGCGGCGGGCGCGGAGAAGGCGCCTGGTGAGTCGATGTCGGCGGCGGGCGCGGAGAAGGCGACAACGGTTGTCGCGGGGTCGGCGGTTTGCGGAACGGGGATGGCGTCTTGCAGACGGATTGCTCCCGCTGGTGCAGTGACAGAAAGCCCGGCTAACCTAGGGATGGGAAGGTTCAACCGGCAATGAGCAGGAAGCACAGGAAGGCTCCCAACTCTCTCCGATTTCTTCTCCCCGTTGCGCTTTCGGACTTGGAAAGGGCCAAACTTCCTCTGCTGTAACTTATGGTAAGTGCCCGGAGTGAATCTCTGCTTCTTAAAATAAGCAAACACTCAATCTCCTTCTGAAAAGTATAACTCCTGGCGATAACGATCGGCTAGGAATTTATATTTTTCCAGAAGTTGCTCGCAATTTATTAGTAATATTTTTATGCAATTCTTTTAAATAATCAACATGGGCTTGCACATCAATGAAAATGCGTTCACGATTCGGAAGGGAGTGGTGATCAAGAATATGCAGTATGGGGAACCCGTAAACAATCTCGAAAGGAGATTTATTAGTAGAGCGATTAGTAGAATTATTGAAAGCAAATTCCGCTTGCGGCAATGTAAGATCCCATTGTTTCGGGTTCTCCCCAGTCAAATACCTAAGAAGGTCCCCCAAACTCCTATTAACGACTTCAGTCTACCCATCGGTCTGAGGGTGATATGCGCTGCTAAATTCGAGTTTGGTACCTAGTCAGGCCCACAGTGTTTTCCAAAAATACCCCATGAATCGAGTATCCCTATCAGAAATGATCGACCTAGGAATGTCGTGCAATCTAACGATTTCTTTAAAAAAAAGTTCAGCAAGAAGCACAACACTAGAGGTTTTCCTACACGGGATAAAATGTGCCATTTTTGAAAAGCGATCTACTGCTACAAAAATAGAGTCAACTTTCCTCTGAGTACGAGGAAGTCCTACCACAAAGTCCATTGAGATGTCATCCCACGGTCGCTCTGGTATCGTTAAAGGGGTGTACAATCCAGTGTTTTGAGAATGCCCCTTATACAACTGACATGTAGTGCAGTGTCTGACGAATTCAGTGACATCACGCTTCATATGTTGCCAATAGTAACGAGCGCTGACGAGATCTAATAATTTGGACTGGCCAATGTGTCCACCTAATCCAGACGAGTGGATCTCTCTAAGCTGTTGAAAATTGTGAAGTGAAAGTAGAGGTTGATCAAGCAGACCGCGCGGCCTGAGCGGACTGTCTGGCGGACTGGTGTCGCAGTCTGGGCGGACAGTGTCGGACTGGTGTTGCGGCCTAGGCGGTCTGAGGTTGCGGTCTTGGTGTTGTTCCCTGATCTAACCGGGCGGATAGGACGTTTATCCGCGGGATGTGGCAGACTCTCTCTCTGAGTCCGTGGAGTTTGCTCTTGACCTCTGGTGAAGCAGCTTGCTGGCGGTTTGGTTTGAGAGCTGGCGGACTGGTGTCTTTTCCGCTGAGCTTGTGCCAGGATGTTTGGACTTGCGAGTTCAGGGTTTTTCGCAGAGTCCGCTGTCCGTTGGTGACCGGGTTGTTATGCCTGTTGGTCGTGGACATGTGGCGGACTGGTGCTTGGTTCGCAGTATGGGCGGACTGCTGCTGTGTCCGCGTTTTGCGTGCGGACTGGTGCAGGGTGGTCTTGTTATGTCCGCATGCTGTATATGTGGACGGATGTGGTATCCGCTGGGTTGCGGACTGGCGTCATGCCTTGGTGCATGAAGGCTTGTTTCCTGCTAAGTCCTTGCGGACTGTGCAGTGCTAGCTGCGGGCTCGGGCGGTGATTCTATCCTCTAGGGCGGTGACCACACTCCTCTCCGCGCCTATAAATAGGACCCCCTGTCACATCAACAGTAACTGAATGAACAGTAAGTTGAGTGCTGGTTAATTGCTGCGGACTCAGTTTTGCAGGTCGCGCGGATTGAGGACTTAATCGGTTTGCTGTTTGCAGGTTGTGCGGCTAGCACTGAGAAGCCATAGGTTTGGTTCTGACTGCGGTCAGGGATCAGTGGAGCTCGCGGTTAACAATCGGCGGTTTGCAGCAGGTCGCATCTTGTGACCGGCCAACCTTCTCTTCAGCGTTCAATAACCTGTTCGTTGGTCTCAGCGGACTATGCAGTCTGTTCGTCAGTTCGGCAGCGGCTTGTAAAGCGGTTGTTCGGCAGAATAACGGGTAGTCTGCGCGGTTTGGCGGACTCCGTAGTGCAGTGGTGCAGCATTAGCTTTGGCGGACTCGACGGACTCGGCGGACTCGGCGGTCTGGGAGGAGCAGTCCGCCCGGCTTGTTCTTGTTTCTTGTATGCTTCTCTTTTGTACTTGGCAAAATCATGTCTCGCTATGTATACCAAGCTTTGTAAAGAAGATAGTTGATTGTGCAAGATCTTTGTTTGCTCTCCCTTGTCTCTGACTACTTAGCTCTGTTTATGGTTGGAGTGTTCCTGCGTCTTGTTCTCGATTTCCGCTTGATCAAGTGATCAGCTTGATAGCTCTGAAAGTGTTTGCTTGATACCAGAACTTGAGGTTGATCAGCTTGAGAAATTTCAACATGGTATCAGAGGGAACAGTGGCTTGAGCAGTGTTCAACCTCAGTATTGCTCGATGCTTCTGGAAGTTAGTAGATCCGCAGTGTTGCAATGGAAGGAGCTTTCGCAAGGGGTCTTGGTATTGAGCTTCTTACAGCGATTAACTTCAAGAAGTGGAAATCGTGTATGAAGAGCTATCTTATTGGTGAGGAGCTATGGGAGGTTGTCGGTGGTGACGACATGCAAGAAGTTACTGCTGCTACTGGTTCTGCTGAACAGGTGAGAGCTTGGAGGAGGACTAATGCAAAGGCAGAGTTTGCTCTCAAGCGGGCTGTCTCACCTGAGCTCTTTGATCACATCTTATGATGTGAGTCTGCTGCTGAGATATGGACAACCATTGATGATTTGTTCAACAGGAAGAATGTAGCAAGGATACAGTTTTTAGAGAATGAGTTGGCTAAGTACACTCAAGGAGATTTGTCCGTCTCGAAGTTCTTTCTCAAGATGAAGAACCTGTGCGCTGAAATTTCAGCATTGGATCCTGATGAACCCATTTTGAAGCTAAGTTGAAGAGGCACATAGTACGTGATTTGCGGAACGAGTATGTGGCTATAGTGACTTCTGTACAAGGATGGGGGACTCAGCCATCTCTGCTGCAGCTGGAAAATCTGCTAGCGTCACAGGAGAGCTTGGCTAGGCAGATGGCCGGGGTGACTATCTCTGAAGGAGGTAGTGATGCTCTCTTCACTGAGAAGAAGAAGAGATGGGAGAAGAAAAAGTCTGCTGCTGAGGATGAGCCTTCAACTTCCTGTGAGCAAGAGAGGGGCTCTGCTCCTAAGAAGAACTGGAAGAAAGAGTTGAAGTGCTACAGGTGCAATCAAGCAGGCCACTTCAAGCGTGACTGCAAGGTCAAGCTGCAACCTGGGTATGTTGCAGACAAGGAAGGAGCTGTTTCTAGTGCTGAGGAGACCGAGTGGGGAGGAGCTTTTCTGAGAAGCACGTGTGTTCGTGCTCTTTCCACCGTGGACTACCAAGATGACTGGATAGTCGACTCGGGGCGTGGTCATCACCTCACTGGAGACGAGTCAAAGTTCTCTTCACTGCAGACATTCTCAGGTAACGGAGCTATCATTACAGCTGATGATTCTGTTTATACTGTAGAGAAGGAGGGTGTAGTTTCTTTGAAGAGTGCTCAGGGTCCGCTCACGTTAAGGAGTGTGTATCACGTACCTGGCATGAAGAAGAACCTCTTCTCGGTGACCAACACAGTCGACGCGGGCTTTCACATTCTGTTTGGGCCAACAGAAGTGAAGTTTCTCCGCAACGTATCAGCGGTGAAGGCTGATGTTGCTCATGTAGGGAAAAGAGTTAGAGACTTGTTTGTGTTATCAACAAGCTCTTATGTTAATCGGATGAGGTCCAACGATAGCGCTGTTATTTGGCATGAGAGGTTGGGGCATGTTGGGATGGACAAGCTCAAAGCTATGACATTGAAGAGTCTTGTGAAAGGCTTGTCAACGTTGTCCTCTTACGGAGATGGTCACGTTTGTGCGGGATGTCAGTACGGTAAGGTTCATCGCCTTCCGTTTGATAAGTCACAGACAAGGAGCAAAACACCATTGGAATACATCCATGGTGATCTGATGGGGCCAACCGTCACTGTTAGCCTTGGAGGCAGCAGATACATGTTGGTGCTGATTGATGACTATTCTAGATATACTTGGGTGTATTTCTTGAAGGAGAAGTCAGAAGCTTTCCATCTGTTTATGGAGTTCAAGGAGCTGGTGGAGGGCCGGCTTGGCCTGCGAGTCAAGAATTTTAGAACAGACAATGGTGGTGAGTTTGTCTCTTCCGAATTTTCTAACTTCTGCAGGAAGCACGAATTCAGAGAGAGCTTACTTGTGCTCATACTGCACAACAAAACGGAGTAGCGGAGCGGAAGATCCGTCATCTGACGGAAACCTGCAAGTGCTGGCTTCATGCAAAGGGCATTCCCAGGTCCTTTTGGGCGGAAGGAATGGCCTGCGCAACTTACGTCATCAATCGGATGCCTCTGAGTCCGATCAATATGAAGTCTCCTCATGAGATGATGTTTAAGGAGAAGCCCGGTGTTGAACACCTTCGGGTGTTTGGTTCAACTTGCTTTGTGCATATCTCGGATGCCTCAAGGACAAAGCTTGAAAGGCAAGGAAGCTTGTCTTTGTAGGCTATGATGAGCGGAAGAAGGGATGGAAATGCATGGATCCTGCGACGAAGAAGTTTGTTGTATCAAGAGACGTTGTCTTTGATGAACTGACGTCGTATGGAGGAAGCTCGGTTGAGCTATCAGAGAGCAAGGTTGATGAAGAGCAGGAGGCGGCTGCTGAAGTTGTTCAAGAAGAGCTTGTTGTTTCACCAGCAGCTCCTGTCGCTTCAAGCTCTGGGGCAGAGGCTTCTGGTTCAAAAAGCAGGGGGAGCAGTGCTCAATGCTTGCCCGGAGACGGAGCTGAGCCTGAAGAAGCAACGGAGGTAGTGAGCAATGAGCAGCCTCTTCGGAGATCAAAGAGGATCATCAAGCCTCCAGCTCGTTACTGTGAAGGGAATACAATGAGTTTTGTCTCCTGTTTCTTTGCAGACCCTCTGGATGAGCGGGAGCCTTCAAAGTTTGAAGATGCTACTGGAGTGAAGGAGTGGGACAATGCCATGGATGAGGAGATGACTGCCCTCAGGAAGAATGAAACTTGGGACTTGGTGCCCAAGGTGGATGACGTTACTCCTGTTACTTGCAAGTGGGTCTACAAGCTGAAGAAGAAGGCGGATGGTAGCATCGAGCGTTATAAGGCTCGCCTTGTTGCTCGAGGGTTCTCTCAACAGTACGGTGAGGACTATGAGGAGACGTTTAGTCCTGTGGCGAAGATGACTTCAGTTCGGGTGGTGATCGTCTTGGCTGCTTGTCAAGGATGGAAGATGTGGCAGCTGGACGTAAAAAACATTTTTCTTTACGGGGAGATCGACAAAGACATCTTCATGGATCAGCCACTCGGTTACATATTTGAAAAACATCCGGACTACGTCTGCAAGCTCCAGAAGGCTCTTTATGGCTTGAAGCAGGCTCCTCGAGCCTGGTATGGAAAGATTGCAGAATACCTCCAGTTCTGCGGATATTTGGCTTCAAATTCAGACTCGAGCCTGTTCGTCAAGAAGAAGGGGGAACTTCTAGTCCTGGTACTGTTGTACGTGAATGATATGATCATCACGGGAAATTCCAAGGAGGAAGTAGCTAGGCTCAGGGCAGAGCTAGCTACCAGATTCGAGATGAAGAATCTGGGCGAACTCCACCATTTCCTTGGACTCGAGGTGGAGAGGAGGGAGAGCGGAATACTCGTGTCCCAGAAGGGCTATGCGGAACGGATCGTTCAGCGATTCGGCATGCAGGAGGGGAAGAGTAGCTCTACTCCATTTGATTCGGGCATCAAACTTCGGCGAGATGAGGGAAGGATTTTACCAGATCCTCTTGGTGTTTCGGGCTCTGGTTGAGAGTCTTATCTACTTGACGATTACAATGTCAGACACTGCTTATGCAGTTGGCCGAGTAAGTCGGTATATGGCGGAACCCAGGAAGCCTCATCTGATGGCGGCAAGGAATATTCTGATGTACGTGAGGGCTACTTCTGACATAGGTCTCCTATATAGGAGAGGCACAAAGTTTGTTCTTCAAGGGTACTCGGATGCTGATTACGGGGGAGATTCAGACGACCGGAAGTCAACAATTGGTTACGTCTTCTCTTGTGGATTTGGGAGTATTTCTTGGTGCAGCAAGAAGCAAGACTCAGTGTCCGTCTCTACTACGGAAGCGGAATACAAGGCTTCGGCCTTGGCAGCTCGGGAAGACATCTGGCTCAGGAGATTAGTAGAGGACGTCTATGAAGAAGTGCGCGATCCAACTCTGCTATGCGGTGATAATGAGAGTGCCCTAAAACTGGTAAATAATCCAGTTTGTCACGCGCGGACCAAGCACATCGAGATTGAGCACCACTTCATTCGGGAGAAGGTGTTGGAGGGATCTCTGATGGTGGAGCATGTGCAGAGTGCGGATAACATCGCAGATATCTTCACGAAGCCGTTGTCGAAAGGTATCGTTTACTCGGTTACGGGGACTGCTGGGCTTGATCACCACTTCTCACTTCAAAGGGAAGTGTTGAAAATTGTGAAGTGAAAGTGGAGGTTGATCAAGCAGACCGCGCGGCCTGAGCGGACTGTCTGGCGGACTGGTGTCGTGGTCTGGGCGGACAGTGGCGGACTGGTGTTGAGGCCTAGGTGGTCTGAGGTTGCGGTCTTGGTGTTGTTCCCTGATCTAACCGGGCGGATAGGAGGTTTATCCGCGGGATGTGGCGGACTCTCTCTCTGAGTCCGCGGAGTTTGCTCTTGACCTCTGGTGGAGCAGCTTGCTGGCGGTTTGGTTTGAGAGCTGGCAGACTGGTGTCTTTTCCGCTGAGCTCTCGCCAGGATGTTTGGACTTGCGAGTTCAGGGTTTTTCGCAGAGTCCGCTGTCCGCTGGTGACCGGGTTGTTGTGTCTGTTGGTCGTGGACATGTGACGGACTGGTGCTTGGTTAGCAGTATGGGTGGACTGCTGCTTGTGTCCGTGTTTTGCGTGCGGACTGGTGCATGGTGGTCTTATTGTGTCTGCATGCTGTGTATGTGGACGGATGCGGTATCCGCTTGGTTGCGGACTGGCGTCATGCCTTGGTGCATGAAGGCTTGTTTCCTGCTAAGTCCTTGCGGACTGAGCGGACTGTGCAGTGCTAGCTGCGGACTCGGGCGGTGATTCTATCCTTTAGGGCGGTTACCACACTCCTCTCCGCGCCTATAAATAGGGCCCCCCGTCACATCAACAGTAACTGAATGAACAGTAAGTTGAGCGCTGGTTAATTGCTGCGGACTCAGTTTTGCAGGTCGCGCGGATTGAGGACTTACCGATTTGCTGTTTGCAGGTTGTGCGGCTAGCACTGAGAAGCCAGAGGTTTGGTTCTGACTGCGGTCAGGGATCAGTGGAGCTCGCGGTTAACAATCGGCGGTTTGCAGCAGGTCGCATCTTGTGACCGGCCAGTCTTCTCTTCAGCGTTCAATAACCTGTTCGCCGGTCTCGGCGGACTAGGCAGTCTGTTCGTCAGTTCGGCAGCGGCTTGTAGAGCGGTTGTTCGGCAGAATAACGGGTAGTCCGCGCAGTTTGGCAGACTCTATAGTGCAGTGGTGCAGCATTAGCTTTGGCAGACTCGGCGGTCTGGGAGGAGCAGTCCGCCCGGCTTGTTCTTGTTTCTTGTATGCTTCTCTTTTGTACTTGGCGAAATCATGTCTCGCCATGTATACCAAGCTTTGTAAAGAAGATAGTTGATTGTACAAGATCTTTGTTTGCTCTCCCTTGTCTCTGACTACTTAGCTCTGTATATGATTGGAGTGTTCCTGCTCCTTGTTCTCGCTTTTCGCTTGATCAAGTGATCAGCTTGATAGCTCTGAAAGTGTTTGCTTGATACCAGAACTTGAGTTTAATCAGCTTGAGAAATTTCAACATAAGCAGCATCTCTCGAAGCGGTCCTTCGCAAATGCAAAGACGAGTGTCCCTAAACAAATAACCCTCACGACATACTGTGTGGTGGGATCTGTCCCACTATGCTTACATGAAGTCCAAATGTCGCGGAAAAAAGGATCAGTGGAGTATAAGTCTCGCTGTGAGTCTAAATCAGTGATGCACGGTTGTAGCGTGACTAGCAGATGAGTGTGTCTACTAAGTGCGTCAGCAACTCGATTTATGACCCCGGGTTTGTGCTTTAAGTGAAACGTGAACTCCTGCAGGTAAGCAGCCCACTTCGCATGACGTCTGATCTCATTCTGGGAGCTCAGATGCTTCAGAGCCTCATGATCAGTGTTCAGCACAAACTCGCGCTGAATCAGGTAGTGTCTCCAATGTCGGAGAGCCTGAACGATAGCGTAAAACTCTAGGTCGTAGGTGGAATATCTAGTTTTTGCCTCGTTCAATTCTCACTAAAGAATGCGATGGGACGACCCTCCTGACTCAAAACTGTGTCAATGCCTGCGATCGATGCATCACAGTCAACCTCAAAATTTTTCTCAAAATTAGACAGCACTAACACATGTGCACTCGTAAGTCTCTTCTTAACCAAAAGAAACGCTCGCTCGGCTTCCTCAGTCCAAATAAACAATCCCTTTTTTAGGCAATCAGTCACAGGTGCTATCAGGGTATTAAAGTTTCGAATAAACCGCCGATAAAAAGATGTTAGCCCATGAAATCCTCGAGCCTCAGTATTCGTCCTAGGGCTGGGCCATGATTCTATCGCCTTGACCTTCTCTCTATCAACTCTAATGCCCTCAGAAGAAACGATATATCCTAAGAAGGTCAGACTATCAGTCAAAAATGTGTGTCTCTTCAAGTTTATATATAGCTTATTTTTTTGTAGGATCTCTAAGACTTGCCTAAGATCAATCATGTGCTGATCTTGGTCAAGACTATAAATCAAAATATCATCAAAGTACACCACTACGCAAACTCCTTTGAGTAGCCTAAGCACTTGATTCATCACTCGCATAAATGTGTTGGGAGCATTGGAGAGCCCAAAAGGCTTCACCAGCCACTTGTATAATCCTTTCTTAGTTTTAAACGCAGTCTTTCATTCGTCCCCAGGTCGAATTCTAATTTGGTGGTATCCACTTTTTAAGTCAATCTTTGAAAATACACGGGATCCACTAAATATATTTAGCATGTCATCCAATCGGGGAATCGGTAAGCAATATTTGATGGTAATCTTATTTATCGCTCTACTGTCTACACACATGCGCCATGTCCCATCTTTCTTAGGAACTAGGAGTGAGGGTACGGCACACGGACTCATACTCTCTCTAACGTGACCCTTCGAAATCAGATCGGTCACCTGCTTATGTAGCTCCTCATGCTCTTTCGGACTCATGCGGTAGTGGGGCAAATGAGGTAAGCTAACGCCTGGGATGAGGTCTATGCAGTGTTGTATGTCCCTCATCGGGGGAAGCTGATCGGGAAGCTCCTCCGGCATGATCTCAGAGAACTCATCTATGAGGGGACGCACCATACTAGGGATGTCTAGCGGGGGTGGTGTCGATACCAGATAACATATAGACGACCTCGCTATCCTTCATCTCCTCCTGGAATTGGGACCAGTCAGTAACATGGTGGCGGAGGGGAAGGATATCGCAGAGACAGTGGTGGAATAAGATGAAGTCCTCTATGGGGCTCTGGGAACAAGACCATTCTTCTGGGGAAGAAGAACGATCTTGCGACCATTGCGCTCGAAAGAGTGAGAGTTCTTTACACCATCATGCACTACGTGTCTATCGTACTGCCAAAGTCGCCCTAGCAGGATGTGACAGACCTCGATAATAGCTACATGACACCATACAACTTCCTGATACGTGTTGCCTATGAAAAACCCTACGAGACACTGGTGTGTGATAGGAATGGTAGTGCTACTAGTGACTTATGACAGACTGTAGGGCTTTCCTAAGGGCTGTGTCTTTAATTTCAGCTTATCCACCATGCGTTGAGAAACAAAGTTCTCCATACTACCGTTGTCTATAATGATGGAACAGTACTGTCCCTGTATGCGGGCGGTGGTACGAAAGATATTGTTTTTCAACCAGTCGTCGTCAGTAGGGGTCTTGGGAGTTAGGAGACTATGTTGGAGAACACGCACTAACTGTTCAGGTTGTTCTCCCTCAACTTCGTACTCACTCTCTAACTCGGTCTCAAGGGTCAGGTCAGTCTGGGAATCACTAAGGAATACTTCATACTCAGTTTCTGATCCACTCTCAGAATCGATGATGGCGACGAAGTGGCGTCACGGATACTCAGAAGACTTATGGCCCGGCTCCATACACTTAAAACATCTAAACGTCTCAGGCTGAGGTCTAGTGCCTACAATCTCCTTGCCCTTATTGGGAGGGGCAGGGAGCGCTGGGGTGTTCGGGGACGCTACCGGTTGAGAGGACCCGGCAGGGGTGAAGGTGTGAGTCGGGTGGGACTTGTCAGCAGTCTTATTTCCAGATGTTCGTTTCTGCAGTGTCTCTACTCTACATGCGCGACTCGTAACATCTCCTAAATCCTTGTAGTCAAGGAGTTCCAACTGATCTCGAATGGAGTTGCGTAACCCGTTCAGATAACGGGAAACGGTCATGTTATCGTCCTCTCGGAGGTCGAGGCGAGACCGCAGGACTAGGAACTCGTTTGTGTATTCATCGACAGATAATTTGTTCCTACGTAGATTATGAAACCTACGGTACAGGATTTGCATGTAATCAGACGGAACGTATCTCTTACGCAATTGAGTTTTTAAGTCGTTTCATGTTGTGATCGGGGGCATACCTAAATTGAACCTAGACCGTTCTAATTGTCCCCACCAAACTAACGCGGATCCTTTAAGTCTAAGCGTGGCGTACTCAACTTGCCTAGCTTGGGGCAATTGCTTTCAAGCCAGGAAACGATCCATCCTTTCACACCACTCTAGGCAACTCTCGGGCTCTATTCGCCCTTCAAAATCGCCCACATCCATCTTGATTCCTACATCGCAACGGGGTTGGTTACGTGGTTCGTTATGTGCTTCCGGATCGGGGTGTGCGAGTTCCCGAGGCCTATGGTCAGGGTCGTTTTCGACCAATGGTGTAGGTGTTCGGTTGACGTGCAAGGTTGCTTCGATATTATTAACCGAAGTGCGCAACCCGTTCATGATATGTGTGACACTACCCATACTGGTGGTGAGAGTTTCGACTGTCTTCATCAAATCGCCCGTGCGTCGGGCCAAATCTCCTACGCTATTCTCTAATTGATCGACCCGTTTTTCCATCGAAAAGTTCAAAATATTTTTTGGTTGATAAAAATTTATTTTTTAAAATAGAGAGCTCCTGAGCGGGATAAAACAAAATGGTTTTTTTTATAAGGAAAACAAATTCTTTTTTTTGTAGAAAAAAAAATTTTTAAAAATTGAAATTTCTCTTTTTTTTTTTTAGAAAGATAAAAAAATTTAAAAATCTCTTTTTTTAAAAAAAAGAAAAGAAAACCGGATCGATCCACTCACGATAGGAGTGAATCGACTCCTCTGATACCAAACTGATGTAATCTCAGATCTAGGGATTGGAAACAATTATTTTGAGCAAAATTAATTTATATCAAAAAAAATTTGCTCAAAATTCTACTTCATCTGGATTCTATGTGAATCATGTTCATAGAAGGTCAGCTGACCTTATTTGACCTAAGCAGCTGCTTGTGAGTTAAGTATATTAGATATTCTTGCTATACCTATTCTACCGCAGTTCCAGTATCCATAGATGTGCATAAAGACTCGGAAGAAGTTCAGGCATGTGAATAGTAAGATGCAGGGATCATAAGCTAGTCCTTCAAGTTTCCATAGGTTCTTAAAACACAACTTTGTCAAGCAAATCTACTCAAGGTTAATTGACATTTTGAGAGATCAAATGAAACTCAACCAGCAAGAGCTGTGAAATCTGATTCTCAACTTCAAGCTTCAACTGTCCTTTGAGATGCATAAAATCTCTTAAGAAGTCACAATTAACATAGACTTTAGAGAGGGATTTTACCTTCAAAATTCTCTTTAGAGGCATTGAGTCACGGTGCCTTAATTTACTGTTCTCTCGATAGATTTTTGGTTTTCTTATTACTATTATGTTCCTCATTGTTTTTTGTCATTCCTTAGAGTGCATTTATTAGCTTTACCAACCTTTTCAATGCTTTGAAAATTTGCTCTGAAAAGAAACTTCAAATCTTTTTCCTTATAT
The DNA here is from genome assembly GCA_039513925.1 of Platanthera zijinensis. Taxonomy (NCBI): domain Eukaryota; kingdom Viridiplantae; phylum Streptophyta; class Magnoliopsida; order Asparagales; family Orchidaceae; genus Platanthera; species Platanthera zijinensis. The sequence continues at coordinate 125,231,312 of CM077089.1, read as the reverse complement.
AAACCCTTTTATTGTTGGATCTTCTCCCCTCCCTATTCTTGTAGCATAGTGGAAGTCATCTAATGATTGTATTTCGTATATTTCAGTTTCCTTGAGCAAAGGACCTATATTGCTACTTATAGATAATTTTTTTCATAAATCCTCAAATCATTGTTTGATCAGTTTTGCATCTTTTGAGCAGGTCATGTGAGCTTTTACTTTCCAGGATGTGGTGCGTTATTTACTGGTGACACCTTGTTTAGCTTGTCTTGTGGCAAACTCTTTGAAGGAAGCCCAGACCAGGTTGTTTTTATTTGTGCATTCAGTGCTTTCAAGAGCATGCATTCTAGAAAAGCAATTGGGGACGTACTCTACAAATCTTTTTATTATTCTTTTGGTTTTTGAAATTCATAGTTTACCTGGAAGTCAATATATTTCTAAAATTGCTTTCACAAACATCAATTTTTGTTGTAATTTCTTTCATAGATAAAAGTTAGTGTTTCTTCTCTTGATAATTTACGCATGACATTGTTTAATCGTTCTTTGTTTAGAATGGGGGAAAACAAATGCATATGGAACATTCATTGCATGCCCCGGGTTCTTTCCTATTTGTTGAGAGAAATAAAAGCTCGATTGATTAATAATGCGAAGACGCCTCCTATATATAAAGGAGTAATACAATTACTAGAAAATTGGAGTCAGTTAATACTAATTCTAACACCCCCCCCCCTCAAATTGGGCATGTTATATTTCTCATACCCAACTTATCAATAAAACTACAAAAACATTTGCCCTCGCACTCTAAGAATATTATTTAATTCCCTCTGAAGGAACAAATGAAGTACAAATAATCTTTTTCTCAATATTTTCTTTGATGAATTGTTTGTTCACCTCAATATGTTTAGTTTGATCGTGCTGAATGGGATTGTGGGCATTATTGATTACAACTTTGTTATCACAATACAACCTGATGAGACTAGTCTTGCTTAGTTCCAGATCACACATGAGAGAGCGTAACTACAACACCTCGCGTGTGCTCTATGCCATAGCTCTAAATTCGGCTTCTGCACTAGACAATGAGACACCGAGTTGTTGTTTTTGCTTCTACAAGTAACCAGGTTTCCACCAATGAACGAGAATACCCAGATGTAGATCGTTTGTCTTCAACAGATTCAGCTTAATCCACATCAATATAAATTTCAATTTTCAACTCAGGACGAGGAATGAAGAGGATGCCTCTTACAGGTGAGGTCTTCATATACCTTAGGATTCTATGACAACATCGAGATGCCTTGTCCTTGGGGAATGCATATACTAGATGACTCCCACAACATACACTATGTCAAGGCGGGTATGGGCTGCGTAAATTACCCCCCCCCCCCCCCGACAAGACGTTGGTAACCAATAATGTCTTCCCATCACCCCTTCCAAAACTGTAGTTAGCCTGCATTGGAGTATCAACAAGTCTACACATTCGTATTATTCTAGTAAATCAAGGATATATTTTCTATAAGAGATGAAAATACCATGTTTAGATCTAACAACTTCAATCCCTAAAAAAAACTTTTCCTAAATCTTTTACTTCAAATTCGTTTGCTTGATTCTCCATTTAGATTTTTACTTCATCATCATCAGCGCATGTTATGGCAATGTCATCAACATAGAAGATGAGAGAAGTTAACATGTCCCTCTATTTGCTAAGCAAAGTGTGGTCGACATGACTTTGTCTGTATCCAAAAGAGATCATGACATTATGAAAACGGCTCAACCAAGCCCTCAGAGATTGCTTCAAATCGTGGACAACATTATGTTTGCACACTTTCCCTTCAGAACTGTGAGGAGAAAAACCAGGGGATAGACATATATACCTCTTCTTCTAAGTTTTCATGAATTAATGCATTCTTCATATCCAATTGGGTAAGATCTCATCCCTTGCACCCAACATAAGATAACAAGACTCTTATAGAATTTTTTTTTGTTACATGGGCAAAAGTTTCTCAATAATCGATTGCAAGAAATGTTCCACCATGCCTTCTGTTTCATGATGAACACCCACTTACAACTAATGGTCTTCTTTCCATGTGGGAGGTATGTTAAATCTCCATGTATGATTTGTTTCCAAAGAAATTAGTTCCACAATCATTGTCTCTTTCCACTTTTGATACCCAAGAACCTCCGACCATGAGGATGGAATTAAAATAGATATAAGAGAAGATGTGAAGGCTCTATGCGAAGGAGTTAGAGTGCCATATGAAACATAATGAGATAATGAGTGTTGAGTGCAAAATTTGATGCCTTTATTGAGGGAAGTGAGAAGATCAGAGGAATCTGCTAGCGTATTTGGCACTTGAAGCATGGGATGAGTCTATATATTTGGACCTTTACACCGTCTAATGTGCACATGTAATTCTTGTTCTTTATGAGGAAGCTCCCCTGTATTGGGAGTTTTGTTATGAGTTTGAGTATGTGGAGGAATAGAGTATTATGGAGGAATCAACAAGGGTAGGATAGCTCACTTCTTTTGTATGTGTAGACTCCTATTGAAGTGAGATTAGGCTCAGATTCACGAAAAGTAATATCCGTTGTGCAAAACCTCTTTATAGGAGGGTGATAAAATTTATACCCTTTTGAGTAGGAAAGTAACCAACACACGCTTGAGAGCACGGAGGGATAAATTTAGACTAGATCGAAGAATGTATGTGAGCAAAGCACACACAACCATATATTTTTGGTTGGGGAGTAGTTGGGGTTACCACTAAGGCAATAAGAGGGGGTTTGTGACCCAAGCCCTGAGAGGGCATTCAGTTGATAAGATAGACATGTGAAAACGACCCCACCCCAATACGATTTAGGAAGGCTCAATGAATAGTAAACACCGAGCGATTTCTAAGAGGTGACGATTTTTCAGCTCAGTTATCCAGTTCTGAGAAGCAGAGTGAACGCATAAAGTTTGATGGATAATGACATGATTGACAAGGTAGTGTTAAGTGGGGGAGTTAATATACTCCCTACCATTATTACTAGGGTTGTAAGTCGAAATCAATCGAACCTCCTAACCAAACCGAACCCAACCGTACGGTTGGGTTCGGTTTAAGTAGGACGTGGTTCAGTCATAGTTCTAATTTTTGAAAAACCGTGTGGTTCGGTTCGGTTCATGGTTTTGAATGTTAAACCCAACCAATTCGAACGAAATCAAACTGTATTAGCACTTACATTAACATTAGTAATTTAGTATCATAATATATTTTATTTATCTGGGCGTCACGGTTGACACGATGAAAGTTTAATAAAAACTTATTGTGTTACATTAAGTTATTAACTTGAATCACGCATTGCTTCTTTGAACATCATGTATGTAACTATGTTTTTAAAAAATTTCTCTAAAATAATGCATTTATATTTTTTTAAACCACCAAAATTGAACCAAACCAAAACATTCGGTTCGTTTTGTGTGGTTATAATAGTTTTCACGGTTCAGTTTGGTTCAAATTTTTAAAATCACATAGGGATAGTTCGGTTTGTGATTTTTCTTAAAAGCTGAACCAAATCGAACCGTTACAATCCTAATTATTACTACATAAAATTTTGATAGTACGGTCCTAATTAAGTGTCTTGGCAAGAGTATATACCGCTACAACTCCAGGACTTAGAGTGTAATGTTAAATATACAAGAATACTCGGCTTATTGTCTGAATGCAGCGTCTTAGCATAGACCGATGCACCTCCAAGTAGACTTGGGGTGTAATGTTAAATATGCAAGAGCCCTCACATATTAGGCATTTTAGGAAAGTAGATCGTAGGATTTGTTATCGACTTAGGTTTGGAAGTTTGATTATAGATATACTAATGGAAAAAAGTGATGGAAGTAGTGAATACGATGATTATGAGAAGGATAAATATGTTATGTGTGCAAGAGACTAAATGGTTGGGTGAGAAAGCTAAATTTTTAGACAATTTAAGTTTTAAATAATGGTACACATGAAAAAAATAAATTAAGCAATGAACTAGGTATTATTGTGGTTACTACTCTGAGCGATGAAGTTTTAAGGATAAGTAGAAAATATGATAGAATTATATCTCTTAAATTGGTTGCAATAAAAAAATTATTAATATGATTAGTGTTTATGCGTCACAAGTAGGATTAATTGAAGCTATTAAAGTACAATTTTGGGAAGACTTAGATGATCTGGTAAGAAAAATCCCACAGAGCGAGAGGATTTTCATGGGAAGAGACTTAAATTGACAGATATGGAAGGAAAATACATATTATATAGATGTTCATGGAGGATTTGGGTATGGAAAAAGAAATGAAGATGGATGAACTATTTTTAGACTTTGTCATAACTCATGAGCTAATTGTGAGAAATATGTTCTTCATAAAGAGGGAAGAACATTTAATTACATTTAAGTGCGGACTAAATAAGTCACAAATTAACTATTTTATGACTCACAAAATGGATAGAAAGATTTATAAGAATTGCATAGTCATACCAAGAGAAAGTTTGGCAACACAATATAGACTAATGGTGTTGGATGTGCAAATTAAATATAATAAATTCAAGAGGAGGATTAAAATGTTGCTAAAACTTTGGTGATGGAACCTTAAGATGGAAAAACATATTTCTTTCAAGGTAGCTATTATGGAATAACTAAATTCTTATTTCATCTAGTACCACATGTGAAATTATCTTTATATTTAAGGATAAGTTGAAAGAATGTACTTAGAAAGTCAAAAGGCTATGCTCCCCCACATAAAAAATCTTTGTGGTGAAAAGAGGAAGTATAAGATAAAGTGACGACACAGAAAACTAGCTATAAAGCACTCTACGATTGTATGAATGATGAAAATTTGGCAAGGTATAAAGTCGTTAAGAAAGATGTTAAAAAACAGTATGTAAAGCAAGAAGTCAAGCCGGTGACGAATTTTACAAACGACCAGATACCAAAGATGGAGAGTGTGATATATATAAAATTACTCGAGCTGGAGAGAAGAATATAAAGGATTTAAGTCAAGTTAAATGCTTAAAAGATGAAACAAATTTAGTTTTAACAGGTAATGTGATTATTAAGGAATGATGAAAAATATATTTTTATCAACTTTATAATGAAGAAAAAGACAATGAAGTGAGCTTGGAAGAGTTAAGTCGGAGGAGTATACGAGTCTACTGAGTCTGATTGGACATCATTGGAATCAAACTAAAAGTCTGAGCCTTCCACCTATCTTTAATTTTCAGAAGTACCCATCACTGAAGTAATTCCTTTAGTAGCCAACTTCATTTCACTGGTTAGCTGCGGGGTTTCACAAGTGAAAAGCTGGGAAGAGCGAAAAGGTAGTCTAACTAGACTAATTGCTGTGCTGACTCTTTGAAGCTTGAAAGAAAGTTTCCTACCTTCAAACCAAAGTGTTGTCAGGACGACAACGAAGTAGGACTCTGCAATTTATCTCATTCTAAGAGTACTTGCCCAAAGAGTTAGAGCTAGCAGGAGAGGCATCCATAATCTATTTATTGTGTCAAGGATGAGTTTGTTAATTAAAAGAGAAAATAGGTTGTTTACATTCTCCTTGGAAGACCGGGAACTTGTCAAAATCATTGGCCACTTTTTCTAACTCGACTGATAGACCTAAAAGAGGATTCCCTTGAGTGCCAAAAAATACTTTCCTACAAGAAGGAAGCCAGATCAGGAATGAAACTCGCGGCTACGGGTATCCTATTAGAACTCGCCACGAATGACTCCTTTCCTTTTTTTTCATAGCACACATAAGCACTCTTTTCAAAGATCACATGTAAATTCATCCCGGACGATACCTTTTCATAGGCCGTACCAAGTGTCAACAAGCCCCCGTCTTGGGGTCTATTCTCAGTAGATGCACCATTGTTGCCTTGTTGTAATATCTTTTCATGTCTTAGGGAAGAGTAGGTGTTTAAGTAGGGAAAAGGACATTAGATAAGGCCGGTGTCTTTCTTTCTGCACGAAGAGGTCGAGATGTGCAGCGCTAAATCATCTTTTGGGGATCGACAATGTTGAACCAAGCAAAGCATGTGCGTTGACTTGGACCAATGAGTGTGTGTGCTTGCATAACCTAGTGGCTCTGACTCTTTACATCCTAAAAAAAGAAAATGTTGAACAGAGGGAGTTCCATGATCCAACCATAATGTATATCGTCTTTTTTTCGGGATATTCACTGTCTTTTAGTAGCTAGCTCCGCTTTTTGCTTTCGCCTATCTCTATATGAGCTTTAGGGCTAATACCGAGTCCATTTTGAGTAATTTAGGATTGACACGAAATCAAAAAATTTTTGTCGAACTCGACTTGAAATCAATTTCAAGTCGAGCCGGCTTCACTCAAAATGGCTCGATTTCGAACCGGCTCGAAATTGAGCATTTTTTCTTTTTAGTCCTAGTTAACTCGAAATTAAATTGGACAATCTCTAAATTTAGCAAATGAAACACTTAAAGACGTTACTCTGTTTCTTTAGGTTTAAATTTTAGTGTTTTAATTTTAAAATAATAATACTATTAATAATTACATAATATTTTAATTAATTCGAGATGATTTGAATCATATTTTGTGTGATTCAGGGCTGGCTCGAAGTCGACTCGAAATATGATTCGAGCTTGTAGAAAAAACGCTCAGAATTTTGGGAAATGTCTGAAAAACTTTATTAATCCTTTTCATATATTTAAATACAAGCATGTGTACACTTATATAGAAGGAGAAAGAGAAAAAGATCCCCACTCAAGATGTGAGACTAAAACATAAGGAGGAAGAAGGCCTAATATGGGCCTTTATTTGAGCCTTTACAAGATTTTCTTCTAACACTTTTAACACTCTCCCGCAAGCTGGAGCGTACAAGTCGTAAGCACCAAGCTTAAACAAGAAATGATGAAATAGAACCCGAGGTAGGGCCTTCGTGAGGAGATCAACAACTTGATCAGTATCCGGAACATGTTTCAACTCTAGCTTCTTTATTTGAATTTTCTCTCGAATGAAGTGACAGTCAACTTTAATGTGTTTCGTCCGTTCATGGAAAACAAGATTCTTAGTTATGTGTATAGTTGATTGACTGTCACAAAGTAAAGTAGTCGGTGAGGAAAGTTTGACTCTTAGATCACCTAGGAGACTTTCAAGCCATGTGATCTCAGATACAGCAAAGGTCATCGAACGGTACTCGGCTTCGGCCAAAGAGCGAGCAGCCACAGATTGTTTCTTGTTGTGCCAGGTAATAAGGTGACCTCCAAAGTAAATACAGAATCCGCTGGTGAACGTCGATCATCCAGGGAGCCGACATAATCAACATCTGAATACGCAACCAATGTTGGAGTAGAGGAGGAAGAGGTTTTGTATACCAGCCCTTGACCAGGGGCTGTTTTCAAATATCTTAGGATGCATTTGACAGCCTGCAGGCGAGACATCCGAGGAGAATGCATAAATCAGCTGACAACCCCAACAGCAAAAAAGATGTTTGGTCTTGTAACTGTAAGATAAATCAATTTTCCAACAAGATGTCGATAGTATTCGGGATTTGGAAGAAGAAGATCGGTGTCAGAGGCATGAGCGCAAAGCTTGTGATTGACACCCATATGAGTATTAATCGGCTTGCATTCAGAGTAGTCAGCATCCTGAAGAAGGTCGAGGCAGTACTTCCATTGAGATAAGACAAGGTCATCCGGACGTCTTGTGATTTCTAGGCCAAGGAGTACCGAAGATTCCCCAAATCTTTTTTTTGAAAAACATAATTCGGGTGCTGCTTAATCATTTTTATTCCCTTTGAATCATCTCCCGTAATCAGAATGTCATCGACATAAACTAAGAGGAGAATAGTGCATGTTGTTCGGTGACGGGTAAAAAAAGAGAAATCCGTCAAGCTTCGAGTAAATCCAACTTCACGGACAACCCTACTAAATTTGTCAAACCATGTCTGAGGAGATTGTTTGAGACCATAAATTGACTTCTTAAGGTGACAGACTCGGGACTCCCCCGTGGTCTCAAACCCGGGAGGCTGTTGCATGTAGACAGTTTCTTGTAGGCCTCCATTGAAAAAAACATTTTTGATATCCAGTTGATGTAAGGGTCATTGTCGATGTACAACCAAAGAGAGAAGGACACGAATCGTGTTGAGCTTGGCCACCGGTGAGAAAGTTTCCTCATAGTCGAGGCCTTGTTGTTGAGTAAACCCACGAACTACAAAACGGGCCTTGAGACGGTCAATCGTCCCATCAGGAGCATGCTTGATCACGAAAACCCATTTACATCCAACACAACTCTGTCCTGGAGAAAGAGAAACCAGATCCCATGTGTGATTAGCCCAGAGGGTAGTCATTTCTTCTTCCATAGCCGCTCGCCAGCCCGAATGTTGGAGAGCCTCTGCACAGAGTTAGATACAAAGATGGAGGATAATGAAGTAACTAAGTGTTGAAGCGCCGAGGATAGGCGATGTAAGTATACATAATCCTTTATGGGATGAGTCGTGAAGGAGGGAGCCGAATCAACAGGCCGCACGGTGCCAGAGGTTGAAGGTGACTGTGGCGGGGTGGCAGAGGTAGGAGGACGGCGAGTATAGACACGAAGAAGAGGTGGCTTTTGTGGATCGGAAACCGGGTTTGGAAGGAGTGGCGGGAGAGGAGATGTAACTGGGATGACAGGTCGAGGTAATAACGGTGGTGAAAGAGGGGGGGTTGTAGTAGAGCAACAAGGTTGTTCTTCCAGAAAAGTAACATCAGCAGAGACAAACACCTTGTGAGTGGTTGGAGAGTTGCAAGCATACCCTTTTTGAGTACGGGAGTAACCAACGAACGTATGTTTGGTTGCCCGAGGAACGAACTTGTCAGTGGAAGGGCCAAGCATATGGACATAACAGGTACAACCAAATATCCGAGGCGTGAGAGAGAATGACGGTGCGGAGGGAAAGAGAAGACTAAACGGAGTGACATAATTGAGGACGGAGGAGGGTAGACGGTTGATGAGATAAAATGTTGTGGAAATAACAAAGTGCCAATATGTTTTGGGAACCTGCATTTGAAACATCAGGGAGCAAGCAACATCAAGAAAATGTTTATTTTTGCGTTCAGCCACACCATTCTGTTGGGGAGTATAAGCACACGAAGTCTAATGAATGATCACAAACTCAGAGCAGAGATTATCAAATGCATGGCTGGTGTATTCTCGAGCATTATCAGTTCGGAGTGTTTAAGTGTGCAAGAAAACTGTGTGCGTGTCTCAAGAATAAAAGCTCGGAACACACGTGTGAGCTCAGAGCGATCGCGAAGTAAGTATAACCATGTTATACGAGAATAATCATCAGTAAAAGTTATAAAATAGCGATAACCAGACAGACTAGTCATTTTGTACGGACCCCAAATATTAGAATGTACTAAATCAAAAGGAGCAGCGCTCCAAGTACAATTAGGAGAGAAAGACGAACGATGTTGTTTTTCCAGAATACATGAATCACAAGTGTCACGACCCGTCTCGACGGAAGTCAGAGTGCGCTTCGGGCGGGCCGTGATGCCACAAGCATGGGCGGAAAGGAACCATGCCTGCTAAGGCGTATGCGGTGATATAGAAAATAGTTTTTTTAGAAATAGTAATTTTGTTTGAACAATTGATTGAGTATAAATGTGCGGAAGCACTTAAAGTTTTAAAACGTGGGTAATTCATGCACATGTATTTTCTTGAAAAAAAAATTAATGCTACACATAGTGCTGAAACAGAAGTAAATGCAAAAATAACGGTAGTGATAATGTTATAGATAAGATGATCTAATACATCAAAAATATCCTAGGAGCTGTCCATGATACATAAGAAAATGTCTTACAATAACTATTACATGATAGACAGACAGTAAATGAATCATAGAACCTGATGCAGACAACTATAAATGAAAAACCTCTGAGCAAGGCTGAAGCTGAACGAGAAGTAGCTCAGGGTGCAGGCGGCGCAGTCACGAACCCTAAGGCAATTTCAAGACAGAGAGAAAATGCCTTAGAACTTAGGATTTAGCATAAGCAAATTAATTATTTTAAAATGAGAGCAAAAACAACAGACATAACTGAGTACTGATATATCATGTATAAGGCTACAAAACATGCCAAAAACCAGGTCAAACAAACATATCTGGAATATTAGCCTACTCCGGAGTATAGTCTAAAATTAATAGTTGTAAGTCGCGATCGATGAAGTGTATACGTACTATAGCGGGCGCACATGACTCACGATCAGATCTGAGTGCAAGTCTTATCGGAAAAGTAATCCTGCTTGCCGTGACCATGCCAGCAGACAGATGCCCAGTTAGACGTTACAATTCAAGAATTTCGCTTACAACTACGGATTTGTCTTATAGTTCGTCCTTAGGGATTGTCTATCAAATTTTGTTATATCAACACTTTTTAGAGTTCAAAATTTGATAAAAAAGGAAATTATTTGTAACAGACAGATAAGCAGATTAAATCTAAAGTTTTGCAAGAGAGAGGGGGTTCTCTGCTTGCCTTAAAGTGACGTCGACAGTGCTCGCGTCAACTAAGTGGCGTAAGCGGTGTTAAAAGCTCTAGCTACACCTGTTCGAGATCAAAAATACATTCCAAATTGAATTAACAGTTTTCTATGCTAGCACATATGTCAGATAATCGCACCACACAACAGGAGAGGGGAATAACATTTTTACCTCCCTCGAAAGTGAGGGGAGAAGAGCCTACCGCGAGGGATCGGGAGTTTTGGCGGCGTCTGGAGGCAAAAATCTCAAGCTCGGCGTGATTCCACCACCTAAGCCCAACGAGCGACACGGGAAATGCAAACAGAATTGAAATTAGATGACTTTATGACAAATCCAAGGGGGATTGACGAAATCACGCCAATCGGAGGGCGGAAATCTTCCCAAAAAAATTAGGGCAAGCTAAAAAATGAGGGATTGATGAAATTCCTTACCCAAGGAGTCCAGATTTGGGCTCAGAAATCCACGAAGAGGAGTTTCGAGCGAAACCCTAGGAGTCCCTCACGAAAACCACCGGCCGGAACGAGTTGGAGCTAGGGTTGCTGGAGAAGAGAAGGTGTCCTTGCCCTCATTGGACGGAGAAGGAGAAGAGGAGATGAAGCAGTCGGCTGCTGCCCTTACTGGCTGGCGACGGAGCCTAGGGTGCAGTCGGCCAAGGGAGGTGGCTTGCAGGAACCGTCGGACACGGGGAAGGAGCAGGAAGCGACGGGGAAGCCAGAGGAGGGGCGCCGAAGGCCTACCGGAGGAGGAGGAGGCGCCGGAGGCCGGGATCGGGGCTGCCGGGGGACGCACGGGACGGGATCGGGGCCGTCGGGGGCACAGGAGGCGGAAGCGGGATTTTTGCGGGATGCGGAATTGGACCGGGGGCTCGGGATTTTATTAAAGGAGGGGGGGTAGGTTTAGGACCGAAGTTTTTGTTAAAGTCTTTGTTAATTATTTTATTTTATTATTATTATTATTATTATAGTTATTAGGGGTTGTTACATTCTCCCCTACTTAGGAAGTTTCGTCCCGAAACTTGCATGAGAATTATCTGAATGGAACTGAAACGACAGAGTTTTCAGAAGACATATACTTCAAACAGAAGTTTGTAGATTAACGCATGAAAGCTAACCATGAAACATACTGAAATGACAAAGAAGTCAGACTTAGAGACGTACCAAGATCATCAGAAGAGTTGCGGGTACTTGTTGCGCATGTCAGACTCGAGTTCCCAAGTGTACTCTTCAGACTTGCCATGCACCCAACGTACCTTCACCATCGGAATGGTTCTCTTGCGAAGCTTGCGTTCTTGATATTCAATGATCTCTGAAGGTTCGATCGGATAAGACAGATTGGCTTCAGGGATCACTGGAACTTCTTCAAGAACACGATTAGGATCGTGGATGTACTTCCGAAGCTGGCTGACATGAAAGACGTCATGAACACCGGCCAAAGAAGCAGGTAGATCCAGACGATAGGCAGATCCTCCAACACGCTCTGAGATGACGTACGGTCCCACGAACCTCGGGCTGAGCTTATGATGGCGACCGAACCGTTTCACCCCAGGAGTAGGAGAAACCTTCAGAAACACTTGATCACCAACAGCAAACTCTAACGGACGGCGGCGCTGATTTGCATACTTTCTCTGTCTCTCAATGGCACGACTGAGCTGAACACGAGTCTTCTTGGTAGCTTCTTCCATTTCCTGAAGTAACTCAGGACCCAAAATCACCTTTTCACCGACTTCTGACCAGTAGAGCGGGGTCCTACAGCGACGTCCGTACAGTGCTTCGAAGGGGGCCATTTTGAGGCTCTCTTGATAGCTGTTGTTGTAGGCGAATTCAACCAAGGGTAGATGTTCATCCCAAGCTCCCTTGTAGTCCAAAATATAGCACCGAAGCATGTCTTCAAGAATCTGATTGACCCTCTCGGTCTGGCCATCAGTCGTCGGGTGATAAGCGGTGCTCAGGTTAAGATTAGTGCCCAAAGCTTGCTGAAATCCCTTCCAGAAGTGTGATACAAATCTCGAGTCACGATCAGAAACAATCCGCAGAGGGATCCCATAGAGTCTCACAATCTCAGAAACATAAATCCGGGCCATTTTCTCGGTGGAATGACCCTCCTTGTACGGGATGAAGTGAGCCACTTTAGTAAGGCGATCTACTATGACCCAAATCGCATCATGCCCTCTCGGAGTGCGGGGCAAACCCGTGATGAAGTCCATAGAAATATCTTCCCACTTCCATTCAGGGATAGGCAGGGGTTGCAAAAGTCCACCAGGACGCTGACGCTGAGCTTTCACCTTCTGGCACGTCAGACATCGAGAGATGAAGCGTGCAATATAGTTCTTCATGCCAGGACACCACACAATCTGCTTAAGGTCATGATACATCTTGTTGTTGCCAGGATGACCAGATGTGCGGGACTCGTGAGCTTCTCGGCAAATACTATCCAGCAACTCAGGGACATCGGGAACACATCGGCGACTTCGGAAAAGAAGAACATCGTCAGAGATAGAGAAATCGGGAAGAGTACCAAGTTCGACCTGTCGGCGAATGCGCTGGAGTGTAGGGTCAGATGGCTGCAGATCCTTTACCTGTTCTACCCATAACGGATCAAAGACTCCTCCTTGACCTCCAGGTGAGAAGGATATGTCCATCCGCTCGAGGTCATCAATCAGGGCCGCGAGAGAAGCTGACATGGGTGCACAGGCGGCAACTGAAGCCTGACGACTCAAAGCATCCGCTACTGAATTGGCTTTCCCGGGCACATAAGTGAGCTGCAGGTCATAATCTGCTATGAATTCCAGCCATCGCCTTTGACGAAGATTAAGATCTTTCTGAACGAAAATATACTTCAAACTCTGATGGTCAGTGAAGAAGTGACATTTCATGCCATAGAGGTAGTGACACCAAAGCTTCAAAGCAAACACTACTGCTGCGAACTCCAGATCATGAGTGGGGTAGTTCCGCTCATGGATCTTCAACTGCCTCGACCCATAAGCAATAACACGATCCTCTTGCATCAGGACACAGCCCAAGCCCACTCCGGAAGCATCGGTATAAACCGAAAAGTCCAACCCTTCTGAAGGAAGAGCTAAAACTGGCGCTGAACACAAACGTTGCTTCAATTCAGAAAAGGCCTGCTCACACTGTTCCGTCCACTCAAATCTGGCATGTTTTTGAGTTAGACGAGTTAGGGGAGCAGCAAGAGAGGAGAAATCCTTGACGAAACGCCGGTAATAGCCCGCCAAACCAAGGAAACTGCGAATCTCAGTAGGGGTAGAAGGCTGCTTCCAGTTCATAACAGCGGAGACCTTGGCAGGATCAACGGAAAGTCCATCGCCAGAAATGACATGCCCCAGAAAGGCAACACGATCCAGCCAAAACTCACATTTCGCCAATTTGGCATAGAGCTGGTGCTGACGAAGAGTGGAGAGTGTGAGTCTAAGATGGGTTGCATGCTCCTCACGAGTCTTGGAGTAAACCAAGATATCATCAATGAAAACAATGATGAACTTATCTAGGTAGTCGCGGAAGATACGGTTCATCATATCCATGAAAGCAGAAGGGGCGTTAGTCAACCCAAAAGACATCACCAAAAATTCAAAGTGTCCATACCGAGTCCGGAAAGCTGTCCTGGGGATGTCGGATTCTTTGATCTTTAACTGATGGTAACCCGACCTGAGATCTATCTTGGAGAAGACGGTACTGCCTTTGAGCTGGTCAAAAAGGTCATCCACGCGCGGGAGGGGGTACTTATTCTTGATGGTTACCTTGTTCAGGTCCCGGTAGTCGATGCACAATCTCATGGATCCGTCTTTCTTTTTAACGAAAAGAACGGGGGCTCCCCAAGGAGAAGAGCTGGGACGAGTGTACCCATGCTCAAGTAACTCATCTAATTGTGATCTAAGCTCTTCTAGTTCTCTCGGTGCCATACGGTATGGAGCTTTAGATAAAGGGCGCGTTCCAGGCTCTACATCGATGAAGAACTCTACTTCACGATCAGGGGGCATTCCAGGCAGCTCGGCGGGAAACACGTCAGGGAACTCGGAAGCAATCGGGATAGACTCTAGTTGGGGTACGACAACATCTGAATGTGAAGCATAAACAAAACAAGCAAAGCATCCCTGGCTAAGAAGTCGAGAGGCGCGCATAACAGAAATTACCTGCAGGTGGCTGCGGGTAGCCTGAACATGAACGCTGTAGTCTTTACCATCGATACTGAGATTGACCCTCTTTGCCACGCAGTCCAATTTTGCTTGATACGCTACTAGCCAGTTCATACCCAAGATTACATCGAATTCTGTCATGTCCAGGACTATAAGATCGGCGACGACTTGCAGTTCACCAAGAAGTATCGGACAATTGAGAATGTCTCTAGTAGACAAGTGCAAATGACCGGGCACAGAGATTTCGAAAGGAACATCGAGTGGCAAAGTAGGCCAATTATGAAGATTCACGATGTGACGTACTATAAAAGAGTGAGATGCTCCAGAATCGAATAGGATTTGCATCCATTTGTTTTTGACCTTAAAACTCCCTAGAAATGAACATAGCAATCGCATTCAAGATCTTTTTGACATTAAGGCAGGAAATGAAAAGACGCAGGAAATTTAAAAATGCACATAAAGCATACCAGAGATGACGGAGGTAGATGCGAGCGCCTCGCCCTGAGTGGTGACATTCAGCACAGCCTTGCCCTTATCTTGGGCACCAGAAATAGCCTGCAGGGGCTGAGCGGGGATCGGGCTTTCCTTCACGGGGCAATCTTTAATCTGATGTCCAAACTGCCCACATCTGAAGCAGGTATTCTGCTTGCGGCGACAATCATTCACCAAGTGGCCCGATTTCTTGCAATTGGTACAGACGGAGGAGGCAGAGGCAAGCGTAACCTGGGGCTGTTGGGCGGGCACAACCATCTTTTGCTTCTTCAGAAGATATCGACAGACTAAGACGGTATGGCCAACTTTGTGGCAGTAGGCACACACCTCTTGAGACTTGGGACCTTGCTCCTGAGGTGGAGCATTCTTGCGCTTGTGGTCACGTACAACGGCATTGTTCGTACCATGCTGAACTTTCTTGGCAGTGCGATCCATCTCAATAGCTTCAACCTTCAAGGCAGCTCCAACAGTCTCGGCGTAGGTGGTGGCGTCGTGGGCTACCACATGCTGGCGGAAATCGTGTCGGAGGCCCTTCACGAAGCGGCTGATCTTCTTGGATTCATCGGGCACGAACTCTGCGGCAAGGAGAGATAGACGAGAGAACTCTATCTCATATTCAGTTACGGTTCTGCCAGGCTGCTGAAGGGACAGGAACCTCTCAGCTAGCTTGTCTCGCTCCACGGACGAAAGAAACTTTTCCATGAGCGCATTCTTGAACTGCTCCCAGGTCATAGCGGAAGAATTGGGGAGACTGCGGCGCTGAAGCCACCAAGTGTATGCATCCTCGGTCAGCTGGTAGGCCGCAAGATGAACCTTGTGTGCCTCAGGAACACCGGCATACTCGAAGTGCTTTTCCATATGGGAGAGCCACTCTGAGATGACGAAGAAATCACGATTGCCATTGAAGGATGGCGGATTCAGCCTCTTGAACATCAGCGTATCCGCCATTGCTACAGGAGGAGCAACCAGACCTGGCACGGGCGGGACCGCAAGGGTGTCAGTAAGCAAGCCAGTTCCTAAACCAGGTGCAAGAGGGGGGTTCCAAGAGCGGCGGTAACAGTGACTCCTGCTGTCCCTGCGCTGCCAGAATCAGGAGCTGTGTCAGGAGTTTGACGATCTCCCTCTAAGCGAGTGAGACGCTCGAGAATCTGCCTCAACAGCTGGGCAGTGGCGTCTACAGGAGCTGCCCCGACTGGAGGGGTAGCTTTCTTGCGCTGAGATCGCTTAGGGGCCATCTAAGCAGGGACACAAAGGAAACGAGTAAGAAAGACAATTACGTCAATCATAGGATATTAAGGAACAACAGGTTCTAGCATTTTGATACTGTCGAATACATAAATCATAATTTAGTTACAGCATTTTCATTGGACAACTCTAGGTGATGCTTAATGTCAAGAAATCACATGCAATGTCAAGAAATTTACAAATCCATGTGTGTACGATCATCATCTGTTGTTCTTGGCTTAACATTTGTGTAATGAGTTATGTTATGCATGTAATGCAATCATGTCTAAAATGCATTCCTACGAATGTTCATGAATGGATATACATGTCATGTTAAGCGCCCATATCACTTAACATGTTATGCATATTATGATTCTAATGCCAACGCACTTGAAAATATTAAACCGCCCATACAATTTAATATTCGCAAGCGGTGTATAGCCTAATGGAAATTCATATGCACAAAAATGTTAAGTTTGCCCATAACCCCTTAACATTCATGTGCATACTACTCATGATTATGAGTGAGTGTGTGCGATGTCTCAGCCGCGAACAACAAATAATGACAGGCTGAGTGAGATATGATGCATGTACATGTATTTACATAATAGAAGTTAAAATATTTGAAAATTTCAAAATACTGCATTTTTAAGAGCTAACCTCCCTCTGATACCAACTGTCACGACCCGTCTCGACGGAAGTCAGAGTGCGCTTCGGGCGGGCCGTGATGCCACAGGCATGGGCGGAAAGGAACCATGCCTGCTAAGGCGTATGCGGTGATATAGAAAATAGTTTTTTTAGAAATAGTAATTTTGTTTGAACAATTGATTGAGTATAAATGTGCGGAAGCACTTAAAGTTTTAAAACGTGGGTAATTCATGCACATGTATTTTCTTGAAAAAAAATTTAATGCTACACACAGTGCTGAAACAGAAGTAAATGCAAAAATAACGGTAGTGATAATGTTATAGATAAGATGATCTAATACATCAAAAATATCCTAGGAGCTGTCCATGATACATAAGAAAATGTCTTACAATAACTATTACATGATAGACAGACAGTAAATGGATCATAGAACCTGATGCAGACAACTATAAATGAAAAACCTCTGAGCAAGGCTGAAGCTGAACGAGAAGTAGCTCAGGGTGCAGGCGGCGCAGTCACGAACCCTAAGGCAATTTCAAGACAGAGAGAAAATGCCTTAGAACTTAGGATTTAGCATAAGCAAATTAATTATTTTAAAATGAGAGCAAAAACAACAGACATAACCGAGTACTGATATATCATGTATAAGGCTACAAAACATGCCAAAAACCAGGTCAAACAAACATATCTGGAATATTAGCCTACTCCGGAGTATAGTCTAAAATTAATAGTTGTAAGTCGCAATCAATGAAGTGTATACGTACTATAGCGGGCGCACATGACTCACGATCAGATCTGAGTGCAAGTCTTATCGGAAAAGTAATCCTGCTTGCCGTGACCATGCCAGCAGACAGATGCCCAGTTAGACGTTACAATTCAAGAATTTCGTTACAACTACGGATTTGTCTTATAGTTCGTCCTTAGGGATTGTCTATCAAATTTTGTTATATCAACACTTTTTAGAGTTCAAAATTTGATAAAAAAGGAAATTATTTGTAACAGACAGATAAGCAGATTAAATCTAAAGTTTTGCAAGAGAGAGGGGGTTCTCTGCTTGCCTTAAAGTGACGTCGACAGTGCTCGCGTCAACTAAGTGGCGTAAGCGGTGTTAAAAGCTCTAGCTACACCTGTTCGAGATCAAAAATACATTCCAAATTGAATTAACAGTTTTCTATGCTAGCACATATGTCAGATAATCGCACCACACAACAGGAGAGGGGAATAACATTTTTACCTCCCTCGAAAGTGAGGGGAGAAGAGCCTACCGCGAGGGATCGGGAGTTTTGGCGGCGTCTGGAGGCAAAAATCTCAAGCTTGGCGCGATTCCACCACCTAAGCCCAACGAGCGACACGGGAAATGCAAACAGAATTGAAATTAGATGACTTTATGACAAATCCAAGGGGGATTGACGAAATCACGCCAATCGGAGGGCGGAAATCTTCCCAAAAAATTAGGGCAAGCTAAAAAATGAGGGATTGATGAAATTCCTTACCCAAGGAGTCCAGATTTGGGCTCAGAAATCCACGAAGAGGAGTTTCGAGCGAAACCCTAGGAGTCCCTCACGAAAACCACCGGCCGGAACGAGTTGGAGCTAGGGTTGCCGGAGAAGAGAAGGTGTCCTTGCCCTCATTGGACGGAGAAGGAGAAGAGGAGATGAAGCAGTCGGCTGCTGCCCTTACTGGCTGGCGACGGAGCCTAGGGTGCAGTCGGCCAAGGGAGGTGGCTTGCAGGAACCGTCGGACACGGGGAAGGAGCAGGAAGCGACGGGGAAGCCAGAGGAGGGGCGCCGGAGGCCTACCGGAGGAGGAGGAGGCGCCGGAGGCCGGGATCGGGGCTGCCGGGGGACGCACGGGACGGGATCGGGGCCGTCGGGGGAACAGGAGGCGGAAGCGGGATTTTTGCGGGATGCGGAATTGGACCGGGGGCTCGGGATTTTATTAAAGGAGGGGGGGGTAGGTTTAGGACCGGAGTTTTTGTTAAAGTCTTTGTTAATTATTTTATTTTATTATTATTATTATTATAGTTATTAGGGGTTGTTACAACAAGTAAATGCGGGAAGAGGAATATAAGGAAGAGCCTTCTTGAGGTTCTGAAGAGGAGCATGCCCAAGTCGCCGATGCCAGTCTGCAGAGGAGACGGTGGAGAGAATGGTATGAGAGACATCAAGAAGGTAGAGTCCATTGTGCAGTTGTCTTTTACCAATGATACTTTGCGTCTCTCGATCCTGCATCATAAAAGAAGAAGAGATGAATGTGACAGAGCAATCAAGATCGGCAGTGAGGCGGCTGACAGAAAATAAATTGAACGGAAAGCCCGGGACATGAAGGACTGAGCGAAGAGAAATAGAAGTGTAAAGTGGTATATCAGCAAAGCCGGAAAAAGGGGCAGTGTCACCATTGGCTATTGTGATAAACTTGGGATGCGGAGAGATCAAGTACTGAGGTGGTTTCAACGAAGTGATATGGTGACTAGCACCTGAGTCCACTATCCAGCGTGGACTAGTGGAGATACAAGTGATGCTTTCGTTAGAGATGGAGGCAACGGAGGCAGGCGGGTGGTTGAGTAACCCTTGAAGTTCCTGGAGCTGGAGGCGCACTTCATCGAGATCAGCACGAGTGGCAGAAGAGGTGTCGGCAACAACAAAGACATTAGGACGAGGAGGCAGACCATGTTTGCAGTAGCAAGTTGCCTCAAGATGTCCATCCTTACCACAGTAGGTACACCTAGGCCTTGGCCGGCTGCCACGAACTCGCCCGCGGGAGCCGGAGCGACCTCCTCAAGTTGAGGGAGGAGGGAGGGGGCAGCAGAGTGCTGGAGAAGAGCTGGTGAGGGAGGGCCGGGAGCGTCAGGAGGTGGTGTAAGTGTGTAACCTTTAACAACATGGAGCAAACATCAGAGAATGAGTAAATCGTAAAGGAAGAGAGTATCTGAGCCCGAACACTGTGAAGATGAGGTGGAACGCGAGCTATCATTATGGCAATACCAACAACTTCCTTTTGAGAGCAGCCAGATCAGTAGTAGGAGGTTGATGTTGAATCCAGACCTCAACCAAAGTCTTAGAGCGTGCAACAAAGGAGGTTAAGTCAGCAACACTGCCTGAGTCAAGGTTTTGAAGATCGATGATGATGTCAAACAAGTGTTGGAGACTGTCCTTGCCAGAGTAAAGAGAATCGAGCCCATCCCACATTTCCTTGGCCGTCTCATGATAAATCGTCATATGGTAGGGTTCGCCATCCAGGGAGTTGAGGAGTCAAGTCTGAACACGCCACCGTCACGAAGCCAGTCATCAGTGGGTGCAGAAGTTGTGTCCTTAGTCAAATGGTGCAGGAGACCCTTTTGTCTGAAGAACCCGGCGAACAGAGTGCACCCACTCAACAAAATTCTTCTTCCCACTAAGAGAAATGGTAGTGATTCGTAACTAGTCACGGACCTCAGGAACAGGCATAGCCGCACAAGCAGGAAGAGAAGGCGCTTTAGTAGATGGCATCAAGCTCAGAGACGGCTAGAGGGAGACACTTGCGGTCAAACAACAAGCAAGACAAAGGCGGACTGAGGTGCGGGCTGAGACAAGCTGTGGTGGCGGCCTGAGAAACACAGCCAGAGAAAGAAACGACCGCAACCACAAAACTACGGTTAGGAGAAGAGTGCGGTGAGCTGCTAAAACAAAGGCAGACCACGACGAGCTGCTGAAAAACCACACCAGACCGCAGAGAGCAGTGTTGGCGGCAAGGAGAAGAGATCGGACATGAGCTAAGAGCGGCTAGCGGCCAGGAGCAAATAGCACGCGAAGGTACTGTGGCTTAAGAAAGTGCGGCGACCTGAGGGAGCTGTGGGAGCTGAGGGAGCTGCGGCGGCCTGAGGAGAGAAGGCGAGCTGAAAGGTTATGGAGACTTGAAGGAAGAAGGCTTCATGAGGAGTGACGGCCTGAGAGAGGGTTACGGAAGCGAGAAGAGAGCCACGATCTGAGATGAGGCCAAAGATAGGTGTCTGCGGGTAGACACGGACTGGAGAAGAAACAGACGCGGCCAGAGCAGCGAACAGTTCTCGCGAGAAGGAAGATAGAACGCAGAACCGTAGCGAGCAAAGCTTGTGGCAAAGACGAGGCAAACCGCGGCGAATTGGAAACTGGTGGTCCCCACGAATCAGAGGAGCAAGGCTATAAAAGCAAGAAGCGACTGGGTGAAGTTGGGGTGGAACCACGGAACCAGGAAGGCTGCGGGCTAAATTAGGAAGGCCGCAGGATGCAGAGAGCTCCGGTTAGAAGAAGGGTTGCAGATAGAGTATGAGAGGCAGCAGGAAGCTGGTGTAGGACAACCTGGCTCTGATACGATGTAGAAAAATTCTCAGAATATTAAGAAATATCTGAAAAACTTTATTAATTCTTTTCATATATTTAAATACAAGCATGTGCACACTTATATAGAAGGAGAAAGAGAGAAAGATCTTCATTCAAGATGTGAGACTAAAACATAAGGAGGAAGAAAGCCTAATATGAGCTTTCTTTGGGCTTTTACAAGATTTTCTTATAACACTTCTAACAGAGCCAAATTGAATTGACTCATATTGAGTCGAATCAATTGTAATCGATTCCGATTCGGCTCAATATTTGAGCAACTTTCGAGTTTTGAATAATATGCTCAGCTCTAATGGGCTTTTCTTGCTTGTAAGGCAGGACAATCGCCATTAAGAAAGAGTATTGAACAAAAATCTACTTATGACCATTCTCTGCATCATTATATTGATGATAGTATGTGGCTTAGCTGCAACAACTCTAGGTCCGAGAGATAAAAGGAAAGATTTTCTTGTAGCTTTACCTGTAAGTAGTTCATGGACGTAGATTTACCTTTTCTCAGGAGAAAAGGGATTGTGTTTTTTTGTCATCCATGGTCGTAGATTTACCTCATTTCGGGCGATACAACCAGATTAAGGTTTGTTTTATTTTCTTGTGGAACTAGGTGCTTCTCAAATATTTTGAGACTAGGCACACCTCACTATACTTTGTTTTTTTGTGTGGCTTGAGGTCGATTAAGAATTTTGGGTTACCACTTCTACTCAGACTAATTGATGAAGAGCGAAGATGGGGAAATTGGAATTGCAACCCTCTCGTCTATCTCTTTCTAGTTTGAATGACCTAATGGTTCCTTTCGGGCTCTACAAGACCCCTAGTCTTTGTTGAGTGAGACTATGAAGCCAATTCTATGTTAGTCCAAAGCGGCTAACGTTGTGTTTAGGGATCACCCTAATCTACATGCTTAACAATTGATGAAAGCCTTTTATTGGCCTTATATCATTCAGAAAATGAGTACATTGCCATCGTCCTATAGTCTACTCCCCGTTATTAAGAGATGTGAATATGGGATTTGACTGTATGCCCCTGTGAGCGAGTGAAAGTTGCGATTAACATGGCACCAACCAATGGAGAGACATCTCTGACATCCTATAACTTTCCATCAGTCTTTCTCTTACTATCCCCTCTGCAGGTTCGATACTCTCTCTCTTTCTCTCTGAGATTACTTCAATTTTTCTTTTCTCAGATGAGTGAAATTGGGGAATTTTTCATTTATGATCCCTGCAAGGGTATTTATAGGTGAGTCGTGATAGCGTCGAATGAAACAAAGTAGCTGATAATACATGCAAAGAGTATGACGATGTGACTCGCGTAGTGACGAATAGACCGAGCACGAAAGTGGGTGAGCCGATGAGGATTTTGTTAGTAGGCGAGCCACGCAAAACCAACACCTAGAACAAGCCGAAACACGGAAACTGCAAGTCTCATTAATAGGTATTCATATTAGGGGCCTGGGAACACATACTAGTACTGGTACTGTTTGTCCTTCACGCACTTCTCCAAAAGAAGGAATGACTCTATATTCAAAGCAAGTAAAGTAGGTATATTGACTAGATAGGGATTAAGAGATCCGGGAGGAAGACTTAGAACAACTTTGACTACGCACATCTGGCCAAAAATTTGACGACTATATTATACGTCAATGGTTGGATTTCTATTGAGTGATTCTAATAAGTTCTTTATAATGGAAAAAGATCCATATGCTACTTTATTAGTTGTGCATGCACCCTTTGGCTCATCATGACACCCTTATTAAAAGTTTGATGAAAGGAAACAAAGTGATAGGGGTTGGTCCAACCATGAAAGACATGGAAGGACTAAAAGCTTGGCAAAAGAAAAACATCTTGACATCTTTCTCGTTCTCGTTATCATCCTAGATAATGTGAATTCAAAGAGAAGGAAAAGAAAATCCAAATCTTCTGATCTCATATATAGAATGATTCTAAAATGAATCGGAAAAGGATGTGATCTTGAGCTATGGATTTACGTTGACTTCTTCTTGAGCGATATAACATCCATCCGACAATAGACTCATGGGGAATCGTTGTATCAAGGTATTTGCTATTGAAGAAGTTGCAGACAAATATTAGCAAAGAATCTTGAAACAATTTCATGCTTAGCACATTAAATGACTTCAATAAAATGAGATATTTTATAGGATTGGTTCTATAAGAACAATTGATGTTTTCTTCGATCGAGAAGGTAGCGCCAAATAGAGGTTAGCCTAACTTCGTACCACCTGGAGTCTATCTTTTCTCTTCCTTGTTTCTTTCTTTCTTTCCATCTCTCTCCCTATCGGTCTTCACCCCCTTCGTCGCTATCACTACTCAGCTCTTCGCCGTTATGGGGTCCTCTCGCATTGCAGCTTTGCACCTCTCGTTTCTTTGACCGAGCCCCCTATCAGGTCCTCTCCTTATTGTTCGATCTTCCTTCTTCGTCTCTTCGCCTCTTTATGTAAGTTCAGCCCCCCATAAGGCCCTCTCCCTATTGATCAATCCCCTTGTTAGGGCTATACGTCACGGAGGGTTATAACTTAATTGATAGTGAACAAAGAAAGATCAAAGAGAAATCAATTGAGCGACAGATGGTTGGTTAGTCGATGAACTTATATAAAGAGGCGAAGGGTCAACACATTCTTACTGGTAGTCTGAGTTTATTGCAACAACTGAAGGTTTTATGCCCAAACCTAACGCTCAACACAAGACTACGAAAGAGTCCTCTTTTGAGGGGGAAACTTATCTACATTGTAGAGAACTCGCTACATGAGCATGTGGTTCATATTACAATGCATCACACCGAAGATTACCATGCAGTTGTTCACTGCGATGCAAAGGTTGTACCTTTAAGAACTTCAGACCCTTCAACCCCTATTGGCACCTTCAACTCCACTAGAAATTCTCAATTCAGCTTGTTCGGGGTGTAGAAATCCGCATCACCTTTCTAGAGGATGGAGCGGGAAGTTCAAAATGTCTTCTTTAGTATATTACTGGTTATGTAATGCGTCATAGATCATTACTAGCCTCGTTCTTTCAGAACCTGAACCAGGCAGTTATGCATTTAGGGAAATAGTTCATTCATGGATGCTTTTGCACAGAAACATGTTCCATTTAAATTTGTATTAGTTCTCATAGGATTCTATGATTGTACTGGCTGCGGAAGATTTCACTGGTTAGAGAGGAAGATTTCATAGGAGTTTCTTTGTTATCTCTATTCCAGAGGAATTATCTCCGATAAGAAAAATGTCATCTATGTAGTCAGCAAGAATAACCAGTCCGTCGTTGGTCTTCCATATTAAGAGAGCAATCAACATTATTTCTGAAAAAACCAATGGTGGAGACAACCTGACTATATTTTTAGATCATGTTCGAGGGCTTTGCTTAAAACCATAAATGACCTTCTGAAACTTACACACGTGAGACTCCCTCTGAGCAATATAATCAGGAGATTGCTTCATGTAGACTTTTTTGTGTGGGTCACCATAGAGAAATTTTTTACATTAAGTTGAGATATTTGTCAATTCTTGTTGATAGCAACAAAGAAAAGTGCCCAGATAGTACTGATATAGACAAGCAGAGAGGTGTTAAAGAAATCAATGCCTTATGTCTTCGTGAACCCTTTGACAACCAGACGAGCCTTATATCTATCCAAAATGTTGTCAGGTAGAAACTTGATGACAAAGACTCATCGACAACCAATAATCTTAGCTCCATGTGGGGTAGGAATCAGAGTCCAAATACACCCTTTGATGCCAAGACTAAGATTTTTTCATCCATAGCCGCCTTCCAACAAGGTATACGATGAGCTTCATGATAAGTAATAGGAATGGTATTGGTAGAGTGCCAAAGCAATTCTGCTGCAAGAAGAATTGAATTTTGCACGAGTCAACATTAATAATCAGATGTTTAGGGCTCCCCCTTACCCTTTGTGTGAAGCAATGAGAACATCCAGTTCTGAGTCTGCTAAGGTGAAGGAAACTTTTGAAGAGGATAGAGCTGGCCTGAGAACTGACGGTGCGGATGCTGGAGTGGAAGGAACAAGGAGGGGGGAGTAGGGCGGTGACGATAATAATAAAAAAATTGTGTAAGATGAGGTATATATTCAGGAGGTGGTTGAAAGTCTTTAGTTTCAAGAGTAGCTAACACCTAAAGGGGGGTGAATAGGTTTTAGGTCTTTTTAAGTATTTTCCCTGTTCTTGATGTGTTGTGATTTACTTTTAGTTAGCTTTCAAGATTACTCACATAGCACACAGGAATTTATAGTGGTTTCCCAGATTATGGGTACATTCACTGTCCCGCCCACCTTTCTAACAGTTTGTTAGACAAGACAACTTCTCCACTTCGGCTCAATGAGCTTACAACTCAGATCCCTCAGGATCACTCAGACTCGTCCAAGTCCTACAACTCAGGCACCAAGCCCTATCACTCAGAGATATAATCTCCTACCATTCAGGCCCTCCAGGCCCTACCTCAGACTTTACCTTAAAGTTCTACAACTCAGGCTAGGAGGATAGCCTTACAACTCAAAGAGCATGACTCTCCTACCTCAGATCTGAACCAGATCCTACCTCAGGACAAAAACCCTACCACTCAGATTCACAACTCAATCCTACAACTCATATCTACTTAAAGATCATACACTCAGCCTTTATAAGTTAGGCTTACACTCAGATCAAAATGATCCTACAGAATAATAGTAGTTGGTTAATAGTAGTTGGTTGATGATGTTTGACACCAGAGCTAGAGTCTCTGTGTCTTTCTCCTTTTGAACAGAGATTAACTCTGTCCTCCTTTCTTCACAGCTCCAGGAAAATATCTTCAAGAGTAGTTTAGCTTGGGTGTGAAGACTCTGTAGTTATAGCTTGCTTATACTGCAACTTCTAACTCGGAGAGAATCCTCTCTGAACTTTGTTGTTGAGGATGAGTAGATCAACAGCTATCTTGCTTGAACTTTCAGAACAGAAGAATGAACTCCTCCTTCAAGCTCTGCAACTCAGTCGAGAGGGAGAAGATGAAGTTTTGCTATTTTTCAAAAGTTAATTTCTTCTTAGTAATCTGTTCTTTTTCTATCCCGCCGTCCAACAGCTCTTTGAGCAATGGGCCCACCTGGAGTTGGTAGCTGCAGCTCCACTTTTGCATTAAATTTTGTGCAACAGGCAAGCGGCGTCATTTGTCGTGTACTGTAGACTTCCTGCAACATTTGAATTTCTGCTGATGTCAGCACTTGTGGACTTAGTCAAATTCAAACAATTCAGCATAGGAGTTGAGTGAAGGTATGTCACTCAACGTCAAAACACTTAGTCAGTTTTCTGCAAACACCAGGCGTCGTGTGAGCTGACATTACTCAACGAATATAAACTTTTGTGGTCTAACTGATTACGCGTTGAGTGAACCTTCATCACTCAACGCATTTGGACTTAGCAGATTTTCTCTGTATGGAGGCGTTGAGTGAAGCTTCTGCACTCAACGTTTCCTGTCTTTGCCCGCCATCTTGCTGAGGTGTTGAGTGAACAACCTTCACTCAATGCTTCTGTACTTAATTGAATTTTCTCTTGAGTTGGCGTTGAGAGAACTGCCTTCACTCAACGCTTCTAGATTTAGACAGATTTTCTGTTTACATCTTTTTGTGGCTTTGACATCGTGAGCTCCACTCAACGCTTTGCTCATCTGGCGTCGAGTGAGCCGTCCTTACTCGACGCTTCTGGACTTAGCCAGATTTTTTGGCAGATTCTTTTGCGGCTTTAACTGCTTGAGCTTCACTCAACGCTTAAGGCCTTGGGCGTTGAGTGAACTGTCTTCACTCAACGCTTTTGGACTTAACCAGATTTCTGTCTTGGCAATGCTGAGGCTTTGACTGTCTAGTCTTTACTCAACGCTTCTGGCTATCTGGCGTTGAGTGAACTGCCTTCACTTGACGCCTGTGGACTTAAACAGATTTCTGACTTGTCAACATCTCTTCTTGTGTCCACCTGTCATTGTTACTTAGTCAACCTGTCAAATCAGTGTGACAAGTAACCACCTGCATATAAAGAACTTATAATATACATCAGATTCAAATATGTGTATTCCATTGTCCTGTAAGTCTTCTTCAAATCTGAGACATTGTGATCAATGGACCCAACAGTGGTGATAGTTGTGAGATATCTAATAGGGGCGCGTGAATGATAGAGAATGATGAAACAAAGATAGGAGGAGGAGAGGTAGTAAAGAGAAGAGGGACCTCGATAGTAAGAGCACCTCCATCTGTGGAGAAACAAGGGATAGACTCAAAGAATGTGACATCTACAGAGACATTGACGTTCGGAGATATGATCGAAACATTGATATCCTCTCTGAGTAGGAGAGTACCATGAAGATACATTTGGTACGCGAGCAGAGTGTTTGTCCCGACCAGATGCAGAAGTGTGGACGAAAGCAGTATATTCAATCACACGAGGGATGAGGGAAAATAATGCACTATCCAGATGAAGAAGAGAAAAAGTGACTTACCCTGAAGAGTAGAAGGTAGAAGATTAATGAGAAAATAAGAAATAAGAATCGCATAACCTTAATAAGAGCGGGACACATTCATCTGACACATGAGTTTCCGAGCCACATCGACGAGATGTGATTTTTCCAGCCACTTCATTTT
Organism: Platanthera zijinensis; assembly: GCA_039513925.1. Taxonomy (NCBI): domain Eukaryota; kingdom Viridiplantae; phylum Streptophyta; class Magnoliopsida; order Asparagales; family Orchidaceae; genus Platanthera; species Platanthera zijinensis. Next base: position 125,203,351 of record CM077089.1, on the reverse strand, counting down.
GTTGGGATGTATACACTTAACTGCTCTGATTAATAATACTATTTGAGGTGTAGAAAGATGATAACTATTGGCTCATGTATTCTTTCGCATTATCAGTTCGAATAAATTTGAGGGGTAAACCAAACTATGTGCAAATGTTCATTACAAAATTTAGAGAAAACAAAAGGAGTGCAGTGCATTCTTTTAAAAGATGTACTCAAATATATCGAGAGAAATCATCAATAAATTAGCTAAATAAAATCTTTCTCGGTCAACAGCCTTGGATGGACAGGATCTCAGATATTTGAATGAACAAGGTCAAAATAACAAACAAACTCTTACAAAGTTAACGAGAAAAGTAGTACAGTGATTCTTTCCATATTGACAAGTTTCACATTCTAAAGTGGAGTCTGACTTTAAAGATGATAGGAGCTAGTAAACGATACGTAGTGGAGGATGATCAAGACGGTGATGTCACTGGAGTAGAGTTGAGATGACAGTTGTAAAGAAAGTGGGAAGATCGTCGAGGTAGTAAAGACTGACTCGTTCAGTCCCAGTAGCAATCGTTCTCTTTGATTTAAGGTCCTGAAAATAATATGTAGTAGGAGAAAGTGAGATAGGGCATTGTAATTCCCGTAAAAGAGCACTAATAGATTAAAAATTGCAAGAAAAATTTGTGACGAATAGAGTGTCGCCCAACTGGATAAGGGAGGTGGTAGTAACAATACTCGTTTCATGCACTAGAGAAGGAGAACCTGGTGGTAACTGATTATGTTTCTTGAGGTGAGAAGACACAGGAGATTTGTGAAGTGCTTGTTGCTTCCGAGTATTCCTCGGAGTTATTTTCTTTATTGTTCACTGCGGAGGGAACTAGAGGTGAAGGTGGTCGATTGGCTGGTGCGGGTGGCATGATGGATACATGAGTTGCCCTCAGATTTCTGAGGAGTGTGAGCACTTTAGCTTGCTGCTCCTCCATGCGGATGACTCGTCTATCAAGCACGTTGTTCGGCGCGGTAGTGGTCTCCTCCTGCCGTGGTGCGTTGATAAGTGAACAGGAAAGACCAGTGTTTTCAAGCCCCTGTCGGACAGACCCTTGGGTTGTGCGAGTGCTCCTCCTCGGCATCACTGTTAGTCACGAGTATCGTTGCGCGAAGGATACTATTTTCGGGGTCTTCTTCAAGCTTCAGGGAACTCGTTTCCCATAGATGACGTCAAACTGTTGCGGCCAACTCAACCCTCCTGATAGACCGGACTAAACTTGGTCGTCTTAGCCCGTGGAGCGGTCGAGCGCGCACACAGTCACAGAACAAGTAGAGCAGAACACAAAGTAATTTTAACATAGAAAAACCCCTCAACTGGGTAAAAAATCACGTGACCGGTACGGTGCCGGTCAAATTTCACTATTGGCGGCAGTTTACAGATTATCAAGGGAATTGAGGGCGACAGGCCGCTCTTCGTTACAACTTGGAGGTGAGAGAAATTGTAGGTGCGCTCGGTGGGCGACAAGCCTACTCACCCGAAGCTCGTTTTCTATCACTTTCTGGCGATGGCGGATATCCTTGGACGCCACTCGAATGTTGAGAACGGCAGCGCGGCAGTAAGGCATGCAGAGATGCGTTGGCGGAGATTTGCGGAATGTTGCGCACATAGGAGTTTGCTTAGAGTGGTTGGCTGTCGATCGTCTTCTTCCTCGGATCGCCGTGGACTTAGACGAATTTTTGGGTGGCTCGACGGGAGGAGGTTCTTAGGAGGATTTCGGTAGAGTTCCGACCCGAGGAAGAAGTAAGCCGGGAGGAGAGAAAGTTAGAAATGAGAGAGGTTTGTGAGTCTTTTTGTAGGTTCCAGGAGGTGGTTATGACAGTTATGCAACTATCCGCACACCGTAACCACCTAAATTACCGGGTGCAGACCATATTTCGCATGGTTTTGAATACATATCATTTATATAATATTTGTTATATGCAGGCCGTAATTAAATAAATAATATTACTCACTAACCATGGTGGTTATGTGGGTGATTACCCATGTGATGGACGGCGGTGATCATGACGAGACGATCAAACGGGGGAGAGGGCTCGCCATCAACGGGCGCCCATCAAGGCGGCGGGCGACCGCCGGAGGAGCGAGAGGAGTTGCGGCCGGCGGGAGGGCCGGTCGTAGCAAGCGTGGGCGACCGGCTTTGGTGTCGGTCGTGACTTCACGGCCCCGGAAGGCGACCGCGGAGGGGGCGGCCGCGAGATACGGCCGCCCTTGCAGGTGCGGCCTCCCGCGGCCGCGGGGGCGGCCGCACGGCGCGGTCGCCCCTCTGCGGGTGCGGCCTCGCGACCGGGGGAGGCGGCAGCGGGGGGCGGCCGCCCCTTTACGGCCGTGGCCGCGGGAGGCGGACGCGGGGTGCGGTCTCCCCTTTACGGGCGCGGCTTCGCGGCCAGGAGAGGCAGCGACACCCGCCGGCCGGGGACTCCCTGTCCCACCCCTTGCGGGATGCGGCCGCACCCTTGCGGGGGAGACCGCCCCCTCTGCGGGTGCGATCTCGCGACCGGGGGAGGCGGCAGCGGGGGGAGGCTGCGGGGCGCGGCCGCCCCTTTGCGGGCGCGGCCTCGTGGCCGCGGACGCGGGGCGCGGATGCCCCTTTGCGGGTGCGGCTTCGCGGCCAGGAGAGGCGGCGGCACCCGCCAGTCGGGGACTCCCTGTCCCGCGGCGGTCGGCAGCCGAGGAGTGGAGGCGGCGACCGGCCATTTTGGCCGGCCGCGGGTGGTTTGCGTGCATGGTGGGATTCCATGTGCGGGGGATCGGGCATTCCGATCGCGTATGCGGTAGTTAGCCCCATGATCTCACTGAGTTAGTGGGGATCATTAGTCATGAGCTATTGGCACTCCATTTTCTTTATATATTTTTTCATGGCCTCATCAATAATATAGTCTCGTGTCCAATAATATAGATTTTGACCCCCTTCGCGTACAAGTAATTGGTTTGAGTTGGATATTTAGATTCTAACATGCATCGAAGTAGGCTAGGCCCAACAACCTACTACAATGTCTGTGTTGAGGGCAAAGACCTTACACATGAAGAAGCATGCTTAAGAATATAGTCAAATATCTTAAAAACTCGTCTGACATTGTGCATCTACTATAGATCACGTGCCATCCACTTGCAAGAAATTGGTATTGGGTTAGATGCTTAAGTTTTAACTTGCTATCAGAGCATGGTAGTGTTGACCCCCACTGCCATGTCACCTAATTTAAGAAGCTTGCGTGGTAGAGGTAAAATACTTATATATGAGGAGGCATGTTTGTGAATATAATATCACTTCTGAAAATTCTCTTAACACTGCACTTGATATTGTTCATGAGCCCTTTCGCCTACACATTGGGGTTGGATGCTCAGTTTCTAACACCTATACTTGCTGACCATATATGATCTAATTTAAATGTGACTATATAAAGATGGTTGCCTGAGGACATTTATCTTTACGAGGGATATTATCTAACTATTAACCTACTAATTTTTCGGCTTTTTGTTTTTTGATGTTCAATCTTGTATGATTGTCTTTTTTACTCTTTTTTCTGTTCTTATTGCAGATGCTTACTTCGCTTCAGAAACTCATGTCTTTACCTGATGATACGAATGTGTACTGCGGACATGAATATACTTTGGTATGTATTTTATTTTTACAGCTAGATTATAACTGTGTATATGTTTGCAGTTATTGTCCTGCAACAAATTCTAAGAGAATCATCCATTTGAATTTCTGATCAGAGCAATGCAAAGTTTGCCTTATCTATTGAACCCAAAAATGAGCATCTCGTAAAATATGCTACGGAAGTCACCCAGCTTCGCAGCAAGAATCACCCAACGGTAACTAGCTGATCCTATTCTTGTCAACTTTACCTCTGTTTGGGCAAGTTATAACAATTTAGCACGTGAAACTTTAGTAGTAAGCACATTTTGGAGCTTTGTAGTAAGCATTGCTGGTCTAAACTCCATTTTCTTGGGCTTGGCGTTCGTAACCGCCAACCTCTGACCACACTTGGAAGACGGCGGTTTTGTTTTGACCTACAACGCCATTTTGGGGAAATGACATCACCAACTTGCATAACCAGCGCTCTCCGAAATAGGGGAAATTTTTAACCTTTTATGCAAATAGGTTGCGTGTCAACCGGCTGGTTGAGATTTGTGCTGGTCTCAGCTGTCCATATATATGGCCTGTAAGAGCAAAAAAAAATTTATGAACTCTAGAGACCTATTGGATGACCGCGCACACCCCATGTACGCAAAATGCAGGTAAAAACTTCCCTCGAACATAACCACTATCGTTGCTTGCTGCTACCGCTTCACACCCACCACCGCTTCACACCCACCACCGCTTCACACCCTCCACCGCTTCCCAACCACCACCGCCTCGCAGCCACCACTGCTCAAGCTCTATAGATGTACCAAACAAAGCCTAAAGATTTTGTTAGTTAAGGAACTTGGGAACTTTAGTGTAACCTGTATTTGTGATTTTTTAGATTCCAACAACACTTAAGAGGGAGAAGCTGTGCAATCCATTTTTGCGGACTCACAGTGAAGAGATTCGGCGCAGCTTGAACATACCAGTCGCCGCCAGTGACGCTGAGGCCTTAGGTATCATTCGGCGGGCGAAGGACAACTTCTAAGGTAGTTTGCTTCTCTTCTTTCATGACGAAGATGAATGTCTGCTCACAGATTATAGTATCTTGTGCATTAATTTTCTCTTTTTTTAATGCAGTTTTTATACTCAGAATGCTGTAAATTTGTTAAGATTGTTTAGGAATTATTGTCTATTATTTAAATGCATGGTAAGGTTTGCTTACATTTCACCCATGTGGTGGGACCCTTCCCCGGACCTTCGCTGCGTAGGAATGTCTTTGTGCACCAAAGTGCCCTTTTTATTGTCTATTATTTAAATCAGGTTTTTGGTCTTTGAGCTGAATGAGTCCATTTTATTTTGATGATTATGATTTTTGTAATTATCATAATCATCCTCATCAAAAACATTGTTCCAACAATGCGAGTTCCCATCCTATGCGAAAAAGCAACCGGGTTCGAATGCCACGAGTTCGATTTCGTTCAAATGTTCTCAATTTTCTGCTGTTTTAATTTGTGACCATCCGATTCATATCTTGTGAACCACTGACTTTTTTGGTTTAATGTAAAACTTAACATCTCCTATCGAGTAAGAGGCAGGCGGGTTCTGTTTTTTGAACAAAGCAGCCACAAGACATTGAGAGCCGACCCCAAGCTGGGATGTTCCTGCATGGCTGCAGCTGAACTGAGCCAACATCCAGGCAGTTTATTAGAGGTCTCTGTGGAGTAAGCAGCCGGCATGACATGGAAGAACGTGAAGGAGGACGGACCTGCTCGCAAAAGAACAAATCAAGTTTGATTCTCATCTAGCTTCAATTTCAGTAGCTGTAACCTTGTGTGAGAAGATCCAGTGTGTGTGAGGTTGATGATCGTGTGGAAGGTGGCTTTGTAGAACAAAAACTTGTGTATTTCTTGTTCTTCGTCGAGGAAGCTAAAAGTATTTGTTCAGACGTCGTCCGACAGCGTTGAGGTGGATGCTTGGCCATACGGAGTAGATGCACATCGGAGTGCAAGATGGTCATGGAGACTCATCGCAGAGGATTGCATCAATCGGTCTCGTACACCCTTGTTGGTAACTTACGGTTATTTTTATTATTTTTATAAAGATCTGTTGCATGGAAAAGTGGTTGAGTTAGATGTGGATCATTGGGAATAAGCCACTTGTATACATATTTGTGTAATATCATTTTAGTGGAGGCTTTTCGAGTTGAATTTTGTTTGTCCAGTAAATTTTTACTCTAGTTTGGGCTTCCATGTAAATTTTTCTTGTGTTACATTTATTTGTGCTTGTGATTTGTTACTCTTTTGTATGTGCATCATCAAGTGGTTTGCGCGAGTGATCTTCTCACTCAATCTACAAGTTGCTCACTCAATCTACAAGTACTCAACTCTAGAGTTCAGCCAAAACTCAACAAGTGGTATCTGTGATAAGTTCAATTTGGCGGTGCACAGGCCAGGCAGATTTGTTCGAGACAAGTTGTTCAGGTGACGGTCATTGGTCTATTTTCTATCTTCTTTAGTTTTATGGTTGAACAAATAGTCGACCTAAACATCTGAAGTCAGTTCTTATTGTTTAATTCGACCAATGTATTCATATTGAAAGTAGATTTCAAAATTAACTCTGCAGTGTCAATTACCATGAATCTCACATGATAATAGAAAACCTTAAATTGTTAAAGAATGACATTTTTGTTTGAGGAGATACTTAAAGACATAAATTAGCTAAGTGGGATTTTGAGCGCCAGAAGTGTGCATATACATTTGCATATTGAGCACCGACAGTGGTATAAGAGAGTGGTATCAGAGGAGGTCATGAAATCTCTTTTTCAGTAATGTTGTTCCCCCCTTTTCGCATTAACCATCTATGAACGGATCCGTTCATAGATACATAGATAGGGCATCATGTCTACTATCTAAAGGAAGATAGATTTGAAATATATGTGCGTGTAAATTTGATAATTTAGAATAGTTTCAGATGCATTGAATTTAGTCCTGGAGCATTTGAATTTAGTCCTGGAGCATCAAATGTTGATGATTTTTTTATTTATGTACAGATCTGTTCAATGATATTGTTAACTCAAATCCTGTGATGAGGGATAACATCAGAAGAACTCGTGGGCACCCTTTAAGAAGCCATACGTCCTCTTTAGCAAAGGCGCACACAACAATACTTGGCGGGAGGGTCGCATGCCCTCCCAGGAACCTCTTCGACAATTTGCCTGGGAGGCCGCAAGGGGCACTCGTCAGGAGTCTGTGCTGACCCTTCTCCTCTGTAGCGACATGTGCGGCTACTGCTGTAACGACCCTGGCGCGTACGTAACAGCGTTACGGCTCCGCTCTCCAGGCATCGCTACCGGGCTGCAGCCCAAGCACCCCAACCCCTCTCCCTCCACAGGCGGGTTGTTGGTGGCCACAGCCTCCCTTTGATGAGCGAACTCGACAGTTAAGTTGGGCCGTACGGGGACTTCCCAGGAGGTCACCCATCCCAGTACCACTCTCGCCCAAGCACGCTTAACTATGGAGTTCTTTCAACCTTCATCACCAGTTGAGCTGCAGCTCAATTGGTGATGAAGGTTGAAAGAACTCCATAGTTAAGCGTGCTTGGGCGAGAGTAGTACTGGGATGGGTGACCTCCTGGGAAGTCCCCGTACGGCCCAACTTAACTGTCGAGTTCGCTCATCAAAGGGAGGCTGTGGCCACCAACAACCCGCCTGTGGAGGGAGAGGGGTTGGGGTGCTTGGGCTGCAGCCCGGTAGCGATGCCTGGAGAGCGGAGCCGTAACGCTGTTACGTACGCGCCAGGGTCGTTACAATAAAAAGTGCACTTTTTATTGTAACGACCCTGGCGCGTACGTAACAGCGTTACGGCTCCGCTCTCCAGGCATCGCTACCGGGCTGCAGCCCAAGCACCCCAACCCCTCTCCCTCCACAGGCGGGTTGTTGGTGGCCACAGCCTCCCTTTGATGAGCGAACTCGACAGTTAAGTTGGGCCGTACGGGGACTTCCCAGGAGGTCACCCATCCCAGTACCACTCTCGCCCAAGCACGCTTAACTATGGAGTTCTTTCAACCTTCATCACCAATTGAGCTGCAGCTCAACTGGTGATGAAGGTTGAAAGAACTCCATAGTTAAGCGTGCTTGGGCGAGAGTGGTACTGGGATGGGTGACCTCCTGGGAAGTCCCCGTACGGCCCAACTTAACTGTCGAGTTCGCTCATCAAAGGGAGGATGTGGCCACCAACAACCCGCCTGTGGAGGGAGAGGGGTTGGGGTGCTTGGGCTGCAGCCCGGTAGCGATGCCTGGAGGGCGGAGCAACTACCCCCCCCCCCCCCGCCACCGCCACCCAACTTTCTGTGCACCTTGGGTGGTTGGGCATTTAATGGTACATTAAATGCCTTCAACCATTTGGGAATCCTGCCCTCAAGTATAAATAAGGGGTCAGGGATACTCGAAGTGGTTACTAAGTTCGTCTCACGATTGTCTTTGCTTCTCTTTGCTCTTCCTTGTATTTTCATATACCCACTTGTATTCATTTCCCTCGAGCAATAATATTGACTGTCGCAAGTGGTATTCGTCGCGGCGGGTAAATATGGTGTCCACCGCTGGCAGCGTCTCTCTCTTTTTTGTGTTTCATTTTCTGCTCTTTGGGCCTTCGTAGGGTTAGTAACAAGTCGATTGAGGTTTTCGATCTCTCCGTCGAACTCCTCGGGCGGTCGTTGAGTGTGAAAAGTTAGGTGATTATTATTGCACCAACAGTTCGAACACGCGACCTTCAGATCATATCTCCTTTTGACTAGTGAATCCACCTGATGGCTGGCGGGCAGCCCGGGAAGTCGCCGCAGACGCACGGCCTTCACAGGAAACAGCTTGTTACCCACGACGAATTCAACCAGCTGCTCGCTCTCGTTGTACAACCCCGTATTCGGCGAGTGGGCCCGACAGGGACCAGGCGGGCCAGATCTCGTAGTCCAAGCCCCGGGCGAGTACCCAAAGGTGGGGGAAGGAGTTCGGCAGCTCCCTGACTCGCTCAGGTGGGGTCGAGTGTTTGAGGTGCGAGTGGAGCAGGCGGGCTCGTTCTCGCCCAGGGGAGCTCGGCAAGCGGCAGGCGAGCAAGGCCAGTCGGGCCCGTGCTCGCCAAGGTTCGGGGAGGCGGCAAGTGTCAGCTCCATCGAGCACTCGCGGCCGCAGGCGAGTAGAGGCCTCAAGGATTACTCGTCCAGTCTTCTGTGATGTGTTTTTACCATTTTTTTCCCCCGCTGGCTTGCTCATAGCCAGTTAGAACAGCGGAGTTACATTGTTGGCAGACCCAGTTGGGCTGCACATAGCTGTTCAGAACAGCGGAAGTTGGCTATTTGCAGACCGTTTACAGAATCCTATAAATAGGACCCAAGGGGCACCTCAGAAGGCATGCTTACTTGTTCCCAGACCTTCTTGCGCTTTCTGAGGTAGCCTTAACTCGGCATTTGGCTAAGGAGGGGAAGCGACCTAAGATCTTCCGGGTGTGTGGTTGGACCTCCTCGCCGAGCCCTTGGGTCAGTTCCCATTACTTTTCCTTGTCGTTTTGCTTGCAGGAGAGAAGTAGGCGCGCGATCACCCCTTCCCCAAGGGCAAACTCCACAGAGACCGAATTCTCGATTTCAACATTCTGGTGTGGTGAGCGTGGAGCATGGTCAGCACAAAAAATTTTCAGCAGGCTCGATGACTGGAGGAGAAAGACAAGGCTCGGACGGGTCCGACTCGCCACCCCCACCCCCCCACCCCCGCCTCTCGCCATGGTGGGCCGGGGATGTTCGAAGAATTCAAGCAGGAGGTGCTCGGCCTCGTCAGGTTCGCACTCGGCGCGCGTGTCGAGTGCTCGACTCCAGTAGCACCTGTACTAGCGGTCCCAACCCTCGGAGAGGATGCTCCCGGCAGGCGAGTGATGACTAGTAGTTTAGACAACATTTTTATATATATATATATACGAGCATCTTCGCACGGGCTACGCCCGTGCTTGATGCTCTCGGGCGGCCTTCGGCCGCAACAGGCGGGCTTCGCCCGCCTGCGCACGGTCTTCGCCCGTGCTTTATGCTTCGGGTGGTCTTCGGGCGCATTGAAGCGGGCTTCGCCCGCTTCCACACAATCCACCATCTCGGCGCCGCACCTGTCACTCACGGACCCCCGAAGAAAAATTATTCCAATTCGGACTCCGGGGGCCGCGAATGGCGGGTGTGGCGCCGAGATGGTGGATTGCGTGGAAGCGGGCGAAGCCCGCTTCTATGCGCCCGAAGATCGCCTGAATACCACCCGAAGCATAAAGCACGATTGAAGCTCTCGGCCGACCTTTGCCCGCATCTAAGCGGCCTTCGCCCGTGCTCGTTTCACCCACTATTGGCGGAATTATTGTGATTGACCGAAATCAAATAGGATAATAATGGCTGTTTATTTTATTCTGAATGGTGGTGCCACGTGTCAGCATATGGAGAATGAAAATACATGTCAATAGGATAAGTTAGGATTGGATTTATTTATTTATATTTATATATATACGCCGCCCTCTCTCTTCTAGCCTTTTCTCTCTCCCCGTTTCTCTCTCCCCTTTTCTCTCTCTTTTCATGTGCTCTGCCATTATTCTGCCGCCCTCTCTCCTCCATCTCTTTCTCTCTCTCCGCTCTCAGACGTAGGTGTAGGAGAGCTATGATTTTTTTTTTCTCTCCATCAGTTACAGATCATACGGCTATTATTTTTTATGTCTGAAATTAAAGGATGAGATTGTTTAGATGACTTTTAAATTGATGGCATTTAAAAACCATTCATACTTCTTTATAAGAAGTATATATATATATATATATATATATATATATATATATATATATATATATATATATATATATATATATATATATATATATATATATATATAGCATATATATCAAATGCGGGCAGGCTTAAATGCGGGCGTACGGACAAGGGGTTTTGGGGGTCAAGGAGGCTCCAAATCAAAAAGTGATCAACATGAAAGTTGTAGATCTCGGTGATCCGAACAACTTTCATGTTGATCACTTTTTGATTTGGAGCCATCTTGGACCTCGATTTGGGCCCCGAAATCTGGGGCGGCGGACGGTTTTACTGTAGCAGTTCCGCCGCCCCAGGTTTCGGGGCCCAAATCGAGGTCCAAGACGGCTCCAAATCAAAAAGTGATCAACATGAAAGTTGTTCGTCTCGCCGAGATCTACAACTTTCATGTTGATCACTTTTCAATTTGAAGCCTCCTTGACCCTTGCCCGTACGCCCGTACGCCCGCACTAGAGTAACCCCCATATATATATATATATATATATATATATATATATATATATATATATATATATATATGTATCGGGCGGAACCTCTTTCGCGCTTTTTGAAAATAGACTCCCTAAACAGCATTTTTAGAAAAAAATGGTCAACATGAAAGTTGTAGATATCGACGAGATCTACAACTTTCATGTTGATCACTTTTTCTTAAAATGTTGTTTAGTGGGTCAATTTGCTGGTTTTCTCTGTAAGGTTTCAGAGAACTGGTTCTCTATCTATAATTCCTATATATATATATATATATTGGGGTGATCATATGCGAATGCTTATTTCGTGCGAAGATGCGAATAATAAATCTGAGCCCGTCATTTTTTTAATCACGTCCTCGTGATTATGGCTGATATCGAGTCGAGTTCGAGCAATTTTGACTCGACTCGAACTCGGCTCGAAATCGACTCGAAATCGAAATTGATTTCGAGTCGAGTCGGCTCGACTCGAAATGGCTCGATTCCGAGTCGGCTCGAAATCGAATTGAGTCGGCTCGAAATCGAATCGAGTCAGCTCGAAATCAAATCTAGTCGGCTCGAAATCAAATCAAGTCGGCTTGAAATTTAGCAATTTTTCGTTTAAGCCTTCATTCTTTTTATTTAGGTTTAAATTTTGTTATTTTTAATCTTAAAATAACAATATATTAATAAATACATAATTTTTTTAAATTAATTCGAGTTGATTCGAATCATATTTCGAGCGATTCAGGGCTGGCTCGAAATCGACTCGAAATAAGATTCGAGTCAAATTGAGTCGAATCAATTTTAACCGATTCCGATTCGGCTCAATTTTCGAACGATTTTCGAGTTTCGAATAATATGCTCAGCCCTACTCGTGATCAGCGGCTTATAAAAATATCTGGTCTTTTCACAGATCGGCGGCCGGTGGCTTCGGGCTCGCCGCCCACCGGCCGCCCGTGGTTTGTCGGCGAACGCTGACGAACCACGGGCGGCCGGCGGCCGGCGAGCCCGAAGCCACCGGCCGCAGATCTGTGAAGTCACTGCTGTGAATTTCTTTCCCAGTTTCCATGAGAGTCTGAAGGAGTGAGGAGCAATATTAGAGAAAAGCATTCGCCTTCCGTTGTAATTTTGAAGCCTTCCTCCCATGTTTTGGGGTCAGTGACCTTCCACGCAGGAGAATGGAGCTGCAATGGAGAACTATGATTATGGTACTGCTTTTTGGTCGGGCTCTGCTCCGTCATCTCGGTACAGGGGAGGAGCGATGGTGAAATTGTGCAACCTTTCTCCAGCGTTAACCCGTCACCGGCGGCGCCTGCAATGGAGCGACGAGAACGAATAACGGGCGAGATTTACTTTTTTTGCCGGGCTCTGCTCCGTCGCCTGCAGTGGTGCTCATTGCAGAAATTTCACTGATCGGCTTCACCGAGCGGCGGTCGGTGGCTGCGGGCTCGGCGGCCGGCGAGCCCGCAACCACCGACCGCCGCTCTGTGAAGTGACGGGATGTTTTTTTTTAAGTCGATGATCGCCGGGATTTGATGATTAAAAATGACGGGCGAGATTTATTATTCGCATCTTCGCACGAAATAAGGATTCGCCTATGATCCTCTCCATTTCACGCGAAATGGAGAGGTCCAGTTCGCGGTTATGATTGACTCTCCCAAATCGGACGGCGGACAGGCACTTAACTGCACTCGCGGGGCCCACTCGCCAATTAAGTCGCTCTTGCCTGTCCGCCGTCCGATTTGGAAGAGTTCATCCTAGTCGCGAACTGAATCCCCTCCATTTCACCTGAAATGGAGAGGATCCCAGTCCTCTATATATATATATATATATATATATATATATATATATATATATATATATATATATATATATATATATATATATTTTATATATATATTTATAATTTAAACCACCTCCACCTCCTCCATGTTTACCCAGCAGCTCCGGCCACCAAACTGCCCGGGCAACCATGCAGCTGCTCCTATGAAGCTCGGCCACCTTGCTCCACCATGCCCGACCACTTTTACCAAGCTCAACCCCCACCGAGCTCCTCCGGCCAAGCTCCGCCATCATGCTCGGTCAGCCGGCCTCCTCGGCGCCAGCATAGTTACAGAAGCTCGGCCAACCATCCAGCGCCACCACGGCGCACAACCTTCTCCTCTGGCCAACACCTCCAACAGCACCTCACTCTGCCGGCCACCATCCAGCATGTAGAAGCAAGCTCGGCCGCCACCCCATACAACTCCGGCCAAGCCCGAGCTCCAACTTCAACTCCTCCATGCAGCAGCACCACCCGCAGCTCTACCGAACTCCCGTCCACCACCCGGCAACAACTCTTCAAGCAACCCGCAACTCACTCCATCCAGCGCCAGCACCGCGCACCACCCTTGCATGAAGCAGCTCCGGCCAGCAGATCCACCTCCAGGAAGCTCAGCCACCTCCACAATAGCTCCAACGCCATGCACCTTCAAAGCTGTCGGAGCAGCTCACCAAACATAGCCGGCGGCCACCTCAACCCTGCAATGTCATCACCACTCCATGCTAGCAGCCCGTCTTCCAGCAAACGCCACGTCAGCCGTCTCCTCCAAACTCGTCTCCAGCTCACCAATCCGCGTCAAAAACCTTTCGCCGACAGGATCCCGCCGCTAACTCTTCTGCCACCTCACCCGGGCCGAATAATGAAACGGCTGGATTAATTTCAATTGGCCGGTACTGTAGCAGAACAGTAACGGCCAATTAAAATTAATTCAGCCGTTTGTGAATAATGAGGTTATAAATACCTCATTATTTTGGACATTTAGGGGAGAAAAATTTGATTCCAGAATTCTATTTCTTTCACTAGACTTCAACTAGATTTCTCAGTTGGAGAACTTCATCCCGAGATTGCGAGCAAAAAAGTTGTCTTTTCTGTCTTTGTTTTAGTTGTTATTTTAATAATCTTGTACTTCACCTCTTTCAATTTAGAATTGCTCTTCAACTTACCCGTGCTAGTATTTCTTATAATTTCTTTTATCTACTAACAATAAAATTTCATTATTCCTATTTCAAATTTCGTCTCTTGTAGTCGTACAGATTTTTAACTCGCATCATCTTTGTTCTTGTTTATGATGTCACATTTTTATTGTAATTATTCCACCATTTTCATGAGTACTTAATTTTTTTAGTGCTCGATCGAGATGATCCGAAAATGAGATAATACTGCCGTGATTTTAGATTTATTTTCTCTAATTGTTGAACACTCACGATTTACCATTGATCCAAAATTATAATGAGGCTATATCGTCGATATATAGTTCTTGTATTGTTTTCGCTCTTTAGTTAGCCGAGAGACTCGTAAGACGAATCGATCGCTCATCGGTAAAAGGAGTAGAACGCAACCCTCGAGAGAGGACGACGTAACTCTTCCGGATTGGAGTGAAATTCAATAGCGAGGTTCACTACTTAAAACAAGTCTTAGGTAATGCGATTTGAGAACGAAAGTTCGGTCGATACACCTAACCTTAGTTGAACCTAATCCTCGAAAGAGGAGTGTTCATGCTTCGGGAACCTCCACGGTCAAAGCCTCTTCAACAAGAGAATTGCACTCTAACTTCATTCCGTTATTTTCTTTTTCCATGGTGATTCAAGATCGGATACTAGTTTTTAACCCATCGAATTAATTCAATTAGCATTTTTAGCTTTTGTTATTCGCAACCTCCAACCCAAATTCCTATTGATAAAATAATAACGATCTTTCAAAGTAGGATTACTCGATCACCCCGAGTTTAATACGACCTTGGTTTTTATAAACTTATACCACTCTCGATACGGTACACTTGTCGTTGTCGTTTGCGGACATAGTTTCGCGCGATCAGCGAGCTGGGAAGGAAGTTGCGGAGGAAGGGAGAGGATGCGAGCTCCCCGGGAGAGTGCTCTTCCCGGGCTCGGCAAGCGGAGGCAAGTTCGGCTTGTAACGCCCTGAAACTTAAAATAAAACGGGCGGTGTTCGAACCAAGTTCGGGTCTTGGTAGGGTGAACACGGCCTGTGACACGGGCGTGTCACATGGCTGTGTCGTGCTCGGGTAGTCGAGTCGAGGTCGACGAGCGTTGAGTGCTCGAACACGGCCTGTGACACGGGCGTGTCACAAGGCGTGTCAAGCACACGGCATGTGACACGGGCGTGTCACATGGCCGTGTACTCTAGAAGTTTGGTCCTGTGTCGACTGAGGTACACGGCCCGGAACACGGGCGTGTACTTTATGACACGGGCGTGTCAGATTCGGCACGGGCGTGTGGCCACCCGTGTCCACCAAGGGTCGTGACGGTTGGCGTGGCGGTTATTCGTGACATGCCACTGGTCACGGGCATGTCGATGACCCAACACAGGCGTGTCAGGTTAGGACACGGGCGTGTCCTAACCCGTGTGCTTTTCTGCACTCGACAATCGTGTCTGGATCAAGGCACACGGCCTGGGACACGGCCGTGTGCAAAGCCGTGTTCGGCACAGGATTAAGAGATTTTAGGCAAATCTGAGCCGTTCGTTTTCTTTAAACAAGATCTGACGACCCAGATGAGTTCCTGCTTTCTTAAGTCTAGGAATAGAGGATTAATTCCTCATTTCCTCTTAAGTTTTCTCTTTCTAAGGAGTTAGAGAGAGGAAAGAGCAAGGAAGAAGGAATGGGAGGAATCCGGCCGCCGACGGAGCATCGGAGCACGAAATTGAGAACCGAGACCAGATCCGTGGAGAGAATTCCCTTGCGAAGCCTTTCATCCGGCTAGTTTTTCATGGCGCCAAAGCAGACTTCAAGGGTAACGATTCTCCACTTAGACATGTGAAGTCCTTTTATTTTCTGCATAGGAAACCCGCTCCCGCGAGTGTGTGGTGAGTGTGTGGTGTTCCTTGGGGTAGATGTGAATAGTCCCCCTTGTGTTGCATGTAGAGTCCGGAATCAAAGTACGGACCTAGGCATTGTGTGTGAAGCCTACCCGGACGTGGTTGTCTGGATCGGTAATGTTGCATTTTGTATGGATTGTCGGAGAAGACTCTGTGCGTTGTGTTTTCGGATTTCTACGCGGTAGATTGCAGCATGGATCCTTGGGGATTAACTCCAAGGCGCACCCGGAAAACTAGGCGGAAACGTGATTCTGCTAACTTGGCGGACGGGGAGCCAACCTTGAACATAACTGGGTTATATGATGTTTGGGAATGAATTAGGATCTGGGTGAAGCTTGGCTCACGCGTACGTCTTAAAGTGACTAGGCGGAGTGAGCAACGGGCGGGTGGAAATGGACCTGGGCTTTGCGGTTCGGTGCTAGAGACCCTAAAGTGGAACTGGCCGTTGGCATAGTCGGGAGTCTTGGACTGCAGTCGGAATGACTCAAAAATGCTCACAATGTTTGCCGTCCCGAGGATGGTGGTGAAGCCACGGAATTGACCGGATTCACCGAGAATGTGCCCTGAGTGCACGGGGTGTTTGGCCGAGCGAGCCTACACCTATGGCGAATTATACTTATGCACTTAATTGTTTAGTTGGGCTAATGAAATGCAGGGAAGGAGCACCGCCGTCCCGAGTAAGGGGCAAGTTCGTTATAATTTGGTCAGCTTTAGCTGACCGTTGCTTTGTTTTCCACCGTGCGGTGAAATGTTGCTTGCAGGTGTTGCGAAACCAAGCGCCAAATAGGGGGCTGAAGCCCAAGTTGCTGAGCTTGCCCTCGAAGGCCAAAGCGAACTGTTGTTTTACTTTTATCATGTGTGGCCGGCCTGTGAGCCGATGTATGTAAAACATTATATTGTCAAGTGAACATTTGTAAGGCCATAAGGTCAAGTACTCTTTTGTGTATTTGTTGTATTTCATTCATGTGGTGTATAGTAGACATTCATGCCAGTGTTGTGCAATTTTGGGTTCTCTTAAACTGTTTAAAAGCTTTTGCTAGAATGCCCTATGTCAGGACGAGTAGTTGAGTTTTTGATATTCTTATGTAACCCTTCCGACTGTCCGTGGTATATGGTGTCGGGTTCCAGTTGGACCTTCTGTTATATGTCATATGACGGATGGGGGTGTTACACGGCGATATGGGGGGGTTGAGACCCTCAAGCTTTTCCAGTAGGGGGAGGCAGCTCCTTCAGCGAATTGGTTCCTTCCGCACCGATTCCAGAGGGGTTCAGCGAGCCGGAGATGTCTTACTATGCCGGGAAGGGAGACCCGGTCTAACACGTCTAGTGGTTTGAGGATGTGGTATCGATCCGACAGATGTCGGATGGGTTCAAGCTGTGTAGGCTCTTCGCCATCACTCTCAAGGAGAAGGAGAGAGTGTGGTTTCACCAGCTGCCGGCCAACTCCATTTACTCCTTCGAGGACCTACACTGGGGGTTCATGTTGAGGTTCACCACCTCCAAGAGGAGAAAGGAGTCGGAGTCCCTGTTCCACATCAAGCAGGGGGTGAACAAGACACTGGGGAGATACGTAGACCGGTTCCAGGAGAAGGTGACCCAGGTCCAAGAGATGTTAAGGCACACCCTGATGATGACCTTCACTCTAGGGCTGCAGCAGGGTTTCTTCAGAATGGAGCATAAGAGGGTGTCGCCCCTCTCCTACGAGGAACTGATAGAGAGGGCGGAAAGGGAAGTCGTCGGGGAGGCATCGAACTCGGAGTTTGCCCGGAAGCTGGTCAGATGGGCCACAGAGGAAGAAAAGCCCAGAGGTGGCAAAGGTCAGGAGGAGAGGAGAGCTGAACCCCGACAGAGGGAACAGTAGCAACAGCAGCAGCCCAGATGGGGGCACTAAGAGCCGAACCATCGGCTATGTTGGAGGCCGGAGTGGCAAGACCATGGGCCGCGGAGAGGTTTTCATAGAGGAGACAACCGCCAGGGGGACAGGGTCAGTTTTACCCTCCAGGTGGGAGGCAAGGCCAGAGACCACCTCTCCCCGACCAAAACCAAGCTATGTTTATAGCCATGAGGGAGAGGAGGAGTGCTGCGCGGAGAAGGAGAAGAAAGGTTAGGGTGGAGTTTCCCTACTGTGAATTTCACCAAGAGGAAGGATACGCCACCACCACGTGCCCGGAGTTCCTCGAGATGAGGGGAAACAGGGAGCAGCAATAGCAACAGGATCGCCAGGGAGTGCAGATTGAAGAAGTCCTGCCTCGGGCGGAGGTGGACAGGTGTGAGGACCGGGTAGATGTTGGGACCCGGGGAGGGATCAGAGTGATCCATGGGGGGTGGGGATTGAGGCTTCCCGGAAGACGAGCCTCCACACCATGTACCGTAGGAGCATTGGCTCCACATCCCAGACCCCACCCCGGAGGAGAAGATCACCTTCTCAAGGAAGGATATGTCGGATCATGAGGATCTCTTTTGCGATGCGCTGGTCATCAAGACAGCCATCGAGAATTTCACTGTCTCCCGGATCCTCATTGACAATGGGAGTTCGGTCAATGTCATCTTCAAGAAGGCGTTTGACGTGATGAAGGTGGAGGCCAAGAGGGTGCTGGCCTCGGATGGGCCTTTGTTTGGGTTCTCGGGGGAGAGGAAGGAGGTAGAAGGAGGAGTAGGGCTCCATGTCACTCTGGGGGGGAAGCCCCGCACTTGTAGGTTCGTCATCATGGACGCCCCCAACAACTACAATATCATCTTCGGGCAAACCCTCATCAGCGTCTTCCGTTGCGTCCCCTCATCCTTCCACCAATGCCTGAAGTTCAACGCTGAGAGGATCCAAGTCCAGGTCTGGGGCAACCCCAAGGTGGCAAGGGAATGCTACGTCACCGCCGTAATCTCCATCTCTTGGCAAGAGGGGGCTGAGGAGATGGAGCGGAGGATAGAGGAGGCGGAGCAGGAGGCAGGAGTAGAGATGGAGGTGGAGGATAACTGCACCCGGGTGGAGGTGGCGGAGGAAGTCTAGGAGCCAGCCGAGGCAATGGTCGTGGAAGAAGCTGAGGAAGAAGTTCTTGCCCCAAGAGGGGAGGCTATTAGAGAATGGGGGGAGTAGTCTCTTTTGGAGGCTATAGAAGAGGTGGTGGAGATGGAGGTTCTCACCCTCGGAGGCAGTGTGGAGAAGGTTCGCATCAGCGGGGGGCTGACCCCGGAGGACCAGGACAAGATGCTGGAGTACATCCAGAAGAACGTGGATATCTTCGCCTGGAGCGCTGCAGAGATGCCAGGGATCGATGTAGATGTCGCCTGCCACCGCCTCAACCTGGACCCAGAAGTTCGCCCCATCCAGCAGAAAAAGAGGTCTGTTGCGGACAAGCTAACTGAGCCCATCAGGGAGGAGGTGACCAAACTCCTCAAGGCCGGCTTATTATCCAAAATACAGTACCAGAGATGGCTGGTGGCGTATGTGTGTCGATTTTTCCTTACTTAATAAATCATGCCCTAAGGACTGTTATCCCTTGCCTCGGATCGACGCGCTGGTTGACCCAGCCGTCGGTTTTCCTATAATGAGTTTTTTAGATGCATTTTCAGGTTACCACCAGATCAGAATGCACACCCCCACCCCGACATCAAAGATGTCTCCTTCATCACGGGAGATGGGTGCTACTGCTACAAAATGATGCCCTTTGGGCTGAAAAATGCAGGGGGCGACGTATCAGAAGATGATGGAAAGGGTCTTCCAAGAATAGAAGGGGAGGAACCTAGAGGTGTATGTAGATGACCTCATGATCAAGAGTCGGGACGTAGGGTCTCACCTCCGGGACCTAAAAGAAACCTTCACCACCCTGCGTAGGTACAAGATGAGGCTAAACTCCTTGAAGTGTGTCTTCGGGGCCAGCAGAGGCAAGTTCCTGGGTCCGAGCTATCATGGAGCTGGAATCGCCTCGGAATGCTAAAGAGGTGCAGCGGTTGATAGAGAAGCAGGCAAGGTTGAGCAGGTTCCTTTCCCGGGACGGGGAGAAGTGCTCTCCCTTTTTCAAAACATTAAGAGGGGGAAAGAAGTTCGAGTGGTCCAAGGAGTGCGAGGAGGCATTCTAGGCCCTGAATAGACAGTTAACTCAGGCCCCCTGCTCCAAGGGCCCCCTGCTCCAAGGGCCAAAGGAGGGGGAGGACCTATCTTTGTATCTCGGGGTCGGAGCAGAGGCTTTGAGCTCTGTCCTGGTCCGGGAAGAGGGGAAGAAGCAGTTGCCCATCTATTATGTGAGCCGGGTCCTGAGAAAGGCAGAGTTTCGATACCCCATCTTGGAAAACCTAGCCTTCGCCCTAGTCATCTTGGCTCGAAGGCTCCGACCCTACTTCCAGGCACACTCAATCCGAGTGGTGACTGATCACTCTCTCTACAACATCTTTGAGGGGGTGGAGCATTTGGGCAGGTTGGCTAAGTGGTCGGTGGAACTAAGTGAGTTCAGCATCTCCTTTGTCCCCCGCCTCTCGATCAAGGCCTAGGCGATGGCCGGCTTCCTGGCTGACTATGTGGTCGAGGTGGCAGAGGAAGAGCTTACCGGCCCGATTCCTTGGAAGGCGATGGTGGATGGTGCCTCAGGTAAGCATTCCTTGGGGGTGGGGGTGATTTTGGAAAGCCCCCACGGAACAAAGATAGAACAAACGATAATTATCCATTTTTCTATTACTAACAATCAGGCTGAGTACGAGGCGGTGATTGCAGGGCTCCGCCTGGCCAGGGATCTAGGAGTGCATGATGTGGAGTTCCTCACTGACTCCATGGTGGTGGCTTCCCATATCAATGGGAAGTTTGAGGTAAAAGAGCCTACCCTTCAGTTATACTTGGCAAAGATAAAGGGGGTCATCGGCATGTTCCAGACCTTCTCCATCCGACATGTGCCCAGGGAGGAGAGCGAGCAGGTGGACCAACTGGCAAAGCATGGTCACAAGATGGGGTTACCATGACTGACCTATTCCTCCCTTCCATTGAAGAGGGAGAGCTGATGGAGGTAGATCAACACCCCTCATAGATGGACTCATTCGCAGCCTTCTTTTCCACAGGGGAGTATCCGGAAGCGATGGACAAAAAGAAATTCAAGTACAAGTCAGTGTACTACCTCATCCGCGATGGGCAGCTGTACTAAAAGACCCTCTCGGGGATGTTGGCACGTTGCGTGGCCGAGAGGGAGGTCCAGAGGATCTTGGAGGAGGTCCACTCCGGGGAGTGGGAGTCACTTCGGGAGTCGGACCCTGGAAGTAAGGATTGTCAAGCAAGGATATTTCTGGCCTACCTTGGGTCATGACGTCGCGGAGTTCACGAAGAAGTGCCACAAGTGCCAGTTGTTTGCCCCCCTCCAGCTACAATTGGCCCAGCGTCTCAGGAGTATCACGGCCCTCTGGCCCTTCTCCATTTGGGGAATGGACTTGGTAGGGCCTTTTTCCCAGGCCAGCGAGCAGAGGAGGTTCTTACTTGTCATGATAGATTATTTTTCTAAGTGGTTTGAGGTGAAGGGGCTGGCTAAGGTGACCTCCCAGGTTATCAAGAATTTTGTTTGGGGAGAGATCATCTGCCGGCACAGGTTGCCGCAAGCCATTGTCATAAACAACGGACCTCAGTTTGCCAACACCGAGTTCATCAGCTTCTGCGGGCAGCTCGGGATCGATCTCAGATTTGCCTCGGTCCACCACCCTGGGAGCAACGGGAAGGTGGAGGCGGCAAACAAAATCATAGTGAACATCCTGAATAAAAAAGTTGAAAACTTGAAGGGTAGCTGGGTGGAGCAGCTTCCCTCGGTTCTTTAGACCCTTAGAACCACCCCCAACACCGCCACGGGGGAGACCCCCTTCAAGCTCTCCCATGGATGCGAGGCAGTGCTCCCGATCGAGTTCGAGGTCTGAACGCCTCGGGTGGTCGAGGCAGAGGCAGGCATGGAAGAATGACAAGCTGAAAATGAGGAGGAGCTGCGGCTCTCCCTCGACATGGTGGAGGAGCTACGTGACCTCTCCGCCATCCGGCAGGAAGAAGTGAAAAGAAGAATGGCTAAGTACTTTGACAAGCACGTCAGAGTCAACCAATTCGCGGAAGGGGACTTAGTCCTAAAAAAGGTGGATGCGGCAGGAAGATCAGCCGTCGTGGGGAAACTCAACCCCAACTGGGAGGGTTCATACATTGTACAAGAAACATTGAAATCAGGAGGGTACCGCCTCCGGAATGTGGAGGGAGAGACCCTAAATCTCACCTGGAGCGGTGATGACTTGAAACGTTTTTATCCTTGAGTCATGTAAGTAATGTTCTTCTAATAAAACTTCTTGATGTGCCAATGCTCCTACCGCGATTCTTGTGAATAGGTGAAGTGTTCATTTGGCGGATCCCGAGCAGATCCCGTTGTCAGGCTCTCATCTAGCTGACAGGTTTTGATGTCACTCGAGAGAGTCTACCCAGACTCTGAGCAGATCCCGCTGTCAGGCTCTCACCTAGCTGGCAGGGCTAGATGTCACTCGAGAGAGTCTACCCAGACCCCGAGCAGATCCCGTTGTCAGGCTCTCACCTAGCTGGCAGGGCTAGATGCCACTCGAGAGTCTACTCAGACCCCGAGCAGATCCCGTTGTCAGGCTCTCACCTAGCTGGCAGAGCTGGATGTCACTCGAGAGAGACTACCCAGACCCCGAGTAGATCCCGCTGTCAGGCTCTCACCTAGCTAGCAGGGTTGGATGTCACTCGAGAGAGTCTACCCATACCCTGAGTAAATCCCTCTATCAGGCTTTCACCTAGTTGGCATGGCTGAATGTCACTCGAGAGAGTCTACCCAGACCCCGAACAGATCCCGCTATCAGGCTCTCACCTATCTGGCAGGGTTGGATGTCACTCGAGAGATTCTACCCACACCCCGAGCAGATCCCGCTGTTAGGCTCTCACCTAGCTGGCAGGGCTGGATGTTACTCGAAGGAGTCCCACCCTCTCTAGGAGTTATTTGATAAGATCGATCTTTTTCCTAAGGGTAGGGGAGCCCTCACAAGCGAGTCGGGGCTCGCAGGCCCAGCTCGGCAGAAAGGTGACGAGTCGAGCCCTAGGCACTTGCTGAAGAAGGCGAGCTCCAGCAATGCACTCCCCCCCTCCAGTTTTACATGTGAAATTTTTGGCAATTTTGGCTTTACACTAGCGAGAAAGGAGGCAGCTCCCGAGCGAGCTGGGTGGCAGCGAACCCTGGGGCGGCGAGTGGTCCCCTGGATTGCCTAGAGGTAACGAGCTCTCAGGGTCTACTCACGGGTACGAGTCCTAACATGTATTATAGCGGCAAGGTCTATCCTAACGAAGTTTCTCAAGGAGGAGAGCCCACGGGCGAGTACACCACAGTAAGAAGGTGCAAGAAAAAGAAGATAGAAAAATATGTTTTGCATTAACAATAACTTTGTTACAAAAATGGAGCTCGCTTAGGTGAGATTACAAAAAGAGGGGGGATTACACAAAAAAGAAGAAAGAAAGGCGCGGGTCAGCTCTCGCCTCCCCCCACCCAGATTGGCGGTCTTCGCCCGCTCCTCCAGACGGATCACCCTTAAAGCCTTTTCCAAAGAGCAGGTCGATGTTGTCCTCCTTCTCGCTTGGGGCATGGACGGGAACAGGCTCGGCATGAAAGTGAAGGGATAGATACTACTCTAGAGGGGGGGGTGAATAGAGTTATCAAATTTTGCACAGACAAAACTTAATAGTCTACCCAACTCCCTTGGAGTGAAGTGCGGAATGAAAAGATTATAGATATAAAGTTAACCCTATAGCCTAACACAAGTGATGTGTACAAACTCAAGCTAACTGTGATTACAGTTAAGGCTTGGAAAACCTAATCAGCAACTAGCAATCCTAGTTATATCTAATCACAGCAACAGTGCATGAATTAAACAAGAGAATCCAGACGACACAAGGAAATTTATAGTGGTTCCCCAAACAACTTGGGTACGTCCACTCTTCTACCCACACGGTAGGAATCCACTCAGGTTTTTGATCAGGTGCCCTGCCACCAACAGGATCTGCTTCAGGTAGATCCAGAAACCCTTTAGACTTTTGATCAGGTGTCTAAAAACCAAGCACAGGTTTTTGATCAGGTGCCCTGCCACCAAGGGATACTTTTGAAGGGAGTAATAACCCTGTACAGGAGGGGGAAGAAAGTTAAGATGTCTTCTCTATTTTACAAAGATTAGAGAAGCACAAAAACTTGCACTGAGCTAGAATGCTTTAAAGAATCAAGGCTCCCCCTGGCTCAAAGATGTCCAGGTGAAGTCTTGCTTCAGTGCAGAAAACTCTTCAGAAAGTTCTGAAGGAAAAGCTACAGGAAGAAAGTAAATAATAAAATCAAAGATCTTCAAGCAGCTATCTTCTTCTTCTTCTTCAAAGGAACTCTGAGTTAGAACTTCCTGAAAGCAGGAGAACTCAGGTGAAGAAGAGATGAAGATCTTAACACTTCTCAGTTAGATGGAAATTGCTGAGAGCAGAAAGCTTTTTCTTGATGAAGGCTTGAAAGCTTGAATGAACAACTGGTTAGCTATTAGCTAGCTTGAATCCTTCTTCAAAGGGTCCTTTATATAACAGCAGCAAGCAACGGCTCTCTTCCATTTGAATTATTTGTCTTCTTCTGAGCCTTGAGACCTGGGCTGTAAATATCAAAAAGACAAAACCATCTCTGCAGCAAAACATTCTATAAAGGGAGTAAACCTCTTTCTAAGAAGCTGCAGGCTCAAATCAAATAACAGAAGGACTAAATAAAGTCACATCAGAAATAATCTCTTTATAGCAAAAAGAAGACTTTTCAGTCTAACGGCTATAAAGGGCTGACAACAGATAAAGTAATTTATAATGACAGCTAATAAGACAAACAACTTTATTTTAAAAAGATTTGACTCAGGCAAGAGAGATGGAGCAAATATTGCCTGGTAATTTTATCATACAGCTTAAAACAATGTGCCAGAAAATGTATTAATTAATTAAATATAATAAATAAATACAAAATATAAAGGCAGACAGAAAGCGTCGAACGACCCTCGAAGATCGTCGAACGACGCACGGAGATCGTCGAACTATCGGGCAGATAGTCGAACGATCCAGATAGTCGACCTATCGAAGAAGATAGTCGAACTACCCCGGCAGATAGTCGAACTATCAGAGCAGATAGTCGAACTATCAGATAGTCGATCTATCTTGGACAGATAGTCGAACTATCAAGCGCACAGAGATAGTCGACCTATCAAGCAGATAGTCGACCTACCTCAGAAAACAGATAGTCGATCTATCAACAGATAGTCGAACTATCAAAACAAACCAGATAGTCGATCTATCAGCAGATAGTCGAACTATCAGATAGTCGAACTATCAGGACAGATAGTCGAACTATCAAAGACAACAGATAGTCGAACTATCAACAGATAGTCGAACTATCAAGACGAAACAGATAGTCGATCTATCAACAGATAGTCGAACTATCAAAGCGGAACAGATAGTCGACCTATCAACAGATAGTCGAACTATCAGATAGTCGATCTATCAGAACAGATAGTCGAACTACCTCGCCAAGCAGATAGTCGAACTATCAACAGATAGTCGAACTATCAACGCAGACAAAGCGTCGACCAACTGATAGACGATCGTCGATCAGACGATAGACGATAGTCGAGCGGCGTTCGACTATAGTCGAACGAAAAAACTACTTAACCAAATTCTCAATCTGGAAAAATGAGGACTCTACAGCTAGACTTCTAACCATTGACCATAAATATTTCTTGGGTCAAGGGACTAACAAAGGCAAGACTAAACTCAAATCAAACTAGGGTACCAACACGGCATGAGGTCTCGGGCCATGATCTCCTCACAGCCTTCCACCAGTACCCACGTATCCTTCATGATCTGCAAGGTGCATTCGGCGGATTCGATCGAGTTGATCCGCAGCCTTTCCGCGACCTCGGCCTCGCCAAAGATCCTCGGCCTCTTGTACGAGAAGGAGGGATCGCCACCACCCGGGGGGAAGAAGGGTTCCGCCTAGCGGATGATCTCGCTGTCGAGCCCCTTCATCCGGTCCTTCAGCTTATCATTGTCTGCCTCTAGCCCGGTGGCGCGAGCTTCCAACTCGGTGGCGCGAGCACACAGCTGGGCGTTTTCTTCCTCCAGCCCGATGGAGCTAGCTCGCAGCTCGCCAGCAGCCTCGACATCTTGTAGAACAAAAGGGTAAGCAAATCTATTGCGTAAGAGGCGAAAAATCTTAAGTAACAAAAGGAGGAGGTGCCCAGTACTTACCAGCCCGTCGGCGGCTTTGGAGAGTAAATCCTCGGCAATGTCGAGCCTCCTCTCTAGTTTGGTGACTTTGTCCTGGGAAACGTAGCGCTTTTGCTCAGCCTTTTACAGGAGGTGGCTGAGGTTGAAGCTGTGACGAACCACCATGTGGTGCAGCTCAAGTGCTCGCATATGGGCTTGCCAGCCCTCGTGGCCAAGCTGACGCAAGTTCATGCGTTTGTAGGCCGCGGCATCCTCGCTCCTGTAGAGGTTGAAGTCGAGTGCGTAGGCATGATCGGAGGAGAGCTGGCGGTCTGTACAGGAGGGCTGGAGGGTGGAGATGGAGATCCGGTGGGCCGACTCGTCCTATTGGACCACGGGCTCGCCGGCCGAATCCTTCCACCTTCCCCCGAGGCCGAAGAGGGGTGGCTCTTCGGCGGACCCGGCTCGCGGGCCGTAGTCTTCTTGACCGCAGGAGGATCGGAGGGCTCGCCTCCCTCCTTCCCTTTGTCAACTATCTCCTTCAACGGACTCTCCGGCGATCCATCCGAGGAGGGCTCGGGCAAGCTCATGTACTTGGGCTTTTGTTATTATTGTTTCCTCGCCTGGGGAGCCACCACGGCCCTTTTCATCTTTTTCGGCTTCTGATGGCGGGGCGAGCAGGACCTCGCGGGATCAGACCGCTTCTTGCTAGATGAGGGCTTGGATGATGCCGTCTCATCTCGGCAAGCAGCTACAGCCTCCCTCTCGCGCGCGAGGGGATCAGGGAATAGTCCCAAGTCCGCGAAGGGTGGGTTCTCGGGATTCAGTCTCTCCCCTGCACAAAAACTTGGTTAGAAAAATTCTATTGATTCGGCGAGCTCGGAAAGAGGAGAAAGTGTGAAGTATACCTTCGTCGGGATGGACGGGGAGGAGCGAGTCGAGACCCCTTCGGAGGAAGGCGACCTCGAAGTCTTTGTGAAGAAAGAACTTGTGGATCTTGGCATCGTTGCCGGACACGGTGGGGGGTCGGTACACCTCCTCGCCCTTCTGTTTAGGCGAGCAGGGGACGTTGCCAAGGTCTCCCTTGATGAAAACGATCTTCGTCATCCAATTATGGTGCTTGTTTGTGATCTCGCGAACTTTTATGAAGGAGTCCCCAAAGTAGGCGACATCGTCGGGAGTCGCCTTGTAGGTGAAGAGTTTCCTGAAGACGGTCAGGTTGAAATCTATTCGCTCCTTGCGGAGGAAGCACGCAAACGTCGCCATCATGGCGATGGCGTTCGAGTTGAGCTGCGCGGGCACCGCGTCGTAGTACTTCAGGATCTGGCGGACTTCCGGCCAGAACGGTAGGCGCAACCCCACCTCGAAATGCGAGATGGGGAAGGAGAGCTCCTCAGGGTAGAATGTGTTGATGGCCTCGCTCTCCCTGGGTCGGTGCTCCTCAAAGCCGACGGACATGAAGTCGGCAATGAACTCTGCGAACTCCTCCTCAGTCGCATTCCCCTCAAAGAAGCAGTAGTCGGCGAAGTGCTGAGCACATTTGGAGCGGCCATCAGATTCGGAGTTGGTCTTACCCATGCTCGCAGGAAGATTAGGGCGCGAGTACCAGTAAGAGAGAAGGTGAGAAGAGGGGGTATGAAAGCAATAAAAGCGGTAAGCCGAGGTTGGTGAGGGAGCCTATTTATAGAAAAAGAAGTCCAAGGCCGAGCCGACTGATCAGTCCAGCTCGCCTGACTCAGCTTGTCGACCCCAGGTCGCTGACTTCTGAGATCTGTCCTATCACATGCCGATCTGAAGGATAATATATTTGAATAGCGAGCATTGAAATCTAAAAATATTCTAAGTTATTACAGACCATGGGAGAATATTGTCTAGAAAAATCAAGTGCAGAAGAAGAAAAAAGGCAACAAGTTCAATTTCAAACGCGGGCTGAGGGGGCAAGAGGCGAGTGGTGATAGGCTCAACAATGAAGTCGTTTCTATCTACCCAAGCCTCATGTATCCTTCCCCGCAGGCTGCCGCGAGTCGTGGAGCTCGCGAATCTGCCCCAAGTTCCTCTGAGCGATCTGTAGGCTCTCTTCGATCTCATCTAGGAGCCGAGAAGGGGATGTCGCATTTCCTGCCGGATTGCCCCGCACCTCGTCAGCGGTCCGCACGTAGTCGTGCTGCAACACCTCGTTGTACTCCTGCACTTTACGTAGCTCGCGCACCAGCTTCTTGAAGAGCCTGATCCCCCTCCTCGTCAGCTCGTCGTTCTCCACTTCAGAACCCGGAAAGGATTCTAGCGAGCTTGGAGAAGGGAGGGGCAAATAGCGGGCTGGCCCTAAAGAATCGTCAGCCTTAGACTGACTAGGAAGAGCTACAAAGACAGTTAAACATTAGTAAGAAAGGCGAGCACCCCAGGAAATCTATGGGATAAGAACCACTGAAGGTCAACTTTCCTGACGAGCTGGGCGCCTCGAAGGATATGCGAGGTGGGGGCAGCCTCAGGTTCTTGTCGTGACCTGGAGGGTGTGTTCTTGGTGAGAGGAGGTTGAAGCCCAGCACGGGGATGGCCTCAGCGCCTCCTCCCGTAGTCCCGGCAAGTTGCTGAGAGAAGTGGATGCGGGCGAGCAAATTCGGCCTCTGCGAGTCCAGCCCCAGGGTCCCAAAGGGGGGTGACAGATCGCATGGACGAACCTCAAAAGTTTTAAACCGTGGGTCGTTAGGGGGTGTCTTGGCTCGCGGTGAGGAGACCTCGATATCCCCCCGTCGACTGTTTGGGTCGATGCAGAGGTCGATGATGTTTTTCCCCTTCTCAGGGGCGGGGAGAGTAGAGGAGCCGACCTCAGGCTCCAGGGTAGACTTCAAGTCATGAAAGATGTGCTTGGTCGCTTGGGTAAATGGCTTCGCCCTCTTAGCAGAATTGAACTCTGCCAGATCGCTTTGCGGGATGCTGAAGGGACCCGCATTAAGGCCGGCAACGCGAGGAAAGGATACCTCGCGAGCCCTGGCAAGCCTCTCTTGGATCTCCTTGGGGATAGGCATCTCGGCAAGTTTGGGACAAGGGGAATGGCAAAGGTCACCCAGGTACGCAGGCGCATATATATAGACGCTGGTGGATCCCGTCAAAAGATTCCCCCCAGCCCCTATCGCACTCGCTGAATCCTGTGGGGTTGGATGTTACTTTCCGAGCTTGTGCCAACCTCGCAAAAGGCGGGGATTGTGTACAATCTCGTATCCAACGAGTGGGCCTGATAGGGACCATACGGGCCAGATCTCGTAGTCCAAGCCCCAGGCGAGTACCCAAAGGGGGGAAGGAGTTCGGCAGCTCCCCGACTCTCCTAGGCGGGGTGGAGTGTTTGAGGGGCGAGTGGACCAGGCGGGCTCGTATTCGCCCCAGGGGATCTCGGCAAGCGGCAAGCGAGCAGGGCCAGCCGGGCCCGTGCTCGCCAAGGTTCGGGGAGGTGGCGAGTGTCGGCCCCATCGAGCACTCACCGCCGCAGGCGAGTAGAGGCCTCAAGGATTACTCATCCAGACTTCTGTGATGTGTTTGTACCACTTTGCCCTCGCTGGCCTGCTCATAGCCAGTTAGAACAATGGAGTTACGTTGTTGGCAGACCCAGTTGGGTTGCACATAACTATTCAGAATAGCAGAGGTTGGCTATTTGCAGACCGTTTTCAGAATCCTATAAATAAGACCCAGGGCACCTCAGAAGGCACGCTTACTTGTTCCCAGACCTTCTTGTGCTTTCTGAGGTAGCCTTAACTCGGCATTTGACTAAGGAGTGGAAGCGATCTAAGATCTTTCGGGTGTGTGGTGGGACCTCCGTGTCGAGCCCTTGGGTCAGTTCCCTTTGCTTTTACTTGTCGTTTTGCTTGCAGGAGAGAAGTAGGAGCGCGATCACCCCTTCCCCAAGGGCGAACTCCATAGAGACCGAATTCTCAGTTTCAACACTCGTCAATCAGTTAGTCAACCAAGGGATGCGCGTCCAGACTATCAAGCCCCCTCAAAATCCTGCAACCCCCAACGTGTTGTCACTACCATAATTGAATCTGCCTCCACAGCAACCGCGGGGAGAGGACACGCGCATTCGTCAGTAGTTCTTCCTAGAAGCCATCACTGCATACCTGGGAAGATCCTTGGATTTCGAGGGACTGGAATTTGACGAAGGAACGGAGAGCTACTCGCCCTTCACCCCTATCATCGCCTCATGGTTTCAGAGAGCCACGGCTCCCTCACTTTTCAGGTAAGTAAGACTACACCTACCACTTGCAGGCGTTCGATGCGACTGTATCTCTGCCGCCTCTTTCAGAAGGTCTGTGTTGTAAAATACTGTCCACCACTTTTGATGGGAAGGCGAGAGAATAGTTATATAGTCTCTCTCCTAGCTCGATTGGTTCTTTCAAGGGACCAAGGAAAGAGTTCTTGCAAAGGTTCACCACGTCAAAGAGGCGAAAGATAGATGTGGATGCTCTATTTTTTGATTCGACAAGGGTCGAAAGAGACCTTGGGACAATACGTGGACTGCTTCCAATGTATGATTATAGAAGTTCTGAATATGGACCCTCGGGTCTATTGGGTCACCTTCACCAATGGCCTAAGACTCAGGTTGTTCAAATTTTTAATCAGCAAAAGAAAACGAAGGGCATTACTTGAGACCAAAGGGCATTGCTTTGTAGCGGTAGATACCTTTGTCGGTTCAGAAAGATGTGTGCTCTTCATCGTCAGTATTCATGCGTATCTGATTGTATCCAGAATACGCATCCATGAAACTCAGAAGCTCGTGCTCGGTCGTCGCATTTACGAGCTGAACAATCTGGGGAAGTGGGAAGTTATCCTTTGTGGGCAAGCCTTATTCAGGTTATTGTAGTTGACAGACATCCACCACTTCCTGAAGGCCTTCTTTATCATGACTACGTTTGCTAGCCATATAGGATACTCCGCCTCCAAGAGCTTGGTCACTTCCTCCTCGATTGCTTACAATCGCTCAGGAGTGAAGTTCCTTTTCTTCCATACGACTGGTTGGCGCGAGGGGTTGATGTTCAGAGAGTGGAGGATTACTTCTGAATCCACTCCCGACATGTCTTCCAGGCTCCGGGAAAAGATATCCCTATTCCTGAAGAGCAGGGCATCATACTCCTCCATCTTCTCCTGTACTAAGAGGGACCCAACTTGAACCATGTGGGTCGGGTTTTGCTGAGAAAGGACAATTTCCACGAGCCCCTCAACCGGGGCTCCTCACTACATTGAGGCTTCATCTCGAAGGTCAAAGTTGTCTATATTGAGAGTGACCCCCTGGTTGGTCGCACGCTCTCCGAACAGCATGCATGGGCTTCCTCTTAGTCCCCCTGAACGACTCCAATCCTACTCGCGGTTGGGAATTGCATTGCGAGATGTGGGGTTGATGGGAATTCCTTGAAGATTGCATGGGATGGCCTCCCAAATATTGCGTTATAGGGTGAACTGTGATCTATGACTGCAAACTGAATGTGGTGGGTTACTTGATTCGGGGGCTCGCCCATTGTGACCGGGAGTGAGATTATTCCTCGGATCGGGACTGGATGGTTGTCAACGCCATGGACCTTCCCTGTCACGAGGCTGAGGTTCCCCTCGGCTAGCTTGATTTTCCCGAAGAGTGGAGAGGAACGAGATATCCACAGAACTTCTACAGTCTACTAGGATTCTTTTTACGCGAAAACATGGGTCTCTAATCCATGCACTATTACCAACGAGTCATCGTGAGGCACTTGCACCCCTCGGAGGTCCTCCTCCCCAAACGTTATGGTCGTGTCTTGAGGGAACAACTTCCTGTCATGCCCATGCTTGGGCCACCGGATAGGGGGACTTGAGCCGCAAGGGTGGGGGACTCATCAATGGTTCCTACGCTTTTCGTCATTTCCCTGGACTCGAGTATTGCTCCTCTGGGGGCACTAATCTTTGAATCTTCAGATCTTCGGGGAACGTGTTCCCACAGATGGCACCAAACTGTTGTGGTCTGCTCGAGGCTCTTGGTAGACCGGGCTTGTTGAACCGACTTAGCCCGTTAAGCGGTCGAGCACGCAAACAGTCAAAAATTCACAAAACGGTGAGTTTTTTTGACGTGGAAAACCCGTAATCCAAGTGAAAAATCACGCGGTCAATTCAGTGTCGACCTAACTTCCCCTAGATAGAGTTAGTTTACAAGGTTTCAGGAAGAAGGCAAGGGAGACAGTCCGCTCCTTGTTATAACTAGAGACGAGAGAGGGGGAAGGCGCTCAGAGTGTTATAGGGATCTGCTCTTTCACCTATCGTCTTGCTTCTTTGTGCGGAGGGGAGCGTGCGAACTCAAGCACGTCGTTGGGCTTGATTTGCTGGCACTGAGAAGGCCTGCGGTTCTCTCTGTCGCCACGCGGACGGCAGATGGCAAAGAGAAACTGTTGGAGTTTCTGTGAACTTCGATGTGCTCGATGGAACTCAAGGGCGACTTCGATGGTCAAGCCGAACTTCGGTGGAGATCCCGCAGAGAGAGAAAGAGAAAGTGCAGGGGAAATTCAGAGTGGAAAAAGATGAAAAAAAGAGGGTCCGGGGGCTATTTATAATTTTTTAAAGGGGCGTCCCGGTAATTTTGTTTATCAACTACCGAACGAACAAATAGGAATGTCCGGATTTAAATACATGAATCGCCAATTTTAGAGAAATGACGACCCTATCCCGGGCCGAGAAAAGGCCCACTGGGGGAAACGGGTGGCCTGACGATCCTGATGGGTCGGGCAACGCCTGCAACCAAGGCCGTGGCGTCCCCAACCGCCTGACGTCGGGCGGCAGAAGGGGGTGGTCGTCCTGTGGAGGCCGGTCGAGCCCCCGGCTACCCGTACGCCGGGCAGCCAAGGGGAGGGCGGTCCGCCCTTGGTGGCCGGTCGAGCCCTTGGCCGCCCATGTGTCGGGCGGCTGAAGGGGGAGGCCGGCCCTTGGAGGCCGCCCGAGCGTCGGACGACCAAGGGAGGGACGACCGGCCCTCAAAGACCGGTCGAGCCCTCAATCTCCCAAGCGTCGGGTGGCCCAGGGAGGGGAGGCCAGCCCTTGGAGGTCGGCCGAACCCTCGACCGCCCAAGCGCCAGTCGGCCGAGGGGATCGGTCGGGCATTGGGGGCCAGCAAAACCTCTGGTCTCCCAGGCATCGAGTGGCCAAGGGAGCGACAAGCCCTTGGTGGTCGGCCGCCTGAAAGCCCTCCCCTTGGCCGCGGATCGTGCGTATGGCAGTTTCGTCCAGTAACTCCCCCATTTCGTAAGTGGGGAGGCGGGAATTCGAACTATTCAATGCCCGAAATTCCTATAAATTTTGGGGGCCTCATCAATACACATGAAAACATTCTTCAAATACTTAGCATAAATATGCTTCCTTTGATGGATCTCATCCTTGATCAAAATAAAAATTGAATGAGTCTCTTATATAAAGTAGATAAGTCATGAAAATCTCTCAATTTCATAAATAATAGTAGGTTGTCCATTTCATTAGGGGCGTTGTTATAAGTAAATCATGTTTGGCTATTAGCAAATCTTGGTTATTAGCAAATCATCTTTTTTGATAATAGCAATTAGCAAACATTTTTGTTATTAGGAAACCATAGCAAAAAATAAAAAATAAAGTAATTCTACCAAAAAAAGGTTCACCCAAATTTAAGTTTTTGATAATTTTTTGCACCAAAATATTACAAAACTTTAAAATATGAATGAGCATCTCCACTCTTTTGATTCAAAATCTTCAAGCTTTTCAAATAACCATATATTCTGCCAAAAAAATATTAGTTAACACATTATGCACGTTTTAAATCATGTTTTTCAAATATTTGATAAAGACTAATCATATTGATTCCATTGATTATGTTTTCCAACTTGTAGTATAAGTCTTCAATCTCTCCAAAATAACACTATATTATACCAAAATAGAAGTTTAGGAACATATTGAACATATCACAAATAAAGATAAAAAGACAAATTTGAGGGTAAGACTTACTATTTGTGGTCTTTAGCCATGTAAACGTGAAGCGTAAGTAGTTTCCCAAGAACTAGCAATTGGATAATGAAATCTCCTCCAAGTTGAATAAATTTGAGGTAACAAACATCCATCTTTCATTCGGAGGCCAACAAAATGATTATTATTTATAAATCCGATGAAAATGATTTATGATTGGAAGGAACCGCAGAATTCAATGGGAAAAAAATTATGTTTTGACCCTTTGATACAAGAACCACCCCAACATTGTAGCATGACGAGATGACCAATACCGTGTCCGGCATGGACATCCACTTCTCCAAAGGTGCTGAAACGATAAACAATGTAATGAATCGATCAATTCCTTGCATTTTGGAACTCCCAAAATGTGACTGTAAATGTCTTCCTTTGTACTTAACTCCGTGGAGAGATCACTTTTAACTTTAAGCCACTCTTCGAAAATATTCAAACCTTCCGCAATAACATGGTTACCACAATATCCGTCAGATGCCGCATTATAAACATCTACCAAATTTTCTACAAATTGTAGTGGAAGTTGTCGACGTACCTGGTCAAAATAATTGTTTTTCTGACTTATTTGACTTCTAGATGATTTCTTCAAGTTTCGCAATGAGAGTGGAGCATCCATAAGAACATGCTCAAAAAATGATGGCTCGTGTTTTTATTTCTTCTGTTTTCTTTAAATTTTTGTGTACTTCCTTCCGGTCGTCCCTTCAACTTGATAGGTAAATATGGCTCAATTGTAAGGCTTGAACCCGGATCCATGATTTCCCGTAATTTTCTCTTCATTTCTGATTGTTGATATTGAGAGGTGTTTTGAAACCTTTTTTTGATCTATTCAATCTCAATGTTTATGTCATAGTTTCTAGTTTTTTCATATTTATTTGTTTGGCTTTTGGATTCAAGCTTGATGTCATGTATACTCAACTGTTTCCAATGCTTATGTATTAACTATAACCGATAAGCTTTCTTTTGTGTGATATGGAAGATCAACTCATGAGCCCATGGTAGTCCCAATGTAGACCGAGTAAGATGGGTGCATTCCTCTTCACAAGCATACTCGTTGCGGTAATATTTTTTTTCTTCTTCTTTTATGATGGACAATGCCTGGAGTGAAACACAACCCACTAGATCGGAATATAGTATACTATGAAACTCTTTGCTTGATTGCATTGTACTATGACCAAATGGAATTATACCGCATATGGAATTCATTCTCAGTTCTAGCATCAACCAACCGCTGCCACACACCAAGAAACTTTTCACATTCTTTCCCCTCCTTAAAATACTTCTTACAATTTGCAAAAATATTCCTATGAATGTGTATTTCACATAAGATATGTTTTGAATTTGGGAAGCAGAACTTGATTGCGTTCAACAATGCCAATTCTCTATCAGTTACATGCACTAAAGGTAATGATTTTTGATCTAAAATGCTTTTGAAATGATCAACTGCCCACCTATAACTGCTCTCAGTTAATCTGATAAAAATACAAATGTAGAGAAAAATGTTTATTGAGTTGATGTCATTCCAACGATGGACCGAAAAGGGAGCCGAAACATATTCGTCTTGTATGTGCAATCAAGCAAAAACACATTTGAAAACATTTTGCTAAGATGAATTGCACTATGATGGGCAAAAAATAAGTTCTCTAAATTATGTCTCGCCTCATTCACCTTGCTAAAACTGACATAACTTGTTTCACTTATACATTTATAGAAAAACTATATTGGTGTACCACCTTTCAATTCCTTGTTATGCAGTCTAAGTCTCTCATTGTATATAGTTCTCATGACTGAACTATTACTAGATTCCTCTTTTTAAAACTGGAAAGTATTTTTCTGGATTTTACATTAGATGCGTACATATCTTGCACAATTTTTTGTTCCTCCGTATTTAATCTTCCATCAATAGCATGTGCTTCTATATGTACCAACTTATGATTATGTGAGCCACACTTAACTTCAAGTTTCCACTCGTCATACAAAGCTTCCTTTTGTCTTATCAACAAAAATGGGCAATCACATCGTTTAGAGGTTTTCCTCACATTTTTTTGACTCACCATTTCTTTCATTGATTAGTATGATAAGATCCACCTCTATCGCAACCCAGTAATACACGTGGTCTAGTTCTACCACTAGATAATTTATCCGATCCTTTAATAGTAATAGCAAAACTAAGAGATTTAGCGACATTACGAATCCAATCAACTAGCTCTTCATGTGACGGAAATTTGATATCATTTCGAAAGTGAGACCCGACATTCAGTTGTAAGGTGAAAATAGATAATGAATTTTTAAGATAAAAACTATAACAACCTAGCAAAATCTTATAAAAAATATGAACAAAACATGATTACCTAAACCCAAGAGAACTTTGACATTCCTCCTCAACAAGCATTATGCTAAAACACTCCTACAAGAGACAAAAAAAACTTAATCCTCACTCAAAACAGGAAATAATACAAAAACCAAGCTTTAATTAGGTTGAGGGCATGAAAAAACAAACAAAGATGGAGATGAAAGTAAAACAAGGGCGTCCTAACACAAACCCTAAACCATGAGCCGTGGATTACCTTCGACCGTGAGACGAGAAACTTGAGGGACGACAAGAATCCGTCGACCGCGAATGGGAGAGTTCTGGAAGGAGAGCCGCAATCCGAAGAAAGCATGAATCCGTCGGCCGCGAATGAGACGAGAAACTAACGACGACGAGAATCCATCGCCGCTAGTTGCTGGTCACCGCGAATGAGACGAGAAACCGCCCAGCTTACCGTAATCGGCGAATCGGGCGTTCTGGAAGGAGAGCCATAATCCGAAGAAAGGAGGAATCTGTCGGCCACGAATGAGACGAGAAACTAGCGACGACAAGAATCCATCGCCGTTAGTCGCCGGTTGCCGCGAATCGCCTGTGTGGAAAGGTGTGAACACTAAAATCACGAATGGAGGAGGGGGAAATCTGGTTTGCGCGCAGCATGCAGAAAGAAGAAAAAAGAAACTTTTAAGGGGGAAAAGGGTTTTTTTTTAGATGCTAGTAGCTCATAATGATTTGCTTATAACAATGTCCTTCATTAATTTCATTATATTCTCAGGACTGTCTATTCTACCTTGAACTCTAAAATAGACAACGGTTTATATAAAAACCGCTGTCTATTCGAGAATAGACAGCGGTTTTTATATAAACCGATGTCTATTCTACCCTGAACTCTAGAATAGACAGCGGTTTATAAAAACTGCTGTCTATTCGAGCATAGACAGCAGTTTTTGTAAAAACCGTTGTCTATAATGTGCATTAGTTTTTTATATATTTTTTATTGCATAAACCAAATGCTGAAAACCCTAAGTCCTCGATCTCCTTCTCCCGTCTTCTCCGGCGATTGTTGCGCACTTGCGCCTCTTCTCCGATGATTGTTGCGCTTGTCTTCTCCGGCATTTCCAGCCAGCGTTCGTCCGTTCCCGATAGTTTCTCCAACCATTCCATCCTTCCAGAGTTCCAGGCACATACCAGCATTTCCTATTTTCCTGATACTCACTGGCTATTGGAAGGAAGAATGGTGAAGCTTAAAAACTGAAAACCCTATTTCCCCTCATATTGTGAATTTGTGATTTGTGAAGTTCTGTGTTTCTACCTTCAAATTGATTTGTAAATTATAATGTTGTGTTTCTTTCGGATAGAATCTTGATGAATCGATCGTCGATCGGTGTATTAGAGCTGAAATTGATTTGTATTGTTGATTCTTGCAAAGTGCAACTGCTGATCAAGCCATCCGGCCATCTAGGTCTCTCTTTTCCCTTCAGCATCACTTTCAGGAATCATTATAGTTCATTTTTTGATGAAATGTAATTTTTTTAACAACAATGCTTAAGTATTTTAAGTTAGTTGAAAAATCAGTCTCTTCAAGTAATGTCAGCATCAATGTTGATGAGTTACAATTAAGTAATAAACGTAGTCGGACTAAAATTGATATGACAGATCTTCCGTCAGATCCTTGTTCTCTGATTCGTATTTCGGATTATCATGTTGAACAACGTGATGAGATTAGGCGTTATTATTTGTTAAAAGGACTTCATCAACCTCGAAATCATATATTTTCAAAAACAAAATTTCATCAAAAAGAAAGAAGGTTTAACGCCTCTTGGTTTGAGCAATTCCCTTCATGGTTGTATAGCTGATGGCGACGTTGCTGATGCGGCCGTTGATCCCCATCATAGAGAGTTCGTGGGGATTGGGACGATCGATGCCGCAAGCTCGAAGATGAATTTCTACCACGATGTTTCTTCGCCAACGCCGCCGCCGCAACATGTTTTGCTCGACGTCCGCCGCCGCCATTAAATAAAATATATAATT
The DNA here is from genome assembly GCA_039513925.1 of Platanthera zijinensis. NCBI lineage: Eukaryota > Viridiplantae > Streptophyta > Magnoliopsida > Asparagales > Orchidaceae > Platanthera > Platanthera zijinensis. The sequence goes on along the minus strand of CM077089.1, from coordinate 125,165,073 downwards.
ATAAATTAAATAATTATAATTATATATTTTATCAAATTATTATTATTAGCAATTTCTATTTAATGCAATTTTTAATTTAAGCATTTTTTATTTTCAAGCACTTCTTTATTGTATTTTTATTTCATGTATTAAGATGGGTGCATATAACCATCATTTGTCATTTGAATTTTGAAATTTGAATTGGAGGATTGATTGAGTGGTGTAGGCTATAAATAGTCATGCTTATGAAGAATTGATTAGAGATGAATGAAAAAGAAAACCTAAATTTCAATTTGAAATTTTTCCCTCCTTCCCAAGGCAAATTTCGGCCAACCCCTCTTCTCCCCTCTCTTGGCCGCCGGCCACTTCTCCTCCCCTCCTCTTTCTCGGCCTCTTTCTCCTCCTCCTCCTCCCTCCTCAATATCTCCCTCAACCCTCATCCCTAAAACAACTCTAGACCTCCTCTCAAGTTCGGCCACCCACACCACCACCTTCTCCCTCACCACCACAATAGCCGACCACCCTCACAACCCCCAAACAAAAAAACCGAGCAGCCCTCAACCTCCAACCCGACCTTTGTTCCCTCACCCTCCAAGCCTCTCGACCACCACCACCCATTAAGGGCTCAGCCAAGACCAAGCTGCCACCTTCTCTCCCTCCCCACCAACAAACGACCACCCTCTCCACCACTTCAAACCCGAGCAGCCCACTTATTTTCTCCTTCTCCAACAACATAGTGTACCATCTTTTCTCTCTCTTTCCTTATATATATATTATCATTCAAGGAGTTTTCCCTCTCCTAGGGTTTGCAAAGGAAGAACACCTTGCGTCTTCATCATCCGGCACAGATCCGTGGACTTGCGTGGAAATTGATCCAACCACCATCATCGTGTGATTCCTCCGCTCCTCTTTATGGACGAATTTTTCTTGGTTTTGGGGTAACGAATTCTAATCCATATCTTTGTGTGTTTCTTCTACAATTTGTGAGATTTGGTGGAGAAAGCTGGTATTTTGTCCTGATTTATATTGAATATTGTGCTAGATTAAATCTAAATTTTAAAGCGTTAATTGTCCGAATATTTTTTGTATAATTTAGAGCGGGTAAATCTCGTGAACGCTTGTAGAAATCGGTTTCATTAGCCTTGATTTCTTTGGTGTTCAAGTGATTTGGCAACCCTCATATTAATTATTTTTGGGGATTAATTTGGACTTAATTTAAAATCATTTATTTTAGTCCGGATATTCTTTTATTGGATTTGTGAATATTTGAACATAGTTTAATTTGAATTGCTACATTGTCTGGATCGGGTGGGTCCTTTTCGCTTGAGCGAACATTGACATATAGCCCTTGTTCAATCTCTATAAGGGGTGGCGACCCTTTGCGTTGATTGTTGTGAAACTTGTGCCATTATTTGCTTGGGAATTCGATAGTGCTAAGTAGAGCAACCGTGCGCTAGATATTTATTTTATTTATCAACCCTAAGAACGCATAGTTTAATCCGTTGAAACCTTGGGCATGCATCAATAGCATAGAAAAAGATGTTGCATTCTGTCTATTTTGTTATCTCTTTAAGCCAGATATGGGACAACAATTAGGAGATGATATTTTTGTCACTGAAGAATTTAAAAATTGGAAAGATGCATTATCAAATTTTAAAGGACACATTGGAAGTTCGAATAACATTCATAATGAAGCTGGAATGAAATGCAACAATTTAATGAATTCAAGACAACACTTTGAAGTCAATTTTCAAAGACAAACAGATCAAAACAAAAAAGATTATAGAACCTGATTGACAGCAACCATGGATTGCATTGGATTTTTGATTAGACATGGCTTAACATTTCGTGGGAATGATGATTCAGAAAAGTCATCTAATCAAGAGAATTTTCTTGAGCTTTTACGATTTCTTGGTGATCATAATGAGGAAATTAATCATGTAATTTTAAAAAAAACTCCTGAAAATAATAAGCTTACTGCACCAGATATTCAAAAAGATATTATCAATACAATGGCTACTGAGACAATAAATTTGATTAGTAGAGATATTGGAGATTCTTTTTTTTGTTCTTATTGATGAGTCGCGAGATATATCAACAAAAGAGCAGATGGCTATTGTAGTACGCTAGCTATGTTGATAAAGAAGGTCAAGTGATTGAGCGCTTTCTTGGTATTATGCATATTTCAGATACATCATCAGTTTCGTTGAAAGCAACATTAGAAGAATTCTTCTCTAATCATAATTTATGTATTTCAAAATTACGTGGACAGGGTTATGATGGTGGTAGTAATATGAGAGGAGAGTTTAATGGTCTCAAAGCACTCATTATGAAGGAGAATTCATCAGCATATTATATTCATTGTTTTGCTCACCAAGTTCATTGTTATGCAGGAAACAACAATATCACTAGAAATTTCATGTTTTCTTGGAAAAGTGTGCGGTGATCTTATGTTTTGAAGTGTTCTTATATTTTGAAGAGTCGATGAGGAGAACTATAATGATTGATATTTTCTTTACACTTATTATTTTACTTTAATATTTATGTTTTAAATTGTATTTCTTATTAGGGTATCTTTTTAGACTTTATTAAAATTTTGTGCTCCCCCCTAAAAAAAATTTTTTTCTCCGCCCTTGCAGTTGTAAGTTGTAAGTTGCATGCTCTGGTAAAATATAGTGGTTTGGCCTTGCTATACAACCTCATATTCGCTGAGTAGGACCAAGATGCCCCGGGGACGACCCGGGTTAGGCTAGCCTTAGGCTAGCTCTGGGCTGGAAACGGACCAGATAGGCAAGAAGGCGAGAGGGTTTCCGCCAGGTCAGGCGAAAGGGCTTATGCCTCTAGTCAGTGGGAGCCTTTTGGCTCTTGGAGTTGAGTGAAGCTTCACCACTCAACGCCTCCGCCAAGTCAGGCGAAAGGGCTTGCGCCTCTAGTCGGCGGGAGCCTTTTGGCTCTTAACGTTGAGTAAAGCTTCACCACTCAATGCCCCCTCTAGTCTTATGGCTCCCGCCCAGGGTGGGCGGGAAGGTTTGCACTCGAGACAAGCGGGAGGCCCATAGAGTCAGCGGGAGGGCTCCCGCCAGGTAGGGCCCAGAGGTGAAATTACCTGGATTCCCCTAGGTCTGCATTTAGCTCCTCAGAATAACAGAGTTTGGCTATTGGCAGACCAGCCCGGGGCATTTTAGTAATTTTAGAGCAGCGAATTTACGTTTTTTACAGACCGGATATTGGAAATCTATAAATAGACCCACAGAGTTCCTCAGAAGGCAAGCTTTTCATAATTTCTGAAATCCTCTAGTGCTTTCTGAGGTACTCCTAGACCAGCGATTGGCTTTGGAGGGAAAGTGCTCAGAGATCTTTCGGGTTAGTGGAGGGACCTCCCAGCTAAGTCTTAGGGTCAGTTCCAAGTTTTTAGTCACTAGTCAGGGTTTGAGGTTTGGGAGAAGTAGGCGTTGGCTACACCCCCAAGGTCTGAACTCTCGTTGGGGCCAATTTTTGGCTTCAACATTTCTAGTGCGGTGAGCGTGGACCGTAGCCGACACAAGAAAATCTCAAGTCAAGTCTCATGACTGGAAGCGAAGGTGAAGGAACTGGTTCGGGAGGTCCCCCCCCCCCTCGGGAAAGCGGGGTGATGTTGGGGATGTTGGAGGAATTCAGGCGGGAATTCTTGCAGACAATCCACTTGGTCTTCTCGGCGAGAAGCGAGTGGGCAATGCCCCAGGTTCCGGTGGCCGCGGCCCCTTAGCTGGGCGAGAATGCTCCCAGCCAACGTCCCGAGAAGGAGATTACGGTAGAGGTTGTCGAGAGGGATGTCTCTGGGCGGGAGCTTTCCCTGAGCAGGCTAGCGCCGATAGAGCTAGCGAGCCGAGGCAGCGGGAGGAGCCCTCTCGGCAATCTGGGGACGGGAGCCCTTTTATTGAGCTTATCATCTCGGCTCCTGTTCCAAATGGGTTCCGGGAGCCAGACATGTTCTACTGCACGGGCAGGGATGACCCCATGTAGCATGTGCAGTGGTTCGAGGATGTCGTTTCCATAAGGAAAATGTCGTACGCCTTCAAGTGTAGGCTTTTTGCCATCACGTTGAGGGAAAAGACTAGGGACTGGTTCCGCTAGTTGCCGGCGAGTTCGATCTACTGCTTTGAGGATTTGCGCTGAGGATTCTTGTTGAGGTTCTCAATGTCTAAGAAGATGAATAAGGGAGTGGAGTGCTTGTTTGTCATCAAGCAGAAGCCAGAAGAGGGGTCGGGATGCTATGTGGATAGGTTTTAGGAGGAGATCTTACAGGTTTAGGAGATGTCGGGGTACACTATGATGCTTGCCTTCACCCTTGGGTTGAGGCCAAGCTTCTTTAGCATGGAGCTGAAGAGAGTTCCCCCCCCCCCTCTCCTTCGAGGAGCTGATGAAGAGGGCGGCGAAGGAGATCGAGATAGCCAACCCGGCGTTCGCTAAGAAGCTAGCCAAGTTGGCGGAGGACGATGGGAAGGAGTCGGGATCAGGGAGGCAGAGGGAGCAGAGAGAGGAGAGAAGAAGGGAGGAACCCCGAGGTCAAGGGCAGTACCATGGTTTGGGGCAGCGCGAGCCGAACAACAGGTTGGGATGGAGGCCACAGGAAGGACACCCCTAGGGGCAGGGTGGTGGTTTCCAGGGAAGGGGCAACTTCTGCGAGAAAAGGAGGTTCAATCAGCCGGCCTGGAGGCAGGTACAGAGGGCCCCCCTCCTGCCGCAGAAGGAGGCTATGGAGATCGTGAGGGGAAGAGGAGCGAGGAGAGGAGCTCTGGGAGGATCGAGGAGGAGAGAGGGAAGGGTGGTGTTGCCCTTTTTTGACTTCGATCAGGAGGGGGGTCATGCAACGACCACCTACCCAAATGAGAGGGGCCAGGGGGCAAGTCCAACAGCAGCCGCCCGTAAGGATTGAGGAAGTTCTGTAGGGAGGAGGAGAAGATAGATGTAAGGATCGGGTGGATGTGGGAGCCCGAGGAGGGATCGGGGTGATCCATGGAGAGTGGGGATCGAAGCCACCCATAAGGGGAGCTTACAAACCATGTATCGGAGGAGCGTCACCTCGACCTCCCAGACCCCCCCCCCCCCCGAAGAAAAAATCACTTTCTCAACAAAGGACATGCCCGACTACGAAGACCCGTTCTGTGACGCCTTGGTGATCCAGACGGCAGTGGAAAATTTCACGATCTCCAGGATCTTGGTGGACAATGGGAGCTCCGTAAAAGTGATCTTCAAGAAGGCCTTTGACTAAATGAAGGTGGACGCCCGGAGGGTTCTAGCCTCGGACGGACCGTTGTTCGGGTTCTCAGGGGAGCGGAAGGAAGTTGAAGGAGGGGTAGGGCTCCATGTGATGTTGGGGGTGTCGAGGAACTATCGGTTCGTCATCGTTGACGCTCCGAGCAGCTACAACGCAATCTTTGGGCGCCCCCTCATCAGCTCTTTTTTTTGCGTCCCCTCCTCATTTCACCAATGTCTCAAGTTCAGCAGTGGAGGAGTGCAAGTCCGATCAGGGGGGATCTAAAGGTGGCAAGGCAGTGCTATGTGATTGCCGTCAACACCATTTCCTGGATTACGGAGGCAGAAGAGCTGGAGAAGGAGTTGGCGACACTGGAGGAAGCTGCAGAGGAAGGAGGGTTTAGCTTAGGTGAGGCTGAAGAGGAGACTATGGAGGAGGTCGTGGAGAAGAAAGCAATGAGCCTAGGTGAGGCTGGAGAGAAGGCTGTGGGGTATCAAAGGGTAGAGGAATAAGCCGGGGATGAGGCCTAGAGAGGTGGAGAAGTGGAGTGGTCAGGGGAGAGCCTATTGGAGGCAATGGAAGTTGACAAGGAGGGAGGAGAAGAAGAGTCGGGAGAGAAAGAGCAGAGAGCCGGTAGGGAGAAATCCCGGCTGGAGCCGGTGGTAGAAGTAGTGGATATGGAGGTCTTCACCAAGGCGGGGAAGGCAGAGAGGGTAAGGGTCAGCGGAGGCCTGAGCCTTGAAGACTAGATAAGGATGCGGGAGTGCATCCAAAAGAACATCGACGTATTTTCCTGGAGCGCGACAGACATGTCGGGCATTGATGTGGATGTGGATTGCCACCATCTGAACCTGGACCCCCAGACACGTCTCATCTGCCAAAAGATGAGGAACATTGCTACCAAGCTAGAGGAGCCCATCCGCGAGGAGGTCAAGAAGCTTCTTGACGCAGGTTTCATCTCGAAGATCTAGTATCCAGTCTAGGTCTCCAATGTGATAATGGTAAAAAAAGGGGGATGGGAGGTGGCGTATGTGTGTAGACTTTTCTTTGTTAAATAAATCATGCCCCAAGGATTGCTGCCCCCTGCCTCGGATCGACGCGCTGGTTGATTCAGCCACCATCTTTTCTATTATGAGTTTTTTGGATGCTTTTTCATGTTACCATCAGATCCAAATACACCCCCCTGACGTTAGGGATATCTCCTTCATCACAAGGGAGGGGTGCTTCAGCTACAAGATGATGTCCTTTGGGCTGAAAAATGCAGGGGCTACCTACCAACGCATGATGGATCGGGTGTTCAAAAGTCAGAGAGGAAGGAAGCTGGAGGTTTATGTTGATGACCTCATGGTGAAGAGTGGGGATGTGGGTTCACACCTACTTGACCTGGAGGAGACATTCGCGACCTTGAGGAAGTTCAAGATGAGGATGAATCCCCAAAAGTGTGTCTTTGGGGCAAGTCGAGGCAAGTTCCTTGGGCACCTTCTGACCCCAGCGGGGTTAGAGCCCAACCCGAACAAAGTGAAGGCCATCGTGGAGTTGGAATCACCTCACAACGCCAAAGAGGTTCAGCGTTTGATGGGCAAGCTCGTCGGGTTGAGTCGGTTTCTCTCCTGTGTCGGGGAGAAGTGTTCACCCTTCTTCAAGATGCTTCGGGGGAACCAAAGGTTTGAGTGGACAAAGGAATATGAGAAGGCCTTCCGGGCATTGAAGGCTCAATTATCCCAAGCACCGCTCCTTTAGAGCCCGAAGGAAGGAGAGGACCTAGCATTGTATCTCAGGCTAGGGGCAGAGGCAGTAAGTTCTGTTTTGGTGAGGGAAGAAGGGAAGAAATAGCTCCCAATCTACTACGTCAGTAGGATCCTGAAGAAGGTGGAGCTCCGCTACCCCATCCTGGAGAAGTTGGCTTTCTCTCTAATCATCTCGGTCAGGAAGCTCAGGCCATATTTCAAAGCTCATTCGATCAAGGTGGTGACGGACCATCTGTTGCGCAAGATATTTGAGGGGGTGGAGCACTCAGGATGGTTGGCCAAGTGGTCGATCGAGCTCAGTGAGTTTGACGTCTCTTTCGTCCCAAGGCTCTCCATCAAAGCACATGCAGTGGCTGATTTTTTGGCCGACTACGTCATGGAGTTGGAGGGGGAGGAGACACAGCCACGGGAGGCATGGAAGATGTTCGTTGACGAAGCCTTAGGGAAGCACTCCCTGGGGGGGAGGTGGAGTATTGATAAGCCCTCAAGGGGTCTCCATAGATCAGGCAGTGGCACTGCACTTCCCGGTCACAAACAATCAAGCAGAGTATGAGGTCGTCATAGCAGGGTTGCTGTTGGCTAAGGAGATCGGGATTCATGACGTTGAAGTGCTTACAGACTCGTTAGTAGTGGCATCATAAATCAGGGGTGAATATGAGGCATGGGAGCCCACCCTCCAGAAGTACTTATCCAAGGTGAGAGTGATTGTTGGTGGGTTCCGAGCATTCTCAATCCAGCATATCCCCCGGGAGGAGAATGAAGCGGCCGATCGATTGGCCAAGTTTGGACCCAGGAGAGGGGAACCTTGACCGAGCTGTTTCATCCGGCGATTGAGGAGGGGGAGTTGATGGAAGTGGATCGGCGACCCTCGTGGGTGAATCCCTTCATAGCTTTCTTCACTACAGGCAAGCTTCCTGGTGGGACCAAGGAAGCAAAAGGGTTTTGGCACAAAGCAGTACACTACCTCATGCATGAAGGAGGGTTATACCGGAAGATGTTGTCGAGGCTCTTGGCCCGATGTGTGGCGGAGGAGGAGATCCCAAGATCCTGGAGGAAGTGCACTCAGGAGAGTGCGGCAGTCATTCAGGGGGAAGGACTTTGGAAGCAAGGGTGGTCAGGCAGGGATACTTCTGGCCCTCCCTGAGGAAGGACGCGGCGAAGTTTGCGAGGAGGTGCCAAAAGTGTCAACAATACGCCCCCTCCAACTCTTTCCCACTCAAAGGCTCAAAAGCATCACGGTGCCATGGCCTTTTGTCATCTGGGGGATGGATCTAGTCGGTTCGTTTCCTCCAACTAGCGGGCAGAGGAGGTTGCTCATGGTCATGATTGACTACTTCTCAAAATGGTCATAGGTCAAGGCGTTTGCCAAGGTAACCTCCCAGGTAATCAGGAACTTCGTTTGGGGAGAGATCATCTGTAGGTATGGGTTGCCTCAAACCATTGTCACGGACAATGGGTCGTAGTTTGCCAGTGAGGAGTTCATCAGCTTCTGCACCCAACTAGGGATCGACCTCAGGTTTGCCTCCGTCCACCACTCAAGGAGAAACGGCCAGATAGAGGCAGCAAACAAGGTAATTATAAACTTGCTCAAAAAGAAGGTGGAGAACCTGAGGGGGAGCTGGGTGGAGAAGCTCCCCTCGGTGTTCTGGGACTTGCGGACAACCCCAAACACGGCCACAGGAGAGACTCCTTTCAAGCTCTCGCACGGCTGTGAGGCGGTCCTGCCCATAGAGTTTGAGGTTCTGTCCCCACGAGTTGCGGCCACCAGCAAAGGAAATGAGACATGGAGGGAAGAGAATTAAGGGGAGATATGGCTCTCGCTGGATATGGTGGAAGAACTTCGTGATGTGGCTGCCGTCAGGCAGGAAGAGGTCAAATGGCAAATGGCAAGGTACTTTGACAAGCATGTCTGCATCAAGCAGTTCAAGGAGGGTGATCTGGTTCTGAAGAAGGTCGAGGTCGCCGGTAGGTCGGCGACTGTGGGAAAGCTTAACCCCAATTGGGATGGTCCTTATATAGTTGAAAAGGCCTTAGGTTCGGGGGGATACCACCTCCAGGATGTCGAAGGGGTGTCCATGAGCCATGCTTGGAGTGGGGATGACTTAAAGCACTTCTCCCCTGATTTGAGTAAGGTTGTACTTTCTATTATAATGAATTCATTGAATGATTACGAGTTCATTTTCTCTTACAGTTGTGTGGAAAATGTATGTTTTGTAATACCCTGAGAGGATCCCGCTGCTCAGGCTCCCATTAGCTGGCAGGACTGGAAGGCGCACTTGGCCCCGGGTAGACCCGCTGTCCAGGCTCTCACTAGCTGGCAAGGTTGTAGGCTCGCCTGGGGGGTAAGGGAATACCCCGAGAGGATCCCGCTGCTCAGGCTCCCATTAGCTGGCAGGGCTAGAAGGCGCACTCGGCCCCCGATAGACCCGTTGTTCAGGCTCTCACTAGCTGGCAGGGTTGTAGGCTCTCCTGGGGGGTAAGGAAATACCCCGAGAGGATCTCGCTGCCCAGGCTCCCATTAGCTGGCAGGGCTGGAAGGTGCACTCGGCCTCGAGTAGACCCGCTATCAGGCTCTCACTAGCTGACATGGTCGTAGACTCGCTTAGGGGGAAAGGAGAAGAGGTTGATAGTTTGCAAGACCCCGAAAGGATACCGTTGTCAGGCTCTCACTAGCTGGGGCCGTAGGCTCACGGGGGGGAAGGAAAAAGGGTTGGTAGGTTCAAAGGTCTGCACGATGGCACGACGCAAGATGTTTGGGATAATTAGGTCTAGAGCTGCTTCCGTCGTCAAGCTCTCACCTAGCTGACAGGGGAGTCAAGCCTATGATGAGCATTACGAAGAACTTCGTCAGCGAGTTCTCAAGTAGTCGACACCTATCCTGAGCAGGGATTCGGTAATCCATGTACCCCCCCCCCCCCGGTAGGGCTCCCGGCTCGTCCCTCCCGGCGGGGCTCCCGGCTCGTCCCTCTCAGTAGGGCTCCCGGCTCGTCCCTCTCGGTAGGGCTCCCGGCATGTCCCTCCCGGCAGGGCTCCTGGCTCGCCCCTCTCAGCAGGGCTCCCGGCAAGTCCCTCCCGGCATGGCTCCCGGCTCGTTTCTCTCAGCAGGGCTCCCGGCAAGTCCCTCCCGGTAGGGCTCCTGGCACGTCCCTCTTGGCAGGGCTTCCGGCAATTCCCTCCAGGCAGGGCTCCCGGCACGTCCCTTTCAACAGGACTCTCAGCATGTCTCTCTCGGCAGAATTTACTTGGTCAATTTTTTAAACAGGAAGAGATCATCGCCTAGGAGCCTAGGGGTTACGCAAAGGCGGAGACTCATGCACAGGTAATAAAGCGCAATAGGAAAAGAAGAGTATGAAAAATAATAACCATTCCGACAAAAAGATAGGACCTTTCATAAAAATATAAAAGTAATTGCATTGGCCTGGGGGGTCTCGCCCCTTGTAGAGGTTCACAAAAAGAGAAAATACAAGGTAAAAACAAAAATGTGGAGGCCGTCAGGCGGAGTCGCTGGGGGTCCCGCTGGAAGTCCCGAAGGAGCTCTCGCGGGAGGTCTCACTGGAGGATTTGTCGCCTGACCCGTCACTCTGGCCGAGATCCGGCACCCCATCTCCACCTTGAGATTCTTCCTCCCCGACAGGCTTCGGGATGGGCTCGAACAGCCAGGGGAGAACCCCGCGCGCGGTGAGGACCTCACCACCTTCATTCAAGACGCCCGACTCCCGCAGCACCTCGATCACCATCGCGCATGCCTTCTGCGTGTTCTCCTACATCATCAATTCGACCTCATATTCCGAGAAGTGACGGCTCTTGAGCCTCTCGTCCAGGGAGGGCGGGACAGGCACCTTGACTCCTTGCGCAATTAGCTCGGTCTTCAGCAGCTGGTTCTCGCATTCAAGGTCGGGCACCTTCGCACACAAAAGCTAGGCCTGGACGGAGTCCTGCGCAAAAGTTAAGGTTAGATTTAGCGTGAGATTGACATAAGGCGAATGGCCTTTGAGGTTTTAAATACCTCAGCCGCCAAGCATATGGCGAGAAGCCGATGGGAAGCCGCTAGTTCGATCTTCAGGGTGGCCGTCTCGGCAACAGCGGATTCCCTCGATTTGATCGTGTCAACGAGGTTGCGCTCCAGGGTGATGTCGCGGCGTGCAGTCTTGTGCGCGAGAACGAACGCCTGCAGCTGGGCTCTGGCGGTGTTGTAGGAGAGATACCGGGTGAGCTCCTGGTCGAACGTGCGGGCATCCTTTTGGTTGTACAGCCCAAAGCCTAGCGCGAAGGCCTCGCCGGTGACCGTGTCTCGCTCCGACTAGTTGGGGAGAACTGAGGATATTAAGACATAGTTGGATTCAGGGTCCCACCGTAGCTGGGGCTGACCCACTTCATCAAGGAACTTCACGCCAATGCTGAAGTTCCAATGTCCTTTGGGCACTCGCTTGTCGTGGACCTCGGCGGGGGTCTCAGCAACTTCCCCTGCGGCAGTCGCTTCGCCAGCAGTGGGAAGGATCTCGGCCGGGGTCTCGGTGACATACTTGTCCTTGTCCGCCGCACTTATCATCTTCTTGGAAGTAGCCGAAGGAGGGGAGTTGGGTTTCCGGTTTCAGCCGCTGGGCATGAATAAGGAGCCGGGCTCCTTTTGGCAGGCTTGGGCGGCAGATTTGGCGAGAGCCAGGGTGCTGGCAAAATCCCTGGTCTCATCGAAGGGTTGGCGGAGAGGAATTTCCCGTTCACCTATGAAAGCCTTAATTATTAAAAATTTGTGATCAATGACGAAGGGTTACGCAAGAGTGTCGGAAAGGTACCTTCCCCGGGAGGAACTGGCTGAAGAGAGTCTAGGCCTCACCGAAGAAACTGGACGTCGAAGGCCTTCGACCCAAAGAATTCGACAAGGGAGCTCTCTCGCCCCCCAAGGGTGGGAGGCTTGTAGGTAGCCTCATCGTACAGAATGGGCGCGCGAGGAATATTGCCGAAAGGACTAGAGACGAAGATGAATCTCTGCGCCCAATGATGATTTTTGTTGCGAGACCACCTGTCTTCACCGACTGCCCGGAAAGGAAAACCGACCCTCCCTTGGCCCGGAAGTTGAACAGCTTCTGAAAAACAGGCAGGCTGAATTCGATCCTTTCCGCCCGCATCTAGCAGGCGAAATCCACCAAGATGGCGACGGAGTTGGGGTTGAGCTGGGCTGGCACTACCCCGTAATAACGCAGGGTCTGGAGCACTTCCGGCCAGAGGGGTAGGCGGAACCCTACCTCGAAGTATTCTAAGGGGATGGCGAGCTCCCCTTCCGGCGCGAGATTGACCCTATCATTGTTCCCAGGGTTTCGTGTGACGAACCCCGGCGGGATGTAGTTCTCGGTTATCATGAGGTATTCCGCCTGTGTGAGCCGGCAGGGGGGAAGTTGTGGTCCAGGAATGTCTGCGCACACTTTGAGCAGCCCTCGGTCTCGTCAGCCATCTTGCCGAAAGGAGGGAAGAGAAAGGGTTGTTAGGTGAGAGGCTCTGAGTTGCAGAAGGCAGCGCGAGCAGGGTATAGAGGAATACGAAGGTGCGGAATCAGAAAGGAGTAAATGTGGTTGGTGGACTTGCCTATTTATAGAAAGAGAAATAATTATTAGGGATCTTCTGGGGCGACGGTTGGCGGATTTGAATAGTTGACTCTTCATATTCCACCCCGCCTCATCGACGTCTCTCGCACCTATAAACGACGAGGAGCTTCCGGGAGCAGCCCGGGTCATAGCAAGGCAACACACATTAACGAAACACAAAAACGTGCGAAAAAAAACACTCAGCAGGATAAATAAAATAGAACATATAAATAAGTGTCAAGGGGGGTCTCGTCGGGCGAGAACCCTAAAACAATAACAGTCTAAACAGTAATAAACAAACGTTTTGGGGTACAGCGAGGAAGGGTAGGCTGAGAGGTTGGGGATAAGCGACGCGAGTCCCCGCATGGTTCAATACAGCTCCCAGCGCAATCGGCCCCAGCCTGGCCTTCCTGATCTCGACGGCACTCACGGGGAGTGGTTGGCGGTTAGGGCGATAAGCTCCTGGTTGGCTAGGCGCAGCTGATCCCGCACTCGCGCGATATGTCTTCCGGGAGATGTCTCGTCGCTGTCAACTTAGCGCTCCTGCCCGTCGAGAAGGTGGGTGTAGTCCCTCTCGATCACCGACATCCGCCGCTTGACCGACTGTTCAAATCTTGTTAACGCCAGCGAGTCGGCTTGGCGCATCGCGACGAGTTTAGTCAGGACTTCAGTTATCCGCTTCCTCCGAGTTCTGCCGCTCCCGTCGGCGTCTAGATATTCCTCCATGTCACTAGGGTAAGGCCGGGGCGAGATCATCCCCTCTTGTTCGTTCGCTTCCTCCTCCGCAACCGCCGGATCTAACAGGAAAAATCCAATCAAATCAAGCAAGGGAGAAAAGACAGCGCAAGGACGGCTTATCTATAGTCAAGGGTGGGCTCTCGGCAGCAGATCGTCGAGAAGGGTATGGCTTCCCTTCCTCGTTTTTCCCAAAGAGCAGATGAATAGGCTTTCCCCGTCCCTGACGGTGCCTCGAGTGCTAGGCCAACTGGAGGGCGGCGGTGTCTTCTTCCGCTGATGGCTGAGATCCTGGTGCGAGTGCGTATGGTGCAGTTATAACCCTCCCAGGCGAGAGGGGGTGATCAGTTACATCGTTAGCGGGATCATTGGGCGCTGGAGTTTGGGGGATCCGATGGATGAGCCTTGGGATGTCGGTGGCGGGAGCTGCAGAGAAATGAGTCAGCGGGAGAAAAGCATGCAACGTGTGATGAATAACAGGGAAAATTACCAGGCTGGATCTGGGTAGTCGGGGGGATGGCCTCCGAAGGGTTCCCGGCAGCAGTTCTCGGGACCTATCGGCGAGAAGGGAAACGTGTCAGACGCAGCAAGCAGGATTACACATAAAAGTGAGGTAAGAAGGGTACCTTTGGCACAGAAGAGGGGTTCTCAGCGCAGTCGGGAGTCGGGGAAGGAGAGGTCAAATCCTTCTTCGAGTGGTTTCGCCTGACCGACTTAGCCTTCCTTTTCTTCTTCGGCCGAGGAGGCGAGCTGGTCGGCCTCTCGCGCATGAGCCAGGGAGCAACCCCGGTACAGTTGGCGCGGGCTTTCGCCTGAGCCGCGGCAAGGCGGTCCTGGAGTTATTTCTAGAGTGGCTTCTCGCTTCGCTTGGCGTACATCTTGACAGCCTTACGAGAGCCTTGTGAGAGCTAAAAAGGAAGGTGACGACGACAACGGTGGCTTGAGAATTAGCCCGGCGGCATATTTATACAGGACCGGAGTGGGGCCCACCCAGGATTCCCTTCCAGGTCAGCAAGCACTCAACGAATATCGAGAGAATGGATGTTTCTTTCCTATCACAAGGCTAGCTCGCAAAGAGCGGGAATTGTGTACAACCTCATATTCGTTGAGTAGGACCAAGATGCCCCAGGAACCCGGATTAGGCTAGCCTTAGGCTAGCTCTGGGCTGGAAACGGACCAGATAGGCAAGAAGACAAGAGGGTTTCCGCCAGGTCAGGAGAAAGGGCTTGCGCCTCTAGTCGGCAGGAGCCTTTTGGATCTTGGCATTAAGTGAAGCTTCACCACTCAACGCCTCCGCCAGGTCAGGCGAAAGGGCTTGCGCCTCTAGTCGGCGGGAGCCTTTTGGCTCTTGGCGTTGAGTTAAGCTTCACCACTCAACGCCCCCTCTAGTCTTATGGCTCCCGCCCAGGGTAGGCGGGAAGGTTCGTGCTCGAGACAAGCGTGAGGCACACAGAGTCAGCGGAAGGGCTCCCGCCAGGTAGGGCCCAGAGGTGAAATTACCTGGATGTCTCTAGGTCTGCATTAAGCTCCTCAGAACTGTGGAGTTTGGCTATTGGCAGACCAGACCAGGGCATTTTAGTAATTTTAGAGCAGCGAATTTACTCATTTTGCAGACCGGATATTGGAAATCTATAAATAGACACACAGAGTTCTTCAAAAGGCAAGCTTTTCATAATTTTTGAAATCCTCTAGTGCTTTCTGAGGTACTCCTAGCCCAGTGATTGACTTTGGAGGGGAAGCGCTCGGAGATCTTCCGGGTTAGTGGAGGAACCTCCAGCTGAGGCTTAGGGTCACTTCCAGGTTTTTAATCACTAGTCAGGGGTCGAGATTTGGGAAAAGTAGGCGTTGCCTACATCTTAATATCTGAACTCTCGTTGGGGCCAGTTTTTGACTTCAACACTTGTCATGGGTGTTCGAAGGAACCCTCTCATGACATCTCTATCTTGATGACTACAATGGGTAATATGATCATTATGTGGTAGTCTTTGTTCTTTGTTGTTTAGGTCATCTCATGCATTTATTTTCTAAATGCAAATAGGGATTGTTTAGCCTTATTATTTTTTTCATTTCTTATAACAAAAAAATTGAAACCTTGCATGTAACAATTTGTGAACTTTCATTCCATCCTATCAACTAAAATATTACTTCAATAAATAATTTATTTTTATTTAATAATTTATTAAGTTGAAAATAAATCAAATGGCTAATTAGTTTAACCACATGATCCTCCTCCATTACACCATAATACCCTAAAATTTTTAATTTAATATATTATATAGTATATAGATAAAGAAGGAGAGTCTTGGAGCACTGATTGAATTGTTGTGTGACATTGATGTCATGAGTTTGAGTTCTGGAATCAGCCTTTTGCAAAAATGCAAGATTTGCCTATATTTTACTCTTGGGATTGGGACCATCTTTTCCTGGGCCCTCGCTACCCGAGGATGCTTTGTGCACCGAGCCACTCTTTTATAGTATAAAGATAAAGAATCACGAGTTTCATAAAGAAGACAATTCTGGAGAAATAGTTATTAAAAAAAATTTTGAAGTTCTCATATTCCCATAAGATACATGGTAATAGTATTTAATTCTAAACACAAGGTGAATGAATTCATGCGCTCATACAAACGTGAAAACTATATAATTCTAATTTTGCATATATGAATAGCAAAATTAAAATTTTCAAACTATGGGTCTGTTTGGGGCCACTATGATAGTTGTGAAAATAGTGATTATGAATCATCGTTCGTGATCATCCAATCACAATCACGCCTAAAAAAACTTCAACCACTTTATGTTTAAATAGCTCTTTATGAAATGGCAATGACACATTCTATAACGACGGTATTTTTGTACAAACTCATCTGAACATAGTGGTGTTCAAAAATACTGGGCCCGGGATGCCGGCCCGGGCCTCGTGAGGCCCGGCTTGGGCCTAAGCAGGGCTTGGGGGCCTTACAGGGCCCGACACCCAGGCCGACGGGATTTCCTTGGCAGAATTTCTTTAGAAATCCCGCGTGCTCCCGCCAACTGCGGGATTTACTATTGGAAATCCTGCCAGTGGCAAGATTTCCAATTGTTAGGCGGGATTTTAAACCCGCCTAAAATCCCTCCTACAGGAAATCAGACCGGACCGGGCTGACCTTAAGGGCCTTAGCAAGCCCCCTCTTTGAGAGGGGGCCGAGCCCGGCCCGATCCAGCTCAAGCCGGGCCTGGGCCCAGCCCGATTGACAAGATGCCCAGGCCCGATCCCAGCCTAGCCGATGGGCTTTTTGGACACCACTACCTGTTCAAAAATGCCCCCCTTGCTTTTGAGATGAACCTTCGTTAATATGTATCCAAATAAAACTAATTTAATAAATAAACTTTGATTGAAATTTTTATTTCACTACTAAAATTTATGTTATTTGACAATATTAAAATAAGGATTCAAAATTTCAAAAAAAAAAAACAGGGGACCCAAATGGGAATGTTATATTCACTAGTTTATACAGATTAAAGTTCACGTTATTTTAGGCTAAATTATGTGCAACAATTGATAAATTTTATAAATATATATTAAAAGGTGTATTTCTTCAAATCAAAAAGATTTAAACAGACTAAATTATTATATGTTTTTTTTTCAATGTTGAATTATTTAGAGTAATTTTGAGTGTAAATTAATTTTGACTACCTGCAAATCATAATTATGGACAAATCATAAATTTTTGAGTGCAAACAAATTTATTAAGTGCAAACCAAATAAAAATTTAAAAAAAAATAACATTTTACTCTTTGAAGCTATGAACATGGAGTTGTTTGCACAGTAAAAGACCAGCAAGCTCGCTTGAAGACACCAGAGAACTGCATCAAGATCAAAAGGTTCTTCTCTTCTCATCGTGATGAACAAGTCAATCCCATCTTTATGGCTCCGTTTGGGAGAACTTATTTTTATCGGTCAAGCGGTCACAACCGCATGAATCAAAACTTAATTAAGGCCCGGTTCATACGGTCGTGACCGCTTGACCGGTGAAAATAAGTCCCTCCAAACGGAACCTATGTTTCCCATTATTTGAACAACTTGAATACACTCTTATCAGAGCATTTGAAACTGGAAGCTCCAATCCAAATCCTAGGACTAGGGTTCGGCCATGGACAGTCATCCCCTTCGCCCAAGAGATCATGGAAATGGGTGTAAAGTGCAGATCTTGCATTTTACGGTGCAATGCAGTCATCCAATGGTTGCAAGTGCATCACATTTCGCGCGGAGATGCGCGCACATCTCAGATCGCGATGTGATGCACTCGCAGCCGTTGGACGCCGACCATGTCTGAACTATTAAAACTCGAGTGCATATGAAGCACTGAGTTCAACAAGGCGACATCAGACTCCAATCCGATTTTAACAACATAGCCATGAATGCTTTCGCATGTTTCCAATGAGCAGCGGTCCGTGTAGATCTGAGTGACGATCACCATGGTCCGCCAGGATCTTGATGACGGCCCACTCGTCGCGCTTCACCGCCCATGCTACGAGAGGATTCGTCGGCCGACGGAGATGCTATTCTAGCTGAATCAGTGGCGGATACAGAAAATTAATAATAGGGGTGCACAAAAAAATTTTTTGAACGCGTCACTGGATTCTATAAATTATAACATGGGAGGCCAGACATCAACTTCAAAAAAAAATTTAAACGTTTCAATCTTATCAGAGTTGTTTCTCCCTCATCTGGCCACCATTTTTGACGTATAAGTAGTCAAAATTCATTGCCTCGACGAGAGGAATCCAAATACACTAACCATTTTGAAAAATAATGGGGGTGTCAGTGTCCCTCAGGCCCCCCTCTAGATCCGCCCCTGAGCTGAATGATGAAAAACTCTATGGTTTGCACCTAGTCATAAAGAGTATTTTGATTATTTTAATGAGATTTATTATTGAGTTTTTTTTTTTGAACAATTTGCATCTAATCAAAATAGATTTGCACCTAAGAGGTTGCAATATTTAAGAGCATTTATATTGGCTGATCTTGTTTGGTTGTTGGCAGCCCCACCAAACATACAAAAAACATTAAAAAAATGATTTTACTCCTCTCTAATAGCAACCCTAAATGTGATTCCTTTCTCCGTGTTCTCCCAAACTCATCGCCCGCTCTCACGAAGCCCTCGCCGCCTCCCGATATCCCCCGCCGCCAGCTGCCGAAAACTCAGAAGCCTTGGACGCCGGCGAACTCCTCTGGAAGGTCCTTCCTTCCCCATTTTGCATTTGGTGGCGGGCTTTTGATGGGGCTTCTTAATTTCTACATGGCTTTTGATGGCGGCAATGGCTCCCGCAGTCCTGCGGCTCCGATTCGGCCAAAGCTCGAGGCCCCTCTCGTGGGAGAGATGTGTGATCTGCAGATTCTGAAGGACTGCACAGATTCGTACTTTGCGGATGGCCATAGAGGGTGACGAGGATGAATCTGCAGGTAATCCTAACCTTGAGTTTGCTGCTGCGATGGATTCTGGCATGGTGCAGGGCGAAGGTTCTGGAAGTGAGCATGCTCCATTTTCGGCAGGACACGACACAACTAGGGATTTTCAAAGCCCGCAAGGTGTTCGTGGAAATGTCCCACCGAATCTAGGTGCTAATTTTGGTCCCTGGGGGGTTGATTCGGCTCCACCTGATGGTCTTGGCCCTTGGCAAGTGCGCCCAACGGCGATGGGATGTGGGTGGCGTATGCATGTATTTGTGTTAAAGTTGATTTCGAACCACTTCCCACCAAGTGATGCCTTCAGTGGAAGTGTTAAGCCATTTGTTTAATGGCAATTGCAAGCATTGTAGGGTTATATATATATTTGAAAATTGGAGTTTTTTTAAGCTTAAGAAACATTATAGGCATTGGTCAGCTTTCTTACTAAACTTATTGTTATCGATCTGAAGGCGGAAGATCTGCCGTGGCAAGTATACACGTGAATGCCACGTGAGTCGGAAGTGACTCGCGGCGTAGGAAGCATGGAACCGGGCGGTTCGGCGGAAGCGGCGCAGGCGAACCGGGCGGTTCGGCGGAAGTGGCTCACGGCGCAGGAGAACCTGAACTGAGCGGTTTAGGCTGAACCTTACTATTCAGTTTTATTATTAAGTTTTATTTAAATGTTGAAATTGACCCCTCACTATAAGAGGACCTTGGCTTTGGGCTCTTCATCTTTGGATCAATTAAGTGAAAGGGGGCTGCTCCCTCTTCTTCTCTTTCCCTAACCCTAAATCTCTCTCTCTCCCTCTTTCTCTCTCTTCGACGGCCACCCCTTCCTTCGCCAGTGCCGAGCTCATCTTGTGAGAAGGTATCAATTGGTCCGGCCTCCGGCTCCGCCTGCCCTAGCGCCATCGGAAATCCTCGCTCAACTCTCGTTCTTCCTGATGGCCCAGAACACGTGCCTCCAAGCCACTGAAGCCCTCGACGGTACGGACGACACCCGCGCCAGGCTCGAACGCCACGACGATCGCCTGGACACCCTACAATCCTCCGTCGACGTGATCCTCGCTAGTCAAGCTCTCCTCTTCGACCGACTGGACGCCATCACGTCCCCGGCCGCCCACACACCACCGACGGGATCAACTTCCTCGACCAAAACGGCCTCCATTTTGGGGATGTCGCCGCATTTACTTCCCATAGCCCCCGCACCTCCGCCCGGGCGTTCCGCCCTGACCTTGGACATTCCCTCCTTTGGCGTGGATCCCATGGGCTGGATCGCACGCGCAGAGCAGTTCTTCGACCTTCACCTCACGTCGTCGGCGGATCGAGTTGGCACGGTCGTGGTAGGTCTCGATGGCTCAGCCCTCCATTGGGCGTGTTGGCTCCGCCAAGTTCAGCTCGCGATCTCATGGAACGAGTTCAAGCAAGAAATGATAAGTCGTTATGATTCGCGTTACACCGGCTCCACCATAGAGCGCATCTGCAGTGTCCGCCAAACGGCCGACTTGGATAGTTACATTGATGAGTTCATAGCACGTGTGACGCAAGTTCCGGGCCTTCCGTCTGACCACTACTTGGGGTTCTTCCTTCAAGGGTTGTTGCCCACTATCCGCTCCTACATCCGAACACACCACCCTCGGACGGTATCCGAGGCTTTGGAGCTTGCCCGTGCGGTAGAAGCTGATCTCGGTCACCGCCCCCCTCAGTCCAGCGGACATTCCGTCCATCGCTCCCAGCCCACCCGTGGCATGGCCCAACGACCACCGCCGGTTGGGAGCGTTTGCCCGGGGCGCACTGCCCCCCCCCCCCCCCCACTGTTTCTCCAATAACGACTACAACGAACTTCGCTGCAAGGGATTGTGCTTCTGTTGCCGACAATCCTATTCCCCGCACCATGTCTGTGCGGTAAAAGAGTTTCATGCACTCTTCGGCGATTATGATCCCAAAATCACTACGGCCGACTTTGACGACCTCGCCATACATGATGATGACATCCCGCCGGCAGTCGGCGGCGCGGCCCTCAATGTGTTGGATCCCCCATTCTATTTTGTGGGAGGCCTTACCGGACCACAGACGAAGATGGTCGGGGTGATTCTCGGCCGCCCCGTAATTGTGATGATCGATAGTGGCGCAAGCCACGAATTCAATTCGACGCAGTTGGCGCGCGACCTCACCGTCTCCGAACTTCTCTGGTTGCTTGGGTGATGGTCGGCGGCCAATCTTGGGGAGATGCTCAAATGTGACTCTCTTTGTGGGACCGTGCCCCCTCACGGCAAATTTCTATGTGTTCGAGTTGGGCGGCATCGACGTCATCTTGGGGGTGGCGTGGCTTCAGATCCTGGGGGATGTCTGCGTGAATTGGACCGCTATGACCATGCTTTTTAAGTACAAGGGCCGCCCTTGCCGTCTGGTGGGCGATTCGGCTCTCCTACAATCACCGGTCTCTTTTTGAGCTCTCACTCGGGTAGCGAACGTAGATTTTTCAGATTGGCTATGGCCCCTACAAACGGAGTCAACCGTGTTCTTGCCGCTAGCCGCAGATTTTCAGCACCTCCTTGAGGACTTTCCAGACATTTTTGCCGCACCATAGGGCCTCCCACCGGAGCAACCGACTGATCACTTGATTGTGCTTCATCCATGTGTGGCGGTCGTTTCTGTCTGTCCCTACCGTTACGGGCACGCCTAGAAAGACAAGATCGAACGCCTTGTGCGGGAGATGTTGTTGAACGGCCTCATTCGACCCAGCGCTAGCTCGTTCTCCAGCCCGGTCCTATTGGTTCGCAAGAAAGACGGGAGTTGGCGCTTTTGTGTTGACTACAGAGAGCTCAACAAAGTTACGGTCCCGGATAAGTATCCCATTCCAGTAATTCAAGAGCCCTTGGTTGAGCTTCACGGCGCCGCCTACTTCACGAAGCTTGATCTCCGAGTGGGCTACCATCAAATTTGGGTCCAACCGGACGATGACCAAAGACCGCTTTCCGGACGTATGACGGTCACTTCGAGTTTCTGGTTATGTCGTTTGGGCTTACCAATGCCCCGGCTACTTTTCAAGCAACAATGAATGATATCTTCCGCCCAGTACTATGTATGCATGTGCTCGTTTTTTTATGACATCTTGGTGTTTAGTCGGTCTTGGCAGAAACACCTACAACATGTCCGTCGACCGTCGTACCTTCTTGACGCTTCGGCAACACCACCAGCCGTCAACCGCAAGAAGTGCACTTTCGGCACGATGACAGTGAGTTACTTGGGCCACACCATCTCGGCCGACGGCGTGGCCATGGATAAAGACAAGATTCAGGCGGTTCTTCAGTGGCCGACACCCACGTCCCTTTGGGATGTTCACGGGTTCCTCGGCCTCACCAGGTATTATCGGCGGTGCATCAAAGACTACGGCGGGTTGGCCCACCCCCTCACCCAGTTGTTGAGCTCTCGGAGGACGGCTCGTTCTCGTGGCCACCCGCCGCCATGGCAGCTTTCGCCGCCCTCCAAGCAGCCCTGGTTCAAGGGTCGGTTTTAGCCATGTTGCATTTTCAGCAACCCTTCCTCGTGGAATGTGACGCCTCCGGCATGGGCGTCGGCGCCGTTCTGATGCAATCCGGGAGGGCTATTGCATACTACAGTCGCGCCTTCTCGACGGCCATCCGGATTCGCTCGGCTTACGAAAATGAACTCATGGCCCTCGTTCTCGCGGTCCAGCATTAGCGCCCCTATCTCTTGGGCCGCCCATTCGTGGTCTGTACCGGCCATCACAGTCTTTGTTATCTACTTCAACAAAAGATAGTGACTCCGGCACAACAACATTGGGTGGCCAAATTGTTGGGTAATGACTTCACCATTGAGTTCCGCCCCAGTAGGGCGAATCAGGCGGCGGACGCTTTATCTCATCAACCGCAAGCCTCGGGGCTAGCCGCCATTTCTCGGTCGGTGTGGGACGATGCGGCTTCCATTCAGCAGGACGTCGAACGGGACCCCCGCCTTGCAGCCATCCGGACGGCCCTTTTGGCAAACCCAGAAGCTCACCTTCCATACTCGCTCATTGGAGGCCGCCTATTTCATCGTGGTTGCCTCGTCCTTTCACCGCCTCATCCAGTATACTGCATTTATTAGACGAGTTCCACTCCGTCCAGCGGCCATGCGGGTGCTTTTTGCACCTATCGACGATTGGCGGGATCCCTTTATTGGCCTCATATGCTCCGCCAGGTTAAGGCCTACGCGGTCGCTTGTCTTTCTTGTCAAAAAGCGAAGTACGAGAACATGTTCCCCAGCGGCCTACTTCAGCCCCTCTCGATTCCAAAGCGCATATGGGAGGATATCGCCATGGATTTTATCACCTGACTTCCCTGTTCGAGCGAATTCAATTGCATCTTGGTGGTCGTGGACCGTCTCACGAAGTATGCACACTTCATTCCTCTCTGCCACCCTTACACGGCCGCTACCGTGGCCGACAGTTTCATAGCCGAGATTGTGCGCCTACATGGATTCCCTCGCTCCATCGTGAGCGATCGCGACCCTCTGTTCCTCAGCAGTTTTTGGACCTCCCTTTTTCGCCTACAGGACATGCGTCTCTATATGAGTACGGACTATCGCCCGCAGTCAGACGAGCAATCCGAAGTGCTCACCAGGTGTTTCGAGACTTATCTTCGTTGTTTCGTCGGAGAGCGGCCAGGCACTTGGGTCAAATGGCTGTGTTGGGCGGAGTACTCTTATAACACAGCATATCATCATGCGGAGAATACATCACCATTCGAGACAGTATATGGCCGACCGCCACCATCAGCCGACACCTCCCGGGAGAGTGCCCCGTGGCCAGTTTGGCCGACCATCTCCAGGATCGCGACATCATCCTCGATAATCTGAAGCACCATCTACGACGGGCCCAAGCGAAGATGTTATCCTTTACCAACCGGAAGCGCCGGAATCTCTCCTTTCAAGTGGGGGAGAAGGTCTTTCACAAGCTCCACCCATACCGCCAGCTCACTGTCGCGCGGCTGCCGTGCCCGAAGTTGGCACCGCGTTTCTACGGCCCCTTCAAAGTCATAAGCCGCATCGGGGCCGTGACGTATCGGCATCGTTTGCCAGCAGCAATCGCATTCACCTGGTTTTTCACATCTCGCAACTTCGGCGGGTGGTAGGTAACCACCCCGTCGTGGACCATATTCCGGCCGACCTCGACTATTCCAGTTCCGAACCATTGTTCCCCGAGGCTATCCTCGATCATCAGTATCACTTACCCGGGGACGCCACCTTGGAAGAGATCCGCGTCGCATGGCGACACCATCCGACCAACGACGCTACCTGGCTCCTTCGGGATGATTTTCGCCGACAATTTCCGGACTATTGACTTGAGGACAAGACCAATTTTCCAGATGACGGTATTGTTACCGAGCTGCAGGTGGAAGACCCATCGTGGCAAGTATACACGCGAAGGTCGCGTGAGCCGGAAGTGACTCGCGGCGCAGGAAGCACGGAACCTGGCAGTTCGGCGGAAGCAACTCGCGGCGCAGGCGAACCGAGCGGTTCGGCAGAAGTGGCTCACGGCGCAGGAGAACCTGAACCGAGTGGTTCAGGTTGAATCTTACTATTCGGCTTTATTATTAAGTTTTAGGGCCATTTACCGGGACCTCCCCTCTAACTTTGTTAAATTACTGACAGCACCCCTCTTATTTTCGAAATTACAAAAACTTCTCCTAAAGTTTTCATTTCATTACAAAAACCTCCCCTGAAGTTTTAATTTCATAACATCCATGCACAAAAACACCACCCTCGGTGAATAGTGTCCAGGGGGGTATTTTTCTTCATGAATGCAATGAAATGAAAAGACCAGGGGAGGTTTTGGTAATGAAATGAAAACTTAAGGGGAGTTTTTTGTAATTTCGAAAATAAGAGGGGTGCTCTCACTAATTATGCTAGTTTACAGGGAAGGTTTGGGTAATTATTTCTTAAGTTTTATTTAAATGTTGTAATTGACCCCTCACTATAAGAGGGTAAACCTTGGCTTTGGGCTCTTCATCTTTGAATCAATCAAGTGAAAGGGGCTGCTCCCTCTTCTTCTCTTTCTTTAATCCTAACTCTCTCTCTCTCTCCCTCTTTCTCTCTCTCCGACAGCCGCCCCTTCCTCTGTCAGTGTCGAGCTCATCTTGTGAGAAGGTATCACTTATTTAGCAACAAAAAGATAATTCAGCTCCCTACAGCTGCTTTTGACAGTAGTTTATACAAAAAAAAATTTAATGATCTTTTTTCTTTCCTCTTCCTAGTTTCGCTGTTAAAAAACATTGACTTTATGATCTGGTTTTATTAATAGAATTAAATGTTATATGGTTGCCCTCAATCATCTCATTTTAAGAGTGCCAGTTATTATATGGTTTTGATGGATTTAGTTATTGGATAGAAATTTGTGGTTGAATATAATTATGGGCATTATTTTACATTTTTTTTTCTTAATTAAATGTAGTTGCATGACTAAAAATATATATAAATTTTGGATTGCAATATCCATCGGACTATCAATGTTGCTTTGTCAGGATGCTATTATCATTGGGCTGCAAATAGTCATATAGGGGCTGCCAATATAAACGTACATATTTAATGCATCAACAATACTAATACAAAAGACAGGATGCCCCGTGCCTCCTCACGCATGCCTACACCGCCCACCAGCGGGTTCATCGGGGCGGGCAGTGGTTCTACCTGCTCGCCGCCGAACAACCCCCGATGGGTTCATCAGGGCCCGGCAAACCCGCCGGTGGGCTCCGGTCAGACGGTTGGCGGCTCTGCCGGCGACGGCGTAGGCAAGTGTGAGGAGGCTCGGGGGGCATCCGGTTTTTTTTGAGAGAGAATTTTAGAGAAAACTCTATTTGCGGTCAAATCTATCTGATCTTCCTTGATCCAACGGCTAGAATTCTTTTCAAGAATTTTTATTTAATGGCTATTGGAAAGCCATCATATATCTTTTTAATATAGTATATATATTATATATAAGAGTGACAATGCACGGAGGAAGCACCGTGCTCCGAGCGACAGTACCCGGGCTGCGGCGGCGGGCTTCGCCCACCCCTGACCTGAACTAAAATGATGTAATGCTGAGCTTAGGGTCCATTTCAAAATGATAAGGAACTTAAATAATGACCGCTAATATGTGTTGGACCCATATAATATTTCAGCCATTTTATGGCAGAACATTTTTTACACGGCCTTCTTTCATGCTTATAAGTTCTTATAATTTAGCTTCACTAAAATTATTCCATGTAGTGTGATGGAACATTCTATCAAAATGAACCTGTAATATTTGTAAAAGTAATCCTTTTTTCCTAAGAAGAATCATATCTATACATGATTTTCAGACCCTACTTTGGAACATACAGAACACAACACTAATAACATTAATGATATCGTTATTGCTTAAATAATGAATGAGAAAATATCGTAGTACTTGGCTTCTCAAAACAGAGTTCTACGTGTTTCCCGAAAGGCCAAAACCCACTATAAGTGCTTCGAAGGGCCACCTATCTTGATCAAGTTTTGCATTGGTTCTTCATAAAGTTTTGGTTAGCAAGAAGAATGTTTTTTCAATACAGCCCGCGTCGAAATTATGTTATAACGGTGCAATCTGTCTATGGGAAACACCTCTTGAACCTATATTAATAACGCTTGTCAAAGTAGTAAATGAACTTGAAGAGGAAGAAGAAAGCTAACCTAATTAATCTAGAGAAGAACATTTCCTCATTTACTAAAAAGAAGAATAAAGTGGCCCATAAATAAATGTGAAAGCATAACCACCCCTAAGACTGTCCCTAATTAAAGAACTGATGACTGCGGTCTGCATGAATTGGAATGACTAAGAGCGGAGTTGGAAGTGTGTGAACTGTGAGATAAAAAGTTAAAGTTAGTATCGTCGGATCATGGCTTGTCGGTAAACTGCACACTGTCACTTTCTAATAGCTCATTGACAAAAGTTTGGTATGAAAGTGAGTAAAATAGTGAAAATACCCCAGGTGGGTTGTATAAACCATTTAATACCAAGCAAATGAGGAACATGGTCTTAAATTGAAACATGAGTTGATTACAAAGTTCAAAACTGCAGCTCACATAGCAGATTTTTCCCAGTTATTGAATGCGATCATATATCACATAGCAAACTACAAGAGTCATTGGAGATGGAAATTAAACAGTGCCCTTGAAAATGAAAAGAAAGTTTTGGAGAATAGCAGATTATCCCATGCGGTAACTTGATTTAATTGAAATGAAATCATGGAATTAGCAAGAACCAGAGATGTACATAACGGAATTTTAAAGAAAATCAATTCAAAGTTTAACATACAAAACAATGGAAAAATCGGGCGACGATGATCTATGTTCGACGGGACTTGATGGTGGGAGAAGCTCTTTCAAACATTAAACAACTAAAAAACTTCATCAAAATTATCCCTTGTTTGACGTTAAAGGAAGCATGCATTTAGATGTTTATACTTCATAGAGCTATATTTTTCACTAATCAACCCAAAAATGGCGATGAAAAAGTATACTGCCTCTTATAATATTATCTACTAAGTAGATGTTGTTCATAATCTGCATAATATATGTCATGCAATGGAAAGGGGGAAAATAAGGCATTTTGGTTTCTTCTTCAAGAAATGTAAAACCCATATCAACGTCAAGAGGGACTGAGGTATACTCAATGTAAAATGTAACCCCACCCCGACCCCCACCCCGCTGTGCTGAGATGACTTGCCCTAATAATGAGTTGCCCTGATATGAGTGAAGGGGTAGATCTGCGTGTAGAAGAGGTATTAACAGCAAAATGTTAAATGTAATGAGTGAAGAAATCAGATTGAAGGAGAGGGCAGAAGTGATATCCAAGTGAAGAAGTAACCTGTAATGAGGGGAGGGACGGGGCGAAGGAGTTGCGATGGAAAATCTGAAGCGGCGACGTGAGATCTGGAGTGGCGACGGGAGTTCTGGAGCGGCGACGGGATTTCTGGAAGGGCGACAGGTGAACGTCGTCGTCGATGGGGTTGGATCGAGAACCCTAGAACTGAAGGCCTCCTCCCAGCAATGTTCTCCGGCGAAGAAGCAAAGAGCAGTGGTGAGGATGGGGTTTGGCGAGAAGGAGGGAGTCGGTAGGTTTCGCGATGGGGAGGAATATGTCGGCCGAAGAGGGCACCGGGGCTCGCTGCGGGGGTTTAGAGGGATGGTATGGCCGGTGGTCACGGTATGCCATATTCAGATCGGACGGTTACTATTGATGGCCTATTGAAATCAATGGTCAGATATCGTTGATTGGTTCGCTGAGTTACATGGTATGTCAGGTAATACTTCTTTGTACATAGTATAGATATATCATATGGGCTCCGTCACCAAATCAGTGTTGGAGAGACAGGATTAAAGAAGAGGGATGCAGACATTTATAAAAGCAACGCGGCAAAATCTGGGTTAGAAGCCGATATCGAAAAATGTAAATGTAAAAACATAAAAAAAAAACTAATAATCTGTGGCGCAAAAATTAACTTCTGGGTCTACCAAGAGTTTGGGGGGAAAGGGCGAAAAGGTGGTTGTAAACAAAACATTTACAGTGATGCAGCAGCAGTCGAGAAAGCTAACTAGCAAAAAAGCCACCCCAAACGGAGGCAAGATTCTCATGGCTTATGTGATAAAATAGTTGCTTAAATTAGAGAAATAATCCAAGTTGCACAAAATTAAGCAGAAGTTCAATACACACATAAACTTGAAAGAGGAAAATATCACTCTTTGTTCTCCTTCACATAAAACTAAAAGCATGGAACCAACCTGACTCAGATTATACCAATTTTGTTCGCAACATCGAGTGCATCGTAATCCGGAGTAAGCCTCACATATGCCTTCTTTGTGCCATCAGGCCTGTTGATTCAAAGGAGAATAGAACTTTAGAGATGAAGAATTAGGACACTAGGGCCCTCTTTAGAGTATTGAATTGCATGCTCCACAAATCCCGTCATGAAAGCCGTTTTGAAGATCAAAGTGATTTTGAACGATCGTCCAGGGCAGACAATTTTGCGTCCGGGATCCGGACATCAAAATTTCAGGTTCACGGTAGCCGGAATATGGAAACCATGCAGTGTTCTATCGGGAATACGAAGCGGGGTCGCTAACCTGATCAAAGTGTTTACTTTCTTAGCCTGGATGTCATACATCTTCTTCACAGCTGCCTTTATCTTCTTCTTGTCAGCTCGAAGGTCGACAATGAAGACAAGAGTGTTGTTGTCTTCGATCTTCTTCATGGCAGATTCCGTTGTGAGTGGATACTTCAGGATCTGGTAATGATCCAGCTTGTTCCTGGGAGGTGCACTGATTCTGGGGTACTTCGGCTCTCCGGGCTTCTTCAATGTCTTCGGACGATGAAAAGTCACGGAGGTGCGGATCTTCTTCTTCTTCTTAATCAAGGAAGACCCAGATTTCACTGCCTTAGCAACCTTTACAGCTTGTGCTTTGACATCCGGCTTCTTCGCCACGGCTGTATTACAAATAAACACACGAAATTTAAAGCTCCTATAATAATGATTTAAAAGAGTAAGAAAATCTTCACAAATCTGGAAAGAAAAAAATATAGTTGTAAACTAAATATATTAACACTTTACAAAATTAAAATATATATATATATGATATATTAACACTTTAAAAAATTCAAAAAGATAAAAGGATATATATAACTATAATTAGATGGAATTATGCAAAAAAGTACATTTGGCCTTCCTATACTAATATTAAATATTCTTCTTGAAGCAAGCATGAATAAGAATATTCTTCAGAGTTTAGAAAGAACATTAAGCCTAGCATCTGTCACTGTATTAGAAAGAGAGGAATATTTTGAGGGTTAAAATGCAACTTCATGAATGAAAAAAGAGGTCATTCCAATTTCTAAGGCAAGGATATGATGTTTGCCATGTGAAGCAAATTCATTCCTTAAGCTCGTATAGCCAAAAATCAAAACCAGCTGATGGATTAACAAGAATAAAAGACAATGAGTATATATATTCCCTCAGCAAGTATGAGGCAGGAATTCCTTTCATGCCAAGAAGAAAATTTATTGGAGATATGGACGTCTAGGGGTGTGCAAAAATAACCGAAAGAACCGAGAATCGATTCAGAATCAAACTGAACCGAGTGGTTTGGGTTCTCCTGGGTTTCCATTCGTCTATGGGTCAAAAAATTGTAGAACCGACCACTCAGTTCGGCTCTCGATTGTTACATTCGAGTACCCAGAACTGACACGAGAACCAAATTATTGATATTAAGTGTCAGAAAAATAGGAGTTGTCTGATCCATGTTTCATCCATAAGAGCATTCTGATTTAGTACAAGTTAAACTTAAAAGTTATAGCCATCCTAGAGATCCACAGCCTTATCAATATAAGCCTGATAGCGTTGCATTCAAAAATTAATTCACATCATTGTATGAGTTGTTTTTGCTCTTCTAAGAGTATGTTAGTGCAAATTGAAAAAGATTATGTATTGTTTCTTTTTTGCTCTTCAAAAATTACAATTGTTTGATCGCATTATTTTCTTCATAAATGATATTGTGTTTTCAATTTTGTGTCGGAGAGACTCGCATCACCACGTGATGAAGCAACCTGGTTGGTCGGAATCCCTTCGGCACTTCTTTCTTTAGGGTGGTCACCCTGCAAGTATACCCAAGATGGTCACATCGAAGCCTTTCGATTAACAGAACGAGAGCAAATGGGATTTTTGGGACCTCTGTTGAGGAGTGTGCGAGCCCAAGGCCAGGCGTTGAAGACGGTATGTCAAGAGGGGGCTCGCCGGCCTCCAAATCAGGATTAGCCTTCTTCGCTGACTTACGCTTCAGCAGCTTGCTTGGGGACCGGTGAGCAAGCCAGGGCATGAGTTCTGCAGTATTTGATGAATGTAGCTCCCTCACTTTGGCAAGGCGATCCTGGAATTCCTTACAGATAGGCATGATGTGGTAAAACTCGGGAAACGAAGATGGAAAGGTAATGGCATTCCCTACTCCCCCTAGGTTGGCGTGTATATATAGCACATTGTGGAGCCCACCAAAAAATTCCATCCAGGTCAGCCACCACTCGCCGAATACTTGGGATTGGACGTTTCTTTCCGAGCTTGGGACAATCTCGCAAAGAGCGGGGATTGTGTACAACCCCGTATTCGCCGAGTAGGTACCTCGGAAGAAGATCAAGTCAAAGAGAGCAATCTTTGGCTCAGACAAGCCGGATGGGCGAGTGGGGTCGGAATTCTTCAGCTCGCAAAGGTTTAAGTCATTAGTAGCATGGAGGCGAGTGGGGGATTTGGGCCCACACTCGCCACAGGACCTAGCTAAGGAAGAGGCGAGTGGAGTAACTAGGCACGCACTCGCCCCCAGCCTCGGTCGAGGTAGCGAGTGCTAGCCCCTTCGGGGCACTCGCCGCCCCGGGCGAGTGGTAGCAACAGGAGTCACTCGCCCAGTAGTGTTTTTACCAGGATGTCTCTGCTGGCCTATCAATAGCCTCTCCAAACAGCAGAGTTTCACTATTGGCAGACCAACTTTGGGTTGCGTATAGTAGAACCAAAAGGCGGGATTCCTCTATTGGCAGACCAGGTTTGAAAAACTATAAACCCTATGGGCACCTTTGGAGGGGACCCAGTTCTCTCGTTTTCTTCCTCCTCATGTTGTTCTTGGTTGGCTTCGAATGCCCTCCAAGGTGCCCAGCTCGGCTTTTAGCTTGGAAGGGAAAGCGCTCTAAGATCTTCCGGGTGTGCGGTGGGGCCTCCGTGCTGCAGCCCAGGGTCTGTTCCTTAGTTTCCACTTTCCAGTGCCCGGTCAGGTGTGCAGGTTCGGGAGAAGTAGGTGCAGGTTACATCCCTTGGGTCTGAACTCTTCTTGAGACCAAGTTTTGGTTTCAACACCATCCATTTTGAATTTATTAAAATAAAAAAATCTTTTTAAATTAGTACGCGCATTCACACATTAGATTTTGCTCAACTTTTTTCTCCCACGGGATAACAGAATAATAGTTACAATCTCTATCCTCTCTTTCGGACACACACTTCTCCAAATATAACAGGTATTATCAGTTATGACAACCGGATAAATTCATCCGACCGTGAAAAAACCTCCTACAAGGCTTGGTTCTAGCTTAGAACTAGTTCCAAACGAAAATCACGCGAGAACTGGTGAACTGGTGATCAGAACACTACCCTAGCCTTGGTTTCAACTTTCAAGGAACTGGACAGCTTTAAGCCCAATTTGAGAGACCTTTCTTGCTCGTTCCAGTCGCCAAAAAACAAAGTTTTTATTTATGATGTTTGATAAGCCTCCGTTCCCGAAAATGCATTTCTTAAAAAAAATTATTTCCCAGTGCAGCTAATAGCTCCAGTTCCATCAAAACAGAATGGAGCCCCATAATTCCAACTCTTCTAACCCTCTCGTGAAGAACCATTTCCTCATAAGTTGCAGTGCCTTCCCTCTTCTCCATCGATGTTCATCGCATGAATCATTGCACCTCTCTTTCATGTCGAAGAAAGTTTGCGGCAATCTCCCTCCGTCACATCAAACTGCTCCCCCGTCAAAACTAGCAGGACCTCGAGGATCTTCTTCCTGCCTTAAAGCCTTTTGTCAACGGACAAGAAACAAAACGCGTACCCGACGCCTATCTCTTCAATCTCCTGCGGACGCAAGGAAACAAAAGCTAAGATTATGGCATTTGTCTCTATCCACTCTGCCAAGAAAACAGTCATTTCCCTTCTTTCATCTCTCTCTCTCCCAACCATCTTTGACATGTTAAACAGTAACCTAATTTTATTCACCACACCACACCACCCATTAGGTGGGATGAGCTTACTTTCCCCTCTACCCATCGGGCATCAAGAGCTTGCCTTTTTCCTTTACTACTATATGAGATTTTTGGTGAATGGGGTAGGTTATTCTCGATTTAAGTTCAAATTTATAATTTTTTTCGGATGCGAATTTGAATAATAAAAGTTTAAATTTAAGTATTTCAACCGGTTCTTTTGTTGATGTTATCTTGGGGTTCGGAAACATCCAATTCTTTTGTTGGCAGTGCATCTAATTCTTTTCCCCAAATGTGCTGACAGATTAAACACTTTCGATTAAAAATTTGCTCATATCAGTTCCATTTCACACTTATGAACTCTGAATTTTTTGGCGAGATGGATTATTTTGTGCTTCATGTTAATTTTCCATAGACTATGCGCAAGCAAAACTCCCAAAAGCATGATTGTTAAGCAGGCACATTCACTCAAGCGGGCCCTCCTCGGCGGAGTTCACGGAGCACTCATATGGAAGTCGCCATGATATATCATGGCGGAATATAATATTAGTTATATTAATTATCGGATGTGTGTTGTATTACACCCTCCCTCGTCTTTATAAGGGGGGAGAGGCTTATGGTTTAGTCATACTGGAGGATCAAAGTGTTTGAAACTATCTCTCTACTTCCCTCTCTCTAAATCTCTTCATCTTCCTTGGAACTCTCCTCTCTACCTCTCATGCACCCCGTTATTATTATGTTAATGCAATGATATTTTGTTAAGCGGCACTCCAAGAAAATGTGTTCGTAACAAATTGGTCTGATCTGTCGTCTTCTGGTCGTGGTTTCAGTCGTCGGAATCACACCAGCGCCCCCTCCGGCCTGCATCCTCTCCAACCATGTCCTCCACCGTCACCTTGGTCTACGAGCGCCTCAATCAGCACAACACTATGTTCGCCCATCTCCTTGCCATGGCGCATAGCCCCGCGCCAAGCCTGATCAACTCGTCGAGCTGGATCGAATCGCTCCGGTCCATTCCATCACTTCGCTAACCGCACCCCAGTTCGTCATTTTCGCTCGTACGCAACATCCCTCAACACAAGTTGTACCACCATTCCAGTCAGCGTTCACCCAATCCGCAGCCTCCCACTCGTCCAACAACAACCCGCCGGCCTCGTCAAGCCTCATCGGCCCACATGTCCATCGTCGACTCCAGCAGGCGTCGCTTCCCCTCCCCTCC
The DNA here is from genome assembly GCA_039513925.1 of Platanthera zijinensis. Taxonomy (NCBI): domain Eukaryota; kingdom Viridiplantae; phylum Streptophyta; class Magnoliopsida; order Asparagales; family Orchidaceae; genus Platanthera; species Platanthera zijinensis. The sequence goes on along the minus strand of CM077089.1, from coordinate 125,131,372 downwards.
CAGTGGAAGCTTCTCCTCCTAGTTTCAAGTGTCGCTTCCCTTCCATCGTCGACATCAGTCGGTCTTTCCCCGTCACAGCTTCTTCCTCTTGTCGACCGCCTCGCGTGCAGTCGCAGCCGCCGCATAAGCACGCCTTCTTTCCTTTGATCCGCATGTCGACATCGTTGCCATTTCGAGCACACCCCGCATACTCCTTGATCCCAGTGACTGCACGCCTACTGCTCCTCCTTTAACTGCAGTTCTCGAGCACTTCTTTCGTGTTTCCACGAGACCCCTGCCCATGTACTTTTTTTAGCAGGTGCCCCACCATGTCACGGTTGTCCCACGATCAGGATCCTCCCATTTCACAGTCCGGATGGAAAGCTTGCTGATCCGACGGGTTCATCATTTCCCATCCTTTTATAGTTTTTTTCAATCAAAAAATTCTCCACCACTAGATACATTTTAGGATTATCTTGTCCATTATATGAAGAAATGGATACTCTTCATGGCTCCATTTCGTCAAAAATAGAGAGGATCTGGATCACTCCTCTACTAGCTGCCAAAGCCAACTTTTCTTCTCCCTTATCTTGTCACATTAGCCTTTTTCCACTTTCTTTTTTCTTTTTCTCTTCACAAAGACAAAACAATAAAAGCCAAGCAACATTTCCCTTCCCTAGCTGTCGTCTCCCATCATTTTTCTATATACCCCATCTATTGCCATCTTTAGCCCAAAAACCCCCACCCATTCTTGGTATCCTCATTTCTTCTCACCACCCACTAATGACACTTAAAATTTCACCCAAATTTTTTTGCTTTTTTAACACCACTTCATTTGTACTCCTCATGGCACTCACCGCCACTCCTAACCATGCACAACTTCTTCCACGTCAACATCCTTAAAGACCCCGACAAAAGAATAAAACTCGACCTTGAGAACAAGGTCGATTTTCAAGGGTGGTATAGTGTTACGCAGACGCATTTACTCGAGTAAGCCCTCCCGGGCGGAGTTCATGGAGCGCGCATATGGAAGCCGCCATGATATATTCATGGTGGAATATAATATTAGTTATATTAATTATCGGGCATGTGTTGAATTATAGCCTCCCACATCTATATAAGGGGGAGAGGCTTATGGTTTGGGCATACTGGAGAATCAAAGTGTTTGGAACTCTCTCTCTACTTCTCTCTCTCTCTCTAGATATGTTCCTCTCCCTTAGAACTCTCCTCTCTACCTCTCATGTATCTCATTATCATTATGTTAATGCAATGATATTTTGTTAAGCGGCACTCCAAGGAAACGTGTCTATAACATTGATGTAGACGCACTGTCATGAAAATATGTAGAGAAAATAGGGTTTGTTCATGTAAGCTGAAGAAGTTATCATCAAGGTTCAAATTTTATTGATCTTCAAACTGCGTTAATAACTTTCAATCAGGAATAAATTCTCAAAAATAGTAAAGAAAAAGAAAATAAATCAAATTAAGGAAATTTTATGTATTGATGATTACACCAATTTAAACAAACAGCAATTAAAACTTCATTTTAACCAAACAATTTTTAATTACTATGTTCTGAACAGCACTATAAACAGAGTTTAATCCAAACGATTTTTATCAAAAGACTTCATTTATCACAACATAAACTCACTCAAACCTAACCTTAAAGTTTATTTTTCCAGCATATCGTTAGTAGAGGGATTTGAACACTATCACCTCATCAATAACTCATTCATAATTGTTCTTATGCTTAAAATATAATCAACATATTTTGTCTAACCAACGCATTACTTGTTAAAAAAAATTATGGTTTTTTTATAAAAGTATGTTACAGGTCCTCCGTACCTCCATCCGAACATCCGCAACCATCCGACGAGGCGACGAACCATCAAAGAGGCATAACAAACTTGGTATCAAAGCCTTCTTTATCCTCATCCGCCATCACACATCAACACCTCCTCCGCGCCGCTTCTGAAACCTCCTCCCAAAGCTCGGCAAGCCACTACATAACATCAACTTTCTTACTCTTCCTCCTAGGGGACGACGACATAAGCAGTTGTGTCCATTCCCGTTGTCCATCGCCAACTCCAGTGGCAGTCCTAAGCGCCGATTGTCCAGCGACAGTCCTCATCTGCTCGATTGTGCATCGTCGACTACAGCAAACCCTCGTGTGACTCCCAGCGCCACTAAACCCGCAATCCGCTAGCTTCCAGCGCCGCTCAAGACCCATCCCCGTCATCATCGAGTCGCGCGGTCTTCATCGATCCCCCAACGGCAGCCCCCAAGCCATTTGCATCATCCTCGAGCAAGTCATCTCCGCTTCGTCTGGTCCTGCATCCCCCTTCCGCTGCGATATAGAGCCACACAATCATAATCGAGCCCCATCAGCAGCCGCCTGTAATTCCCCCAATACCCCCTCCTGCATGCTACCTCGCCCATAACCTTCTTTCCTTTTATTTTATTTTCCTGGAGCCCACCACTAATCTTCTTCCTCTTTTGCACGTTACATCTCCCATCTTTATTCTCTTTATTTTTCTCGTAGAGCCTCTCATTCCTAAGCCGCCGCCCCATTGTTATACATCCAGTTGATTGATATTTTTGATTACGTAATTTATTGTTGATTACAACAACAACAACAGAACCCATATAGTCCCCATTCATTGGGGGTATGGGCGGGGGAAGATTGGAAACAGACCTAACCTTTGGCATTATGCACAAAGTAGCTTCTCTCAGAGGAGAAAGACCTAACCTTTGACAATAAATGCACAAAGTGGCAGCTCACAGATACCACTGAAATAGTGGCCCCCTATACCGTCACGTTTGCTGCGGAATCATGCCCTCAAATCAAAGCCAAAGACATCAGAGAGGGCAGACCCAAGAATCCATTTTGATTTATTGTTGATTAAATAATTAATTATTACGTCACTAAATTATGGCAAACAATGAAGATCTCATCGCCCAAAAACGCATTCGGCTTGATAGTTTTGAAGCGTGCATCGATCGCGTGCTCCAAACTCGTTTTGTTGGGCATAGCAGCTCGCCACGCCCCGCGGACAGCTACTCCATCAGCCTGCCTCCCTCGTCATCCCAACCACTAACTTGAATCGCAGTCGCCACCGCCACCGGCCACTGACATACCACCTCTCTCCACGGTGGTCGTCCTTCCACCGCTTTTGCCGCCTCTCTGGTTACCCGTTCCGCCGCTTCCGGACATCTTGCCGCCTCCTCTACCGGCTCTTACCCCGCTGGCACCTGCATTGCCGCCTCCACTACCGGCTCTTACTCTGTCAGCCCCTGCATTGTCGCCTCCTCCAGCCATCTCACCGTCTCCTCTCTCGGCTCTTGCCCCGCCGGCCCCTACCATGCCGCTTCCACCGACCACATCACCGCCTCTTCTGTCGCCATGTGCCCAGCTGAACCCGTCGGATCTGTTCCTGCTACCGATCCGCGTTCCTCCAACCTTCTTACTGTTGATGCTCACCACTGGTCCACCGACCTGGCGGAAACCATTACTTCCGCCACGTGTCTTTCCGATGGCGCTGCTCCTACTCGCTGACACCACCATCGATGCTATGCGCTATCAGGCCTTGTTCTGGCGGGAGATCGAGATGCCAGATGATCTGACCATCCACGTGAACTTCGAGCTTGTGGTCAAGCTCGATGTCAAGAACGGATGGAGTGTTACAGGTCCTTTGTCAATTATCTTGAATTATTATTATTATTTATATGTTGAGTTGATTCAATGTATCGAGTCGTGTTATATTGAGGCATGGTCGTCGTAGCGTTTAAGTGTTTTTATTATTTGATGTATGTTTATGTTATTTACGGTTATTTCATTGACACCTAAGATATTAATATATATAAGGCCCTTGGGGTCATGTAATCATTATGCAAGAAATTATAACAAGTTTTAGCGTTTAAGTGTTTTTATTATTTGATGTATGTTTGTGTTATTTACGGTTATTTCATTGACACCTAATATATTAATATATATAAGTCCCTTGGGGTCATGTAATTATTATGCAAGAAATTATAACAAGTTTTCTCTTCTCTCCATCAAGCTCTTCTCTTCTCACCTCCTTCCTTCTAGAGTTTCAACCTCTCTCTCACCACCACCATTTCAAAGGCTAACAACCCTTGTATCCCCACCTCCATCCGAACCTCCGCAGCCATCCGACGAACCACCAAAGAGGCACGTAACAAAGTACTCTTAAATATATTAATTTATATGATAATGATCAAAATAGATATCACATTTTATGACAATACATTTAAGGAAATGAATTTTCTTTAAGATGCACAATACCTTTCTTAATAAAGTTGATGATAGTGTTTCTATTTAGAGAATGGTTAATTGTAATTAAGCCCTTGTAAAATGAATTAATCATAAGGGCCCTTTGTTTTCAAAAATCTCCATTTTAATCTCATCTTTAAATAATGGCATGTGAATAATAATCAAACAAAAATATTTATTTTCTTAAAAAATTGTAATTATTATTGAATCACAAAATGTTGGATCATGTTATCAAAATCTTGCACACGATAACAAAACTTTCAGTATATGTTCAACAAAAATCCCAATCTTCATCTTATCTCCCTAGTATCTCTACAGCAACTAGTCATTTGCTTTATATTCCTTGGTCCTCCTAAAGTGATTATTTCAGTTCTTGAAGTATTTATAGCTATTTCGACAATCCACAAGGGTTGTCTGAATTTCTTTTGATGTGGTTGTGTAATTTGGTTTTTAACTCAGCTTGCATATTCAGTTGCATGAAAACGAAGAGCCAATTAATAATATCAATTGAGGAATTCACAATTGAATTGCAAGCTCTAGCCTAGAAAAGGGGAAAATGGGGACCAAATACAATGATTGTGCATATTATCACATAGAGGAGCCCCATTAGAGGAATTGAAGGTTAAAAGTGGTTGCACAAGATAAAATAGCAGATCTTGCCCAAATAATGTCTCATCCATAGGCCAATAATCATAGGTTGAATAACTTTCATTGAAGAATGTAGCTTCCTCATTCCTGTACAACCCTATTGAATCTATGATCGCAAATTGTCAAATTAAAGTTTTTTCCAGGTCAACCCAACGCCTCGAGTCATACTCAACCCAAGGCTACCAATAATGAAGAAAAGTAGGGAAGAAAAATTTCCTCGATCAAGAGCCAATAAGATATTTTAAATAGATAATGCACAATGTTATGATATGAATGAACATAACCAAATAAGCTTCAATTGATGTAATAAAGATACAAAAAGCCATTATAAGGAAAGATTTTATTACAACAACACTCAAGCCTTTATCCCACTATAGTGGGGTCAGCTATATGGATCCTTTGTCGCCATTGTGCCCTATCTTTTGTCATAATCTCGCTAATGCCTAAGTACATCATATCTTTCTGTATAGTTTCATTCCAAGTCTTTATTTGTCTACCCCTCCCTCATTTAACATGCCTAGTGGCAAGACTCTCACAACGCCTAACAGGTGCATCTAATGGTCTCCTTTGTACGTGTCCAAACCATCTTAGTCGAGCTTCTCTCATCTTCTCTGCAATTGGTGTTACTCTTGTCTTAAACCTGATACATTCATTCCTAATTTTATCCAGTCTCTTGTGTCCACACATCCACCTAAGCATTCTCATCTTCGCAACTCCCATTTTTTGCTCATGTACACAATTCATTGCCCAGCACTCAGAACCATAGAGCATCGTTCGTCTAATTGCAGTACAGTAAAACTCAATGTTAGACTAATTGCAATAAAGAAAGATTTTATTAATTACAAAAAATGCTTATATTCGATAATCTTATTCCTTCATTCAATTTGTCCCAAAGAGTCGCTTGGACAAATTCATTTGTCTCTCACTAGAGTCAAAAGATGGATAAAGGTCTATTCCTATCATTCCTCAATGTTCAAAAGAAATTTAAGATATTACATAAAGAGCTAACAAGACGATATGTGGAAAAGTTCTCATATGAAAACTAAAAAAAGAAATTTATTAAAAAAAGATCAGCAAGTATTATAAAGTAAAATGCATTTTTATTGAAAGCAGTTGTGTGATACTTTAAGGATAAATCTACCATCAGTTTATCTTCGCATGATTCAAAACAATAAATACAAATTTTTAGGAAAAAAAATTTTGTGAAATAAATACCATCGGTTTATCTTTTATGTTGCGCACTTGTTTGACACTTTTATTTTTCTGTTTTTTATGTATTGGAGAGATTGTAATGGTGCATTCCCAATGATGTAACTAACTAGGTCGTATATGTAGCTGCTCAAAATTAATCAAAGGCGTAATCCTTTGATTTGGTAAGGTCAAACCTTGTTTCATCTCCTAATCTCATCTCGAGCCTAAATTCTAATTTTGAGCCTACCTGTATTTATTCTCATTAAAATTCTTTTTGTTTTTTTATGTCTGTAAAAAACAATTTAAAAACGGTTATGTTAAAAGAAAAAAAAACAGACTTGAGAAATTAAAATAAATAAACAAGCAAGAACAAAGGAATAGGAGAAGTAACGAGGCAGCCCCGTGAAAATCATTCATGTCTCCAATCTCACTTGAACAGTAGGCTGCATGACCTGTAGTGGATTATAACTGGAACGCACAATGGGAATAACTGTTTACTCTCGATTTTCCCTTATTCCACACCTCACAAGGCTATTCAACGGTTAAATAAAAATTGTTATATCGTGGGTTAAAAAAAACAGCAGTTCTGGGAGAGATTAAAAGCAAGCCGCTTAATTGGATTAAAAAAAAAGAAGACCGCTTAATTGGATTAAAAAAAACAGAAGAATTTTGAAAGTCTTTTTCTCCCTTTCCTATTCCCGGTAAAGAACCGAGAGTTCTATTTTTTCTCTCTCCTCCCATTTTTCCCGTGAATTTCTCCATTCGTCTCACCACGGATTTTCGAAGCCACAATATTTATGCTTCCCTCCATCGCTCTATCTTCCTTGCAAGCCGCCGGCGTTGCATTTATTGTGCTTGCATGAGGAGTCTTATTTTGCCCGCCATCGCTCCATCTTCCTGGCAAGCCGCCACCAACACCTTTACTCCGATTGCATGAGGGGTCCCTCGTCTTCCACCAGACCTTCCACCGACCACCACCACCATACCACTCCATACCCGATAAGATCTATGGGTTCCCCTCTGCCTAGATTGTAGCAACTAACCTAAATTGAGAGAATTTGTTTTACTTTTTATTTGTCTTTTTCTTATTTTTTCATTTCCTCTAAGTGGATCTTTTTCTCTCGACAAATATTCTGATACTTTGGATTTTATTGATTGTCGTTGGATTGTCATTTGCCGGATGTTTGTGCCGCTAAATAAATTAAATTGTTAATTTGTGCATCTTGCGCTCCAAAATTACTTGTTAGATCTAATGTCACTTTTTTGATTTAAAATTGCATTAAAAAAAATTGCAATCATTCCATCAAGTGTGACTGCGAGTGCATCAACAACAAACACTTTCAGTAACACTATTAACAGTTTTTACATTTATAGCTCCATCATGTTTCTTCCCACTAAGATCAAGAAATTGTTCGTTTGCATTACTTCAAGAAATTATAGACTCCTTCACTCAAACCCACCAGCCATGATATGTTGCAGAGCATTATTATATCCAAACAATATACTCATACTTAAATCTCCTAAACTATACATTTCGTGATGACGGTGGTGTTGAAACTGAAAACTGATTCCAAGAGTAGTTCGGACACAAGGGGGTAGCTTGCACCTACTTCTCTCAAGCGAGAGCACCTAACTGGTTGCGCAGAACTAAGAAACAGACCCTGAGCTGCAGCGAGGAGGTCCCGCCACACACCTGGAAGATCGAAGAAAGCTTCCCCTCCCTAGCCAATGCTGAGCAGGGCACCTTGGAGGACGCTAGAGGTCAACCAAAGCTAACCAGAGGAGTAAGAAGCAAGAGAATCGGATGTGCTTCAAAGGTGCCCTTGGGGTCTATTTATAGTTTTCCAAGTCCGGTCTGCACATAACGGAATCCCGCATTTTGGTTCTACTATACGCAGAGTGGTCTGCCAACAGCGAAACTCCGTTGTTTGGAGAGGATATTAACGGACCTAAAGAGGTATCCTGGGAGCTGGACTCGCACCCCTGGGAGCCTGGACTCGCCCCTGGGAGCCTGGACTCGCCCCTGGGTGCCTGGACTCACCCCTGGAAGCCTAGACTCGCCTCTGGGTGCCTGGACTTGCCCCTGGGAGCCTGGACTCGCCCTTGAGTGCCCGGACACGCCCCTGGGAGCCTGGACTCGCCCCTGGGTGCCTGGACTCGCCCCTGGGAGTCTGGACTCACCCCTGGGCGAAAAACTTCTTTTTAATTCGTCCTAGGGAGACGATATCCTCCAGGCTATCATTGGTCATCTCTGATCTCGATGAATTACGAGTTATACAGGTGGAATTTTGCATCAAGAGTTGCAATAGTCCTCCAACGATCTCAATTACATCACATACAAAATTTTGTAGCATGTAATTACATACAAATCACTCAAACATTTATCTTTAATCACATACCATTGCCAAATGCCAACATTCTACTAGAGTCTTTGAGCTCAAACTCAAGAACTACTGCAAGCTGCATCTAGAACTATGAAGAACAAGATAATAACAGCATCAAAACACCTTCAAATTCACTAAGCCATTAAAGCAGTAGGGTGTATCCTTATATGATAAGCTCCAAAAAAGATCAAAAAAAATCTACTAAAAAATATTGAAAGCTGAAATAATAATTAAATTAAAGTGACAATGGCGTATAATAGATCTTAAAAGAGAACCATTGATGCATTTGATCAATGGTTGAGTATGGTAGATCTGTCTTTAGTGCTTAAACATATTCTTAAAGTTATGTCCTTTATTTAATATTCTTGTTCAATCATTTCTTATGTTACAAAATGTAGAAACCATGAAATAGATCCTGAATAGGGCTCCGTTTGTCATGGCGTTTTTGCTCCAATGAATTTAAACTGTTAGAAAAGACATTGTAAAGGCCCATCTAAATGGCCAATTTATTTTCTTTTCCTCTTGTTGTATTAGTCTCATATTGTGTATAAGGGACTCTTCTCTCTTTTTCCTCCTATATATATGTACTCATACATTGTATTTACATACTGAAGAAGGATATACAAGGTTGATCGTTTGGTTCCTCATTTTTGGTGTGCTTCTCTACATAAACAAATACGCCACCATCCTAGGAAGTATGTTTGGCATGACAACAGTTAACCGCCATCAAGAAAAGACAACTAGTTTTGAACATGGAAGTGGATGAAGTTCCTTGGGTGAGGTCGAGCATTCATGACCGTCACTGCCGCATTCATGACCGTCACCGCCGAACCAAACAGAGCCTAGAAAATTAGATTGAATGTTCGCAAATGTGGTTTCAATATGCAGTCAGCGTACTCTTTAATTTCAACACCTCAAACAAAGATTTCAAAGAGTTCCGGTAAGTATTGAATGATTCTGATATGATTAACTCACTAAAAAATAATGAAACTACAATTTGGACATCACAATAGTAAAATGGTTCGAGACATATCCTAATAAAAAAACATCATTGAGCGGCTAACTGTCCTGGTAAATAAACAATTTATCTTTCAAAGCATAGGAAAATTAGACTGAAGACTAAAAAATAAAAAAACAGTTTGCTGAAATACCTTTGGGAGCTGGTGCCATTAGTACAAGAAGTAAAGCTCCAACAAATTATTTTCCTACATTTAAAACATTAACAGAACACATGAGCTATGCCTTTAATTAAAGAAAACAAAAAAAAATTATAAACTTGATGAACCACAATGCTACAACTTATAATAGACTCGTTTATTTAAGTAGCATAGTGACATTCATGTTAAATTTCTCCTAGCCTCAAAACGCTTATGGTAAGTGTTGGAACACCCCCCTCACTTTCAGTAAGCATTAACACAGAAAAATTATCACAAATCAAGCTTTTGATATCGAAGACGAAACTTTTTGAATTAAAATGTTCTTAGAGAATCTGCAGGTCCAACAAAATCACCAGAGCAAGCAAATCTTAGATATCAGCTCCTGGTCTTCGATGATAATAAATGCTAAATCTTATTCTAACCCAAGTAAAAGATAAAGTAGAACGCAACTAGTAACCAAAATGTAGCTGAACGGTAAAATAAATTGGGGAGATTGAAAATAAAGAAATACAGGTCTTCCAAATCATGTGAACTCCGACCCAAAATTTCAAACACAGACTACTGCATCATCAAAAAAATTCAAAACATAAGTTCACCATAATACAACAAATTCGTCGGTTCTAGTTTAGTCCAAATAATGTTGTGCTCACTTGAGAAAATCTTGAACTACACAATGTCACAAACTATGAATTTGCCTGTTGAAAAATCATGAATTTGCCTGTTGAACTGCTGATGCACTCGTAGTTAGAGGTGCAGCTCGGATCGGTTTGATTCGGTTCCACCAAAAACCAAGAACCGACCCATGTAGTTCGATTCCAAAAATTGGGAACCAGAACCGACCCATGGTAAAACATGATAGCAGGAGTGAACTGTACGTGATAGCTGATTCAACAAAACAGAAATATTTGAAAAGGGGTGGAGGAAGATTGTAGCATCAAATCTGTGTGTTAATGAGGAAAACAAAAACCGACCCGTGTTAATTTGAAATGTTCAGATGGAAAAGCAATAGATGTGGAAGAAGAAGAATACCATATAGGGAAGAAATCGAAAAAAAAAATGGATTTCTTACAGGAGGGGGCGGCTAACCTGAGCAGGAGGGGGTGGCTGATGGGGAGGAGGAGAAAGCTGTCCGTGGAGGTCGAGACTCGAGAGTGTCGCTGCCCGCCTCTCCCGCTGTAATGCTAGGGCACGCGAATGGCGAACCGCTGTGGCGCCGTAGGTCGCTGAATTCGGGAGTGAACCGGCGGTGGTGTAGATTAATAGGTAATTAGTTATGTTATATTATTATATATTTAATTTTAGAGTATTATCATTCGGGTAGGTTTTCGGGTATAGGTGTATGGGAAGGACTGATCCGAACCGGCGGTTCTTTTAAAAAGGGATCCAGACCTGAACTGAGAAAACTTAGAACCGACTCGAACAGCTCAAATCGGTTCGGTTTCAGTCTGGTTCTCGATTCTTCAATTCCTCGGGTACACCCCTACCTAATTATATGCATGACTTAATTAGTCCAATTAACTCTAGTTTATGTCTTATAATATTTCTAACCTTTAATAATCATAGTAAATAATATTAATCCAAATTCTAGTTAATTTTCCATTGAACATAATTTAGTATTTTTTTAAAAAAATGAAACTAATTAAGATTTAATTATGTTAAGATACTGACTTCAATAACTTTCATATAATTGATTATCAATTTTAGATGATTCATTTTGGATTAAAAGAAAAGGCTAATGAACAAAATTTGTAACGTTCATTTGGATAGGAAATGTCATTGGATTGATATGGATCATTGCATCTCACCCTCTCTCATATGCACCGTATAACCCGTAATCCGTGGAGATTAGATGTCCCTAAAGAAATGCCTATTCACAGACCTCGCCACGACCAGAGGCGAGCTTGAGCGAGCAGTGACGAGCATGGGCGAGCTTGGGCGAGTAGTGGCGAGCTTGGGCGAGTACCTCACGAGTATGGGTGAGTAACTCTTGTAACTCGCTAGTAGGGCTGGTTACTCGCCAATGCCCCCCCCCCCTAGGATTTTGTCTATAAATAGACTCTCATGGGTACTATAAATGACACTTTGGAAGATGTTGAGGTCCCCCAAGTTGGATACTCGCCAAATCCATGTCTTTCTCGTACCTCGCCCAGCTTTTGGTTGCGGAGGAAAAATTTCTCCCAAACTTCGGGGGACGTGGTGGGACCTCCATGCTGGGGCACTTGGGGTGTGCTTATAGAAAGTTTTTTCTTTCATGCGCTAGCCATCCGAATTGTGGCTTTGGACCGCAGAATCAGAAACTTTAACCTTCATTGATCTGAATATTTTGAAGTCAAGATTTTCTTGGTTTCAACATGCACTTTATTTTTTTTTCTTCACAGTGCTTGAAACATTAAATTGCAAGATGCAAAACTTAGACAAGTGTTGATCTAGGCTTATGTGCTCGCTAGGCTACAAAAGAGGATTCTAAAGGCAGAGGCTGACCTACGGGATAATGAAGATGAGAAGGAAGTGCTCCATGAGTGGCTCCACTAGTACAAAAATCGATGAACTGAGTACGAGTAGGAGATGAAAGAGCACACTTGCCGGAGAGGAGAACCCAAACATCGGAGTAGAAGCTTTTGTCGGAGAGGATCGCATCGAAGAGGTAGCGAAAGGGGGTGCAACTTGTGATATAACTCACGTCACGCTCTCCTCCAAAACTGACCGTAAGTGCACGATTTTATGGGTATTTTTTTAAAAAAAGAAACCCAAGGGTTTTGGATGAACTCCAATTCCAACTCTAAATATGACGAAATCAACAACAAATTTGGAATTTGGATACCCAAATATTCCAATTCCCTTGTCATAATTACAGGCAAACGAATGCACCCAACTCCAAGCATTAAGAGACACCCATAGGAATAGCCCGCCCCTTCCATTCTCGCAACTCCAGTCGCACACCCGTAGAATTATTTTACGCGGACGAGATCGCCTCCCTTGGAGGAAAATGTTGATAATCTTTTCCGGTGGAACGGCCTCTCTTGTCATATGTATGTTTTGGCCTTTCTTTCCACTAAGAACATTAATAGTTAGATTATCTGGTTACGATTTTTTCCAAAGTTAGAAGAGCAAACTATTGTGCTTCCCAGAACTCGAGCAATTAGTCGGTCAATTATCTTGAATTTTCTATTGTTGGTTGGTGGTGTCATCGAGTATTCTAAACCAGTGAAATTTTATTCTTATTTTTTGTGTTTTCACTACAAAAAAAAATAGCGATAGAATTTAATCCATAAATCTTTGACTTCAAGTATGTTTGTATATTCTCTATGTGAGAAGGTTGTAATTGGATCATCATAGTATATTTGATAGCAATTATGTTGTCACATGTAAGCAATATAAATTCACATATTGTAAATGTTGTCCTCTTCTCAAATGGATGAAGGGCGCACAAAATTTGTGTTTTGGTGTAATATATAGTACATATATTTATAACTATGTTCGCATATTTGAATAGAGACATGCATTTCTAAAATCTCAAGATTAATTTGAAACATAATAATATAATCATTCTATTTTGCTTGTGGCATGTTATTTCTTGCTGAATTTGAAGCACGCGAAAATAACTCATTGTGTTCACAAGTGTCGGCACATGACAATAAGTTAAAATATCTTTTGCTGATTATTATTATTATTATATTTCTTCTTAATTTATTTTTGCTTTTCAGGCATTGGTCTGTAGTTTTTCACATGACCCATACACTTCATTGAAGATATGGGTATTTTTTATATTATTTGTTGTTAGCAATTTTATTTTTTACTATTAAGACTTTTTAATTAATGTCGTTTGCTAGTTTATTTTCATAAGGGTAACTCACTTACTCTTTGACAACAAATTCAAATATAATTGTTTTTTGCAATTGCATTTCTTTTTAATTGTATTTGTGTTTCTCAGGTCAATTTATACATATTTTCCTTTGTTGCTCTATTCGAGTTCCGAAATTTTTCTTATATTAGTTGCTCACTATTATTGTATTTCTAATTAATAAGGTCTTCTAAAAATCTTTTGTTAATATTTTTACATATAGTGATCTCGTTTCCTATTTAAATTGTAGAAGTGGGCAGTAAATATTTTCAAAAAAATTAAATACTCAACTACTTTGATTATTTCAGTGTATACAAAAATTGTGAAAGGAAAACATAAGGTATTTTGTTGTGTATTTTTTATCTTTAAATTCTTTTATATGAAAAATAAACATTTTAAAAAATTATACTCTTAATTAATATTCCAACTTGGAGAGAGTGTTTCAAGATTATGCATGCATCTTTGGTCTCATAATTAGCTAGTTTTCTTTATTATCATACATATATTTGGATATTATACAATGTGATGTTATTTAATTTTTTGGTATAAAGTTAGATTTTAGTTAGTTTCCTACTTTATATATAATTATATTAAACAATATAGATATTATACTTGCAAAATATATTTTATTTGATTTTCTCCCTTTCAAACAATTATTCTATTTGATTTTTTTCTCATAAAGCAAGAGTATTATGATGAGCTTATTTTTAAAGTTAACAGCATCATAACTTTCATTTAATTATATTATATTTTTTTATTCATAAATACTTATTTCTTAACCATAAAAGTCTTCAACAGATCAAAAAAATTATGGTTCTAGAATAGTGTGGGATATTAAAGATCACAGTGTAACAAACTATAATGGTAGGTAGGTGGCACCAAAATTAGTTTTCGAATATTTATTTACCAATTAATATATGTTTTTATATATATCTAGATAATTTAATCGGCTTGTATCCAAATTTTATACTTTTGTTATATTATTATTAAATACACTTTATTGCTTTAAATGTTGTTCTCGAATTAGCACATTTTTATAAATTATGACATCTAAATACTTTTTCTTGTCACTAATTATTTTTTAGCGATTTGATATGGTGTGCATATCATGTCTTCAAATTATATGACTCATGATGTCTATATTCTCAATTCAGAAGGATGAGTCTTTCTTTTAATCATAAGTAAAAAAATAAAAATGTAAGAAACTCAAATTAGATTGTTATTGCACCAAAAATCTATATATAAAACTCAAAAACCCTAAGAGTGTGCTCGCTTGATAGATTTTGAGTGATAAGAATTAATTTTGGCTAAAACTTATGGTGCAGAGGTTTTGAAATTAGGGCAAAACCAATTCTCGTATTCGTTTGCAGGAATGTTTTCAGTTACATGAATTAAATTTGTCAATATTTATGTTCAATTACAGAATGAAATTCAGAAACATGAGTTGATATATTATAGAGCCACGCCGCACATTTTATATTTTGACAATCAATAAAATTGCATCTCAACCAAACCATTCAGTGCAGTGGGGTTTTGTAATTTTCTACTATTTGATTTTAATTTTCAACCACAATTTTATGCATAATTTAATTAGTCCAATTAACTCTAATTTATGTCTTATAATATTCCTAACCTTTAACAATTATACTAAACAATATTAGTTCAATCATAATCAAACTTCTAGTTAAGTTTTTATTAACCATAATTTAATATTAAAAAAATCAAAATCTTAAATAGGTCCCCAATGTTTGGGGGTCATTTGTGTTGAAGCCAAAATTGACCTCAACGAATGTTCACGAACCAAAGTGCAGCCGACGCCTACTTCTCTCAAATCTCGACCCCTGACTAGCTGCTAAGGTCCTAGGACTGACCCAAAGCCTCAGCTGGGAGGTCTCACCTCACACCCGGAAGATCTCTAAGAGCTTCCCCTCCGAAACCAATAGCTGGGCTGGGAGCTCTTCAGAAAGCACTGGAGTTAGAGAATAATGAAAGCCTGCTTTCCAAAGAGCCCATATGGGTCTTTTTATAGTCTTCTTCTGTTCTGAAAATACTAAAATACCCCTGATGGGTCTGCCAATAGCCAAATCCCGCTGTCCTCCCAGGGGTATACATGTAATTTAAACCGAGGATAATGAAATAATAATAATAAAATAATCCTTTTTCCTGGGTGCCAGGCCCCACTGCATGAACCTACTCTAGCGAGAACCCCGGGCGAGAAGGCTCTCGCTGAGCCTTAGCTGAGCTCACCTTGGCGTGGCCTCCCGTCGAGAGGGTTCTCGCCCTTGGGGGTTTTTACGTCATTACCGCTGGACGTGAAGACCTGAGTCCTGGCGCGAACGATCTCGCCTACCAATGGGCGGGAGCACCTTAAGGGCGAGAACTCTGTCGGTCCGCCCTGGGGGCTGACCCGGGCCTGACCCAAACCTGACTACTGAGGTCTTAGTCCTCCCGGGCCTCCCCAGCGAATATGGGGTTGTACACAATCCCCGCTCTTTTCGAGCTAGCCCTGCGCTCGACAAGACAAGTCCAACCCCAAAATATTCGTTGGGCACGTGCCCGTCAGCCAAGAGAATCTTTTGGCGGGCCCTACTGCGGCTATAAATACACGCCGATAGATGACCATAAGTCTTGCCTCCGAACTATTGTTTCTTCACTGAGCTCTCGCCCGGGATTCTATGCGCAATACCAAGATGTCTGATAAGCGTGCTGGCAAGCCACTTCCGCAGGACCTTCAAGATCGGTTACTCGCGGCTCAAGCGCGAGCCTTAGCGAATAGTGCTGCGGTAGCGCCCTGGCTATCGAGGAAATCTTCAGACACCGGCCCCTCTGAGCCGAAGAAGAGAAAGGGGAAGAGGAAAGCGAAGGTGGTCCGGCGAGACCTTGCTCGCGAGAACAGGGATTCACCTTCTCCTACTCCCATTCCTGCGGGGGACCCCTCCCCTCAAAAGGTATGCCTTCTGACCATGCTTACCGAGATGATTACGCCATAGGCCTGATAGTTAACGTGACCTTTCGCAGGAATCCGCTCCAAACGACGTCGCCGGGTCCTCCCCGATTCCCCCGGATTCGTCAGCCCTCCCTCCTGAGGATCGAACGAGGGTCTCGGAGACAATTCCTCCAGCCGAGACCCGGGTGATAGGTATCTTTTCCGCCACTTCTCAATATTTCAACCGTACTTTTCCTTGTCTGAGCTATCTTCTCGCAGAGCTAGCTTCCGCCGTCCCGGGTCTTGTCATCCGGGGGGATGAAGCGAGAACCGGCGAGATGCTTCCTTCCGCGGCAGATCCCGCCCTACAGGCGAGAGGGGTGGCCTTTGACCCTTCCGTTACTAAGGAGGCTGATCCTCCCTTGAGAGATGACAACTCTCTCCCTGCTTCTGGCCAGGCTGGGACTATTGAGCGCGAGCCCTTCCGCCCAGGGCGTGGAAAGCCTCTCCACCTCCTTTATGGAACAGACGGAGGGGTCGGGCCTTTTCACCGGACGTCAGTCAATGGCTCTCGCCAGACTGCAAGTATGTGAGACATTCTTGTCGGCTGATCGTTATGTCTTAAAAAAACCTTGGGCGCACTTTTCGCAGGGGATCCCAGCTCTCGGTCGGAAGCCAACGAGGAGAGAGAAGAAGACGAAGAAGAAGAAGAAGATTCCCTTCCTCCTTCGCCTGTCGAGATAGAAGATGTAACACCCCTATCCGTCGCATAGCATATAGCAGTAGGTCCGGCCGGGGCCCGACGCCATATACTACGGACAGACCAGTTGGTTACGCGTTGAAACCATACAACCAATCACCAACGTCCTACACAGAGTCATTCTAGCAGAAGCAAATTATTAAGTTGCACAAATTCAAGAACCCTGCCAAGCAGGAATGTCCACTACAGAAGTAACAATAGGAATGAAAATACAAAAGTACCGGCCTTAAGGCCTTACAAGGTTTGCTTAACAAAACATGTCTTACATACTTCGGCTCGCAGGCCGGCCATACATGAAATAAACGGAAAGCATAAAAAGGGTTAGGCCTTCGAGGGCCAGCACCGCAACATGGGCTTTAGCCCGCTATTTTCCGCTCGGCTCCGCAGCACCTGCAAGCACAAACCACCGCCCGGTGGCAAACAAAAGCAACGGTCAGCTATGCTGACCAAATTATAACGATCCCGCCCCCAAAATCGGGGCGGCGATGCTCTTTCCCTGCACTTTATTAGTATAGACAATATATTAATGTGAACACACATCAACACAGGCGTAGGCTCGCACGGCCACACACCCCGTGCACTCAAGGCACATTCTCGGCGAACCGGCCAACATCACGTCAATTCAAGCCATCGACGTTCCTAATCCAACACCGCCTCTTGGACGGTCATCCATATGAGCATTTTGCCTTCCTAGCCTTGGTCACGACAATTCAAGCCATAGACCGCCGAAGACCCTCATCCATGCCAACGGTCCTACCGAATGACATAGACCGGGTACGGTTCCGCCTGACCCGTGCTCACACCGCAACGGCAATTTAAGCCATATGCGCAGGTCAAGACTCACCGAGTCCCGTTCCCACCACAATAATCACATAACCCGGTTATGTTCACGTTGGCTCCCCGGCCACCGTGTTGGCAAAACCCGCTTTTGCCCAGTTTTTCGGGTGCACCTTGGAGTTAATCTCTAAGGCTCCCTGATGCAATCTACTACGTAGAAAACCCGAAAACACCCAAACATCCGGATTCTTGCCCGGTTCAAATGCAATGCAACATCACCGATCCGGACCAACATATCTGAATAGGCTTCACACACAATGCCTATGTCTGTTTACGCATACGGACTCTACACAAGGGGGACTTCACATATCTACCCCAAGGAACGCTCCAACTCTTCGCTCACTCGCGAGAGAGGGCTTCCTATGCAAAGGAAAAGAGGGCTTCACATGTCCAAGGATGAGAAATCATTACCCTTGCATTCTTCCGCGGCGCCATCGAAAACTATACGGTTGGAAAGCACCGCAACGGCGTCGCCTCCGCGGATCTGGACTCGGATCGCGATTCGGAGCTCCGAAGCTCTTCCGGCGGCCGGATCTTGGACTCCTCCTTCCTCCTTGCTCTCCCTTCTCTCTAACTTTTAGAGAGAGATTGGCCAATGGAAAATGGGTTTCTAAACCCTATTTTCCGACCATAACCACCCAGGAGCAGCCCCCCACCGTCGGATCCAAAGCCAAGGAAACGAACGGCCCGGATTAAATCCAAAATCATAAAATCTGTGCCGAACACGGGTTGGCACACGGTCGTGTGCCTGGCCGTGTAGCTCATTCGCCGTCTCGACCAAAATTGAAAACCAGCACACGGCCTTTGACACGGCCTCCGACACGCCCGTGTCACCTGCGACACGCCCGTGTCGGGACCCGTGTCACGCCCCCCGTGTGCAATTTATCAACACTTTGCAGTCAGAGGGGTACACGGCTTGGTGACACGGCATCAGACACGCCCGTGTCAAACTAGACACGCCCGTGTTCGTGCCCGTGTCATTACCCGTGTACCCAACCGCACAGCCCAGGTGTGACACAGTCTGGGACACGCCCGTGTCCTAGGCCGTGTTCCACCACACGACCATCGTCGACCTGCGCTGGTCGACGACACGGCCAGCTCGACGGCCCGAGCTCGACACGCCCGACACGGCCTCCGACACGCCCGTGTCGGGGCCCGTGTCACCTGCACCAAAACCTTGTCTTGGCCAAAATCGATCCCCGACGCTCCTACAACATTTTGGGGTGTTACAATTCTACCCCCCTTAAAGAATTTCGTCCACGAAATTAATAAAGGACAAACAGGACTTAACGTAAAACAGTACCTGAGCGGAACAATTCCGGGTACTCCTCCAGCATAGTCTGCTCCCGTTCCCAAGAGAGCTCATCACGCCCGCAATTATCCCACCGGACCTTAACCATCCGGATCTCCTTGTTACAAAGCCTCTTGACCTCAACATCTTCAATACGAATGGGCCTGACCCTAGTCGTCAACCCTTCGTCCACCGGCACTTGGTCAACCGCGATCACCTGCGAAGGCTCTTGCACCGCCTTCCGCAACACAGAAATGTGGAACACATCGTGAAACCCACTCAACTCCACCGATAGCTTCAAACGGTATGCCGCTTCGCCGACTCGCTCCAGAACCTCAAAAGGTCCAAGGTATCTTGAGCTCAGCTTCTTCAAGCGTCTCACCCGCGAAACCCCCTTGAACGGCTTCACTTTCAGGTATACCCAATCGCCTACCGTGAACTCCACGTTCCGGTGCATGGCATTGTAATACTTCGTCTGCCGGTCCTGAGCGATCAACAAGCGCTCCTGAATGATCCGCACTAACGAGGTAGCACTCTCCACCTCCTACTTCTTGAACAACCTTGCCTCACCCGTTTCAAGCCACGATAACGGCGTGCGACACTTCCTACCATACAGGGCCTCGAAGGGCGCCATTTGTATACTCGCTTGGTAGCTGTTGTTGTACGCGAACTCCACCAAATATAGGTGGTCTTCCCAATGCTTACCGAAATCCAGAACACACATGCGTAGCATGTCCTCCATCGTTCTATTGACCCTCTCGGTCTGCCCATCCGTCTGCGGATGGAAAGCTGTGCTGAACTTTAACTTTGTTCTCAGCATCTGCTGCACCAACCTCCAATCATTTGACGTGAACCGCCCATCGCGATCACTCACAATGCTACGGGGCACACCATGCAGCCTAACAATATTGTCAACATACAACTTTGCCAATTTCTCCACTAGATCATCCTTCCTATACGGAATGAAATGCGACACCTTGGTTAGTCGATCTACGATCACCCAGATGGCGTCGTTCCCCTTCTGCGACCTTGCCAACCCGTGCACAAAATCCATAGATATATCGTCGAATTTCCACTCTGGTATAGGCAAGGACTTCAGAAATCCTCCTGGCTTTTGGCACTCCGCCTTCACCAAGGCGCACGTTTGGCACTTAGCCACGTACAACGCCACATCTTTCTTGAGCCCCGGCCACCAAAACAACTTTTTGAGATCACGATACATCTTCGTGCTCCCTGGGTGGATTGAGTACTTGGTATGATGAGCCTCGTACATCAACTCCGCCCGGAGGTTACCCCCACTCGGGACGCACAACCGATGATCCTTCCTTAATAAACCATCTTCCACCGAGAACTGGGAATTTGACCCATCCAACGCTGCCTCCATAAGCTCCTTCATGGAGTCATCTAACTCCAATGTCTGCCGAACCCGGTCAGTCAGGTCATACTGAACTTCTGTCCAGTTTAACATTGCTTTGACGCTCGTCTGCCTGTCAACGCAACAGATTTCAAGCTTCTCCAACTCCCGTACTAGCCGCTCATCATGCACCGACAACCAGTTGGCTTGGGCGGGAGCCCTGCGGCTCAGCGCATCCGCAACTGCGTTGCCCTTCCCGGGTACATAATGTATTTTGAAGGTGTAGTCCCCTAGGAACTCCATCCACCTCCTCTGCCTCATATTAAGGTCCTTTTGATCCAACAAGTATTTTAGGCTCTTGTGATCGGTGTATATATCGACCCTTACGCCGTAAAGGTAGTGCCTCCACAACTTGAGTGCAAATATCACGGCCGCCAACTCCAAGTCGTGCACCGGATAATTTCTTTCATGCACCTTCAGCTGACGCGATCCATACGCTATCACGCTCCCATGCTGCAACAACACGCAGCCCAAGCCACTACCTGAAGCGTCGCTATACACCTCGAAGCCCTCGGTCCCACTCAGCGAACTAAGCACTAGCGTCGTGGTCAACCGTGTAACGCCCCCGAATTTTCGATAATTTATTTAAATCCTTTTCGGCGTTACGTTGATGTTTTCCGTCTCGAGCCGTTGTTAGAGTACCTCGTTAGGTGTTCTTAGAGGTTTAGCCTGTTTGCGGGTTTCCCCAGCTAGCCGGTGTCTGTTTTGGAGACCCGGTTGAGCCTTTCAGGGAATTCTCGTGTTTGGCTTCGGGCGAGGGTAGCTCGAGTTTTGTTCGTCGGAAGTCGTTTTTGACTTCGCCGTTGTTCTCGTAGCCCGGGTATTTAGCTACGGTGCGATTTTGGTCGAAATCCGAGGACGTCGCGTTTTCGCGTCGTTTTGGCGGTAGTTAATTTGTGCGAGTCGTCATTTTTCTATGACGGCATGTCTCTTGGCGCATGTGTCGACTCGTGCGAGCCGGTGTGGTTTTTTGTTCGGTGTGCGTGTTGTTCGTGTGAGGTTTTAATATTTGCGCGTGCGTGTCGGCAATTGTGTTAGTGCGTATATACGTATTTGCGCGTACGTTAATACGTATATATTATTATTTGGTTAAGTTCGTTGTTAAGAGTTAGTTATTAGGATTTATTAGGGTGTATGAATTATTACATGAATTTTAATTAGGTTGTAGTAGTCATTTAGGTTATTAGATTTAGCCTTATATATAAAAAAAAGACTATACTTATAATTATCTTTAATCTAAACCGCCCCCCCTCCCCCTTAATAAACATCAAAACCGGCCCCCCTTTAAAAAAAAAAAAAACGCAGCTTTCTTCCCCCCTCCTGTGCGAGCCCGAGCCGGCGAAACGCCCTAGCCGACCCCCCTTCCGCCGCCCGCCGCCGGCAGCCCCGACCCCCTCCTTCCGATCCGAGCCCGGATCCGTGTTCCCCTCGCCGAGAGCTTCGATCCTAGGTATGCTATTGAACCTTTCCCCTATGATTTTCTTTGGATTTCCATTTGGGTTTTGGAGTTCTCTTGGGTATTTTCTTCTTCTTTTTTTGGTTAGATGTTGTGTAGGTTGTGGATTTGGTGATTTTGGGAGCTTCCGGAATTTTTGGGCGTCCGCCATAGCGCCGTTGTGCTGGCGAAATTTTTGGTGATTTAGCAAGGCAAGTGTTTCTCC
This sequence comes from Platanthera zijinensis, assembly GCA_039513925.1. Classification (NCBI taxonomy): domain Eukaryota; kingdom Viridiplantae; phylum Streptophyta; class Magnoliopsida; order Asparagales; family Orchidaceae; genus Platanthera; species Platanthera zijinensis. Next base: position 125,108,989 of record CM077089.1, on the reverse strand, counting down.
CCTTTTCGCCGTTTGGCCTATTTGTCTCTCAATTTTCTTGCTAATTACTCTAATTTCATGCTTTTACGCCACGAATCTGAACGTTCCTAACCCTTATCCCCATTGGAAACCGCGTTAAAAATTTAGGCTTTTACCCTCCCGCTAGTAGATTCCCGTTCTAGGACGGCGTCGCGGTAGATGTTTAGCGTAGGTGTGGGTTAGCCTAGAGTTGGGTTTATGTTTAGGTCTAGGTGTATGTTTAGGGTGTTGGGATTTTCCTATTTGCCTTATTTGAGGCGTTTAGGTGTGAATTGTGCACGCACGGTCTATGGACGTGCGTCTAGTAATCGTGCGACCCAATGTCGGTGCTCGTACGCTAGGCTTAGGATCGAGTGAGTGTACTCACTCGCAGCGGCGTTGCGTAATCGCAACGACTAATCCCTTAGCGTTGATATCTCCCCGAGTGTTTTGCTCGTGTATCGAGAGTCCCTTGTCGGCTGTTACTTTTCGAAGGCCGAATCGTGGGTTGTGGTCAGTAGTGGTGGTGGATGGCTCTTTTAGGGGTTGTGTGGCGTGATGTAGCCTTGACCACACTCTTTACCTTGACCCGAGTAGTTTTCTGGGCAAGTGAGTGATGGGTCTTTTGTGCCTTCACGTGTCAACCCTTGAGCAATTTGTTGACTCGGAATTAGTGGTTGGGCGATTTGGAACGCTTTCAACCTGATTCCAAGTTTCTTGTTTTTGCTACTGCCGCCTCTCACAGTTTAGGATGTTAGGCGTTTCTTCCGTAGGTGTTGCAGCATTTTGGCATCATGGCCATGTTGACTCTGCGGGTTGTTAGGCAGAGTAGTTGCTGTTTACCCGCACCTGGTGCAGGTTTGCTTTTCGCCCTTCCTTGGGCATTGTTGTTCTACTCTAGTTGTACTCTCTTTACTTCACTTTACCTGCTTTTACCTTACTTTTCTTTTTAGCACTTGCATTCCTTTTTCCTTGCTCTGAGGTGTTCTACTTTTCTGAATGCCTCAGGTTCAGGACAGTAGCCAGTAGGTGGCTTGCTGTGGTGCTGTTGGAGGTTTCCTTTCTGTTGGCTGTTGAGACTCTCTTGAGTCATAGTGAGGTAGTTTTACTGTCTTCCTACAGACTTGTGTACTTGCCAGTGGGTTATTGTCGTATGTGACGCCCCTGGTAGTTTTTTTTACCTTTGCACTGGATATGTCTACTTTTACTGCTACCCTGTTTTTGGGGACTTAGTTACTTGCTCTGGGAAGTTTTATGCTAGGATGCTAGTTATTTTAAAACTATAAAACCTCAACTATATTATGTATAAAGCATGATCAGCATGAATTTTTTTAAAAAAAAGAACTCACTTAACGTACTTTCTTGTTTGCGTATAACAAATGATTTTTCCTATATATGTATAAATTAAACTAGAGTTTCGGTTCAGCGTAAGGGTCCTTCGGGATCACTTATGCGCTCATTTAGGATGTTGGCATAAATGAAGTATTTTCCGCTACGTATAAAAATCTGTTTTGAAACCGTGGACTCTTTGGTCCACTGAGCCGAGGGATACGGCCCATAAATAAATCAAGTTTTTTTTTTTTATAATCAATAAAGTCATGATTTGAAAGGATTTGGAGTGTCGCCTGAACGTCGGCAGTTATCCCCTGCTCGACGTGGCATCACAGCGCGTAGATTTTCTCTTACTCTGATTTAATAAATAGTGAGAAAAATGCGGGCTGTGACAGTTGGTATCAGAGGGAGGTTGCTTGACAATTGGTCGGGCAACCTTCCTTTGTTTGTGTTAGATGTTTAGAGTCATATCATACACACACCGACATGTCATCGGCACGTTTTGGCTGAAGCACGAACACTGCACTACACTCATAAGCATAACATGAAGTATACGGGGTATATTATGTATTTTGCGATACATAATATGTGGTTGTATATGGATCCACCATAGGGGCAACATGCGAGGGTTATGTATTATGGGGTGCATAACCTCACCGCATGGATGCGACTAGCACGTTTCCTTTTTTAGTTGCATGAGAATGTTATGTATTATGGGATGCATAACATTTTCATGTGTACTCCGCCATGGCATGCACTAGGGCCTTTTTAGAATGCATAGCATAATCATGCATAGCATAACATCGCATAAGCACAACGCGCCAAGCTAAAGACGTGCAGGATGACATGTGTACACACATAATTTTTTTGAGTCAAAAGGAATATAAATTCATGCATTCCCGATCTAGGCACAAGTGTCAGTGATGGTGGTGAACCATCTTAGGCTAAGCATATCATTTCCTTTATTAATAAATGAAATAAATTTCCAGAGCAAATATAGCAGTAGAAGAGCATATTTATGTACATATTGTCTGTACGTGTCTGTTGTCCGTTCTAGTAGTTATAGTGCGTTCTAATAATTGTGATGTTTGTTTCTTTTAGGATGCCGCCGAAGCGTAGAGTGACGAGGTCGACTCCCCAGTCTGAGGGTGAGTCCTCCGGTGCTCAAAGTGATGCGTTGGTGGAAAGCCTGAGGCAGAGTAACGAGGCCTTATCAAGGCAGGTGGTGGAGTTGCAGGCCCAGATGCAGTCCTTTTTATCCGGAGCGGCGGGTCAGACTCCGGGAGTTCAGGACCCCGCCGTGGGTACAGCTGTCCTAGCCCCTCCTGCCCCTCCTGCTCCTCTCGTGCCTCCAGTGGTGGTGCCCCCGGGATGGCTTTCATCTCCCAGTTTCAGCGGCTGCGACCTCCTACCTACGATGGTAAGGCGGACTTTATGGTACTGGATGACTGGATGATCACCATGGAGGAGATGTTCCATTACTCTGGGGTGACTGAGGACCAGAAGGTGATGTTAGCCGCCTATCAGCTGAAGGGGCTAGCGAAGAGCTGGTGGATGCGAGAGAAGGAAGGCATGGTGGGAGGATGTACTTGGGCATCCTTCAAAGAGATCCTGATGAGGAAATTTCTACCGTCAGTAGAGCGAGACAGGCTGATGAATGACTTTATTCATCTGAAGCAGAGGCAGCTCTCCGTCAGCGATTATGAGATTGAGTTTAGCAAACTCAGTCGCTTTGGTCCTAGCTTGGTGAGCTCCGAGGAGGACAGGGTGAAGCGGTTTCTTGGTGGCCTGAGGAGCGACGTTCAGCAGCTAGCGGTCGCCCACGGAGCGGTGACTTTTGCAGGGGCAGTTGAGGCCGCTTTGAAGGTTGAGGCTATCGAGAACGCGAAGCAGCGTGGACATCAGGCGAGAAACGAGAAGAGGAGGTCAGTTGAGGAAAAGGGTCCCCAGGTTCTTGGTGCTGCTTCTGAGAAGAAGAGCAAGGTAGTGTGCAGTTTCTGTGGCCATCCGGGCCACCCAGCTGAGAGGTGCTTCAAGAGGGCAAGGGTCCAGAAGAAGGAGCATGTGCATGCTATCCAGAGTGCTCCGAGGAGGGATGTTCCTTGTCCTGTCTGCAAGCGACCCGGTCACGAGGCTGCTCAGTGCTGGTCCAAGGATCGTGTTTGCTACCAGTGTGGCCAGAAGGGCCATATTAAGTCGAGGTGCCCTCAGGTTCAGTCCGCTCTTCATGCTGTTCCGCTTCAGGCTTTACCTCCGCCTCAGCCGGTGGACAAGGGTAAAGGGAAGCTGAATGTGGTATCTTCAGCGGAGGCTGAGACTTCGACGCAGGTCATTTCAGGTAACCCCCCCCCCCCTCGCTTGACTTTCTCTTTTGTAGCAGTTTTAGTGTTGCTATTGTTTTGTTAATTGCTTGTGCGTTTAATATTTTGTTTGTGTATAGGGAAATTTAAGGTAAGGAACCGCTGGGCCCGCGTTCTGTTTGACTCAGGTGCTACCCACTCCTTTGTGGCTAGGGCCTTTGTCGAGCGGTGCCAGTGGGTTCTTGATCGTGTTGGAGGTGCCTTTAGCGTCAAGTTCCCCTCGGGTGAATCCGTGATATCAGATCAGGGCATTCTGGACTGCCCTATTTGGTTGGGGGATTTTCTGGCCAAGGCTGATCTGAAGGTTATAGACCTGGAGGATTTCGATGTCATCCTGGGTATGGACTGGCTGTCCCGATATGATGCAGTGATTCAGTGCAGGGGAAAGCGCTTGGATTTCAGGAAGGACAGCGGTCAGCCTGGGAGTGTCTTCGGTGATTCGCGTCGGGACTCTCCGGCGATTTCTGCGGTATGTGCTCAGAGGGTTTTTCCTGCTAGCTGTTTTGCTTGTTTAGTCTCAGTGTTGGGGACTGTTAGCAGTGTGCCGCTTTTGGATGAGATTCCGGTTGCGCGAGAGTTTCCTGACGTGTTTCCTAGCGATCTTCCCGGTCTTCCTCCAGACAGGGATGTGGAGTTCGTGATTGATTTGGAGCCTGGTACGCGTCCGATTGCCAAGGCGCCGTATCGGATGGCCCCGCGAGAGCTGGAGGAGCTTCGTACTCAGCTTGATGAGTTGTTGGAGAAGGGCTTCATAAGGCAAAGCTCGTCGCCCTGGGGTGCTCCGGTTCTCTTTGTGAAGAAGAAGGATGGTTCGATGCGCCTTTGTATCGACTATAGAGAGTTGAACAAAGTCACCATCAAGAACAGGTATCCACTGCCCAGAATCGACGATTTATTTGATCAGTTGCGTGGCAGTTCGGTATTTTCGAAGATAGACCTCCGTTCGGGTTACCATCAGCTTAGGATCCGAGAGTCGGATGTTCCACGGACGGCTTTCCGATCGAGGCATGGTCATTTCGAGTTCCTGGTCATGTCTTTTGGGCTGACCAATGCGCCTTCAGCATTTATGGACATGATGAACCGGGTGTTCAAGGACTTTCTGGACAAGTTTGTCGTCGTGTTCATTGACGACGTTTTGATTTATTCTCGGAATGCGGCGGAGCATGATCAGCATTTGCGGTTGGTGTTATCCGCCTTGAGGGATCATCAGTTGTACGCCAAGCTGAGCAAGTGCGAGTTCTGGTTGCCTCAGGTTTCCTTCCTGGGTCATGTGGTGAACAAAGATGGTATTTCAGTGGACCCGGAGAAGATCTCAGCAGTGATGGATTGGAGTAGGCCGAGCACACCCAAGGAGATCAGGAGCTTCTTGGGGTTGGCCGGCTATTATAGGAGATTCGTCGAGGGCTTTTCTACCTTGGCAGCGCCCTTGACAAAGCTGACGCAGAAGCATGCGGCGTTCGTTTGGAGTGATAAGTGCGAGGAGGCCTTTCTGGAGCTGAAGAGCCGGTTATGTTCTGCCCCTGTGTTGACCTTACCGGCGGAGGGACAGGACTATGACGTTTATGTGGATGCCTCGCACGTTGGACTCGGTGGCGTGTTGATGCAGGAAGGGAAGGTGATCGCTTATGGGTCTCGTCAGTTGAAGATTCATGAGCGGAACTATCCTACGCACGACCTCGAGTTTGCTGCGGTGATTTTTGCCTTGAAGCTGTGGAGACACTTACTTTATGGGGCCCAGTGCAGGATCTTTACCGATCATAAGAGCCTGAAGTACGTGTTCACTCAGAAGGAGCTGAATTTGCGCCAGCGGCGGTGGCTTGAGTATGTTGCTGATTACGATGTTGAGATTCAGTACCATCCGGGCAAGGCCAATGTGGTGGCCGATGCCTTGAGCCGGAAGACGGGGAAAGTCTTCAATCTCACCGCGGATCGTTTAGTGGAGGAGTTTCTATTGATGGATATCACCGCAGGACGCTGTGAGTTGTAGAGCAGTTTGGTAGTGGCAGAGCCGTCATGGATTTCTCTCACCAGATTGCACCAGAAAGAGGATCCGGATTTGTTGCACTTGTACCTCAGAGCTGAGAGGGGAGAGTTGCCAGATTTCTCCATCGACGAGGCGGGTACTTTGAAGTACCGCGGCAGGTTTTGCATCCCCGCAGTTGGAGACATCAGAGTATTGATTTGCAAAGAGGCTCACGGATCCAGTGTTTCCTACCACCCGGGATCTACGAAGATGTACCATGATCTGAAGCAGATCGCCTGGTGGTATGGGATGAAGGGTGATATAGCTCGTTTTGTCTCGGAGTGTTACACTTGCAGGCGGGTGAAGGCCGACCATGGGAGGCCTGGTGGCAAGTTGGCACCTTTGGAGATCCCGACTTGGAAGTGGGAAAGCATCTCGATGGATTTCATTACAGGCTTACCGAGATCTCCGAGAGGGTTTGATTCTGTTTGGGTGATCGTGGACCGATTGACGAAGTGTGCGCACTTCGTACCATATAAGATCGATTACTCGATGAAGAAGATTGCTGAGTTGTACTTGGATGAGGTCGTCAGATTGCACGGCGTTCCAGTTAGCATCGTTTCAGATCGAGACTCTCGGTTTACATCTCGTTTCTGGAGGAGTTTGCAGGAGGGTTTGGGCACTGATTTGAGGTATTCCACAGCTTACCATCCGCAGACCAACGGGCAGACCGAGCGTGTGAATCAGATTGTGGAGGATATGATCCGGTGCTATATTCTTGATCATGGAGGTGCATGGGATGAGCGTTTGCGGCTCATGGAATTTGCCTACAACAACAGCTACCAAGAGAGTCTACAGATGGCTCCCTTCGAGGCGTTGTATGGGAGGCGCTGCAGAACCCCTTTGTTTTGGGCCGAGGCCGGTGAGAGGCCTGTTTTGGGTCCTGATGCACTCGAAGAGATGGAGGTTTCCGTGAAGCTCATTCGGGAGAAGCTTCGAGTTGCTCAGGAGAGGTATGAGAAGAACGCCAATCGGCGTAGGTCCGATTTGGAGTTTTCAGTGGATGATTTGGTCTTCTTGAAGGTGTCTCCGATGGTAGGAGTGAAGAGGTTTGGCAGAAATCGGAAGTTGGATCCGAGATTTGTGGGCCCGTTCAGGATTTTGGAGCGTATTGGTGTGGCTGCTTATAGGCTGGATCTGCCAGCTAGCTTCCCGGGGGTTCATAATGTCTTTCATGTGAGCCAGTTGCGGAAGTGCGTGCGGAGCAGTGGGCAAGTCTTGGACGCTGTGCCCCAGTTGGAGCCAAATCTCTCGTATGTCGAGGTGCCGGTCCGCATTTTGGAAGCTCAAGCTCGAGTGTTGCGGACGAAGTCTATTCCTATGGTAAAGGTTCTTTGGAAGAATCAGGATTTGGAGAGCGCGACTTGGGAGCTAGAGTCGGCTATGAGGGAGGCTCACCCTCATTTGTTCCCCTGAGTTTTCGGGTACGTTTCCTTCATAGTAGTTGTTTCTTTCCTTCTGTTGTAGGAGTAGTATTCGCAAAGTTTCGGGACGAAACTTTTTGTTAGGGGGAGTGACTGTAACGCCCCCGAATTTTCGATAATTTATTTAAATCCTTTTCGGCGTTACGTTGACGTTTTCCGTCTCGAGCCGTTGTTAGAGTACCTCGTTAGGTGTTCTTAGAGGTTTAGCCTGTTTGCGGGTTTCCCCAGCTAGCCGGTGTCTGTTTTGGAGACCCGGTTGAGCCTTTCAGGGAATTCTCGTGTTTGGCTTCGGGCGAGGGTAGCTCGAGTTTTGTTCGTCGGAAGTCGTTTTTGACTTCGCCGTTGTTCTCGTAGCCCGGGTATTTAGCTACGGTGCGATTTTGGTCGAAATCCGAGGACGTCGCGTTTTCGCGTCGTTTTGGCGGTAGTTAATTTGTGCGAGTCGTCATTTTTCTATGACGGCATGTCTCTTGGCGCATGTGTCGACTCGTGCGAGCCGGTGTGGTTTTTTGTTCGGTGTGCGTGTTGTTCGTGTGAGGTTTTAATATTTGCGCGTGCGTGTCGGCAATTGTGTTAGTGCGTATATACGTATTTGCGCGTACGTTAATACGTATATATTATTATTTGGTTAAGTTCGTTGTTAAGAGTTAGTTATTAGGATTTATTAGGGTGTATGAATTATTACATGAATTTTAATTAGGTTGTAGTAGTCATTTAGGTTATTAGATTTAGCCTTATATATAAAAAAAACTATACTTATAATTATCTTTAATCTAAACCGCCCCCCCTCCCCCTTAATAAACATCAAAACCGGCCCCCCTTTAAAAAAAAAAAAAAACGCAGCTTTCTTCCCCCCCTCCTGTGCGAGCCCGAGCCGGCGAAACGCCCTAGCCGACCCCCCTTCCGCCGCCCGCCGCCGGCAGCCCCGACCCCCTCCTTCCGATCCGAGCCCGGATCCGTGTTCCCCTCGCCGAGAGCTTCGATCCTAGGTATGCTATTGAACCTTTCCCCTATGATTTTCTTTGGATTTCCATTTGGGTTTTGGAGTTCTCTTGGGTATTTTCTTCTTCTTTTTTTGGTTAGATGTTGTGTAGGTTGTGGATTTGGTGATTTTGGGAGCTTCCGGAATTTTTGGGCGTCCGCCATAGCGCCGTTGTGCTGGCGAAATTTTTGGTGATTTAGCAAGGCAAGTGTTTCTCCCCTTTTCGCCGTTTGGCCTATTTGTCTCTCAATTTTCTTGCTAATTACTCTAATTTCATGCTTTTACGCCACGAATCTGAACGTTCCTAACCCTTATCCCCATTGGAAACCGCGTTAAAAATTTAGGCTTTTACCCTCCCGCTAGTAGATTCCCGTTCTAGGACGGCGTCGCGGTAGATGTTTAGCGTAGGTGTGGGTTAGCCTAGAGTTGGGTTTATGTTTAGGTCTAGGTGTATGTTTAGGGTGTTGGGATTTTCCTATTTGCCTTATTTGAGGCGTTTAGGTGTGAATTGTGCACGCACGGTCTATGGACGTGCGTCTAGTAATCGTGCGACCCAATGTCGGTGCTCGTACGCTAGGCTTAGGATCGAGTGAGTGTACTCACTCGCAGCGGCGTTGCGTAATCGCAACGACTAATCCCTTAGCGTTGATATCTCCCCGAGTGTTTTGCTCGTGTATCGAGAGTCCCTTGTCGGCTGTTACTTTTCGAAGGCCGAATCGTGGGTTGTGGTCAGTAGTGGTGGTGGATGGCTCTTTTAGGGGTTGTGTGGCGTGATGTAGCCTTGACCACACTCTTTACCTTGACCCGAGTAGTTTTCTGGGCAAGTGAGTGATGGGTCTTTTGTGCCTTCACGTGTCAACCCTTGAGCAATTTGTTGACTCGGAATTAGTGGTTGGGCGATTTGGAACGCTTTCAACCTGATTCCAAGTTTCTTGTTTTTGCTACTGCCGCCTCTCACAGTTTAGGATGTTAGGCGTTTCTTCCGTAGGTGTTGCAGCATTTTGGCATCATGGCCATGTTGACTCTGCGGGTTGTTAGGCAGAGTAGTTGCTGTTTACCCGCACCTGGTGCAGGTTTGCTTTTCGCCCTTCCTTGGGCATTGTTGTTCTACTCTAGTTGTACTCTCTTTACTTCACTTTACCTGCTTTTACCTTACTTTTCTTTTTAGCACTTGCATTCCTTTTTCCTTGCTCTGAGGTGTTCTACTTTTCTGAATGCCTCAGGTTCAGGACAGTAGCCAGTAGGTGGCTTGCTGTGGTGCTGTTGGAGGTTTCCTTTCTGTTGGCTGTTGAGACTCTCTTGAGTCATAGTGAGGTAGTTTTACTGTCTTCCTACAGACTTGTGTACTTGCCAGTGGGTTATTGTCGTATGTGACGCCCCTGGTAGTTTTTTTTACCTTTGCACTGGATATGTCTACTTTTACTGCTACCCTGTTTTTGGGGACTTAGTTACTTGCTCTGGGAAGTTTTATGCTAGGATGCTAGTTATTTTAAAACTATAAAACCTCAACTATATTATGTATAAAGCATGATCAGCATGAATTTTTTTTAAAAAAAGAACTCACTTAACGTACTTTCTTGTTTGCGTATAACAAATGATTTTTCCTATATATGTATAAATTAAACTAGAGTTTCGGTTCAGCGTAAGGGTCCTTCGGGATCACTTATGCGCTCATTTAGGATGTTGGCATAAATGAAGTATTTTCCGCTACGTATAAAAATCTGTTTTGAAACCGTGGACTCTTTGGTCCACTGAGCCGAGGGATACGGCCCATAAATAAATCAAGTTTTTTTTTTTATAATCAATAAAGTCATGATTTGAAAGGATTTGGAGTGTCGCCTGAACGTCGGCAGTTATCCCCTGCTCGACGTGGCATCACAGCGCGTAGATTTTCTCTTACTTTGATTTAATAAATAGTGAGAAAAATGCGGGCTGTGACAAACCGTCTCTTCAGCTCCTCAAAAGCTTGCACGCACTCTTGCGTCCATAAGAATTTCTGATCCTTCCTTGTCAACTTCGTGAGAGGTAATGCTAACCGCGAGAAGTTCTCTACGAAGCGCCTGTAATATCCGGCAAGCCCGAGAAAACTACGGACTTCCGCGACAGAAGACAATGCAGGCCACTCCCGTATCGCAACAATCTTCGCCGGATCCACCGCTATACCTTCCCCACTCACTATATGACCAAGGAACGCTACCGAGGGTAGCCAGAACTCGCACTTGGAGAACTTTGCGTATAACTCATTCCTCCTCAAGGTCTCCAACACCAGATGCAAATGCTTGAAATGGTCTTCTTCGCATTGCGAGTACACCAAAATATCGTCAATGAAAACGATCACAAAGCGATCCAGGAAATCTCGGAACGTCCTGTTCATCAGATCCATAAATACTGATGGCGCATTCGTTAGTCCAAATGGCATGACCGTGAACTCGAAATGCCCATACCTCGTACTGAACGCCATCTTCGGGATATCACACTCCCTGATCCTCAGCTGATAGTACCCCGACTTCAAGTCCAACTTGGAGTATACCGACGATCCGACCAACTGATCAAAGAGATCATCAATCCTCGGGATCGGGTACTTATTCTTCTCTGTTAGCTTGTTCAACTCTCTGTAGTCGATACACAGCCACATACTACCATCCTTCTTCTTAACGAAGAGGACCGGTGCACTCCAAGGCGACGAGCTTGGACGCACATACCCTTGCTCCATCAGCTCCTCTAGCTGAACTTTCAACTCTGCTATCTCCTTAGGTGCCAACCTATACGGAGCACGTGACACCGGTTTGGCCCCCGGCACGAGCTCGATGGTGAAATCAATCTCCCGCTACGGTGGGGCTCCGGGAAGACTATCCGGGAACACATCGGGGTATTCGCAAACCACGGGAATGCTATCCAACGTGGATTTTGGCTCCACATCCCCCACTATTGCGAAGAACAGCTCTACACCAGCACAAACTGCCTTTACCACCTGAAGAGCAGACATCAGTGTCTTGCTCGACCCCTTTAGCCCCTCGAATGTAGTCTCCCTCCCTACACCCAGCTTGACCTCCTTCCGGTCATAGTCAATCCAAGCTTTCTGCTCCGAAAGCCAATCCATCCCAAAGATCACGTCGAACTCTACTAGCGGCAGCAATGACGCTTGCAAGTCGAACTCTTGACTCCCAATGTGAACCTTTACGGCGCACACCCTGTCCGCACGCATCGAACACCCATTCGGTAGCAGCACATCCAACTTGTCCTTTGCCATCGAAGAAGGGACTCCGATGCGCGATATAAAGCTTTCGGACAAGGAGTGTGAAGCTCCCGTGTCGAACAGTGCCTGTGCCGGACTATCACTAATCACAACAAAGCCTATACAAACAATATTAGGCTAACAAGCAATAGATAACTGTATTAAAGCTAACTTGCTATAAATTAACTCATACCTGTCACCACATCCGCTTGCTTGATGGCCTCCTGCTGGCCCAAGTTATAAACTCTTGGCTGAGTCGGAGCATAGTGGGACGCGGTCGACTCCACCGCTTTGCCCTTCTCCTCGTAAGTAGCTCCTTGTTTCCTTTCGTACTTTGAGCGTCCACTCCAGCAATCACGGGCAAAGTGCCCCGTCTTTCCACACGTGAAACAAGCGCCCGGGGTTCGATTGGTAGTTGCCCCCGAGGCACCTGAAGTAGCTGGACCCGACGTCTTAGCTTTCTAATAGAATCTGCGGTAGCCCGACTTCGACGTAGTCGGTGCCTTGAACTCCGCTTTCTTACTACCGGATTCCTTCTTCGCTTGGACATTCTTCATGTCCTTCTCCAAGGACCGGGCCGAATTGACCAAGGTCATGAAACCCTGCGCCTTGGGCCCCGACAGTAGCAACCTTAAATCATCTCTTAGCCCTTCGTAGAAGCGGCTCGTCTTGCGCTCCTCGTCTGCGAAGGTAGCGCCGGCATATCTCCCCAACCGAGTAAACTCGTGGAGGTAATCATCAACGGTGCAATCCCCTTGCACCAACTTCTGAAACTCGCTTTCTAGCGCAATCCTCTGCGTCGAGGGGAGGTATCGAGCCATGAATAATCTCGCAAACTCCTCCATCGAAACTTCGGCCAACGGCCTTCCCCGCAACTGATGTAGCTCTAGGACTTCCCACCATAGTCTTGCGTCCCCATCCAACAGGAACGTCGCTATTGTGGTCTTCTGCCACTCTTCCGTTTCCGTCGCAGTCATCACCCTGTTGACCCTTGAGAGCCAATCCTCTGCTTGGGTCGGGGTTTCTGCCCCCGTGAATACCGGTAGATGAAAGCCCATCACGTGCTTCAGTTGTCTTTCCGTTGCTCTCCGAGGCAACTCTGGCTCCAACACTACTTGCTCAACCCTCCTTTGCTCTGCCGTCTGAAGCGGTACTTGCTCCATAGCAGGAGCGGGCTGCTGCACCTGCCTTGCAGGCTACGCATTGATCATTGCCATGACCGCTTCTGCCACCAACCTAATGGTCTCGGCAGACGGAGGTGTTGCAGGCGCATCGCTTGGCACACTGCTCGCCTCAGAACCTGGCCGTTCAGACGGCCCAGCACCACTTCTGGTCACCTATAATCGTGCAAAACACCGATAAGCGACCCAAAAAATTACTGCAAACAACAATTATAGGAACACGCAGGTTCCTCAAACATGTATATTTTCATTCCTAAGTGGACATTCATGGGTTCTTTTCATATTATAACGATGACGCACACATGTGCTCACCACCCCTTAAAGTGAATTCGACCACGAATTCATTTAAGCTTGACCGAAACCAGTAGTCTGATACCAATTTGTAACACCCCTATCCGTCGCATAGCATATAGCAGTAGGTCCGGCCGGAGCCCGACGCCATATACTACGGACAGACCGGTTGGTTACGCGTTGAAACCATACAACCAATCACCAACGTCCTACACAGAGTCATTCTAGCGGAAGCAAATTATTAAGTTGCACAAATTCAAGAACCCTGCCAAGCAGGAATGTCCACTACAGAAGTAACAATAGGAATGAAAATACAAAAGTACCGGCCTTAAGGCCTTACAAGGTTTGCTTAACAAAACATGTCTTACATACTTCGGCTCGCAGACCGGCCATACATGAAATAAACGGAAAGCATAAAAAGGGTTAGGCCTTCGAGGGCCAGCACCGCAACATGGGCTTTAGCCCGCTATTTTCTGCTCGGCTCCGCAGCACCTGCAAGCACAAACCACCGCCCGGTGGCAAACAAAAGCAACGGTCAGCTATGCTGACCAAATTATAACGATCCCGCCCCCAAAATCGGGGCGGCGATGCTCTTTCCCTGCACTTTATTAGTATAGGCAATATATTAATGTGAACACACATCAACACAGGCGTAGGCTCGCACGACCACACACCCCGTGCACTCAGGGCACATTCTCGGCGAACCGGCCAACGTCACGTCAATTCAAGCCATAGACGTTCCTAATCCACCACCGCCTCTTGGACGGTCATCCATATGAGCATTTTGCCTACCTGGCCTTGGTCACGACAATTCAAGCCATAGACCGCCGAAGACCCTCATCCATGCCAACGGTCCTACCAAACGACATAGACCGGGTACGGTTCCGCCTGACCCGTGCTCACACCGCAACGGCAATTTAAGCCATATGCGCAGGTCAAGACTCACCGAGTCCCGTTCCCACCACAATAATCACATAACCCGGTTATGTTCACGTTGGCTCCCCGGCCACCGTGTTGGCAAAACCCGCTTTTGCCCAGTTTTCCGGGTGCACCTTGGAGTTAATCTCCAAGGCTCCCTGATGCAATCTACCACGTAGAAAACCCGAAAACACCCAAACATCCGGATTCTTGCCCGGTTCAAATGCAATGCAACATCACCGATCCGGACCAACATGTCCGAATAGGCTTCACACACAATGCCTATGTCTGTTTACGCATACAGACTCTACACAAGGGGGACTTCACATATCTACCCCAAGGAACGCTCCAACTCTTCGCTCACTCGCGAGAGAGGGCTTCCTATGCAAAGGAAAAGAGGGCTTCACATGCCCAAGGATGAGAAATCGTTACCCTTGGATTCTTCCACGGCGCCATCAAAAACTATACGGTTGGAAAGCACCGCAACGGCATCACCTCCGCGGATCTGGACTCGGATCGCGATTCGGAGCTCTGAAGCTCTTCCGGCGGCCGGATCTTGGACTCCTCCTTCCTCCTTGCTCTCCCTTCTCTCTAACTTTTAGAGAGAGATTGGCCAATGGAAAATGGGTTTCTAAACCCTATTTCCCGACCATAACAACCCAGGAGCAGCCCCCCACCGTCGGATCCAAAGCCAAGGAAACGAACTGCCCGGATTAAATCCAAAATCATAAAATCTGGGCCGAACACGGGTTGGCACACGGCCGTGTGCCTGGCCGTGTAGCTCATTCGCCGTCTCGACCAAAATTGAAAACCAGCACACGGCCTTTGACACGGCCTCTGACACGCCCGTGTCACCTGCGACACGCCCGTGTCGGGACCCGTGTCACGCCCCCCGTGTGCAATTTATCAACACTTTGCAGTCAGAGGGGTACACGGCTTGGTGACACGGCATCAGACACGCCCATGTCAAACTAGACACGCCCGTGTTCGTGCCTGTGTCATTACCCGTGTACCCAACCGCACAGCCCCGGTGTGACACGGCCTGGGACACGCCCGTGTCCTAGGCCGTGTTCCACCACACGACCATCGTCGACCTGCGCTGGTCGACGACACGGCCAGCTCGACGGCCCGAGCTCGACACGCCCGACACGGCCTCCGACACGCCCGTGTCGGGGCCCGTGTCACCTGCACCAAAACCTTGTCTTGGCCAAAATCGATCCCCGACGCACCTACAACATTTTGGGGTGTTACAGAAGAAACCTTGAACGGCGCCGGGAACGCGAAGGAGCGGAGGAGGAAGATCTCGGCCATTCTGGCCAAGCTCATCCGGCGAGACCGCGCCCATGCTGCCGCGGCGAGAGCATTCCGCGAATCCGTGGAACAGAGGCTGGAGGCCCTGGAGCGTGATTTCTTCTTGGGCGAGATTGATCGACCGGGAGGGCCTACTGCCGAGTCTTCGCCAGGGAGGTGCATCGCGCAGATCCGGGATCATGCTAGGCGGATCAACCTAGGGTGTACCACCCTGTCATCTTACTTCAATCCGTTGGTGCCTCCGAGAACCAGGCGGCGGGAGCGAGGGCGATGGCGCTGGGAACCGTATTAGTTCATTTAGGTCTCGACCCTTCTCCCTCGTTAGCCTTCCCTTCCGCCATGTACCTTTATGCCTTCGTTATAATTGTTATTAATTTTATTCAGCTCTCGGCGGCGAGAGGAAATTATCATCCGTTTCTTCTTTCATTGTGCTGCGAATTTTAAGAATGTGTTGAAATTAGGATGCTTGCGCCAAAACTAAATGGCTTGCGCCAAAACTAGAGATGATCGTCGATTGTCGTCATCCCGCGGGGGAAAAACCGAGGCGTCGCCGGCCCAGATCGTGACAGTTGTACCCCGCCGTCATTTTCTCTTTCCATCGGACGGAGCCGTAACGACCACGGTTCCCTATAAATAGAGAAGTCTACCAACCGCATTTACTTCTCTGATCCGGAACCTCAACTCCCCTTCCTTGCTTTCGCTCAATTGCTTCCGCCTCTTCCTCTCTATTGTTCTCGATATTACCCCCAAACTCAAAATGTCGGGCGAGAATGAGGGTCGCGCTCATTGCGCGGAAGCATTTCGCAAGCATCTCTTCCCCTCCTGCACGCTCACCTTAGACGAATGCAACCTGATCGTCAACCGCTTCATTCCCGCTGGCTTCTCGGCGCGGAACCCGGGTAATCACGACAAGGTGAATACCCCGGAAGCGGGAGAGCTCGCCATCCCCCTCGAACATTTCGAGGTGGGCTTCCGCCTACCCCTCTGGCCGGAGATTCGGCAAGCCCTCCACTACTATGGGGTGGTTCCCGCCCAGCTGAACCCGAACTCTGTCGCGATCCTCGTGGCATTCATTTGCTACATGCGATCCGAGAGGATCGAGTTTAGTCTGTCGATCTTCCGCAAGTTGTTCAACTTCCGCGCCAAAGGCGGCGTGGTCTTCTTTTCCGGGCAGCTGCTCAAGACCACCGGCCTTGCCAATAAACATCACCATTGGGGTGAGAAGTTTGTCTACGTCACCGGGGACTTCGGCAACGTCCCGCTCCGACCCGTCCAGTACGAGAATGCTACTTACAAGCCGCCCGTTCTGGGGTCGCGCGAGAACGCACTCCTGGAGTTCTTCGGAACAAAGGAGTTTGACGTTCTCTTCCTCCGCCGAGACGTCGACTCCCTTCTTCCCGTTCACCCGGGCGAAGGTATGGTCCCGCCTTAGATTTGATCTTTCGTTAGGATCTTCCTGTGTTGAACAGCGCCATCTTTGCAGGAGAGCGGGAGGTCCCTCTACGCCAACCTTTTGCTGTGGCCCCGGGTGTCGAGGATCGGGTTGCGAGAGGCTCTCTCGCTCTCGCGGAGGCCAGCGCTCGCGCCTGCCGGGAAGAGCCCGTTCAGCCTTTGGCGTCCGAAGTTAAGAAGCGAAAAGGCGCCGCTCCCGCCTCGCGATCGCTGAAGAGGCCAAAGCCATCTGCTGCGGACAAGGGCAAGGAATTGGCCGTCTCGCCTGCCCGACATCCTGCCTTGGGCAAGTCCTTCGAAGGGATGCTCCAGATGGCCAGCGAGATGGGTGCTTCCGCCAGGAGGCGTACCGAGGCTACTGCCGAGAACCCTCCGGCCGCCGACATGGCGGGAGGAGAGGGAGTCGTCGCCGAGACCTCCGCCCGGACCTCGCTCAGGGAAGTGCCGAAAGGGCACAAAAATTATGGCCTCGATGTGAAGCACGTCGACGCGGAAGGGAAGCCTCTGCTCCAATGGGATCCCGAATCCAACAGGGTTGCAGTTTCAACGCTCCTCCCTAGCTGGTCAGAGCGGGATGAGGTTACCAGCGAGGCCTTCTCGCTGGGCTACGACCTCAATAGCCGAGAGGGCGCCAGTGTCTTCGACCAGACGCCCACCCGGTTCCTGGCTTTCGATACTACCCGGGCCCTTCTTCGCGGGTTCGAGCTTGCGCATATGTGCGTGCGTCGAAGCATCAACATCGACAAGAACTTTGTCGACATGTACAAGGCGAGGGAAGAAGCGGTGGCCAGAACACACTCTTCGGAGACAGAGCTCGCGGGTGCTCGGCAAGAGTTGGCGGATGCTCAACAAGCGTTGTCCCTACGCCCCGCGGCCGAGGTAAGCGGGATCTTCCTGGACCCTTGCTCTCGCTACTCGAAGTCTCGCATGCGCCATATTTACTGAGTTGATATCTTCTCCATAGGATTCTGCCCAGGCCATGGCGCTCCGTGCGGAGTTGGCTGACGTACGTTGCGAGAATGTCCTGCTAAGGGACCAACTCCGGCATGCGGAAGCGGCGAAAGACCCGCCTCCGACGCTTGATGAGAGACTAAAGAGTCGACACTTCTCGGTGTATGACATCGACAAGCTGCTCCAGGCGAACGCCCAGGCTACCGTCAGGCTGACGGTCGAGACGCTGCGAGACGCGAAGCTGCTTCGGGAGGATGGCGTAACCATCGACGCCCGCCAACTTCTCCCTTAGCTATTCGATCCAATCTCGAAGCCTCCCGGCGCGCCTGACTCTCCTCCTTCGGATACCCAGAAGTCCTCCTCCGCTGCCGGCGAGACGTCTGGGGAGAGCTCGGGCGAGGACTCCGGCGAGGACTCGGGCGAGAGTACCAGCGGGGATTACAGTGCGTCCCCTTGAAGTGCTTTCTTTTTTTTTCTTTTGATACATTTTTGTAATGAGCGAGAAGCTCCAAACCTCTATAACTATTTAGCATAATGCAATGTTTCGTTTTTCACCGCCGGTGTTTGCTCGAACGAATAGGTTAGAGAGCCAGCGGCTTCCGCGCGAGCTTCCGCCGAGACCCTTAGCCTCTGTAGGGTCACCTTCCCTAGAGATTGACTAGGCGAGATCCTGACTGGCCGAGACCTCTACGAGCTGAGACCTTTAGGGCTGTCCCTGATCTAGGCCAGGGTCATGACAAGATACCTTCCCACAAACTGGACCTACGTTCCACCGGCGAGCCTTCGGACCTGCTAGCTAGATGAGAGCTTGCGCAGCGAGTCTACCGGGGACTAAGTCGGGCTTGTTGTAACACTGGGTAACCACAAGTCAAGAACCAAGGACCACGAGTCAAGGACCCAACCCACCCCCCCACAGGCGAGCCTTTGGACCTGCTAGCTAGATGAGAGCCTGCGCAGCGGGTCTACCTGGGGCCGAGCCGAGCTCGGGGTGTTGATGAAGATCAAGCAAAACCTCTCCCCCCACAGGCGAGCCTTCAGACCTGCCAGCTAGATGAGAGCCTGCGCAGCGGGTCTACCTGGGGCCGAGCCGAGCTCGGGGTATTGATGAAGATCAAGCAAAACCTCTCCCCCACAGGCGTGCCTTCGGACCTGCCAGCTAGATGAGAGCCTGTGCAGCGGGTCTACCTGGGGCCGAGCCGAGCTCGGGGTGTTGATGAAGATCAAGCAAAACCTCTCCCCCACAGGCGAGACTTCGAACCTGCCAGCTAGATGAGAGCCTGCGCAGCGGGTCAACCTGGGGCCGAGCCGAGCTCGGGGTATTGATGAAGATCAAGCAAAACCTTTCCCCCACAGGCGAGCCTTCGGAACTGCCAACTAGATGAGAGCCTGCGCAGCGGGTCTACCTGGGGCCGAGCCGAGCTCGGGGTGTTGATGAAGATCAAGCAAAATCTCTCCCCCACAGGCGAGCCTTCGGACCTGCCAGCTAGATGAGAGCCTGCGCAGCGGGTCTACCTGGGGCCGAGCCGAGCTCGGGGTGTTGATGAAGATCAAGCAAAACCTCTCCCCCACAGGCGAGCCTTCGGACTTGCCAGCTAGATGAGAGCCTGCGCAGCGGGTCTACTTGGGGCCGAGCCGAGCTCGGGGTGTTGATGAAGATCAAGCAAAACCTCTCCCCCGCAGGCGAGCCTTCGAACCTGCCAGCTAGATGAGAGCCTACGCAGCGGGTCTACCTGGGGCCGAGCCGAGCTCGGGGTGTTGATGAAGATCAAGCAAAACCTCTCCCCCACAGGCGAGCCTTCGGACCTGCCAGCTAGATGAGAGCCTGCGCAGCGGGTCTACCTGGGACCGAGCCGAGCTCGGGGTGTTGATGAAGATCAAGCAAAACCTCTCCCCCACAGGCGAGCCTTCGGACCTGCCAGCTAGATGAGAGCCTGCGCAGCGGGTCTACCTGGGGCCGAGCCGAGCTCGGGGTGTTGATGAAGATTCCTTCACCCAGGCCTGTTCTATCGTCAAGATGGGGAGACATAGTCAGTTAGAGCAAAAGCATTTTTAGGGTAGGAAAGACCTATTCTTGTGATAGCATTTTCTAGAGAGTCAACATTCTAAAAAGACTACTTTGAAATGATAACATTTATTCACCATATTACAACACCTTCTCTCCCTTCAAGGGTAGAAACGTTTTAAGTCATCACCGTTCCAGGTGTGGCTCAAGGTCCTTCCCTCCACATCCTGGAGGTAATAACCCCCGTTAGCCAGAACCTTCTCTATTATGTAAGGTCCTTCCCAACTGGGGTTGAGCTTGCCCACAGGGGCCGACCTTCCCGCCGCGTCGACCTTTTTCAGCACTAGGTCCCCCTCGGCGAATTGCTTAACCCTGATGTGTTTATCGAAGTACCTGGCCATTCGCCTTTTTATCTCTTCTTGTCTGATGGCAGCAACATCCCGTAGCTCTTCCACCATATCCAACGAGAGGCGCAATCCCTCCTCGTTCTCCAACCTCCAAGCTTCGCTTCCCTAACCCGCGGCTGTGACCCGTGGAGACCGAACCTCGAACTCCACTAGGAGGACAGCCTCACACCCATGAGAGAGCTTGAAGGGGGTCTCCCCTGTGGCCGTGTTCGAAGTTGTTCGCAAGGCCCATAGGACGGAAGGGAGCTGCTCCACCCAGTTGCCCTTCAGGTTCTCCACCTTCTTCTTGAGCAAGTTCACGATGATCTTGTTCGCCGCTTCCACCTGGTCGTTGCTCCGGGGGTGATGGACAGAGGCAAACCTGAGGTCAATCCCCAGTTGGGCGTAGAAGCTGATGAACTCTTCACTGGCAAACTGAGGACCGTTATCTGTCACTATCGCTTGGGGTAGCCCGTGCCTGCATATAATTTCCCCCCAAACGAAGTTCCTGATGACCTGGGAGGTAACCTTGGCTAGGGCCTTGATTTCCAGCCACTTTGAGAAGTAGTCGATCATGACTAGAAGGAACCTCCTCTGCCCGCTAGCTGGAGGAAAGGGTCCAACCAGATCCATTCCCCAAATGGAGAAGGGCCATGGGGCCGTGATGCTCCAAAGCCTTTGTGCGGGTAAGAGCTAGAGGGGGGCGTGTACTTGACATTTCAGACATCTCTTTGCAAACTCGACTGTATCCTTCCTCAAGGTCTGCCAGAAATACTCTTGTCTTATCACCCTTGCCTCCAACGCTCTTCCTCCCGAGTGGTTGCCGCACTCTCCCGAATGCACCTCTTCCAGGATTCTCGGGACCTCCTCCTCGATCACACATCTCACGAGGAGCCCTGATAACATTTTCTGGTGCAAGCCCCCTTCCAACATCAGGTAGTGGGCTGCCTTTCGCCTAAAGCTTTTCGCCTCCTTAACCCCCTCTGACAGCTTGCCTGTGGTAAGGAAGGTCACCAATGGGTCCACCCATGAGGATCGCCGACCCACCTCCATTGATTCCCCCTCTTCAATTGCTGGTCGGAAAAGTTCAGTTACGGTCCCTCCTCCCCGAGGCCCAAACTTTGCCAACCGATCAGCTGCGGCGCTTTCTTCCTTGGGAACGTGTTGAATGGAGAAGGAATGAACCCTCCAATGATTGCCCTTACCCTGGATAGATACTTCACGAGGGTAGGCTTCCGAGCCTCAAACTCCCCTCTGATCTGTGACGCTACCACCATCGAGTCAGTGAAGGTCTCCACATCCTGGATTTCCAGTTCCCTTGCCAATCGAAGGCCGGCTATCACAGCCTCATACTCCGCCTGATTATTGGTGACAGGGAAGTGGAAAACCACCGCCTGTTCTATGGTAACCCCTTGAGGACTCACCAATACTACACCCCCTCCTAGGGAGTGCCTTCCCGAGGCCCCATCGACCATCATCTTCCATGCTTCGTGGGACTTCGGCTCCTCATTCTCAGCCTCAGTGACATAGTCTGCCAGAAAGTCCGCCACGACCTGAGCCTTGATGGAGAGCCTCGGGACGAACGAGATGTCGAACTCGCTTAGTTCGATAGACCACTTTGTCAGCCTTCCCGAGTGCTCTACCCCCTCAAAGATCTTGCGAAGAGGATGGTCGGTGACCACCCTAATGGGGTGTGCTTGAAAGTATGGACGGAGCTTCCTTGCCGAAACAACCAAGGCATAAGCTAGCTTCTCCAGGATGGGGTAGCGGAGTTCCGCCTTTTTCAGGATTCGGCTTACGTAATAGACGGCCAGCTGCTTCTTCCCCTCTTCCCTAACCAAGACGGAGCTCACAGCTTCCACCCCCACCCCGAGATACAAGGTCAGGTCTTCCCCTTCTTTGGGGCTTTGGAGCAGCGGAGCCTGAGAGAGTTGTCTCTTCAGCCCCTGAAAGGCCTCTTCGCATTCATTCGTCCAGTCGAACACCTGATTACTACGGAGCACTTTGAAGAAAAAAGAACACCTATCCCCGGACCGGGAGAGGAACCTGCTTAGCCCGGCCAACTTTCCCGTCAGGCGCTGGACTTCCTTGGCGCTGCGAGGTGACTCCAAGTCCAATATAGCCTTCACCTTGTCCGGGTTAGGTTCTACCCCTGACGGAGTCAAGAGGTGTCCGAGAAACTTCCCGCGACTGGCCCCGAAGACACACTTCAAGGGGTTCAACCTCATCTTGAACCTCCGCAGGGTGGCAAACGTTTCTTCTAAGTCCCACAAATGGGAATCCACGCATTTGCTTTTGACCAGTAGGTCATCGACGTAGACCTCTAGATTCTTCCCCCTTTGGTCTCGAAAGACTCGATCCATCATGCGTTGGTATGTTGCCCCTGCGTTTTTCAATCCAAAGGGCATCATCTTATAGCTGAAGCATCTCTCTCTCGTGATGAAGGAGACATCCTTGACATCGGGAGGGTGCATCCGGATCTGGTGGTAACCTGAAAAAGCATCCAAAAAACTCATAACAGAAAAACCGACGGCTGAATCAACTAGCGCATCGATTCGAGGCAGGGGGTAGCAATCCTTGGGGCATGATTTATTTAACAGGGAAAAATCGATACACATACGCCACTTTCCTCCCCCCTTCTGTACCATTACCACATTGGAGATCCAGCCTGGATACTGGATCTCCGAGATGAAGCCTGCCTCTAGAAGTTTCCTGACCTCCTCTCGGATGGGCTCCTCCAGCTTGGTGGCGATGGCCCTCATCTTCTGGCGCATGGGGCGAGCCCTCGGGTCCAGGTTCAGGCGATGACATGCTACGTCCGCATCGATACCCGGCATGTCTGCCGCGCTCCACGCGAATATGTCGATGTTGCTCTGGATGCAGCCTAGCATCCGCGCCTGGTCCTCGAGGCTTAAGCCTCCGCTGACCCGCACCTTCTGCACTTGCCCCGCTCTGGTGAGTACCTCCATCTCCACCACTTCCTCGACCGGCTCCAGCCTCGACCAATCACATCCTGCCCTTGCCTCCTCCTGCTCAACTTCCTCTCCTCCGACCTCTTCGACCCCCATTGCTTCCACCAGGCCTTCTTCTTGCCTCTGCTCTCCTTCCCCTGCCTCTCCCAGGCTCATCTCTCCCATCTCCGCCACTTCCTCCATCATCAAGTCCCCCGCCTCCTCTACTTCTATACCTCCTTCTTGATCTGCCATCTCTTTCTCCAGCTCCTCCGCCTCAGCCATCCACGACACGGTGTTTACCGCTGTCACATAGCACTGCCTTGTCACCTTCGGGTCCCCCCTGATCTTAACCTGTACCCCTCCGTTGCTGAACTTGAGGCATTGATGAAATGAGGAGGGGACACAGCGAAAGGCACTGATGAGAGGACGCCCAAAGATGGCGTTGTAGCTACTTGGGGCGTCTACGATCATGAACCTACAGTTCTGCGAGACACCCCCAAGCTTCACATGCAGGCCCACTCCCCCTTCTACCTCCTTCCTCTCTCCTGAAAAACCAAAAAGCGGTCCGTCGGAAGCCAGGACCCTTTTTCCTTCCACCCTCATTTCATTGAAGGCCTTCTTGAAGATTACGTTCACGGAGCTCCCGTTATCCACCAGTATCCGGGAGACTGTGAAGTTCTCCACCGCTGTCTGGATCACTAGTGCGTCGCAGAACGGGTCTTCGTAGTCTGACATATCTGCGGATGAGAAGGTGATCTTTTCTTCTGTGGGGGGGCTAGGGAGGTCGAGGCGACCCCTCTGCGGAACATGGTTTGAAGGCTCCCCTTACGTGTTGCCTCGATCCCTACTCCCCCATGGATCACTCTGATCCCCCCTCGGGTCCCCACATCGATCCTGTCTTCACATCTATCCTCAGCCTCTCCGTGCTGCACCTCGATGATCCTTGTAGGCGGATCCTGCCTTCCAGCTCCTCTGGCCTCCCTCATCTCTAGAAATTCCGGGCAGGTGGCCGTTGCGTGACCTTCCTCCTGATGGAAGTCACAATAAGGCAACACCATCCTGCCCCCTCTTCCTCCTCCTCCTCCTCTTCTCCCTGCTCCTCGAATTCTTCTTCCTCTTCCTCTTCCCACCTCCATGGCCTCCTGTGGTGGTGGGGGGGGGGGGGTGACCTCTCGGTCCCTGCCTCCATCCTCCCTGCTCGAGTCTCCTCGGCTCCCGGAGGTTGTCTCTTCCTTGAAAACCCCCTTGGCCTTGGGGGCGACCTTTCTGAGGCCTCCAACCCAATTGGTTGTTCAGCTCCCTGGCCCCCCTGCTGCTGTCCCTGCCCTCGGGGTTCTTCCCTTCTCCTGTCTTCCCTCGGCTCCCTCTGCTCTCTCACTTCTCTCTGCCTCCCTATTATCGGCTCCTTCGCATCATCCTCCGCCAACCTGGCCAGCTTCCTCGCAAACGCAGGGTTTGCCCTCTCGAAGTCTATCTCCTTTGCCGCCCTCTCCATGAGCTCCTCAAAAGAGAGAGGGAAACTCTCTTCAGCTCCATGCTGAAAAATCCCGGCCTCAGCCCCAGGGTGAAGGCAAGCATCAGTGCATACCCCGGGACCTCCTAGACTAGGAGAATCTCCTCTTGGAACCGGTCAACGTAATGACCCAACATCTCCTCCGGCTTCTGCCTCACCGCAAACAGGCACTCAGTCTTCTTCTTTCGCTTCTTCGAAGTCGAGAACCTCAACAGAAAACCCCTGCTGTTGAAGCCAAAAATGACCTCAACGAATGTTCACAAACCAAAGTGCAGCTGACGCCTACTTCTCTCTTACCTCGACCCTTGACTGGCTGCTAAGGTCAAAAGACTGACCCAAAGCCTCAGCTGGGAGGTCCCACCACACACCCGGAAGATCTCTGAGAGCTTCCCCTCCAAAGCCAAATGCTGGGCTGGGAGCTCCTCAGAAGGCACTAGAGTTGGAGAATAATGAAAGCCTTGCCTTCCAAAGAGCCCCTATGGGTCTTTTTATAGTCTTCCTTTGACCTGAAAATACTGAAATACCCCTGAGGGGTCTGCCAATAGCCAAATCCCGCTGTCATCCCAAGGGCATTTGGATAATTTTACCCTGGGATAATAATAAAATAATCCCCTTTTACGAGCGCCGGACCCTACCACGTGGGCCCACTTGGCGAGAACCCTGGCCGTTGAAGGCTCTCGCTGGACCCCCAACTGGGCCAACCTTGGCGAGACCCCTTGCCAGGGAGGTTCGCGCCCTTCACGGTCTTGAAACTATCGCGACTGAAGGCTTACTTAGGGCCTTCTCGCCTGCCCTGGGCGGGAGCTTTCCCTAAGGCGGAAGCTCCCGTGGTCGAGCCATCTGCTTCGGTCGGTCGACGATCTCTCCTGCCGAGAGCTCGACTATCTGCCTTGGTCGGTCGACGATCTCTCCTGCCGAGAGCTCGACTATCTGCCTTGGTTGGTCGACGATCTCTCCTGCCGAGAGCTCGACTATCTGCCTTGGTCGGTCGACGATCTCTCCATCTTTTCCCTGCCCTTGGCGGGAGCTCCTACGGGACGAGAACTCCACAAGTATGCCTTAGGGTTAACCCAAGGCTAACCTGAGGCTAGCCCAATTCCTCAGTGGTGTCTCCGGGTCCTACCTAGCGAATATGGGGTTGTACACAATCCCCGCTCTTTTCGAGCTAGCCCTGCGCTCGACAAGACAAGTCCAACCCCCGAAATATTCGCTGGACACATGCCCGCCTACCGAGGGAATCTTTGGGGGGGGCCCCACTGCGGCTATAAATATGCACTGATAGGCGTCCATACGCCCTGCCCTTGAAGTACGGTTTTCCAGCTGAGCTCTCGCCTCAGGGATTTTTGCGCGAGCTTACCATGCATCCCAAACGTGCTGCCAAACCGCTTCCGCAAGACCTCCAAGACCGGTTAGCCGCTGCCCAAGCGCGGGCCTTGGCTAACTGTGTGGCGGTGGCTCCATGGTTAGCGAGAAAGACTTCAACCGCCGGGCCTTCCGAGCCGAAGAAGAAGGAAAAGAAAAGGGCGAAGGTGGTCCGGCGGGACCTTTCTCGCGAGAACAGGGATCCTCCTTCCCCCACTCCCAATCCTGCGGGGGATCCTTCTCCGCAGAAGGTAAGCCTTTCAACCGTTCCTATCGAGCTGATTGTGCACTAGATCCGACGGTTAAAGTAAGCTTTCGCAGGAATCCGCTCCTAACGATGACGCCGAGATCCCGCCAAGTTCTTCGAACCTGCCCGCTCATTCACCCAAGGACCAAACGCGGGTCTCGGAGAGGATTCCTCCGGCCGAAACCGGAACGATAGGTACATTTTCCCTTGTCAATATTTCAACTCGACCCTTTCTTTTCTGAACCGTCTTCTCGCAGTGCCAACTCCCGCCGACCCGGGTCTAACCACCCGGGAAGATGAAGCGAGAACCGTTGAAGTGCCTCCTGCGGTGGCCAATCCTATCCTGCAGGCGGGAGGGGCGGCTTCTGAACCTTCCGCTACTCTCAAGGATGCTGATCGTCCCTTGAGAGAAGACAACTCCCCTCATGCTTCCGGCCAGGCCGGGATCGTCGTGCGCGAGCCCTTCCGCCCGGGGCTGGGCAAGCCTCTTCACCTCCTTTATGGAACCAATGGAGGGGCCGGGCCTTCTCGTCCAACTTTGGTTGACGGTTCTCGCCCAGCCGCAGGTATGCGAAAACTTTTCTGGACTGTTGATTGTCATGCCTCGACCAAAATTCTCGTGCGTTTCTTTCGCAGGTGATCCTGGCTTGCGGTCCGGAGTCAACGAGGAAAGAGAAGAAGAGGAAGAAGAAGAAGAGGAAGGGGAGGATGAAGAGTCCCCTCTCCCTTCGTCTGGCGAGATAGAAGAAACCTTGAACAGCGCTGGGAGCGCGAAGGGGAGAAGGAGGAAGATCTCGGTCATTTTGGCCAAGCTTATCCGGCGAGACCGTGCCCATACTGCCGCGGCGAAAGCATTCCGCGAATCCGTGGAGCAAAGGCTGGAGGCTCTGGAGCGGGATTTCTTCTTGGGCGAGATTGATTGCCCGGGAGGGCCTTCTGCCGAGTCTTCGCCAGGGAGGTGCATCTCGCAGATCCGGGATCACGCCAGGCGGATCAACCTTGGGTGTACCACCCTATCGTCCTACTTCAACCCGTTGGCGCCCCCGAGAACTAGGCGGCGAGAACGAGGACGATGGAGCTGGAAGCCCTATTAGCCTTCCCGCTCTGAATCTCAATGTACCTCTTTTATCAGTGTATCTCTTTTCATCGATGTATCTGTAATAAACATTACTGTTAATTAGGTTTATCCAGCTTGCGCTAGCAAGGATCTCGCTTCTACCCAGGTCTCTCTTTTCTTTTTCTTTTTATTGCTCTGCGAGGCTTTTAAATTAAGACGGTTACACCAATCTAGGATGCTTGTGCCAATCTAGGAGGCTTGCGTCAATCTAGGAGGCTTGCGCCAATCTAGGAGGCTTGCGCCAATCTAGGAGGCTTGCGTCAATCTAGGAGACTTGCGTCAATCTAGGAGGCTTGCGCCAATCTAGGAGGCTTGCGCCAATCTAGGAGGCTTGCGCCAATCCAGATAGTTGCGTCAAAACCAGGAACGACCGTTGACCGCTGCCATCCCGAGGGGGAAAATTGAGGCGCCGTTAGCCCGGATTCTGACAGCTGTACTCCGTTGTCACTTTCTCTCTCTGTCGGATGGATTCATGATGATTACGATTCTCTATAAATAGAGAAGTCTACCAACCGCATTTACTTCTTCGATCCGGAACCTCAGCCTCCCTTCCTTGCTCTCGCGTTCTTGCTTCCGCTTCAACCTCTTTTCAGCTCTCGCTCTCACTCGCAAACCCACCATGCCTGGCGAGAACAAGGGTCGCGCCCACTGCGCGGAAGCTTTCCAAAAACATCTCTTCCCTTCCTGCAAGCTCACCCTCGACGAATATAACATGATCGTTGACCGCTACATCCCCACCGGCTTCTCGGCGCGGAACCCGGGAAACCACGATAAGGTGAATACTCCGGAGCCGGGAGAACTCGCCATCCCCCTCGAGCATTTCGAGGTGGGCTTCTGCCTTCCCCTTTGGCCGGAGGTTCGGCTTGCTCTTCGCTATTATGGGGTGGTTCCCGCCCAACTGAACCCGAACTCGGTCGCGATCCTTATAGCATTCATATGCTATATGCGATCCGAGAGGATCGAGTTCAGTTTGCCCATCTTCTGGAAGCTATTCAACTTCCGCGACAAGGGAGGGGTGGTTTTCTTCTCCGGGCAACTGCTCGAGGTTACCGGTCTCGCCAACAAGCACCACCACTGGGGCGAGAAATTCGTTTATGTCAGCGGAGACTTCGGCAACGTCCCGCTTCAGCCCGTTCAGTACGAGGACGCCGCCTACAAGCCGCCTACTCTGGGATCGCGCGAGAGCGCAATCCTGGAATTCTTTGGGACCAAGGAGTTCGATGTTCCCTACCTCAGGCGAGACGTCGACTCCCTCCCACTCGTTCACTCGGGCGAAGGTATGGTCTCGCCTCGGATTCCCTCTTTTATCGAAGATCTTCTCGCGCTGAAGCGTTTTAACTTTGCAGGAGAGCAGGAGGTCCCTCTGCGCCAACCCTTCGCTGAAGGCCGGAGCGTCGAGGGTCTGGCCGCGGGAGGCTCCCTTGCGCTCGCGGAAGCTAGCGCCAGCGCTTGCCGAAACGATCCAGCCCCCCCCCCCCTTGCCGCCTCCAGCCAAGAAGCGGAAGGTCACCCTTCCTCCTCTCCGAACGCTGAAGAGGCCAAAACCTTCTGCTCTCGAGAAGGGGAAGGCCCCGGCCGTCTCGCCTGTCCAACCCCTTCCCGCAGGCAGCTCCTTCGAAGCGATCCTCCAGAGGGCCAGCGAGATGGATGCCGCCGCCAAGAGCCGCGCCGAGGCTTCCACCAGGAACCCACCGGCCGCAAGCGAGGCTGGGGGAGAAGTGCTCGCCGCCGAAACCTCCGCCCGAGCTCCGCCCCGGGAGGTGCCGAAAGGGCACAGGAACTTTGGCTTCGGCGTGAAGTACGTCGACGCGGAGGGGAAGCCTCAGATGGAATGGGACCCTGAGTCAAACTTGATCAAGGTTACGACGCTCCTTCCCAGCTGGGCGGAGGGGGAAGATGTGACTGGCGAGGCCTTTTCGCTTGGATATGGCCTTTACAGCCGAGAGGATGCCAGCGTGTTTGACCAGATGTCCACTCGCCTTATAGCCTTCGATGCCATCCGGGCTCTATTGCGCGGGTTCGAGCTTGCGCATATGTGTGCGCGCCGAAGCATCACCCTCGACAAGAATTTCACCGATATGCGCAAGGCAAGGGAGGACGCGGTGGCTCGAGCGCACACCGCGGGAGAAGAACTCGCGAAAGCTCAACAAGAGCTTGCGGATGCTCGACTGGCGCTGTCTCTACGCCCCGCGACTGAGGTAAGCGAGACCCTCCTGAACCCTTGCTTTCGTTTCTCAAAGTTACGATGGTGCAATGTTTCCAGACTGAACTCTTTTTTCACAGGATTCTGCCCAAGTCAAGGAGCTCCGCGCAGAGCTGGCCAACGCGCGCTGCGAGAGCGTCCTCTTGAGGGAACAGCTCCGCGCAGAGCTGGCGAAGGTCCCGCCTCCGGAGCTAGATGCGAGACTGCGGAGTCGTTACCTCTCGGAGTACGACGTTGACAAGCTGCTCCAAGCCAACGCTCAGGCAACCGTCAAGCTGACGCTCGAGACGCTGCGAGACGTCAAGCTGCTTCGGGAGGATGGCGCGACCATCGACGCTCGCCAACTTCTTCCTTGGCTCTACGATCCAGTTCCCAAACCTCCGGGCGCGCCGGACTCGCCTCCCTCAGACATCCCGAGGTCTTCTACCGCCGCTGGCGAGACATCTGAAGAGGGCTCTGGCGATGATTCAAGCGAGAGCACCAGCGGGAGTTACAGTGCGTCCCCCTAAGCTTCTTCTTTCTTTTTGTTTCTTTTGTAATGAGCGAGAGGCTCCAACTTTTTGTAATTAATTTTATGTAAAGTAATGTTTCATCTTTCATTTTCAGTGTGTGCTTGAAAGTATATTGTTCTGCCGAATGGCTTCCGCGCGAGCTTCCGCCGAGACCCTTAGTCTCTTTAGGATAACCTCTTAGAAATCCGTTAGGCGGGAACCTCGCGTCGTTAATTAAGTTGTCCTGCTCACGTCCGCCGGGAGCCTCCTTTTGCGAGAACCCCCCTTTGACCGAGGCCTTTAGTGGCCGAGACCTTTGAGCCGAGACCTTTGAGCCGAGACCTTTGAGCCGAGACCCTTACTGGCCGAGACCTCCAAATCGAGGCCTTTACTGGCTGAGACCTCTGAGCCAAGGCCTTTGGGGTGTTGCCTCCGGTCTAGGTCAGGGCCCTGCCCGCATATTTTTTCCAACCAATTAAACCCCCACCCCACCGGCGAGCCGTCGGACCTGCTAGCTTATATGAGAGCCTGCGCAGCGGGTCTACTGGGGTTCGAGCCGAGCTCGTGGTGTCGTAGAAGCGGCTAAGAACAAAGTATCACAAGAGCCAACCTCTCCCCCACAGGCGAGCCTTCGGACCTGCCAGCTTGATGAGAGCCTGCGCAGCGGGTCTACCTGGGGCCGAGCCGAGCTCGGGGTGTCGTAGAAGCGGCTAAGAACAAAGTATCACAAGAGCCAACCTTTCCCCCACAGGCGAGCCTTCGGACCTGCCAGCTTGATGAGAGCCCGCGCAGCGGGTCTACCTGGGGCCGAGCCGAGCTCGGGGTGTCGTAGAAGTGGCTAAGAACAAAGTATCACAAGAGCCAACCTTTCCCCCACAGGCAAGCCTTCGGACCTGCCAGCTTGATGAGAGCCTGCGCAGCGGGTCTACCTGGGGCCGAGCCGAGCTCGGGGTGTCGTAGAAGTGGCTAAGAACAAAGTATCACAAGAGCCAACCTTTCCCCCACAGGCGAGCCTTCGGACCTGCCAGCTTGATGAGAGCCTGCGCAGCGGGTCTACCTGGGGCCGAGCCGAGCTCGGGGTGTCGTAGAAGTGGCTAAGAACAAAGTATCACAAGAGCCAACCTTTCCCCCACAGGCGAGCCTTCGGACCTGCCAGCTTGATGAGAGCCTGCGCAGCGGGTCTACCTGGGGCCGAGCCGAGCTCGGGGTGTCGTAGAAGATTCCTTCAACCAGGCCTATTCTATCATTGAGATGAGGAGTCATAGCCGGTTAAAACAAAAAACATAAAGATTGCCTACTCAGAGATAGTCAATATTCTGAAATAAACTTATTGAAAATGTAATAGTTATTTACAACATTACAATCCTTCTTCCCCTCTTACGGGTAGAAGCGCTTCAGATCGTCACCACTCCAGGTGTGACTCAAGGTCCTTCCCTCCGCATCCTGGAGATAGTAGCCTCCGTTAATCAGAGCCTTCTCTACTATATAAGGCCCTTCCCATCTAGGGTTGAGCTTACCAACCGCGGCCGACCTTCCTGCAGCGTCGACCTTTTTCAGTACTAGATCCCCCTCGGCGAATTGCTTGACTCTGATGTGCTTATCGAAGTACCGAGCCATTCGCCGTTTTACTTTATCTTGCCTGATGGCGGCAACATCCCGCAGCTCTTCCACCATATCTAATGAGAGGCGCAACCCTTCCTCATTCTCCAACCTCCAAGCTTCGCTTCCCTCAGCCGCGGCCGCAACCCTTGGGGACCGAACCTCGAATTCCACTGGGAGGACAGCCTCACACCCATGAGAGAGCTTGAATGGGGTCTCCCCTGTGGCCGTGTTCGGAGTCGTTCGCAAGGCCCACAGAACGGAATGGAGCTGTTCCACCCAGTTACCCTTCAGGTTCTCCACCTTCTTTTTGAGCAAGCTGACAATGATCTTGTTGGCCGCCTCCACCTGGCCATTGCTCTGAGGATGATGGAAAGAGGCGAACCTGAGGTCAATCCCCAATTGGGTGCAAAAACTGATAAATTCTTCACTGGCAAACTGAGGACCGTTGTCTGTCACTATCGCTTGGGGCAATCCGTGCCTGCAAATGATTTCCCCCCAAACGAAGTTCCTGATGACCTGGGAGGTTATCTTGGCTAACGGCTTGATCTCCAACCACTTGGAGAAGTAGTCAATCATAACTAAGAGGAATCTCCTCTGCCCGCTAGCTGGAGGAAAGGGTCCAACCAGGTCCATTCCCCAAATGGCGAAGGGCCATGGCGCCGTGATGCTTCGAAGCCTTTGGGCGGGCAAGAGCTGGAGGGGAGCATGTACTTGGCACTTCCGACACCTCCTTGCGAACTCAGCTGTATCCTTCCTCAAAGTCCGCCAGAAATATCCTTGCCTTATCACCCTTGCTTCCAATGTCCTTCCCCCTGAATGACTGCCGCATTCTCCGAAATGCACCTCTTCCAGGATCCCTGGGACTTCCTCCTCGGTCACGCACCTCGCGAGGAGTCCTGACAACATCTTCCGATGCAAGCTCCCTTCCAGCATCAGGTAATGAGCCGCCTTATGCCTGAAGCTCTTGGCATCCTTGACTTCTTCCGACAGTTCTCCTGTGGTCAAGAAGGTCACCAACGGATCTACCCATGAGGACCGCTGATTCACCTCCATCACCTCCCCCTCTTCAATGGCTGGCCGAAATAGTTCGGTTAGGGTACCTCCACCCCGAGGCCCGAACTTTGCTAATCGGTCAGCTGCCATGCTTTCCTCCCTGGGAACATGTTGAATAGAAAAAGAACGGAAACCTCCAATAATAGTTCTTACCTTTGATAGATATCTTGCGAGGGTAGGCTCCCGGGCCTCGAACTCCCCTCGGATCTGCGATGCCACCACCATTGAGTCTGTGAAGGCCTCCACATCCTGAATTTCCAACTCCTTTGCCAGTCGGAGACCGGCTATCACAGCTTCGTACTCCGCCTGATTATTGGTTACAGGGAAGTGGAAAGCCACTGCTTGTTCTATGGTAACCCCTTGGGGACTTACCAGTACCATACCTCCTCCCAGGGAGTGCCTTCCTGAGGCTCCATCGACCATCATCTTCCATGCCTCCGACGGCCTCGGCTCTTCTTCCTCGGCCTCAGTGACATAATCCGCCACGGCTTGGGCTTTGATGGAGAGCCTTGGGACGAAAGAAATGTCAAACTCGCTTAGCTTGATGGACCACTTTGCCCACCTTCCTGAATGCTCCACCCCCTCAAAGACCTTGCGAAGAGGATGGTCGGTTACCACCCTAATCGAGTGCGCCTGAAAGTAAGGGCGAAGCTTCCTAGCTGAGATGACCAAAGCATACGCTAGCTTCTCCAGGATGGGGTATCGGATCTCCTCCTTTTTTAAGATTCGGCTTACATAATAGACGGGCAACTGTTTCTTCCCCTCCTCCCTAACCAAGACGGAGCTCACTGCCTCTACCCCCACTCCGAGATACAAGGCTAGGTCTTCCCCTTCCTTCGGGATTTGAAGTAACGGAGCTTGGGAGAGTTGCCTCTTCAGCCCCTGGAATGCCTCTTCACATTCGGCCGTCCATTCAAACACTTGGTTACCACGAAGTACTTTAAAGAAAGAGGAACACCTATCCCTGACCGAGAGAGGAACCTGCTTAGCCCGGCCAACTTCCCGGTCAAGCGCTGGACTTCCTTGGCGCTGCGAGGTGATTCCAGGTCTAGAATAGCCTTAACCTTATCGGGGTTAGGTTCTACCCCCGCGGGAGTCAAGAGGTGTCCGAGGAATTTCCCGCGACTAGCCCCGAAGACGCACTTCAAGGGATTCAACCTCATCTTGAACCTTCGCAGGGTGGCAAACGTTTCCTCCAAGTCCCACAAGTGGGAATCAACACACTTGCTCTTGACCATGAGGTCGTCCACATAGACCTCCAGGTTCCTTCCCCTTTGATCTCGAAAGATTCGATCCATCATGCGTTGGTACGTTGCCCCTGCGTTCTTCAACCCGAATGGCATCATCTTATAGCTGAAGCATCCCTCTCTTGTGATGAAGGAAACATCCTTGACATCAGGAGGGTGCATCCGGATCTGATGGTAACCTGAAAATGCATCTAAAAAACTCATAAGAGAAAAACCGACGGCTGAGTCAACCAGCGCGTCGATTCGAGGCAAGGGGTAGCAATCCTTGGGACATGATTTATTTAATAAAGAAAAATCAATACACATGCGTCATTTTCCTCCTCCCTTCTTGACCATTACCACGTTGGAGATCCAGCCTGGATACTGGATCTCGGAGATGAAGCCTGCGTCCAGGAGCTTTTTGACCTCCTCTCGGATGGGGACTTCTAGCTTGGTGGCGATAGCCCTCATCTTTTGGCGTATGGGGCGGGCTCTGGGATCCAGGTTCAAGCGATGACAGGCCACATCCGCGTCAATGCCTGGCATGTCTGCCGCGTTCCAAGCGAAGATGTCGACGTTGCTTTGGATGCAGGCTCGCATCCGCTCCTGATCCTCGAGGCTCAAGCCTCCGCTGATCCGAATCCTTTGCACCTCCCCCGCTCTTGTAAGCACCTCCATCTCCACCACTTCTTCGGCCGGCTCCAGCCCCGACCGCTCCCAACTTACCCTTGCCTCTTCCTGCTCAAACTCGAGCTCCTCTCCCCCAACCTCAACAACTTCCATTGCCTCCTCCAGGCTCTCCTCCTGCCTCTGCTCTTCTTCATCCATCACTACGCTCGCCTCTTCTAGGCTGATCTCCTCCACCTCTGCCAACTCCTCAACAACCTCCATCACCTCTCCCAGGCTTATCTCCCCTTTCTCAACCCCTTCCTGCTCAGCCATCTCCTTCTCCAACTCCTCTGCCTCCGCCATCCACGATACGGTATTAACCGCCGTCACATAGCATTGCCTTGCCATCTTCGGATCCCCCCTGATCCTAACCTGCACCCCTCCATTGTTGAACTTGAGGCATTGGTGGTATGAGGAGGGTACGCAGCGAAAGGCGCTGATGAGGGGACGTCCAAAGATGGCATTGTAACTACTCGGGGCGTCCACGATCACGAACCGACAGTTCCGTGAGACGCCCCCAAGCCTCACATGCAGGCTCACTCCTCCTTCCACTTCTTTCCTTTCTCCGGAGAAGCCAAAAAGCGTTCCATCAGAAGCCAGGACCCTTTTTCCTTCCACCCTCATCTCATCGAAGGCCTTCTTGAAGATCACATTCACCGAGCTCCCATTGTCCACCAGTATCCGGGAGACGGTGTAGTTTTCTATAACTGTCTGGATCACAAGCGCGTCGCAGAACGGATCCTCGTAGTCTGGCATATCCGCGGATGAGAAGGTGATCTTCTCCTCTGGGGGAGAGCCAGGGAGGTTGAGGCGACCCCTCGGCGGAACATGGTTTGAAGGCTCCCCTTGCGGGTTGCCTCGATCCCCACTCCCCCATGGATCACTCTGATCCCTCCTCGGGTCCCCACGTCTACCCTGTCTTCACACCTGTCCTCAGCCTCTTCTCGCTGTACTTCGACGATCCTTACAGGCGGGTCTTGCCTTCCGGCCCCTCTGGCCCCTCTCATCTCCAGAAACTCTGGGCAGGTGGCCGTTGCGTGACCTTCCTCCTGATGGAAGTCACAATAGGGCAACGCCACCCTGCCCCCTCTTCCTTCTCCTCCTCCCCTTCTTCCGGCTCCCCGAATTCTTCCTCCTCTTCCTCTTCCCACCTCCATGGCCTCCTGCGGCAGTGGGAAATGACCCCTTGGTCCTTGTCGCCATCCTCCCTGCTCCAGCCTTCTTTGCTCCCGGAAGTTATCTCTTCCCTGAAGCCCTCCTTGGCCCTGTGGGCGACCCTCCTGAGGCCTCCAACCCAGTCGGTTGTTCGGCTCCCTGGCCCCCCCATGCTGCTGCCCCTACCCTCGGGGCTCTTCTCTTCTTCTATCTTCCCTCGGCTCCCTCTGCTCCCTCTGCTCTCTCTGCCTCCCCACTACCGGCTCCCTCACATCATCCTCGGCCAACCTGGCCAGCTTCCTCGCAAACGCAAGGTTTGCCCTTTCAAAGTCTATCTCCTTCGCCGCCCTCTCCATGAGCTCCTCAAAAGAGAGAGGGGGCACCCTCTTCAACTCCATGCTGAAAAACCCTGGTCTCAGCTCCAGGGTGAAGGCAAGCATCAGCGCGTACCCCGGGACCTCCTGGACCAGGAGAATCTCCTCTTGGAACCGGTCGACATAGTGACCCAGCGTCTCCTCCGGCCCTTGCCTCACTGCAAACAGGCATTCAGCCTCCTTCTTCCTTTTCTTCGAAGTTGAGAATCTCAACAGAAAACCCCTCCGCAGATCCTCAAAGCTGTAGATGGAACTCGCCGGCAACTGGTGGAACCAGTTCCTGGCCTTCTCTTTCAGAGTGATGGCAAAAAGCCTACACTTGAAGGCATCCGACATTTGTCTGATGGACACCACGTCCTCGAACCATTGCACGTGCTGAACCGGGTCATCCTTCCCGGTGTAGTAGGTCATGTTCGGCTCCCGGAACCCCTCCGGCACTGGAGCCGAGACAATGAGCTCACTAAAGGGGGTCTCGCCTCCCGCCTAGCGAGAAGGCACATCTCGCGACCTCGGTTGGCTGGACCGATCCGCGAGACCATGCCCAGGGAAGAGTTCCCGCACCGTCGCCTCCTTCTCGCCCAGATCCACCGGAAGCTCCTTCTCGAGACGCTGGCCTGGGAAAAGCTCCCGCGCGGCTACGTCCCTCTTGCCTGTCTACACCGGGACCTCCTTCCCGGGGCGCTGCCCTGGAGCGTTCTCGCCTAGCAGCGGAACCACCTCCACCAAAACCTGCGGCGTCTCCCACTCATTCCTTGCCGAGAAGGCCAAGTTGATCGTCTGCATGACTTCCCGCCTGAAGTCCTCAAACATCTTCTTCGTCGCCTCGTCCACCCGGGTGGGGGATCCTCCTGCGCCTGATCCTTCACCTTCGCCTCCTGCCATGGGACTTAACTCGAGATTTTCTTACACCGGCTGCTTCCACGCTCACCGCACCAGAACTGTTGAAGCCAAAAATGACCCCAACGAATGTTCACAAACCAAAGTGCAGCTGACGCCTACTTCTCTCTTACCTCGACCCTTGACTGGCTGCTAAGGTCAAAAGACTGACCCAAAGCCTCAGCTGGGAGGTCCCACCACACACCCGGAAGATCTCTGAGAGCTTCCTCTCCAAAGCCAAATGCTGGGCTGGGAGCTCCTCAGAAGGCACTAGAGTTGGAGAATAATGAAAGCCTTGCCTTCCAAAGAGTCCCTATGGGTCTTTTTATAGTCTTCCTTTGACCTGAAAATACTGAAATACCCCTGAGGGGTCTGCCAATAGCCAAATCCCGCTGTCATCCCAAGGGCATTTGGATAATTTTACCTTGGGATAATAATAAAATAATCCCCTTTTACGAGCGCCGGGCCCTACCACGTGGGCCCACTTGGCGAGAACCCTGGCCGTTGAAGGCTCTCGCTGGACCCCCAACTGGGCCAACCTTGGCGAGACCCCTTGCCAGGGAGGTTCGCGCCCTTCACGGTCTTGAAACTATCGCGACTGAAGGCTTACTTAGGGCCTTCTCGCCTGCCCTGGGCGGGAGCTTTCCCTAAGGCGGAAGCTCCCGTGGTCGAGCCATCTGCTTCGGTCGGTCGACGATCTCTCCTGCCGAGAGCTCGACTATCTGCCTTGGTCGGTCGACGATCTCTCTTGCCGAGAGCTCGACTATCTGCCTTGGTTGGTCGACGATCTCTCCTGCCGAGAGCTCGACTATCTGCCTTGGTCGGTCGACGATCTCTCCATCTTTTCCCTGCCCTTGGCGGGAGCTCCTACGGGACGAGAACTCCACAAGTATGCCTTAGGGTTAACCCAAGGCTAACCTAAGGCTAGCCCAATTCCTCAGTGGTGTCTCCGGGTCCTACCCAGCGAATATGGGGTTGTACACCTGCGTAGGTCCTCAAAACTGTAGATCGAGCTCGCCGGCAACTAGTGGAACCAGTCCCTGGCCTTTTCCTTCAGAGTGATGACAAAAAGCCTGCACTTGAAGGCATCCGACATCTGCCTTATCGACACCACATCCTCAAACCATTGCACGTGCTAAACCGGGTCATCCTTCCCGGTGTAGTAGGTCATATCCGGCTCCCTGAACCCTTCCGGCACTGGGGTCGAGACGATGAGCTCACTAAAAGGGGTCTCGCCCCCTGCCTGGCGAGAGGGCCCGTCCCGCGACCTCGGCTGGCTGGACCGATCCGCGAGACCGTGCCCGGGGAAGAGCTCCCGCACTGCCGCCTCCTTCTCGCCCAGATCCACCGGAACCTCCTGCCCAGGATGCTGGCCTGGGAAATGCTCCCGCGCAGCCACATCCCTCTCGCCTGCCTCCACCGGGACTTCCTTCCCGGGGCGCTGCCCCGGGGCGTTCTCGCCTAACAGCGGGACCGCCTCCACAGGAGCCCGCGACGTCTCCCACTCATTTCTTGCTGAGAAGGCCAAGCTGATCGTCTGCATGACCTCTCGCCTGAAATCCTCTAACATCTTCCTCGTCGCTTCTTCTCCCTGGGTGGGTGATTCTCATGCGCCAGATCCTTCACCTTCACCTCCTGCCATGGGATTCGACTCAAGATTTTCTTGCACCGACTGCTTCCACGCTCACCGCACCAGAACTGTTGAAGCCAAAATTGACCTCAACGAATGTTCACGGACCAAAGTGCAGCCGACGCCTACTTCTCTCAAATCTCGACCCCTGACTAGCTGCTAAGGTCCTAGGACTGACCCAAGGCCTCAGCTGGGAGGTCTCACCTCACACCCGGAAGATCTCTGAGAGCTTCCCCTCCGAAACCAATAGCTGGGCTGGGAACTCTTCAGAAAGCACTGGAGTTAGAGAATAATGAAAACCTTCTTTCCAAAGAGCCCCTATGGGTCTTTTTATAGTCTTCTTCTGTTCTGAAAATACTAAAATACCCCTGATGGGTCTGCCAATAGCCAAATCCCGCTGTCCTCCTAGGGGTATACAGGTAATTTAAACCGAGGATAATGAAATAATAATAATAAAATAATCATTTTTCCTGGGTGCCAGGCCCCACCACATGAACCTACTCTGGCGAGAACCCCGGGCGAGAAGGCTCTCGCTGAGCCTTAGCTGAGCTCACCTTGGCGAGGCCTCCCGTCGAGAGGGTTCTCGCCCTTGGGGGTTTTTACGTCATTACCGCTGGACGTGAAGACCTGAGTCCTGGCGCGAATGATCTCGCCTACCAATGGGCGGGAGCACCTTAAGGGCGAGAACTCTGCCGGTCCGCCCTGGGGGCTGACCCGGGCCTGACCCAAACCTGACTACTGAGGTCTTAGTCCTCCCGGGCCTCCCCAGCGAATATGGGGTTGTACAATTTGAAATTGGTCTCTAATGTTTAAAATGTTTGAAATCGGTCCCCAACCTTTTATACTTTTTCAAAATAGGTCATTTTTAACTTTTTTGTCCATTTATTTAACAGAATTGTCGAGGTGTCGATGACAAGGCGCCAATGTGGCATCAATGTGGACATAATTAAGGTATCTATAATTAACTGTTGATAGAACTTAATTTAATTTTGTTGATCAAATTTGATTTGAATGTGTTATCATGTTGACACACAGAACATGAAATATGAATACTGGCTTCTTAACATGAAATATCAACACTGATGCACAAAACATAAAATATATTTTAACTTTAAACATTAATATTGATTTTATCATCTTTTAATAAGACTGTCATTTCATATCTTTAAATCTTTTAAAAATGAAAAAATAGATTGACTAATTTTAGTAATATTGATTGTATCATCTTCGTTGTCACTTGAAATAGAATGAAGTGAATCTGATGAACAATCATCATCTCAACAAACTTCTTCAAGTAGATCTGCATCTGAAATTCCATTAATTATATTTAAGCATTCATTCACAATATTTTTACCAATAAAATCATCCTCAAATAGGTGTTCACCATCAAATGTAATATTCGTAGCAATATCAACACTTCGAGAGCTGACATTGTCATCATTATAATCAGTATCGTCCATTTTCCTCTATGAAATATAAGTTTATTGCTTAGAATTTGCATCAGAGATATATTGCTAAACATGCATTCAAAAATATGAGCATAAACAAGATACTGAAATCACACGAAAAATAATAAAAAAAGAGCTTATACCCTATAAAATGAACATTAATAACAGGTTCAGACTTTAGAAGTTTTATTGTGGAAAGCAGGGGAATTGGTAAACTCTATAAAATGAACATTTTAAATCTAGGAAATAAAGGGAAAGTAATTAAATAAGAGGATATACCACCAGATCTACAAGTCCCCAATGTAACCAGAGAAAGAGAAGAAATCTCGGATCTCCATATCGTGTATGCCATCGGGAAAGTAACTAAATAAGCGTAGACGCTGGAGGAGGAGGAGGAGGTAGATGTTGGAGGAGGCGGAGGTCGGCACTGGAGGCGACGGAGGTCAGTGGCGGAGGCCGGCGAATGGTTTGGAGGAATCAGAGGTTTGCTACGGGAGGAGAGGCGATAACCTTGGGAGAAGTATTAATGAACGATCACTTTAAGAAATAAAAAAAATAAAAAAATTTTAAAATTAAAAAAAGATTAAAACTATGACTACGCAACAATCAGCATCCACACCTCATAAATTTAGCATCCACCTCAGCAATTCAGTTAAATAGATGGACGAAAAAGTTAAACGAATCCTATTTTGAAAAAGTATTAAAAGTTGGGGACCGATTCTAAATATTTTAAACATCAGGGGACCAATTTTAAATAGCCCTCAAATGTGTAAGCCCCCCTGGAAAGCGACATTGACCTGGGAATCTTATCGCACACCACAGGCAACATGCGACACCGAAGTAACTTACAAAGGAGTGGAGCTAAGACCATCCCAAACCCCTCACACTAATCACCCGATGCCATGTATCAACGTTGGTGCGCGCTAAGCGAATATATATCACACATCAACATAGTAGATAAACAGTTATTTAGTGGAACACAAAAATAGTGGAATATTGACTTTAATCGAAGATTAATTACTATATAAGAGTAATTATCTTGTATCATTACAGAAATCACAATCATATCGTCAACAACTTAATTATTAACATGCAAAAGTTGTACTATATTATCTCAAGTAAGTTTCTATCATAATAATTAGAATATGAAGAGAACGATAATTTAATTATATTATACCTAAGAGAGCTTTAAATGACTACCACACCACGATTTATCATTGTCACCCACTGGAAGTTGTCACTTGCCATTATGATAAACCTATATAATACATATGAAATAGAATGACGTACAAGTGTAGTAAGGTATCTGAAAAGTAGGTTAAATTTGGATTATAATTAGGTTGTGGCAGTTTTCACATGACCACCGCCTACGTACTCTATATCAACATGCATACGACCTTAGACCCACATAGTTCTATGAGTTTTGCACGGGTTTTCTTTCGGACCGTCTAACATATAGGTTGCATTAGAGTTAAACTCGTCAACCATCTGATATTCTCCTCGTGACACATTTCTCAAGGCACAATATTCTTGAATGAATAATATTTTCTCGAAGGCGCATATTATATTCCGGAAGGAAATATTTTCCAAGATGCCACATTTTATTCTCAAAGGAATATTTTCTCGAAGTCACAAATTTTATTTCTGGAAAAATAATATTTTCTCGAACGCACATATTTTTTTCCTGAAGAAATAATATTTTTTTGAAGGCACATATTTTATTCCTGAAGGAATAATATTTTCTCAATGACCCCAAAATTCCTGAATCATAATCCAAATAAGGTAATATAATGTTTACACATATGGTCGCTCAATGATAATCCAAGCCAACCACTATGATCCAAATATGGTAATATAATAAACATCGAAATATCAAACATGATTTTACGGTTAGAAAACGATGGAAACTATGCGACATTGTTATCAAATCTTAAGGGTCTCTATATTAAGAAGACCAAAAGAGAGTCCATTGTCGAAGCCTTATCATGCTCCCCCAAAACTTGTAAACTTTATCTAAACCATTGATATTTATTTGACCATCAACTCATCGCCTCAACTTAGTAAGTTTCATGGCCTATTGGTTGAGTATAAGCTTAGAACTGAAACTCTCAATGAAAATACGACTCTTATGTATATATACACATATATACATATAAGTAAAATATTTATGCATGTATGTTTTTATATAAGTATCAAATATTAAATTGTTGAAATGCAGAAACCAAAGAGACTAAGATAGCAAATAGGGAAATTCATCAAAGTGCATGCAAATTGGAAAAGATACTATAGGAACTCATAAGCACAACTTGCAACTATTCACGAGCACTTATAACAATTTCTTAGGCCCGGGATGACCCCAAACCGAGAAAATATCAAATCCTAAATATAGTTTCATATCCTTTTTTAATAATAATAATTTGTTCGGCAAGGGTCATGGTGTAGGAAATGATGAATTGAATGGTCAATTTAGAGAAAACCTACTCTACAGTTTCTCTCTATGTTTTCAAACCCAAAAATATTATAAAAATAGGTGAGGAGAGCAGGAAAAATGTCAGTGTATTCAATCTCTAATCGGTAAGGCTCTACCTTTCCCCTCTAAAAAAAGGTAGTTCAATCATGAACTCATCCAAATGATAACATTCATAGGTTCCAAATACCAGGATTCAATCTAGAATATGCATAATCCCTTTTTTCTAATTAAGATCACATCTCCTTTTATTTTATTTTGGGCACTTAAGATCAACTGCAGTAAGTCATTCTCGACGTATAGGATGTCGAGGCCATCACATTAACTCGGAGGAGGAGAAGAGAGGTGGGGAAGAGGTTATCAGAACTAAGAAGAGCGAGAGTAGCTCGTGTACGGGTTGCCTATTTCAGGTTGTCCTCCATGCGCGGAGATCCCGCTTAGCATAATTCCTCCATAATCACAGAAAGAGGAGAGGTAGTGGACAAGAATGGTTAGGAGGAGAAGCGAAGGAAAAAAGAGGGATCCAGAGGAACTTCAGGGGGTGGAGTTCCTATTTTGCGAAGTAATGGAGCGGAATTAGAAAAAATGGTTAACATGAAAGTTGTAGATATCTCCGAGATGAATAACTTTCATGTTGAACTTTTTTGATTTGAAGTCGTTTAGACCCCCCTATTTGGGCCCCGAAAAAATTCTGTCCGAAAAACATTAATTTAATTATTTTTAGACAGAATTTTTTCGGGGCCCAAATCGGGGGTCTAAATGACTTCAAATCAAAAAATATTCAATATGAAAGTTATTCGTCTCGGGGATATCTATAACTTTCATGTTAACCATTTTTTCCTGATTCCACTCAATTACTTCGCAAAAGAGGAACTCCACCCCCTAGAGTTCCCGCAGGAACTCCAGCGGATCTGGATCCAAAAAAGAGAGTAAGAAATAAATAAACAAATATCAAATGTCTCTCACCATTACAGTTTTGATTCTTCAAACCACCAATTAATGTGAGATTATTAATGAAGAAATCAGAAAAAGATCAGAGATTATCATATAATCGAGAAGAAGAGGAGAGAAGCTCAAGCACAGGTTGTCGATTCCAGGTCGTCCTCGATGTTGGGGTTGCAATGATGTGTACATGCCCAACTCGACTTTTAGGGAGGAGGAGTGGCCATGGAACTGTGAGGTGCGAGGGAGGAGAAAGTTAATTGTGGGAGGAGCTCCACCTGTGGTCCCTTGAGAGGGAGGAAGTGATGTCTTCTTAAAGAACCCAAGCAATGATAACCCAGCGCCACCACCGCCATTTTCCCCTCTTCATGTCAGTTGGGTGTTTAGGTTTGGGAGGAGTTAGGTAATTTTGTCTTACATGTGATAAAATTTATATTATAATTATCTAAACCACTATAAAGGAAATATAAAATGCATAATTTTTGAACTCATTTGAGTGATTGCATCCATCGAATTTGGCATGATATTACATAAGCCGTATGGTCAAAGCACACCCTTTCTCCACTTCTTCATAGGTTTCCTTAATTGAAGAGGGGTATCTTAAAGCTATGTTTTAGGCTCTGTTTGGCATACCGATGTCATTTTAAAAGGGGGAAGTTCAAAAAGGAGATGCTAAACTGTATTTTAAAAACTGTGGTTTTAAAACTGAGATTTCGTTTGGGTAATTTCTGTTTCGGTGACGGTTTAAATTATTTTCAAAATTATCTTCACATGAATTTTATTTATTTCGGGCCAATTTTTTCTGAATTTTTAAAAA
This sequence comes from Platanthera zijinensis, assembly GCA_039513925.1. Taxonomy (NCBI): domain Eukaryota; kingdom Viridiplantae; phylum Streptophyta; class Magnoliopsida; order Asparagales; family Orchidaceae; genus Platanthera; species Platanthera zijinensis. The sequence goes on along the minus strand of CM077089.1, from coordinate 125,064,998 downwards.
CAAAATTATGTATTATATCTGCGATTTTTTTTACAAATTTATGGATATAATTATATTTTTTATAGGGGTTAAATTGATTAAATAAAAATAAATTAAATTAAAAAAATATCCCAAACGACCGTTTTGAAAGGGTGAATGGAGTCTCCCTGACTTTTTCAAAACGGAGAAAAAAGTAGTGTTAAACCGACTGTTTTAAAATGACAATATTTTAGTTGTTTCCAAACAACTCTCCTCCGGTCCGTTTAGAACGGAATGGAGTCAAAACGGGCTCCCAAACATAGCCTTAGATTCAGACAGCTCGTTGGCCGGTCTACAAGTAAGCCGCTCGGTCTGCTTATATCGCCCGCAAAGTCAAACAATTGCTCTTTGTCAGGTCTTAATTGCTCTTTCTCAGATTTCAATTCAACCTTCTCTCTCCTACTATATAAATGAGGTGAAAATGTGAAACATACAATGTGGGATAAAGAGTTGGTTATTTTTATTTAAAAGTTTATATAATAATTACTTGGGCGCCTAGTTGGCAGAGCGAATTTTAAAATTTGTTGAGTGCGTAATAACGTGTGTACAAATTTTGAAATAATTTTTTTTATAAATGTGATGCACCTATAGTTTTTGAAATAAAAAAAATATGTTTATATAATAATTAATAAAAAATAAATATAGAAAACATGAATAATTAAAACAGGCTTCGGGGCCCGCTGGGGCCCGCCGAAGCCCGCCGGGGATAGCAGGGTACCAACGCACTTAGTCGTAGGGGCGGAGCCCTGTAACGCCCCTGATTTTTCCGTATTAATTTTTATTTTCGTATTGAGGTAATTTTGGCATCAGGACATTACGTTAGCGGGTGTTTGGCATGTGCCATTGTTAGAACATGATTTTTGCTCTTTAAGTTTTTAGTGTTGCTGGGTTTACCCTGTTTGCAAGATTCCCTTGCGAGTCGGGTCTATTTTGGTGACTCGGTGGAGCCTTTTTAGGAATGTTTGTGTTTTGGCTTCGGGAGGTGTTTGCCCGAGTTTCGTTTGTTGAATTCGAGTTTTGACTTCGCCCTTATATTCATAGTATTGGTATTTAGCTACGGTGCGATTTTCGTAAAATTCCGAGGTCGTTTGGATATCGGGTCGCTTTGGATTAATTGATATTAATTAAAATGTAATAATGTACTATAATAATTAATTATAAATATATATACATATAAGATCGGCATTAGGTCACGCGGTTACTGTTCATCTTTTTCCTAAAACCGAGCGGCGGGAGCTTTTTGCGAAAGAGGAGATCAACGGACGGGGCGTGCCTTCGGGCGACGGTGGGGGGTGCTCCGGTGGTCGGTTTTGGTGAAGGAGTATAGATTTGGAAAGCTTTCGGCGAGGGCTACGGATCATGGTAAGTTTCCCTCGATTCCTCAATTTTTATACGTTAGGGTCAGTGATTTCGACCTCTTTTCCCCTCCAAAAGTTTCAGGAAACGTCTAGGACTTTTCTACGGCCGATCCTTGTTGCGGTGTGAGCGGGTGGCGTTTCTTCGAAGATTCAAGGCAAGTGGATCTTTCCCCCCTTCCATGACCATCTTTTGCTTACATTTTTTCTCTCCCTTGTCCTCCCATAGAAAATAGGAGCAGCATAGTTGAATCATGAAAGAATCCCCCTAGGTTAGGGCATGATTTTTGGCCAAGTCATAGGAACTAGGTTTAGTGTCTAAGGGATTTTCGGCGAGTATAGGGGTTTAGCCTAAGTAAAATTCGGCGGAATTAGGTAGGTAAATTTCTTCGAGTATCGCTAGTAGAATTCGACGAGTATCAGTTAGAATCCGACGAGTAAGATTAGAAATTCGTTATGTCATTCGTCGATTGTCAGGGGTTGGCCTAAGGAAAATTCGTCGAGTATCGATAGGAATTCGTCGAGAATCGTCCATTGTCGCAAGTCATTTTCATCGAGTATAGAAGGATTCGTCGAGTATCATCTTCTGATTCGTCGAGTATCCTTGAGGTCCGTCGGGTATACTCGCCGAATTTGGCCAGGACTTAGAATTTTTCGTTGTTTTTGGCATGATTCGTCGTGTATGGTCTTTAGAGTGGTTTTAGGACTTGTTTAAGTTTTTCGTTGGGTTTAAACTTGGGATTTGATTAGGTTGATGTTTCTTCGATTGTGAAGGTTGGTAGTGGATAAATGACCGCCAACTAGATGTCAGTTTGTGGAGCATTACACTTGGTGGTTGTTTGGTCTCTGTTTTGAGGGCTGTTGGTTGGGTTGGGACAAATGGTCACCACCGCAGAGCCTTCTTTTTTTTGAGACATTTGGGTCTAGGAGCCTGGTATGGGACAATTGGTCACGGACTCCGACCCGATTGATTTTACCAAGTGTTAATGATTCATGTTTTTGAGCTGTTTTGTGCTCAGTTTGCTTCTTAGACCAGTCTGTGCTTTTTATGTTAATCCTTGTAGATACTGTCGAAGCATGACTTCGTTCCGTACTTGGTGCATTTATTCAATTAATTCCTTTATTGTAGAGTTTTACTGTACTTGTATTTATTTGGCTAATCGGCGGTGATTTTCAGCATTTCTTATACTCGGGTTTGGTAAACCCTTCCTTGTCTTTGTATTCATTACCTGATTTTTTTCCTTTGTCACTTGTATTTTCTTGCTGAGGTGTTCTTCTTTTGAATGTCTCAGGTTCAGGGCAGTAGCCGGTTGAGCGGCTAGTTTTGGAAGTTTGCTAATGGACTGCTGTGTTGTAGAGGTTTTCCTCACTGTAGTGAGGTAGTTTTGAGTTTCTTTGTTAGTACAGACATACATATCTTTGGTGAGTTTGTGTCAGGTTGTTGACGCTTACTGGTGGTTTTCTTTTGAAATATTAAGTAATATGTTAAGCTGTTGGGTTGCTTTTTTCTTTGTGGTTGTTTATACTTGTTCTCTGAGAATGCTTTACGCTACGTTGTATGTTAGTTATTTTAACTTATAAAAAGAATTACTACTAGTATCTCATACATGTCACCTTTCTAAAATCAAAGTCACTAATTTTTAAGCTAACATAAAGACTATTTCTTTACTTATAATAAATCTAGAGTCTTGCATACCATGAGTCGCCCTTTGGGATGTTTATACTACTAGTTGATCTGCCGTGCCGAGGGATACGACCGTCTAAACTTAACTGGTTTTTCTCTTAACGAACATATGAATTTCATATAAATATTAGAGGTTGGAGTCTTAACTAAGCGTCTGCAGTTATCCCTTGTATGACGTGGCATCATGACACGTATTTTTCTCTTACTCTGATATAACTTTAATGCAGGGAAAATGTGAGTTGTGATAAGTCCCGTGTCAGACACTCGTATATATATATAAGTTATATATATACAAAAAATATATATTATCTCCTAAAATATGGATGAGAAAAATGCGTGGAAGAAATCGATGTGATTGCTTCGACCATGCAAACTAGCGAGATTAATTGAAGTCGGTTTTGAGCACATTTATTAGGGGTGCAACTTGGATTGGTTCTATTCGATCCCACCCAAAATCAAGAATCGACCCATATAGGTTCGGTTCTAAACTTTTGGAATCGGAACTGACCCACGGTCCTAATGTATAGAATCGAATCCGAACCGTTTGCTTTGGTTTTGTTCTCGGTTATACCCATGTCTAAAAATAATTTTAAAATTATTTAACTAACTCATGATTTTGTGCAATATAAGTTTCAATATCTCAAAATAATTGAATCATGACTATATATAATATTGAAATCATACAACTATGTAAGTACAATAAATATTATTTTTAGTCATACGACTAAAATTATTTTCACACATTTAGACTTAGTTTGGTTTGGCATTTTGCTCAGGTGGCGAGAGGAGAAGGATGAGTTTTGAACCGGAGGGGGGAGGTCACGGTTGGAATCCCTCTTTTTTCCTACATTTCCCATGGTGTGACAGGTGCAAACGGAGCAAACGCCATTGTCGATCGTTTGGTTACCCACCGTGCGGCGACGTTTTTCCCAAATGGAAAGCTCCAAACTCTGCGCCAAATGAAGCCTTAGTCATATGATTATAACCGTTTCCTCAAAATATTTTCTTTAGCATTGATATTCGGTTCTCAGGTAAGTTTTGGGTACCCGACCCTTGGAACCAGAAACCGAACCGAATTATCGGTTCTGGTATTATGAGAACCGGACCCGAACCGAACATTTTTGGAACCGACCCAAATCATTTGGTTCGGTCCGATTCCGGTCCAGTTCCCGATTCTTTAGTTATTTTTGCACACCTATAACATTTACTTATAAATACTTATGTGAACCGCATCGTAGGTCAAAACAACGTATTTTGTCAACTTTCTCAAATTACAACACAATGAGACGCAATTGCTATTATTGAGTTTGTACTGATGTCTAGAGTGTTCAACCATTAGTCAAGACCAGCTTTGAGTTTATTTACTCAAAATCTAAGTTATTATGTCAGTGCTTAGTTCACACATCGAAGCTATGTCATGAAGCTATTGTGACCCTAATCAAGCTTCTTAAGAGTTCAAATGATTCAGCTAGGCTCCTTGGATTAGAGTTGGGATGTTATAAAACGTTGAAGACATAATTAAGATTTTTTCCTTAAAAATTTTTGAAACTAATTAAGCTCTAATTATGTCAAGATACCATCTTCAATAATTTTGAGATAATGAATTGATTGATTATCAATTTTAGATAATCAATTTTGAATAAAATGCAAAAGCAAATGAACAAAATCTATATCATTCATTTGGATAGAAAATATGATTGATATGAATCATTGGATCTCACCCACCCTCAAATGCATTTCATATTCTTCTTTATTCATAGTGCTCGAAACTTGTAAGTTACAGGATGCAGAACCTAGGAAAATGCTAATCAAGGCTTATGTGCATGTGAAGCTACAAAGGAGGATTCTAAAGGCGAGGTTGACGTACAAGAGAATGAAGAAGAGTAAGAAGTGCTCCACCAGTGATTCCACCAGTAGAAAACCGATGAACTGAGTACGAGCAGAAGATGAAATAGCGCACTTGCCGGGGAGGAGCACCCAAATGCTAGAGTAAAAGCTTGCCAGAGAGGATCACATCAAAGAGGTAGAGGAAGGGGGTGCAACTTGCGCTATAATTCCCGTCACGCTCTCCCCAAAGACTGATAGAAAGTGCTCGATTATGGGGGTATTTCTTTAAAGTAAATCTCATGGATTTTGGATGAATTCCAACTATAAATATAACAAAATAAAAAGCGAAATTAAAATTGGGATACCTAGTTTTGATTCCTTGTCCCAATTCCTGGCAAACGAATCTACCCTACTCCAAGCTTTAAGGGCATACCCATAGAAATAGTCCGCCCCTTTCATTCTCGCAACTCCAGTCACACACTTGTGGAATTAATCCATGCTGGACGAGATCGCCGCCCTTGGAGGAAAACGTCGACAATCTTTGTTGGTGGAACGCCGCCCCTCTTGCCATATGTATGCTTTGACCTTTCTTTCCACAAAGAGCATTAATAGTTAGATTCTTTGGTTTCAGTTTTTTTCAAAGTTGGAAGAGCGGGCTGCTGTGCTTTTAGAACTCAAGCAAGTAGTCAGCCAGTTATCTTGAATTTTTTTATTGTTGGTCGGTGGTGTCATCGGGGTATTCTAAGCCAGAGGAATTTTATTCTTAATTTTCCATGCTTTTACTATAAAGAAAGATGATGATATAATTTGATCCCTAAATCTTTGACTTCAAGTATGTTTGTGTACTCTTCATAAGAGGAGAATGCAATTGGATTATCATACTATATTCAACATCATTTATGTTGTCACATGTAAGCAATAGGAATTCACATCTTGTAAATGTCGTCATCTGCTCAAATGGATGAAAGAGCGCACAAGATTTATGCTTTGGTGTGATACAAAAGATTTATGCTTTGGTGTGATACAAAACATATATATATATATATATATATATATATATATATATATATATATATATATATATATATATATATATATATATATATATATATATATATATATATATATATATATATATATATATATATATATATATATATATATATAGTTCTGTTCGCAAACTTTGAACAGAGTTATGCATTTCTCAGATCTCGGGATTAATTTTAAATATAATAATACACTCATAGCACGCAAAAATAAGTTCATTGTTTTCACAAGTGTATGCACGTGAAAATAAATAAAAACATCATTGTTGATTAATATTATATTTCTTCTTAATTTATTTGTGTTTTTCAGACATTGATCTATAGTTTTTCACATGAACCTCACACTTCATTGAATGTATGAGTATTTTTTATATTATTTGTTGTTAGCAATTTTATTTTTCACTATTAAAACTTTTAATTAATGACTTTTACTAGTTTATTTTCATAAAGGTGACTCACTTATTCTATGACAAAAAATCGAGTATCTTTATTTTTTACAATTGCAATTCTCATTAATTTTATTTGTGTTTCTAAGATCAATTTATACAAATTTTTTTTTCTATTGCTCCATCTAAGATCTGAAATTTTCCTTATATTATTTGTTCACCGTTATTATATTTCTAACTAATAAACTTTTTAAGAGATTTTTTGCTAATTTATTTATATATCGTGATCTCGTTCCTTATTTAAATTATACAACCGAGTAAATATTTTCAAAAACACTAAATACTTAGTTGTATTGATTATTTCAGCATATACTAAAATTTTGAAAAAAAACACAAGGTATTTTGCCGTGTATTTTTATCTTTAAATTCTTTTATATCAAGGGAATAAATATAAAAAAAATTTATAATCTAAATTGATATTCCAACTTAGAGGGAGTGTTTCAAGATTATGTATGCAAATATTACCGACGGCGTGCTTCAGGGCATTTGTTTTTCCTCCACCTGCGGTGCTTGTTCACGGTTTTCATTGAAAATGGAGAAATCTCTCCCCCTTTGAACCCAGCTCCCTCCCACCGGTGATGTTAGCTGCCTCACCGAAATGTCGTCACCCTCCCAAATGAACCCTAAGATAGGAATGTTTTTTTGCATGGGGGGGGGGGGGGGGGGGGGGGGGGGGGGGGGAGTTGGAGAAAGAGAGGAGTTGGTGATTTCAACGAGAGATCGATTCCTGATCTTTTCTTCATGTAAATGAGTTCTCAAAATAGTTGGTCTGCCATCCTCTCCCCCCTTCCTTTGTGTTCGTGATTTGACTTCCATTTTATTCATCCCGATGCGAGGGAGCAACTCCGACAGGCATTGGTGGAGAGACAGCCGCGATGGTAATCAAAGAGCAATGCTAATAACGCATAAGATTTCGTTATTAGCGCCCCTATGATATTAACATTTCATAAAAAAAAATTTCAAACCAGTAGGATAGTAACACACCACCAAAAATAGAAACAAAACATTTTTCCTTCATTTCGAACTCAAGTGTTCATATAATTGGAAAAGATTCTTTTATTCGAATTAGAGGGTTGATAAAAGAATAAAAATTAAGAAAATAATTTCAAGAATGCAGATGTTGTGCTTATAGAATTTTACAAGTGAGATAATTTCTGCTCTCTCATCGTAGTAATGCAAAGAAAAACTAAACATAAATTTAGTTATCAATTACCCTCACTTATAATTTATTCTAGATGAGAACCTCAAGAAACCATGGTCCTATCAACTATATTGATCCCCAAATAGAAATATTTTGAATATGTAATACAAAAACTAGTTTGAGGATGCTTGAATTATTTAACACAGGGCTTCTAAATTTAACATTTAGTCTTCTCTTGAAAATTCTTAAACCACTGATCCAATATATCCATAGACACGAGGCCATAGAAAAGGAAGGGCTGGCTAGAAGCCTGAACATCTATAATGATCGCCTTGCCCAGCGGTAGTGAAGAGGCGTTGAGGAGGAAGATGTACATCTCTCTCACTTCGTAGTAGGTCATATCTAAGACCTAGACACGAGACAGGCCAAAGGAAAAAACAGAAGAGGGTCTACAATTTCCGAGGGTCGAGCGATGTAGGCTCTGAGGGGAGCGAGAGCTTGCCAGTGGGGGATTTAGGTGGTCCGTTTTGTTGTAGTCGGGAGGGAGACCGCAAGCAGGGAAAGGAAATCAGACAAGACGCTTAAGATTTTACTTATTTAGGGCAATGATGATGCTATTTATATGTATAAGTAGGTGCGGATCAGGGGGGGGGGGGGGGGGGGTCAAAGGGGCACTGACACCCCTTTTTGCAATTTATTATGAGCAAACTAATAGTTCTCTATTCGCGGACCAACTTTGGTTATGCCCAAGACCAAATCTGGTTATTCGCGAACCAAGATCTGTTATGTGCACCCCAAAAGTTAATTTTGAGTCGTTGCCCGCCTGCAACCTACTCACCCCTCTTCACAAATACATTTTGTGTTTTCATTTATGAATTAGGGCAGAACAACAAAACGAGAGTCTTCTATTCTGTTGAAGCCAGAAACATGACTCCTCCTAGAGTTCGGATCTAAGGCTGCAGCTCACACCTACTCTTCCCGAATTCCTCCTTGGACGAGAGTCTCGAAGACTAAAAATAGACTGTGGGCTTCAGCTTGGAGGTCCCACCTCTTACCAGGAAAAACTAAATATTCTTCCCCTCCCTAGCCAGTGTAAGACCCCATTTTTTTAACCACCGGGTCTTATGCCCTCCACCGGAGTCTATAAATATACGACCCCCACCCCGCGTAGAGAGTGCCCCCCCTTTCTCACTTCTTCCTTCCCCCTCTCCATCACAGTCATGTCTCATAGTCAGAGCTTCCGCGAACGTCTCGTGATGGTTCGCAAGCAAAATAAGGCCAACATGGCCGCTCTGGCCTTGTCTTTGGTTCGCACCCCTGCTTCCTTACCATCGTCGTCATCTCCCCCAAAGAAAGTAAAAACCGCGGGCCCCCTTCTCGGTCGAGGAGCACACTCACGCTTCTTTGGAAATCCCTCGACCTCCTCCCACGTCTCCTATATAGAGAGAGAGGTGAATTTTGGCTTTTACTCATATTTTTCTTTTACTCGTCTCCTTATTTACTTGCTTCGTGCTTCACCAGGGGGATCTCGCACCTCATCTCCGACCGGAAAGCCCGCGGGATAACAATGTCGTCCACCCCCAAGATTCTGACTCGCCTCAGCCATCTACTCCTCCAAATATGAAGAATGATGACCCTTCCCAGGGTGCCAGGACCTCTCGCAATCCAGGTAAATGAACTAGACCTTCCTTCTCGCTCCTCCGTGTCGCTCGCCACTTCTAAACCTCCCTGTGAGAATATCTCCCATTCTGACCTTTAGCTCCTTCCTACGTAGGCACCCAGGCCGGCTTGCCCGCAGAATACTTCTATGGGCAGATCTGTACAACCCCATATTCGTTGGGTGGGACCCAGAGGCACAACAGTTGGGGTTGGACCAGCCACAAGTTAGCTCGGGCCTGAAGGCCATAAGAGCTCTCGCGCTAGAGGAGCTCCTGCTTAGGAGCAGGCGAGATCCCGCCCATGGCCAGAAGCGGGCGAGAAGGCACGACGCTGAGTGAGCTTCACTCTCTCAGCGCCGTAATCAGCAAGGGCGCTGAGTGAGCTTCACTCACTCAGTGTCATGGCCAGCAGCAAAGGGCGTTGAGTGAGTTTCACTCACTCAACGCCGCGACCAGCAGCAAAGGGCGTTGAGTGAGCTTCACTCACTCAACGCCGCGACCAACAGCAAAGGGCGTTGAGTGAGCTTCACTCACTTAACGTCGCGACCAGAAGCAAAGGGCGTTGAGTGAGATCCACTCACTCAACGTCGTGGCCAGCAGAAAGGGCGTTGAGTGAGCTCCACTCACTCAGTGTCGGGGTCAGCAGCGAGGGCGTTGAGTGGGCTCCACTCACCCAACGCCGCGTCCAGCGATAGCGCCAGGGTTAGATGAGCTCCCGCCTTGGGAGGGGCGAAAGCGTTCACCTTCGGTCAGCCGGGACCCGCTCTCGGCAGGGTCGACGAGAAGGATCAAACCGGCGAAAAGGCAGGGGCTGGCTCAGCGTAAGACTTTTGACACTTCTTTTTAGCTCCCACCAAAGGAAGGCGAGAGGGTTCTCGGCATAGAGCACTCGCCGGGTGGGGCCAGGCTCAGGGTAAAATGTCTTAATTACTCTCGGGTAAAATTACTTTTATACCCTCAAGGGCTGCGTTTAGTACTTCTCAGACAGTGGGATTTGGCTGTTGGCAGACCAGCCAGGGGTATTTCAGTAACTTTAGGTCAGCAAAAGGTTATAAATAGACTGAGAAGGGTTCCTTCGAAAGCAGACTCTCATTCTCTATAAATCTCTAGTGCTTTCTGAGGAGCTCCTAGCCCAGCTTTTGGCTTTGGAGGGGAAGCTCTCAAAGATCTTTCGGGTGTGAGGTGGGACCTCCCTGCTGAGGCTTTGGGTCAGTTCTAAGTCGTTAGCTACCAGTCGATGGGTAGAGCTTGAGAGAAGTAGGTGCTGGCTGCACCCCTGTTTTGAACATTCGTTAAGGTCAATTTTGACTCCAACAGTTCTGGTGCGGTGAGCGTGGAAGGCAGTCGGTGCAAGAAAGCCTTGAGTTTGGTTCCATGACTGGAGGTGAAGGTGAAGCGTCTTGCTCAGGGGGTATCCCCACCCCAGGGGAGGAAGCGACAAGGAATATGTTGGAAGACTTTAGGCGAGAGGTCTTACAGACCATCAGCCTTGCCTTCTCGGTAAGGAGTGAGTGGGAGACGCCTCAGGTTCTGGTGGAGGCGGTCCCGCTTCTTGGCGAGAACGCCCCTGGGCAGCGCCCCGGAAAGGAGGTTCCGGCAGAAGTTGGAGAGAGAGACGTGGCCGCGTGGGAACTCTTCCCAGGCCATCGCCCCGGAAGGGAGGTTCCGGCAGAAGTTGGCGAGAGGAAGGCGGTGATGCGAGATCTCTTCCCTGGGCACGATACCGCGGATCGGGCAAGCCAGCCGAGGCCGCGAGACGTGCCCTCTCGCCAGGTAGGAGGCGAGACCCCCTTCAGCGAGCTCATCGTCTCAGCTCCGATGCCAAAGAGGTTCCGGGAGCCGGACATGTCCTACTACTCAGGGAAGGATGATCTGGTGCAACATGTTTAGTGGTTCGAGGATGTGGTCTCGATCCGGCAGATGACGGATGCCTTCAAGTGTCGGCTGTTTGCCATCACGTTGAAGGAGAAGGCTAGGGACTGGTTCTACCAGTTGCCAGCAAGCTCAATCTACAGCTTCGAGGATCTACGTCGGGGTTTCTTGTTGAGGTTCTCGACATCGAAGAAGAGGAAGAAGGAAGCGGAGTGCCTATTCGCGGTGAGGCAGAAGCAAGATGAGACGCTGGGTCATTACGTCGAACGGTTTCAGGAAGAGATTCTCCTGGTCCAGGAGGTCCCGGGGTACGCGTTGATGCTCGCTTTTACCCTGGGGCTGAGACCAGGTTTCTTTAGCATGGAGCTGAAGAGAGTTCCCCTCCTCTCATTTGAAGAGCTTATGGAGAGGGCGGCGAAAGAGATCGACTTCGAGAGGGCGAACCCAGCGTTTGTCAGGAAGCGGGCCAGGTTGGCGGAGGACGATGTGAAGGAACCAGCGTCAGGGAAGCAGAGGGAGCAGAGAGAGCAGAGGGAGCAAAGGGAGGAAAGAATGAGAGAAGAACCCCGAGGGCAGGGGCAGCAGCAGGGATGGGGGGCCCGGGAGCCGAACAACCGATTGGGTTGGAGGCCTCAGGAGGGTCGCCCCCAGGGCCAAGGAGGAGGTGTTCAGGGAAGAGACAATCTTCGGGAACCGAGAAGGTTTGACCAGCAGGCGTGGAGGCAGGGGCCGAGGGGTCACTTCCCACCACCACAAGAAGCGATGGAGGTCGGCAGAGGAAGAGGAGGAGGAGGAGAAAGAAGAGTCCGGGGAGCTGGGAGAAGAGGAGGAGAAGGAAGAGGGGGCAGGGCGGCGTTACCCTTTTGTGACTTCCATCAGGAGGAAGGTCACGTGACGGCCACCTGCCCGGAGTTCTTGGAGATGCGGGAAGCCAGAGGAATGGGGAGACAGGATCCGCCGGTAAGGATCGTGGAAGTGCAGCCGGGAGGGGAGGAAGATAGATGCGAGGATCGGGTAGACGTGGGGACCCGAGGAGGGATCAGAGTGATCCACAGAGGGGTAGGGATTGAGGCAACCCGTAAGGGAAGCTTGTAGACCATGTTCCGCAGAGGGGTCGCCTCGACCTCCCTAGCCCCCCTCCGGAAGAAAAAATCATCTTTTCATCCACGGATATGCCGGACTACGAGGACCCTTTCTGCGATGCTCTGGTGATCCAGACAGCGGTGAAGAATTTTACAGTTTCCAAGATACTGGTAGACAATAGGAGCTCGGTGAACGTCATCTTCAAGAAAGCCTTTGATGAGATGAAGGTTGAGGGGAAGAGGGTCCTAGCCTCAGATGGACCGTTGTTCAGGTTTTCTAGAGAAATGAAAGAAGTAGAAGGAGGAGTAGGACTGCATGTAAAGCTGGGAGGTGTGTCACAGAATTGTAGGTTCGTGATAGTGGACGCTCCAAGCAGTTATAATGCCATCTTTGGACGTCCCCTCATCAGCGCCTTTCGCTGCGTCCCCTCCTCGTTTCACCAATGTCTCAAGTTCAACAACAGAGGGGTGCAGGTCAGGATCAGGGGGGATCCGAAGGTGGCAAGACAATGATATGTGACGGCAGTGAACACTGTATCCTGGATGTCAGAGGCAGAAGAACTGGAGAGGGAGCTAGCGGAGCAGGAGGAGGTGAGCCCGGAGGTAGGGGAACAAGTGGTGAGAGAAGCCGAGAAGGAGGTCCGGAGGAGGGAGGAAGTTGAGCCACGACGGAAGGAGAGCCTTGAGGAGGTGATGGAGATAGATGAGCTAGCTGTTGGAGTTGAGTAAGAGGGTCTGGAAGAAGGGATGGATGAAGAAGAGGAGGGTCAAATTGCGAGAGTTGGGCAAGAGGCCCCGAGGGGTGTGGAGATTCATCAGTTCCAGGAGGAGAAGCCGGAGGAGACAATGGAGGCTGAAGGAGGGGAAGAGTTGGAGGTTGAGGAGGAGGCAAGGGACAGCTGGGAGCAATCACGATTGGAGCCGGCCGAGGAAGTGGTGGAGATGGAGGTCTCCACCAAGGCGGGGCAGGTGCAGAGGGTACGGGTCAGTGGGGGCCTGAGCCTTGAGGACCAGGATCGGATGAGAGCTTGCATCCAGAACAACGCCGACATCTTTGCCTGGAGCGCGGCGGACATGTCGGGCATTGATGCGGATGTGGCCTGTCATCGCCTGAACCTGGACCCCCGGACTCGCCCCATACGCTAAAAGATGAGGGTCATCGCCACCAAGCTGGAGGAGCCCATCCGCGAGGAGGTCAGAAAGCTCTTGGAGGCGGGCTTCATCTCGAAGATCCAGTACCCAGGCTAGATCTCATATGTGGTAATGGTTAAGAAAGGGGGAGGGAAGTGGCGCATGTGTATTGACTTCTCTTTGTTAAATAAATCGTGTCCCAAGGATTGCTACCCTCTGCCTCGAATCGACGCGCTGGTTGATTCAGCCGTCAGTTTTTTTGTTATGAGTTTTCTTGATGCTTTTTCAGGTTATCACCAAATTCGCATGCACCCCCCCCCCCCCCCCCCCCGACGTCAAAGACGTCTCCTTCATCACTAGGGAAGGATGCTTCAGCTATAAGATGATGCCCTTTGGGCTGAAAAATGCAGGAGCCACATACCAGCGCATGATGGATCGAGTCTTCCAGGGGCAGAGGGGGAGAAACTTGGAAGTCTATGTCGATGACCTGATGGTGAAAAGCAAGTGCGTGAGCTCACACCTGCGGGACCTCGAAGAGACCTTTGCCACCCTCCGAAGGTTCAAGATGAGGCTGAATCCCTTGAAGTGTGTCTTCGGGGCCAGCCGCGGGAAGTTTCTTGGACACCTCTTGACTCTGGTAGGGATGGAGCCTAACCCGGATAAGGTAAAGGTCATCCTAGACTTGGAATCACCTCGCAATGCCAAGGAGATCCAACGCTTGGCAGGCAAGCTGGCTGGACTAAGCAGGTTCCTTTCTCGGTCTGGAGACAAATGTTCATCGTTCTTCAAAGTGTTGAGGGGTAACCAGAGGTTTGAGTGGACAGCCGAGTGTGAGGAAGCCTTCATAGGACTGAAGAGACAGCTCTCCTAGGCTCTCATACTACAAAGCCCAAAAGAAGGGGAGGACCTAGCCCTGTATCTCGGGGTGGGAGCGGAAGCCGTGAGCTCTGTTCTAGTCAGGGAAGTGGGGAAGAAGCAGCTACCCATCTACTACGTAAGCCGGATCTTGAGGAAGGCGGAGCTTCGTTACCCCATCCTCAAAAAGCTAGCGTATGCTCTGATCGTTTCGGCAAGGAAGCTTCGGCCATATTTCCAAGCGCACACGATTAGGGTGGTAACCGACCATCCTCTTCATAGGATCTTTGAAGGGGTGGAGCACTCGAGGATGCTGGTCAAGTGGTCAATTGAACTAAGCGAGTTCAACATCTCTTTTGTCCCAAGGCACTCGATTAAAGCACAAGCAGTGGCGTACTTTCTTGTAGATTATGTTGTTGAAGTTGGGGAGGAGGAGCCGCGACAGCAGGGGGCGTGGAAGGTGATGGTTGATGGGGCCTCGGGAAAGCATTCCATGGGGGGAGGAGTGGTGTTGGTAAGCCCCCAGGGGGTAGCTATACAACAGGCGGTGGCCTATCACTTTCCAGTGACCAACAATTAGGCAGAGTACGAAGCCGTGATAGCCGGTCTTTGTTTGGCAAAGGAGCTCGGGATCCAGGATATGGAGGTCTTCACGGACTCGATAGTGGTGGCATCGTAGATTCGAGGAGAGTTTGAAGCTCGGGAATCTACCCTCATACAGTACCTATCCAAGGTAAAGACAATCATCGGGGGCTTCCGATCATTCTCAATCCAGCACGTTCCTCGGGAGGAGAGCGTGGCTGCCGATCGATTAGCAAAGTTCGGGCCTCGAGGAGGAGGGACCTTAACCGAACTGTTTCGACCAGCGATCGAAGAAGGGGAGCTGATGGAGGTAGGCGGGCGACCCTCGTGGGTGGACCCACTGGTGACCTTCCTATCAACCGACGAACTGACGGAAGAAGTGAAAGATGCAAGGAGTTTCAAGCGCAAGGCAACTCACTACCTGATGTTGGAAGGGGGGTTACATCGTAAGATGTCGTCGGGACTCCTGGCCAGGTGTGTGACCGAGGAATAAGTCCCGAAGATACTTGGGGAGATAAATTCAGGCGAGTGCGGCAGTCACTCGGGGGGGAGGACTCTAGAGGCAAGGGTGGTCAGGCAGGGGTACTTCTGGCAGACCCT
Organism: Platanthera zijinensis; assembly: GCA_039513925.1. Classification (NCBI taxonomy): domain Eukaryota; kingdom Viridiplantae; phylum Streptophyta; class Magnoliopsida; order Asparagales; family Orchidaceae; genus Platanthera; species Platanthera zijinensis. Next base: position 125,049,701 of record CM077089.1, on the reverse strand, counting down.
GAGGAAGGATGCGAAAGAGTTTGCAAGGAGATGTAAAAAGTGCCAGTTGTACGCCTCCCTCCAGCTCTTGCCCGCTCAAAGACTAAGGAGCATAACGTCACCATGGCCTTTCGCCATTTGGGGAATGGACTTGGTCGGGCCTTTCCCTCCGGCCAGTGGACAGAGGAGGTTCCTCTTGGTCATGATCGATTACTTCTCCAAGTGGATGGAGGTCAAAGCTCTAGCCAAGGTCACTTCCCAGGTCATCAGGAACTTTGTTTGGGGAGAAATCATATGCAGGCACGGGCTACCCCGAGCGATAGTGACAGATAACGGTCCCCAGTTCGCTAGTGAGGAGTTCATCAGCTTCTGCACCCAACATAGGATAGACCTCAGGTTTTCCTCTGTCCATCACCCCCGGAGCAATGGCCAGGTGGAAGCGGCAAATAAGATTATTGTGAACCTGCTCAAGAAGAAGGTGGAGAACCTGAGGGGAAACTGGGTAGAGCAGCTCCCCTCCATCCTGTGGGCCTTGCGAACGACCCCGAACACGGCCACCGGTGAGACCCCCTTCAAGCTCTCTCATGGGTGCGAGGCTGTCCTCCCCATAGAGTTCGAGGTTCGGTCCCCGTGAGTCACGACCACAGGTGAAGGAGATGAGGCGTAGAGATTGGGAAACGAGGAAGAGTTGTGACTCTCGCTAGACATGGTAGAGGAGCTGCGGGATGTTGCAGCCATCAGTCAAGAAGAGATCAAGTGGCGAATGGTCAGGTACTTTGATAAACACGTCAGAATCAAACAATTCACCGAAGGGGACCTAATGCTGAAAAAGGTTGACGCGACAGGGAGGTCGGCCCCTGTTGGAAAGCTCAACCCAAGCTGGGAAGGGCCTTACATAGTGAAGGAGATTCTGGCAAAAAGAGGTTACTACCTCCAGGATGTGGAGGGGAGGACCTTGAGCCACACCTGGAGCGGTGACGATCTAAAGCGCTTCTACCCGTAAGGGGAGAGGCGGATTGTACTGTTGTAATCAAACATTATCATTTGAAAATATTATTGTTTCCCAAATGCTATCATGATATGTCTCTTGCTTTGATCGGTTATCTGCTTTCTCATCTTGATGATAGAGTAGGTTTGGTTTGAGAAATCTTCATCAATACCCCGAGCACTGCTCGGCCCCAGGTAGACCCGCTGCGCAGGCTCTCATCTAGCTGACAGGTCCGAAGGCTCGCATGTGGGGGAGAGGTTGGATATGAGATCGTCATCAACACCCCGAGCTCGGCTCGGCCCTAGGTAGACCCGCTGCGCAGGCTCTCATCTAGCTGGCAGGTCTGAAGGCTCGCCTGTGGGGAGAGGTTGGATATGAAATCTTCATCAACACCCCGAGCTCAGCTCGGCCCCAGGTAGACCCGCTGCGCAGGCTCTCATCTAGCTGGCAGGTCTGAAGGCTCGCCTGTGGAGGAGAGGTTGGATATGAAATCGTCATCAACACCCCGAGCTCGGCTCGGCCCCAGGTAGACCCGCTGCGCAGGCTCTCATCTAGCTGACAGGTCCGAAGGCTCGCCTGTGGGGGAGAGGTTGGATATGAAATCTTCATCAACACCCCGAGCTCGACTCGACCCCAGGTAGACCCGCTGCGCAGGCCCTCATCTAGCTGGCAGGTCCGAAAGCTCGCATATGGGGGAGAGGTTGGATATGAAATCATCATCAACACCCCGAGCTCGGCTCGGCCCCAGGTAGACCTACTGCGCAGGCTCTCATCTAGCTGGCAAGTTCGAAGGCTCGCCTGTGGGGGAGAGGTTGGATATGAGATCGTCATCAACACCCCGAGCTCGGCTCGGACCCAGGTAGACCCGCTGCGAAGGCTCTCATCTAGCTGGCAGGTCCGAAGGCTCGCCTGTGGGGGAGAGGTTGGATATGAAATCGTCATCAACACCCCGAGCTCGGCTCGGCCCCAGGTACACCCGCTGCGCAGGATCTCATCTAGCTGGCAGGTCTGAAGGCTCGCATGTGGGGGAGAGGTTGGATATGAAATCATCATCAACACCCCGAGCTTGGCTCGGCTCCAGGTAGACCCGCTGCACAGGCTCTCTTCTAGCTGGCAGGTCCGAAGGCTCGCCTGTGGGGGATAGGTTGGATATGAAATCGTCATCAACACCCCGAGCTCGGCTCGGCCCCAGGTAGACCCGCTACACAGGCTCTCATCTAGCTGGCAGGTCCGAAGGCTCTCCTGTGGGGGAGAGGTTGGATATGAAATCGTCATCAACACCCCGAGCTCGGCTCGGCCCCAGGTAGACTCGCTGCGCAGGCTCTCATCTAGCTGGTAGGTCCGAAGGCTCGTATATTGGGGAGAGGTTGGATATGAGATCGTCATCAACACCCCGAGCTCGGCTCGGCCCTAGGTAGACCCGCTGCGTAGGCTCTCATCTAGCTGGCAGGTCCGAAGGCTCGCCTATGGGGGAGAGGTTGGATATGAAATCGTCATCAAAACCCCGAGCTCGGCTCAGCCCCAGGTAGACCCGCTGCGCAGGATCTCATCTAGCTGGCAGGTCCGAAGGCTCGCCTGTGGGAGAGAGGTTGGATTTGAAATCTTCATCAACACCCCGAGCTCGGCTCGGCCCTAGGTAGACCCGCTGCGCAGTCTCTCATCTAGCTGGCAGGTCCGAAGGCTTGCCTGTTGGGAGAGGTTGGATATGAGATCGTCATCAACACCCCGAGCTCGGCTTGGCCCCAGGTAGACCCGCTACGCAGGCTCTCATCTAGCCGGCGGGTCCGAAGGCTTGCCTATGGGGGACATGTTTAGTGTCTAGAAATGTTTCGACACGGATGTTCTAGGCTAGGCAAAAATCACCCTAAGGACAGACCCAAAGGGGTTTCGGCCAAAAGGGTCTCGATCAGGAGAGGTCTCGGCCAGGAGAGGTCTCGGCCAGGGGAGGTTTCGGCCAGGGGAGGTCCTGGCCAGGAGATCCTTGCTGGGAGATCTCGCCAAACGAAGTTCCCGGCGGGCCTATGTGTGAGAAACGAACTAAAACAAGCCGGAAGCTGTTTAAACTGAAATTTTATTATCCGAAAAAGGTATCTATTATAAAGATATGACCTCCCTTATATAGAATGGAGGAGAGAAGAGAGAATACAAAAAAGAGATGTGGGACTAAAAAATTACATGACACAAGCAGACTGTACAGACACAAACCGCACAAGCCGCGCGGTTAGACAGAGGGGCTAACTGCTCGGAAACTGATAGAGAGAGAGAGAGAGAGATCCCCATGTGAGACCGCCAGACCGCCCGGTCTCCAAGTCGCCAGTGACAAGCCGCTAGACTGCTTGGACCACAGACATCAACACATAGCAACCAAACTGCTGAAGGGAAACCGCCAGACCGCCCGGTCACCTACTCGCCAAGCCAGACCGCCAAACCGCCCAGTCACCACTCAAACACTCCCCCTCAAGCTGGAGCATATATATCGATCATGCCCAGCTTGTCACAAATATGAAAGAACGAGGCGGATACTAGCTTGGTGAAGATGTCAGCCAACTCTTTATCAGAAGTGACGAAGGGAGTGCAAATTTGTTCCTTCAAAATCTCTTCACGAATGAAATGACAATCAACCTCAATGTTCTTGGTTATTTCATGGAAGACTGGATTTTTGGAGATGTATATCGTAGCCTTGTTGCCACAGAACATAGGTAGAGGATGGTTGTAGACCTCTACCAAATCCAGCATGAGAGCCCGTATCTATTTTAACTCACAAGTGGTCGATGCCATACTCCGATACTCTGCTTCAGCACTGGACCTGGAAACAACAAACTGCTTCTTGCTCTTCCAGCTTACCAGATTTCCCCCAACAAAGGTGCAGAAATCGGAGGTAGACTTGCGATCCCCTTTGTCATCAACGTAACTCACATCTGAGTATGATTCAACCCTCAGATGACCATTCTTCTGAAAGAGTAATCCTTTCCCAGGGGCTGCTTTGACATACTCCAAGATCTGCAAGGCGGACTGAAGATGACACTCCCTAGGTGTTTGCATGAATTGACTCACCTTGCCCACAACATAGGAAATGTCGAGCCTAGTCACTGTGAGATATATGAGCTTGCAAACTAGACGCCTGTACTGCGTAGTATCTGAAAGAAGAGGCGAATCATCTGCCCAGGTTTTGTCTTCTCCAATATCCATAGGGTATCGGGCAGGTTTGGCTCCAGTCAATCCTGCTTCTTTTAGAAGGTCAAGGGCATACTTACGCTGGGAGAGGACTAAGGAGTTGGGCTTCCGAGAGATTTCGATTCCCAAAAAGTACTTCGAAGAGCCCATATCTTTTGTGACCAGATGTTGACGAAGATGCTGCTTTGTCAAGGCTACCCCTTCCTGGTCATCGCCAATGAGAAGAATATCATCAACATACACAGCAAGAACCACCAACCCCGAGGAGGTTTTGCGAATAAATAGAGAGTGATCGGCAGAGCTGCGCGCAAAACCAACGGCCGCCACAATGCTGCTGAACATGTCAAACTAAGCTCGAGGGCTCTGCTTAAGACCATAGATTGCCTTCTTCAGCCGGCATACACGTGTCTCCCCCTGAGCAATATACCTAGGAGGTTGCTCCATGTAGACGGCCTCCTGATGATCACCATAAAAGAAGGCATTCTTAACATCCAGCTGGGAAATCGGCCAATCTTTATTGACTGCCACAGAGAGAAGGACCCGTATAGTGCTGAGACGAGCCACGGGAGAGAAGGTGTCAAAGTAATCCACCCCATAGGTCTGAGTAAAGCCCTTAGCAACAAGACGAGCCTTATAACGGTCCACAGTGCCATCCAGGCTAAATTTTACCACAAAGACCCAGCGATAGCCAACAACCTTTAGTACCGAAGGGAGGAGGAACAAGAGTCCAGGTACCTCGCTCTGTCAGGGTCACCATTTCCTCATCCATGGCCATCTTCCAGTGAGTAATAACAAGGGCCTCCTGGTAGGAACGAGGTGTGGCAGTGGCAGAGATAGCCAGCGCAAAGGCCCTACGAGAAGAATTAAGACGATCATATGAAACAATAGCAGCAAGGGGGTGTAGGGTGCACGTCTGCACCCCTTTGCGAAGAGCTACAGGAAGATCCAGGTCGTTGGGTTCCTCGACATCCAGAGCATCCGTGGCAGAGAGAGCTGGCCCGGGAGGAGAGAGCGACGGCAGCGGAGATGAGGGAGATGGAGGCGGAGAGAGAGGAGTGTACGGAGATGGAGGAGGGGTGGATATCGCAGGAGGAGACGAGGGAACGAAGGGAATAACAGGAGAATCAGAGATTGGGGGAAGAGAAGAGGAAGCTTGGGGAAGAGAAGAGGAGTCATCCGAGAAGTATGAGGCATTCTCGAAGAAGGTAACGTCAGCGGAGACGAACTGCTTACGAAGAACAGGGTCAAAGCAAAAGTATCCTTTCTGAGTGGTGGAGTACCCCCAGAAAGACACATTTGGTGGAGCGAGGGGAGAGCTTATCACGGGTGGTAGACGGGGCATGCACAAACGCAGTGCACCCAAAGATTTGGAGAGGGAGAGGAAAAGGCTCCTTGCCCGGATACAGTATGGAGAATGGGGTTTTCCCGTGGAGAACAGAGAAGGGAATGCGATTGATGAGATAGCAGGTAAGGAGAACAGCATAGCCCCAATATGAGCGAGGGACATGCATTTGAGTCATCAATGTGCGAGCGACATCAAGGAGGTGACGGTTTTTGCGTTCCACCACCCCATTTTGTTGGGATGTATAGACACAGCTCGTCTGATGAATAATGCCATGTTGCACACAAAAAGAGGAAAAAGCATGACTCAAGTATTCTTTAGCATTGTCAGAGCGAAATGTTTTAATAGAAACACCAAACTGATTTTTAATTAAATGATAAAAGAAGAGTCATACAACAAAAAGTTCAGAGCGATCTCGTAAGAGATACACCCAAGTACATCTAGAAAAATCATCAATGAAAGTTAAAAAATAAGAACTACCCCGACCAATAGTGAAGGTAGGAGCAGGTCCCCAGACATCTGAGTGCACTAGATCGAATGGACGAGTGGAGCCCCGACCTTGTTTCGGTGGGAAGGAGGAACGGTGATGCTTGCCAAGTTGACAAGCATCACAGTTGAGAGGAGTACTGGAGGGTGGGAGGTGGGGTAGAAGCTGATGTAGAAGCCGTGGTGGAGGATGACCGAGACGGAGATGCCATTGGATAAGATTCGTACAAGAAGAAGAGAAGGCGGACAAAATGGAAACATTGTCGAGGAAGTAGAGGCCGCCACTCTCAGTCCCAGTAGCAATCGTCCGCTGGGAGCTCGGATCCTGAAAAGAACAAGAAGTCGGAGTAAACGTCACAGAACACTGAAGCTGCTTGCATAAAGAGGTAACCGACAATAGATTGCACGGAAACTTGGGCACATAGAGAGTGTCCGCTAGTCGAAGGGACGGAGTAACATGAACCACTCCCAACCCATGAACCAGGGAGGGAGAACCGTCTGCAACGAGGACCGGGGGCAACCGATCATGCTGTTTGAGGAGAGAGAAGCACTGAGGATTGCCCGTCATGTGATTAGTTGCACCAGAGTTAATAAGCCATTTACCTTGATTCACCACGTGGGAACTACCTGATGATGTGACCACGGAAGCAGACGGCTTGGAAGAGGAGGTGGAGGAGTCACCGGAGGGGCGAAGATGGGGATGCTTCATCCAGTAGCGATCAGAAGTATGTCCGGTGCGGCCACAGTGAGAGCAGAGATAGCGGGAAGAAGTACGTCCGCCAGACTTGTGACTGCAGTTACTAGAGCCACTCCGCTGAGTTTGTTGAGCATAATTGTCTGGTGGAGAAGGAGCGGGCAGAAGCGGGCGCTGAAGGAGAGAGGTGACAGCGACGATGCGGGCAGCGGTGGCATCTAAGGTAGGAGATTCTGCCTCACCCAGAATTTGCTGGCGGATCATGTCATAAGTATCAGGAAGCCGGAGAAGATAACATACAACCAGAAGCTCCTGTAAGTGCTTGTGTTATTGAGCCAAATCCGCAGAAAAGGGACGATTTTGAAGAATCTCAACCCAAGAGCCTGAACCTGTTGGTAGGCGGCAGCAGGAGACAAGGAAGGTCGGGCAAAGAGGTCCGCATACAACGTATAGATGCAGGACTTCTGAGCCCCTTTGGAGTATAGAGCGGCCAGATGAAGCCAAGCGGCCTTGACTGTCTCATCATGACGGATGACGAGAAGGCACTCATCGGATAGGCTGTTAGCGAGCCAAGTATGCACAAGAGCGTCACTCGCATCCCAGTCATCAAAGAGAGGTAAAGTGGTAGGAGGAGGGTCATCAACGAGATGGTGGCATTTGCGTTGCGAGCGAAGGAGAAAAGTGAAAGAGACGCTCCAATCCGGGTAGTTGGAGCCGACTAGCTTGGAAATGGTGCCAAGGTTCCCGGAAGGAGTAGGAGGGAGAGGCGGAGCCGGATTGGCGACAGGGGTGGTGGCAGGAGTGGTGGCAGTAGAACCATCAGAAAGAGCCATAGGAGCGAACAACAGGAAGTCGCGCGGCTAGACAACAAGCCACGCGGTTAGGCAACAAGCCGCGCGGTTAGGAAACAGGCCGCGCGGTTAGGAAGAAGGAGATCTGCAGCGGTCACGATGTCAGACAATAGCGGCCAGAGAAGCCACGACCAAGCCGCTGAAGGCAACAAGCCGCGTGGTAAGGAAACAAGCCGCGCGGTTAGGAAGAAGAAGATCTGCAGCGGTCACGATGTCAGACACCAGCGGCCAAAGAAGCCACGACCAAGCCGCAGAATCAAGCAGAGGGATAGAAGTCAAGCGGCTAGAAGATAGTCTGCTCGAACAGAAGCAACAGGCAAAACAAGGCACAGGGCAACAGGTCGCGGCGAACAGGGCAACAGGTCGCGGCGAACAAGGGCGGCGACTAAGCACAGGAACAAAGAGGTCGCGCACACCGAGGGCAACGACAAGGAGAGAAAGAGACAGCGCGGATAGGTTGCAAGCAGACGAAGCAAGCCGCACAGACAGGGAGGGCGCACAATCAGGAGGAAAGGATCGAGTCCTCTGATACCATGTGAGAACCGAACTAAAACAAGCCGGAAGCGGTTTAAACTGAAACTTTATTATCCGAAAAAAGTATCTATTACAAAGGTATGACCTCCCTTATATAGAATATAGGAGAGAAGAGAGAATACAAAAAAGAGATGTGAGACTAAAAAATTACATGACACAAGCGGACTGTACAGACACAAACCGCACAAGCCACGCGGTTAGACAAAGGGGCTAACCGCTCGGCAACTGACAAAGAGAGAGAGAGAGAGAGATCTTCATGTGAGACCGCCAGACCGCCCGGTCTCCAAGTCACCAGTGACAAGCCGCTAGACTGCTTGGACCACAAACAGCAACACATAGCAACCAAACCGCTGAAGGGAAACCGCCAGACCGCCCGATCACCTACTCGCCAAGCCATGGCCAGACCACCCGTTCACCACTCTAACACTAGGCAAGGAGACCAATCGTACGTGCAAGGTAAGGAGGGGTGGTCTTCCCTTGGCCCATGAGGGACACCTCTCGGCAAATGGTTCTCGGCAGAGCGCGAGAACGACGTATCTGAACCTTGAACTCTCGGCAGATCCTCACCTATCGGCCGCTAAGAGAGACTATCCTAGAGGGGGGCCAGGGGCCCCGGGCGAAAACGTTCTTGAACAGCATCCGTTTTTAGCAGTTAGAAAAAGAAAAAAAGGAGAAGCACAAAGTACCAACAGTTACATTTACATTATAAACTGAATACAGTATTACAAAAAGGGGGAGCCTCTCGCCCATTACAAATCAAAGAAAAGGAAAAAAGGAAAAGGACTTCAAGGAGACGTGCTGTAGCCGCTTGAACTCCAGCTTGAGCCATCGCGGGAGCTCTCGCCCGAATCCTCCCCGGACATCTCACCGACAGCCTCGCCGGCAGCAGCGTGAGGACGCGATACCTCCGGAGGTGGAGAGTCGGGCGCGTCTGAAGGATTCGGGATAAGCTTGAAGAGCCAGGGAACGAGCTGGAAAGCGGTTAGGGTCTCGCCACCCTCGTCCAGGCATCCCACGTCCCGCAGCATCTCGATCATCAATCTGGCCGTCGCCTGGGCGTTGACCTGCAAGAGCTTGTCGATATCATACTCGGAGTAATTCCGGCTCTTCAGCCTTTCATCGAGCGTGGGAGGGGACGGGACCGCAGCTGCCGCCGTCTCTAGGCGCTTGACTTGGCCCTTCAGCATGGCGTTCTCGCACTCCACCCCGGCCAGTCGCGCGCGAAGCACCGTGACTTGCGGAGAGTCCCGCATAAGAGCGTTTCATCAGCGGTGAGAACAGAGGTGTGGATCTCATTGGCGAGAACGAAGATTGGAAAGAGTCTCGCTTACCTCCTCCGCCGGGCGCATGGACAGCAGGCGTTGGGCGTCCTCTAGCTCGGTCTTGAGGGTCGCCGCCTGAGTCACCGCTTCCTCTCTCGCCTTGTATATATCAAGAAAGTTCCGGTCGATGGTGATGCTTCGGCGAGCGCACATGTGCGCAAGCTCGAACCCACGCATCAGGGCCCGGATGGAGTCAAAATCGAGGAGGCGAGTGGACATTTGGTTGTACAGGCCCGCAAACTCCCGGCTGTAGAGGCCGTAGCCCAGCACGAAGGCCTCGCTGGTGACCTCGTCGCCCTCTGCCCAGCTCGGGAGCAGCGTCGAGAGGGATGCTCGGTTGGCCTCCGGGTCCCATTGCAGCAAGGGCTTCCCTTTCGCATCAAGACTCTTCACGCCCAAGCCAAAGTTCATGTGCCCCATCGGTACAGGCTTGGGCGGAGGATGGGCAGAGCTTGCGGCAGCGGCGAGGCTGTCGGTGAGAGGCCCCAGCACTACTCCTGGGGATGTCCCTCATCTCGCTGACTGCCGCTAGGATCTCGGCGAAAGACCTGCCCGGTGGGAGAAGTCGGGCGGGCGAAGGTATTTTGGACTTCCCCTTCTCGGCGGCTGATGGCTTCGGCCTCTTCACTCGTTGAGATGAGAAGCCGCTGAGTTTCCGCTTCGCGACATCAGGTGGAGGAGGCGGAGCTGGCTCTTCTCGACAAGCGCGAGTCGCAGACCTCGCGAGAGCCAACGGATCTCCAGCAGTCTGGCCTTCGGCAGTTGGTGTCTCGGGGAAGGGTTGGCGTAATGGGATCTCCCGCTCTCCTACGAAGGCAACAAAAAACACTCAGCATCGAGGGACGCGCAAACACCGAGCAAAAGAAAAAAGAAGCGAGATCTCACCTTCTCCAGGAGGAACGGGGGGAAGGGAGTCAACGTCCCGCCTATGGAAGGGGACGTCAAACTCCTTAGTCCCAAAGAACTCGAGGAGCACGCCCTCGCGGGACCCTAAGGAGGGCGGCTTGTAAGCGGCATCCTCGTATTGAATCGGTGCGAGCGGGACGTTCCCGAAGTCGCCGAAGAAGAAAACGAATTTCTCGCCCCAATGATGGTGCTTGTTGGCGAGACCGGTTGTTTTGAGCAGCTGCCCGGAGAAAAAGACAACTCCTCCCTTCGCGCGGAAGGTAAACAACTTCCGGAAGATCGAGAGGTTGAACTCTATCCTTTTGGATCGCATGTAGCAGATGAACGCTACAAGTATGGCGACCGAATTCGGGTTCAGCTGCGCGGGAATGACTCCATAGTAGCGGAGGGCGAGGCGCATCTCTGGCCAAAGAGGGAGGCGAAAGCCCACCTCGAAGTGTTCGAGGGGGATCGCGAGCTCTCCCTCTCGCGCAGTGTTCACCCTATCATTGTTGTCTGGGTTTCTCGCGGAAAAGTTGGCGGGAACGTATCGGGACGTGATCAGCTGATACTCGTCCAAGGTCAGACGGCACGACAGGAATCGGTGCCTCCGTAAAGCTTCCGCGCAATGAGAACGTCCCTCGTTCTCGCCAGGCATTGTGACTGAAGTGTTCGAAGGCGAAATACCAAGGAAAGGGGGGCGAGAGCAAGACGTTCTCGGCAGAACGTGAAAGCGAAAGAGAGAGAGGGGGAGGTTCCGGATCAGAGAAATAAATGTGGTGGGTGAATCCGCCTATTTATAGAAAGCTGTGATGAATGATGATTTTCCCGGAAAAGGGGGCGAAGGCACAGCTATCACGCCCTAAGTCAACGGCGCCTCGGTTCCCCGCCCAAATTGACAGTGACTGATCGACAGCCCTAGTCCGCGCAAGGGTCGAACGGTACGGTGGAAGCGAAAGCGAAGAATGTTCTCGCTAAGCGAAACCTAAGATAACAACAATAACAACGGTTAACCAATAAAAGCAGTTCACGATATCGCAAGCGGTCCACAATCCAAAACAATTAAGAAATACATAATTAGAAGACATGGTACAAGGCGAGAAGGGAAGGCCAAAGGTAAGGAGAGGCGAGATAGTAAGAATCAATAAGGCTCCCAGCGCACAGCTATCACGCCCTAAGTCAACGACGCCTCGGTTCCCCGCCCAAATTGACAGTGAGTGATCGACAGCCCTAGTCCGCGCAAGGGTCAAACAGTATGGTGGAAGCGAAAGCGAAGAATGTTCTCGCTAAGCGAAACCTAAGATAACAGCAATAACAACGGTTAACCAATAAAAACAGTTCACGATATCGCAAGTGGTCCACAATCCAAAATACTTAAGAAATACATAATTAGAAGACATGGTATATGGCGAGAAGGGAAGGCCAGAGGTAAGGAGAGGCGAGATAGTAAGAATCAATAAGGCTCCCAGCGCCAGCGTCCTCGCTCTCGCTGTCGGGTCCTCGGAGGCGCCAACGGGTTGAAGTAGGAGGAGAGCACGGTGAACCCCAGATTGATCCGGCGAGCTTGGTCTCGTATCCGTGCAAGGCACCTCCCGGGGGAAGATCCCGCAGTAGGGCAGCCCGGCCGCTCCGCCTCGCTTAGAAAGTAGTCTCGCTCCAGGGCCTCCAGCCTTTGCTCCACCGATCTGCGAAACTCTCTCGCCGCGTAGGCCTAGGCCCGCTCCCGCCGCACGAGTTTAGAGAGGATGGCCACGACCCTTTTCCCTCGCCTTCTCGCGCCAATCAGGATTTCTTCCATCTCGTCAGAGGAGGGGAAGGGAGAGCTGTCGCCATCCTCCCCTCGATCCCCGTCTTCATCCTCATCCTCTTCAGCTCCCGATCGCAGGTCCGGGTCTCATGAGAAGGCAATCTGGCGGTCAGTGCGAGAACAGAATAAGGGAAGCAACAGTATGTGGCATACCAGCACCGTGGCGAGAGCCGTCGGCCGGGGGAAGGCGAGAAGACTCGGGTTCTCCCTCGGCATCCCTCCCAAACAGAAGATGGAGGGGCTTTCCACAGCCCGAACGGAAGGTCTCGCGCGCCGCAATCTCTGCAGGGCCCGAAGTCTGGGGAGGGTCGTGCTCCCTCTCGCAACGGTCCACCTCCGACGTCAGGGAAAGATCGGCAGGCGCGTCACCCACGGAAGGGTGAGGATTGATTGTTGGATCGTCGCGGGGGGGGGGGGGGGCAACCTCTGTGACAGTCTCCTGCAAGGTAAGACCCGGGCAGGCGAAAGCAGGCGCTGTGAGAGTCCCGCCCAAGGGTTAGAATGACCAAAAGAAAAGCGGAAGAAAAAGGAGGGGCTACCTGGAGGTCCCGAACCATCGGTGGGAGTTCTTTTCGGATCTTGCGGCTGATCCTCAGGAGGGCGAGACGTCAATGGATCCGGGGGCACCGACGAAAGCCCAACACCACCTTCCGGGACCACATGCCAAGAAAGGTTCAGTGGCCAATTCTTAAGAACAGTAATCCGCTAGCCGGCAAGACATACCCTCTGCAGTAGAAGGGGATCGGCTGTGCGACTTGGGGATGGAGTTGGAGAGGCCCGGTGCTCCCGCGTGGGGTCCCGAAGGGCCTTCTTCTTCTTCTTCTCTTGTGGTGGCGGCGGAGGCTCCACGGTGGGCGCCTCTCTCGCCAGCCAAGCAGCCACTAGGGCACTGTTGGCAAGGGCCCGCGCTTGCACCGCCTTTATGCGGTCCTGAAGATTCTGCGAGAGTGGCTTACCAACTTGTTTGGGGCGCATCGTGAGGTCGCGCGAGCTCTCAGGGAGGCAGCAACGGTCAGGGGCAGATTTACGGCCGCCTATCCGCACATATATATAGCCGTGGTATGGCCCACCAAAAGATTCTCCTTTTGAAATGACACGTGCCCAGCGAATATTGCTGGGTTGGACGTGTCTTTTCGAGCGCAGGGCTAGCTCAAAAAGAGCGGGGATTATGTACAACCCCATATTCGCTGGGTGGGACCCAGAGGCACAACGGTTGGGGTTGGACCAGCCACAAGTTAGCTCGGGCCTGAAGGCCATAAGATCTCTCGCGCCGGAGGAGCTCCCGCTTAGGAGCAGGCGAGATCCCGCCCATGGACAGAAGCGGGCGAGAAGGCACGTCGCTGAGTGAGCTTCACTCTCTCAGCGCCATAATCAGCAAGGACGCTAAGTGAGCTTCACTCACTCAGCGCCATGGCCAGCAACAAAGGGCGTTGAGTGAGCTTCACTCACTCAACGCCGCGACCAGCAGCAAAGGGCGTTGAGTGAGCTTCACTCACTCAACGCCGCGACCAACAGCAAAGGGCGTTGAGTGAGCTTCACTCACTCAACGCCGCGACCAGCAGCAAAGGGCATTGAGTGAGATCCACTCGCTCAACGCCATGGCCAGGGGAAAGGGCGTTGAGTGAGCTCCACTCACTCAGCGCCAGGGTCAGCATCGAGAGCGTTGAGTGGGCTCCACTCACCCAACGTCGCATCCAGCGACAGTGCCAGGGTTAGATGAGCTCCCGCCTTGGGAGGGGCGAAAGCGTTCACCTTCGGTCAGTCGGGACCCGCTCTCGGCAGGGTTAGTGAGAAGGATCGTACCGGCAAAAAGGCAGGGGCTGGCTCAGCGTGAGACTTTTGACACTTCTTTTTAGCTCCCGCCAAAGGAAGGTGAGAGGGTTCTCGGCATAGAGCACTCGCCGGGTAAGGCTAGGCTCAGGGTAAAATGTCTTAATTACCCTCGGGTAAAATTACCCTTATACCCTCAGGGGCTGCGTTTAGTACTTCTCAGACAGCGGGATTTGGCTGTTGGCAGACCAGCCAGGGGTATTTCAGTAACTTCAGGTCAGCAAAAGGTTATAAATAGACCCAGAAAGGCTCCTTGAAAAGCAGACTCTCATTCTCTCTAAATCTCTAGTTCTTTCTGAGGAGCTCCTAGCCTAGCTTTTGGCTTTGGAGGGGAAGCAATCAGAGATCTTCCAGGTGTGAGGTGGGACCTCCCTGCTGAGGCTTTGGGTCAATTCTAAGTCATTAGCTACCATTCGAGGGGCAGGGCCTGAGAGAAGTAGGTGCTGGCTGCACCCATTGTTGGTACCCTAGTTTTGATTTGAGTTCAGTCCTCTCTTTCTGTCTCTTGACCCAAGATTTATCTATGGTCAAAGGTTAGTTGATAGGTTAGATTCTCTAGTTGTGTAGAATTGCTTTTCTAGATGAATATTTGGTTAAGTAGTTTTTCGTTCGACTATGGTCAAACGTCGCTCGACTATCGTCGATCAGCCGTTCGACGATCGTCTTCCTGATAGCTCGACTATCTGCTTGATAGGTCGACTATCGGTTGTCTTTGATAGTTCGACTATCTGTTTGATAGGTCAACTATCTGTTCTCTTTGGTAGTTCGACTATCTGTTAATAGGTCGACTATCTGCTTTGTTTGATAGTTCGACTATCTGCTTGGATAGTTCAACTATCTGATAGTTCGACTATCTGTTTGATAGGTCGACTATCTGTCTTCGTTTGATAGTTTGACTATCTGTTTGATAGGTCGACTATCTGTTGTGCTTGATAGTTCGACTATCTGCTTGGATAGTTCAACTATCTGATAGTTCGACTATCTGTTGATAGGTCGACTATCTGTGTTGCTTTGATAGTTCGACTATCTGTTGATAGGTCGACTATCTGTGTTGCTTTGATAGTTCGACTATCTGTTGATAGGTCGACTATCTGTTTTGGTTGATAGTTCGACTATCTGCTTGGATAGTTCAACTATCTGGTAGTTCGACTATCTGTTGATAGGTCGACTATCTGTTTTGTTTTGATAGCTCGACTATCTGTTGATAGCTCGACTATCCGTTTTCTGTGATAGTTTGACTATCTGTTGATAGGTCGACTATCTGTTTTCTGTGATAGTTCGACTATCTGGTGATAGGTCGACTATCTGTTTTGCTTTGGTAGTTCGACTATCTGTCCTGATAGATCGACTATCTGATAGCTCGACTATCTGTCCTGATAGTTCGACTATCTGCTGAGGTAGTTCGACTATCTTCTTTGATAGTTCGACTATCTGGATCGTTCGACTATCTGTCTGATAGGTCGACGATCTCTGTGTCTCGTTCGACGATCACCGAAGGTCGTTCGACGTTTTGCTGTATGTTTTGAATAATTTTGTCGTCTTCTATGATGTGATTTATTTCATATTTATTTTAGCATATTTTATAAAAGATTACTTGAATAAATTATGATATTATTTCCATGCAATATCTGCTTCATTTCTTATGCATGAGCTAATCTTTTTCTGACAAAGTTGTTTGTCTTATTAGCTGAGATATGATTTCTGCTTGATCTGCCAGGCTGTCCTTTATAGCCGTTAGACTCAAAAAGTCTTTCTTGGCCGTAAAGAGTCTCTTTTGATGTGACTTTCTCTTGTATTATTTCATCAGAGTTATTTGCAGCTTCTTAGAAAGCTTTATCCTTTTATAGGATATCTGCCTGCAGTATTTGTTTTACTTTATGCTTTTTGCAGCCCAGCTTGCAGATTTCAGTAGAAGACAAGATTCAAACTCTTTTGAGAGCCGTTGCTGCTGGTGCTGCTATATAAAGGATTCTTTGAAGAAAGAAATCAACTAGTTCTGATATTCAAAAGCTAACTACAGCATTCAAACTTAAAGCTTACAGTTTTCAACTGCTCTCAGCTCATTCACATTCAACTGAGAAGAAGTTTTAGTTCTTCACTCTTCTTCAACCTGAGTTCTCCTACCTCCAGGAAGATTTGCACTCAGAGCTTTTTGAAGAAGAAGAAGAAGATAGCTGCCTAAAGAAGAAATTTTATTTCATATTATTTATCTTCTTGTAGCTTTTTCCTTCAGATTTTCTGAAGTGTTTCTGCACTGAAGCAAGACTTCACATGGACATTCTTTTAGCCAGGGGGAGCCTTGATTCTTTAGAGCTTTCTAGCTCAGTGCAAGTTCTCGTGCTTCTCTAATCTATTGTAAAATAGAGAAGACATTCTAACCTCCTTTCCCCCTCCTGTAAAGGGTTATTACTCCCTTCAAAAGTATCCCTTGGTGGCAGGGCACCTGATCAAAAACCTGTGTTGGTTTTTAGACACCTTATCAAAAGTCTAAAGGGTCTCTAGATCTACCTGCAGCAGATCTTGTTGGTGGCAGGGCACCTGATCAAAAACCTGAGTGGATTCCTACCTTGTTGGTAGAAGAGTGGACGTACCCAAGTTATTTGGGGAACCACTATAAATTCCTTGTGTCGTCTGGATTGTTTATTTAATTCTCTGTGCTGATTGGCTGTGATTAGATTTTAACTAGGATTGCTAGTTGCTGCTTAGGATTCCAAGCCTTAACTGTAATTACAGTTGGCTGCCTTTTGTGCACATCACTTGTGTTAGGCTTTAGGGTTTAATCTCAAATATCTATAACCTTCATTCCACAATTAACTCCAAGGGAGTTGAGTAGACAATCAACTTTGCTAGTGTAATTTTTGATTACTCTATTCACCCCCCCTCTAGAGTAGTATCTATCCCTTTTCTTTCAATTGGTATCAGAGCCAGGTTGGCTAACTGTATAGGCTAACACCTAAGTCACAAGATCCTGATAGATACCAAGGATTATAGATATTCACTTTCACTATCATGGCCCAGTCCAAGGATTACTCTAGCACCAGACCTCCAGCATGCAACTTAGCTAAGTTTAACATCTGGAAGGCAAGGATTAAATTATATATGAATTCTATTGATGAGTGTATCTTTGCTTCTATTTTGACAGGACCACCAAGAGCACCTGCTGCAGCTACTGCCTCATCATCAACTGATATGAGTGCAGTGCCTCCTCCAGATTACAATGATGAATACAAAAAGGCAAAGATAGCAGATGCTAAGGCAATGAACATTCTGACTCAGACAATGTCTAATGAAGTATTCCAGAAGGTTGCTGACTGCTCCTCAGCAAAAGCAATGTGGGATACACTGAACCAGATTGTAGCTGGTTCAGCTGTTGAAAGGAAGGACAGGAGGTCCAACCTTATCTCACAGTATCAGAACTTCAAGAAAACTGATGCTGAATCAGTTGAAGCTATGTACACAAGGCTCAGCTCAATCATCAATGAGCTGAGGACTCTTGATAAGGATATTTCATTGACAGAGGTCAATGATAAGATTCTTATGTGCTTCCCTAGCACATGGGATATGAGGATCTGGCCTATCAAGGAGGCCAGAAGCACAACAGAAATCTCAACAGAAGCCCTTCTCGGCAAGCTCAAGTCTTTTGAGCAAGTGCTGAAGTCCAGGGAAGCTGAGGCTGAAGCAAAAACTCCAACTCCCACAAGAAAAGAGCAAACCCTTGCTCTCAAAGCTGCTGATGTTTCTGAAGGAAGCCAGTCCAATGAGGAACTGATGGCATTATTTGCCAAAAGGTTTCTCAAGATGGGAAGGAAAGAATTCAGAAAGAAGTCTTCAAAGTATGAAGATAAACCAAGGTATGATCGTACTCCTTCTAAAGAAATAATCTGCTATGATTGCAGGAAGCCTGGACATATTCTTCCAGATTGTCCAGAGGAAAAGAATAAAGATAAAAGGAAAGACAAGGATCAGTACAGGAAGCATTCCAAGCCATCCTTCTACAAGAACAAAAAGAAGGAGAGAGGCTTTGTTGCTGAAACCTGGAGCGATTCTGATGAGAAATCTTCCTTCTCAAACTCCAGTGAGGATGAGGAAGAAAAGAAGGCAAAGGAAGTTTGCCTGATGGCAATTGATGCCTGCAGCAATCACTCAGCTGCAAAGAGTTCAGATTCTGATGAAGAAATGCCAACAGAAGATGAGGTATTGTCTTCTTACGACTTTACATCTGATGAATTTAAATCAGATTTTAAATCTTTATGTTTAGATTTAATTAGTTCTGAAAAGGAAATAAAAGAACTTAGAAATAAACTAGCTGAATTTGAATTAATCTCTATTGGAAACATTAGGTTAATAGCAGAACTCATTAATGCTAGTGAAGAAATAAAATTCCTTAAGAATGAATTAGCTAAGTCCAAAAGGTTAGAAGAGTCTCTGAATGGTAGAAGCCTTAAGCTGCTTGAAATAACCAGCATGTCTAACACTAGGTCAGGCAATAAAAAATTAGGCTTAGGAGCATCTTCTAGTGAACCCTCAATTGTTCATAAAAACCATCTTTCAACTCCAGTGAATTTTATTTCATCTAGTGGAATAAAAAATACTGAGCAAGTTAATCAGGTTAATAAAGCTTTAAATAAAGCTAAGAGAGAGAAAAGAAAACAAAAATTTAAGGAATTACAAAGAGCGTCGAACACAGCTTGACGATCGCAGGCCCAGTGGTCGAACGGAGATCGACGATCTGGGTACCAATCGTCGAACGCCGATCGACGCTTTCAACAAGAATTTCAAAACTACTCCCAGAACTTTAGAAACCAGAATGAAAATAGAAACCCTAGGTTCATTGACCCATCATCTGCATGGAGAATCCCACCTAGGAGATCTTACCCGTTAGGTTATCACCCTCAGCCTGCTTATTCATTTATTTCCAGTTTTTCTTATGTGAAAAACAAGGGACCCAAGGTTACCTGGGTCCACAATGTTTAATTGATTTATTTGCAGGTGAAGACCTATCCTATCACTCAAAATAAGTGGTATTTGGATAGTGGTTGCTCCAAGCATATGACAGGAAATAAAGAACATCTGTCAAGGTTCAAGGCAAAGTTTGGCCCAAAGGTAATCTTTGGAGATTCAAGCTGTGGTCAAACTGAAGGCTATGGCAAGATGATAATTGGAGCTGTAACATTCAAGAGAGTTGCTTATGTAACTAGACTGAAGCATAATCTCATTTCAGTAAGTCAGTTATGTGATGCTGGATACCAGGTATCATTTTCTAACTCTCTTTGTAATATTACTTTAAATAATAATGTTGTATTAGTAGGTATTAGACAAGGTAACATTTATTTAGTAGATTTTAACTCAACTCACTCTGAAATCTGCTTGTTTAATGAAGTAACAAATAACAATACTTTGTGGCATAAAAGGCTTAGCCATGTTAACCTCAAGAATATATCTAGGTTATCTAAGCACAACCTTGTTAATGGTTTACCTTCTTGCCCCTACAAGAAGGAGAGCCTATGCAAGGCTTGTCAATTAGGCAAGCAAACCAAAAATTCATTTAAATCAGTAAATAAAAGTGATTCTCCTAGAATCCTGTATTTATTACATTTGGACCTATTTGGCCCAATAAATGTACAGAGTTTAGGAGGGAAATATTACACCCTAGTCATTATAGATGACTTCTCTAGATTCACTTGGGTGTTCTTTTTGAGAACTAAGGCTGATAACTTCAAAGCCCTTACAGATTTTCTATTATGTGTGCAGACTGAGTACTCTACTCATGTGGCCTTGATCAGAAGTGATCATGGTACTGAGTTTGACTCTCTTCTCATGCAAGAATTCTGTGAGAGAGAAGGTATCAAATATAGCTTCTCAGCTCCTAGAACTCCCCAACAAAATAGGGTAGTTGAAAGGAAGAACAGAACCCTGATTGAAGCTGCTGGCACATTGTTGGCAGATGCTAATATGCCTCTTTCCTATTGGGCAGAAGCTGTTAGTACAACCAACTATGTCTTGAATAGAAGTCTGATACACAAGCTTAAGTGTAAAACTCCTTATGAGCTGCTTAAAGGAAAGAAACCTAAAATAAATTATTTTAGAGTATTTGGTTGTTTAGTTTATATTCATAATAATAATAAAGAATATCTTAGAAAGTTTGAAGCAAAAGCTTCAATGAGAATTTTTCTTGGATATTCCCAAGTTGTAAGACCCCCCCTTTTTTTTTCTTTTTCAACCACCGGGGTCTTAGGCTCAGAACCGCCGCTTTGCGGTGACACCTTCACGTCCTGAAGGGTCATCACCACAAGGCGCCGATTCTGCCGGCCAAATTCGATCACAGAAGAGTAGCACAAAAACTGAAGTAAGAACAATGCAGTCCACCATAATAAATCACATGTAAATAAGATAAAATCTCCACGAAGGGAGTGTCCACAGAAAACATCAGAGTACTATAAATGCGGGCTTATGCCCGATACATCATGACCTCACTACAATATCACTCATACGGAAGCGAAAACAGAATCTACTCAGAATCGAGACTCACGGTCCCGGCTGTATGAACTCCGGAGCTAGACTGCCCCATCTCCAAGCGCACCGATCTCTGGGGCTGCTCCTCCACGCTGGGCTCCACGATCCCCTAAATGATGTGGTTCGAAAACCGTTAGTCATAAAGACTAAGCCCTATCATCCCCTACCCCTTCCCCCATGGCTCCTAGGTACTGAGCGGGGAGGAAGAAAGGGAAGGACATGATGGTAGAGATAAATCAAGAAACAGGTGACTATGGACTTAATCTAGCAAAATGTATTCGGTGAGCAGTTAATATGATTGTTATAATAGGTCTAGCAGTAAGAAAAGCAATTATATGAATTTAAACCTTCACTTATGCGAGAACACATAAGCAAAAGGGATCTTTTGCAAGGCTCCCATCGTATAGAGTGTCCCATACCACTTATACGTTGGGGTGTCGGTTATCAAACAGCAATGGTTGTTATATATTGAAATTAACCTTTGATTTATAAACTTGCCCACACAAGCTTATAGACCAAGGGGTCGTTTTGCAGGTCCTAATGTATAAGCGTCCCATACCACTTATACTTTAGGTGTCAGGGTTAAATGGATCGATTATGCTATGACATGCTAGTGGGTATGATGAAAACATGCAAGTGCAACTCACACACCCGACTCTGTGCACACAGACCTTTAGTTCCCCCTTTCGGAGCCGTTACCTCCCAGGATACCTCCGTAGTGGCAGACGGAAGCGGTGGGTTGGGCTCGCCCACCTCAAAACCAGTAAAAGCACCACTGGTCTGACCTATCGTACGCCTCAACGCTTGGTGCACTAAGCGGACGCCTGCGTACTCTTGCCGGCTGGCGCACCGGACTTCTGTTGGCGAAGTGCTAACCACCTCGCCGAGTCAACGATATCGGTGTCGGTGCAATCGAACTCCCCGATATCGTAAAACCCACCACCTTAACTTTTCCTATCTTATGCACATGCAAGTTTAATCGTAAACACACAAAACCGAGCCGAAGCTCCCCGGACCAAACGTCCGTCTCCAACCAACCGAGCCGAAGCTCCCCGGACCATCCCGTCCGTCTCTTAACCAACCGAGCCGAAGCTCCCATCAATCTTCCTGTGCCAACAGTGTTTGTGAAAAGTGCAATCCTAGTTACTAAGTTACTCTTGTCGATTTGTTATTACAGTTTACGTTAGCCCAGGACTGCCCCCGGTATACCCCGTGAAGGGCTCTCAAGGGGCACTAGGAACCAAGACGGCGGCATTACGGCCCGAAGTTCCCTTTCGCAAGGCACTTAATATTATTGGTTTATTTCCCTTAACCCATTCCCTTCTCACATTACGATAGACTATCCTAGGGTGATTTTTAAACCTTCCACTCTTCGGGGAAAGCGATCTTTCGCCAAACCCGAGCACCTCTTAACTCTAACTATCACCACTACTCACTATTCTTTATATCTTCCTCAGATCATATCCTATTGCATTTCACAAATTACTATATGCAGACCGACCTAGGCTACATGTCGAACCGGTTATGAAATGATCCATTACTCATCCAAATGCCCTAAATTATTCACTGGAGACTTACCATGATGTAAATGACCTAAGTCCAGAAAATGGAAATTTTCCTAATTTATTTGGCATTTAATTAAATTCCTCGAAAATCCCAAGGACTACCGGTTTGAACATAAACTACCCTAAGTTCACCTTGAGTGGAAACCCAAGTCGACGGTTTGAACATAAACCTATAGATTTGTTGAGAAACTCTAGCGGAAATCGAAGGCGAGCGCTAGCGAAGAGCCGTAAGGCGGTTTCAAAACAACTGGGAATACCCGAGAGAAAGTCAGCTCAGGCTTTACCAATCTGGAAGTTCTCATGCAATATGTCCAGAAAATTTATGATAAATACTAGGTTATCTCAATAGGTTAAATCCTAAGTTTCATAATTTTTCTATCATTAGAAGGGCATGAAAACTATTTTAGAAATAATCTCTAACTTCTGTCGTTTATGAATCAAGTACAGAAAATATTCTTCCAAAAATTATAAATAATTTATGCCATGCAGATAAAGGCCTAAAATTAGCACTGGCCAAGTCTCATAATTTTCCAGCAAGTATTTTATCCATAATTAATTTTTAAACATAAGAGCCATTTCTATCATCTGTGAATAAAGTACTAGATTTACTCAACATAAAATTCTATGAAAATCCAGAGATCAATGTTCTTCTAGTGAAGATCTAAATCCAGAATTTTAACCGATTATAATTTATTTAAAGCCTCCAAATAATTGAAACAACAAGTCGAGCAAATAATCCTTTAACACATGAAGTATAATAATTATCAATCATAAAATTCCAAGAAAATTATCGTAAGTCTAAAACATCCTAAAACTCCCTCCTCCCGAGTTTCATAATTTTTGGATTAGATTTAGTGCTTAAAATATCTAAAATACGTATTAATCCTAAAACTAAATCTCAACTTCCGAGGTACCTAATTACCTCCAATGCCTTCACCATTTCAACCAGAGAGTTTTCAGCATATCATGCCACTCTCCTCCAAATTTCAAGGGCATACAAGAGCTTTTGCTCCTATGTCCTTCACAAACCTCAAAACCCTTCATTTAAGATTTGAGTTTGGATCCTAGGGTAAACCAACCCTAAACCACTCCATTTTTCTCCACACAGGTTATAACACCATACTAAGTCAGAGCTCAGAAAATCAGCCTCTGTTGAGGCGATTTGACCTTTCCAAATTCTCAGTGCACTTTTATTAAAAGGTGACTCACTAACGCCTAGTTAAGGGTAGAAGATTTCTCACCCAAAACTCCTCCAAATCCATTGGAATTTTTACACAGACCTAGGTTTTATAGCCAGGGACCACTCACCAAAATTTGGGAGGGTTTGGAGGTCATTTGACCATCTAAATAAATTCCTCTAAGTTTATTAAATTAAAACAAAAACTTTAGGCAAAGTATCTCCAAAAATTCCCATTTTTGGACAGCCTCTCGATATACATATTATAAACCTCCAGCCCAAATTTCAAATCATTTGGACATGTTATGAACCGTGGGCAACCGTTTCAATTTCTGGTTAGCCTAGGTCTTGATCCCACCAAAATGAGTGATGTGGTCAAACCACTCACCCAAATTGAATAAAATCAATTTTATATTAAAGTAGACCCAGAGGGCTACAACTTTTGTGACTGGTCATTTTTCCTAAATCGGCCTCTAAGTGCCTCGTTTTGCAGCCTCAAAATAAGTTCAAATAATCTTTTTTCCATTAAGTAATATATAATAATCTATGTATTATAATATTAATTCTACTGTTCATCTTCTTCATGAACCCGAACAGACACAGGAAAACATTTTTCCTGTAAGCATTCCGTGATCCGTCGCCGGCCGTTCGGTCACTTCCCTGGCCAGCCACCACCACCACCACCTCCGTTGAGGCGACGGCTATCGGTCGGCGGTGGTTTGGCCGCCGGAGGTGGCGGTTTCCGGCGAACTCAAAAATACCATTTTCATGGTTTTCCCATGAAAACGAGAGACGGGTCCGGCTCCGTTGAGCGCGAACTTATTTTCTAAGAATCCTAAGATCTACCCATGAAAAGAAGGAGCAGAGGAGGACCTTGTTCGCGGTTTGAAGGCGAGAAGAACGACGGGGTGCCATGACGCGGTGGTGGCGTTGCTGAACTTCTCCTACAGCAAGAACAAGGGTCTGATCCGATTACTTGAGCGTGTAACCTTCTCCTCTTTCACCAGGTGGGCTTTTATAAGTCAGGAAGTGGGAAGGTGAATGGGTAAATCCTTAAAGGCCATGAAGGCTCCTCCCCTTAACGCTTCGGTTATGGTGCAGGGATAAGAAACGGTGGAAACTGAACAAGTGTGTCCAGCTGGCGATTTTCTATTGGACCACATCTTCCTTATTTATTATATAATTACAGAAGGAAAACGGCCTGAAATTACTCCTGGTGTAACTTCCCACACCCGCATTTATTTCCAAGCGTGTTAAAATAATTTCGGGTCCGAACCGTCGTTTCGGCCAATGTCACGGGCGTGACACATAGGTCACGGGCGTGACAGGCCCGAATAGCCAGTTCTGGGTTCGACGATCGTCGAACTGAGATCGACGATCGTCGATGATGGTCACGGGCGTGACACCTTGGGTCACGGGCGTGATAGGCCCGAATGGCAGATTTCGAGGTCGACGATCGTCGAATTGAGATCGACGATCGTCGAAGGCTGGTCACGCCCTAGGTCACGGGCGTGACCCTTAGGTCACGGGCGTGACAGGCCCGGGTTTAATTTCGACGATCGTCCGGCGGGGATCGACGATTGTCGAAGGGGTCACGCCCCTTGGTCACGGGCGTGACACCTTGGTCACGGGCGTGACATGCCCAGGCTGTACGTTCGACGATCGTCTCACGGAGACCGACGATCGTCGTAGTAGTCACGCCCAAGTCACGGGCGTGACGGGTCGGTCACGGGCGTGACCAACCCGTGACCCGAAATATTTATCGCCTTATTTAAATTTTTGGGCTTCCTAGGGTTCCGTTACGACCAAACGACTCCTAGGGGTCTAGCTGGAAATGGGATGTTACAAATCCCAATAAACAAAACAAAAATTTTGTCCCCGAAATTAAGGTTGAGCCTACGGGGATTTCAATCGGAATAAATTAAACTTGTAACATCCCATACGATCTTCCTATTGGGTTTAGGCAACTATTCGTTCGATAAACGAAGACAATCTCCCCAATAACAAAAGATTAGCCCCTACCTTTCTGATTGGGTGCGCACGCTTAGGTCTTGAATCTTCCTTATCTAGTCTTAACAATCCAAAACAAGAAGGCAATCTATAGTATACCGAGAGGTGGTGAGATGTACCTGACTGAACAACTCTGGGTATCTTTGCCTCATCAGATCCTGCGGTTCCCAGGTGTGCTCCTCTTGACCGTGGTTTCTCCACA
The DNA here is from genome assembly GCA_039513925.1 of Platanthera zijinensis. NCBI lineage: Eukaryota > Viridiplantae > Streptophyta > Magnoliopsida > Asparagales > Orchidaceae > Platanthera > Platanthera zijinensis. The sequence continues at coordinate 125,024,342 of CM077089.1, read as the reverse complement.
GAACCTTGACTAAGGGGATCTTTTTGCGGCGCAAGATCCGTACTCCTTTGTCGTCGATCCGAACCGGCTCCAAGTGAACAGATCTGTCTGAAGCTACCGGCCCTTCGGTGGTCGAAATCCGCTGCTCCGGGCGTAGTAGAGCCCTTCTCAGCGAAGAAATATGGAAGACGTCGTGTAGAGCTGCCAGCTCTGGCGGCAACTCTAGCCTGTAGGCTAGGGGTCCGATCCGCTCCAGGATCCGGTAAGGGCCCATATACCTAGGGCTGAGCTTCTTCCTCCGACCGCGCACCCGTGAGACTCCGTGCATGGGCCGGATCTTCAAGAACACTCGATCCCCTACCCGAAACTCCACCTGACGATGCCGGGCGTCATAGTATTTTGCCTGTCTGCTCTGCGCCTCCAACATCCTATCTCTGATTAGTCTCACCTGAGCCTCAGTGTCTTTAACAAAATCCGGTCCCAACACCTTCGGATCCTCGTCCTGAACCCAAGAAAGCGGGGTTCTACATTTTCTTCCATATAAGGCTTCGTAAGGTGCCATCCTGATGCTGGACTGGTAGCTATTATTATAGGAGAACTCAACCAACGGTAACATCTTCTCCCACGGCTCCCCTCGGTCCAGTATACACAGCCGCAGTAAATCCTCCAAGGTCCGGTTGGTGCGCTCGGTCTGCCCGTCCGTCTGAGGGTGGAAGGCCGTACTAAAAGTCAACCGGGTGCCCAAATATGCCTGCACTGACCGCCACTCCCTGGATGTAAACCGTCCATCGCGGTCCGACACTATCGTCCGGGGCACACCATGATATCGGACATACTGCTCCACAAACTTCCGTACCAGCACTCCCACCGAGTCATCCTTCCTGATCGGTACAAAGCGGGCCACCTTCGTCAACCGATCGACAATCACCCAAATCGAGTCGTTCCCTGTCCGAGACCGGGGAAGACCATGTATAAAGTCCATCGCTATATCGTCAAACTTCCACTCCGGTACCGGGAGTGGCTGCAACAGTCCTGCGGGGTTCCTGCATTCCGCCTTCACCAACTGACACGTCTCGCAATGGGTCACGAAGTACGTAATGTCCTTCTTCATGCCCGGCCAAAACATCGTCCTCTTCAAATCAGCGGTCATCTTTGTGATCCCCGGGTGCACCGAGTACCGGTTGCAATGTGCCTCCATCATAATATCCTCTCGGATCTGGCCTCCTGCGGGTATATATACTCTGCCTCTGAAGTGGAGCAAACCATCTCTCAGGGAATAATCTCCTGTCGAACCCTCCTCCAAGGCTTGGAACATCGGCTCTGCCCACGCATCTGTCCTCTGTCAGTCCCGAATGCGATCCCGAATATCGTCTATGGCCACCATCGACGTCAGATACTCTCTATACAGTTCTGAATCATCCTCGGACAATAGGGATATCTGCATATCTCTGAATGACCGGACTAGCTCCATGGACATAACTTAGGTCCCAGCTTCGGAAGTGCCACATTCCCTAAACTAGGTCCGAGGGAACCCAAGCCAATACTAATTTGCCCAATAAACAAAAATTTAGCCCCCAATAAACAAAAGATAAGCCCCTACCTATCTTGGGCTAAGCACCTTTTATATTACCATGTTATCTCTGTCCCAGTTGGGTGCACAATCCCTAGGGCATCAATCTTCGACTTAGGGTTCCAACCTGAAACTTGTTGATATACTTCATACGTAAAACTCTCTGAGTCGCATTTATGATAACCTTATCCCGGTCAAAATGTTCCTAATCCCAAATGGGTATCTTCCGAACTTGAATTCCTATCCGACCCTCGGTGTTTGTCTTGGTGGTTGTCTCCGAGTAATCTTATTACCGGTACGAGGGTTAAGACTACTTGTCTTCTACCATTCTGATAATGGATTATTGGTCAGTTCCAATAGATTGAGTAATCCTTGTTAGGGACCATAGGGACACCAGAGTTTATGCCTTGTCTTAGGTATCCATTCACCTATTAAACTCCTCCTTTAATCTCTTTAGGTATTTCCTTACCTAACCAAATTCATACTTAAGGTCTGTTTCGGACTAGGGCACAGTATAAGTTGTCGGGTTAGCCACGTATCCTAGCAGTTGAGTCTAACCTATTGACTAGAGAATTACAAGAAGAGGTCTTTGCAACCGGAGGTGCTCCCTACTGGGGGCAGGGTTTGCCGCAGGCTACAAAGAAGAATTCCAATTGTTAGCCAATGTACAAATGGAATGGATGGAAAGTGGACAATTTATATGTGATCCCCATATGGGCACACCACTGCTTCCGCTGCTTAGTTTGTCCCCAAACTAAACTCGAGCGGGGGTGATCCAGGGTTTGTGGACTGCTACTTCCTTCTGATCGATGTTTGCCTCTGATATCACTTGTAAGACCCCCCCCCCCTTTTTTTTCTTTTTCAACCACCGGGGTCTTAGGCCCAGAACCGCCGCTTTGCGGTGACACCTTCACGTCCTGAAGGGTCATCACCACAAGGCGCCGATTCTGCCGGCCAAATTCGATCACAGAAGAGTAGCACAAAAACTGAAGTAAGAACAATGCAGTCCACCATAATAAATCACATGTAAATAAGATAAAATCTCCACGAAGGGAGTGTCCACAGAAAACATCAGAGTACTATAAATGCGGGCTTATGCCCGATACATCATGACCTCACTACAATATCACTCATGCGGAAGCGAAAACAGAATCTACTCAGAATCGAGACTCACGGTCCCGGCTGTATGAACTCCGGAGCTAGACTGCCCCATCTCCAAGCGCACCGATCTCTGGGGCTGCTCCTCCACGCTGGGCTCCACGATCCCCTAAATGATGTGGTTCGAAAACCGTTAGTCATAAAGACTAAGCCCTATCATCCCCTACCCCTTCCCCCATGGCTCCTAGGTACCGAGCGGGGAGGAAGAAAGGGAAGGACATGATGGTAGAGATAAATCAAGAAACAGGTGACTATGGACTTAATCTAGCAAGATGTATTCGGTGAGCAGTTAATATGATTGTTATAATAGGTCTAGCAGTAAGAAAAGCAATTATATGAATTTAAACCTTCACTTATGCGAGAACACATAAGCAAAAGGGATCTTTTGCAAGGCTCCCATCGTATAGAGTGTCCCATACCACTTATACGTTGGGGTGTCGGTTATCAAACAGCAATGGTTGTTATATATTGAAATTAACCTTTGATTTATAAACTTGCCCACACAAGCTTATAGACCAAGGGGTCGTTTTGCAGGTCCTAATGTATAAGCGTCCCATACCACTTATACTTTAGGTGTCAGGGTTAAATGGATCGATTATGCTATGACATGCTAGTGGGTATGATGAAAACATGCAAGTGCAACTCACACACCCGACTCTGTGCACACAGACCTTTAGTTCCCCCTTTCGGAGCCGTTACCTCCCAGGATACCTCCGTAGTGGCAGACGGAAGCGGTGGGTTGGGCTCGCCCATCTCAAAACCAGTAAAAGCACCACTGGTCTGACCTATCGTACGCCTCAACGCTTGGTGCACTAAGAGGACGCCTGCGTACTCTTGCCGGCTGGCGCACCGGACTTCTGTTGGCGAAGTGCTAACCACCTCGCCGAGTCAACGATATCGGTGTCGGTGCAATCGAACTCCCCGATATCATAAAACCCACCACCTTAACTTTTCCTATCTTATGCACATGCAAGTTTAATCGTAAACACACAAAACCGAGCCGAAGCTCCCCGGACCAAACGTCCGTCTCCAACCAACCGAGCCGAAGCTCCCCGGACCATCCCGTCCGTCTCTTAACCAACCGAGCCGAAGCTCCCATCAATCTTCCTGTGCCAACAGTGTTTGTGAAAAGTGCAATCCTAGTTACTAAGTTACTCTTGTCGATTTGTTATTACAGTTTACGTTAGCCCAGGACTGCCCCCGGTATACCCCGTGAAGGGCTCTCAAGGGGCACTAGGAACCAAGACGGCGGCATTATGGCCCGAAGTTCCCTTTCGCAAGGCACTTAATATTATTGGTTTATTTCCCTTAACCCATTCCCTTCTCACATTACGATAGACTATCCTAGGGTGATTTTTAAACCTTTCACTCTTCGGGGAAAGCGATCTTTCGCCAAACCCGAGCACCTCTTAACTCTAACTATCACCACTACTCACTACTCTTTATATCTTCCTCAGATCATGTCCTATTGCATTTCACAAATTACTATATGCAGACCGACCTAGGCTACATGTCGAACCGGTTATGAAATGATCCATTACTCATCCAAATGCCCTAAATTATTCACTGGAGACTTACCATGATGTAAATGACCTAAGTCCAGAAAATGGAAATTTTCCTAATTTATTTGGCATTTAATTAAATTCCTCGAAAATCCCAAGGACTACCAGTTTGAACATAAACTACCCTAAGTTCTCATGCAATATGTCCAGCAAATTTATGATAAATACTAGGTTATCTCAATAGGTTAAATCCTAAGTGTCATAATTTTTCTATCATTAGAAGGGCATGAAAACTATTTTAGAAATAATCTCTAACTTCTGTTGTTTATGAATCAAGTACAGAAAATATTCTTCCAAAAATTATAAATAATTTATGCCATGCAGATAAAGGCCTAAAATTAGCACTGGCCAAGTCTCATAATTTTCCAGCAAGTATTTTATCCATAATTAATTTTTAAACATAAGAGCCCTTTCTATCATCTGTGAATAAAGTACTAGATTTACTCAACATAAAATTCTATGAAAATCCAGAGATCAATGTTCTTCTAGTCAAGATCTAAATCCAGAATTTTAACTGATTATAATTTATTTAAAGCCTCCAAATAATTGAAACAACAAGTCGAGCAAATAATCCTTTAACACATGAAGTATAATAATTATCAATCATAAAATTCCAGGAAAATTATCGTAAGTCTAAAACATCCTAAAACTCCCTCCTCCCGAGTTTCATAATTTTTGGATTAGATTTAGTGCTTAAAATATCTAAAATACGTATTAATCCTAAAACTAAATCTCAACTTCCGAGGTACCTAATTACCTCCAATGCCTTCACCATTTCAACCAGAGAGTTTTCAGCATATCATGCCACTCTCCTCCAAATTTCAAAGGCATACAAGAGCTTTTGCTCCTATGTCCTTCACAAACCTCAAAACCCTTCATTTAAGATTTGAGTTTGGATCCTACGGTAAACCAACCCTAAACCACTACATTTTTCTCCACACAGGTTATAACACCATACTAAGTCAGAGCTCAGAAAATCAGCCTCTGTTGAGGCGATTTGACCTTTCCAAATTCTCAGTGCACTTTTATTAAAAGGTGACTCACTAACGCCTAGTTAAGGGTAGAAGATTTCTCACCCAAAACTCCTCCAAATCCATTGGAATTTTACACAGACCTAGGTTTTATAGCCAGGGACCACTCACCAAAATTTGGGAGGGTTTGGAGGTCATTTGACCATCTAAATAAATTCCTCTAAGTTTATTAAATTAAAACAAAAACTTTAGGCAAAGTATCTCCAAAAATTCCCATTTTTGGACAGCCTCTCGATATACATATTATAAACCTCCAGCCCAAATTTCAAATCATTTGGACATGTTATGAACCGTGGGCAACCGTTTCAATTTCTGGTTAGCCTAGGTCTTGATCCCACCAAAATGAGTGTTGTGGTCAAACCACTCACCCAAATTGAATAAAATCAATTTTATATTAAAGTAGACCCAGAGGGCTACAACTTTTGTGACTGGTCATTTTTCCTAAATCGGCCTCTAAGTGCCTCGTTTTGCAGCCTCAAAATAAGTTCAAATAATCTATTTTCCATTAAGTAATATATAATAATCTATGTATTATAATATTAATTCTACTGTTCATCTTCTTCATGAACCCGAACAGACACAGGAAAACATTTTTCCTGTAAGCATTCCGTGATCCGTCGCCGGCCGTTCGGTCACTTCCCTGGCCAGCCACCACCACCACCACCTCCGTTGAGGCGACGGCTATCGGTCGGCGGTGGTTTGGCCGCCGGAGGTGGCGGTTTCCGGCGAACTCAAAAATACCATTTTCATGGTTTTCCCATGAAAACGAGAGACGGGTCCGGCTCCGTTGAGCGCGAACTTATTTTCTAAGAATCCTAAGATCTACCCATGAAAAGAAGGAGCAGAGGAGGACCTTGTTCGCGGTTTGAAGGCGAGAAGAACGACGGGGTGCCATGGCGCGGTGGTGGCGTTGCTGAACTTCTCCTACTGCAAGAACAAGGGTCTGATCCGATTACTTGAGCGTGTAACCTTCTTCTCTTTCACTAGGTGGGCTTTTATAAGTCAGGAAGTGGGAAGGTGAATGAGTAAATCCTTAAAGGCCATGAAGGCTCCTCCCCTTAACGCTTCGGTTATGGTGCAGGGATAAGAAACGGTGGAAACTGAACAGGTGTGTCCAGCTGGCGATTTTCTATTGGACCACATCTTCCTTATTTATTATATAATTACAGAAGGAAAACGGCCTGAAATTACTCCTGGTGTAACTTCCCACACCCGCATTTATTTCCAAGCGTGTTAAAATAATTTCGGGTCCGAACCGTCGTTTCGGCCAATGTCACGGGCGTGACGCATAGGTCACGGGCGTGACAGGCCCGAATAGCCAGTTCTGGGTTCGACGATCGTCGAACTGAGATCGACGATCGTCGATGATGGTCACGGGCGTGACACCTTGGGTCACGGGCGTGACAGGCCCGAATGGCAGATTTCGAGGTCGACGATCGTCGAATTAAGATCGACGATCGTCGAAGGCTGGTCACGCCCTAGGTCACGGGCGTGACCCTTAGGTCACGGGCGTGACAGGCCCGGGTTTAATTTCGACGATCGTCCGGCGGGGATCGACGATCGTCGAAGGGGTCACGCCCCTTGGTCACGGGCGTGACACCTTGGTCACGGGCGTGACATGCCCAGGCTGTACGTTCGACGATCGTCTCACGGAGACCGACAATCGTCGTAGTAGTCACGCCCAAGTCACGGGCGTGACGGGTCGGTCACGGGCGTGACCAACCCGTGACCCGAAATATTTATCGCCTTATTTAAATTTTTGGGCTTCCTAGGGTTCCGTTACGACCAAACGACTCCTAGGGGTCTAGCCGGAAATGGGATGTTACACAAGTAAGCAAAGCTTATAGGGTGTTTAATAAATCTTCCTCTAAAATTGAAGAGTCTGTTCATGTGTCCTTTGATGAATCCCAAATGTTTTACAAGGAGAAGGAAACTTCCCCTTCCTCTAGTTCATTGCAGGTACAAGAGGCTAGCAAAGATGTCACTCAAGAGATTCTTCATCTTTCAACTCTTCATATCACTGAATTAGACAGTGATGAAGACATTGCTGAAGTTGTTGCTGTACCACCAATAGTAGATCAAATTCCTCTTGAGGAATTAATCCCAACTATTGCTGAAGATCACATCCCACCTGCTGATATTGTCATACTTAGAGATCATCCTACATCTCAAGTGATAGGAGACATATTAGCTGGTGTTCAAACAAGACATCAGTTAAGACAGGATGTGATGCACGCTTGTTTCCTCTCACAGATTGAGCCCCTCGCCATTAAAGATGTTGAGCTAGATCCCCACTGGATCATTGCTATGCAAGAGGAACTCAATCAGTTTGAGAGATGTAAAGTATGGACTTTGGTTCCAAGACCTAAAGGCCAACTGATCATAGGCACCAAGTGGGTGTATAGAAACAAGTTGGATGCAAATGGAATCATTATAAGGAACAAAGCTATGCTTGTAGCTCAGGGCTACAGACAGGAGGAAGGTATAGATTATGACCAAACCTTTGCTCCTATTACAAGGCTAGAGGCAATAAGGATCTTCTTAGCCTATGCAGCCTATATGAAATTTAAAGTTTTTCAGATGGATGTAAAAAGTGCCTTTCTAAATGGTGAGCTAAAGGAAGAGGTATTTGTTGAACAGCCACCCGATTTTGTTTCTTCAACTCAGCCCTCACATGTATTCAAGTTGCAAAAAGCTCTTTATGGACTCAAACAAGAACCAAGAGCCTGGTATGAGACTCTAGCTAGTTTCCTGTTAGAGCACAACTTTGTTAGGGGAGTAGTTGATAGAACCCTCTTCGTCAAGCACCACAAGGACACAATCCTGTTAGTTCAAGTGTATGTGGATGACATTATTTTTGGTTCCACTGATCCCAAACTGTGCAAAAAGTTCTCTAACTTGATGCATTCCAAGTTTGAGATGAGTAGTATGGGTGAGCTGTCTTACTTTCTTGGTCTCCAAGTAAAGCAAGATGTTGATGGCATCTTCATCTCCCAATCCAAATATGCCAAGGAATTGGTAAAGAAGTTTGGGATGGCTGATGCTTCAGCAATGCATACACCTATGGCTACTAATGTAGTTATTAATTCTGATGATCAGGGAAAGCCTGTTGATCAAAAGAATTATAGGGCCATTGTTGGTTCCCTATTGTATTTAACTGCAAGTAGGCCAGACATAATGTTTGCTACATGCCTTTATGCTAGATTCCAGGTCAACCCCAAGGAATCTCATCTGATTCTTCTCAAGAGAATCTTGAGATACCTGAAGGGATGTCCAAATCTAGGACTTTGGTACCCAGCTGAGTCAGAATTTGAATTAATTGGATATTCTGATTCTGATTATGCTGGTTGTCGAGTTGATAGGAAAAGTACCTCAGGAACTTGCCAGTTCCTGGGAGAGAGATTGGTCTCTTGGTTCTGTAAGAAGCAGGCCTCTGTATCAACCTCAACTGCAGAAGCTGAATATATAGTAGCTGCTAGTTGTTGTTCACAGATCCTGTGGATACAAAACCAACTTTTGGATTATGGGTACTCACACAAGAATATAAAAATCATGTGTGATAGTACCAGTGCTATCTCTATTGCACAAAATCCCATGCACCACTCTAGAACGAAGCACATTGAGATCCGGCACCATTTCCTGAGAGATTGTGTGGAAAAGAACAAGATCAGCCTTGAGTTCATATCCACAGACCTTCAGAGAGGTGATATATTCACCAAGCCCTTAGATGAACAGAAGCATCTGTTCTTTTTAGTTCAACTAGGCATGATTAATGGAAGAGACTAAGTGTGATGTCTGCCTTGTTGAAACTTGTTCGAAGATAGTCGAACGACGTTCGAAGATAGTCGATCGGATCAAGCCTATCGTCGACCTATGGTTGATAATAGCTTATCTGCTTGAAGATCGTCGACTGGCGTTCGAAGATCGTCGAACAGGTCGAGCATATCATCGATCTATGGTTGACGACAGCTTGCTGTTTGTGAAGACAGAAATAGTCGAACGATTGATCGACTACTCTGCTTCAGGACCGATCGTCGAATGACCATTCGACCATCGTCTTCAGTATCTTTTAAATAGATCGACGATCGTTGTTTTAATATAAAACCGATGGTCGACCTAGGTTAAGAGATAGTTGCTTTTATCGTCGACGGAGAGCGTCTTTTCACATTCCGTCTTCCTGCTTGCTCTTTGTCTTGCGTTTTCTGCCGCTTCGTCCTCGCCGTCTCTCCCTCGTCTTCTCCAGCTCTTTCGATGGCGATTTCTCCAGCGCTCCTAGTAGTAGTGAAGTTTGATGCAGGATTCAGTGTAGATTTTGACTCCTTCAGCTGCTGCGAACCCGGAATTGTGGAAATTCTTAATCTGTGCAAAGATCAAGGGTTAGAGAAGCTCATGTCCTCCAAAATAAAGATAAATACTCAAGAGATCAAAGAGTGGGCATTCACTTCGTATTCAAATGATGATTCGATGACCGGAACCATTGGCGGAGAAGAGGTAACATTGACTCCCGCTATTTTAACTGAAATATTTGGATTGATAAATGGGGAAGAAGAGTTCGAGCAGGATACCCCAGAGTTTGGGAGAATGCTGACAGAGCTGGGATATGCCGAAGGCATTCCCTCTAAGCTGCTCAAAGTAAATTTTCCGTTTAAGATTAAGTTTCTTGCTGAAATAGTCGGAAAAGTGGGAAAGCACTCCGCCCACGACAATATTACAAGACAGCAGTTTGCACTGATGTGTGCAATTGTAAATAAGAAACAGATTAATTGGGTAGGTGTTCTTTTTGATTTGATCAGGAAAAAGAACAGCAAGAAAGAAGTTACCCTGGGTAGGGTAGTTGGGATTTTTTTGAAGGAAAAGTATCCCCATCTGTTAGTTTCAGCTGCCACCTCCATAAACGCCAGCAAGAAGATGGATCCAGCCTTGTTCACCAAATGGAAAAGGACCTTTCTGAAGCCCGCTCCCACAGGGGTTGCTCCAGCTACATCTTAGAGCACCAAGACTGCCTCAGTCACTCCTCCCCTACAAGAAGCTGGCTCAGCAAACCTCTCCCTTCCATCTTCTTCTTCTGCTTTGCCGTCTACTTCAGTTGAAGTTCCATCAACTTCAATTGAAGTACGACCTTCTGCTTCTCACCTTGCATCTCCTCCTGCATCTCCTCTCCCATCTCATCTTGCTGGGATTTCTCATCCCAGTTTTGATTTATTGGTTTCTGAGATTTCTACTCCTCCTCAGTCTCCAATTCATTCTTCAGATCACTTTGATCACCCTGCATCTTCTCATCCAACTCCCCATCACTCTCCATCTCCAGTTCATTCTATAGCTCATCAGGAACTCACCATTCCTGTTAATCTTCCATCCTCTGAGATTCCCCCATCATCTTCATCATCTGAAATCTCCCCAACTTTCATATCTAGCATCTTGGAGCTAATTACCCCCTCAATCAAAACTATGATTGAAGAGGCAATTGCCCCTCTTGTTTCCTCCATATCTTCTTTGACTGCTGCTATTCTAGCACTCTCAAAGTCTGCTGAGCCCTCTTCCTCTAGGGGCCTGGTTTCAGTCTCTACTGAAATCAGGCAGGGGGAGATGCTTCATGAAGATGTCTCTGAGCAGCCTTTGGCCTCCCCTCCAGCAGATCCTCCTGCAGTGGTAGAGAAAGAATTAGAAGAATCAGCTCCTCCTCAAAGTTTATCTGAAAAAGAAATTTCTGATGCATTATTGAAGTCTGAATTTATTGTCAAAGCGTGCCTGGAAGAATGTTCTACTCCCTTGGTCGCCCTATACCTAGAAGGAGTTATCACTTCCTTTCTAGATGAGTTATGGGAGTTAGGACACGCAAAGGTCGATTCTGAAGGTATTCCCTTTTCTCACTTTTTAGACTTGATAACTGATATGCTTGTATGGGAATACCTGGAAGGGATGATTAGATGTCATTTAGCAAAATTTTATTCATAATACTACAGATAATATGGAAGAAGTTTTAGATATTCAAGAGCCTGTTATCCAACCAGCTCCAGAAGTTCAAGTTCAACCAGAACCAGCTGTTCAAGTTTCTGAAGCTAATCAGCCAGCTCAGCCAGAAGTGCAAGTAGAACTGGTCACCATGATAGTTGCTGATGAAAAAGAAAAGGATTCAGATGCTCAAATTAAAAAGTCTACTGTATAGGATGATTCCCCCGATTTGGATTTAGATGCTCTCCTGGCACAGGATGCCATGGAAGAAGAAATAGAAAAAGCTGCTCTAAAGGAAAAGGAAAGAGCCTTGCAAGAAGCAATTGATCCATATGATCTGCCCATCTCTTCTAATTCTGAGGATGAAATTGATTCTGATGAGTTTGCTGAATCAAAAAGAAAAAGAATTGCTAAAAAGAAAAGGAAAGTTGTAGCTCCTCCTCCTCCTCCTAATCCAAATAATGATACTCCTTATTATATTCTAAAAGTCATTGATCCTAAGTCAAAAGATTTCCAGCACTGGATGGCTTTCTCTAAAAATCAGCATAAGCAAAGAAAGAAGTCAAAAAGGTATGACAGTCCTATTCCAAGATGGACTCCTAGAGGTCCTCCTCCTCCACCTCCCAGTGCAGGAGCCTCAGGAAACTTATCTGCAAACCCAGCTGCTCAGTCTGAAAGGTTCAATCCATCTCAGTCAGCTCAAAGGAGAAGTTCACAAGGATACCAAGGTAAAACTCAATCTGGCTATCAAAGGCTTGATGCTGTTAAGGAACAAGTAAAGGAGGTGGTATATCAAAGACTAACATTTTCCCCTCCTCATTCTAAATAACTCAAAAGCTCATCCTCTCCTAAGCCAGATCATTCTGTGAAGGATGTTTCAAAAGGTAAGCAAAATATTTTATCTGAAAATTCTAGCAAGATATTTGCTAAGTCTGCTCCTCCCTCTTATCTTGTCATTCAGGATAAAGAACCAGTTGATACATCTTCTGAGATTGTTTATGAAAGCCCAGAGCTTGATCCTAATTTTAGGATGGCTCATTTTCTTGAACTTGTTGGAGCAGCTCAAATTAAGAAAGCAAAAGCAGAAGGAAAAGACACTGCAGGATTGTCCACGATGTCAAAATTCAGAATGAAGGAGCTCGACAAATTCCAGGTTAGACCTGAAGTATTTGATCCTTCAAAGTACATGGAAAAACATCCTGAGGCAGTTGTCCCAAGAGCATCAGAATTGAAAATCATTGGAGAGCAAGACCTGAAGTTGTCAAGGAAAGAAGCCCAAGATCTCTCTAGAAAGATTACTTTTATTTATAGCTCTTCTGATCCTAAATCTAACTCTGAAGCACCTTAATATTTCATTGATTGACAGTTAATTGCTTATCTATTTGATTGATGTTATCTACTTAGTTATTTCTTTTCATGCATTTCATTTACTTTCAGTAATTAGTTTTGTATGTTTTAGTTATTGAGAGACTTAACTCAAATAGGGGGAGAATGTTGATACCCTAGTTTTGATTTGAGTTCAGTCCTCTCTTTCTGTCTCTTGACCCAAGATTTATCTATGGTCAAAGGTTAGTTGATATGTTAGATTCTCTAGTTGTGTAGAATTGCTTTTCCAGATGAATATTTGGTTAAGTAGTTTTTCGTTCGACTATGGTCGAACGTCGCTCGACTATCGTCGATCAGCCGTTCGATGATCGTCTTCCTGATAGCTCGACTATCTGCTTGATAGGTCGACTATCGGTTGTCTTTGATAGTTCGACTATCTGTTCTCTTTGGTAGTTCGACTATCTGTTGATAGGTCGACTATCTGCTTTGTTTGATAGTTCGACTATCTGCTTGGATAGTTCAACTATCTGATAGTTCAACTATCTGTTTGATAGGTCGACTATCTGTCTTCGTTTGATAGTTCGACTATCTGTTTGATAGGTCGACTATCTGTTGTGCTTGATAGTTCGACTATCTGCTTGGATAGTTCAACTATCTGATAGTTCGACTATCTGTTGATAGGTCGACTATCTGTGTTGCTTTGATAGTTCGACTATCTGTTGATAGGTCGACTATCTGTGTTGCTTTGATAGTTTGACTATCTGTTTTGGTTGATAGTTCGACTATCTGCTTGGATAGTTCAACTATCTGGTAGTTCGACTATCTGTTGATAGGTCGACTATCTGTTTTGTTTTGATAGCTCGACTATCTATTGATAGCTCGACTATCCATTTTCTGTGATAGTTCGACTATCTGTTGATAGGTCGACTATCTGTTTTCTGTGATAGTTCGACTATCTGTTGATAGGTCGACTATCTGTTTTGCTTTGGTAGTTCGACTATCTGTCCTGATAGATCGACTATCTGATAGCTCGACTATCTGTCCTGATAGTTCGACTATCTGCTGAGGTAGTTCGACTATCTTCTTTGATAGTTCGACTATCTGGATCGTTCGACTATCTGTCTGATAGGTCGACGATCTCTGTGCCTCGTTCGACGATCTCCGAAGGTCGTTCGACGTTTTGCTGTATGTTTTGAATAATTTTGTCGTCTTCTATGATGTGATTTATTTCATATTTATTTTAGCATATTTTATAAAAGATTACTTGAATAAATTATGATATTATTTCCATGCAATATCTGCTTCATTTCTTATGCATGAGCTAATCTTTTTCTGACAAAGTTGTTTGTCTTATTAGCTGAGATATGATTTCTGCTTGATCTGCCAGGCTGTCCTTTATAGCCGTTAGACTCAAAAAGTCTTCCTTGGTCATAAAGAGTCTCTTCTGATGTGACTTTCTCTTGTATTATTTCATCAGAGTTATTTGCAGCTTCTTAGAAAGCTTTATCCTTTTATAGGATATCTGCCTGCAGTATTTATTTTGCTTTATGCTTTTTGCAGCCCAGCTTGCAGATTTCAGTAGAAGGCAAGATTCAAACTCTTTTGAGAGCCGTTGCTGCTGCTGCTATATAAAGGATTCTTTGAAGAAAGAAATCAACTAGTTTTGATATTCAAAAGCTAACTGCAGCATTCAAACTTAAAGCTTACAGTTTTCAACTGCTCTCAGCTCATTCACATTCAACTGAGAAGAAGTTTTAGTTCTTCACTCTTCTTCAACCTGAGTTCTCCTGCCTCCAGGAAGATTTGCACTCAGAGCTTTTTGAAGAAGAAGAAGAAGATAGTTGCCTAAAGAAGAAATTTTATTTCATATTATTTATCTTCTTGTAGCTTTTTCCTTCAGATTTTCTGAAGTGTTTCTGCACTGAAGCAAGACTTCACCTGGACATTCTTTTAGCCAGGGGGAGCCTTGATTCTTTAGAGCTTTCTAGCTCAGTGCAAGTTCTCGTACTTCTCTAATCTATTGTAAAATAGAGAAGACATTCTAACCTCCTTTCCCCCTCCTGTAAAGGGTTATTACTCCCTTCAAAAGTATCCCTTGGTGGCAGGGCACCTGATCAAAAACCTGTGTTGGTTTTTAGACACCTGATCAAAAGTCTAAAGAGTCTTTAGATCTACCTACAGCAGATCTTGTTGGTGGCAGGGCACCTGATCAAAAACCTGAGTGGATTCCTACCTTGTTGGTAGAAGAGTGGACGTACCTAAGTTGTTTGGGGAACCACTATAAATTCCTTGTGTCGTCTGGATTGTTTATTTAATTTTCTGTGCTGATTGGCTGTGATTAGATTTTAACTAGGATTGCTAGTTGCTGCTTAGGATTCCAAGCCTTAACTGTAATTACAGTTGGCTGCCTTTTGTGCACATCACTTGTGTTAGGCTTTAGGGTTTAATCTCAAATATCTATAACCTTCATTTCGCAATTAACTCCAAGGGAGTTGAGTAGATAGTCAACTTTGCTAGTGCAGTTTTTGATTACTCTATTCACCCCCCCTCTAGAGTAGTATCTATCCCTTTTCTTTCACCCCTATTTTGAACATTCGTTGAGGTCAATTTTTGCTCCAACAAGCTCGTCGTCTCACCTCCTTCTCACCTAGACGAGATTGAAGACTGCTTGGGCAACCCCATGGACCCGGTGGAGATGAAGCGTAAGACTGCCAAGATATTCTGGAAGTACCTGCGCATTATCCGCGAGATGGAACGAAACAAGCAAGCGGCTGACAGGCAAATCGACTGGCTGGAAATTGAGTGCGCTTGCCTGTCCTCAGAGATCGACGCTAACATGGAGATAGACGAGACCGACCCTCATGAAATCCTAAACGAGGTCAACCAGCAACTCTGTCTCACACGTCGTGGTATTGACGTCGCTCACGCCTTCCATGTGCCTGGCCGGCCCCCCTGTGTGGGGTCTCGCGGTGGGTGCTAAAAATGACACAAGTACTAAAGACCCTCCGCCTCGTCCCGCCTGTTTAGATAGTCTCGCCCTCTTACTTCTATTCCTAATTTTGTAATAATATATTTTATGTTGCCGTCTCGTCTATCCCTTAGGCCCTGCGAACATGATATCCGCCTTGTGCGGAATAGGACTTTTAATAATTATTGCACATCCAGTTAATTTTGTTGCTGAATAATTGTCATATGGCTAGGCTTAGTCAATTAATTTCCTAATTTCTTTTTATTTATACTTTGTTAATTTCTTTTTTTTGTTTTACCTTGCTGGAAAAGCCTGCACTAGGCCACGCGATTCGAGGCTAAGATAGAGAATGTGAAACGCCGGCCAACTCTCCCCCTACCCCCACATAATTTTTCTGCCCATTTTCTCCACTATCCATATCCGCTATAAATACCCCTACCCCCAGATCGGAGAGATACCCGCGTCCTGACCTCTGTTGCGTCTCAGATCTTGCGCTTTTACCCCCTCCGTCTCGCTTCTTGCTCTCGTCTTCACTTCCTCTCGCTTCTTTCTCCTTCGACCGTCTCGCAGATTCTTCTTCTCGCTATTTTCCCTTTCAATCGTCTCGCCTCCGACCGTCTCGCCGCCAATGGGAAAGAAGAAAGCCGAAGAGGGTGAGAGGTGCAGCTAGTGCGGGAGAAGGTTCGCTGACCACGACTTCCCCCCCTGGCAAGGTCCCTGAAGAAGACTGCAACAACTTCGCCCGCGAGTTCTTGGTGGAAGGTTTTGAGTCGCGGCCCCCAAAGGTCAGCGAGGCGATCAATACCTTCTACCCTGGAGAACTCGCCTTCCTCATCTCGCACTTTGAGGCAGGGATGAGATTGCCCCTCTAGCCCGAGGTTAAACAGGTCTTGAAGTACTTCAGCGCAGTCCCAACGCAGCAAAACCCGAATGCCATCTCGGTATTAGTTTCTTTCGCCAGCTACATGCGCCAGGAGAACATCGAGTTCAGCTTGACGGTCTTCCGCAAGCTGTTCATCTACCATTCCAACCACGACGGCGTCTCCTACTTCACCGGGCAAGGCCTCAAGGTATGCAAGATGCCCAACAAGAATAATCACTAGCTCACCCGCTTTGTCTTCATCCGCAGGAACTTGGGGGGCGTCCCTCTCGCACCCGTGTCGCCTCCCGAGGTATTCTACGTGTCCCTACAGATGGGCGGCACAGATAAGCTCCTTTACGATTTCTTCGTCGGTAAAAACTTCGAGGTTCATTTCCTGAAGCGAGGCCTCGACTCGCTCTTTCCCGTGCTTCCTGGCGAAGGTGCACTCGCACCCCTTTGGTCTCACAGTTATTATTTCATATCACCTTCTTACTGTCCAATTGTTTGTTTAGGAGAGAGGAACGCCCCAGTCCACCCCCCCCCCCCTTATAAGAGCAACGCTAAGCCGACCAAGGGTCTCGCTCTTACAAGCATGGCGACAGAGGCGACGAAAGAGTCCTTGGCCCCCTCCTTCAAGAAGAGGCCCGCCGAAGGCGCCGCTCCCTCTCGCTCCAGCCCCAAGAAAAGTATGAAGAAGGTTGTGTTCTTCCCCAGAGGGAAAAAGGAGAAGGTCCAGGAAGAGAAGAAAGAGATGTCGGGGTCCCTAAGCCCCATCTCTATAGGAGAATCTCAATCTCCTCGATCGCCCCCTTGACATACCGTCTTGCCTACCCGCGAGACGGCTCTACCCGACCAACCTGTCCACATTTCAATTCGACCAGTCGGTTCTCTCTCTCGTGAGGCTGCCTCCTCCAGTCGCCCAACCCATTCCTCGCACCAGAACTACAACATGGGTCCCGTGGTACAGGATGCCGCCGGCGACCCGGTTCTATTATGGGAGAAGGACGCGAACAGGGTGTCAGTCTCTGCCCTCCTTCCTTCATGGAAGGAGCAGGATGCTCCCACTAGCCACGCCTTATCCCTCGGCTATAGTCTTTATGGAGGTCCAGAAGCTGACTCCGTCGAGAAGGAATCCTCGCGGGACCTTGTGCTGAAGACCTCCCACGCCTAGCTGCGTGCCTTGGAACTCTCGCACCGCATCTCGCGCCGCCTAGTTTTCAACAATAAAAAGTGGAAGGACGTTGAGGCGGGTCTGGAGGCGGAGCGCGAGAAGTCAGACGATCTCGAAAAGAGGTTGGCGGTAGTTGAGGCCCTTCTCGCGAAGTCCCAAGGTGGTGTGGTAATCCTTAACCTTTACCCTTGATCAGTTTCTTTCGTGTATGTTCCTTGCTAACTGATGATTGTCTCGCAGGATGCCGAGACGGCGGAGCGAGTACGCTTGCGCATGGAGGCCCTGGAGGAGGAGAACAAAGATTTGAAGGCCCAGAATGCCCTCCTCCGGGGCAGCGCTTTGTCATCATCGCACCACGAACCCCTCTAGGTTCCCCCGCCACACTATTTATTTGGTTAAGTCGAAGAGCTCTGCCGAGACGCCAATATCAAGATGGCTGAGCTCGTTCTAAAAATGATGAAGGAACTGGGGGTCGTCAAAGAGGACTCCGAGACGGTTACCGCTCGCAATCTAGTGCCCCATCTCTACGGCGAGGAAGGCGAAGATTCTTCTTCCAGCGTGGAAGGGTAAAGAAACACTGGCGGGATTTGGGGCTCTTCCTCCTCTCCTTTTTGCTTCTCTGTAATGTTCATTTAGTTTCTTTTTTTTATGATCAAAGACTTTAAAGCATACCTTCATAAGAGAGCACCCCTCTCTTTTTTGTAATGAACAATTATATGATCACGTGTATAAACTTTTTTGCCTTGTTCTGCTCGCTCTTCCTTTCCATTTATTTCACTTTGCTTGAGATGATCCTTTAATTTGCTCACGCTTGCGAGATGGGGCTACGTCACGTCTCGTCGCCTCGCTTTTCTTCTCTTTACTTAGCTTTATTTTGTTTATTGCGAGGAGACCCTCTGATTTTCTCACGCTTGCGAGATGGGGCTACTCCTTGTATCGCCGCCTCGCTTGAGAGTTGATTTTGTTCTGAGTGCGAGTCGTTACATCCCCCCCCCCCCCCGCATTTGTGTGCGAGACCAACCGACCTCCCTCTCTCGTCTCGCCTCAAGATACCTCCGGCGCGAGTGGCCCCCATGGATTAACTCGCTCCCTGATTAAGCAAGGCTTTCCTCCCTCGCGAGTGTCCACACTCCATAGGCGAGACCTTCATCCGGGTAGCCAGCTGAGAGTGCCTCTACTTGCACTACTCCGACTCTTTCCTCCCACATTATCCTTTTATGAACTTTTGTCATTTGTTGACTAGTAGGGAAGTTTCTTTAAGGGATCTCACCACTTATTCTCCCCCAAAACTTGCCCATAACCCTGCCAGCTTGGTGAGCCTAGTCAGCGGGTCTTCTCGGGGCCTTGGCTTTCAACCTACCACCGAGTGAGCCTACAATCCTGCCAGCTTGATGAGAGCCTGGTCAACGGGTCTTCTCGGGGCCTCGCCTTTCAACCTGCCACCGAGTGAGTCTGCAGTCCTGCCAGCTTGATGAGAGTCTGGTCAACGGGTCTTCTCGGGGCCTCGCCTTTCAACCTGCCACCGAGTGAGCCTGCAGTCCTGCCAGCTTGATGAGAGCCTGATCAGCGGGTCTTCTCGAGGTCTTGCCTTTCAACCTGCCACCGAGTGAGCCTACAGTCCTGCCACCTTGATGAGATCCTGGTCAGCGGGTCTTCTCAGGGCCTCGCCTTTCAACCTGCCACCGAGTGAGCCTACAGTCCTACCACCTTGATGAGATCATGGTCAGCGGGTCTTCTCAGGGCCTCGCCTTTCAACCTGCCACCGAGTGAGCCTACAGTCATGCTAGCTTGATGAGAGCCTGGTCAACGGGTCTTCTCGGGGCCTTTCCTTTCAACCGTCGCAATCTTATCTCATGGAGGGAAACACCTAGAATTTCATTATATCAGGAAACTGTACCAAATTTACAAGTATTGGAAAAGATAAAAAGTTAAGGGTAGAATCTCTTTAGGTCGTCGCCGCTTCGGGCGTGATCGAGAGGTACTCTGTCCACATCGTGGAGGTGGTACCCTCCCGACTTCAGGACATCCCTTATTACAAAGGGCCCTCCCAATTGGGGTTAAGCTTTCCCACTGAGGCTCCCCTACCCGTTGCATCCACTTTCTTTAGGACCAAGTCGTCCTTCTGAAACTGCCTAACCCTGATATGCTTGTCAAAATATTTGGCCATTCGACGCTTAACCTCTTCCTGCCGGATGGATGCCAGTTCTCTGAGCTCCTCTACCAAGTCAAGAGAGAGCTTCTACTCTTCCTCGTTTTCTGATTGTCATCCTTCGTCTCCTTGGTTTGCTGCAGCTACCCTGAGAGATTCCACCTCGAACTTTATAAGTATAATGACCTCCGATCCATGGGAGAGTTTGAATGGAGTCTCTCCCGTCGCTGTGTTTGGTGTAGTTCTCAAAGCACAGAGAACGGAAGTGAGCTGCTCTACCCAACTTTCTCTTAAGTTCTCCACCTTCTTTTTCAAAAGCTTCACGATAATCTTGCTTGCCGCTTCCACCTGCCCGTTGCTTCGGGGATGATGAACTGAGGCGAAGTGGAGGTCTTTGCCCAGCTGGACACAGAAATCCACAAATTACCTACTAGCGAACTACGATCAATTATCCGTGACGATGGCCAAAGGGAGCCATGCCGGCAAATGATCTCTCCCCATATAAAATTTTTGACCACCTGCGACGTC
This sequence comes from Platanthera zijinensis, assembly GCA_039513925.1. Lineage (NCBI taxonomy): Eukaryota > Viridiplantae > Streptophyta > Magnoliopsida > Asparagales > Orchidaceae > Platanthera > Platanthera zijinensis. Next base: position 125,004,086 of record CM077089.1, on the reverse strand, counting down.
ACCTTAGCCAACGCCATTACTTCTAGTCATTTTGAAAAGTAATCCACCATGACTAGCAGGAACTTTCACTGGCCACTAGCCTGGGGAAACGGGCCCACCAAATCTAGCCCCCATATTGCAAAGGGCCAGGGAGTCGTGATGGTGCGTAACCTTTGGGAAGGGAGGAGTTGAAGGGGGGCGAACTCTTGGCATTTTTTTACATCTTGTTGCAAATTCTTCCGCATCCCTCCTGAGGGTAGGCCAAAAGTAGCCTTGCCTCAATACTCTTCCTTCCAAGGTCTGACTTCCTGAATGGCTTCCACATTCTCCTGAATGGATTTATTCTAGAACTCTTGAGGTCTCTCTCTCAGATACACGTCGAGCCAGCATGCCCAATAGTGTCTTTTGGTACAATGTCCCCTCCTTCAGCAGGTAGTACGCTGATTTGTACCTGACCCGCTTCTTATCAAGGTCTCCCTCGGGAAGATGTCTCGGGGTCAAAAAGGAGATGAAGGGGGTCCATCCAAGACCCTTGCTAGTCCACCTCCATCAATTCCCCCTCTTCTATGGAGGGCCTGAAGAGCTTCGTCATGGTTCCTCCCGCCCGAGGGCCGTGCTTGGCAAGTAGGTCAGCCTGAGCACTCTCTTCTCTTGGGACGTGTTGAATTGAAAAGCTGCGGAATTGCCCGATGATACCCTTTACCTTCATAAGATATAATTGGAGGGTGGGCTCCCTTGCTTCAAACTCTCTATTGATGTGTACTGCGACCACCATAGAGTCCATGGAGACCTTGATATCCTATATGTCGAGCTCCCGAGCTAGCTTGAGCCTTGCGATGATAGCTTCGTACTCCGCCTGGTTGTTAGTGATGATAAAGTGAATCTTCAGAGCCTGTTCAATTCTGGTTCCCTCAGAACTTATTGGGATCATCCCACCTCCAAAAGAACTCTTTCTAGAGGCTCCATCCACTAGCATCTCCCAGGCCTCTAAAAGAGGTGGCTCAACTTCTGTGACCTCGACCACATAGTCTGATAAGAAATCCGCCACCGCTTGCGCCTTGATAGCTACCCGAGGAGTAAAAGTGAGATCAAACTCGCTGAGCTCTATCAACCACTAGCCAACCTTCCCGAATGCTCCACCCCTTCCAGGATGCAGCGGAGAGGATGATTCGTCATGACCTGGATTGAGTGGGCCTAAAGGTACGACCTGAGCTTCCTGGCTGAGATGATGAGAGCGAAGGCCAATTTTTCAAGGATGGGATATTTGAGCTCTGCCTTCTTCAAGACCCTACTTACGTAATAAATCGGGAACTGCCTCTTTCCTTCTGCTCGCACAAGGACTGAGCTTACTGCTCCGGTCCCTACTCCCAGGTATAAGAACAAACCCTCTCCCTCTCGTGGCCCTTAGAGTAGCAGTGTTTGGGTGAGTTACTGCTTCAGAGCTCGGAAAGCCTCTTTGTACTCGAGGGTCCATTCAAATTTCTTTCCCCCTCTCAATGCTCGGAAGAAGGGCGAGTATTTCTCTCCTGCTCGGGAGAGGAACCTGCTCAGTCCAGCCAACTTGCCGGCGAGATGTTGGACCTCTTTAGCACTCTTCGGAGATTCTAATTCCAAGATCGCCTTCACTTTATCCGGGTTAGGCTCCACTCCTGAGGGGGTGAGAAGATGTCCCAAGAACTTTCTCTTGTTGGCCCCGAATACACATTTCAGAGGGTTGAGCCTCATCTTATATTTTCTTATGGTCCCAAAGGTTTCTTTCAGATCTAGGACATAGGACCCAAGATCCCGACTCTTGACCATCAAATCATCCACGTAAACCTTGAGGTTTCGCCCCTTCTGTTCCCGGAAGATCCAGTCCATCATCCTTTGATAAGTTGCCCCCACATTCTTCAACCCAAAGGACATCATGTTGTAGCTAAAGCACCCATCCTCCGTGACAAAGGTGACATTTTTGACGTCCGGGGGGTGCACGCGTATTTGGTGGTACCCTGAAAAGGCATCTAGAAAACTCATTAGTGAAAAATTGACGGCTGAATAAACCAGCGCGTCGATTCGAGGCAGAGGATAACAATTCTTAGGGCACGCTTAATTTAAAAGAGAAAAATCCACACACATTCTCCATTTTCCCTCCCCCTTTTCACCATTACAACGTTACTCACCCACCCCGGGTACTTGCTTGCGGATATGAACCCTGCCTTGAACAACTTCTCGACCTCCTCCCTGATGGGCCCGGCCATCTTGGAAGCGATTACTCTCTTCTTCTATTGAATTGGACGAGCCTTGGGGTCGAGGTTGAGTCAGTGGCATGCCACGTCTGCGTCGACCCCAGGCATGTCAGCTGCTCTCCAGGTGAAGATATCGTTTTTCTCCTGCACGCATTTCCTGATCTCCTCCTTGTCCTCGGGGTTGAGCTCCCCACTAACTTTTAACTTTTCCTTCCTTCCCTCCTTAGAAATAATTTCCATCTCCAGCACCTCAACCGCCGCCCTCAGCCTTGAGGGCTCCTCCTCTCCCCTTGCTCTCTCAGCCTCTCCTCTCGCTCCCTGAGCTCACGGTCCACGGCTTCTCGCCCCTCAATGGCCACATCCACCTCCCTTAAGAACCTCTCCACCTCTTCATTATTTGGGCCCCCCTTAACGACGAACCTCCTCTTCCTTCCGGCTGAGCCTCCACCCTGGACGACTCCCCCACTTCCCTTATCTTTCTTTTCCCTCTCCTTCCCTCTTCCTCTCCCCATACCTCTTCCACCTCCATCTCTCCCTCCTTCTCTCCTACCGTTTTTAGCTCCACCGCAATGCCTCTTTTCACTCATGCAGCTTCCCTCTCCTCTTCTACCTCTCCTCCGACCTCCTGCTCTCCTGCTGTTTACGGCTCCCCCCAATGTCTCTCTCCACTCCTACAACTTCCTTCTCCTCTTCTACCTCTCCTTCGACCTCCTGCTATCCTGCCATTTCCGGCTCCCCCGCAATGCCTCTCTCCACTCCTACAACTTCCCTCTCCTCTTCTACCTCTCCCCCGACCTCCTGCTCCCATCGCTCTATCCTCTTCTCTAGCTCCTCGACGTCACCTTGCCAGGAGATGGTAATTACTGCCGTCACGTAGCATTCCCTGGTTGCCTTTGGATCTCCTCGCACTCTGATTTGGGTTCCTCTTGCGCTGAGCTTCAAGCATTGATTGTAAGAAAAGGGGATGCACCTGAAGGCACTGATCAAAGGGCGCCCAAAGATGACATTATAACTGCTGGGAGCGTCCACTATCACAAAACAGAAATTCCTAGAAAGTCCTCCCAGAGTTACCTGAAGTCCCACTCCCCCTCGACTCCTTCCTTTCTCCTGAAAACCCGAACAATGGCCCATCGGCTGCCAACACCCTTCTGGCCCCCACCCTCATCTCGTTAAATGCCTTCTTAAAGATGACATTTACCGAGCTCCTATTATCGACCAAGATTCGCGATATCGTGAAATTTTTGATGGCAGTCCGAATCACCAACACATCGCAGAATGGATCCTCGTGGTGTAAGACCCCCTTTTTTTTTCTTTTCTTTTTCAACCACCGGGGTCTTATGCCCAGAACCGCCGCTTTGCGGTGACACCTTCGCACCCGGGAAGGTTGTCACTACAACGCGCCGATTCTGCCGGCCTTTTCGATCACAATAAGTAGCAAAATAATTGAAGTAAGAACAATGCAGTCCACAATAATACATCACATGTAAATAAGATAAAATCTCCACGAAGGGAGAGTCCACAGAAAACATCAGAGTACTATAAATGCGGGCTTATGCCCGGTACAAAATGTCCTCACTACAAGTCTCTCATGCGGAAGCGAAAACAGAATCTACTCAGAGTCGAGACTCACGGTCCCGGCTGTATGAACTCCGGAGCTAGACTGCCCCATCTCTAGGCGCACCGATCTCTGGGGCTGCTCCTCCATGCTGGGCTCCACGATCCCCTAAATGATGCGGTTCGAAAATCGTTAGTCATAAAGACTAAGTCCTATCATCCCCCACCCCTTCCCCCATGGCTCCTAGGTACCGAGCGGGGAGGAAGAAAGGGAAGGACTTATTTGTGGAGAGTAAAGTAAACAGGTAACAGTGGACTTAATCTAACAAGTTGTATTCGGTGAGCAGTTAATATAATTGTTATAATAGGTCTAGCAGTAAGAAAAGCAAATATATGAATTTAAACCTTCACTTATGCGAGATCGCATAAGCAAAAGGGATCTTTTGCAAGGCTCCCATCGTATTAGTGTCCCATACCACTTATACCTTGGGGTGTCGGTTATCAAACAGCAATGGTTGTTATATATTGAAATTAACCTTTGATTTATAATCTTGCCCACACAAGCTTATAGACCAAGGGTCATTCTGCAGGTCCTAATGTATAAGCGTCCCATACCACTTATACTTTTTAGGTGTCAGGGTTAAATGAATCGATTATGCTATGACAAGCTAGTGGGTATGATGAAACATGCAAGTGCAACTCACACACCCGACTCTGTGCACACAGACCTTTAGTTCCCCCTTTCGGAGCCGTTACCTCCCAGGATACCTCCGTAGTGGCGGACGGAAGCGGTGGGTTGGGCCTCGCCCACCTCAAAACTAGTAAAAGCACCACTGGTCTGACCTATCGTACGCCTCAACGCTTGGTGCACTAAGCGGACGCCTGCGTACTCTTGCCGGCTGGCGCACCGGACTTCTGTTGGCGAAGTGCTAATCACCCTGCCGAGTCAACGATATCGGTGTCGGTGCAATCGAACTCCCCGATATCGTAAAACCCACCACCTTAACTTTTCCTATCTTATGCACATGCAAGTTATCCGTAAACACACAAAACCGAGCCGAAGCTCCCCGGACCAAAACGTCCGTCCCAAACCAACCGAGCCGAAGCTCCCCGGACCAAAACGTCCGTTTCCAAATCACCCGAGCCAAAGCTCCCATTAATCTTCCTGTGCCAACGGTGTTTGTGAAAGGTGCAGCCCTAGTTACTAAGTTACTCTTGTCGGTTTTGTTATTACAGTTTACGTTAGCCCAGGACTGCCCCCGGTATTTCCCGTGAAGGGCTCTCAAGGGGCACTAGGAACCAAGACGGCGGCATTACGGCCCGAAGTTCCCTTTCGCAAGGCACTTATTATTATTGGTTTATCTCCCTTAGCCCGATTCCCTTCTCATATTACGATAGACTATCCTAGGGTAATTTTTAACCTTCCTCTCTTCGGGAAAAGCGATCTTTCGCCGAACGCGAGCGCCTCTTAACTCTAGCTATCACCACTTCTCGCTACTCTTTATATCTTCCTATTGCGTTTCTCTCCACATTTCCACCCAGACAAAATGTTTAACTCCAATGACTTCCTCAGATCATGTCCTATTGTATTTCACAAATTGCTATATGCAGACCGACCTAGGCTACATGTCGAACCGGTTATGCAACGATCCATTACTCATCCAAATGCCCTAAATTATTTACTGGAGACTCACCATGATATAAATGACCAAAATCCAGGAAATGGAAATTTTCCTAATCTAATTGGCATTTAATTAAATTCCTCGAAAATCCCAAGGGCTACCGGTTTGAACATGAACTACCCTAAGTTCTCATGCAAGAGGTCCAGCAAATTTATGATAAATACTAGGTTATCTCAATAGGTTAAATCCTAAGTATCATAATTTTTCTATCATTAAAAGGGCATGAAAACTATTTTAGAAATAATCTCTAACTTCTGTTGTTTATGAATCAAGTACAGAAAATATTCCTTTAAAAATTATAAATAATTTATGCCATGCAGATAAAGGCCTAAAATTAGCGCTGGCCAAGTCTCATAATTTTCCAGCAAGTATTTTATCCATAATTAATTTTTAAACATAAGAGCCCTTTCTATCATCTGTGAATAAAGTACTAGATTTACTCAACATAAAATTCTATGAAAATCCAGAGATCAATGTTCTACTAGTCAAGATCTAAATCCAGAATTTTAACTGATTATAATTAATTTAAAGCCTCCAAATAATTGAAATAACAAGTCGGGCAAATAATCCTTTAACAAATGAAGTATAATAATTATCAATCATAAAATTCCAGGAAAATTATCATAAGTCTAAAACATCCTAAAACTCCCTTCTCCCGAGTTTCATAATTTTTGGACTAGATTTAGTGCTTAAAATATCTAAAATACATATTAATCTTAAACCAAAATCTCAACTTCCGAGGTACCTAATTACCTCCAATGCCTTCACCATTTCAACCAGAGAGTTTTCAGCATATCAAGTCACTCTCCTCCAAATTTCAAGGGCATACAAGAGCTTTTGCTCCTATGTCCTTCACAAACCTCAAACTACCACACACTGGGTTTGAGCCGATCTCTTAGGGTAAAGTCCACCCTAATCCACACCATGTTACCCAAGAGGGTAGACATAGACTTAACAAATCAGTGGCCACAACTTCAGCCTCTTTTGAGGAGATTTGTCCACTCCATTTCCAATTGTACTTTTCCCCAAAGTACCCCTCACCAAGACCTATCTAGGACTTGATACTTCCCTATTCAAAACTCGACCGATTGAGTTGAAATTTTGTACAGATCTTAACATTGATGCCAGGGACCACCACCCAAAATTTGGGGGAGTTTGGACTTAATTTCATCTCCTAATTAATTTTATAATGTTTATTAAAATTTTACAAAAACTTTAGGCAAAAGTTCTCCAAAAATTCTCATTTTTGGACAGCCTCTCGACATACAGATTATAGACCTCCAGCCCAAATTTCAAGTCATTTGGACATGTTATGAACCGTGGGCAACCATTTCAATTTCTGGTTAGCCTAGGTCTTGATCCCACCAAAATGAGTGCTGTGGTCAAACCACTCACCCAAATTGAATAAAATCAATTTTAAATTAAAGTAGACCCAGAGGGCTACAACTTTTGTGACTGGTCATTTTTCCTAATTCGGCCTCTAAGTGCCTCGTTTTGCAGCCTCAAATATATTCAAATAATCTATTTTTCCATTATGTAATATATAATAATCCAGGTATTATAATATTGTTTCTACTGTTCATCTTCTTCATGGACCCGAAAACAGACAGAAAACCATTTTTCCTGTAAGCATCCCGTGATCCGTCGCCGGCAGTCCGGTCACTTCCCTGGCCAGCCACCACCACCACCACCTCCGTTGAGGCGATGGCTAGCGGTCGGCGGTGGTTTGGCCGCCGGAGGTGACGGTTTCCGGCGAACTCAAAAATACCATTTTCATGGTTTTCCCATGAAAACGAGAGACGGGTCCGGCTCCGTTGAGCGCGAACTTCTTTTCTAAGAATCCTAAGATCTACCCATGAAAGAGAAGGAGCAGAGGAGGACCTTGTTCGCGGTTTGAAGGCGAGAAGAATGACGGGGTGCCATGGCGCGGAGGTGGCGTTGCTGAACTTCTCCTACAGCAAGAACAAGGATCTGATCCGATTACTTGAGCGTGTAACCTTCTCCTCTTGCCCCAAGTGGGCTTTTATAAGTCAGAAGGTGGGAAGATGAATGGGTAAAGCCTTAATGGCCATGAAGGCTCCTCCCCTTAACGTTTCGGTTATGATGCAAGGCAACGCTGGAAAACGAAGAGGTGTTCGCCAGGTGGTGATTTCCTATTGGACCAACATTTTCCTTATTTATTTAAATAATTAAGGAAGGAAACGGCCCATAAATACTCCTAGTGTAACTTCCCACACCCGCATTTATTTCCACGCGTGTTAGGATAATTTCGGCCCTAAACCGTCGTTTCGGCCAATGTCACGAGCGTGACACATGGGTCACGGGCGTGACAGGCCCGGATAGCCAATTCTGGGCTCGACGATCGTCGAACTGAGATCGACGATCGTCGATGGATGGTCACGGGCGTGACACCTTGGGTCACGGGCGTGACAGGCCCGTGTGGTAAATTCTGGGCCGACGATCGTCGATTTGAGATCGACGGTCATCGAATGGTGGTCACGCCCTAGGTCACGGGCGTGACACCTAGGTCACGGGCGTGACAGGCCCGAACGACAATTTCTGAGGTCGACGGGCGTCGAACTGAGCTCGACGGTCGCCGAAGGCTGGTCACGCCCTAGGTCACGGGCGTGACACTTATGTCACGGGCGTGACATGCCCGGGCCGCAAGGTCGACGGTCGTCTCACGACGATCGACGATCGTGGGAGGAGTCACGCCCTTAGTCACGGGCGTGACACCTTGGTCACGGGCGTGACACCTTGGTCACGGGCGTGACATGCCCAGACAGCACGTTCGACGATCGTCTCGTGGAGATCGACGATCGTCGAAGTAGTCACGCCCAAGTCACGGGCGTGACGGGTCGGTCACGGGCGTGACCAACCCGTGACCCGAAATATTGATCGCTTTATTTTAATTTTATGTGCTTCCTGGGGTTCTGTCACGACCAACCGACTCGTAGGGGTCTAGCCGGAAATGGGATGTTACAAATCCCAATAAACAAAACAAAAATTTCGTCCCCGAAATTGAGGTTGAACCTACGGGGATTTCTATCGGAATAAATTAAACTTGTAACATCTCATGCGATCTTTCTATTGGGTTCAGGCGACTATTCGTTTGAATACTAGGACAATCTCCCCAATAAACAAAAGATTAGCCCTTACCTTTCTGATTAAGTGCGCATGCCTAGGTCCTGGATTTTCCTTATCTAATCTTAACAATCCAAAACAAGAAGGCAATCTATAGTATACCGAGAGGGGGTGAGATGTACCTGACTGAACAACTCCGGGTATCTTTGCCTCATCAGATCCTGCGGTCCCCAGGTGTGCTCCTCCTGACCGTGGTTTCTCCACAGAACCTTGACTAAGGGGATCTTTTTGCGGCGCAAGATCCGTACTCCTTTGTCGTCGATCCGAACCGGCTCCAAGTGAACAGATCGGTCTGAAGCTACCGGCCCTTCGGTGGTCGAAATCCGCTGCTCCGGGCGTAGTAGAGCCCTTCTCAGCGAAGAAATATGGAAGACGTCGTGTAGAGCTGCCAACTCTGGCGGCAACTCTAGCCTGTAGGCTAGGGGTCCGATCCGCTCCAGGATCCGGTAAGGGCCCATATACCTAGGGCTGAGCTTCTTCCTCCGACCGCGCACCCGTGAGACTCCGTGCATGGGCCGGATCTTCAGGAACACTTGATCTCCTACCCGAAACTCCACCTGGCGATGCCGGGCATCATAGTATTTAGCCTGTCTGCTCTGTGCCTCCAACATCCTATCTCTGATCAGTCTCACCTGAGCCTCGGTGTCTTCAACAAAATATGATCCCAACACCTTCGGATCCTCATCTTGAACCCAAGAAAGCGGGGTTCTACATTTTCTTCCATACAAGGCTTCATAAGGTGCCATCCTGATGCTGGACTGGTAGCTATTATTATAGGAGAACTCGACCAACGGTAACATCTTCTCCCACGGCTCCCCTCGGTCCAATATACACAATCGTAGTAAGTCCTCCAAGGTCCGGTTGGTGCGCTCAGTCTGCCCGTCCGTCTGAGGGTGGAAGGCCATGCTAAAAGTCAACCGGGTGCCCAAATAGGCCTGCACTGACCGCCACTCCCTGGATGTAAACCGTCCATCGCGGTCCGACACTATCGTCCGGGGCACGCCATGATATCGGACATACTGCTCCACAAACTTCCGTACCAGCACTCCCACCGAGTCATCCTTCCTGATCGGTACAAAGCGGGCCACCTTCGTCAACCGATCGACAATCACCCAAATCGAGTCGTTCCCCGTCCGAGACCGGGGAAGACCATGTATAAAATCCATCGCTATATCGTCAAACTTCCACTCCGGCACCGGGAGTGGCTGCAACAATCCTGCGGGGTTCCTGCACTCCGCCTTCACCAACTGACATGCCTCGCAATGGGTCACGAAGTACGTAATGTCCTTCTTCATGCCCGGCCAAAACATCATCTTCTTCAGATCAGCGGTCATCTTTGTGATCCCCGGGTGTACAGAGTACCGGCTGCAATGCGCCTCCGTCATAATATCCTCTCGGATCTGGCCTCCTGCGGGTATATATACTCTGCCTCTGAAATGTAGCAGACCATCTCTCAGGGAATAATCTCCTGTCGAACCCTCCTCCAAGGCTTGGAACATCGGCTCTGCCCACGCATCTGTCCTCTGTCCGTCCCGAATGCGATCCCGAATATCGTCTATGGCCACCATCGACGTCAGATACTCTCTATACAGCTCTGGATCATCCTCGGACACTAAGGATATCTGCATATCTCTGAATGACCGGACTAGCTCCATGGACATAACTTGGGGCCCAGCTTCGGAAGTGGCCGCTCTCCGACTCAACGCGTCGGCCACCACGTTTGCCTTCCCTGGGTGGTAGTGCATCTCATACTGATAATCTGCTAAGAACTCCACCCAGCGCCTCTGCCTGATATTCAGCTCCTTCTGTGTGTCCACGTAATTCAAGTTTTTGTGATCGGAGAAGATATCGCAGTGGACTCCATAAAGATAATGGCGCCAGACCTTCAGAGCAAAAACGACCGCTCCCATCTCAAGGTCGTGCACTGGGTAGTTCTTCTCATGGGTCTTCAGCTGGCGGGAGGCATATGCTATGACGTGTCCGTTCTGCATCAGCACCGCTCCCATCCCTTGGTATGATGCGTCGGTATACACCTGGAATCCTTCCTTCCCAGATGGAAGGGCCAGAATAGGGGCTGAGATGAGTCGGTCCTTCAGCTCCTGGAAGGCCGCCTGGCACCGCGGGGTCCAAACGAAAGGTGCCTCCTTCTTCGTCAAAGATGTGAGGGGGAGGACAATCTGAGAGAACCCCTCCACGAACTTCCGGTAGTAACCGGTAAGTCCCAAGAAACTGCGTACATCGGTGGCTGTCTTCAACTGCGGCCAATCTCGAACTGCCCGAATCTTTGCCGGATCCACTGCCAACCCGGCTCCGCTGATAATGTGGCCCAGAAAAGCCACCTCCTTCAACCAAAACTGACACTTGCTGAATTTGGCATAAAGGTGATGCTCCCGCAACCTCTCCAAAGTCAGTGCCAGATGCCGAGTGTGCTCCTCCTCCGTCCTAAAGTAGATCAGGATGTCGTCTATGAATACTATGACGAACACATCCAAGTAGGCCTCGAAAACCCGGTTCATGAGACTCATGAACGCCGACAGAGCATTCGGGAGCCCGAAGGGCATCACGGTGAACTCATACAGGCCATATCTGCTACTGAAGGCCGTCTTCGGGATATCCTCCTCCTGGATCCGTAGCTGGTAGTATCCTGACCTCAAGTCCAGTTTCGAGAAAAAATGGGCTCCTTCCAGCTGGTCAAACAATTCGTCTATCCGTGGGAGCGGATAGGTATTCCGGACGGTCAGCCTGTTTAGTGCTCGATAATCGATGCACAGGCGGAGTGTCCCATCCTTCTTCTCACGAATAGGACCGGTGCTCCCCATGGCGAGGAACTCGGTCTAACAAATCCTGCCTCAACCAATTCCTGCAACTGAGTCCGAAACTCTGCCAACTCCTTTGGGGCCATTCGATAAGGGGTCCTAGACGCCGGCTTTGCCCCCGGCACAAGCTGTATCCGAAAGTCCTGCTCTCGGTGTGGAGGTAGTCCTGGCAGTTTCTCTGGAAGGACGTCAGCGAAATCTCGCACCACCGGGATGTCTGTCACCGACTCCTTAACTTCCTCCATCTCAAATAGAATCTGATAGACCTCCTCTCCCTGCAGATGGGCCTTAACGGCCTGTACCGAAGATAAGAGTATACGAGAGACAGGTCTTATACCTTCGATGGTAATGAAAGAGTCCCCGTGTCTCACGGTGATCCTCTTCGCCTGGCAGTCAATCTGGGCATGGTTCCAGTGCAGCCATACCATGCCCAGGATCAGGTCGTAGTCCGTCAGCTTCAAAATCGTCGCTGGAGCCTCGAATGCCTTTCCACCAATTTCCGCCTCCATATTACAGTGATCCGTGGTAAGGAGCTCAGATCCATCCGGTAGTCGCACCCTCATCCTCGAGCCTGTGAACCGCTCCACACCTTCTAGTCCTTCTACGAACGTCTCCGACACGAAGGAGTGGGTAGCTCCAGTATCAAAAAGTGTGCGGGCAGGCTTGCCGCTGATGAAGACTATACCTGGGGTGATTAAATATCTTAGGGTTCTATAAAGAATTTTCTTTCCTTGTTAATCTATCTAGTGTGGTTCAAAGTTTAAACAACTTAAAGGGAAATTCTATGAAAATGAAGAAGCATATATTGCAGCGTACCTGCGATGATCTGCTCCGGATTCCGAGGCTGCGCAAGGTCCAAAGCATATACCTGCTCTCTTCCTTGTCTACGATCTCCCCCCTGGTATCCTCGACCGCGGCCGCGTCCTCGGCCTCCGTAATACTGAGCTGATGGGCCGCCCTGATGTGCTGGAGGTGGTGCCCCCCTCATGGGGCAGTTCCTCCGAATGTGCCCAATCTGATGACAAAGAAAACACTCTGGTGGGGGATATGCCATTCCCCCGGGTCTCGGCATCTCCTGCATCCGAAGAGGGGGAGGGGCTAATACCACCTGTTCCCTCGGCTCCTGCCTCACGTCCTGACGAGGCTGGTCCTCCGTCCTCCTCCCCTCTGGTACAGCACCTCGCCGCTGGTCATTTCTACCTCTCCGTCCCTGATCCTCTGCTGGCCGTTTCCGGCCCCGGGTGGCGTGCCAATCTGCCTCAATCCTTTTGGCCATCTCCAAGATCCGGGAGATGGGCCCGTCAGATACAAACAACAGAGCCTCCCTCAAGTCCTCCCGCAGGCCCTTATAGAACCTCCTGATATACCCTGCCTCGTCCAGCTGGTAGGAATCTGCGTACCGAGCCAGATGGTCAAACTCTCGATGGTACTCCACCACGGTCCGGGTACCCTGCTTCAACTGTAAGAACCGCTCCTCCAAATCATCCCTAGCCGACTGCGGAACGAAATGCTCCAGCAGAGCGGCCCTGAACACCTCCCAGGTAACCTCTGCAACCTCCCTGTCGGCAAATGTCATGTCCAACAGCGTCTTCCACCACCTCTTTGCATGGGACTCCAGGCAGGAGACAACCAGAGCCACCCTCTCCTCCCAGGGACACCGTATCCCGGTCAGCATCTCGTACATGATATCTAGCCACTCTTCCGTCCGAACCGCCGACTCTGTCCCCATGTAGGACGGGGGAGCCAGCCCTCGGAAGCTGCTTAGCCAGTTGGCCCCCGGATTTGGCTGCGGGGCCGGAACTTGCTGGGCCCTGAAGGCCTCCAGGATAGCAGTCAGGGTCTGTCCCATGTCTGACTGAAGGAAAGGAGTGGGGGCCGGTGGGGGTGGTGCAACATCCTGAGCCTGTTGAACTCCACCTTGTGGCGTAGTCCGTGCTGGAGGCTGCGTAATAAAAACACATGCTGAGAAAACGTTCAAATATTACATAAAGGTGGACAATTTATATGTGATCCCCATATGGGCACACCACTGCTTTCGCTGCTTAGTTTGTCCCCAAACTAAACTCGAGCGGGGGTGACCCAGGGTTTGTGGACTGCTACTTCCTTCTGATCGATGTTTTCCTCTGATACCACTTGTAAGACCCCCTTTTTTTATTTTCTTTTTCAACCACCGGGGTCTTATGCCCAGAACCGCCGCTTTGCGGTGACACCTTCGCACCCGGGAAGGTTGTCACTACAACGCGCCGATTCTGCCGGCCTTTTCGATCACAATAAGTAGCAAAATAATTGAAGTAAGAACAATGCAGTCCACAATAATACATCACATGTAAATAAGATAAAATCTCCACGAAGGGAGAGTCCACAGAAAACATCAGAGTACTATAAATGCGGGCTTATGCCCGGTACAAAATGTCCTCACTACAAGTCTCTCATGCGGAAGCAAAAATAGAATCTACTCAGAGTCGAGACTCACGGTCCCGGTTGTATGAACTCCGGAGCTAGACTGCCCCATCTCCAGGCGCACCGATCTCTGGGGCTGCTCCTCCATGCTGGGCTCCACGATCCCCTAAATGATGCGGTTCGAAAACCGTTAGTCATAAAGACTAAGTCCTATCATCCCCCACCCCTTCCCCCATGGCTCCTAGGTACCGAGCGGGGAGGAAGAATGGGAAGGACTTATTTGTGGAGAGTAAAGTAAACAGGTGACAGTGGACTTAATCTAACAAGTTGTATTCGGTGAGCAGTTAATATAATTGTTATAATAGGTCTAGCAGTAAGAAAAGCAAATATATGAATTTAAACCTTCACTTATGCGAGATCGCATAAGCAAAAGGGATCTTTTGCAAGGCTCCCATCGTATAAGTGTCCCATACCACTTATACCTTGGGGTGTCGGTTATCAAACAGCAATGGTTGTTATATATTGAAATTAACCTTTGATTTATAATCTTGCCCACACAAGCTTATAGACCAAGGAGTCGTTCTGCAGGTCCTAATGTATAAGCGTCCCATACCACTTATACTTTAGGTGTCAGGGTTAAATGAATCGATTATGCTATGACAAGCTAGTGGGTATGATGAAACATGCAAGTGCAACTCACACACCCGACTCTGTGCACACAGACCTTTAGTTCCCCCTTTCGGAGCCGTTACCTCCCAGGATACCTCCGTAGTGGCGGACGGAAGCGGTGGGTTGGGCCTCGCCTGTTGGGTACATTGGAAAATGTGTACCTGATTTGAAGAAGCCCAACCTAGCTCAATGATATACATCATGTTGTATTTGATGTTGTTTTGAGTTGACATGTGCAGGTAAAGAATTGTTAAAGTTTACAGGAAAAAATTCTAAGTCCAAGTGTCGACACAAAGGAACATGTGTCGTCACATAGAAGAAAGTTGTCGACACAACACTGGGAAAGTGTGTCGACACAGAAGGTGTAAGTCGACACTACTCTGGGAAAAAGTGTCGACACATAACATAGTCTACAACAACACTGGGAAAAAGTGTCGACAAAGAAGAAGTAAGTCGACACAACACTGGGAAATTGTGTCGACACAGAAGAAGTAAGTCGACACAACACTGGGAAATTGTGTCGACACAGAAGAAAAACGTCGACCTCAACATTGGGAGAATGCGTCGACACTGAAGAGTATAGTCGATCTCAAGTTTGTCGACATCATCTGAATATGTCGACACAGAAGAAAATAGTCGACCACAAGTTTGTCGTCACCAGCAGAATGTGTCGACACATAGTGAGTAAGTCGACACATTATAGCAAAGCGAAAAAAAAAATGAATGTGTCGACACCTGAAGGCTAAGTCAACACTTACTAAAGTTATGATTCTACACCAACTGTATCGACACACAGGACTTGTGTCGACACACTGCAGAGTCAAAGACCAAGTTAGTTTCAGAAGAAGATGTGTCGACACAAAGGCAATTTAGTCGACATCACTGAAGGCAGTGTCGACACCAAAGTCAATTGTGTCGACACAAATAGACAGATGGTCTCGACACTTTCTGACAGACTGTTTCAACACTAAGGCACAGGACTTGTTTGAAGACTTGACAGCTGTGAGTTATCACCAGTTAACTGAAGTTGTCAGACTTGTCAGAAAACGGTTAGAAACCGGATCAGCCGGTTACCATGAAGAATGTCTATAAATAGACAGATTCAGAAGGAGAAAAAAAAAACACACACTTAAGAAGATCTTCTCCGGGAGATCTAAGAAGACTATCTAAGGGTAGATCTAAGAAGAGTTCTAATCAGAATTCAGAAGAATCATTCAAAGTTCTGGATAGAGAGAGATCAAGTCAGAATTTGAAGAAGAAGAAGGAATCCACCAGTGGATTCTCAAGAAGCTGTTTGGAATCAACTCAGCTAAGTACATTTTCAAGAAGCTTTGAAGAAGGCTAAGAAATAGTTGATTGCATCAGCTGATTAAGAATTGTCATTGCCTTTTCTCTCTCAACTTGGCAAGACAATTTAAACAATCTTTTCTATATTTCTGTAGGATCTGTTTATACAGATCTGAGTTGTAAGCCTATGTTATAAAGGCTGAGTGTAGGAGTGTTGAACTCTGAGTGGTAGGGCTGATTGCCTGAGTGTAGGAGAAGGATATTCTCTGAGTTGTAGGCCTTGGGGCAAGGCTGAGGTAGGGCAGTTGTGCCTGAGTTGTAGGAACCAGTTGGGTTCTGAGTTGTAAGATCTATTGATCTGAGATAAGTGGAAGTTTGGCCGAATCTAGCATACAGCTAGATAGGTGAAGGGGGAAAGTGGATGTACCCAGACCTTGGGGAACCACTATAAAACATAGTGCAATCTGTGATGTTTTGTTTTCTGTGATTGCTGTGTTCTTATATTAGTTAATAAATTGAATTCTGTCTAGAAGTTCTAGAAAGAGAAGCAGAACCTATTCACCCCCCCCCCCCTCTAGGTGTTTAGGCTGCCTTGAAAGTTAAACTATCAAGTGGTATCAGAGGGAGGTTCCTCAAAAAGGACTTAACAGTCTGAGGTAGATCTGATAGGCAGATTCAAGAATCAAGAAGATGGGTTCTGGAGAGAATCATAAGGAGCTAGGGTCAATGAAATTACCCATATGCAAGAAGGAAATCTTTGGGATCTGGAAAGAAAGAGTCAGATTGTTTATGGAAGCATCTGACCCAATGATTTACATCACAGTACAGGAAGGCCCCTTCATACCAATGAAGATATCTGTTCTTGATGCAAATATCCAAACACCAAAGACTTATTCTGAAATGACCAAGGATGAAATCATCTTGGCAACCATGGACAAAAGGGCACAGAACATCATTGTCAGTGCCATAGATGATTCAACATTTCAGAATCTGATTCACTGCAAGACCTCCAAGGAGATGTGGGACACATTGATTGTCTACATGGAGGGATCAGAAGAAGTAAGGCTGGACAGAAAATCTATGCTAAATCAGGAGTATGAAAGTTTTAGACAAGGAAAATCTGATAGCATAACTGAGTGCTATAAGAAATTCTATAGAATTGTGAATGAGCTACTTTCCTATGGAAGAGTCTTCAGTACCTATGAACTGAATGACAAATTCTTAAGATCCTTATCAAAGGATTGGGATACAAAGATCTGTGCCATAAGAGAAGTGGCAAAATTGGCAGAGATATCTCCTCCAACTCTGTTTGGAAAGTTGCTATCCTATGAAATGCAACTTATGGTAAGGAAGGAGGAGGAAAGAAACTCAAGAGGAGAGCATAGAGAAAAGACTGTGGCATTTAATGCTGAAGCCACCAGAAAGAATAGGAGGAAATCACCATCTCCTCCTAAGGAAGTTGAAGAAGGTAGTTCTGAAAATTCAGATAAGGGTTCAGTCAGCAGTGATTCAGATGCAGACTTTGCTGCATTCACTAGGCAATTTCAAAGGTTCTTGAAAAAGAAGCAATGGAAGTCTAGGCCTTCCTCATCACAGCAAGTAGATGACTATTATCAGAAAAGAAGGTCATCTAGGAAAGAGAAAAGCAGGTCAAAGCCCAGCAAAGCCACTACTTCAAAGATTGTCTGCTATTGTTGCAATAGGCCTGGACATGTAGTGGCTGATTGTCCTGACAAAAGGAAGGAATCTTCAGAAAAGAAGAAGACTTATCAGAAAGGCAAGAAGGAGAAATCCTTTGTAGCAAAGAAAGATAAAAGTCTGTCAGACCAGTCAACTTCAGAATCAGGATCTGAAGCTGAAGCATATATTGGATTATATGCTGCATCTGAGGAAGAGGAGTTTATGCAGTTGCTAGACTCCATCAATGAACATCAATGCATGGGTTTGATGACTAGATCAGAAGAGGACCTATGCCAGAATCAGTCTGGTCCTAATGAGGTAAACTGTCCTTCCAGTACATATGTTTGTAGTACAAGTGAAGAATCAGCTACATCTGCATCAAGTGATGAAGATGCATCTGAATCTGAAGGAGATGTCTATCAATTGATAGACAAGTATGGGGACTTGTTGCAGGCCCTTAAGAAAAGCAAGAACCTGGTTAAATCACAGGCTCAGGAAATTGCTGATCTAAGGGTTGCAACAACTGAGTTAGAAAAAGTCCTTGATCAAAAGTTAGCTGAAATTGCCAAGCTGAAGAATATAACTATTATTCAGATGGGCACAATTAATTATACTAATGATCAAGTGAAGAGTCTGGAGGACAGACTGAGAATTGAAAGGGATTTAGTGGCTAGTTACTCTAAGCCAAAATCTGTCTTACCCTTGATAGATGAATTTGTCACTCAGAAGGGTAAGGCTGGATTAGGATTTAAGGGTAACTCCAGGGCTGGCAGATTCAAGAGGAAAGGCAAAGCCCCTATTCAGCCACTAAACCTTTCAGTCCCCATAAGGTTTGGTAAGGAGAAAGTGCCTTCTAACATATATGATCATGAAGACATTCAGGATCATATCAAGACAAATGTTCTGAAGAACAAGGGTGTTAAGGCAAGCAGGCCTACCTATGGTCATAAGCCCTATGGTTTTAAGAAACCAGTAGGAGAAGTTGCAACAGCACCAGCAATGAACAGAAATGCTTCTGACAAGGATGTATCTAGATCTAGATACAATAAGTTTGAATGTTGGTGCTGTGGCAAGAGGGGTCATTTTGCATTGGACTGTTGGTATAACACAAGTGTTATAAAGAATAAGAGTCTACCTGTTAGAAGAGGTTATGATAACTTTATTAAGGCTAACCTGAACCAAGGACCCAAGACTTACTTGGGTTCTAAGGGTAAGTAATTCTGTATTGCAGGTGAATCCTAGTTACCATGCCCCTATATGGTACTTGGATAGTGGTTGTTCCAGGCACATGACTGGAACAAAGGGGCTGCTGAAGGAGTATTCATCTGTCAAAGATGGACATAAAGTGATCTTTGGTGGATCTGAAAAAGGAGTCATCAAAGGATTTGGTAACATCTCTTCAAACCTAATTACTATCACCCAAGTGGCCTATGTAAAAGGTTTGAAACATAATCTAATAAGCATAAGCCAGCTGAGTGATCTAGGATATGACATTTCATTTGGTAAGAATGGATGTCATATCAAAAGGTCAAGTGATCAAGAGATCATATTGACTGGGTATAGGAAGAGAAATGTGTATTGCCTTAATTTTGAATGTGAGAATAAGGCATCCCCCATTTGTCTTGTAGCTGATGACAATGCTTCTCATTGTGTTAAGTGGCACAAGAGATTGGCTCATCTAAACTACAAGACAATTGGCCAACTCTTTAGTAAAGAACTAGTGAGGAATGAGCCTCAAGTTAAGTGTATAAAGGAAGGGGTATGCTCAGCTTGTCAAAAGGGCAAGCAGACAAAAACCTCATTTCAAAGCCTTGAAAACAAGGATTCTGTGAGGTGCTTATACCTCTTGCATATGGATCTTTTTGGTCCTATGCCAGTTCACAGTCTAGGTAGGAAGGTCTACACACTAGTGGTTGTAGATGACTATTCTAGATTTACATGGGTGTTCTTTCTGAGACAAAAATCTGAAACCCCAAGTGTATTATTTAAGTTTGTAAAGCAAATTCAGAATGAACTGAACAGTACAGTGGTCAAAATCAGAAGTGACCATGGTACTGAGTTTCAATCTGAAAGCATAACAAACTTGTGTATAGACTTTGGGATTTTCCAAGAGTTCTCCTCACCTAGAACACCTCAGCAAAATGGAATTGCTGAAAGAAAGAATAGATCATTAATTGAAGCTGGTAGAACTCTATTGAGTGACACCTCTCTCCCAGAATATTTTTGGGCTGAGGCAGTTAACACTGCTTGTCATGTCATCAATAGGGCTTCTATCACCAAAAGCCACAGGAAGACTCCCTATGAGATTGTGAAAGGCAGAAAACCAAATCTATCCTATTTTAGGATCTTTGGCTGCAAGTGCTATATACTTAACAATGGTAAGTCTTATTTGACTAAGTTTGCTGCCAAATCCCAGGATGGGATATTTGTTGGGTACAGCACAAATAGTAAGGCCTATAGAGTCTTCAACTTAACTACTCAAGTTGTTGAAGAATCTGTGCATATTGTATTTGATGAAACAAGATTAATCAATTGTGAATTGTCTTGTAGATCAAATGACTCAACAGGTATAAGCAAGAAGATGGACAAGCTCTCCATTGCTGAAGCTTCAAAGGAAGAGGGAGCATTGGAAAATGAAGGCTGCTGTCCAGGGGGAGTACAAGAGATAATGGAAGCTGATGAAAACCAAGAGGAACAGCAGAATGAAGAAGCTGGAGATGCTCAACCTGAAGGGAATCTACCTCCAGCTATAAGATATCTAAGAGATCATCCTACTGATCAGATAATTGGTGATCCAAGACAAGGAGTGCAAACTAGAAGCAGAAATCAAAGCACAGTTTTGCATTCTAGTTTCTTGTCTCAAATGGAACCTAAGAAGTTTGAAGAAGCTATCCAAGACCAGCACTGGATTGATGCTATGCAAGAGGAGCTGAATCAGTTCAGAAGGTGCAAGGTCTGGGAGCTTGTTCCTAAACCAAGAGGCCACAACATAATTGGGACTAAGTGGATCTATAGGAACAAGCTAGATGAAAGTGGAATAATAATAAAGAATAAAGCAAGATTGGTTGCAAAAGGATACAGGCAGGAAGAAGGGATTGACTTTGATCAAACCTTTGCTCCAGTAGCAAGGCTGGAGGCAATCAGAATGTTCCTTGCCTATGCAGCCTACCAAGACTTCAAAGTATACCAGATGGATGTAAAGTCAGCATTTCTGAATGGTGATCTTAAAGAAGAAGTATATGTAGAGCAGCCATCAGGTTTTGTAG
This sequence comes from Platanthera zijinensis, assembly GCA_039513925.1. Lineage (NCBI taxonomy): Eukaryota > Viridiplantae > Streptophyta > Magnoliopsida > Asparagales > Orchidaceae > Platanthera > Platanthera zijinensis. The sequence continues at coordinate 124,983,384 of CM077089.1, read as the reverse complement.
ATCCTCTTAAACCTGATTCTGTGTATAAGCTTAGGAAAGCTTTGTATGGGTTAAAACAAGCTCCAAGGGCTTGGTATGAAACCCTGTCTACCTTCCTCATTGAGAATAAATTCTCAAGAGGAAAGATAGACAAAACTCTATTCCTTAGGGAATCCAAAGGAAAGATCATCTTAGTCCAGATCTATGTTGATGACATAATCTTTGGATCTACTGAAAACAACCTTTGTAAAAAGTTTGCCAAACTTATGCAAGGGAAGTTTGAGATGAGCAGTATGGGAGAACTTAAGTTCTTCTTGGGACTCCAAGTAAGACAGACTGATGATGGATTGTCCATATCCCAGTCTAAGTTCACCAAGGAATTAATTAAAAAATATGGTATGGAGTCATCCTCCTCCATGAGAACTCCTATGGGCACAAGTATGCCAATATGCAAAGATGAGGCAGGTAAACCTGTTGATGAATCATTGTATAGAGGAATAGTTGGGTCACTACTATATCTCACTGCTAGTAGACCTGACATTATGTATGCAACATGTGTCTGTGCTAGGTACCAAGCCTGCCCTAAAGAATCTCATTATACTGCAGTAAAAAGGATTCTGAGATATCTAAAGGGCACTCCTACTCTAGGTCTTTGGTACCCTAGGAATAGAGATTTTCAACTAACAGGCTATTCAGATGCAGATTTTGCAGGATGTAGAGAGGATAGAAAGAGTACTACAGGAAGCTGCTGTGCACAGCTATTATGGATGCAGCATCAGCTTAAAGATTATGGTATTCAGGTAAGTAGAACACCCCTTTTATGTGATTCTAAGAGTGCTATTTCTATTGCTAATAATCCAGTTTCTCATAGTAGAACTAAGCATATAGAAATCAAATATCATTTTCTTAGAGAACATGTAGAAAAAGGTGACATCTCATTGGAATTTGTAAAAACAGATTATCAAATAGCAGATGTATTTACTAAGCCTTTAGATGAAACCAAATTCAATAAATTCAAAATTGAATTAGGTATGTTAACCATTGATTAATGTATTAAACAAAATCATTAACAATGCTATTGAAATGGTTTATAAGTAAGTAAAAGTAGTAACAACAATAATCAAGTGTTAAAAAGGACACATTGAAGTTACAGAAATTGGCTAAGTAAGAATGTGTCGACACATTCAGTAATAATGTGTCGACTCAGAGAAATTATGTCGACAAGTCAGAAATATTGTGTCGACACAGAGAATATGTGTCGACACTTAAGAGTTTTATTGTCGACTTAACCAGAAATGTAATGTCGACTCAACCAGAATTATGGTGTCGACACTTACAAAATATGTGTCGACACTTGTCCTTAGTGTCGACACAGAATTTCTGTCTTTCTACTATGTATCCAAGGTGTCGACATAACCACAAATTGGTGTCGACACATAGTAGGCTGAAGAAATGTCGAGTTAATAGAAGCTTGTGTCGACACATTCCGTCTGTGTCGACACATTTAGACTGTTTTTGGCGCCTTTTGAACTTCTTTCAACAGAAGCTATAAATAGGTCAAAAGCTCTTTGTGTCGACACGCTTTCAAGGTTTTCGAGACTCAAACCCTGTGTCGACAGTCTTTCTTTCTCTCTTCTCTCAAGCTTTCTCGACACAACGATGGCGCCAAGGATTGAAGATAACATCAATGAAGGATATGAGTTAGTGCGCCAGGCCTTTGCAGAGGCGCCGCCTGATGTTCAAGGAGTTATCACCCTTCTCTCTGCATCAGGGTTAGAATTTCTCATTTCAGAACCAACTAAGATCTGGAAGAAGGAGGTGCACGAGTTCTTTACCTCTGCATCAGTCCATTCTACTGGCCTCAAGATTAAGTCCACTATTCAAGGGACGAAGGTAAAGATTACTCAAAGAAGTTTACGAAAGATCTTCCAACTGCAAGTGGTTGAGAATGAAGAGGCAGTTCCTATATCTAAGACAAGGGAAGCCCTTCAATGGTGTGGCCTGGATTCAGGATTGAAGATAGGAGCTGCATTCAACAGAAAGGGAATGAATCAGCAAGGGAAGTTCTTGTCGGAAGTTGTTGGAAAGGTAATCCTCTGCAAGACAGGTGGACATGATAGGATTTCTGCCTATATGTTCAGCCTGATGACCAGGATAGTTTTTACTATTCCTACTGATTGGTCAAGAGTACTCTTTGACAAGATCAAAGAGGGAATTAAAAAGCCTAACATGGCTAGGATCATGAGTCTATACTTCACTGGGGTGATTCCAGATGTGATGCAGCAGCTGCAAGGGAGTAAGATTAACCATATGAGAAGAATGGATATGAGACTATTCACCAGGTGGGATAGGGTGCTGTCAAAGGATGTGCCTGAAGAGAGCAGGCCAGACACCCCTGTGCAATCCTCTACACCAAATCAAGAATCTGAACAAGTACAAGAAGGGACACAGCTTGCCTCAACTGTGATCCAGGAAGTATCAACACCTGCCCAGATGCAGGGGGAGCCAGTTTCCACTTCTGCTCCAAAGGTATCTACTCCTGCTTAGGTTTAGGGGGGGCTAATGTATTTTACTATAAAAGACATTGCTCAAATTATTATTACTGCACAGGTTCAGGGGGAGCTAGTGTCCACACCTCCTCCTGCCACTACAAATATTGAAGTGCAAGTCCAAGAAGAAGCACAGTTAAACATATCTCAAGATTTAACTGCTGCAGATATGACCACTCAACTGGAATTTACTATGGAGGAGTTATTCCCAGATGTTGATACTGCTGCTGATAAAGAAGGAGGTGGACCAGATATTGAGAAGTTCATAGGAATGGACATTGATCAGGAAGCTGCTGTGGAAACACAGGTTGAGGATGAGCCAGTGGATGTTGAAGCTGAGCAACAACTCCCTGGCACAGAAAGAATTCATGTAGATACTTCCTCTGACACAGAAACTGAAGAAGCCAGGGTAGCTAAGAAAAGAAAACTTGTTGTCTTTAAGAGAAGAAGCAAGAACTACAAGCAGACATTGCAGACAACAACTCCACAAGTTTCTCCAGCCTTTGATTACAATAAATTTATGGTAGATCTTCAAGTAAAATTGGATGACCAAAGGATGGCTCTGGAGAAGTATGTTGATGAAAATAGCAAGTCAGTTCAGTTTGACTTAGCTCAGGACATCAAGTCCATCCAATTTCAAGTCAACTTGCATAAAACTGAAATGACAGATTGCTTCCACAAGGGTGGCAATGCTGTAGTTTATCTGGCTAAACAACAGCAGGCTATCTCTACAAAGGTGGATGATATTGCTTTGAAGCAAGGTTATGTTCTGGAAAATCAAATAAGAATGAATGACAATTTAACTGAATCTCATAATGAGATCATTCAAGAGGTGAAGAAGATTGTGCCAGGGATGCCTGCAAATAGAGCCAAAGAAATGGAAGAATTTGATAAGAATTTTCAGGCTGCTATTGCATCTGTTAAGACTGCCATCACAACCTCTCAACAGGAAATATCTGAAAAGCTTCAAAAGTTAAGACCATTTTTCAAGGAGGGAGTGAATTATTTGGATGGCCAAATTCGATTCCAGAAAGAAGATCTTAGAGATCATGTATCAAGAGAAGCCATAAAGGGGGAGAGGATGCTAATTCATGCAGGCTCTGAGCATGCCAAATGGGTGACCAATAGTATAAGAGCCACATTGGGATATCCACCATTGTGTGATGATAACATGGTGGCTGAGTCAGGTCTACAAACAGGACTACTTGAAGGTGACCAACCTGAGGTTGCCCAAGTCATATACCCCCCTCCAGATTTTGATATATTGGATCAGCAAGTGCAATATATGTATAGTCCTTCAAAGGAGGTTGTAAATGTTATCTTTGGAAAGGTTGATAAGCCTGAGGTAAATTTGCAAGAACAGCAAGATGCTCTACTGTCAAAGAAAAGATTTAGAGAGCAGGCTGAGCTGAAGCCAGATTTTGAGCAGTGGAGTCCTACTTCCAGAAATATAATACTCACTGCATGGAAAGCTGTCAAAGATCAAGTTCATGAAAGGGGCAAGTGGTACAATGAGCAGGAATGGCAGAAGTATGAGGCAAGACAAGAAGCCATTGTACAATTCAGAAGGAAAGCTAAGCTGGGAAGACTTCCACCTGATGCTATGGAGCCAAGCAAATACTTCCCAAAGCCTTTTCACTATTTTGAAAGGCAAAGGCTCAAGGAAGAAGCTAAGAAGAAAGCTGATCTTAAAGGAAAAAAGATGGCTGAAGAATCAGAAGCTCCTGTGACAGCTAAAATTAAATCTGGCCAAGGGATTGTTATTAGAGAGCCTGATCAATCCTGATAATGTTTTAGTTCTTTCATAATGTTTTGTAATGATGTAATGTGATCAGTCAAAGAAAAACCATGTAATCAAACATTACCCAGTAATAAACAAAATATTGTTAAATCTGTGATAGATTGTTTTATCCATGATGTTCTTATTATTTTGTTTATAATTAAGTATCCCTGTGTATTGTCATATATCATCATTTTATACTATTTATAAATGGTGTATATCATTGGCTATAAGGGTTATGACTTCTCCAAATAGGGGGAGATTGTTGGGTACATTGGAAAATGTGTACCTGATTTGAAGAAGCCCAACCTAGCTCAATGATATACATCATGTTGTATTTGATGTTGTTTTGAGTTGACATGTGCAGGTAAAGAATTGTTAAAGTTTACAGGAAAAAATTCTAAGTCCAAGTGTCGACACAAAGGAACATGTGTCGTCACATAGAAGAAAGTTGTCGACACAACACTGGGAAAGTGTGTCGACACAGAAGGTGTAAGTCGACACTACTCTGGGAAAAAGTGTCGACACATAACATAGTCTACAACAACACTGGGAAAAAGTGTCGACAAAGAAGAAGTAAGTCGACACAACACTGGGAAATTGTGTCGACACAGAAGAAGTAAGTCGACACAACACTGGGAAATTGTGTCGACACAGAAGAAAAACGTCGACCTCAACATTGGGAGAATGCGTCGACACTGAAGAGTATAGTCGATCTCAAGTTTGTCGACATCATCTGAATATGTCGACACAGAAGAAAATAGTCGACCACAAGTTTGTCGTCACCAGCAGAATGTGTCGACACATAGTGAGTAAGTCGACACATTATAGCAAAGCGAAAAAAAAAATGAATGTGTCGACACCTGAAGGCTAAGTCAACACTTACTAAAGTTATGATTCTACACCAACTGTATCGACACACAGGACTTGTGTCGACACACTGCAGAGTCAAAGACCAAGTTAGTTTCAGAAGAAGATGTGTCGACACAAAGGCAATTTAGTCGACATCACTGAAGGCAGTGTCGACACCAAAGTCAATTGTGTCGACACAAATAGACAGATGGTCTCGACACTTTCTGACAGACTGTTTCAACACTAAGGCACAGGACTTGTTTGAAGACTTGACAGCTGTGAGTTATCACCAGTTAACTGAAGTTGTCAGACTTGTCAGAAAACGGTTAGAAACCGGATCAGCCGGTTACCATGAAGAATGTCTATAAATAGACAGATTCAGAAGGAGAAAAAAAAACACACACTTAAGAAGATCTTCTCCGGGAGATCTAAGAAGACTATCTAAGGGTAGATCTAAGAAGAGTTCTAATCAGAATTCAGAAGAATCATTCAAAGTTCTGGATAGAGAGAGATCAAGTCAGAATTTGAAGAAGAAGAAGGAATCCACCAGTGGATTCTCAAGAAGCTGTTTGGAATCAACTCAGCTAAGTACATTTTCAAGAAGCTTTGAAGAAGGCTAAGAAATAGTTGATTGCATCAGCTGATTAAGAATTGTCATTGCCTTTTCTCTCTCAACTTGGCAAGACAATTTAAACAATCTTTTCTATATTTCTGTAGGATCTGTTTATACAGATCTGAGTTGTAAGCCTATGTTATAAAGGCTGAGTGTAGGAGTGTTGAACTCTGAGTGGTAGGGCTGATTGCCTGAGTGTAGGAGAAGGATATTCTCTGAGTTGTAGGCCTTGGGGCAAGGCTGAGGTAGGGCAGTTGTGCCTGAGTTGTAGGAACCAGTTGGGTTCTGAGTTGTAAGATCTATTGATCTGAGATAAGTGGAAGTTTGGCCGAATCTAGCATACAGCTAGATAGGTGAAGGGGGAAAGTGGATGTACCCAGACCTTGGGGAACCACTATAAAACATAGTGCAATCTGTGATGTTTTGTTTTCTGTGATTGCTGTGTTCTTATATTAGTTAATAAATTGAATTCTGTCTAGAAGTTCTAGAAAGAGAAGCAGAACCTATTCACCCCCCCCCTCTAGGTGTTTAGGCTGCCTTGAAAGTTAAACTATCATCGCCCACCTCAAAACCAGTAAAAGCACCACTGGTCTGACCTATCGTACGCCTCAACGCTTGGTGCACTAAGCGGACGCCTGCGTACTCTTGCCGGCTGGCGCACCGGACTTCTGTTGGCGAAGTGCTAATCACCCTGCCGAGTCAACGATATCGGTGTCGGTGCAATCGAACTCCCCGATATCGTAAAACCCACCACCTTAACTTTTTCTATCTTATGCACATGCAAGTTATCCGTAAACACACAAAACCGAGCCGAAGCTCCCCGGACCAAAACGTCCGTCCCAAACCAACCGAGCCGAAGCTCCCCGGACCAAAACGTCCGTTTCCAAATCACCCGAGCCGAAGCTCCCATTAATCTTCCTGTGCCAACGGTGTTTGTGAAAGGTGCAGCCCTAGTTACTAAGTTACTCTTGTCGGTTTTGTTATTACAGTTTACGTTAGCCCAGGACTGCCCCCGGTATTCCCCGTGAAGGGCTCTCAAGGGGCACTAGGAACCAAGACGGCGGCATTACGACCCGAAGTTCCCTTTCGCAAGGCACTTATTATTATTGGTTTATCTCCCTTAGCCCGATTCCCTTCTCATATTACGATAGACTATCCTAGGGTAATTTTTAACCTTCCTCTCTTCGGGAAAAGCGATCTTTCGCCGAACGCGAGCGCCTCTTAACTCTAGCTATCACCATTTCTCGCTACTCTTTATATCTTCCTATTGCGTTTCCCTCCACATTTCCACCCAGACAAAATGTTTAACTCCAATGACTTCCTCAGATCATGTCCTATTGTATTTCACAAATTGCTATATGCAGACCGACCTAGGCTACATGTCGAACCGGTTATGCAACGATCCATTACTCATCCAAATGCCCTAAATTATTTACTGGAGACTCACCATGATATAAATGACCAAAATCCAGGAAATGGAAATTTTCCTAATCTAATTGGCATTTAATTAAATTCCTCGAAAATCCCAAGGGCTACCAGTTTGAACATGAACTACCCTAAGTTCTCATGCAAGAGGTCCAGCAAATTTATGATAAATACTAGGTTATCTCAATAGGTTAAATCCTAAGTATCATAATTTTTCTATTATTAAAAGGGCATGAAAACTATTTTAGAAATAATCTCTAACTTCTGTTGTTTATGAATCAAGTACAGAAAATATTCCTTCAAAAATTATAAATAATTTATGTCATGCAGATAAAGGCCTAAAATTAGCGCTGGCCAAGTCTCATAATTTTCCAGCAAGTATTTTATCCATAATTAATTTTTAAACATAAGAGCCCTTTCTATCATCTGTGAATAAAGTACTAGATTTACTCAACATAAAATTCTATGAAAATCCAGAGATCAATGTTCTACTAGTCAAGATCTAAATCCAGAATTTTAACTGATTATAATTAATTTAAAGCCTCCAAATAATTGAAACAACAAGTCGGGTAAATAATCCTTTAACAAATGAAGTATAATAATTATCAATCATAAAATTCCAGGAAAATTATCATAAGTCTAAAACATCCTAAAACTCCCTCCTCCCGAGTTTCATAATTTTTGGACTAGATTTAGTGCTTAAAATATCTAAAATACATATTAATCTTAAACCAAAATCTCAACTTCCGAGGTACCTAATTACCTCCAATGCCTTCACCATTTTAACCAGAGAGTTTTCAGCATATCAAGCCACTCTCCTCCAAATTTCAAGGGCATACAAGAGCTTTTGCTCCTATGTCCTTCACAAACCTCAAACTACCACACACTGGGTTTGAGCCGATCTCTTAGGGTAAAGTCCACCCTAATCCACACCATGTTACCCAAGAGGGTAGACATAGACTTAACAAATCAGTGGCCACAACTTCAGCCTCTTTTAAGGAGATTTGTCCACTCCATTTCCAATTGTACTTTCCCCAAAGTACCCCTCACCAAGACCTATCTAGGACTTGATACTTCCCTATTCAAAACTCGACCGATTGAGTTGAAATTTTGTACAGATCTTAACATTGATGTCAGGGACCACCACCCAAAATTTGGGGGAGTTTGGACTTAATTTCATCTCCTAATTAATTTTATAATGTTTATTAAAATTTTACAAAAACTTTAGGCAAAAGTTCTCCAAAAATTCTCATTTTTGGACAGCCTCTCGACATACATATTATAGACCTCCAGCCCAAATTTCAAGTCATTTGGACATGTTATGAACCGTGGGCAACCATTTCAATTTCTGGTTAGCCTAGGTCTTGATCCCACCAAAATGAGTGTTGTGGTCAAACCACTCACCCGAATTGAATAAAATCAATTTTAAATTAAAGTAGACCCAGAGGGCTACAACTTTTGTGACTGGTCATTTTTCCTAATTCGGCCTCTAAGTGCCTCGTTTTGCAGCCTCAAATATATTCAAATAATCTATTTTTCCATTATGTAATATATAATAATCCAGGTATTATAATGTTGTTTCTACTGTTCATCTTCTTCATGGACCCGAAAACAGACAGAAAACCATTTTTCCTGTAAGCATCCCGTGATCCGTCGCCGGCAGTCCGGTCACTTCCCTGGCCAGCCACCACCACCACCACCTCCGTTGAGGCGATGACTAGCGGTCGGCGGTGGTTTGGCCGCCGGAGGTGGCGGTTTCCGGCGAACTCAAAAATACCATTTTCATGGTTTTCCCATGAAAACGAGAGACGGGTCCGGCTCCGTTGAGCGCGAACTTCTTTTCTAAGAATCCTAAGATCTACCCATGAAAGAGAAGGAGCAGAGGAGGACCTTGTTCGCAGTTTGAAGGCGAGAAGAACGACGGGGTGCCATGGCGCGGAGGTGGCGTTGCTGAACTTCTCCTACAGCAAGAACAAGGATCTGATCCGATTACTTGAGCGTGTAACCTTCTCCTCTTGCCCCAAGTGGGCTTTTATAAGTCAGAAGGTGGGAAGATGAATGGGTAAAGCCTTAATGGCCATGAAGGCTCCTCCCCTTAACGTTTCGGTTATGATGCAAGGCAACGCTGGAAAACGAAGAGGTGTTCGCCAGGTGGTGATTTCCTATTGGACCAACATTTTCCTTATTTATTTAAATAATTAAGGAAGGAAACGGCCCATAAATACTCCTAGTGTAACTTCCCACACCCGCATTTATTTCCACGCGTGTTAGGATAATTTCAGCCCTGAACCGTCGTTTCGGCCAATGTCACGGGCGTGACACATGGGTCACGGGCGTGACAGGCCCGGATAGCCAATTCTGGGCTCGACGATCGTCGAACTGAGATCGACGATCGTCGATGGATGGTCACGGGCGTGACACCTTGGGTCACGGGCGTGACAGGCCCGTGTGGTAAATTCTGGGCCGACGATCGTCGATTTGAGATCGACGGTCATCGAATGGTGGTCACGCCCTAGGTCACGGGCGTGACACCTAGGTCACGGGCGTGACAGGCCCGAACGGCAATTTCTGAGGTCGACGGGCGTCGAACTGAGCTCGACGGTCGCCGAAGGCTGGTCACGCCCTAGGTCACGGGCGTGACACTTATGTCACGGGCGTGACATGCCTGGGCCGCAAGGTCGACGATCGTCTCACGACGATCGACGATCGTGGGAGGAGTCACGCCCTTAGTCACGGGCGTGACACCTTGGTCACGGGCGTGACATGCCCAGACAGCACGTTCGACGATCGTCTCGTGGAGATCGACGATCGTCGAAGTAGTCACGCCCAAGTCACGGGCGTGACGGGTCGGTCACGGGCGTGACCAACCCGTGACCCGAAATATTGATCGCTTTATTTTAATTTTATGTGCTTCCTGGGGTTCTGTCACGACCAACCGACTCTTAGGGGTCTAGCCGGAAATGGGATGTTACACGTGGTCCGATAAGTCCTTCCTAGAGAAAGTGATTTTCTCATCTAGGGGAGGGGCTTGTGACGTCGAGGCAACGCTCCGACGATACATGGTATGGAGGCTTGCCTTACGGGTAGCCTCAATCCCCACCCCCCATGAATCACCCTGATCCCTCCTCGGTCTCCCACGTTAGCTCGATCCACACACCGATCCTCCTCCCTAGTCCTGGTTATCTCTACTATCCGCGCTGGTAGCTGCTACTCTCCCGCTCCTCTCACCCTCTTCATCTCTAGAAACTCTGGGCAGGTAGCCGTCGCGTGACCTTCCTCCTCGTGGAAGTCACAATACGACAAGGCTACCTCCCCTCCCGTCTCCCCTCCTGGTGGTTCCTCCTCCTTCCTACTCCAACTCCTGCTCTTCCCCGCTCTCTTCCTCTCCCTCTCCCTCGACCAATGGCCATAACTTGCTGCGACGGGGGTAGGAGTGGTCTACGACCATGTGTAATACCCCAGAAATCTCAAAAGGTCAAATTGAGGTTCAGGCTGGCTGACACGGTCTGGGACACGGGCGTGTCCCAAGGCGTGTCTAGGGTACACGGCCTGGGACACGGGCGTGTCCCAGGGCGTGTTCTTCTTGGTCGACGATCGTTGAGCCAACGATCGTTGAGTGTCGATACGGCCTGGGACACGGGCGTGTCCCAGGGCGTGTCCTGCTAGGATGGCGTTGAGTGGCACTGAGTGAAGTGGCATTGAGTGGCGTTGAGTGGTGACACGGCCGGGGGACACGGGCGTGTCCCAGGGCGTGTCATGCCCAAATATTAGCCAGAATGTCCCGTGAAGGACACAGCTTGGAGGCACAACCGTGTCGATCATGACACAGGCGTGTCAAAAAGTCACCCGGGTGTGTCCAGTGCCCGTGTGGTTCTCGGGAAAAATGGCGATTTCGTATCGATGGGGGAACATGCCCCTCGACACGGGCGTGTCAGGTGTCGACCCGGGCGTGACCCGGGCGTGTCGACACCCGTGTTCTGGTTTGGCTTAAGTCGGTTGTTGACCGCTTCAGGAACACGGCCTGTGACACGGGCGTGTCACTACCCGTGTTCGGCCCAGAAAAATCAATTTCAGGGCTGATCAGAGCCGTTCATTTTCTTTGACCAAGATCCAATGGTCTGGGCTCTTCCCTGGGTTGATAAGGCCGGGAGTGAAGAGGAGAAAGCTCATTTGAGTTTCATATTTCTCTTTCTAAAGCTAAGAGAGAGGGGAGAGCAAGGTGAGGAAGAAGAAGGGGAATCCGGCTGCCGGTGGTGCTGCGGTGGTCCAAATCGCGAGCCGAGTTCGGATTTGCAAAGGCAAGGCTGCTGCGAAGGCTTTCATCCGTCTCAATTCTCTCCATGGCTCCGAGGCGACTTCCAAGGGTAACGATTTCTTTCTTGGACATGTGAAGTCCTTCTTTCCTGCATTTGCATAGGGAAAACCCTTCCCCGCGAGTATGCGGTGGGTTGTGGCGTCCCTTGGGGTAGATATGTGAAGTCCCCCTTGTTAGAGTCCGGAATTGGAATACGGATCTAGACATGCTGTGTGAAGCCCATCTGGACGTGCTGGTCTGGATTGGTGATGCTTGTTTGCATTCGGAGGAATCTCCGAGTATTTGATTGTTTGTGTGCAATCTGTGGTGCATACCTGTTGCTTGGTGCAGCAGGAAGTACTGGAGGAAGTCCAGGAAATTGTGAGAGTTGGTTCAACTCTTGTGACCGTGAGTGTCACTTTACGTGGTGTTGAGCCGTTGGGCTGCAACTATATAAAATGAGGCTTCGTGCCGAACAGGCAAGATGAAACCGACCCGCGCCTTTATTTGTGGCCTCAGGTACGATGTACTTGGTAGTGGCAAGGCGATTTGAGCAACAGGGGGTGGCTTATCCGTACCTGCGTTATGTAGGCTGGACATGAGAGCGCCAAGGCATTGGGCTTTCGTTAGAGGCATAATAAGAGTCTTGGGCCTACGTTCCGGACTAAATGCTCATTGGTGGGATCCGGTGTTTCCGGTACACCCGAATGTGCCCTGAGTGCACGGAGCGTCGGGCCGTCATGCCGGCATTTGTGATATGTATTGACTGTGCGGTCGTGCATGTCTTGCGTGGTTTGCTATATATCATATTGGAAAATTGCTATGCAGGGATGGAATTCCGCTGCCCCGTGTTAGGGGCAGGGTCGTTATAATTGGTCAGTTGAATGCTGACCGTTGCCTTATTGGCCACAGCTTGGTGGATTGGTTCTTGCAGGTGCAGGAGGTGCTGGTCCAAGCGGGACTTAGCGGGTTGAAGCCCAAGCTGCGTCGCTGCCCTCGAAGGCTTTGTTTTGTTTCTTCTTATTCATGTATGGCCGGCCTGCGTGCCGATGTCTGTAAATCACACCTTTGTTAAGAGAAATTTGTAAGGCCTTAAGGCCAAAGACTTTGGTTGTATACATTCCTATGTTTTTAGTGGACAGTTCTTGATTTGCTTGAGTTCAAGGTTTCAACCGTGAAGCTTCCGCTAGAATGCTCTGTGTTAGAATGCGTTGGTTTTGATATTCTTTCATAGCGTCTCCGCCTGTTTGTGGAATATGGTGTGGGGCCCCGGCCGGACCCTCTATTATATTCTTCTTGACGGGTAGAGGTGTTACACCATGTCCCCACCCCGGCTGGTTGAATCTTCCTGGTCCTCCCTGGTAGTTACTTTCCCCTTGGGGAAAACCTCTTCCGGGCCCTTGAATAGGGCCTCATGGCTGCATCCAACCCAACTCCTGGTATACCGGAGCCCTTGGCTCTTCCCTCCTCCTTCCTTCCTGTTGCCTCGCTCCTCCTGATTCTCTCGACTCCACCTCCGTCAATCTTGCCAACTTTCTAGCCAACGTCGGGTTTGCGTCCTCCTTCGCTATCTCCTTCGCAGCTTTCTCCATCAATCCACAACGATGCCTTCCTATTCAAACTCATCTTGAAGAAGCCCTCCCTTAGCCCGATGGTGAAGACCATCTGGAGAGCAAATCCTGGCACCTCTTGGATGTCCAAGATTTCTTCATGGAAGCAGTCCACGTATTGGGCTAAGGACTCATCAACCTTCTGTCTGATCAGAAAAATCGACTTCGGGTTCCTCTTTCTCTTCTTCGAGGTCGAGAAGCGCAGCTGGAAGCTCCTACTCAAGTCCTCGAAACCATATATCGATCCCGTCGGGAGTTGATGAAACCAGTCCCTAGCTTTGTCCTTCAAGGTGATGGTGAAAAGACGGCACTTGAATGCGTCCGTCATCGGCCTAATCGAGACCGCATCTTCAAACCATTGTAAGTGTTGGAGAGGATCGTCTTTCCCCACATAGTAGGTCATCTCTGGCTCACGAAACCCTTCTGGTACGGGATCTGAAAGGATTAACTCGCAAAAAGGGGACCCTCTCGCCAAGGGTCTCGCCACCTCCACTCGCGCGACGACATCTCTCGGCGAGACGGCACTCGCGAAACTGGGGAACAAATCCCTACCTGCCAGGTCTTGCCTGCTGCCTTCCACCACCTTCTCCTTCCCAGGCCGCCCCCGGCGCATCCTCTCCGACTCTTGCCGAGACGAGCAACTCCTGAGGCGTGAGACCGGATGCCTGAGGCAGGGGGGTCGAGCAATCACCTCGCCGTGAGATCTCCTACATGGCCATGATGCCTTCGATGGATGCCATGGATTCCTCTCTCCCAACTTACCCTCCTGGGTTCTGGGACCCGCCCTCGTTTCCTTCTCCAAGATCTCCTGCCATGAAGTGGTTCAATATTCTTCTGTGTAGGTTGCGATCCACACTCACCTCATCAAAAATTTTGAAGCCAGAAGCGTGACTCCTCCTAGATTTCAGATCTAAGGCTGCAGCTCACACCTACTCTTCTTGAATTTCTCCTTGGGCGAGAGTCTCGAAGACTAAAAATAGACCGTGGGCTTCAGCTCGAAGGTCCCACCTCTTACTCGGAAGAACTAAAGGTTCTTCCCCTCCCTAGCCAGTGCTGAGCTAGGTGTAACGGCCCGGCCCGTAAGCTCAGAGGCTGCCGCACCCGCTATGGGCTGCACAGCGTGGCCGTAGACCGGCACCGTTAAAGGACTGCAGTCCAGTGCCACCCAAACCCATCTCCGGCCTGTTTCTCAGCTCAGTTGGTGATGAGGACTGTTGAAGGTGCCTTATGAAGGCAGCGCGGGTTCGAAACCTCGTGTTTGCAAAAACCTACCGCGCTGAGAAACATGCCGGAGATGGGTTTGGGTGGCACTGGACTACAGTCCTTTAACGGTGCCGGTCTACGGGCCGCACAGCGTGGCCGTAGACCGGCACCGTTAAAGGGTTGCAGCCCAGCGCCACCCCTACCCATCACTGGCCTATTTCTCAGCACAATAGGTTGTTGATGGCGAGTTTCGAACCCGGACACCCTTCATAAGGTGCCTTCAACCCTCATCACCAACTGAGCTGTTTTGTAACAACCCGGCCCGTAAGCTCAGAGGCTGCCGCACCCGCTATGGGCCGCACATTGTGGCCGTAGACCGGCACCGTTAAAGGACTGCAGCCCAGCGCCACCCCAACCCATCACTGGCCCGTTTCTCAGCACAGTAGGTTGTTGATGCCGAGTTTCGAACCCGGACACCCTTTAACGGTGCCGGTCTACGGCCACGCTGTGCGACCCATAGTGGGTGCGGCAGCCTCTTAGCTTACGGGCCGGGCCGTTACACTAGGTGCCTTAGTGGAAGAAGAAGAGTCAATGTCTTTCTTCCAGGCACCTTACCAGTCTATTTATAGGCCTCTGAGTTTGATCTGCCAATAACTAAACTGAACCGACCTGAAATTACCAAAATACCCTACGTTGGGTCTGCCAACAGCCAAATTCCGCTGTTCTGAAGGGCTATATGCAGACCACAAAGGACAAAAACGTAAAATCACCTGGGGTTAAAAAGGTAAAAACCGTCTTCCCACTGGACCGACACTCGACCAACCGTTGAACCGGCGCTAGGCCCATCGGCGAACCGACGCTCGACGAGAGCGACGTCTCGTGGGTGAGAGCTCATCCCTCTTCTGCCTCATCCTGCCTCGCGGGTAACCCGTCTCGCCGGTTCCCTCTCGCCCTGTGAGTGGGCCCTTGCCTCGCGAATGGCCCTCTCTCGCGATCTCTCTCGCCTAGCGAATTGGCTCTCGTCTCGCGATGTGTCTTCTCCCTGGGCCCTCTCGCCCAGCGAGTGGCCATCTCCCTGGGTCTGTCTCACCTCGCGAGTGACCCTCTCCTTGGACCCTCCCACCTCGAGAGTGGCCCTCTCCCTGGGTCTGTCTCGTCTTCTCCCCTCTTTTCCTAGATCCTTCTGCTCTCGCGAGCCCGGATTGTACATATTCCATCTTTTGGTCAGAGTTCATCCTTGAAGTGTTCGGTTGTTCTAGACTCTAGGGGCGCATAACAGTTTCAACAATCGACAGTTTTGGCAGACCATAGGTCATCACTCATCGCATTTTTCTTGATTTATAAGAAATCCTTTTCAATTTCACATTTTGATGTGCAGTTTAGGGCAAGACATCCAATATTTTCTATAATTTCTTTTTGTTCTTCACTGATTTTATTATGTTTTTAGACTGTCATTATTAGGATTTAAGATGAATATGATGTGATTTACACTTTACAGAAAACGAATATTTGTGTTAGCTTATCTGCTCGTCAATAGAGGAGAGTTTTCTGCAAGGAGATCAATCTAATTCAATAAAATGTTTGGAGAAACATCCTTTGATATCTTATAATTTAGATTCAGATATTATGAGTTAAAAAGTAGTTATCAAATAAGTTTGTTGAAAAAAGTTGTCACATTGTTGTCGAGAAATCTTCTATTTACATGTGTACATAAATTATAATGAAATTATAAAATTTAGTAATCAATTCAAATTGTCAAAAAAAGTTGTCCCAAAATGATAGAGAAAACTCTTGTTTACTTCAAATCAATCTGTTTGAATGATATAAGAAGGGATAAGAGATTTTCTACTTTGAAGGAACTGTCATCTCTCTATGAAGCTGATTGAAATATGGAATTATATTATTTATCAACAAATCTAACAACTTTTAAAGTTGATGATGATTCTTCATGTGACTGCTGCAAGTGTTGAGATAGCGTTCTCAGTTATGAATTATGTGAAAAACATGCTGCAAAATAACATGAGTGATCAAATGTTGAATAATTGTTTAGTTACTTTTATTGAAAGAGATTTTTTTTTTGAATTTTTGTGATGATGATGTGATTGATCGTTTTTAAAAAATGATAATTCGTCATAGACAATTGTAATTTTTTTTTTCCATACATGTGTTTTTTAAATTTAGACAATTGAATAAAATTTTGCACGACTTTGTCGTGTCACAAATTTGACAATTTTGTACTATTGGATTTTGAAAATAAAAAATAAAAAATGCACCCCTACATGTTATTTACTAGATCCACACGCTGTGTAATAGGTGTTGTTTTGTATTAATTATGGGGTTGCTAGTATCTATTTGAGGAGTGCTATTAACAATGATGATCTAATCAAATCAGCAAAAAAAGAAGTTGCTAGAGCGAAGTATTTTAAAATGGAAGCTATTTAGAGATGGAATTGACGTGTATCAAAGTATCTCTCTCTATATATATCTTTAAATTCCAAATATCTTTTCCTTCTAAACGATGGTAGTCAATGTTTAACTCAGACAATCAGAGCTTGGGTGACAATTAACTGTTAGAACATAAGAAGACTGACAATTAAACTGGTTTAACTACAGTTGTGGTCAGGCGGTTAGGGTTGATCTAACCGCATCAATTGCTCCTTGTAATGCTTGAGGATGAAGATGTGTTAACCGCGTGGTCTGATGATGAACACCGACAGATTCATCCTTAGTACCTACTCTTGAATGTTGGCTATTATGGGCGGTTAGCATGGTCTAACCACACATCCTGGGCGGTTAACATGGTCTAATCGCACATCCTGGGCAGTTAGAATGGTCTAACCGCACATCCTGTGCAGTTAGCATGTCTGACTGCAGGTCTGACCGTAGTGTACGTGCTAGTTGTCCCTGCGCATATTATTGTATTTAGTCCCACACTGTCAAATTGTAATTTTTTTCACCCTCTTTGTTTTTATAAAAGGAGGTCATACCCTTTGTAATATTCAAATTTTTTGAAAATAAAAAGTTTGTTATTTTCATACCATTGTTAATTGCAGTTGAGTTATTTTTAACAATAGCGATATTTAAAACACTCACTATGGGAAATATCTTGATCACCCAACTTAATAACGAAGTCATCCGTCCTTCTTGTACTGCTAAATTTAAGCTCCATGTACTTTGTATTTGCTCGACTCAACCCAAAACCCCTTTTTTAAAGTATCTTGCCAAGATTCAAGTTTTGCATTTATATCCTCGCATGTCTCATCAACCAAAAGGATATCACCCGCAAATAATAAACACCAAGGTATTACTTATTAGATATGTCTGGTGTGCTCATCTAAGATAAGGGTAAAGAGATAAGGACTTAAAGCTGAACCTTGAAGTAAGCCAACCGTGATAGAGTATTCCCGTGTTAATCCTCCAAATATCCTCACCATTGTCACTGAATTTGTATATATATCTTTGATTATGTCAATATTACAACCCCGTGCTGTCGTGCCATTGCTTCTTGAGGACCTGTAGTCAATGCTCCTACAAGGCATGGCTTGTGGAGGCGAGCCCAATCAGTAGATTTGCATTCATGGGCATTCCCTGCCCAATCAGACTCTGTCCAATCATGGCCCCTGCTGCGCCAGCCCCATGTCTACTGCGATAAACTGACCACCATAAAGGTGAGAATGAGAGGTTTAGGGTTTGATAAATACCTTGTTTCCATGGCCAAGAGAGGAAAAAAGTTGAAGAAGATAGATAACAACCAAGCCTATGCCGCCGACCTTAAATAAGGGAGGCGGCGGCTCCATTTCGCACCGACGAGGAAGGGGGTAGCAAGGGTTCACACTAGAAAAGGTGGAGGGCCGTTTGGCTATCACACAAAGGGGAAGGCTCAAATAGGATAGAATGTGATTTTTAGGATTTTTATTTGATTTATGTATAATATTTAAAAAGACCTCAAATAATGTTAAAAGTTAGTTTATATTTATTGCCATAAATGTTTATATAACACCATCAATTTTTTTATTGTATAGTACGGATAATTATCAATTTACAAAATATGTTGAGAAATTATTTTGCATTACATAACTAACATTATGTATAAAGAGCTAAAATTAAATTGTCAATAAAATATTATTTTTAAGTTTGTAAAAAGAGAAAATGTTCTCCCTCCTCTTGAAATACTCTCTTCCCCTTTATTTTTTGAAAAAAAAACATTGATTGTTTGGAATTTGGATGTGCAACCTTCATTTGATAAGGAGCATCTCCATTTGCCTTCCCAGTCTCCTCGTGCTCCTCTCCCCAACCCTAGGGTTGGCGGGGTAACGGCGAACCTGATCGTTGGCATTTCTGCTCGCCGCCGGCGAGATCAGATCCGGTCCATTCGTGCATTGGGCTCTCTCTTGGCCGTTCTCTCGCCCTCCATTCCGCCGTAGAAGGCTCGGATCGCCGGATTGCAAAGTTTTCCGCTCTGAACATGGTGAGATAGCATTTTCTGGTCGAAGATCGCTGTTTTTTGATCTATTTGTTTTCTGAATGTGGTTATATTATAGCTTCTCGTTCAAGCTAATTAGTACCCGTTTTTTCTCGAGAAAGGCAAAAGTTATAGACTACTGTTCCTTTCACGTGGCGCAATCTTCGTTTACTAGGGTTTCGTTGTGGCCATTTTGTCAATGTTGATCTGTTGGTATTATTCTTTGTTTATTTCTGTTGTTGAGGATCCGTCACTCTTTCAGGAACCTCTTTGTTTTACCTATGTCAGGCATTTGTGATAGGCATCTTCGCTTAATTTCGTTATCATTGGGCATTATCAAGAAGCTGCTTGGGGTTGAAGGATAGGCGATCTCGTTGGGAAGAGAGAATTCATGAGTCAGGGAGGTGGAGGTGGTGGTTCTCCGCCAGATTTGTGTCGCTATGCTCCTTTTGGCTCAACCACCAGCAATTTCCCTGTGAAATCTGTGACTATGCCTTCGTCTTCTTCTTCTCCGGCTCTGGCTACCTCAGAATCTGGCATTGAAGCCGATGTTTCCTCTGATACGAAGTGGTTCAGCCAGGACATTAGCAGGATGCCGGATTTCCCTACTCGGAACATATGCCACCGCCGCGCCCACTCGGAGATTCCTAGTCTTCCCGATGATATCAGTTTTGACAGCGATCTTGGAGTGGTAGGGTGCATGGATGGCCCATCTTTTTCTGATGACACTGAAGAAGACCTCTTTTCAATGTACATTGATCTTGAAAAGTTCAACACGTCTGCTGGAACTTCAGGAGGGGGGGCCTTACCGGCGGGCGATCCTTCAGGTGCAGCAGCTCCTTCTGCCCCTCCACAACATACCGAAAACCTGGCATCAAGTTCTAATGAAAAGCCAAAGTTTAGGCACCAACATAGTTACTCCATGGATGGTTCCACTTCCGTAAAATCTGAGCTTTTGGCATCTGGTTTGGAGGGTCAATCACATGCAGATTCAAAGAAGGCCATGTCGGCTGCAAAGCTTGCTGATCTCGCTCTTGTTGATCCAAAGCGAGCTAAGAGGTTCTGTTTTTCACTCATAAAGTTATTCAGACATTGATTCCTGACAAAATGCCCCTCCAAACCATCCCATTTTTGAAAATTTTTATTCAATGTTTACATGTAGAATTTCATGATTAGGCATTAGTATGTAATATATCATGTTTCAATCAAATTTATAGGAACATGGTTAGCAGTTGTTGCTATAATAAAAGTAATCTTACTTTTGCAGAATGATTCATGCCATTTGATCATTAAAATTACTAAAGAAGAATGGAAAAGGGATGCATAACGCTCTCTGTCCTACTGTTTTCTAGGGAAACTGAAAAATGCTAACTCTAATGTAATTCCATTTAACTTAGTCAAATATATTGGAGTCAAAGGGATTATGAAGGGAAAGGGTTGACAACTCCATTCTTTGTTCATAGATGGAGGACATAGATATTATGATTTGAATCTAGAATGCTAGTATATCTAACATTGTTTGTTTATTCTACAATGGAAGAATGTGTATATTTTGTGTTTACCAGTTCTTTTGCAATGATACTCATATTTCATAGAGTTTTACGGCTATCTGGATGGATGGATTGATTTCATAGTAATTTTGGATTTCTTGTCTGATTTCTTTGATGTATAAATTTAGCTAACCAGAGAGACCATTATATGTTGATTGCATATTCACCTTTATTGAGATAGCTGAGTGTAAACTTGTTCTGCAGTTAAATCAAATTAAACTTTACATTAGAAGGTTACTTTAGAGATGGCTTTGCAGTTCACTCAAATTCTTCATTTTTGTAGAAAGGTGTCATCAATGGAAAATAATTGTCATCGCCAATATGGACTGAACGCTGGGACTCATTAATATGTTGTTGGACTTTAGTTTTTCCTTCACAGCTAGGCTTAGAAGGAAAAGCAAGAGCCCTTCATATGGTCCATATAACTATAAATAATAATTCACCCTGCGAATTAAGGTGAAGCATGCGGCGATCTCGAATATCATGGACACTGGTATTAAAAAATTTAATTTCTACAGCCTTGTCCATACTCTTGGCTTATAAATACCACATCCAACACTTACGTGCTTGGATAGGCCCAGTGAGAGGCCGGGATGAGCTCAAATTTACAATGCGAACTAAAGTCCGCTGACGAAGCACCATGTGAGTTAGTTCCTATCAACATTTGTCAGTATTCCTTGGCAACACTTTTGGGACCAAGATGCAATCTACTACTGTTGAGCTCAAGAATATTGACTCTCCAAAGAAGGGAATGGTTACATGGTCAATCATCATACAAATGAATAAGCATTCAACTTCATTGTTACTGGTCAGATAAATTGATTAGTCATTGTCTACCACAGTACCTCCTATTGTTTGTATAGATTATGGAGCCTGAGGGTGCAATGTCGACTACTAATAAAACCAAGAACATCAAAACTGTAACACCCCTTCCCAGTATTTCAGAAATCAGCCGTCCGGCCGGGTCAGCGATATAAAAAAAACTAGGAAACAGTATTAAAACTAGTAGCAGCAGGTAATAAAATCTATACTAAGCAATTTAAGACTTACAGCGGAAGTTTAAAAAGTAAACTAAGGGTAACCACATACCTGATATCTGGATTCACAGAACCACTAAACAGGAAATAGAACTGAATTAACTGAAAATCTGGTTAACCATAAATAGTCTGATACAAATTAGATAAAAACATTAATCTGTTACAATGTTCTCATCTACAAGTACACGCTGAAATAAAGTAAACTGAATAAGATAAATAATACAAACTGACGCCACCATAATGCTCATCCTAGACGTAGTTTCCCACCTGGGTCACCTGAAAAACAGTGCCCACAAAGGGTCAGAGTAAGGAAAAATAACTCCTCCTAGTGACACTAAAAACAGTTTTACTTATGAATGCATGCATGCCTTTAAAATAGTCTCGTGCACTGAAAATATTTTATGTTATATGTTATGCATGCTTTTCCTATACTTCCTGGTCAACACATCTATTAGTTCTATATTCGCAACTTTTTGTTCATTTACCCAAGTCCCGACGTTGACTAACTAGTGTACTGACTCACGACAGGTCTATACTTGAGTTCTATATGATTTCTAACCTGCTCATCTACTAGGAAGGCTCTAGGCAGAGTAGCTCCTAACGCGCAACTGAAACTGACGATCCGAGACCATCTTACGAACTCAATTGTTCTAGTGTCACGCGGACACGGCCTCGAATCTGCTAGCTGGCTCAAGGGAAGACAATTCCCAAGTCTGTACTACTCATAAGGTTCCATGTGCCTTATGAGAAAGGTAGTGCGCCTCTACCTAGCACGAAAGAACTCTGTATGCTGGCTGACATTTTTGGTCTGACGCTACTCTGCATGGGAAAATCCTTTTTGGTGAACTACTGAACGACCCTTGACTTTCTAGTGGTCGACATAAAGGGACATTCACGCCCTTGTTTGGACAAATTCCAAACCTACTAACACGGTTAACGCTTTCGTACTCTATGTTTCTGTTCGTGATCAGACTTCTTGGGTCTTAGGGGAATCGTGTCATCCTACACATTTTTCGTAACCGTTTTCCTATCACCACACCTTTCTATGCATGGTCATGGTACTTGAAATAAATCTACTCGTGTGTATACAAAAATATATACTTATTGCTATGTCTAATTAGCAAAAGTTAGGTTTCCTTACAGTGGTGGTACGGCGCTCGTAGACTCGGCGCGGCGACATCTTCTATTTCGAAGGTAAACCTACTGCTGGGGACCTTCAAAATGCTGCCCCGACCCCACCGAAGTCCTGCAAGAAAGGGCAACCCTAATTTCATCATTTTCCCCTAAGGGTTTCCGGTGGAAAAATCTTCAAACAACTAGGGTTACCAAAATTAGAAGCTAAACTTCGGATATTACCTCAACGGAGAGTGATTTAGGCTCACGAAATGCCTTACACTAACTCCGCGGTGGATTTAGAACTCCAAACCTAATTAGGGCACAAGGAAACGAAACTTTAGTCCACAATAACTTCCAAATCGACTGATTACCATGAAGGAATAAATAGAAGGGAGAAATCGAACTCACTGGAACCAAAATCAGAACTTCTACCTCCACCGGTTAGGGTTAGACCCGGCACATCCACGACCAAGGAAGGAAAAGGAATACTCCCCGGCGCCTGCAGAGGAGGGAGGAGAAGCCTGAGATGAGCCCTGGAGGGAGGAAGGCCGCCGACTAGGGCTTGCGGAAGTCCGGCTGAAAGGATCGTCGGGGTCGGCTCGTCGTTTGCGGGAGACGGAAACGGGAGAGAACTTGCGGCTTTTACCCGTGAGATGAGGGTGCGGGTTTTAGTATTAGAGGGGGGGGGGGTGCGGTTATTTCTTATTAACCGTATTAAGAGAGGGGGAGAGAAATTGCTATTGGCACACCCAACTCACAAAACCTTAGAATACTACTCATTTCACCACGCGCGTCACAATCAAATATTTAAATGTGTTACGCACAAAAATTAACGCTCTAAATAAACTAACAGACGCTAATATTAGGAAAAGTAACCTTATACCTTGACGACGAGCTCCCTCGATCATCATTCGTCGTGACTCGACCCTACAATTTAAATAAATTTTTGCGTCAAAACTTTGGATGTTACAAATCTCCCCTCCTAACAAAGATTTTCGTCCTCAAAAATTGAAAGCATACCTGAATCGAAGAGAAAAGAATAGTCTGCATTGCTCTTAAGCTCATCCTCTCGCTCCCAAGTATACTCTGGACGGCCACAGTTCATCCAAAGGACTTTGACCATACGAATCTCTCTATTCCTGAGCTTCTGGATCCTTGAGTCCACTATCTTGACTGGTCTAACTCCAATACTAAGATCTGTCTCAATTGGTGTTTCCTCGGTACTGATGATCTGACTGGGATCTCTGACTGCTCTCCTCAGATAGGAGACGTGGAATACATCATGTACACCACTCAATTCCTCAGGTAAGGCCAACCTGTATGCAACCTCACCAACTCTTTCCAGTACCTCAAAAGGACCAACGAATCTGGGGCTCAGCTTCTTCATCCGCTTTATTCTAGAGACTCCTCTGACTGGTCTGACCTTCAGATAAACGTAGTCTCTAACACTTAACTCTACTGACCTGTGCTTCTAATCATGATACTTAACCTGACGGTCCTGAGCTGTCCTCATACGCTCCTGAATGAGCTTGATCCTGTCCGTGGTCTTATCGATCCAAGACTCTCTGATAGAAGATCTTTCCTCACTTTCTGCCCAACATAACGGTGTCCGACAACGTCTACCATAGAGGGCCTCGAACGGTGCCATCCCAATACTCGCCTGAAAACTGTTGTTGTAGGAGAACTCCACAAGAGTAACATACTTCTCCCACTTTCCTCCAAAATCTAGAATGCACATCCGAAGCAGATCCTCCAAAGTCCTATTTGTGCGCTCAGTCTGTCCATCTGTTTGGGGATGGAATGCGGTGCTGAAATGTAACCTGGTACCCAACCGCTCCTGAATATATCGCCACTCCCTGGAGGTAAATCTGCCATCTCGGTCTGAAACTATAGTCTTGGGTACACCGTGAAGTCGAACTATCTCGTCTATATATAACTGTGCCAGCTTCGGACCTTGATCCGTCTTCCTAAGAGGAATGAAATGGGCGACCTTAGAAAGCCGATCTACTATAACCCACAAGGAATCATTCCCACTCTGCGATCTCGGCAAACCATGAATGAAGTCCATGAATATATCCTCAAAAGTCCACTCGGGGATGGGAAGTGGCTGCAACTTGCCTCCAGGCCTCTGACACTCGGCCTTAACCAACTTGCAAGTCTCACACTTCCCTACATAATTTGCAACATCACCCTTCAAACCTGGCCACCAGACTACCTTCTTAAGATTTGCATACATCTTCGTGCTGCCGGGATGTATGGAATACCTGAAATTGTGTGCTTCGAAAAGAATGTCCTCCCGAAGGTGACTAACATCTGGGATGCACACTCTGCCATTATGCAATAATAACTCATCCTGAATAGAGAATCTCTCTTTCTGACCTGACTGCACTGAGATCCAAATCTCTGTCATCTTTGGATCCAACGGTATAGCTGTCCTGATCCTATCTCTAATATCGCACGAAATCTCCATCCAACTCAACCAAGCTGAACCAAAACTGTAACGGGGCACAACGACGTTGTCCAGTCTCTCCAGCTCTCGTACTAACTCCTCCTGCTGAGTGAGAAGATAAAAACACGAGCCTCTACGGCTAAGGGCATCAGCTACCACATTCGCCTTTCCTGGGTGGTACTGAATGTCTACATCGTAGTTTGAAAGAAACTCTAACCATCTACGCTGCCTCAAATTGAGCTCTCGCTGATCAAAGATATACTTGAGGCTCTTATGATCAGTAAAGATCTCGCAACGCACTCCATAGAGGTAGTGCCTCCAAATCTTCAGGGCATGAATAACTGCTGCAAGCTCCAAGTCATGCACGGGATAATTTCTCTCATGAACCTTTAACTGTCTCGAGGCATATGCTACGACCTTTTCATGCTGCATGAGGACACAACCCAAACCCTGACCTGAAGCATCACTATAAATCTGAAATCCGTCTGGCCCTGAAGGCAAACTCAAGATCGGTGCGGTCATCAACCTATCCTTCAAGTCCTCAAAGGCTAACTCGCACTAAACAGTCCTAACCAAGCCCTTACCCTTCCTAGTGAGGGAAGTCAGTGGTAAGGCTATCTTCGAGAAATCCCTGATGAATCTCCTGTAGTATCCAGCAAGACCCAAAAAACTGCGAACCTCTGAAACTGTCGACGGTCTTGGCCAATTCTTAATAGCCTCTATCTTTTTCAGATCAACACTAACTCCTTTCTGACTGATGATGTGACCTAAGAATGCAATCTCTGAAAGCCAAAACTCACACTTAGAAAACTTGGCAAACAACTGGTTCTTCCTAAGTGTGCTCAAAACAATTCTGAGGTGTGCTGCATGATCTTCTGCACTCTTAGAGAACACCAAAATATCATCTATGAAGACGATGACAAAACGATCCAAGTACTCCCGAAAAACCCTATTCATCAGGTCCATAAATACTGAAGGGGCATTGGTCAGCCCGAACGACATGACCACGAACTCGAAGTGTCCATATCTGGTACTGAAAGCAGTCTTCTGTATATCCGCGTCACGAATCTTTAACTGGTGATAGCCTGATCTCAGATCTAACTTGGAAAAAGTGTTCGATCCCACCAATTGGTCGAACAAATCATCAATCCTGGGAATCGGGTACTTATTCTTTACGGTCAGCTTATTCAATTCACAGTAGTCTATGCACAATCTCAGACTACCATCCTTCTTCTTCACAAAAAGCACTGGAGCACTCCAAGGTGAAGTACTAGGGCGTATAAAACCCAAATCAAGCAGCTCCTGCAACTGGCTCTTCAACTCTGCTAGTTCCCTTGGAGCCATCCGATAGGGAGATTTGGCTACCGGTGTAGCCCCAGGATGCAAATCTATCGGGAACTCAACTTCTCTATCTGGAGGGGCACCAGAGAGCTCTTCCGGGAAAACATCTGGAAACTCCTGCACCACTGGTACCTCTGACAAGTCAGCCTTAGGCTCCGCGCTCATCAGTACTACGAAGGTTTCACAACCCTTACTAATGCACCTTCTTTCTCGCTTGGACTGCAGATATGATCATATTCACTACTCCCTTCAAGCCCTGAAAAGAAAAAGATGTCTTGTTGGGGCCATCAAACTGTATCTGCTTCGCCCTACAGTCAATCCTGGCGTTGACTGCAGAAAGCCAGTCCATACCAAAAATCAGGTCGAATCCTGCTATAGGTAGCTGCAAAGCTTCCACGATAATCTCGGTATCACCAAACTGTACCGGTACCCTGCACTTATCTCTGGTCTGCAGAAGGGATCCATTCGACATCATGACTTCCAGCGGTACTGACTCTGGGAAGACCTCTAAATCCAACTTACGCACTAGAGATTCCGCGATAAACGAGTGTGAGACACCCGTATCAAACAGAATCTTAGAGGGTAAATTACGAATCATAAGAATGTCTACATGGATGAATTATGAAGGATGAAAATAAATGTGTCACTACGGAGGATTTTAAAACTAACTTGTTAAGCAAAACAACACTTACCAGTCACAACATCTTCCTGATCCTTCGCCTCCTGCTGACCCAACCCATAAGCTCTGGGCTGCACTAAATCTCGACCCTGCTGTGGTCTCCCATCAGTAATCATCAACGCTTTGCCCTTATCTGCCCTGCTAGAGCCACCAACCTCGAACTTCGACTGCAGGAACAAATTATAATTAGCATCTACTGAAATTACATAAATGTAATCAATACAAAAGGGTCTTGATTACCTGATTTGTCCCAGCTTCCTGACAGAAGCGAGCTATGTGTCCAGGTTGTCGGCACTTGTAACATACGCCTGCACTGACCAAACACTCTCCTGAATGTCGACGCTGACACTTGGGACACGTGGGATAGTCCTTGCTCCGGTCACCAGATTGACCATTCTTCTTAGCATCGGGCTTCAGCTTCTTGTTCCAGTTCTTTCCTTGATCGTTTCTGCTCTGCTGCGGCTGATGCGAATCCTGAGTTCGCTTCGCACGGAAACTACTTCGCTTCTGAACCTTCTGCTGGTCAGCCTCCAGTCTGCGAGCCGTATCCACTAAGCTCCTGTAATCAGCGTTGACCATAGTCATCAGCGACTGTCTCAACGAGTCACGCAAACCATCCACAAAGCAATTGCACTTCTCAGTCTGATCCCCCTGCATCACGCCCGCATATCGAGCCAGATGAGTCAGCTCTCGCTCGTACTCAGTAACTGTCCTGTCCCCCTGGAAAAGCCTCAAATACTTCTCCTGGAGACCTCGTCGTGCGGAAGGAGGCACGAACCAACTAGCAAGAGCTCTAGAGAACTCGCCCCAAGTAAACATGTCTGGTGTACGACCTGGCCAAAAGTATGGTCATACTATTTTAAAATTAACACATTACTTCCTAAAATAAAGGAATTGATCATAACACTTTACCTGCAGGATCATCTGTCCGGTATTTGTCCCACTAGACCTTTGCCTCTCCTCGGAGGAGGAAAGCTGCCAGAGGAACTTTCTTATTCTCCGGGCACTCCAAAACATTCAGCAGGTCTCTGGTGTTAGCTATCCAATCATCTGTATCCATCGGGGTCTCATCCCCACTATAGTTCGAAGGCTGAAGTTCTCTGAAATTTCTCAAATAACGCTCCAGGGTCATCTCCATGGGTGCTGCTGCAGGAGCTGGCGCAGGGACTGATACTTGTACTGGAGCTGGAAACCCTGCAGCCAGTCCTCTCTGAAACTCCATCAAGGCAACAGTAACCGCCTTGGCAATCTGAGACGCTATGTCAGTGCCCTCTGGAGCTGCTGGAACTGGTGGTACCTGTGGCACGGCAGCGTCTCCCATGGTTGCACTAGGAACCGGGTTCTGGCATGAAGATTCACCTGGTTCACTAACTCGCGGTGCCTGATAGAATATAAAAAGGAAATCTGATTATTTATCAAGCATCTAAGAAATCTGGCTTAGCAACTTATTTTGTACTCTAGCGAACACTAGGGCTTAATCGCACTTAAAGTACTTTACTAACAAGAGTTTACTCTTATACACTCCTATGACTCTGTGAATTCTTTCTAGGGTCCAGGGATCCTAAACCTGCCTCTGATACCAATTTGTAACACCCCTTCCCAGTATTTCAGAAATCAGCCGTCCGGCCGGGTCAGCGATATAAAGAAAACTAGGAAACAATATTAAAACTAGTAGCAGCAGGTAATAAAATCTATACTAAGCAATTTAAGACTTACAGCGGAAGTTTAAAAAGTAAACTAAGGATAACCACATACCTGATATCTGGATTCACAGAGCCACTAAACAGGAAATAGAACTGAATTAACTGAAAATCTGGTTAATCATAAATAGTCTGATACAAATTAGATAAAAACATTAATCTGTTACAATGTTCTCATCTACAAGTACACGCTGAAATAGAGTAAACTGAATAAGATAAATAATACAAACTGACGCCACCATAATGCTCATCCTAGATGTAGTTTCCCACCTGGGTCACCTGAAAAACAGTGCCCACGAAGGGTAAGAGTAAGGAAAAATAACTCCTCCTAGTGACACTAAAAACAGTTTTACTTATGAATGCATGCATGCCTTTAAAATAGTCTCGTGCACTGAAAACATTTTATGTTATATGTTATGCATGCTTTTCCTATACTTCCTGGTCAACACATCTATTAGTTCTATATTCGCAACTTTTTGTTCATTTACCCAAGTCCCGACGTTGACTAACTAGTGTACTGACTCACGACAGGTCTATACTTGAGTTCTATATGATTTCTAACCTGCTCATCTACTAGGAAGGCTCTAGGCAGAGTAGCTCCTAACGCGCAACTGAAACTGACGACCCGAGACCATCTTACGAACTCAATTGTTCTAGTGTCACGCGGACACGACCTCGAATCTGCTAGCTGGCTCAAGGGAAGACAATTCCCAAGTCTGTACTACTCATAAGGTTCCATGTGCCTTATGAGAAATGTAGTGCGCCTCTACCTAACACGAAAGAACTCTGTGTGCTGGCTGACCTTTTTGGTCTGACGCTACTCTGCATGGGAAAATCCTTTTTGGTGAACTACTGAACGACCCTTGACTTTCTAGTGGTCGACATAAAGGGACATTCACGCCCTTGTTTGGACAAATTCCAAACCTACTAACACGGTTAATGCTTTCGTACTCTATGTTTCTGTTCGTGATCAGACTACTTGGGTCTTAGGGGAATCGTGTCATCCTACACATTTTTCGTAACCGTTTTCCTATCACCACACCTTTCTATGCATGGTCATGATACTTGAAATAAATCTACTCGTGTGTATACAAAAATATATACTTATTGCTATGTCTAATTAGCAAAAGTTAGGTTTCCTTACAGTGGTGGTACGACGCTCGCAGACTCGGCGCGGCGACATCTTCTATTTCGAAGGTAAACCTACTGCTGGGGACCTTCAAAATGCTGCCCCGACCCCACCGAAGTCCTGCAAGAAAGGGCAACCCTAATTTCATCATTTTCCCCTAAGGGTTTCCGGTGGAAAAATCTTCAAACAACTAGGGTTACCAAAATTAGAAGCTAAACTTCGGATATTACCTCAACGGAGAGTGATTTAGGCTCACGAAATGCCCTACACTAACTCCGCGGTGGATTTAGAACTCCAAACCTAATTAGGGCACAAGGAAACGAAACTTTAGTCCACAATAACTTCCAAATCGACTGATTACCATGAAGGAATAAATAGAAGGGAGAAATCGAACTCACTGGAACCAAAATCGGAACTTCTACCTCCACCGGTTAGGGTTAGACCCGGCACATCCACGGCCAAGGAAGGAAAAGGAGTACTCCCCGACGCCTGCAGAGGAGGGAGGAGAAGCCTGAGATGAGCCCTGGAGGGAGGAAGGCCGCCGACTAGGGCTTGCGGAAGTCCGGCTGAAAGGATCGTCGGGGTCGGCTCGTCGTTTGCGGGAGACGGAAACGGGAGAGAACTTGCGGCTTTTACCCGTGAGATGAGGGTGCGGGTTTTAGTATTAGAGGGGGGGGGGTGTGTGGTTATTTCTTATTAACCGTATTAAGAGAGGGGGAGAGAAATTGCTATTGGCACACCCAACTCACAAAACCTTAGAATACTACTCATTTCACCACGCGCGTCACAATCAAATATTTAAATGTGTTACGCACAAAAATTAACGCTCTAAATAAACTAACAGACGCTAATATTAGGAAAAGTAACCTTATACCTTGACGACGAGCTCCCTCGATCATCATTCGTCGCGACTCGACCCTACAATTTAAATAAATTTTTGCGTCAAAACTTTGGATGTTACAAAAACACAAAGCCCTTCATATTGTGGATGCTCCTCTATCAAACATAGCGATGCATTACATTTTAGTAGTCGAGAATAAGGCGATTAGAAGACAAGTTTTTGGGCTGCTCAGCCCAAGGATTAAAATGGCCAAGTAGCTTGTTTTGTTGCTCTCCTATCCTTATGGTGTTAAAGAAAAAAATAGAAGCAAGCATATGTTCGGCGACTATAAAGCACCAAATAAAATACCCTCTTCCAAGTACTGATGATTTGTTAGACCACCTGAAGCATGCAATTGTGTTCACAAAGCTTCTCATTGATTGTTGGTCGCCTCCTCCATAATACTTCTCTAGTCCATGCACATGAATATTTTCGGATAACAAATTTAACCTGCCTCCTCTGATCCATTCCTGATTCCAGCCTTATCGGACCATGTTGGGCTTGCTTTTGCAGCTTATTTCATCAATGCGATAAAACATCAGGCACTGGCTATGTATAGCCATACCTTTGACTTTCCTACCTACCTAATTAGAAGGATTATTAACTTTGATGATGGTCATGCATCTTTGGTACTACTGACTTTATACTTGAATGTAGATGTCATCACCTGTTTTCAAATTTCAATGCATTAATGTAATCACAAAGATATGTTTTTTTCTTCCAATTTCAATTATAAACTTTTATCTGCCATGCAGTAAAATGAATGTTATTTTTTTAAAAATCACAGTTCTGTTACTGTATTACTGTCTCAATTCTGTTTCTAGTTTTATTTTTTAACCAAATTATTGCCTGCTTGTAAGTTCCTTTAGAACTGTTTCTGTTTATATAATAACTGACAACTCTGTCTACATATGGTAGAATTTGGGCAAACCGACAATCTGCTGCTCGATCAAAAGAAAGGAAGATGCGCTACATCTCAGAGTTGGAACGGAAAGTTCAGACTCTCC
This sequence comes from Platanthera zijinensis, assembly GCA_039513925.1. NCBI lineage: Eukaryota > Viridiplantae > Streptophyta > Magnoliopsida > Asparagales > Orchidaceae > Platanthera > Platanthera zijinensis. The sequence continues at coordinate 124,951,729 of CM077089.1, read as the reverse complement.
AAACAGAAGCAACCACGCTGTCAGCTCAGTTAACCATGCTGCAGGTATGTGTTCAATGAGACAGCAGCAAATTTGCAGTAACATTTAATATTATGTCTTTATGGGGGTATATATTTCTCTGTAAGGGCTAAATTTATATCTAATAAGTAGAGAATATAATCCTACTCTATTTTCATGTTTGTGGGCCAACACAGAACTTCAATGTAATTCATATGTTAAAAGTATTATACTACGTAAGAACAATATTTCTGGATATATTTTTTCTATTAATATGTATTATTTGGTGACACATAATACATAATTAGATTGGTGGATGCATACAAGAGGGTTGTATGGATAATACATGTGTCAGTAATGTCCAGACCAGCTTGAGGAAATAGGCCACTTCAAAATTTCTTTGTTAAGCCAATTTTGTCCAGCCCAGTGCGCATCTTTTCATGCTCATTCATAACAAGATCAAGCTAGAACCACCTAATGTGGTACATCCAATTGTAACATCTAATTGAACTATTGCACTTCAGGAATCCCAAGCATTTAGTCAATTAGCCTTGGGAGAAAGCAAAGCGCAAGAGTTTCTTTTACTCAATATTTTGTGCTGCAATGTTAAGAGTATTGTTTCAAAAAATTTAATATTGTAGAGAAAATCACAGGAGAGAGAAAAACAGCACTTTTTCTTATTATCTCAAAAAACTAGTATGAATACATTTATATAGGAAGGAAGATGAGGAGAGAATGCCACTCCTAAGATGTGGGACTAATGAGAATCTACATGACCCCTAAGAATGAGCTTTTACATTTTTTTCTTTAACACTCCTCCGCAAGCTGGAGCATACAAGTCGTAGGCACTAAAGCTTGAATAAGAACTGATGATAAAGCGGTCGAGAAAGGGCTTTGGTGAGGATGTCAGCAACTTGCTCTGCAACAGGAACATGCTCCAACTCCAATTTCTTTGACTGAACTTTATCCCGAATGAAATGAAAATCAACTTCAATATGCTTGGTTCGCTCATGGAATACTGGATTCTTAGCAATATGTATCGCTGCCTGACTGTCACAAAACAAGGTCGCTTGAGAGGAGAGTTTGACTCCTAAGTCATTAAGGAGACTCTCAAGTTAAGTGAGCTCAGAGACAACTGCAGCCATAGCACGGTATTCGGCCTCAACAGACGAACGAGCAACAACAGACTGCTTCTTGGTATGCCAGGTAATAAGATTTCCACCAAAGTATGTACAAAACCAGTTGTGGAGCGCCTATCATCTAGAGAACCCGTATAGTCAGCATCAGAGTATGCAACAAGAGACAGAGTGGAAGATGATTTGTAGACAAGTCCTTGTCCTGAAGCAGTCTTCAAATATCTGAGAATGCGCTCGACGATTTGAAGATGAGATGTCCGAGGAGCATGCATAAATCGACTCACAACCCCAACTGCAAACGAAATACCAGGTCATGTAACCGTGAGATAAATTAGCTTCCCCACCAAGCATCGATAGTACTATGGATTTACAAGCAACGAGTTTAAGTCAGATCCTTGTGCAGACAACTTGTGATTGACACCCATAGGTGTGTTCGCAGATTTACACCCCGAGTAGCCGTCATCCCGAAGAAGATCAATATAGTACTTCCTTTGAGATAAGACTATGCCATCAGGACGTCGTGCGACCTCAAGTCCAAGGAAGTACCGAAGATTTCCCAGGCCTTTTGTATGAAAAACTGAGTTTAAATATTGCTTTACTTGCTGTATCCCCGTGGAGTCGTTGTCAGTGATAAGAATATCATCAACATACACAAGGAGTATCACGGTGCCTGTTGATTGATGACGGGTGAATAGGGAGAAGTCAGCCGAGCTTCGTATAAATCCAACTTCGCGTAGACTGTTTGAGACCAAACACGAGTAGACTGTTTGAGACCATAAAGCACGAGTAGACTGTTTGAGACCATAAAGTGATTTCTTCAAATGACATACAAGTGACTCCCCCGTGGTCTCAAACCCGGGAGGTTGTTGCATATAAACAGTCTCCTGCAAATCATCATTGAGAAATGCATTCTTTACATTCAATTGATGCAACGACCAATGTCGGTGGACAGCTAGGGAGATCAAAACACGAACAATATTGAGTTTGGTAACCGGGGTGAAGGTCTCATCATAATCCAGACCTTGTTGTTGAGTAAAATCCCGAGCCACAAGACGAGCTTTCAGACGTTGAATTGTCCCATCCGGACCATGTTTGACGGTAAATACCCACTTACAACCTACACAGGTTTGACCGGGAGGAAGAGAGACAAGATCCCAAGTTTGGTTCGCCCAAAGAGCAGTCATTTCTTCGTCCATGACCGCCCACCATCCCGGATGCTGGAGAGACTCCCGCACAGAAGTAGGAAGGAAGATAGAAGATAAAGAAGTTGCAAAATGCTGGAGCTCCAAAGAGAGGCGGTGGAAAGAGACATAATTTGCCAGTGGGTGACCAGTGGAGACAGTTGCCGGATCTGCAGGCTGCAAAATATCATTGGAGGAGGGCATCTCCCTGTGGGTAGCAGTCAAAGGACGACGACGAGAATACACACGGAGGAGATGTGGTTTCAGGGGGATAGGTGGGGAAAGGAGAGGTGGTGTTGGTGGGATTGACGTGGTAAGGAGAGGAGGAAGGTCTGACGGAATAGAACCAACAAGCCTCAGAAGAAGAGGCGGAAGCAAAGGAGCAGTAGGTGGAAGGTGATAGAGCTGGTTTTCAAGAAAGGTGACATAAGTAGAAGTAACAACAAACATATATTTTGTGGCATGAGAAGCAAGCTTGTCATTGGACGGCCCAAGGTGATGAACATAACATACGTAGTCGAACACACGATGGGTGAGGGAAAAAAGGAGGTTTGGAGGGAAACAGAAGGGTGAAGGGAACCGTAAAGTTAAGAATAGAGGAAGACATGCAATTAAAAAGAGAACAAACAATAGAGACCGCGAAATTCCATTATTGTTTGGGAACATTCATTTGGAACATTAGAGAGCGGGTAACCTCAAGGAGGTGACGATTCTTTCGTTCAACAACACCATTTTGTTGGGGGTGTAGACACACGAGGTTTGATGGATGATCCCAAACTCAGCGCACAGGTCATTAAACGCATGACTAGTGTTTTCACGTGCATTGTCAGAACAGAGAGTTTTCATTATATTAGAGAACTGGTTGCGAGTTTCAATGATAAAGAAAAAAAATACACCAGGTAGTTCAGAACGATCACGAAGGAGATACAACCATGTCACTCGAGAGTAATCATCTACAAACGTAACAAAGTAACAATAGCCAAAAACACTAGCGATTTTGTATGGTCCCCATATATCAGAGTGAACAAGGTCAAAGGGAGCAGGACTCCGAGCAGGATGAGGTGAGAACGTAGACCGATGATGTTTTCCATAGATACAAGATTCATAAGTGAAATCTTGGAGGGAAGCATCAAAAAGAGCTTTGCGGAGTATGTTTAAAGGGACGTGGCCAAGACGCCGATGTCATTCAATAGAGCTAATCGAGGAGAGAATCATTGGGGATGGGAGGTCAAAGATGTAGAGACTATTTGACAGATGCTCTTTTCCAATGATAGACTGCATCTTGCGATTCTCCACAACACAGAGGGTAGAGGTAAATGTTATGTAACAATCAAGGTCGTGACTGAGACGACTAATAGAGAGAAGGTTGAAAGGAGAGCCCAGAACGTGAAGAGCTGAGCGAAGAGTGATGGAGGGAGTAAGGTCGATGTCGGCTGAGCCAGACACAGTAATGGTGTCCCCACTTGCAACAGTAATGAACTTGGGGTGCACAAAGTCCAATTAACGTGAAGGTTGCCGAGAGGTAATGTGGTGGGAGGCCCTGGAATCCAAAATCTAGGATGAGCTATTGGAAAAAAAGGAGAAACCACCATCAAAAATTGATACAACCGAGCCGGGGGATTGGCCGAGCATTTCTTGAAGTTGCTATATTGCAGAGAGCAAGACCACAATGTCACTTTGAATGCCGGTTGGAGCGGAGTGAGCAACGATAGGAGAAGGTCCAAACATAGCCGCAGGAGAACAAGCGGCCAGGCAAGGGGAATTAGCAGCAGGCCGAACCCCCAACGAACATAGCTTGTAGTGGCAAGCGAGTAGATTAGTCCTCAGTAGCAATAGGAATACCGGGAAGGGGGAGCGGCGACCAGAGAGGAAGCAGAGCAAGCAGGCCGCGCGGTTAGACCAGTAGGCAGACAATCAGCAGTAGCAGTGAGCAGCCTGGAAGCAGAGAGCGGTCAAGACAGGAGCAAATAACGACAAACAAAAGAGACGCTGCGGATAGAGAAGTAACCAAAGCTAAAAGAGTCTGCGGCAAGAAGGCAACATCGATAATCGTCCGGAGACAAACACGGCCGGCGAAAGAGGAGGCCATAGAACCACGACCTGGTCGACTAAGTAACATCGGCGAGAGAACAAGCGACTAGGAAAACTGAGCAGCAACGACAAGCAGAGGTAGCAGTTAAAGGACCAACTCGCAGCGAGATGAGGAACTAGCGAGTAAGATGAGGAGGCAAGCTCGCAAAGGCGGGAAGAAGGCTCGAGTTCGAACGACTGGTAAAGAGAAAAAGCGGCCAGAGAGGCGACCAGGGGAGGGCAATCCGCGCGACAAGCAGTCTGCGCGACAAGCAGTCTGCGCGACTAAAGCAATCCGAGAAGGAAGACGGGATGGCCGACTTGCGCCGAGAAGAAGACCAGGCAGAACCACAACGGAAAGAAGAAACCGCTGAGAGGCAGGGCGATTAGAGAGGATGTGGGGCCCCGAGAGAATTCTATAAAGAGAGGGAGGAGGGTGGAGAAGGGACCGGAGGGAGAGAAAAGTGAGGAGGCTGCGGTTACAAACAATTTAACCGCAAAATGGCTACCGGGCAGATAGACCAATATGCAGTTAGGCCAAGGTCAATCCGTACACGAGGAGCAATGGGGGTGGTTAAGAAAAGAGCTACCCGCCCACAGGCGATTGTTAGGACCAGTTTGACGTCTGATTCCATGTAGAGAAAACCACAGGAGAGAGAAAACAGCTCTTTTTCTTATTATCTCAAAAAAACAAGGATGAATACATTTATATAGGAAGGAAGATGAGGAGAGAATGCCACTCCAAAGATGAGGGACTAATGAGAATCTACATGGGCCCTAAGAATGGGCTTTTACATTTTCTTCTTTAACAAATATGAGAACTTCTGGTAGTTTGAATATTGGTGAGTTGAAGTGGAAAAGTGGAGCATATGGTGAAAAACTTTATATTAGAAAATAAAAGTGAATTTTAATTTTTGTACACCATTTTCTTAACTTGCCCAATATTTAATTTATGGCTGATGTTCTGCATTTGAAAGGTGGTCTTGGGAGCTTGTTTAGTTTTAGTATGGCTCTAACTTTTAATTTAGAAATTGCAATCTCTTGAGATTCATGTTTTAAAAAAAAATGTTCTTATCAGGGCAAGTTTAGAATGGATTAATTAGTTGCATTTGTATCTACAGAGGGATACCAAGGGGTTGACTGCTGAAAACAGTGAGTTGAAGATTCGCTTACAGACCATGGAGCAACAGGTCCACCTGCAGGATGGTAAGGGTTCTAGTACAATTTTATCTATAAGTCTTTTGTTTTTAGTACTCATAGTTTTTCTTATTCCTCACTTAATTTAGTTAAGTTATTTTCTTGCTGGCATTTGATTACTAGAAAACTAAGTCAACTTTCTTGGTTATTGTCTGATGGCAAATGATTGTTGAAAAATGCATTAATAATCACCAAATTATATGGAATAATCACATTTTGGAAAGTAATACTGTATATTTTTCATTGAATAATCAAAATTTAGAGGAGAGGGTGGAGGGTGGTTTAAATAGGTGAAGGTTAGGGTTATTGACGTTCAAGTGAGGAGAAAGATTGGAAAAAAATGACACTACTATTAGTTATTTGATATAATATGAAATCTAAAATTTAGTTGTAAAAAATGTTAATTGTTTAAAGTATAAAAAAATTATTGTAATTATTCAATTCCTGATAAGGCTCAAGAGATCAGGGGGTGGTGATAAAACAACACTCAAACCTTCATCCCACTATAGTGGGGTCGGCTATATGGATCCTTTGAAGGCTGTGGTGATGAGTTTTTAAAAAATATTAAGGGAAATAAGTGCTCTTAAAGAACGACAAATTACTACCACTATTCTTATATTATTAGTAAAAAAACTAATAATTTCCTAAAGACTTGTTACTAAGGATGAAGAAAAAGAAAAATATAAGTAATGTAAAGCAGGAGACAAAAGATTTAGAAACTTTGTTCACGTTATTGCATTCAAAATGAAGATTACATGATCTTAATTAAAGATGAAGAGAAGGGGATGGAATGTTATTTTGACATGATATTGAATAAGAGTTTAAGAAAGAAAATATTTTGAAAGAGCATATGAAAAGTGTAATTAGTTTTTAAGAAAATGCGTAAATGTAAGGCCTTTGCTGCAGTGAGATACCTATTGAGATTTTGTTAGTTTTGGGGATGGGTATTGCTGTGATATATAATTGACAAATTTTGTTGATGCAATTTTTTGAGACTAAGAGGAGCCAAAAGATTGTTAAAGAAGTCTTTTGTACATTATTTAGGAGCAAAGGAATGTTATGTGTTTGCTAGAGTAGTGACCGGAGGCGGAGGGGATACTTTGGAGCCGGAATCTCGTCTGCTTAGGCCGGGCATGCTCAGGAGGAGAGAGCTACCAAAAAGCTCATACACAAGATAAGGGGAGAATATATAACTACTTGGATGCTTCATACAGACCCAAACTTGTCTTTAAATAGGCTACAAGACCCTCTTAATGAAATCCTAAACTAGAGCAATTAATAATAATAAGACACAAAAATAGATAACAAAAATTAGGCCCTTGGCCCATAACAAAAAAAAATCTCAAATTCTAGTTAAATCATATTTATGACTCAGAGAATGATGCTCTGAAAATTGTGTTGAATATGCTTAGAAAAACCACATCAATTTTAGAAAATCAATTTAATTTTGTATCAGTATAATCTATAATGAAAGTAATATTTGTGTTAAGATAATTTATAGAAATTGATTGAAAGCAAATGAAAGATCTTCATGTGAATTTTATTCATCTTGAAAATGAATATTTTTTTGAGCACCACGAGAATTGAATTGATGGACATTAAGGAAGAAAAGTGTCTATCAAAGATATGTTGAAGTTAAAAGAAGTAATTGTGGAGTGACCGAGAAATTTTAAATTACTGCAGGTTTATATCAAAGAAATATATCGAACCTATAGCTTTTTGTTGTAGTTATGGAGATGCTTACAATAGATATCTAAGCGAGATGCTTTGATGTCAGATTTATTATGAAAGTATCTTATTGTTAAGATGATTAATGAAAAATATAAAACAAAGAAAAGATTGTCATATGACTATTACTTTTGAAAAGGCACATGATCGAGTACATCATTAGAATTAATTTGGCATGCATTAAGTGTTATGAGTCAAACTAACTTGGGTTCACCTGGTGGTGACCAGATCTTAAGGAGTGGCTAAGCATATAAAGGAATTATCCTTCTTCGGCAGGATCAGTGAAGAAGTATTGAACCCTAGGTGAGTCTTCTCTCCCTCGTTCTCAACATGGTATCAGAGGAGGTTTCTTCCGCTTCAGCCTAAAGGCTCGCGGCCCATCGACAGCAGGGATCGATCGATCGTTCGTCTCCGTCATCCGTCATCCGTTCGTCGCCGTCGGCCCGTCGATCGTCAGGGATCGATCGATCGTCTTCAGGGTCGTCTTCCTCTTCTTCTTCTGGCGTCGACAGCTGGATCGTCAGGGATCGATCGTCTTCCCCTTCTTCCTCGATCGTCATCTTCTGGCTGCTGGGATCGATCGACAACAATCTTCGTCCTGTCTTTCCTGGTGCAGTCATCTTCGCACCTTCCAGTCATTCCTGAGGTGCAGAGGCTGCCTTCTATTGGTGCTGCCGTCTAGTGGTGCGGCTGGAGCCGGTTTTTTTCTTGCAGGCTGTTGGTGCAGGGGTGCGGCTGTTGGCGTCTTTTTTGGTGCTAGTTGTCGTCAGTGTTTGTTCCTATGGAGGACAAATTGAAGGGTATTGGTGCCTTTGAAGGGGTGGTTAATCAATCTAAACACTATGGTGGAGGAAGTTCTAACATGGACTTCAGTCATGGTGTTATTCAAATCAAGCTCAATGAGAGAAATTATCTTTTATGGGCCCAATCTATGCGGATATTCATTGGAAGTCGTTGGAGACTTGGGGTTTCTCACCGGATCCAAACCAGCTCCTGACGTGTCTGACCCCCTATATGAGGAATGGGAAGGTGAGAACCTCACTGTGATAAATTGGCTTGTCAATTCTATGGAACTCAAGTTTGCAAATCACTTTTTATTCTGCCAAACTGCGAAAGAGATGTGGGAGTTGATTGAACGAAATTACTCAAAAAAGGACTTGGCTAGAATATATCAGCTCCAAACTGAGCAAGTCCACATGACAGGAATGACTGATTTCAAAAAATATTACAACAAGCTTACCCATAAGTGGACTGAAATAGATCAGTATTCCGCTATTCAGACTATAGAAGATTACAAGACTTACCTCATGCAATGGAGGGTCTTTGAGATGCTTTCTGATCTTCCTTCTGAACTTGAATTCCAGAGAGTTTAGATGTTGGGTAGAGATTCCAGTGACTCATTATATTCGAGGAGAAGCAAGCCGTATAAATTCCCTTCGTTCAGACATTCTGGTTGGTCATGAAAAATCTGTCCTTGTTGCAGAGCAGAAGAGATGACACCGAGGAACGTGAGACTAGAGGACAAGAGCAAGATGAAGTGCCCTCAATGTGGGAAGAAAGGTCATGGGAAGGAGAAATGTTGGGATCTTCATCCTCACCTGATCCCTCCAGGTTGGATTCGGGGTGCCGATGAGAAATATGTGAGATCCCAAACGACTATGTATGGTAATCTGGAGAATACTGGGTACCTTCAGGCTGAAAACGAGAGTTTGACTAGAGAACTGAAGGCCTTAAAATCAATGCTACCGGGCGATCTCTTTCTGGTGATTTTGTGGGAACGGTAGCTCATGCTCATTCTACTCCTGTGTCCTCGAAAGGACCATCTACTTCTTGGATCATTGACTCAGGGGCTTCCGATCACATGACTGGGTCTTCCATGGGGATCTCTTCTATTTCTCCTGCTTCTGGCAGTGTGAGACTGACTGATGGATCTTCGACACCTGTGGCTGTTAAAGGGGTTATTCATCTTTCTTCCTCCGTGTCTCTCAAATCTGTTGTTATCGTTCCCACATTCCTTACAAATCTCTTATCTGTGAGCAGTTTAACTAAACAACTTAATTGTTCTATCACTTTTTTCTCCTCCCATTGTGTTTTTCAGGATCTGGCGAGTGGGAAGACGATTGGTGGTGGACATGAGTCTGATGGTGTGTATGTCTTGGACAGCTGTCAAGCTTTTGGTGTTCAGAAGTCTACCAACCCTGATCAGTTGATGCTGTGACACAAGAGATTTGGACATGCTTGTTTGAAGACTTTAAAAGCTACTTTCCCACATTTTCTTAATATTGAAAAACCTATTTTTGATTGTTAGTCTTGTGAACTGGCTAAGCACTATAGAACCAATTATGCCCCTAATCGTAGTCGAAATTTAAATTGCTTTGATTTGATACATTCTGTTGTCTGGACTGCTCCTATTTGCTATGTGAATGGTTTTCAGTATTTTGTCTCTTTTATTGATGATCACTCGCACTTTACTTAGGTGTATCTCATGAAAAAGAAGAATGAAGTTTCAGAAATATTTCAGTTATTTTATCATTATGTGCAAACTCAATTTGGAACAAAAAGATCCTTAGGAGTGATAACAAAGGCGAATACACATGCAGTGACCTTCAAAGGTTCCTGGGAGAGCATGACATTACTTTCCAAAGTTCATGTCCGAGGACTCCTCAAGAGAACGGGTAGCCGAAAGGAAGAATTGTCATATCTTGGAGACCACTCGTTGCCTGTTGCAAGAGATGCATGTTCCTAATGGGCTATGGGAAGAATGTGTTCTTACCTCCATATATCTTATTAATCGGATGGCTACAGGTACTTTGGGGAGAAAGTACCCCCTAAAGCTTCTTTGCCCAAATATGCCTCTATTCTGTCTCCCTCTCAAAATTTTTGGATGCACTGCTTTTGTCCATATTGTGGGGCCTCATAAGGATAAGTCTGGCCCACAAGCAATAAAATGTGTCTTTGTGGGATATGCTGCTAACCAAAAGGGGTACACGTGTTATTCTCCTATTCTTCGGAGAAGGTTTATCTCAAAGGATTTCACGTTTTTCAAAAATACTCCCTATTACTCTGATGAGGGAAAGGTTATCACATTTCAGGAGAAGAGCAAAGATGATAATGATACAGTGCCACCTCTTCCTGTTTCAGTTGATGCGCTTGCTCCGGGATGTGTGGATATTTCTGTTAGAGAGGAAGTTCTTACCAAGGATCTTCATGTGTACAGAAGGAGGAAGAATATTCAAGTGTACCAGAGAAGGAAACATAGAAATCTTGGTCAAGAATGCCTCACTCATGCTCCACCACCCACCACCACTCCGCCAGATCCGAGCAACAACATCACTCAGGAGACCACTTCTGCGCTGCAAGTTCATAGCGGTCGGACTAGATATCCCATAGATAAGTATGTTGGGCATAAATCTATCTTTCATTTTTTGCAAGCATATCTTGTCTCTGTTTCCTCTATTTTTATCCCTAACAATTTTTCAAAGGCTATCTTGTGTCCTCATTGGACGAAGGCCATGGAGGAGGAGATGAATGCTCTCCAACGTCAAAAAACTTGGGAAATTGTTCTTATCCCACATGGGCGTCGTCCTGTCAGATGCAAATGGATATATACAACTAAATTTCTTCAAGATGGAACTCTTGACAGATATAAGGCGAGATTGGTTGCTAAAGGCTTTACTCAGGTTGATGGAATTGATTTTCAAGAGACATTTACCCCTGTCGCTAAGCTGAACTCCGTCAGAATTTTATTGTCCATTGCTGCTCATAAATCTTGGACGTTACATCAGCTTGATGTTAAAAATGCCTTCCTCCATGATGATTTACAAGAAGAGATTTTTAGGATGCCTCCCCCTGGTATGGATGTTCCTGAAGGACATGAGTGTCGCCTTAAGAAAGCCTTGTATGACCTCAAACAGTCGCCTCGAGCCTGGTTTGCCAAGTTAAGCGACAAACTTGTTCATCTAAGCTTCACTCGTTGCACTTCAGATCACTCTGTTTTTGTCTACAGAAATGAAGAATGTACTACTATTCTTGTTGTCTATGTGGATGACATTATTATCACCGGAACTGATGAACACCACATTACTTTGGTAAAAAAAGAACTGGCTTCTGCCTTTGAAATTAAGGATTTGGGAATCCTTAGGTACTTTCTCGGAATTGAGATCGCTCGATCTGCGGGGAAGATTATGATTTCTCAGCGTAAATATGTCTTGGATCTTCTTAGAGATGTTGGATATTTGGGTGTCAAACCCGTGGATAGTCCTGTGGATCCGAGTTATGACATTCACAAAGAGAATTCTTATGATCTTGAGAGGAAGTCAGAATTTCAACGTATTGTTGGAAAGTTGATTTATTTGACTATTATCATACCTGATATCTCCTTTGCTGTGGGCTTGGTAAGTCAATTCATGCACAACCCTAAAGTTCATCACTATCAAGCTGTCCTGCGGATTCTCAAATATTTAAAAAAGGACCCCGGAAAAGACATTTTTCTATCAAGATCATGGCCATCTTAAGGTCCACGGGTATTGTGATGCTGATTGGGCAGACTCTTCCTCGGATAGAAGATCTACAAGTGGATATTCTATCTATGTTGGTGGCAATCTTATTTCCTGGAGAAGTAAAAAACAAAATGTTGTTGCCCGTTCCTCCACAGAAGCGAGTATCGGGCTATTGCTGTCATTACCTATGAACTCATCCGGGTTAAGTCTATATTGGGGGAGATGGACTTCTCTGTTTCTGAAGCAATGCATCTTTACTGTGATAATCAAGCGGCTATCCATATAGCTAACAACCCCGTCTTTCATGAAAACCAAACACATTAATGTCGACTGCCATTTCATTCGGGACAAAATCCAAGACAAGACTATCACTGTGGTGTTTGTGTCATCTGAGGATCAACTTGCTGACATTCTCACCAAAGCTGTTTTTGGGAAATCTCTTCATTCTTTCTCGCTCAAGCTCGGGATGTTGATTGCTTACGGTGTTAGCTTGAGGGGGGGGGGGGGGTGTTATGAGTCAAGCTAACTTGGGTTCACTTGGTGGTGACCAGATCTTAAGGAGTGGCTAAGCATATAAAGGAATTATCCTTCTTCGGCAGGATCAGTGAAGAAGTATCGAACTCTAAGGTGAGTATTCTCTCCCTTGTTCTCAACATTAAGGAAAAAGCGTCTCTCTCAAAGTTAGGTTGAAATTATTAGAATATGTATGTTGAAACACTAACTAGTATTAGTATAGACGTGGAATGGCCAAATAAGTTCTAATTATGGTAGTTTGCATTATCTATGATGCATACAAAAGATATCCTAAGAGAGATGCCTTGGTATATGATATTTCTAGATGAAAGTTCTAATCAAAGTATCAGTGAGTTATATGTAAAAATGATAGAACAATTGAGTTACTATTTATTTCGAATTATTATAACAAAAATCTAGTACATGGTAGTATGTGTATGAGGGTGCAATTAACAATGATCCAACAATGTTATTAGAAGATTAAGAGATAACTAGTTGTGATATTTTAACTACCTTGGATCTATTACTCAAAAACCTGAAGATTGGTAGCAGATATACATAAGATTTATATCATAGACTATGTTATCAAAGGCGTAAAGCGCAACGAGCCGCAAAGGGGCTCTAGAGCCTAGACGCAAGGCGCTAGCGCGCGCCTGAGGCACGTGAGGCGCAAAAATGAGGAAATAAGAAAATTAAGCGAATTGAGTGCCCAGTTCGCTGAAATTGAGCAAATTGGGGCTCAATTCGCTGAAATTGAGCGCCCAATTCGCCGAAATTGAGCGCCCAATTCGCCGAAATTGAGCGCCCAATTCGCCGAAATTGAGCGCCCAATTCGCCGAAATTGAGCGCCCAATTCGCCGAAATTGAGCGCCCAATTCGCCGAAATTGAGCGCCCAATTCGCCGAAATTGAGCGCCCAATTCGATGAAATTGAGCGAATTGGGCGCCCAATGCGCCAAAATTGAGCGAATTGGGCGCCCAATGCGCCGAAATTGAGCGAATTGGGCGCCCAATGCGCCGAAATTGAGCGAATTGGGCGCCCAATGCGCCGAAATTGAGCGAATTGGGCGCCCAATGCGCCAAAAATCAGCGAATTGGCTAAGGGTGAGTTGGGTGCGTCTGAGATCATGTTTCTGCCCATCTCCCCAAAAATAGGTCGAAGAAAACACCCTGAAAGCCCTAGGCGCGCCTTTGTGTGCCTGGGAGCTGGTAAGGCGCGTGTCGAGGCGCGCCTAGGGCACATCCCCTGCCTCAGCCATGCTGAGGCGCGGCGGGCTGAGGCGCGGCGGGCTGCGCCCGGTGCCTCAGGCGCCTTGAAAACATAGATCATAGAGGCTGATGATTACATAAAAATGTAATTTGGTCGATGATGTATAAATTTGATTGTTGTGTAGTATAATGTCATCGTATCTAAGGGTCTGTTTGGGAGAGCAATGACGATTGTGAAAGGAGTGGTGGTAAATGAAGGGTTGCAAATGGAGCCATAGTAATCTAGCTGTTGTAAATGAAGATCTGTTTGGATGACCTTTGTTTGCAGAGCTATTCAGAACAAAGAAATTTTTTAGCATATACATTCTAGAAAATATATACATACATCAACTCGAACAAATTGAAAACATGCATACTATATAGAAGCTATGTACAGTTGTTTGGCAACGAGTCACACATCACACTCATCTTATCAACATCTACTCGCACGCCTCTAACATGGTCTACATTTTCTCTGACATTAGTTAAAAATACCAGAATGAGAGATATAAAGAATAATTTTATTAATTTCTCCAAGAAATTCTTTCATTAATCATACTTGTATTTGTACACTTATACGCTTATATAAGTATAGAGAGATGAGAAGTAGTCCCAATCTAAGATGGGAGACTAAATCTTAAAAATGAAAGAGGCGCTAGATGGGCCTTATCTTGGGACTTTACACATTTTTCCTTCAACACTCCCCCGCAAGCTGAAGCATACAAATCGTAAGCACCTAGCTTGGACAAAAATTGGTAGTATAACGAGCGTGGTAAGGCCTTAGTGAGAATATCATCAACTTGCCCAGCAGCAGGAACATGTTTTAATTCGAGCTTCTTCAATTGAATCTTTTCCCGAATGAAATGACAATCAACTTCAATGTGTTTGATCGGTTCATGAAAAACAGGAATTTTGGCAATGTGTATAGCAGCTTGACTGTCACAAAATAGAGTGACCGGTGAGAAAAGTTTGCTCCGAAATCATCTAGGAGACCTTCAGGCCATGTAAGCTCAGACACAATAGCTGTCATTGAACGATACTCGACTTCAACATATGAGAGAGCAACTACAGACTGCTTCTTGCTGCGGCAGGTAATGAGATATCCTTCAAAGCAAGTGTAGTATCCACTTGTGGAACGACGATCATCCAATGAACCAGCATAATCAGCGTCATAATATGCAATAAGAGATAAGGGAGACAAAGAATGCTTGTATACAAGTCCTTGTCCATGAGCAGTCTTCAAGTATTGAAGGATACACTCAACTGCTTGAAGATGAGAGATTCGTGGTTCATGCATGAATCGACTGATAACTTTAACAACAAATGATATATCATGTCTCGTAACAGTGAGATATATTAGCTTTCTCACAAGACACAATAATACTTTGGGTTTGGAAGGAGAAGATTACAGTCTGAGATATGAGCATAGAGCTTGTGATTGATATCCATGGGTGTGTCAGCAGACTTGCATCTAAAGTAACCAACATCATGAAGAGTCAAGGAAGTACTTTCGCTGAGATAAAACAAGTCCATCAGGACGCCCAACCACCTCGAGACTAAGGAAATATCAAAGATTTCTCAGGTCCTTAGTTTGAAACACAAGCCAGATGTTGCTTGATCATGTGTATTCCTGCGAGATCATCTCCCGTAATCAAAATATCATCAACATATACCAAGAGAATCACTGCGCCTGTTGGGCGATGGTGAGTGAATAAAGAGAAGTCGGCTGAACTCCGAGTGAATCCAACAACACGAACAGTCTGACTGAACTTCTCAAATCATGCCCGAGGAGACTATTTGAGACCATAGAGAGATTTATTCAGATGACATACAAGAGACTCCCCCGTGATTTCAAATCCGGGAGGTTGTTGCATATAGACAATTTCCTGCAAATCGTCATTGAAAAAAACATTTTTGACATCCAATTGGTGCAACGTCCGATTTCGATGAACAATGAGGGAGATCAAAACACGAACATTATTGAGTTTGACGACTGGAGAGGTCTCATCATGATCCAGACCTTGTTGTTGAGTAAAACCACGAGGCACAAGACGAGCCTTCAGACATTTAACTGTCCCATCCGGACCATGTTTGATGACAAACACCCACTTACAACCTACACCGGCCTGTCCAGGAGGAAGAGGGACAAGATCCCAAGTTTGGTTTGCTCTAAGGGCGGACATTTTCTCGTCCATGACCGTCTGCTACCTCGGATATTCTAGAGCCTCTTGCACAGAGGTAGGGGTGAAAATAGAGGATAAAGAAAGTTCAAATTTCCTGAGTTCCGGAGAGAGGCGGTGGAAGGAGACATAATTCGCCATCGGGCGAGCAGTAGAGACGGTTGCCGGATCTGCAGACCGCAAATAACATCAGTAGAGGGCATCTCCCATAGAGCAGTAAACAAATGAGGATGACGAGTATACACTTGAATCAGAGGTGGGATTGGCGTGAGAAGGAGAGGTGGTTGTGGTGGAATTGGCGTATGAAGGAGAGGTGGAAGGTTAGATGTAACAAGGACAGCATGCCGCAGAAGTAGAGGCCGAATTAGAGAATCAGTTGGTTGAGAATGATAGGGCTGGTTTTTGAGAAAGGTGACATCAATAGATGTAACAACCTTGTGATCCTTGGGAGAGAAGCAGACATAACCCTTCTGAGTACGTGAGTAACCGACAAACATATATTTTGTGGCACGTGGAGCAAGCTTGTCAGTGGACGGGCCAAGATTATGAACATAACACACGCAGCCGAAGACACGAGGTGACTAAAAAGAGGGGTGTGGAGGGAAAAAGAAGGTTGAAGGGAGTTGCAAAGTTGAGAATGGATGAAGCCATGCTGTTAATAAGATAACAGGCTGTAGAAATCGCAAAATTCCAATAATGTTTGAGAACTTGCATTTGAAACATAAGGGGATGGGTGATCTCAAGAAGGTGACGATTCTTGCTTTATGCAATGCCATTTTGTTGGGGGTATAAGCACACGTGGTTTGATGAATGATCCCAAACTCACAACATAAGTCTTTAAACGCATGACTTGTGTATTCACGGGCATTGTCAGTTCGGAAAGTTTTAATGGTAGTAGAGAACTGGTTGCGAGTCTGAATAATAAATGCACGAAATACACGAGTTAGTTCAGAGCGATCATGAAGGGAATACAACCATGTCATACGAGAGTAATCATCTATTAAGGTAATAAAGTAACGATAACCAGAAACACTGACTGTTTTGTAGGGTCCCCAAATATCTGAATGAACTAGAACAAAGGAAGCATCGCTCCGAGTACAATGAGGTGAAAAGTGAACGATGTTGTTTGCCGTAAATACAAGACTCGCTTGTGAAGTCATTGAGGGATAAATCTGGGAGAGATTTCCGAAGGATGCGTTGAGGAGCATGCCCAAGACGCCGGTGCCATTCGACAAAGCTAATAGAGGAGAGAATCGTGGGGGGAGAGGGGTCCAAGATGTAGAGCCCATCCGAAATTTTCCCTTTACCAATGATAGTCTGCTTCTTTTGATCCTGTACAACAAAAGAGGTGGGAGAGAATGTTACATAGCAATCAAGGTCTTGAGTGAGACGACTAATAGAGAGGAGATTGAAAGGAGAGTTTGAAACATGAAGAATTGAGCGAAGAGTGATGGAAGGAGTAAGGTTGACGTATGTTGATCTAGAGACTGAAGCGGTGTCCCCATTGACAACATTAATGAACTTGGAATGCACAAAGTCCAAGTATGTTGAAGATTTCCGTGGGGTAATGTTGTGAGTGACCCTGGAATCCAGAATCCAGGATGAACTATGGGCGAGACAAGAGATACTGCCATCTGAAATAGACACAACATATCCGAGGGAACGGTCGATCATCCCTTGAAAGTGTTGGAGTTGGGTGTGCAAAGCATCAATGTCAGCTTGAATGTTGTTTGAAGTGTAATTGTGTCGGCTGCTACCCTGAGAAGAGATGCGACCTCCACGAGAGGGTAGAGGAGAAAAATGAAATGGAGGTGACCGTTGAGATGAATGTGACGGGTTATCATGTGCAGCCATTGAAGATGATCCACCTACAACAGAAGTCAGCAGAGCTGGAATGACAGAACTTGCGAGCAAGGAGAGCTGCGGTAAGGAGCACAGTGACTGCGGGAAGGAATTGCGACACAACAAGCAGTAGACGAACACCAATATGCCGACAAAGGCAGGAGAGGAGCTCTGCGATCACACGAGCTTGCTGGAAGAGACCGCAAGAAGCAGAAGAGGCCAAGCGACAAGAGACGCATACATCAAGAGTCCAGCGAACAAGAGTAAGCAACAGCAGACGACCAAGAGATGGCTGAATGGCGTCGACGGCTAGAAGAGTAGTGGACAGAGATCTTGCGGCTAGACAATGAGAACAACAACGACTAGGCAGGGAGAGGCTGCGGTAAGGCACCAGAAGCAGGCGACCAAGATGGCAAGCCGTCCCTGAGAACAGGAGCTGCGAGTGCTGTGACTTCAGAGGCTTGTGACAAAGAGCCCGCGAGAAGAGAAGAGAGCGACCAGGTGAGCAGCGGCGGCGATTATAAGGAGATGCAGCTTAGGCAAGCAACACCTGTGAGTAAGACAGGCGGCCAGGGAAGCAAGACACTAGCAATCACAAACCTGCGGCCTCAGTCATTTCCATGTGAGAAGGATGCAGCTAGAGCATAAAGCGGCACGACTAAGACTGGCAGCGAACCGGGGCACGTCCAGACCCAACAACCTGGAAAAAAAAAGATGCGGCTAGGGACCTGCGACTAGTCAATCAATACAGCGACAAAAGGAGTTGCGAGCAAGAGGCGGCAAGGGTAGCACGATGCGACAAGCATAACAATGACGGTATAGAGAAAACAACAGCGACTTGCGACAAGGAGGAGGCCGCTCGACTTGCGGCAAGGAGAAACACACAGAGGCCGGACTTGCGGCAAGGAAGAGATGACCGACAACAAGCAGAGACGATGGGGTCCATTGCCAGAGGGGGGGGGGGGGGGAGGCACGAGAGATAGAGGAGAGCAAGCCGCGGTTTGTAAAAACAATGACCAGAAAGAAGCAGTAGGCGAGAAAGCTGCAGTTAGAAAAATGTTGACCGCCCAGAGATAAGCTAGAGAGCACAACCTAATTTTTTTTAGGATCATATGACTCTGATGCCATGTAGAAAAATACCAGAATGAGTGAAATAAAAGATAATTTTATTAATTTCTCCAGAAATTCTTTCATTCATCATACTTGTATTTGTACACTTATACATTTATATAGGAATAGAGAGATGAGAAGTAGTCTCAATCTAAGATGTGAGACTAAATTCTAAAGATGAAGTAGACTCTAAATTCTAAAGATGAAGTAGACTCTAGATGAGCGGCCTTTTACACATTTTCCTTCAACAATTAAGTTTTTGGCTAGTCTTTGCTAATATGCCTCCATGTAAATAAAATTCTCTTCATCATCACAAGTCCTGAAATCAACGTCTTACCAGGATGGATGCCTACAAATATAGGTATGCAAAGTCCTTATTGCCATCATATTGTTGCGCTGTTATGCAAAGCCATCACATATAATAGTTCCACAAACAGTAATAAATTTCGAGAAGCAAAACATAAAAAGTAAACTAGCTAATACAAATGAAGTCCAACAAAAATAAGGGTCGACAAGCAAACATAAAAAGTAACTAGTTCGAGTTGTTCTTATATCGTGTCATCAACCATTTCACTTTTAAATCTTTGAAATGCTCATAAAAATTTCTCTGTTGGCGTTGACCCAAAGAAACAGGGTTGAGTAATCATAGAAATCAAAGTCGCCAATAATAGCATGATATTTCCTAAGTTCTGCGAGATTGCTTCTGGGATTGTAAATAGTACAGACGATATTTGGATTTTAGGAGGCTCCATCTGTGCGAATAGACAAGAAGAAATCAGAAATTGGAATAACGAAATTTTTTATTATCCAAAAACGTGAGTATTACAAAGGTATGATCTCCCTTTTACAGAATGAAGGAGATGGAAGATATTTGGATTTTGAATTAAATGATAAAAAGATGTCTATACATTGAACAATTCAGAGTGATCTCGTAAAAGATACACCCAAGTACATCTAGAAAAGTCATCAATAAAGGTAACAAAATAAGAATTACCCCGACCAATGGTGAGGGTAGGAGCAGGACCCCAGACATCGGAGTGAATTAAATCAAACGGACGAGTAGAGCCACGACCTTGCTTCTGCGGGAAGGAGGAACGATGATGCTTTCCAAGCTGACAAGCGTCGCAGTTGAGAGGAGAACTGTGCGGAGGGAGGTGGGGCAGAAGCTGACAAAGAAGACGTGGAGGAGGATGACCAAGGCGGAGGTGCCACTGTAGAAGATCTGTAGAGGAGGAGAAGGCGGACAGAGCGGAAACGTTGTCGAGGAAGTAGAGGCCGCCGCTCTCAGTCCCAGTAGCAATCGTCCGTTGGGAGCTCAGATCCAGAAAAGAACAAAAAGTGAGAGTGAATGTGACGGAGCACTGAAGTTGCTTGCATAAAGAGGTAACCGACAATAAATTGCAGGGAAACTTGGGCACATAGAGAGCGTCCTCCAAGCTAAGAGACGGAGTGACATGAACCACTCGCGTCTCATGGATCAGGGAGAGAGCCGTCTGCAACGAGGACCGGGGGCAACCGATCATGTGTTTCTAGGAGAGAAAATCAGTGAAGATTGCCCGTTATGTGATTAGTTGCACCAGAGTCTATCAGCCATTTATCTTGAGTAATCACATGGGCATTACCTGATGACGTGACCACTGAGGCGGACGGCTTTGAGGAGGAGGCGGAAGAGTCACCAGAGGGGCGAAGGTGTGGTTGTTTCATCCAACAACGATCCACGGTATGCCCAGTGCGGCCACAGTGAGAGCAGAGGAAGCGGGAAAGGCCACGCTCGCCAGACTGGTGATTGCAGCTACTAGAGCCACTCCGTTGAGTCTGGTGAGCATAGTTGTCCATTGGAGAAGGAGAGGACATAAGAGGACGCTGAAGTAGAGAGGTAACTGCGACAATGCGTACAGCAGTGGCATCCAAGGTGGGAGAGTCCGCTTCTCCCAGAATTTGCTGGCGGATCATGTCATAGGACTCAGGAAGTCGCATGAGATAACACACAACCAGAAGCTCCTGGAAGTGCTTGTGCTGCTCGGTCAAATCCGCAGAGAAGGGGCGATTCTGAAGAATCTCAGCCCCGAGGGCCTGAACCTGTTGATAAGCAGCAGCAGGAGACATGGAAGGACGAGCAAAGAGGTCCGCATACAGAGTATAGATGCGGGACGTCTGAGCCCCCTTCGAGTACAGAGCAACAAGATGAAGCCAAGCTGCTTTGACTGTCTCATCATCATTGTTTTAAATGTCCTCCGACATGTCCGACATGTCTCCCGACATGTCATTTTTTAGGACAAAACGATATGTTTTTTTTAAAAAAACAGATTATGTCCTTTTTTAAAATATAGGCCGACATGTCCGATTTTTTCCGATATATCGGCCGACACGACTTTTAAATATATTGTCCGCTATTTTATTTTTTGTTATATTAGCATACTATATATTTTATATTGTGTATGTTTAAATTGATTAAACTTATTATTTTGATTGTTTTAACATTTTATTCTTACAAACAATTTTGTATAATTATTCCACAAATCTTTAATTTCATATTACAAAAATATGAAAATATTTAATATATTTATTTGTTGATTGTTTGCATGTTTTTAATATAAATTTATAAGTTTGAAAATACTTATAATCAATCAAGAATTTTAACTTTTAAATCTTTTTTATTTGTAATAAACTTATTATTATCAAATAAAATTATTGTATATTTTTATATATTTTACGATGTATCATTTTGTATTTGTTAATAATATTTTATCTAAAATATTATTTGATTTTATTTCGTAATATAAATGGCTCATTTTTATGTATTTATTGTATTATTTTCTATTTTTATAACATATAATTATAGTTAGCATACATAAAAATAAAATTTTATTTATAAGACATGAAAATCCGATATTTTAAAATATCCCCGACATGTCTTCGACTTTCGACATCCGACATTTTAAAACTCAATCCGACATGTCGCCGACATCCGATATTTAAAACATTGCTCATCATGACGGATGACGGGAAGGCATTCATCTGAAAGGATGTTAGCTAGCCAAGTGCGCACAAGCGCGTCGCTAGCATCCCAGTCATCAAACTGAGCGGAAGTGGGAGGAGGAGGGTCATCAGTGAGATGATGACGTTTGCGTTGTGAGCGAAGAAGAAAAGTGAAGGGGACACTCCAATCCGGGTAGTTGGAACCGATGAGCTTGGAGATGGTGCCAAGGTTCCCGGAAGGAGTAGGAGGAGGCGGATTGGCCACAGGAGTAGTGGTTGTGGTAGAGATATTGGAAAGAGCCATGGCAGAGAAGAGACAAGAAGCCGCGCGAGAAGGGAAAAGGTCGCGCGAACAGAAAGCATCGGAGACCGCACGAACAAAGAGAAGTTCTCGAGAACAAGAAGAGGCCGCAACGGTCAAAGAAAAGATGCCGCAGCGGTCAAAGAAAAGAAGCCGCAACGGACACAAGACGAGGTTCTGCAGCGATCACGATGTCAACACACCATCGGCAAGGAAGGCCACGACCAAGAAGCAGAACAAATCAGAGGGATAAAAGTCGTGCGGCTAGAGAGAAGGCCGCGCGAACAAAAGATAGAGAAGACGACGCGAACTGGAAGGAGTTCGCGAGAAGGGCAAGCAGGGCGTGCGAACAGGGCAGAGACCGCACGAACAGAAACAGAGCCGCGCGAATCAAAGGAGATCACGGGGAGAAAAGAGGCAGAGAAACCGCGAAAATAGGTCGCGGATAGAAGAAAGACGGAGCGAGAAGAGAGGCCGCACACACAAAGAGCAGCGATAAAGAAAAGAAGAGAAGCCGCGCGAACAGACCACAAGAAGAAGGCAAACCGCGCGAACAGAAGAAGGCACCGAATCTGGCGGAAAAGATCGAGTCCTCTGATACCATGTGCGAACAGACAAGAAGAAATCCAAAATTGGAATAACGGAAAATTTTTATTATCCAAAAAAGTGGTATTACAAAGGTATGATCTCCCTTTTATAGAATCGAGGAGATGAGAGAGATTACAATTAGACAATGTGAGACTAAATAATTACAGGTACAAGCCGAACAGGCCGCTCGGTTAGACGACTAGGCTAACCGCCCGACAACCACCAGAAGGAGAGAACAAGCCGCCATAGGAGACCGCCATACCGCCCGGTCTCCAAGTCGCCTGAGACAAACCGTCAGACCGCCCGGGCACCAAACAGCAACAATCCAGCTACCAACCTGCTGAAGAGAAACCGCCAGACCGCCTGGTCTCCAAGTCGCCAGAGTCAGACCGTCAGACCGCCCGGTCTCCATACTGCAACACCATCATGCAACGACCAATTACACGTGATGTTTCAGCTATCTCATCGATCGTAGAACTCAGTGCTTTTGTCTTGCTACCACTTTTTCTTTTTTTCCCTTTTCCTTGCTCTTCTTAGTAGCTTGTAAAGAAGTAGGCAAATGCTCCATTTCTTGCACATCATCATCAATAGAGATGTGATGTTCATCAACTGATTTGGGGCCAACACTTTTGAATTGGGTGCCCGGGCTAGATCACCACTTGCAACCACTTGGCTGAACATCATGCCTAATTTCTCTTCTAATTCTGGAGATTTGCCGGCGTACCGAAACTTTCTTGCATTTGGAACAACCTAACATGAACAAATATTTGATTATTAGAACAATTATTATAGTTTCATAAATTAAATAATAACAAAAATATATTCACCTCCAATTGTTCTTTCCACCACTCATCCGAAGCAACAATAGTTTTACGAATCAGATCCCATCCCAAGCCTGTCTCGCCCCTCTTTGGCTCTCGCCATAACTTCCACTTTTTCTTCAACTGATCCCGTTTATTTTTCATTAGAGTCTGATCATATGACTTCGCCGTGCGTGTTAAAAAATTATTTGTCAAGTTTTTCCATCCATCTCTGTTGAAGTGACTTGCTGGTTTATTGTCCAACTCAATTTCTTTCAAGCCCATGCCACAAAATATCATAACATCATTGACCTCCCATGTTGTAGAAACACCACCATCTCTTTGTTTACCCATAAGGTATTCACTGAATGAAATAAAAATGCGAACGACATAAAAAAAAACACATACATTTGAATTGAAAATGCATATATATCAACCTAAGTTGTTAAAGGCGCGCATAAGGCTCCACGCTCACCAGGTTCAGATGATTACGCCTTCGTGCGCCTTTTTTGCACCTTTGAAGCATAAAAGTTGCATCCGAGTGATATTTCTTCTATATTTTTTTTTCAAAAATAAAGAAAGAAATAATATAAAAATTCAATAATATTTGCATGATATAGTGTATGTGAAACCTAATCGAGCATCAATGTTTAAGTATGATCATTGTGACCACATTGATTTTTTTTTAAGAGATATAAATGATAGTAATGATTGATTATTGAGTAGAATAGATGAAGAATTTGATCAGGAAGATGAAATGATGTTTAATGCTAATGATTTAAAATGGATGTGATTGCGCCTTGCCTTCGTCAGGCGCGGGCTTGCGCCTTGAGCCCTGAGCCTTGCGCGTAGGCTCCAAGACTTCTTTGTGCTTTTAATAACTAAGATATCAACACCTCCATAACACAAATAGACTAACACACAACACAAGCATATACACACAACACACTGTTATGAAACATGACGACGCCAACTATTTTCATTTATCTTAAATTATGTTGTGTTATTTTTAAGGCTCCGTTTGGGGGGGTGGGGGGCTTTTTTTCACCGGTCAAGCGGTTACGATTGCATGAATCAGACCATAATTAAGGTCCGATTCATGCGGTCGTAACCGCTTGGCCGGTGAAAATAAGCCCCCCCAAACGGAGCCTACGACTACAATTCCCACATCTTGTCCATATGTCGTAAGCCCAAATGGGGGGCGTTTTGTGAATCTACTTATTTGGCTGGTTAGGCCTTGGTTGGATATGCAAGAATTAAAATCCTAAACCCCCCTCTCTTTTCCCCTCTTCCTATTTCTCTCTCTAAACTCACGAAGCCCGAAGGGAGAAGCTCCTCCGGCGAACCCATCGCCGTCGAGACCACTCACGAGATCTCAAACTGAAGCACATATCATCTTGGCATCAGAGCCTAACGCCGGTCTCTCCATCTACGACGCGTCTCCCGCTCCGGTACGCTCTCCTAGCCCTGCGACCACAACCTAGCAGCCCAGCTGACACTTCTTCGGCTTCTGTCCACCTTTACAGTCCCACAACGACAGCCCCACGACCCCTCTCCTCCGCCGACTTGCTTCCAACACTGACTGCTTTCCGTCCAACCATATCCCCGATGGCGGACGGTGCTCCGTCTCACCCCCCAGGACATGGAACCTTTCCAAACCATGCTCGAGACTCAGAACTTCAAAACGAATGCCCTCAACACACGTTTGGATGCCCTATTGAGCCTTTTATTCCGCCTATGAACACGACCGATTGCCCTTCGGCAAGCCGCGTGGACTCCACCGCTCCTACAGGCGCAGACTACCCCGCCTACGCACGTTCTATCCGGATGGATTTTCTCATATACGAGGGCCGCAAAGATCCTCTTCCTTGGCTTACCCGTTGTGACACTTTCTTCGCCAACCAACGAACGCCAGATGACGAACGCGTCAGCATCGCCTCCTTCCACTTACTTGGCCCGGCGCAATTGTGGTTCACACAACTTATATATGAACGCCCTAACCCTTCGTGGGAAGATTTCAGTGCAGCCTGCACCTTGCGGTTTGGTCCTGCTCTACAAGGAAACCCACTTGGAGACCTTGTGAACCTCAAGCTGGTTGGCTTCATTGACACCTATTTAGAACAATTCCAGATTCTGTTATCTAGGGCAACATCCGTTTTACCGGAGCAGGAAGTTCCCCTCTTCACCACCGGTCTTCATGAGCGGTTACGATGGGATGTAGAATTTCTGCTGCCTCGTGATCTCAACACGGCTATGAGCCTTGCCAGGGCTTGTGAACGGAGACTGCTATTAGATCGTCCACCCTTGTGGCGTCGGGACTACCAGGGCTACTCTTTAGCCGGCATCGCGGCTTACTGTCCGCCGCCGTTTGCCCCGCCCCAATATGGTCGAGCGCCTCGAAAAAGGCTTGTGCTTAAATTGTGATGAACATTTCATGCCAGGACATCACTGCAAACACTAATTTTGGCTCGAAGTAGATGATCCTTCCAACGATGATGCGACGGGCGGAGAAGAACTGAGAATACCTTTCGATCCAGCTTGAGGACACGCTGTCTTCAGACGGGGGCGGCGATGTTATGAGGCATGACGACGACGGCTATTTTCATTTATCTTCAATTATGCTGTGTTATTTTTAGAAGTACAATTTTCGTATTTTGCCCATATGTCGTAAGCCCAAATGGGGGGGGGGGGGGCGTTTTGTGAACCTACTTATTTAGCCGGTTAGGCCTTGGTTGGATATTCAAGAATTAAAATCCTAAATCCCCCTCTCTCTCTTTCTTTTCCCCTCTTCCTATCTCTCTCTCTAAACTCACGAAGCCCTAACCCGCCGACCTATCCAGTCAACTCTGTGCCACCAAACGTTCGCATCCTTCCCCGTCGCCACTATTGCACCTCCCAGCAAAAGGAAGGGAGAAGCTCCTCCTCCGGCTAACCCACCGCCGTCGAGACCATTCACAAGATCTCAAACCGAAGCACATATCACACACAACACTTACACACACAGCACACATACAGATTGTTTGAACAAAATTTTAAATTCTTGAATATTTTTCTACCTATTCATTAATGTACATCAAACTGCTCAATTTGTTTAACTACTACTTGTTGTGTATGTTGATCATGATGAGGATTTGGTAGGAGTACTCGTACAAACATTTCTACTGTATGTTGATGACCAAACTTGCACTGACAAACAACTCTAATGTATATTGATCACAAAACTTGCACTGGCAAACAATTCTAATGTATGTTGATCACAAAATTATTCCACAAACTTAACAATTTTTTTAAATAAGACCAAACTCTTAATCGGGAATGAGCTTACAATAAAACCAAGCTGAAATTTGCAGATCAGAACCCGGCTTTTCCTTCTAGCTCGAGGAGGATCCTTCCCTTTCTGAGATATCACAGCAATTTAAAAAAAAATGCAGGAATTCAGGAAATACTCACAGGGAACAGCAGATCAGAGAAGAAAAAAAAAAAAAACTCACAGTAAACTGAGTTCAGGTCCTTCCCTCTCTGAGATCGTGAGAGCAGATCAGAGAAGAGAAATCAGCAAATCCTTCCCTCTCTGAGATCATGAGAGGAGATGAGCTCAGATCTGAGGAGGGTCCTTCCCTCACGATGGAGATCGGTAGAGAAGTGACTGCTGCGCTTCGATGGGCGCAGATCTGGGACTTTCCTCCGGCTGCGCGACGTCGTGGGAAGGAATGTGGCTGCTTGAAATGGAGATCGCAGATCGAGCTCAGTTCTGCTGACTGTCCTCCGGCGACAGTGAGGGAAGGAGAAGTGCAACTCGAAGCGGGAGAGGAGAATTGGAGAGGAGTTCACTGATCAAAATGGAATTCAGGAGAAGTGGCCGCTTTTTGTCGAGCAATCAAGCAAGATCTGCTCGCCTTCTCTCCTCCTGCCAACAGACGCAAATGCGAGCGACTGGAGTTCAGTCATGGGCTGCGAAGGGCTCGAAATATTGAACAAAATAAAATGGGGCTTTTGCGACCGAAGAGTGGAAAAACAAACGGCGCCAGCTTCATGTTCGTTTTTACCCAAACTTAACCGGACCTGAACGGAAAAACAACCTGGCCCTAAGTTGATTATGAGAAAAATGGGAACTAAGAAGGATCTATAATATACATTGAAAACATAAATTAACGAATGATTATATCGAAGTAACAACGGGAATAATATCCATTAAAATAATATAATAAAAAAATCGGGTGATTTGTGCTGTACAGTCAATATGATCAAATGCATCAATTAGATGAGTAGACAAAAGGTAGCACCAAAAGATTGGGCAAGGAGAAGGGGTGGTAGACTGAAAACAACTTGAATGTAATTAAACTTCTCATACAATACTAAGGCTTTTTGCTCGGCACGGTGGTGGCGGTGTTGAACGTGGGGGTTAAATTGTCATTCGTTAATGCCCACCTAAGGAACTTCATCCACTTTTATGTTCAAACAGATGATGCTTGACAAATGAAGGTTTAACCCATGCGTGTACGACCATCACCACCATGCCAAACGGAGCCAAAGACAATAAAAAATGAAAGAAAAATTCTTAAATCCAAATCCAAATAAATAAGATTAATAAATAAATGAAAATCAAATGCATCAGCAGGATGCAAGGAATTGATATTCCCAATCGCTAACGATTTATTCACATATTTTTCTTTGCTCCTCTTTGAATGTTTCTACATTCTCTTCCTCGAGAAGCTAAATGGTCTCTTTATAATTGTCTGATATTTGTAATCTCAACTGCATCAGCACTGAACAATGCATTGAGAGAGGAGGTGCAGCGATTAAAATTAGCTACGGGGCAGAACGTGGCGGCATCAATGAATTTTACGCCTTCTTTTGGCGTAAATCCGCAGTTTTACAACCACAATCAGGCTATGCAATCTCTGATGGCGGCGCACCAACTCCAGCAGCTCCAGATCCATTCCCAGCATCAGCATCCTCTCCATCTGGCGCTCCAGCACCAGCAACAGCACCCGCTTCCTCCCGAGCTCAAGATGAAGGGAACAATGACCTCCCATAGCCAAAGAGAGGGCTCTTAAGGATGTGCTTACCGTGAATACTTACAAGGAGTGGTCAGTCTTACTTTGAGCTCAATAGTTACTTCTTATATTTTGTGCTTTTACTACCTATCCATTTTTGTCTTAGAAGTTGAACAATCTATATAGCTGTTCTTTCTGAGGCTATTTGAAGCGGAGTTCACGGAGTAGAACAAACACAGAAGTAAAATAACGAATAGTTACCAAAACTTCTCCTGGAAGATAGCATAATTACAGCTTGCACCTCTCTTATTATGGAAATTACAAAAACCTCCCCTCAATGTTACAAATCATAACATATAACTCTCCTGAAGTTTACATGTCATAACATCCGTGCACAAAATGCCCCCCCCCCCCCGAAAACGTGCTCGGGGGGGGGGGGGGGGGGGTATTTTTGTGCACGGATGTTATGAAATGTGTATTTCAGGAGAGGTAAATGTTATGTTTTGTAAACATTGAGGGGATACTTTTGTAGTTGAGGGGGAGATACCGGCAAATGCCCTATTAAAATAATTAAACTGGTACTCCATGAGAAGTTTCAGGCATAATGTAGAGAGGAAGAAAGCAAAGCGTAAGATGAAGATGTGGATGAGATTATCCTTCTCTCTTTTAGGTCGATCCCAATGATATATAAATTTTAGTAATAATCGATAGTGAACCAAAAAATTCATAAACATTTGTCTGATTTAGCTATATACTTGTTTGGCACAACGGTGGTCGTTGTGAACGCATGGGTTAAACCGTCATTTGTTAACGATCACCTAACAATCTCCATCCGTTTAACCCCATGTTTACGACCGCCATCACCATGCCAAACGGAGGCTAAGGCTTCGTTTGGGGGGACTTATTTTCACCGGTCAAGCGGTTACAACCGCATGAAGCGGGCCTTAACCGCTTGACCGGTGAAAATAAGTCCCCCCAAACGGAGCCTAAATTGCTTTTCTTTGGGTGTTGATCCATGAAACAATCAATCAAATTTTGTTGTATTACACTATTCACCAATCTGTAATTTCTATGGATGATAAGATAATAGCAAGTTTATGATTAACCCGTGCGGTGAGAATGTCGGTCAAAAAACTGAAAGACACGAGCAAAAACTAATGTGGAAAATTCTTCCAATAGCCCGCTGTTATCATATCCGGTCCAAAAGTAGTGAAGTTCGTATACTACATGAAATATTATTTCTCCGTGTAAGGAGTAAATTTTGGGTAAGGTACTTGCATGGCTAGTGTTGTGTGGGTGAACATCCAGCCGTGCACTTGCACATCAAAAATCGTGCGTCTGATTTGTTGTGTACTTGGACGATTGAATGCGGTACTTGCACGGCACTGTAACTATGTGAGCACCGTACCTAAAAATTACTCCCGTATAAGACTTAAAAGTAAATGATAAAGCAATAAATAAGCGGATGTGCGAGTCCCTCTATATAATTGCCTAATCAGTACATTACCGAGGTCCTTGTTATCATCCTTCGTCAGGGTAAACACTTCATGTGTGTTTGCCCTGCCCACATTCAGGCTTCATTTGGTTCGGTGGTGGCGGGAGCACCGTGTTAAAATCAGGAGGTGGGGGTTGAAACGGAGCGGCAGGGGTGTGGTTCCTCCTTGTTGCGGGCGCAAACAGAGTAAACGGGGACGACGGGTCATTTATTTACCCGCCGTCCGGCGGGATTTGCTCCAAAGGCGCCCGAAAACAAGGAACCAAACGAAGCCTTAGTGGGCTCGGTTCTTTCCCGTAATAATGCCTTTGAAAAATTTGCCGGTAATTCTGAAAAATTTGCCGGTAATTTTGAAAAATTTGCCAAGTTCTTAAATATGAAAGAATTTTGAAAACTAGTGGCTGAAGTTTGGCTTTGAATCCTGCCGGAATTACCCCTTAGGCTTCGTTTGGGGGGACTTATTTTCACCGGTCAAGCGGTTACGACCGCATGAATCGGACCATATGATCCGATTCATGCGGTCGTAACCGCTTGACCGGTGAGAATAAGTTTCCCCAAACGGAGCCTTAGACTGGATGATTACCTACCACTTTTTAATTGGGAGACAGGTTCCGTTTGGAGAGACTTATTTTCACCGGTCAAGTGACTACGGCCGTATGAACCAGATCATATTATACGCCGCTTGACCGGTGAAAATAAGTCCCTCCAAACGGAGCCTTAGGCTTGGTTTGGCGCGGCGTTTTAAGAGGAGAGAATCACGGATTTTCAAAAAACTCCGCTAAACAATATTTTAAGGAGTAGTGTGATCAATCACCGCTATTAATAGCGTTGGCCTGCTATTTTCGAGTCGCGGAATTTTTCCGCAACTCAAGCCCAGATCCCTGACTAGTAATAAAGAATCAGGAACTGACCCTAAGGCTCAGCTGGGAGGTCCCTCCACTAACCCGGAAGATCTCTGAGCACTTTCTCTTCAAAGCCAATTGTTGGGCTAGGAGTACCTCAGAAAGCACTAGAAGGTTTGAAGAATACTTTGCGGGTCATATTTATTGGCTTCCAGTACTTAGCCTGCCAACAACATAACTCCGATGTTTTAAAAGGATATTTGTAGTCCAACTTGGCCTGCCAATAGCGTAACTCCACTGTTCTGAGGAGTTAAATGCAGGTCAAAGGGCATCCAGGTAATTTCACCTCTGGATTATGCTGGGCGGAAACCCTTCCGCTATTTTGTAGGTCTTTCGCATGCCCTTAGTCGTAGATCCTCCCGTCTGCCCCTATAAGAAACTTAGGCGCAAGCCGCGATGCGTTGAGAGCGCCGAGTGGCGAAGCATGACTCAATGCCAAGAATTAAAAGGGCGTTGAGTGGCAGAGCCTCACTCAATGCCAGGAACTGCTAGGCGTTGAGTGACACAGCCTCACTCAATGTCAGAAACTGCTGGGCATTGAGTGGCACAGCCTCACTCAACGCCAGGAGCTAGAGGGCGTTGCGTGACAAAGCCTCACTCAACGCCAGAGACTGTTGGGCGTTGAGTGGCAAAGCCTCACTCAACGCCAGGATCTAGAGGGCGTTGAGTGGCAAAGCCTCACTCAACGCCAGGAACTGCTGGGCGTTGAGTGGTAAAGCCTCACTCAACGCCAGAGACTGCTGGGCGTTGAGTGACAAAGCCTCACTCAACGCCAGAGACTGCTGGGCGTTGAGTGACAAAGCCTCACTCAACGCTAGGATCTGTAGGACGTTGAGTGACAAAGCCTCACTCAACGCCAGGAGCAAAAGGAATCCCGCTTACCCAGGCACAAGCCTTCCCGCATGCCCCGGGCGGGAACCCTTTCGGCTATTTACCTGTCTGATCCGGTTTCAGCCCAAAGCTAGCCCAAGGCTAGTCCAATTCTGGTCCTTCAGGCATCTAGGTCCCACCCAACGAATATAGGGTTGAACATATATATTTATAATGTTTTATTTATATAATATTTATAAAATAATATATAATTAATAAATATAATATTATTTAAATAATATTTATAAAATATAATTACAAAACAACACTACAAACGCTGTTCTTTCAAACAGATTCACAGATTCTGCTACCACTTTACACAACAGTTGATTATTGCACCACTTCTTCTCCAGTTGCTGCAGCCGCGCCAAACAGAGCCTTAGAAAACTGGATGCGTCTCCATGCATGGTGGAACTTGAAGGAGATAAGCAGACTCTCTAATGCGTGTTTCGATGGGGAACAATCCATTGTAGAGGGACGATAGCTTGGGGTCAGCATGGGAGACCACGAATGTTTGCAATGCGGGCGAAATTTGACTAGGGTGAGATCCCTTCAATTGAATTGGAAAGATGTTTGTCCACCATTCTTTATTGTGCCTGTAATCGATACTGGCCACAGGCGAGTTGTAAGAGCCCTTTGCCCTATTCACCCATTTGGCTTGTTTGTGGGGTTGCTCGAAAGACGAATGGGGCAAATATTGGTTTCCAAGTACCTATTGTGAATTGTCATTTGCTTATTCGTCTATGGTTGCTAAGCGATGCTCATGCACAACTGCGTTCCTCGGAGCTCAGAAGGGTCTGCTAAAAAGTGCTCATGAAACTTGGGTCCCATTTCCTTGATGATATATCATAGATAAATTATATAAGCACCTCACAGATGGAAGCCTCAACCACAGATGGAGCTGTGCTTGAGTCTCGGAGGGCGATATTATACTTCAGAAGGTATATTCACACAAGTACAGGACTTTCGTTACGAGATCCATCAACTCATTTCGTGTGCGAAGGACCATGCCTACCGGGGAAGGTTCGATTAAAGTGGGCAATGAGCTCATGTTAATTCAGCATAGCTGGAGCATGAGTTGCTTGCTTGCTTTAGACCCTTAAAACCGTATCGTCTTCCTCGCTCAAGTGGAATATGGGACCGATGCCCTTTTTAGAAGGGTTACTAGTGCTCTAGCCAACTTGTAGTGAGTCAGAATGAACAGTGAATATGTGCACCGTGGTCTCACTAATTCACATATTTTTATTGGCCGAGCGGGCGGACCTTTTAGGTCCGCTCGGCGGGCCAAATTATTTTTCCTATTGAAAGACCGCTAACACATTATCAGGACCATGGAAATCAAGCCTGATCATGAGAACACTTCGAGTTGACATGCAATGAGTGATGTAGCATGGCTAAGGTGGCCTTGAGA
The DNA here is from genome assembly GCA_039513925.1 of Platanthera zijinensis. Taxonomy (NCBI): domain Eukaryota; kingdom Viridiplantae; phylum Streptophyta; class Magnoliopsida; order Asparagales; family Orchidaceae; genus Platanthera; species Platanthera zijinensis. The sequence goes on along the minus strand of CM077089.1, from coordinate 124,918,686 downwards.
TGCCTCATGTGCTTCGTCCACTAGTGACTATAAATGAGCATGACATAAAAAAGTGATTGTTGTCTGCACTTCAATGTTGACTATCCGCACTCAAAACTAGACATTATTTTTTCTTCCTTAATTAGATAATCGTAAAGCACTATTTCTCCGACGCATCTTATTCCTCTTCGTGTCTGTTTTAAAATAAAATAAAATTTGATTTGAATAGAGATTATATTAAATAATTTTGAATTTTGTTTTGTGGATATAATTTTATCAAAAATTGATTTGTTGATATCAAAAATTTACGGATAGACAAAACTGAAGTGCTGATAATAATCACCTAAAAAAGATAGGATGTAATTAGAGCATTATTATGAGCACACCATATTTGACTATGTGCACAGCTTTGATATTGACACCCCATTTTTTTTGCAACTCATTTTTTAAGTGCTCCCCAATTTGTTTTTTAAAAAAATTGTGTTCTCATTAGCATAAGGTTTGATAATTAGTATAAGGTCGGCCGGGCGGAGGCCCGCGTGGGCATCGGGGCGCGGCGGCCGGGGAGAAGGTGTCCGACCACGGGAGGTTGTTGCGGTGATCGGGATCTCCCGCGCGACGGTTGGGATCACGCGTGCGTCGGCCGTGGAGAAGGTGGCGGCCTGTCGGCATGGCCGGCCACGGGAGGTCGTCGTGATGATCGGGATCTCGAGTGCGACAGTTGGGATCGCAAGCCCGATGGTTGGGATCGCGCATACGACGGTTGGGATCGCGCGCGTTGCGGTTGGGATCGCGAGCGCGGCGGTTGGGATCATGCACGTGATGGTTAGTGACTGGATTGGGGGTGCGGATCACTTGTATGGTGATTTCTTCCACAACTCCCACTTACTTAGGCTTTGTTTGGCGCGGATTATTGAGAGCTGCACACTGTAGCTTCTCAATAATCCGCGCCAAACAAATTGGGGGGGGGGGGGGGGGGGGGGGGTGGTGGCATCAGCCACCGCTTTTTTGAGCTGTGACCGGTGTTTTTTGAGTCGCGGAATCCCTTCCGCGACTCAGAAAACGCAGCAGCCTTTTTTTATTTAATATTAAATTATTATTATTATATATATTAAGTTATATATATTATTAATATTATTATTATAATATTAAATATATTAAATATTAAGTTATATAATGTATATAAACAGCACTGCAAACGCTGCTCTTCCAAACAGATTCACAGATTTCGTCACCACTCTGCAAAACAGCTGATTATTCCACCACTGCTTCCCACCACTACTTCTCCAGTCGTTGCAGTCATGCCAAACAGAGCCTTAGTGAGGGACATTGAGAATTTCGGCTATTTACAGACTAAAATTAAATTTCTATAAATTGCAAGTGACCCATCAATATTTAACAATTATTATGATTTGAGCATATTATTAAATATATATTTAAATACAAATAATAGTTGTGGATATAAGATGTAATTAAGAGATTCAATTCTCGTCATCATTCTATTTTTTTTAAAAAAAATATACTCAATGCGATAAACAATTAGGATTGTTTTATTGATCCTCCGGGGTTAAATGGTGATTGTATGACAAGTATTTCTTTGTATACAATAAAAGATAATATATCAATTCTATTAGATTATTTCCCTTAATAAAGTATATTTGATATAATATAGAAATTATTTTTTAATAGTTAAAATAATATTATTGCATTATGTTGAGGACGCTGTTACGTGCACATCATTTTTGGCTATGTGCATACTGAACTCTTAAAATAAAGAGGGATTTTACGTGCACACCATTTTTAGCTATGTGCACACCAAACTCTTAAAGTAAACAATACAATTACTTTTTTCCAATCTCACCCCTATTAAACCTAAAGTGCACACCTCACTCCTATTTTCTCCCAAAATCCGAAGCCTTGCCCTCGCCCCAGCTCCAGCCTCGCTTCACATGACATATAAGTAGAGTTGGATGAGATACTCCAAAAATGCAATATATCATCGACTATTCAAAAACTGAATTGAAACGAAAACTACATGAGCTAATGGATCTACAACAAGCCAAACTGTAGAACCATTGGTTCCGGTTCGCTTAAAGGGGCGACCAAAAGGAAGCTTGAACAAACAAAATGACCGTGCGGGTAAAATATTTAATTTTAAGTAACTTGCAAATATTTTATTTATTTAAGGCAACTAATATTCATATCTTTATGTTCGTGCATGTCTACATGAACTTAAAAATGGATCGTGCAAATTTTTAGTTATATCGGTAGAAATGATTTGAGATTTTTGTTTATTATTTTGTTTATTTTTTGTTGCTTTGAAATGTAAAAGAGATGAAATCTTTTGTATTTGTAGTAAAAAAAACTCAAATTTTATTTTGATGTTTATTTAACAATTTGAGATGCAAATAAAATTTATAGTGTTTACTTGATATTTTGGTCTGCAAATAAAATTTATAGTGTGCAGCCAAAACTCAAAAGTGATGTGCACACAACAACGTCATATTTATTATTACTATATTTTTATATTTCAAATAATTGTTGACAAAACTTAATTAAAATGAATAATATTGGTAAAAATGAAAAAAACAGATCAAAACGATGAATTTCCTTGATATATATGATATAAGTATTAAAAATTATTTTTATTTAATAGCGATTTTATTTAACAATTATTATGGTTTCATCATATTATTAAATATACTTTTAAATACAATTAATAGTTGTGGATAGAAGATGTAATTAAAAGGAATAGCGGGGTAAAAAGTGGAAAGGAAACAGCATGTCAAAATGCTAAATTGCCGATAACACTCATATTAAAAACGATTTTAGTCAGGGGCGGAATTAGGATTTTCGCTAAGTCCGGGCACAAATATTTATAAATTATAAATAAATGGTGAAAATATTACGTCATTTATAATGAGGTTGAAATTATAAACTCTCAAAAAATTATAAATAAAGAGCAACATATGCAAAAATACACAAAATTATAATACCTTGTTCGTAAGCATTGACATAAAAAACTCCAAAATCCTAATAACTTGCTCACCAATTTTTGAAATATAAAAAATATCTCTGTTCCAGCAAAAAATTGACATTAACTAGAATTATAAGATTGAATTATTCAAAAGTGAATAAAATTTTGAAAATAAAAGTAAGATTTTCATACCGGTCAACAAGTCATTTTTCGTGAACACATATTCTGAAATTGTGTAATGATAGTCTCATTACTAATAGTATCAGCAACATCTTTCTCAATATAAACTATCATACAGTCATTCATCCATTCATCTCCCATTCTATTCCGTAAATGATTCTTTATAATTTTTATGGCAGAGAACATTCTTTCAACACTGACAGTCGCAACCGGTAGAAGACATGCCAATTTTAAAAGCTTGAAGACCAATTGATAGTGATCCTGTTTTTTCAACTCAACTAATGTCTGTAAAAGTCCACTGATTCCTTTACAATTAGATAATGTGTCGGTTGACATAGACCGCATGTCCATGATGTATATATCAAGTTGTCTTTCAAGTATTTGTAATTCAATTGGTGTAAAATCTGATTGATATAATTGCGCAAGACGAATAAACTTTGGTTTATCAAATGAAGCAAATTGATCACATGGGTCAAGACAAGAAACACATAGAAGCAGTTCAGTATTCACTTCATTAAACCGGTCATTTAACTCATTCATTGTCAAATCGAGCACTGTATTGAAGATTTCAACACGGAAATGATGATAATTTGTAATCTCTCTTGCATTGTGCCTTGATCTTCCTACTTGAATATATTTTTCATCCATATTTGACACTTCTATACACTGCCTAGTGCAAAAAGATGAAATCTTACCCATAAAATTGTTTCATTCAAGATCATCATTTCTCAAATTAATCAGCAATTGTTTGGAAAACTTTACAAATTTCATTGCATTAACAATATCTTGATTTTTCTTCTGTAAAGCTTGTGATAGCTCATGCGTTTTGACTAAAATATTTTTCATTAAATGCAGCAGGAATATAAAATTAAAAGTAGAGAGACTTTTAATTAGATTGTGAGCCATTCCTCTTTGATTTCCATTTGATCCATCAACTTTGATAAATTCAAATGCTTCAATAATAGACGAGAACATCCGAATAATATTTAAAATTGTACCAAAGTGTGAACTCTATCGCGTGTCTCCTAGCCTTTTCAATTCAAGAGGTTGATTTGCCCCTCGACCACTTTCTAAATTTTCGCAACCAATCTCTTTAGCAACTCGATCAATTTCTATTGCTCTAATATAGTCACGAGTTTACAAGAGCCTCCAACAACATTCAACACAAAATTAATAAGTGTAAATATCTCTACAACTTCACTATGCTCTTCTGCCACAGCTACTAGTATCAATTGGAGTTGATGAGCAAAATAATGAATGTAGAAAGCACAACTGTTCTCTTGTAAAATCAATGTTTTAAGTCCTTTGAACTCACCTCTCATATTGCTAGCACCATCATAACCTTGCCCGCGCAATTTCGAAATATTTAGGCCATGTTTTACAAATAAATTATCAATGACCTTCTTCAATGATAAAGCAATTGTATCTATAACATGAACAAACCCAAGGAGACGCTCCATAATGAAACCTTTGATATTCACATAGCGTAAAACAACGACCATTTGCTCTTTGGTGGATACATCACGCGATTCGTCAACCAAAATAGTAAAACAATTATCTCCAATATCTTTAACAATAGTTTTAGTTACTTCGTTTGCAATGCAAGAAACAATTTCCTTTTGAATCTTTGGTGATACTAGTTGGCAATTGATAGGAGCATTTTCTAATACCACTGACTTTATCTCATTACTATGCAATGCAAGAAATTCTAACAGTTCAAGAAAATTCCCGCGATTGCTAGATTCTTTTGACTCATCATGTCCACGAAAAGCTAACCCTTGTCGTAAAAGAAACCGTATGCAATCAATCGATGCAGATAAACAAGCACGATATTGAGAACTTTGTATTTCATCTTGTTTATTAAATGCAACTTCAATACCTTGTTTTTGATTCATCAAAGCTACGCACATCTTCTTAGAGTTATTATGCGCACTATTATGGTTTCCAATGTGTTTTTCTAGTATAGTTCTATCTTTCCAGTATTTAAAACCACGACTTACAAAGGTAGGCTCACAACCTTTTTGTGGGAAGATGTAACAATAGAGACAATATGTAGCATCTTTATCTATGCTATATTTCAGCCTGTAACATCCCATTTCCAACTAGACCCCTAGGAATGATTTTGTCCTTACTAGGTCAGGACAAACCCTTAGAGAACCAAGAAGGACCAAGTGAACCTAGGATTTTAGTTGAGTGTCACTTGGTATGCAAATAGTAAAACCTAGAAACCCTAGAATTGGAGGGCCAAGTAAGTCCAACCTAAGTTGACTCTAGGGTAGGTCATAGGGTCAACCATAGGACCCATATGGACCCCAGTCAACACTTTGACCTAATTAGCCAAAAATGACCCTAAGCCCTATTCCTTCGGTTGGGCCCACCCAAACTAACCCAATGCCACCCAATGGGTCAAAGTAAACTCATATCCCATAGGGAGGATAAAAATGGGTTTCATACATGGATAATTTGAGAATTAACTTAGGAGAGAGAAAATTTGGAGGAAGAATATTCATGACCAAGGGCCTCTCTTTCCACCAACAAGCCTTGATATCATTCCCCCCCATTTAATATATTATGCATGGGTGGGATGCCAATAGACTAGAGGATTGACTAGTCAACCTAGTGACTAGGAGAGAGAGATAATCTCAAAATGGAGAATAATTAGGAGAGAGAAAGGAGTATATTTAAGGGTGTTAGTGGATGGAGCCACTTGGGCTCATGCCATCAGCCCACACATGGGCTGGCCGACCCCTTGGTGTCATTTAGGAGGAGGTTGATGCAGTGGGGCCCACCATGCATGCATGGTGACAAGACCAAGGCAAAACCGCCCCCTAACCTTGATGATATCGCCTCCCCCCTTGATATCATCGCCTCTAATACTATCCCCTCCTCATTGTCCTCCCTCACCCCTCTCTTCTTGCTGTAGATCTTAGGACTGTTAGGGATAGGGTTCGGGCTCGAATGAGCCCGAACCCAGCTTCGTTTTTCTCCATTAATGGAGTTCCTTGAGCTTTCGGGTTGGGTGGAACCGCCGCCTCCCGCCGCCCTAGCCGCCGGCAAAGGCTCGCCACCACCACCGTGAGGGTAGAGGAGAAGTTTGCCGGGGGTTGCGCCGCCTGTAGCCACTGGGAAACCTCCCGTGAAAGCCTCCTGTTATTGGCTGGTTTTCCATGGCTTTTGGAGGAGAAATGCACAGGCCACCCGATTTGTTTTAGGATTAGTGCCATGCAAATATATTAAATCCTGTATTATTTAATTATATGAATAGTGTTAAATCCTGCCTTATAAAACAGATCTTTTGCATGTCAAATTTAGGGCACCTCAGGCCTTTTTCATAAAAAGTGTTTAACATTAACATTATAGGTATTTGAGTTTCCTTTAATTTGATATATTACACATTTAATTTGGTTGAATAGGCTGCCCTATAGAGCCATTTTCCTAGGACTGGTCCTAGGGTAGGTCAGAAATTAAAATGAGTGCCCTGCCCAAACCATAAGTCCAAATTGGCTAAAATTTTGGGCATGTGGCTTATTTAGGCATATCCAGATCTTACCAAAAAATGGGAATTTTTGGAGAAAATAATCCTATAGTTTTAGTCAAAATTTGATAAATCAAATAATGTTGATTTTTGGAGCATACCAACTCCAATTGGCCCCAAATTTTGGTGGTCTGCCCTTAGGGGAATATTAGACCTATGGTAGAAATATTAGTCAATTTCGCCCTCTGTATGTTGAGATATCTCACTTGCAAGATCTGAAAAAGGAATTGTCTTGGGCTGCAAATAGCAAAAATGCAGGAAATTGGAAGAGATGCCCAAGCCCATCCAGAGGCCCAAATGATTTGGGATTTTGGTCAGTAACTGGTTTAGGGCATATTTAGGCCCTGCCCAAAAATGGGATTAATTGGAATTAAAATTAGGGGGAAATTACTAAAATACCGCTAGGCTTGTTTAGGTGATTCTTGGAGTAGTTCAACTCCAAAAGGCCCCAATTTTTTGTGGCATGACCATGGGGACATTATTAGGGCATGGTTAAATTTGCAGCTCATTTGGATCACTGCATGTTTGGTTAATCCACTTGCATATGTTGGCTAAATATGGCCTTGGGGTGCAAATAACAATAAATGAAATGATGAACATTCAGCCTATTTGAGGCATGCAAAAATCATGGAATTGATTCTAGAGATTCATTAGGGTAAAGTTCACCCCTCAAATTAATTATGGGATTTTTGAGATCAAAAATCCCATTATTTGGATTTTTTAAAAAATATAGCCTTTTTGGAAAATAAATTGGAAAAATAGGTTTTGATCAAGTAAAAAAATCCCCAAATTCTGTCAAATTATAAATGGAGGTTATAATTGACTTAGGAAAAATTTACATTCCTGTTTGAGAACCTTTTTAGTAAATGCATGGAAATTACCATTTTACCCATATTGCAATTATTCATGATTTGATGAAAATACTTATCATAAAATGATGAAATTATTTATAGCATTGTATAATTGCATTAATATCATTGGGTAATTATATAAAAAATTTTGGATGCACTGATAATTTTTAAATTAGCATAATGGCATTTTGGTAAATAATTAAGAATGCAATTTGAAAGGCCATTACACTGTAAAGGTTATTGAAACTCTGCCATTAGTCTTAAAATGTTGATATGTATGCCCTGTAATTTTATTGGAATTTTTACTCATGCATTTTAGATACTTTATTTGGAAAATGACAACTATGGGATTCTTGTATTAACTAAGGAATAAATGTAAATAATTTAAGGAAAATTATGAAATTCTGTAGTTAGTAATATTTTATCAATATACAATCCAGGATAAATTCCTTAGGTCAGTGGATTATAAATTTAACTACTTCATGTGTAAAGTGACCTAGGGGATGAATTTAAATGATTTAATTAGAGGTCTTAATGACCTAGGAAAATTATGAAAATAAACATGTTCACTACCTTAGTCCATACTACCCTAGGATAAATAATTAGGGGTTGGTGACCCAAGGAATTGGAAGTTCGACTTCGGGGTGGTGTTAGGTTATGGGCTGCACACAGTAAAAGTAGGTTATACCATAAGGCCCACCGGGGGATAGATCGACAATTGAGCTAGAGAACACGATTGAAAGTATAACCCTGGTGGTTAGTGTCATCTTAGTGACGAGAGTAAAAGTGCAAGTCATTGGGTAACAACGGGAGTGGAGGCCGGCGGAAGACCGTCGCCCTCCCGATAATAACTTAAGTCATTTGGATCGCCCAAGAGTAATAATGAGAGTTGGTTGTGGGTCATGCGTAGAAATCAACTAAAACTAATTATCCTTGCGAAGGGGAACTTTGGATTTTTAATTCCATCTTGGTTCCTAGTGCTCCCGAGACCCCTTCATTGGGCATACCCTGGGCAGTCCTTGGATTAACCCTAAAATACTAGGTATAATAACTGGTAGGCAAGAGTAGTCTAATGGGCTAGGTAAACTTTACCTGTTCTCACTCGTGATGGGTTGGAGGGACTTGGAGCCTGTTGGCTACTTGATCACCCGCGCTGAATTGGAAGAAGCTGATATGCTTATTGCTCACTCGTGCCGGGTTGGAGGGACTTGGAGTCTGTTGACTACTTGCTCACCCGTGCAGAGTTGGAGGGAAAATGGTTAAGTCGTCCCGATGTGTTCAAAGGGGCGCCATCCCGCGGTGTTCAAAGGGATGAGGTTTGGAATTTGAGCCGGACGGGTTAGTCCGGGGAGCTTTGGCTCGGTTGTTGGTTATTACGGACGGTTTAGTCCGAGTGCTTCACTTGTTGGTTTCTTTTAAGAATATTGCATGTGCATAAAAGGAATATCTAAGGTTGTGGGTCTTCGGTGTTGGAGGGTCGTTGCACCGATACCAATACGATTACTCGGCAAGTGTGGTTTTACGCTTCGCCAAACTTAAGTCCGGCGGTCCAGTTAGCAAGAGTACATAGGAGTCCGCTTTGTGCACCAAGCGTTGAGCCGTACGATAGGTCAGACCGGTAGTGCTATACTGGTTTTGAGGTGGGCGAGGCCCAAACCACCACTTCCATCTGCCACTACGGAGGTATCCTGGGAGGTAACGGCTCCGAAATGGGGAACTAAAGGTTTGTGTACACAAAGTCGGGTGTGTGAGTTGCACTGCTTGATCATAACATACCCACTATATAGATGCATATCATAATCATTCATAATAACCTGTGACACCTAATGTATAAGTGGTATGAGACACTTATACATTAGGACTTGCTAAACGAACCCTTGGTCTATAAGCTTGTGTGGGCAAGTTTATAAATTAAGGTTATTTCAATTTATATATATGCTACTTGTGACAACCGACACCCCAACGTATAAAATGGTATGAGACATTTTATACGATTGGAGCCTTGTAGAAGATCCCTTGGCTTATGTATACTCGCATAAGTGAAAGCTAATTTCTTTTCTTACTTTACTTATTACCACATGATTATAAATTGCTAGCTAGGTCCCCTGTCACCTATTTGTTTTACTCTCCACTTTCACGTCCTTCCCTTTCTTCCTCCCCGCTCGGTGCCTAGGAGCATGGGGGAAGGGGCGGAGGATGATAGGGCTTAGTCTTATAGACTAACGGTTTTCGAACCACATCATATTAGGGGATCGCGGAGCCCAGCAGGGAGGAGCAGCCCAGGAGACCGGTGTGATTGGAGACAGGTGTGATTGGAGACAGGGCAGTCTAGCTCAGGAGTATAGCCAGCTGGGATCGTGAGTACCGACTTCTAGTGAGGTTTCATTTTGCTTCCGCATGAGAGATCTGTAGTCAGGATATTGATGTACTGGGTTTAAGCCCTTCATTTCTGTACCTTTTTATTATTTTGTGGACACTCCCTTCGTAGAGCTTTTGATTATATGTGATCTGGATGTGGACTGCATTTTCTTACTATTCTACAGCTACTTCTGTGATCAATAAGGCCGACAGAATCGGTGTTTTGTAGTGACGACCTTCCCGGGCGCGGAGGTGTCACCGCAAAGCGGCGGTTCTGGGCATAAGACCCCGGTGGTTGATAGAAAAGGGGGGGGGTCTTACAAACTGGTATCAGAGCGAAACATCGATCGGAAAAAGTAACAATCCACTAACCCTGGGTCACCCCCGCTCGAGTTTAGTTTGGGGACAAACAAAGCAGCGAAAGCAGTGGTGTGCCCATATGAGGATCTCATATACAATTGTCCATTTTAGTTAAGGTTGAAAAATTTCTGACGATAAATTTTGTGGCGCAGCCTCCAGCACTGCCTACACCACCGGGTGGAACCCCGCAGATTCTGGAAGTTGCACCACCGCCGCCGGTTCCCACTCAGTTCCTACAGTCTGACATGGGGCAGACTCTGACGGCCATCTTGGAAGCCTTTAGGAACCAACAGGCCCCGGCTCCGCAGCCTATTCCGGGAGCCAACTGGCTCAGCATCTTTCGAGGACTCTCTCCCCCGTCCTACTTGGGGACAGAGGCGGTAGTTCGGACCGAGGAGTGGCTAGACATCATGGAGGAGATGCTGACAGGGATACAGAGCCCTTGGGATGAAAGGGTGCCACTGGTTGTTTCCTGTTTGGAGCCCCATGCCAAGCGGTGGTGGAAGACAGTTCTAGAGACTACCTTTGTTTGTAGGGAGGCTGCCGAGGTGACGTGGTAGAAGTTCAGGCCCATGATTTTGGAGCACTTTATTTCGCAGTCGGCCCGAGATGAGCTGGAGGACCGCTTCTTGCAGTTAAAGCAAGGTACCAGGACGGTGGTGAAGTACCATCGAGAGTTCAACCATTTGGTTCATTTTGCAGACTCTTACCAGCTAGACGAGGCAACGTACATCAAGAAGTTCTACAAAGGTTTACGGGAAGACATGAGGGATGCCCTTCTTTTCATTTCAGATGGGCCCATCACTCGTATTCTGGAGATGACAAAAAGATTAGAGGCAGATTGACTCACCACTAGAGGCCGGAAGCGGCCAACGGAGGATCAGAGCCGGGGAGCCAGGAACGATCAACGGCAAGGTCGTGCGCCAAAGGTACGAAAGGTGGAGGATCATCCTCGACAGGAGGTGAGGCAGGAGCCGGGAGAGCAGGTGACACTGGCCCCTCAACCTATTCAGATGCGAGATGTGCAGAGACCGGGAGGTGGGGCTTACACTCTGCCGGAATGTTACCACTATCATCAGGTGGGGCACATCAAGAGAAAATGTCCCATGAGAGGGATGCCTCCACCAGCACTGTAGATTGCCCCACCGGCTCAGCATTATGGAGGCCGAGGACGTGGCCAAGGACGCGGATATCAGGGTAGAGACTGCAGGCCGGAAGGACAACATATTTATGCACTGGACCTGGCTCAACCCAGGAACCTGGAACAAGTAATCACAGGTACACCAGAATATTTTATGTGCTTTCATAAATAATTGGACTTTTGCTTTAGAAACTTCAAACTAGAAATGAAAACTATAGTTAGACTTCTAAGACATTTGATTACCCCCAGGCATAGTCACAGCCAACGACAGGCCAGCCTACACCCTGTTTGACACCGACGCTATGCACTCATTTGTTTCGGCAAACTTTGCTATGGAGATAAGAGCCGAACATCACTTCACGGGAATCCCTCGGAGAGTACGCCTCCCAGACGGCTCCGAGATGACATCATCGGCAAAGTGCGACCTAGGAGTATGCATTGGAGGGAAGATTTTCGAAACCCCTACAACGGTATTGGAAATACCGGGGTTTGATCTCATCTTGGGCATGAAGTGGCTGGAGTACCACTACGCCAGGATCGATTGTGCAAGGAGGCTAGTCTGGTTGTGGCATACAGACACAAAAGTTATCTTTCAAGGTATTAGACATACCTCCCATATATCTATATCGTCTATTCAGGCTGTCAAGGCCCACATGCAAGGCGACGAGATTTATCAGATTCTCTTCGAGATGGCGGAGGTCAAGGGATCTGTATCCGACGTTCCCGTGGTGCGAGATTTTGCGGACGTCTTCCCGGAGAAACTACCAGGGCTACCCCCGCACAGAGAGCAGGACTTCCAGATATTGCTTATGCCAGGGGCTAAGCCGGCATCCAGAGCTCCCTAGCACATGTCCCCAAGGGAGCTGACAGAGTTCCGGAGTCAGCTGCAGGAGTTGGTGGAAGCCGGGTTTGTCTGGCCGAGCTTTTCGCCATGGGGAGCCCCCGTGTTGTTCGTCAAGAAGAAACACAGAATACGCAGGTTGTGTATCGATTACCGGGCGTTGAACCGGCTAACAGTCAGGAATACCTATCCTCTGCCAAGGATAGACGAGCTGTTCGACCAGTTGGAAGGAGCCCACTTCTTCTCGAAGTTGGACTTGAGATCGGGCTATTATCAATTGCGGATCCGAGAGGAGGATATACAGAAGACTGCTTTTAGTAGCAGGTATGGACTATACGAGTTTACCGTGATGCCCTTCGGGCTCACGAATGCGCCGTCAGCATTCATGACTCTCATGAACCGGGTCTTCGAGACATATCTAGATGTGTTTGTCATCGTTTTTATCGATGACATCCTCATTTACTCGAGGACCGAGGAGGAGCACAAGAGGCATCTGACACTGACCTTGGAGAAGCTACGGGAACATCAATTATATGCCAAATTCAGCAAATGCCAGTTCTGGCTGAAGGAGGTGGCCTTCCTCGGACATGTTATTAGTGGAGCAGGGTTGACAGTAGATCCGGCCAAGATTCAGGCAGTCCAGGATTGGCCATAATTGAAGACAGCTACAGACGTACGAAGCTTCCTAGGACTTGCCGGCTACTACCAGAAGTTTGTAGAGGGTTTTTCTAGACTTGCCCTCCCACTTACCTCTCTGACGAGGAAGGATATACCATTTGTCTGGACAGCGAGACGGCGTTCCAGGAGCTGAAAGGTCGACTCACTTCGGCCTCGATACTTGCCCTCCCCTCGGGGAGAGAAGGATTTCAGGTTTATACGGATGCCTCCTATCAGGGCATGGGAGCAGTTTTAATGCAGAAGGGACATGTGATCGCTTATGCCTCGCGCCAGCTAAAGAAACATGAGCAGAACTACCCAGTTCATGATATGGAGATGAGAGCGGTTATATTTGCGTTGAAGGTCTGGCGGCACTACCTCTATGGTGTCCACTACGACATATTTTCAGATCATAAAAATCTGAAATATGTGGATACGCAGAAGGAATTGAATATCCGACAACGCAGATGGGTGGAGTTTCTAGCGGACTATCAGTATAAGATGCACTACCATCCGGGTAAGGCAAATGTGGTGGCTGATGCACTGAGTCGGAGAGCTACCACTTCTGGAGCAGGGCCCCAACTTATGTCCATGGAGCTACTACGGAGTTTTGAAGAGATGCATATCACTCTGGTATCACTTGATGACCCTGAGCTGTACGAGGAGTACCTGGCCGCTACGATCACCACATATGATATACATGACAGAGTCAGAGATTGGTAGAGACGGGATGCCAAGCTAGAGCCGATTTTCCGGGCCTTGGAGGCAGGCTCAGCTGGGGACTACACGATACGAGATGGTCTGATATGTTTTAGTGGTCGGACTTATATACCTGATGGAGGATAGATTCGGGAGGACATCATGGCCGAGGCTAATCATAATCGATATTCTATACATCCCGGGATCACTGAGATGATGACGGATTTGAAGAAGACTCTATACTGGCCGGGCATGAAGAAGGACATCACCTACTTCGTGACCCACTGCGAGGCATGCCAGTTAGTGAAGGCAGAGTGCAAACATCCCGCTGGTTTATTGCAGCCACTCCCGGTGCCGGAGTGGAAATTTGAGGATATCGCGATGGACTTCATCAATGGCCTCCCTCGATCACGGGCGGGAAACGATTCTATCTGGGTAATCGTTGACCGACTGACAAAGGTGGCTAGGTTCATCCCGATCAGGAAGGAGGATACTGTCGGAGTACTGGCACGGAGGTTCATAGAGCAGTTTGTGCGATATCATGGGGTGCCCAAGACGATTGTGTCGGATCGAGATGGACGATTCACGTCCAGGGAGTAGAGGTCTGTACAAACATACTTGGGTACTCGACTGGCTTTCAGTATGGCCTTCCACCCCCCAGACAGATGGGCAGACAGAGCGCACCAACCAGACACTAGAGGACCTGCTGAGACTGTGTATTATGGACCGTGGAGAGCCCTGGGAGAGGATGTTGCCCCTAGTGGAGTTTTCGTACAATAACAGTTATCAGTCCAGTATACGGATGGCTCCGTATGAGGCGTTGTATGGGCGAAAGTGTATGACTCCGATGTCCTGGATACAAGACGAGGATCCGAAGATTGTGGGCACAGACTTTATTGAGGATACCGAGGCACAGGTATGGCTGATACGAGATTCAATGCTGGAGGCGTAGAGCAGACAAGCGAAATATTATGATGCTCGACATCGTCTGGTGGAGTTTCAGGTAGAGGATCAGGTGTTCTTGAAGATCCGGCCGATGCATGGGGTTTCACGAGTATGTGGTCGGCGGAAGAAGCTTAGCCCGAGGTACATGGGGCCGTTCAGAATCCTGGAGAGGATCGGTCCCCTAGCTTACCGTCTGGAGCTGTCACTAGAGCTGGCCGGCTTGCACGACGTCTTCCACGTGTCTTCACTCAGAAGGGCTCTACTACGCCCGGAGTTGCAGATTACGGCCACTGATGGGCCGGTAGCTTTGGATCGATCTGTACATTTGGAGCCGATACGGATCGACGATCAGGGGATACGAGTCTTGCGCCGCAAGAAGATTCCGCTAGTCAAGGTCTTGTGGAGGAACCATGGGCAAGAGGAGCATACCCTGGAGCCACAAGACCTGATGCAGGAAAGATATCCGGAGCTATTTAGTCAGGTATACCTCACAACTCCTCAAGTGGTTTAAACGGTCTTCCTAATTGCCTTTACTCGTAGAATCATCTAAAAGGATAGATTCTAATCCTTTTTGTTTATTGGGGCTAGCCCTTATTTTTATTAAGCAAGTAGGCATGTCAACTCATTTATGGGATGTTACACTTTAATTTCACCGGTAGAAAAACCCCGTAGGCTTAACTTTAATTTCAGGGATGAAATTTTTATTTTGTTTATTGGGATTTGTAACATCCCATTTCCAACTAGACCCCTAGGAATGATTTTGTCCTTACTAGGTCAGGACAAACCCTTAGAGAATCAAGAAGGACCAAGTGAACCTAGGATTTTAGTTGAGTGTCACTTGGTATGCAAATAGTAAAACCTAGAAACCCTAAAATTGGAGGGCCAAGTAAGTCCAACCTAAGTTGACCCTAGGGTAGGTCATAGGGTCAACCATAGGACCCATATGGACCCCAGTCAACACTTTGACCTAATTAGCCAAAAATGACCCTAAGCCCTATTCCTTGGGTTGGGTCCACCCAAACTAACCCAATGCCACCCAATGGGTCAAAGTAAACTCATACCCCATAGGGAGGATAAAAATGGGTTTCATACATGGATAATTTGAGAATTAACTTAGGAGAGAGAAAATTTGGAGGAAGAATATTCATGACCAAGGGCCTCTCTCTCCACCAACAAGCCTTGATATCATTCCCCCCCATTTAATATATTATGCATGGGTGGGCTGCAAATAGACTAGAGGATTGACTAGCCAACCTAATGACAAGGAGAGAGAGAGAATCTCAAAATGGAGAATAATTAGGAGAGAGACAGGAGTATATTTAAGGGTGTTAGTGGATGGAGCCACTTGGGCTCATTCCATCAGCCCACACATGGGCTGGCCGACCCCTTGGTGTCATTTAAGAGGAGGTGGATGCAGTGGGGCCCACCATGCATGCATGGTGACAAGACCAAGGAAAAACCGCCCTCACCCTTATGATATCGCCTCCCCCCTTGATATCATTGCCTCTAATACTATCCCCTCCTCCTCGTCCTCCCTCACCCCTCTCTTCTTGTTGTAGATCTTAGGACTGTTAGGGATAGGGTTCGGGCTCGAATGAGCCCGAACCCAACTTTGTTTTTCTCAATTAATGGAGTTCCTGGAGCTTTCGGGTTGGGTGGCGCCGCCGCCTCCCGCCGCCCTAGTCACCGACAAAGGCTCGCCACCACCACCGTGAGGGTAGAGGAGAAGTTTGCCGGGGGTTGCGCCGCCTGTAGCCGCCGACAAAGGCTCGCCACCACCACCGTGAGGGTAGAGAAGAAGTTTGCCAGGGGTTGCGCCGCCTGTAGCCGCCGGGAAACCTCCCGTGAAAGCCTCCTGTTATCGGCTGGTTTTCCATGGCTTTTGGAGAAGAAATGCACAGGCCACCCGATTTGCTTTAGGATTAGTGCCATGCAAATATATTAAATCCTGTATTATTTAATTATATGAATAGTGTTAAATCCTGCCTTATAAAACAAACCTTTTGCATGTCAAATTTAGGGAACTTCTGGCCTTTTTCATAAACAGTGTTTAACATATAAATTATAGGTCTTTGAGTTTCCTTTAATTTGATATATTACACATTTAATTTGGTTGAGTAGGCTACCCTATAGATCCATTTTTCTAGGACTGGTCCTAGGGTAGGTCAGAAATTAAAATGAGTGCCCTGCCCAAACCCTAAGTTCAAATGGGCTGAAATTTTGGGCATGTTGCTTATTTAGGCATATCTATATCTTCCCAAGAAATGGGATTTTTTGGGGAAAATAATCCTATAGTTTTAGTCAAAACTTGATAAATCAAATAATGTTGATTTTTGGAGCATACCAACTCCAATTGGACCCAAATTTTGGTGGCCTGCCCTTAGGGGTATATTAGACCTATGGTAGAAATATTAGTCAATTTATGCCTCTGCATGTTGAGATATCTCACTTGCAAGATCTGAAAAAGGAATTGTCTTGGGCTGCAAATAGCAAAAATGCAGGAAATTGGAAGAGATGCCCAAGCCCATCCAGAGGCCCAAATGACCTGGGATTTTGGTAAGTAACTGGTTTATGGCATATTTATTCTCTTCCCAAAAATGGGATTAATTGGAATTAAAATTAGGGGGAAATTACTAAAATACCCCTAGGCTTGTTTAGGTGATTTTTGGAGTAGTTTAACTCCAAAAGGCCCCAATTTTTGGTGGCATGACCATGGTGATATTATTAGGCCATGGTTAAATTTGCAGCACATTTGGATCACTTCATGTTTGGTTAATCCACTTGCATGTGTTGGCTAAATATGGCCTTGGGGTGCAAATAGCAATAAATGAAATGATGAACATTCAGCCTATTTGAGGCATGAAAAAATCATGGAATTGATTCCAGAGATTCATTAGGGTAAAGTTCACCCCTCAAATTAATTATGGGATTTTTGAGATCAAAAATCCCATTATTTGGATTTTTTAAAAAATATAGCCTTTTTGGAAAATAAATTGGAAAAATAGGTTTTGATCAAGTAAAAAAAATCCCCAAATTCTGTCAAATTATAAATGGAGGTTATACTTGACTTAGAAAAAATTTACATTCCTGTTTGAGAACCTTTTTAGTAAATGCATGGAAATTACCATTTTACCCATATTGCAATTATTCATGATTTGATGAAAATACTTATCAGAAAATTATGAAATTATTTATAGCATTGTATAATTGCATGAATATCATTGGGTAATTGTTGAAGCTGAGAAATATCTCAACCTCAGAAATCGGACTAGGCCATCTGAAGTTACTGGTCGAGCGGTCAGAAAGACGGTCTCTGGTCAGGAAACAGAAGCAAATTGCGCAAACAAGACCCCAGGTTGCTGCGGCAGGAAGGTCCCACCACGTACCCAGTTGCTTAGGAGAAGCAACCCCTTCTCAACCAGATTGGCCGAGCTAGGTACGAAGGAGGCGAGCTTGAGCAATAACGAGTCAAGGGCAGTTGTTGGAGCTCGCGAGGGCTCAGGCCGAGATTTGCTTGTCCCTCCCTCGTACCCCTGGGGTCCTATTTATAGGGAAAACCAAAGAAGGGGGGGGGGGTCTTACTTATACCCCCACCCTGGCGAGTTGGCGACTTCCCTGGGGAGCTCGCCTGGAAGAGGCGAGTATCTGGTCATAGTCGCCACCTGGCGAGTTGGCCTGGGGAGCTCGCCATACTCGCCCGAACCTTCCGCGGCCTGGGGTGCTGGTCTGGATCCCCACCTTGTCTTGTTGACTTTGACTTTTGATGACCCGGCGGTGGTAGGGCCCTCCCTCGTCGAATATGGGTTGTACACAATCCCCGCTCTTTTTGGGCGACGTAGGAGCCCGGAAAGAATCATCCAACACCTATTCGGCGAGCATCCCTGCCGGGTATATGGTCAGCTCGCCTTGTCGTCTGCTGGTAGAGTAGTCTATAAATAGGGGGGGGGGGGCTTCGTTTTTGAGACGGTCCCTGGAGCTCGCCGAAGATGTCGGACGCTGAGCAGTTGTTGAGGGACAATCTCGCTGCCCTGTCTGGCCTCCTCGGCATAGCCAGGTCGAAAAGACCGCGCGAGGATGATCCTACTGCCTTGCCCCCGCCGAAGAAGAAGAAGGCGAAAAAGGTCAAGCAGCCCGCCACTACGGTGGTCAGCTCGCCTCCTCTGCCGAACCAGGTCGCCGCGGCGACTGAAAATCCCGTAGTGTCGTCCAGCACCCAGAGGATGTTGAACGACCTAGGGCTCGACGACCTCCCTGGGTCGGCCCGGGGCAGCCCGCTGGAGAATCCGGGAGTGACCGAGGAGCTCGCGGCTGCGAAGGAGTCCGCGGCGTCTCAGGCCGAGGTCGTCACCGTGATAGGTCGCTACCTCGAACTCTTCCCTGCTGGGTTGTCGCTGCTCCTTTGCTGACTTCTTTTCTTGTGCAGATTCTCCGATTGTCGCGGACGCGGCACTTGATGTCGTCCCCCTCAGCTCGGCGCCCTTACTCGCCCTGGCGGCCGACAGGCCGTCCAAGACCGCCTACACGGTCAGGATAGGCCTCAGCTCGGGGAAGGTGTCTGGGGCGGCATTGGTGAAGGGCCCCCCGCCTGCGAGTAAGGAGCTGCCGGCGAAAGCCACTCCTGCCGGGTCATCTGGGCCGGCGCGCGAGGTTCCTCCGGCGAGTACGGCGGCCTCTGTCGTTGCAAGCGGCGGGAAGATACCCCCGGTGAGCGCTCCATTGCCGCCGACACCGCCCGTGGTCGCCACTCCTGGCCAGACGCTGAGCACCGGCTTGCCCCCTCCGCCGCCTCTGTCTGCTCTGCTGAAGTCGGACCATCCGTGACCTCCACCGCCTGCACCGAGGGCTCCGCTCCACCCGGCGAGCTCATCTCAAGCTCCGCCGCCGATGAAGAAACCGGAGAGGCCGCGGCCGGCCTACTTCCCCCCGCGAGTTGGAGATCCTGACTACGTCGGCCGAGGGTCGGGAGAGCGGGGGCAGGGCAGGCCTGCCGAACTTTCGGGCACCTCCTCGGGGAGGCGAGATACCTCCGGGCGACTTCCCTCGCCGCGCCGATCCAGATCTCCTCGCCGCGGTGAGCCTTCAGTTACTTCAATTATCGCTCGACGTTTTCTGACCTAACGATTTATCTTCCTGCTTCGTCAGATCGCCCGGCGACCCCTGGGGCGGCTTTTATCGACGCCATCGGGCTGTCCGCGAGCGAGTATCGCCAGGCTACTGCTCGTGCCTACATGGAGCTGGAGAGCAAGTTTGACCGGCTCACAATCTGCGAGCCCCATCGTCGCATCTCGGCCCTGGAGGCGAGGATGGTCAAGGTCGAAGGGCTCCAGGAGACCTTGGAGAACTACGAAGCTCGCTTCCACATGGTTAAGGAGAATGATCGCCAGTTGCAGTTGAACAACCACCGCCTGCAGCTGGTGCTTGACGAGCTGGCCGGCATCCGGGCGAGCATGGGGTCTGCTGGACGCCTGGCGAGGATGGAGGAGCAGCTGAGGCTCGGCGATGACGCGACGACCCTGGCGACGGAGCACTACCGGTGTGCGCGAGAGATTGGCTGGGCTGGGCGACATCCGCACCCTCCTGAGCGGCTGAGGGCGCCATAGTTTTTTCTTTGCTTTTTTGAATGTAACTCGCCTCGCGCGACTTGTACTTCCGGACATCCATTTTTAATTTGATTAATTCGTGTGCGAATATTCTCGCCTTTTGCTTCTGTGTGCGCACTTTATTTCTTGATGTTCCGAGCTTTAGTTCACCTGATAATGTCGCAGGTTTATCTTCATCGTGCGAGCTCGTTAGATACTCGCCGGGACGGCTGAACCCCCCTGGGCTTGTCATATCTATAAATAGGAGGGGTAGGTGGGTCATAAAGCGTATGTTGTAGCGACCTTCTTTCCTCCTGGCGAGTATCTGAACAACCAACTCGTCGCTCTTGTTGCTTACGGATCTCGCAAACATGGTCGGCGACGACGCCAGCGCTCGCCGGCAGGCCCACGCAATTAACTTCGCAGACGCGGCTTTCAAGAAGTCCATAACCACCGAGAAGGAACTGGCGACCTTCAAGGAACGCTTCCTACCTGACGAGTACTCGGCGAGACTCCCCACTCGCAGCGAGCGCCTCAATACCCCTATTGAGGGTTCACTTGTAATGTCGCTGCGTCACTTCGACGCAGGCCTGCGGCTACCCTTCTGGCCGGAGTTCTGCGAGATCCTGCGCTACTTCGGGATCATCCCCGCGCAGATTAATCCCAACGGCGTGGCGATCATCATGGGGTTCCTATGCTTCCTTCAGGAAGAGAGGATCGCCTTCGACCTCTCCGTCTTCCGCCGCATCTTCGCCTTTGCGACAACCTCGGAGGGAGTCATCTTTTTTAGCAGCCACGTCTGCACCTTGGTCGGGACCGCGAATAAGGTCCATCGCTGGAGCGAGCAGCTGGTGGTCATCCATGGCGACTTCGGAGGTATTCTCGGCAGGCCGCACCAACCAGCCGACGTCGCCTTCCTTCCTCCCATCCTCGAAGGAGCTCGCGAGCAGCTCTTCGAATACTTCCGCGGTCGGCGCTTTGACGTCATTTTCTGGCGACTAAACATCAACGTGGTCGAGGCAGTCCACCCTAATGAAAGTAAGCCGAGCTCGAAATGCGCCCCGGTTACTCGCTCGCCCTGTTGCCGCTGAAGCTAACTTTGTCGCGCGTTTTGCAGTTTCCAACGAGCTTCCGGAGAAGCCTCTTCCCTTGGCGAAGGAAGTCGCCACTACGCGCTCGGACGTTCGCCCTCCTGCCGACGTTGGGGAGAAGAAGGCGGCCAAGGGAAAGTCGCGGGCCAGCTCGCAGGGTCCCGCGAGGAAGAGGGCGAAGACCTCGTCGCCACAATCCGTCGATCGCCGGTCGCCGACGGGCGCCCAGTCGCCCCACTTCCACCCCAACTACGGCCTCGGGCAGGGGGTGGTGGACGCCTACGGCCGCCCGCTCGTGACATGGTCGGCGGAGGACAACTTGGTGTCGCTGAGCACCAACCTCCCGTCCTGGTCGACTGACTGGGAGGACAAGGGAGAGGCGTTCGCCGTCCTCCACGCCATCTATGGTCGGGCCGACGCGGAGTCCGTCCTGGAGCTGACCCCGTCGGAGCTCGCCCACCAGTCGGCCTGTGCGCTCGCTCGGTCTGCCGAGCTGGGTCACTACTCGGCGAGAAAGCTGTTGGAGACGACCGATGCCCTCAAGGTCGTCTCCAAGAAGGCCATCGACCTCGGCATGCAGTCAGTCCGCTGGAAGGACTTCGAGGTGAGCTGTCCTTGGGTGGGTTTGCTCGATTTGCTTCGTTTATAGATCCTGACGTCAATCATTTCGCAGGCTGCCGAGATAGAAGCGGCGAAGAAACTCTCCGAGTGCGAGGAGAAGCTCGCCGCCTCCCAGGCCGAGCTGGAGGCGGCCCAAACTCGCGCAGCGGTGATGGAGACGAGGCTGGTCGCTGCTGAAGGACGGCCGAGCTCCTCAACCCCGCTACCCGAGGACCCGGCGCGAGTGGTGAAGCAATCACGCATCCTCTGGGAGGAGAGATCCTCTGTTCACCGCGAGATTGCGCGGGCGGCGGGGAATGTCATACTCGCACGCCTCAGGCTCGGGGGCCAGCTCGTCGAGGGGGAGAAGCCACTCACTGTCGACGAGCTCATTCCCGAGCTGCTCGCCAAGGGGACTGTCCCGCCGTATAGCGCGTCGTCGCCGACCAGCTCCGGTGATTCTGACAGCAGCGGCAGCGGAAGCAGCAGTGGCAGCGGAAGCAGCAGCGGCGAGAGCGCAGAGAGCGACGACTTTGCAGATATCGACGATATCAGGGACGATGAATATCAGCCCGATACTGGCGACGACGAGTCCTAGTTGCTCGCCGATATTCTTTTTGTAAATCCAATTTTTGACTTAATGATTATACAAAGTTTCGGTTTTTGCCTTTCTGACTGGATGTTACTCGCTAGGCTCATAGGCTCGGAGAGGAACGCTTGCTAGGTCGCAGGGGGATGGTCCCGACATCGACCATCCGCTCGCCGGGACCTACTCGCCCCTGCACCCGGATACTCGTGAACCTGCTGAGATAACCGCGCGGGTGGCGTGTGGGGCATACTCGCATGCCCCCCGGGGCTCGCTTAATCGCGCGGTTCCAGCTCGCTTCCCCGCATGGGATCAGCTCGCCTACTCGCACGAGATCTGCTCGCCTGCTCGCGCGTGACGAAAATTGAACCGGGCTTAGTCGTCAAACATAGCCTGCGGGCCCCTCATTCTCGTCATCGAGGAGATCGGCCGATTCCCGAGGAGAGGAGCTCGTGGGGATACCGGGCTTACGACGCTGCTCAACTCGAAGCCATGAATTACAATCGAGGAGATCGGCCGATTCCCGAGGAGAGGAGCTCGTGGGGATACCGGTCTTACGACGCCGCTCAACTCGAAGTCTTGGATTACAATCGAGGAGATCGGCTGATTCCCGAGGAGAGGAGCTCGTGGGGATACCGGTCTTACGACGCTGCTCAACTCGAAGTCTTGGATTACAATCGAGGAGATCGGCCGATTCCCGAGGAGAGGAGCTCGTGGGGATACCGGTCTTACGACAATGCTCAACTCGAAGTCTGGGATTATAATCGAGGAGATCGGCCGATTCCCGAGGAGAGGAGCTCGTGGGGATACCGGTCTTACGACGCTGCTCAACTCGAAGTCTTGAATTACAATCGAGGAGATCGGCCGATTCCCGAGGAGAGGAGCTCGTGGGGATACCGGTCTTACGACGCTGCTCAACTCGAAGTCTTGGATTACAATCGAGGAGATCGGCCGATTCCCGAGGAGAGGAGCTCGTGGGGATACCGGTCTTACGACGCTGCTCAACTCGAAGTCTTGGATTACAATCGAGGAGATCGGCCGATTCCCGAGGAGAGGAGCTCGTGGGGATATCGGTCTTACGACGCTGCTCAACTCGAAGTCTTGGATTACAATCGAGGAGATCGGCCGATTCCCGAGGAGAGGAGCTCGTGGGGATACCGGTCTTACGACGCTGCTCAACTCGAAGTCTTGGAGTACAATCGAGGAGATCGGCCGATTCCCGAGGAGAGGAGCTCGTGGGGATACCGGTATTACGATGCTGCTCAACTCGAAGTCTTGGATTACAATCGAGGAGATCAGCCGATTCCCGAGGAGAGGAGCTCGTGGGGATACCGGTCTTACGACGCTGCTCAACTCGAAGTCTTGGATTACAATCGAGGAGATCGGCCGATTCTCGAGGAGAGGAGCTCGTGGGGATACCGGTCTTACGACGCTGCTCAACTCGAAGTCTTGATTACAATCGAGGAGATCGGCCGATTCCCGAGGAGAGGAGCTCGTGGGGATACCGGTCTTACGACACTGCTCAACTTGAAGTCTTGGATTACAATCGAGGAGATCGGCCGATTCCCGAGGAGAGGAGCTCGTGGGGATACCGGTCTTACGACGCTGCTCAACTCGAAGTCTTGGATTACAATCGAGGAGATCGGCCGATTCCCGAGGAGAGGAGCTCGTGGGGATACCGGTCTTACGACGCTGCTGAACTCAAAGTCTTGGTTAATATCCTGCATCCTTATATAACTTGGAGGAGATTAATCGCAGAGATACCTTGACAAGAAAGAAACTCTCCGGAGAGATACTCTTGACCCTGCCGAGTCGGGGGATTGGCGTCCAGACCCGTTCCTAAGAATTCCTCTAGTCGGAGGAGAGATGCACTCGGGGAGACCTAGGCCGGCCTGCGAAGGGGGGGGGGGGGGGGGGGGTGACCTCGGCCGATAATGCAGAGGCTCGGTCTTACAAGAGCGCTTAAAATCCCGAAGCATCGTCCCATCATCCGAACTAGGCTATTCAGTGAGAACGGGTTAGAGTCCCGTATCCCGATTTGACAGTGAAGGTCGCTTCCAGGTACGATTAGGGTGGGGGTGGTGTTCATCGTGGGTCCTTTTCGAACGCACTCGGAATCCACACACCTCCCTCCGGGCTCGTCCATACCCTTTCTTTGGCAGGTTATCCTGTCTTGTTGCTCGCCTGAGATCTTCTCCCTCTGGGTGTTTTACGAGGCCGACCTCTCCTCGAGTCCGGGAGATCAGGGTGCAGATCTGTTCCTCGCAGGTCCTCCAGACGGAAGAGAGATGCACTCGGGGAGACATAGGCCGACATGCAAGGGGGGAGCTGATCTCGACCGACAATGCAGAGGCTCGGTCTTACAAGAGCGCTTAAAATCCCGAAGCATCGTCCCATCATCCGTACTGGGCTATGTATGAGGAACAAACCGACCGCTGCCTCCCGAGGTCGACTACGAGGCGGACCATGGAGACACTCAGAAGCCTCGAGGCACATTTAACACAAAAGAGATGAAATCCCGCATCCTTTGTATATTGAGTATGTTTACAGAAATAGATACATGAGTTACCGCTACGGGTAAAATCTTTTCAAATCATCCCCGCTCCAGGTCCCAGGCAGCTGCTCTCCCGCTTGGTCTTGTAGGTAATAGCCTCCTGTGGCCAAGGCTTCTTGGACGATGAAAGGTCCTTCCCAGTTGGGATGGAGCTTGCCTACGGCGGCTCCCCGCCCAGCGGCGTCCACCTTCTTCATGACTAAGTCCCCTGCGAGGAAGTTCTTCAAGCGGACGTTTTTGTCGAAGTGTCTCGCCATGCGCCTCTTGGTTTCTTCTTGGCGCATGGAGGCCAAGTCCCGAAGCTCTTCCACATAATCTAGGGAGAGCCTCTGAGCCTCTTCATTCTCTAGCCGCCATTCCTCGCTTCAGTCTTCGGCTGCGATGACCCTTGGACTATGCACCTCAAATTCGACCGGGATGAGCGCCTCGGACCCGTGTGACAGCTTGAAGGGTGTTTCCCCTGTGGCTGAGTTCGGGGTGGTCCTGAGGGCCTAGAGGACGGAAGGGAGCTGTTCGGCCCAATTCCCCTTGAGGTTGGTGATCTTCTTCTTCAGCAAGTTGATGATGAGCTTGTTCACGGCTTCTACTTGCCCATTGCTCCGAGGGTGATGTACCGAGGCGAACCGAAGGTCGGTTCCCAACTGTTTACAAAAGTCCCCCAGTTCCAGGCTGGCGAACTGCGGCCCATTGTCGGTGATGATGGCAAGAGGGATCCCGAACCTGCATGCGATTTCCCCCCAGATGAAGTTCTTGACGATTTGAGACGTGGTCCTGGCCAGAGCCTTAGCCTCGATCCACTTCGTGAAGTAGTCGACCATTATCAGAACAAACTTTCTTTGCCCGCTAGCTTGAGGGAACGGGTCGATCAAATCCATTCCCCAAATTGCGAAGGGCCACGGAGCGGTAATCGAGCGAAGCTGCTGAGCCGGCTGGAGTGCGAGGGGCGCGAAGAGTTGACATTGGGAGCACTTTCTGGAATAGGCCTCTGCGTCCTTTCGGATGGTCGGCCAGAAGTAACCGTGCCTCAGAATCCTTTGCTCCAGGGTGCGGGTCCCGGAGTGACTGCCGCACTCTCCCGAGTGAATCTCCTCGAGGACCCGGGGAATCTCGAGATCTAACAGGCATCGGGTCAGAGGGCCTGAAATGGTCTTGCGATAGAGTTCGCCGTCCTGTAGTAAGTAGTACGCGGCCTTATACCGAAACTTTCTTTGATCTTGCCCGTTAGATGGTAGTCGGCCTATCGCCAGGAACGCGATGAACGGATCTCTCCACGAGGCCCGCTGATCGATCTCCATCAACTCGCCTTCTTCGATGGATGGTCGAAACAACTCGATGGCGGTTCTCCCAGCCCGAGGGCCGTATTTCGCAAGATTGTCTGCCTCGGAGTTGCGTTCTCGGGGCACGTGCTCAACGTGAAAGGATCGGAACCCCCCGATCAGGCCTTTGACCTTAACCAGATATTGCTGCAAGATGGGATCTCAGACTTCGAACTCTCCCCGAATCTGAGATGCTGCCACCATGGAATCGGTAAAAGCCCTGATATCTCTGATTTCCAGCTCCTTGGCGAGTCGCAAGCCAGCCACCATGGCTTCGTACTCCGCCTGATTGTTAGTGACCGAAAAAAGGATCTTGACGGCTTGCTCAATCCTGGTCCCCTGAGGACTAACCAGCACCACCCCGGCTCCCACGGAGTGTCTCTCTGACGCGCCATCTACGAACATCTTCCAGGGGACCGGCCGAGAGACATCCGTGTCTGCCTCTACCTCGGCCGAGAAGTCGGCCAGGAAATCCGCCACGGCTTGTGCTTTGATTGCGACCCTTGGGGGGTAGGAGATGTCGAACTCGCTCAGCTCCACAGCCCACTTGGCGAGCCTGCCGGAGTGCTCCACTCCGTCCAAGATACTCCTCAAGGGGTGGTCAGAGACTACCTTGATAGAGTGGGCTTGGAAATATGGACGGAGTCGCCTGGCCGAAAATACCAGGGCAAAGACTAACTTCTCCAAGATGGGGTACCGCGTTTCGTCTTGCCTTAGCACCCGGCTCACGTAGTAGATTGGAAGCTGCTTCTTTCCCTCCTCTCGGACCAACACCGAGCTGACTGCTTCAGCCCCTACCCCTAGGTAGAGCAAGAGGTCCTCACCGCCCTGCGGACCCTGAAGGAGAGGAGCTCGAGTCAGCTGTTGTTTGAGCTTTATGAAGGCCTCCTCGCACTCCGGGGTCCACTCGAATTTCTGGTTCCCCCGAAGGGCTTTGAAGAATGGGGAACACTTCTCTCCGGCCCTGGAGAGAAACCGGCTAAGACCTGCCAGCCTTCCGGTCAATCTTTGAACTTCCTTGGAATCCCTCGGGGACGCCATCTCCACGATGGCTTTCACCTTGTCGGGGTTAGGCTCCACCCCTAGGGGAGTAAGGAGGTGCCCTAGAAACTTCCCCCTTCCCGCGCCGAAAACACACTTGGCCGGGTTGAGCCGCATCTTGTACCTCCTCAGGGTGGCTAAGGTCTCTGTCAGATTCGCTACGCGCTCTGCGGCGCTCTTACTCTTAACGAGCAGGTCATCCACGTAGACTTCCAGATTCCGCCCCTTTTGCTCTCTAAAGACGTGATCCATCATTCTTTGATATGTCGTGCCGGCATTCTTGAGCCCGAAGGACATCATCTTGTAGCTATAACATCCGTCGCTGGTGATGAAGGAAACGTCACGGCAATCGGGGGGATGCATCCGGATCTGGTGATACCCTGAAAAGGCATCAAGGAAGCTCATTACGGGAAACCCGACGGCAGAATCAACCAGCGCGTCGATTTGAGGCAAGGGGTAATAATCCTTGGGGCAAGCTTTATTGAGCATAGAAAAATCAATACATAGCCTCCAGCCCCCTCCCGATTTCTTCACCATTACAATATTGGAGACCCAGCCTGGATACTGGATCTCCGAGACAAAACTTGCCAGCTTCCCTACTTCCTCCCAGATTGGTCCCGCCAGAGCGGTGGCGCTCTTCCTCTGCTTCTGACGGACTGGGGCCGTCGCTGGATCCAGGTTGAGGCGATGACAGGCAACATCAGCATCAATCCCTGGCATCTCAGCGGCGCTCCATGCGAAGACGTCCGCGTTTTCCTGCAGGCAGGCAGCTATCTCCACCTTCCCTTCCGGGGGCAAGGCTCCTCCGATCTTCAGCAGCTCAGGCTCTCCTCTCGGGGAGATCACCTCCACTTCCTCCAGCTCCTCGGCAGCCTGCAGGCCCTCCTCCTGCTCCATCATCCTTTCCAACCTTTCTGCGTCACCCATCCAGCTGATGGTGCTGACCGCATTCAGGTAACATTCCCTGGAGGCCTTGGGATCTCCCCTGATCCTGACTTGGACGTCGTCCCTGCAGTACTTCAGGCATTGATGATATGAAGATGGGACGGCCTTGAAGTAGTTGATGAGGGGCCGTCCGAAGATGGCGTTGTAACCACTGGGTGCGTCGACGATGACGAAGCGACATCGGATCGAAGTTCCCCCGAGGGTGACCAGCAACTCTACTCCTCCTTCCACCTCTTTCTTCTCCCCAGAGAAGCCGAAGAGAGGCCCATCTGCTGCCTGAACCCGGGATGCTTCCACCTGAAGGCCGACGAAGGTTATCTTGAAGATGACATTCACCGAGCTCCCATTATCCGCGAGGATTCGGTCGATGGTGAAGTCCTCGATTGCTGCTTGAATCACCAGGGCATCATGGAAGGGGTTCTCGTTCCAGAGTATGTCTTCCTCCGAGAAGGTGATCTCGTTCAATAGAGGGGGGGGGGGGTCTGAGACGTCGAGGCGACGCTCCTTTTGTAGATTTGGTGGAGACTTCCCTTGCGGGAAGCTCCTAGCCCAGCCCCTCCATTGATTACTCCGACGTGTCCGCCTCCCGGACCGGGAATGACATTCCCCCTTCCTCCTTGGTCGATCCTGTCCTCGTTTCTCCTCCTCTGCGGTACCTGGTAAGCCACCTGCCCAACCTGGGCCTCCTGCTGCGGCTGCTCCCTCTCGGCCGCCGTTGCTTCCATCCTCCTCCTTGCTTCCCAGAACTCAGGGCAAGCCAAGGTTCCGTGCCCCTCCACTCGATGGATATCGCAGTAGAGGGGAATCGCCGCTTCCTGCTGCCTTTCCTGCCTCCTCTCCTGCTGCCTCTCCTTCCGCCGGCGCTTAGCGGCTCGCTGCGTGATGGCCATGGTCTCCCTTCTTCCTCCTCCCCGCTCCCGAGGGTTGTAAGTCCTCCTCTCCTCCTGATGGGTGGGCCGCCTCCACTGGGGGTGATCCCTCGGGTACTGGAATCTTCTCTCCTCGCTCCTCGTCTCTCGACCTCCGACGGGCCTCCTATCCTCCTGCCTTCGAGGCCTCTCCCGCCTCTCCTGCCTCTCCGCCTTTCTGATCTCCCTTCCCCTTTCTCCCTTCTCCTCTTTCCCCTGCGGCCTCTCCTGCTTCCTGTCGTTGCGCCCCTCCGGCGCCCTCTCCCTCTCCAGCAATCTTCCTCTGTCTTGCCCAAGCGGTCGGTCTCCATCGAGCCGTGCCAGGAACTCCTTGTTCCTCTCCTCTCCCTGGATGAACACATTGGCTCTCTCCACCATCTCCTCGAACGATTTGGGCGGCCTGTGCCCCAACTCCATGTTGAACAGGCCCTGCTTCAGCCCGAACTTGAGGGCCACCATCAAGGTGAACCCGTCTACCTCTTCCACCTCCATCACCTCCTCCTGGAATCGATCGATGTATCGGCCCAAACTCTCGTGCTGCCCCTGCACGATCTTGAAGAGGGCGGTTGCCTCCTTCTTCCTCCGCTTGGACGTCGCAAACCTTGCTAATAGGCCCCTTCGAAGATCTGAGAAGCAGTAGACTGACCCGACTGGCAGCTGGTGGAACCAATCTCTCGCGCTACCCTTGAAGGTAATGGAGAAGAGCCGGCACTGAGAGCATCAAACCTGTTGCGAATGGAGACCACATCCTCAAACCACTGAAGATGTCCCACCGGGTCGTCCTTGCCGGAGTAGTACGAGAGGACCGACTCTCTGAAGTTGTCGGGGATGAGGGCTGCGAGGATCTCGTCGCAAAAGGGGCTCCTCCCTTCCTGGCGGCGGCGAGTATCCTCCCCGCTCGAGCAGTCATACTCGCTCCATCGGCGAGCATCTCCATACCTTGCCGAGAGTTCCGGATCTCGAAACTGGATTCCTTGACTACTCGCTGGGTGATGTCGCGACGGGATCACCTGTTCTCCACTCGCCCAAGCGGGCTCCTTCCCTGCTCGCCGAGTTGGTATCTCCTCGCCCGGGGGTGTCCGATGGCGGGGAGAAGTCGCCGTCACCTCAGGCGGATTGGACAACCCGTCGAGTATTGCCTTCTCCACTCTCCTCGCGAACTCTGCAAAAGCCGCCACTGTCACATACTCGCTACCTTGCCCCGGGAATCCAGCTCCCACTGAGTTACCTCCCAACTCGCCCCGGTCTCCACCATCGGCCATCTTCCAACCACGACTTTCTTCTTCGATCGCTATCCACGCTCACCGCACCAAGTGTTGAAGCTGAGAAATATCTCAACCTCAGAAATCGGACTAGGCCACCTGAAGTTACTGGTCGAGCGGTCAGAAAGACGGTCTCTGGTCAGGAAATAGAAGCAAATTGCGCAAACAAGACCCCAGGTTGCTGCGGCAGGAAGGTCCCACCACATACCCAGTTGCTTAGGAGAAGCAACCCCTTCTCAACCAAATTGGCCGAGCTAGGTACGAAGGAGGCGAGCTTGAGCAATAACGAGTCAAGGGCAGTTGTTGGAGCTCGCGAGGGCTCAGGCCGAGATTTGCTTGTCCCTCCCTCGTACCCCTGGGGTCCTATTTATAGGGAAAACCAAAGAAAGGGGGGGGGGGGGGTCTTACTTATACCCCCACCCTGGCGAGTTGGCGACTTCCCTGGGGAGCTCGCCTGGAAGAGGCGAGTATCTGGTCATAGTCGCCACCTGGCGAGTTGGCCTGGGGAGCTCGCCATACTCGCCCGAACCTTCCGCGGCCTGGGGTGCTGGTCTGGATCCCCACCTTGTCTTGTTGACTTTGACTTTTGATGACCCGGCGGTGGTAGGGCCCTCCCTCGTCGAATATGGGTTGTATAGTAATTATCTCAAAAATTTTGGATGCACTGATAATTTTAAAATTAGCATAATGACATTTTGGTAAATAATTAAGAATGCAATTTGATAGGCCATTACACTGTAAAGGTTATTGAAACTCTGCGATTAGTCTTAAAATATTGATATGTATGCCCTATAATTTTATTGGAATTTTGACTCATGCATTTCAGATACTTCATTTGGAAAATGGCAACTATGGGATTCTGGTATTAACTAGGGAATAAATGTAAATAATTTAAGGAAAATTATGAAATTCTGTAGTTAGTAATATTTTATCAATATACAATCCAGGATAAATTCCTTAGGTCAGTGGATTAGAAATTGTACTACTTCATGTGTAAAGTGACCTAGGGGATGAATTTAAATGATTTAATTAGAGGTCTTAATGACCTAGGAAAATTATGAAAATCAACATGTTCACTACCTTAGTCCATACCACCCTAGGATAAATAATTAGGGGTTGGTGACCCAAGGAATTGGAAGTTCGACTTCGGGGTGGTGTTAGGTCATGGGCTGCGCACAGTAAAAGTAGGTTATATCATAAGGCCCACCGGGGGATAGATCGACAATTGAGCTAGAGAACACGATTGGAAGTATAACCCTGGTGGTTAGTGTCGTCTTAGTGATGAGATTAAAAGTGCAAGTCATTGGGTAACAACGGGAGTGGAGGCCGGCGGAAGACCGTCGCCCTCTCGATAATAACTTAATTCATTAGGATCGCCCAAGAGTAATAATGAGAGTTGGTTGTGGGTCATGGGTAGAAATCAACTAAAACTAATTATCCTTGCGAAAGGGAACTTTGGATTTTTAATTCCATCTTGGTTCCTAGTGCCCCCGAGACCCCTTCATTGGGCATACCCTGGGCAGTCCTTGGATTAACCCTAAAATACTAGGTATAATAACTGGTAGGCAAGAGTAGTCTATTGGGCTAGGTAAACTGTACCTGTTCTCACTCGTGATGGGTTGGAGGGACTTGGAGCCTGTTGGCTACTTGATCACCCGCGCTTAATTGGAAGGAGCATATATGCTTATTGCTCACTCGTGCCGGGTTGGAGGGACTTAGAGTCTGTTGACTACTTGCTCACCCATGCAGAGTTGGAGGGAAAATGGTTAAGTCGTCCCTAGGTGTTCAAAGGGGCGCCATCCCGCGGTGTTCAAAGGGATGAGGTTCAGAATTTGTGCCGGACGGGTTAGTCCGGGGAGCTTTGGCTCGGTTGTTGGTTATTACAGACGATTTAGTTCAGGAGCTTTACTTGTTGGTTTCTTTTAAGAATATTGCATGTGCATAAAAGGAATATCTAAGATGGTGGGTCTTCGGTGTTGGAGGGTCGTTGCACCGACGCCAATACGATGACTCGGCAAGTGTGGTTTTACGCTTCGCCAAACTTAAGTCCGGCGGTCCAGTCGGCAAGAGTACGCAGGAGTCCGCTTTGTGCACCAAGCGTTGAGGCGTACGAT
Source organism: Platanthera zijinensis (assembly GCA_039513925.1). Classification (NCBI taxonomy): domain Eukaryota; kingdom Viridiplantae; phylum Streptophyta; class Magnoliopsida; order Asparagales; family Orchidaceae; genus Platanthera; species Platanthera zijinensis. The sequence continues at coordinate 124,886,167 of CM077089.1, read as the reverse complement.
AGGTCAGACCGGTAGTGCTATAATGGTTTTGAGGTGGGCAAGGCCCAACCCACCACTTCCGTCTGCTACTACGGAGGTATCCTGGGAGGTAACGGCTCCGAAAGGGGGAACTAAAGGTTTGTGTACACAAAGTCGGGTGTGTGAGTTGCATTGCTTGATCATAACATACCCACCATATAGATACATATCATAATCATTAATAATAACCTGTGACACATAATGTATAAGTGGTATGAGACGCTTATACATTAGGACTTGCTAAACGACCCCTTGGTCTATAAGCTTGTGTGGGCAAGTTTATAAATTAAGGTTATTTCAATTTATATATATGCTACTTGTGACAACCGACACCCCAACGTATAAAATGGTATGAGACATTTTATACGATGAGAGCCTTGTAGAAGATCCCTTGGCTTATGTATACTCGCATAAGTGAAGGCTAATTTCTTTTCTTACTTTACTTATTACCACGTGATTATAAATTGCTAGCCAGGTCCCCTATCACCTGTTTGTTTTACTCTCCACTTTCACGTCCTTCCCTTTCTTCCTCCCCGCTCGGTGCTTAGGAGCATGGGGAAAGGGGCGGCGGACGATAGGGCTTAGTCTTATAGACTAACGGTTTTCGAACCACATCATATTAGGGGATCGCGGAGCCCAGCAGGGCGGAGCAGCCCAGGAGACCGGTGCGATTGGAGACAGGGCAGTCTAGCTCAGGAGTACAACCAGCAGGGATCGTGAGTACCGACTTCTAGTGAGGTTTCATTTTGCTTCCGCATGGAAAAGGGAAGACTCTCGTGCGTCGCCAATCTGGGAGAAGTCGTTCTCAGATCTGCAAGAAGGAAATCTCATTGCTCCGCATATCCTGAAGGAGGAAGGTCATTGATCCAGGTCGCAGAAAAGATCACAAGATTTGTTTTATGAGTCGCTCGTGCTTCTCTCGCCATCTGCCACCTGGTGGTGCGTTGATTTCTTTTGCTCTTATAAATTTTGGGCTGCCACTGGAATTACTGATCTAGGTGTGAGAGTATTCAGTGGAAGTCGGTTGGGGCTCTTCTCCTAGATCAACTTACTGTTGCCGGATTCCACTACACACTTCCAGATTTTGTGAAGAATTAGAACAGTCTATTCAATTGAGTTGGGCTATTTGGTTCTGTCTCTCTACGACTGTGATTAGCTAGAGTGGAGAAGCTAAATTATTTTTCTGAATTGCATCCGAAGTTTTTGGACTCGTCTTCGCACGGATCAGGTGATACTGTTCTAGTTTTATTTTATTTCAGAACCAAAAATGAGATGTCGAAAAAAGTGCACTCAACACTGTCAAATTGCGGTCATTCGACGCCACTGACTTTCTCAGTTGGAAAATTCAAGTCCAACTAGTAATGAAGGAACGAGAAACTTTATATGTTGTTCAGAGTGATTTCGCCCCTACTCGTGAGGATGTAGACGAATACCAGTGGAACAAGGATGAGGACGTACCTCCTGAACTCCCTGAATTCTTGTCTCGCCTTGACCTACTGCACATATAACTCTACAAAAGAAATTTGAGATCATTTGAACGCATATTTTTAGAAACAGGAGGGACTGTTAAAGTCACTCATTAGAGAGTTCTTCAACTTCAGGTTCAAAGCAAACTTGTTAGTCACTTCATAAATCATAGAGTTGGAAAACTTACGTCACAAGTTAGAGGACGATCAATCAAAGATGAAAGACAATCTCTTTGTGTATCTGATTCTGAGCAAGCTACCTCTTGAGTGCCTCGCCTTCAAGACTAAAATGCATAGACTGAAGGAGAAGATCACTCTGAATGAACTCAAAAAGTTTACCCGCATTAATGATTAAAACATTGTTGGGAAAGCTTGGAACAAGTTGCTCAGCCCTCACAGGTTGTCAAATTCATTTCTCGACCTAACAAGCTTTCTCGAAAGCCCCCAAAACCTAAGGGTGATACCTCTATGCAGTTGATAGTAAAAATTCTTCTCTCAAAAGGAAGAAGGACAAGTACCACAATTGTGGAAAGTGGGGTCACTGGGTCGCTGAATGTAAGAGTCCGGAGAAGAAAAAAGGAGGAAGACCATCAAAATATGGCAAACATGGTGGTCGACAACTTTGATCCCAAGTCCTTTGTGACTATGATTGAGAGTAGTCACCATAGCGCATCTTCTGAGTGGTGACTAGACAACGGTGCTACCTATCATATCACTAATGACAGAGTTCTTTTGACTAAGGTCGTGACGGTCCAGGACAAGGTTGAAAACTACAATGGAGGAGAGACCAATGTTACTCATACTAGGATGACCGGGTTGGTCCTCTCCTCAGGAATTTTTTTTTTAAAATAATAATGTTAAAGTTGATCCTAACATTACTAAGAATCTGATTTCAATGAGTTTTTTAGATAAGATTGGAATGACCTTCACTACTCAAAATGGTAGAATGACCTTAACGATCAATTCACATTGCTTTGAGTGTGCGTATTTGATCAACGAAATGTATAAACCTAGCTTAAATAATGATAACATTAATCAAGTGAGTTTAAACCTTATTGATTCTAAGTTGTTACATAATAGACTTGAACATGTGAATTATAGGGAAATGCTAGATCTAGCTAAGAATCATAATATCCCATTAGTTCTGTCTATTTAATTTGACAAGTGTGAGGTGTGATCAGTAGAAAACCTTTCAAGTCGGTTTCTAGAAGCACACAATTTTTGGAATTGATACATTTAGATTTCTGTGATTTCCGAAGTCATGTCACTAGAGGGGGAAAAAGTATTAATTACATTCATAGATTATTTTTCTAGATATTGTCATGTGTATTTGTTGAAATCGAAAGATGATGTCTTTGAGATATTTAAGATCTTCAAGTCTCGTGTGGAAAATCAATTGAACATTAAAGTTAAGAGATTTAGAAGTGATCGAGGAGGAGAATACAACGTTATTAGGTTCAAGGAATTTTGTGCCTCTGAGAGAATAATTATTGAAACCATAGCTCCTTACTCACCCCAGTCAAATTTTGTCGTTGAGCGTAAGAATATAACTTTAACAAAATGTTGAATTTTGTGCTCTTAACAGCTGGCAAGCCTAATTCTTTTTGGGGAGAAGCAGTTTTGACTACAATTCACATTCTAAGTTGAGTGCTTCATTCTCAGCTCACTTCTACCCCGTATGAGTTCTGTCATAGTCATCCTTGTAGATATAATACTCTAAAGACTTGGGGTTGTATTGCTTATGTGTAAATACAAAATCTTAAGAGACCTAAGATGGGACATAGAATGATAATCTATATCTATCTAGGCAGTGCAGAAGATAGTGCGACTGATAAATTTCTTGATCTATCCACTAATACAGTGATAAAATCTAGAGATGTTATATTCTTTGAAAATAAATTTATTAAAAATCATGATTTGTTTGTCTTTAGGTCTACTGTTATGATTTTAGAATTCACTATAGAACCTGAAGTTGTCCCCTCTAGCACTGCTCCCCAACCTTTTGAGGTGGAACTTGTTTTAATTACAACATCTATAAGAGAGAATCCCTAAGGATTTTGATGAGAATTTCATCACCTATCACTTAGAGGATGATCCATTATACTACCAGGAAGCAATGGGATCTAGAGATTCGTTGATGTGAGCAGAAGTCATTGATGATGAGATGAACTCGCTGCTACAGAACAATTCTTTACATCTAATTGACCTGCAAAAAGGAGCTAAAGTCCTAGGATGCACGTGAGTGTTGAAGAAGAAATTATATAGTGATTAGTCTATAAACATATATAAAACACGTCTAGTAGCTAAATGTTATAGACAACAAGGAGGAATAAACTACTTTGATGTTTATTCATCTGTGTGTCACCTATCTACTATTAGGATTGTTCTTGCCTTAGCTTATATCGAGAACTTTATAGTTCATCAGATGAATGTAAATATAGCATTTTTAAATGAAAAACTTGATGAAGAGATCTATATGACACAATCTGAAAGTTATGAATATAAAGATTTAAAAATAAAGTATCCAAAATTTAACAAATTAATCTATGAGCTTAAATAAACGCCTAAGATGTGACACATGAAATTTGATCAAGTGGTAAAGAGTTTTTGATTTCAGTCCAATTTTTCCGACAAATGCTTTTATCACCATTTAATGTCAAATCAAACTGTCATCATATGTTTATATGTGGATGACATGTTGATTCTGGGGTCGGATCTTACTGTAGTTAAAGATATTAAATCTACTCTCGCAGAAGCATTTGACATAAATGATTTTGGTCCCGTGGATATCCTGTTAGGTATGAAAGTTAGAGTTGACAAGGATCGAGTTACCCTTTGCTAGACTTATTATATAGAGTAAATTCTTTCTATCTAGGGATATAAAATTTGTAGGCCAGCTGAGACACTATTTTTTATAATGTTAAGTTGAGTCCTAATGAAGAGACCAACATTGATCAAGTAAAATATTCTAAAATAATTGGTAGTCTCATGTATGCCATAAGTTATATAAGATCAGACATTACCTTCTCGGTTGGAATGCTGAGTTGTTATACCAGTAGTTTAGACAAAGAACATTGAGATGCCCTAGATAGGCTAATGAAATACCTGAGAGGTACTAACAATCATGCTCTGTGCTATATTGGTTACCCTCATATTGTGGATAGATTCTCTGATGCCCCGTGGTGTTCAGAAGTTGAGAACAAGTCTATCAGTGGATATATATTTATGTTGGGTGAAACTGCTATTACTTGGAAATCCAAAAGACAGACTTGTAGAGCTTTGTCGTCTATGAAATCTGAGTTGCTTGCCTTAGGTTTAACTGATGAATGAGCAGACTTGATCAGAAACTTGATTTTAGACATACCCAAGTTACAAGTCAACTCGCTGAGCTTGTATTGTGATAATCAAACAACATTTCAAGTCGTTAAGAATGCACTCTATAATACTAAAAGAAGACATGTATGACTGAGACATGGTTTGTTGAATTATCTGAAAGAACAATGAATTATCACTTTGATCGATGTGCGTTCGAATGATAACCTATCTGATCCATTGACGAAAGCAATGCCCAAAGACTAGTTAATCAAAACAGTGGGGGAAATGAGACTGGCCTTAGTTCAAGGTTAGACGATTCAGTTCAGACTTAGTCCAAATGTTTTGATTTTTTAGATTTCTTTTATCAAAGCAAGCATATTATACTTCGTTGATGCTCTTGGTTGCAAGCAGCCTCTATCCAACCAATATCAAAGCAAGCATATTGTAATACTTAGAATACTTTGAGCAAAGCCTCCTCAATAACTCCCATACCCATATTTCAGTTAACTAAAGCCATAAAGACTCACAAAAGACAATCAATTTTTCATTATCCTTAAGAAATTTAAGAAGAATAAGAGAGGAGGTGATAAAGCTTACATGAGAAAGAAGTAGGTTACAATCCAACAAATATCGAATAATAACAATGCAACGTCGACACAGATAAAGTCAAAGAAAAAAATGTGGGACTTAGGACACAACCTTCGTTGAGAGAGCGCAGAGCCGACAATGGTGCATTTAGAAAAGAAGCATCACGTCAACACAAAGAGCAAGCAAGAGGGAATGAGTTATGTGGTGTGTGGCTTAGAGATGAAGAAAGACGCAGAAGGCATGAAAAGCTTCTCGATTTATCGAGTGAGAAATAACGAGAATGATTAAGGCAACCACCATAGGAGGGAGTGCAACGCAGGGTTTAGGGTCGTGTGAGAGAGGTGGCAGCGAAGGAATGTGTGCATGCCCTGTGTCCTGGAGGAAGATTGAGGGAGGTGAGCGATGCAGTTGGGTTTTTTTCCAGGAGGGTAAAACAATGCACAATGAAGAAGTGGGGGAAGGAAAAAGGGGTTGACAAGCACAGAGAACCAATCTGTCAATGACGAAAGAAGCGAGATGTCTCTTCCACGGTCGCCCTAATTCTGTGCGAGGAGAGGAGTGGGAGAAAGGATTGTGCCTCTCACTGGTGGACTCACTTTTATATTTCGTTGTTTTTGTGCCACTCAACGATGATTGTGCCGATCAGAGAGCTGTAAGGATTTTTATTTTTTGGATGGACGGGCGGACATGATGCGATGGTCGACTCGGTTATACCATAACTCCATATCTTTATATACTAGTATATACAATATAAAATGTGATAAAATCTAAATAACAAGCTTTTCATTCCACAAAAAGTTAATTCACAAGAGTATGACCCCCCTATTTAAAAGGGAAAAGAAAAAAGGGAAAAAATACAACAACCGATGTGAGACTCAATTACAACCTGCGGACAAGTAGGATAAAACATTAAACCACAAAACAACTGAGTAGTTAAGCCCTGACTGCTCTGATTAGAATCCTTTGGACACAGAAGCAGTTTGCCCCACACAGGTATCCGTCGGACTCAAGTAGCAGTCTGCGGTCTCTGACCAGCTCACTTCTATACAAAGCCACAACAACTACCAGAACCCGCATCTTCAGTTGCTCTTAAGACCGTAACTTCAACTGCCTCTATCTGCTGTGATTACACCATGTACTCCAATTCCTCTACAATGAGAACACAAGTCCGCAACAATTGCCAAAACCCACTGCTTCAGCTGCTCTCTAGACCGCAACTTCAGCTGCCTCTATCCGTTGTGACTACAATACTGTCTGCCAAGTCCGCTACGACTAGAACCCAAGTCCGTAACAACTATCGAAACCCGCAGCTTCAATTGCTCTCAAACCACAACTTCAGCTGCCTCTATCCTCTACGACTACTACCCTATATGCCAAGACCGCTATAGCTTGCAAGCCTCCTGAATAGATTGCAGGAGACTAACAGACAGACTGCTGACAAATTGTTAAAACAACACGCCGCTCGACCAAACTAACAGTCTGCCAAAGCTCCATAAAAACTAACACTCCCCCTCAAGCTGGAGTATATATATCAACCATGCCTAGCTTGCCATAGAAATCTGAAAGAAAAGCTGACACTGGTTTGGTAAAGACGTCTTTAATCTCCTTATCTGAAGTGATAAATAGAGTACATATTTAATTATTCAAAATTTCTTCTCTGACAAAGTGACATTTAACTTTTATGTATTTTGTACTTTAATGAAAAATTGGGTTTTTTGAAATATTTATAGCAACCTGGTTGTCACAGAACATAGGTAAAGGATGATCATACACTTCTCCCAAGTCAAGCATTAAGGCACGCAACCAATTCAGCTCACAAGCAGTCGATGCCATGCTACGGTACTCAGCTTCAACACTTGATCGTGACACAACAGATTATTTCTTGCTCTTCCAGCTGACAAGGTGTAACACCCCAAAATCCAAAAGTCCCAAAATGGGGGGTGACACGGCCTGGGATATGGGGGTGTCCCAGGGCGTGTCCTGCTCTGGTTTCTCGAGTGCAGTTTTGGTCTCAAGAAGGCGTTGAGTGAGGCACACGGCCTGGGACACGAGCGTGTCCCAGGGCGTGCCATGCTCAGGTTGATGGCCAAATTGTGTCCGAAAAGGACACAGCCTGGAGCCCAGGCGTGTTCTATAGGACACGAGCATGTCATATGTGACACGGGCGTGTTTGGTACCCATGTGCCTTTCGGGATTTGGTTGATCCTGTGTCAATTGAGGGACATGCCCCTCGACATGGGCGTGTACCATGTGATACGGGCGTGTCAGGTGATTGACACGGGCGTGTCTAAGCCCGTGTTCTGGACTGGGTAGTCAGTTCGTGTACCGCGTGGAGTACACGGCCTGTGACACAGGCGTGTCACAGGCCGTATCAGCCCAAATATTGGACTTTTCAGCCAATTTGTGGACGTTTGATTCCTTCATCCTGGATCCAAGGGCTCAGCTGATCTCATACTGGGTTAAATCAAGGGATTGGAATGAAGAAGTCATTCTTCTTTTGACCATTAAAGAGAAGAGAGAAGGGAGAGGAGGAAGAAGAAGGAGGAGAAGATTAAGCCACCGGTGGAGCTCTCGAGTTCCGAGGCCAGTTATGTGGAAGCAAAGCTGTTGCGGTGCTTTACAACCGGATAGAATTGCGATGGCTCCTAAGAGAGCATCAAGGGTAACGATCTTCCTTTTTTTGGATAAGTGAAGTCCTCCTTTATGCATGAGCATGGAATCCTCTCCACCAAAAGGTGGAAAAAGTGAGTGATTCTTGTGGGTTGATAGTGTTTATCTCCGATTGAGTCTGCATCTAGACTTGGAAATGTGTAGTACGGGATATGCTTACTGTGTGAAGCCCATCTGGACAGGTTGGTCTGGATTTGTGATGTTGCATATTGCGCACCGGAGAAGACTCCGCGTATAACGTGTGATTTGTGGAGTCAATGGGTTGTACCTGTGAAAGGAAGTAGCAGGAAGTACTGGAATGAGGGATTCCAGGAAAATACCCTTGAATTGCTTGTGCTGTGGCCAGTCCTTGGTGGACATTATGGCTATTGTAAGGCCAGTCCGTGGCAGACAATATGGCCATTATAAAGTCAGTCATGCGAGGATAGCATGGCTATGGAGAGCTGTGTAGCTCTTAACTAGGCTTCATGCCGAACATGAAAGGTGAAACCGACCCGCGCCTTTTTATATAGCCGCGAGTATGTATTACTCGGTGATGGCAAGGCAACTTGAGCAATGAGGGGTGGATGATCCGTACCTGCGTTTTGCCGACTGTACAAGAAAGTGTCAAGACATTGAGCTTTCATCAGTGCCATAATGAGAGTCTTAGGTCTGCGCGCCATTAAGACTAAATGCTCATATCATATAAACGGTGGTGGGAACCTGGTATACTGGTACACCAAGAATGTTCCCTGAGTGCACAGATCGTCGGGCCGTATGACTTACGGTTGTGATGGATTGATTTGTGCATGAGAGCACAATATATGTGATATCTGTCATGTATTGATATGCCTGCAGGGAAGGAATGCTACTGCCCTGGGTAAGGTGTGAGATTGTTATAAATTGGTCAGCTAAATGCTGACCGTTGCCTTATTTGCCACTTGTTGGGTGGGCTGTCCCATTGCAGGTGCTGGAGAGCCGAGTGGGAAGTAAGGGCTGAAGTCCCTGTTGTTATTACTGCTACTGCTGCCGCTGTTAGATCTTGAAGGCTATATATATATATTGTATTTTGCTCATGAGTGGCCAGCCTGCACGCCGATGATTGTAATCCACTATGTAAAGAGTAACTGTAAGGCCTTAAGGCCAACACTTTTGTGTCTTTGATAACATTCCAGATAAGAGTTTATATATAAAGATGGTTTTATATATAGTGGGAATTCCTTGTGTGAGTTCATATTATTGTTAAAATCTTCCGCTAGAATGCTCTGAGTTAGGATGCGACAGTGGTGTGGTATTAACCCGTGACCTCCCCGTCTGTTTGTGACATATAGTGTGGGGCCCCGGCCGGACCTTCTATTATATGCTATGTAACGGGTGGAGTCGTTACATTTTGGTATCAACGTCTCTCGGTCCTCCTCATTCGAATTCGTGGTCGAATTCTTTTGTGGGGTGGCGAGCACGTGTCTGTGCGACCTGCTTTAACACTAATGAACTCTGGAATGTCCATTAAGGAATGCAATTACACTTGTTTGAGGGGCCTGCGCGTTCCTATATTGTTCCTCTTGCTTGTGTGAGATCGCTAATGCGTGTCTTGTCCACCTATAGGTGACTCGTAATGGTGCTGGGCAGTCTTAGACCCAGCGATCTGATGAGAGTACAACACCAGCTGAGGTGCCAACACCTCCTCCTATTACAGAAACTGTCCGTTTAGTTGCTGAGTCCCTCTTTGCAATGTTTCAAGCATAGCCTGTTGGGCAAGCACAGCCGGCAGTGGTGCTAGAATAGGTTGCTGTAAGGCCGGAACATGTTGCGGTTGTGGATCCTCGAGCAGCAGAATGGCAGTTAAAACAGTTCATGTGCTTCAATCCACCTACATTCACAGGTGAGGGATCCCCAACACAGGCTGAGGATTGGTTATCGCGCGTCAAATGTATATTGATGGCGATCAGGACAGAGGAAGATCAGAAGGTCACTTTTGCCACCTTTTTGTTGGAAGGCGAGGCACGATTATGGTGGGATGAGGTTGAGTTACACCATCTTGCAGGCAGACAGTTGACTCAAGTGTCGATGGAGGAGTTCTCTCGAATGTTCTTGGCAAAACATTTGCCAGCAGCGCAACGCATTGCTATGGAGAATGAATTCCAATGGTTAACGCAAGGGGCGCATAGTGTGGATACCTACTTGCATGAGTTTACCAGGTTGGGATGGCATGCGGGGTCGATCTTTGCTGATGAACAAAGGAAAACAAACCGGTTCTATGGAGGTTTGCGGGACGAGTTGCGGTTCCTGCTCTCCAGTTCAGTGACCCACGGGTTCCAAGCCTTGGTTGATACTGCGCATGCGCTGGACAAAGACATGAATCGTGTGCAAGGTAAAAAGGACTTGTCTGTGATAAAGCCAGAGTTCAAAGCACCCCGCCCTGGCTAGTCGTACTACCAAAGGAAGTGGGGAAAGAGATCCAAGCCTTCTAGGCAAGCTTCTACGTTGGTTACTTCGGGATCAAGTTCACGGCAGGAGCCTCGTACCTGCTTTACTTGTGGCAAAGTGGGGCATATCACCCGTGATTGTCGGAGTGCTCAGCCCAAGGGGGAAAGGAAGTTGGGCGTGTATTATGCTGAGAAGGGCAAAGCAGTGGTAGAGTCCTCTGCATCCCAAGCGCAACTCAGAGTATATAATCTTGGACAACAGGAGGCTATAAAGCAAAGTGACGTCGTCACAGGTACGATTTAAGTTATTGCTTATTTTGGTTATCTTGCATACTTTCTCTATGGCTTGTGCATGATATGTGTGCTACATGCTTTGTCCTGATTTTAAACAACCCAGCGAGAGCACTGTTTGATACGGGTGCTTCGCATTCCTTTCTGTCCAAAGACTTTGTAGCTTGAATTGAAGTACCGAGTCATGGGACAACATATAGAGTAAAGGTATTATTACCTAATGGTTGTGTGATGCTTGTGGATCGGGTCTGCGATGTGGTTGTGCAAATAGGGAGTCGGGATTTTGGATTAAGTGCATCTGTGCTGCCGATATCGGAGTTTGATGTGATCTTTGGCATGGACTGGCTCTCGGAGTAGCGTGCCTATATTGATTGCAATTTAAAGGAGATCACACTGGGCCAGAATACTGAGTTTGAGACTAAGTTCTCTAGTTTGCGAGGAGTAGGCGGTATCTTGATATCTGCTCTCCAAGTCGTCAATGCTGCGTGGAAGGGTGCGAAGTTATTCTTCACGCTTATTCAGGCTATTGAGCCAAAGGATAGTGTGCACGATGTTTCGATTGTATCGGAGTTCGCAGATGTTTTTCCAAAGGATCTTCTTGGGTTACCGCCCTAGCAGGAGATTGACTTCTCTATTGAGTTGGTGTCAGGTGCGAAACCTGTGGCCCGCTCGCCATATCGTGTAGCGCCAAAGGATATGGAAGAATTGAAGGTTCAGTTGCAAGAGTTGTTGGAATAGGGATATATACGTCCAAGTATGTCCCCTTGGAGCGCGCCTGTTCTGTTTGTGAGAAAGAAAGACGGTAGTTTACGGTTGTGCATTGATTATCGTGAGTTAAATAAGCTGATGGAGAAAAACAAGTATCCGATTCCTTGGATAGATGACTTGTTTGATTAGCTGGCGGGATCAACCATTTATTCCAAATTGGATTTGAAGTCGGGATATTACCAGCTGAGGATTAGGGAATGCGACATTCTCAAGACATCATTTGGAACCCGTTACGGGCATTATGAGTTCACCGTAATGCCGTTTGGCTTATGTAATACGTCTTCGGTATTCATGGATCTAATGCACCGAACGTTCTGAGAGTACTTAGATCTCTTTGTGATCGTGTTTATTGATGATATATTGGTGTACTCTCAGTCGGAAGCTGATCATGCAAACCATTTGCAGTTGGTGTTGCATATCTTGCAGAGGAATAAGCTTTATGCCAAATTCTCAAAGTGTGAGTTTTGGCTGTCGTCAGTAGCTTTTCTTGGTCACATGGTAAGTGGAGAGGGTATAGCAGTAGATCCGTAAAAGATCAGTGCCATACGTGAGTGGCCAGTATTGTCTTCAGTGGCTAAAGTCAGGAGTTTCCTTGGACTAGCAGGATACTATAGACGATTTGTGGAAAACTTCTCACAGATTGCTTTGCCTCTGACCACGTTGACAAGGAAAGATCAGAAGTTCGTCTGGACGCCGGAGTACGCACGAGCTTTTGAAGAGCTGAAGTGTCGTTTGACCACGGAGCCTGTGTTGATATCGCCATGTGGTACAGACGGCTATGAGATATATAGTGATGCTTCAGGGAGCGGCTTAGGCTGCGTTCTTCTGCAATTCGGCAAGGTGATTGCTTATGGCTCGCGCCAATTGAAAGTACACGAATGTAATTATCCCGTCCACGACTTGGAGTTGGCGGAGGTAATCTTTATGCTGAAGTTGTGGCGATACTATCTTTATGGTGTTAAAGTGGATATCTTTACAGATCATAAGAGCCTAAAGTATCTTTTGGATCAGAAAGAGCTGAATATGCGACAACGGAGGTGGATGGAGTTTCTTGGAGACTACACCTTCGATATTCACTATACCCCCGGGAAGGGAAATGTGGTTGCTGATGCTTTGAGTCGAAGAACTCCAATGCAGGCAAGTTGGTTGCAGATGCATGATGAACGTCTGATCCAGGAGTTGGAAGCGTAAGAGATATCTTGTGTTGACAAAAATACCATAGCCAAAACATGTTTGAACTGGACGGAGGTACAGTATGACCTTGCGGACAGAGTTCGGCGGGCAATGGAGCTTGATGAAAGTCTCCAACGCTATATAAAGGATGGGTCAGATGGCTAGTTCTCCTGGGATGATGGTTTGTTACGAAAAGATGGCCGTTTGTGCGTCCCAAGTTCGGGTAAATTGAGAGAGGAATTAATGTATGAAGCTAATTTTGCCAAATACTCAATTCACCCTGGGAGCACAAAGATGTTCAAGGATATGAAGAAGCTATTTTGGTGGCCCGGACTAAAGAAAGACATAACCTGTTATATGGCTAAATGTCAGACTTGTGCGTTAGTCAAGGCAGAATGTCAGAAGCCTGACGGTTTCCTGAAGTCTTTACCTATTCCGGTATGGAAGTTTGACGATATTTCAATGGATTTTGTACATGGATTGCCAAGATCTCAATACGGGAATGATTCAATCTGGGTGATTGTAGACCGGTTGACAAAAGTGGCTCACTTCCTACCGAATAAAAAAGACGATTCAGTGGAAACTTTGGCAAAACTATATGTGGAGCAGATTGTTCGATTGCACGGTGTTACCCGGAGTATCGTCAGTGACCGTGATGGGTGATTCACATCGAGTGATTGGAGACTAATCCATCAGCTGTTGGGCACAAAACTAACATTCAGTACGGACTTTCATCCCCAAACAAATGGCCAAACTGAGCAGACTAACAGGACGATGGAAGATATGCTCCGAATGTGCGCCCTGGATTTTGGTAAGAGATGGGAAGATCATCTCTATATGGTGGAGTTTGCCTATAATAATAGCTACCAAGCGAGCATCAGTATGACTCCATATGAAGCTTTGTACGGTCGGAAATGCCGTACATCGCTATCTTGGGCGGAAGCAGGCGAGTCAAAGGTATATCCGCGTAAGGATGTCGAAGAAGCTACTTTGACGATACACTCGATTCGGGAGAGGCTGTTGATAGCCCAAGATCGTCAAGCAAAGTACTACAATGCCAAGCACCGAAACGTGGAGTTTGCGGTGGGGGATTGAGTATATTTGAAGATCAAACCCTTCAAAGGCGTGTCCAAGATTCGGCGGTTGAAAAAGCTAAGCCCGAGATATCTTGGTCCATTTGAAGTGGTGGAGCGAGTTGGGGAAGCTGCTTATCAGCTAGCTCTTTCGGCTGAGTTAAGTGGACTGCATGATGTGTTTCACATCTCAGTGCTCCGGAAAGTTTTCAAGGATCCAGCTCAAGTGATAGAGACTGATCGCGTGCCGGTCGAATATGGGCTAACGACGAAAGTTCGGCACGTTCAGATTGAAGACAAAGCTGAGAAACAGTTGCGGAACAAGAAAATCGGGATGGTCAAAGTCCGGTGGGACAATTATGGCTGAGATGAGCTAACATGGGAGCAGGAGCAGACCATGCGAGCTAATTTTCCCGAGTTGTTTGTTTAAACTGTGTAATCGTGCGTCTTTTGTTGAATGTACATTTTGATATATATCTTATATCTTGTTGATTGCTGGGTTTCCTTGCTGTGTTCAAATTTCAGGACGAAATTTATTGTAAGGAGGGGAGGGTTGTAAAACTCCAAAATCCAAAAGTCCCAAAATGGGGGGTGACACAGCCTGGACATGGGCGTGTCCCAGGACGTGTCCTGCTCTTGTTTATCGAGTGCGATTTTGGTCTCGAGAAGGCGTTGAGTGAGGCATACGGCCTGGGATACAGGCGTGTCCCAGGGCGTGTCATGCTCAGGTTGATGGCTAAAATGTGTCCGAAAAGGACACGGCCTGGAGCCCAGGAGTGTTCTGTAGGACACGGGCGTGTCATATGTGACACGGGCGTGTTTGGTACCCGTGTGCCTTTTGATATTTGGTTGATCTTGTGTCAATTGAGGGACATGCCCCTCAACACGGGCGTGTACCATGTGATACGGGCATGTCAGGTGATTGACATGGGCGTGTCTAAGCACATGTTCTGGACTGGGTAGTCGGTTCGTGTACCGCGTGGAGTACACGTCCTGTGACACGGGCATATCACAGGCCGTGTCAGCCCAAATATTGGACTTTTCAGCCAATTTGTGGCTGTTTGATTCCTTCATCCTGGATCCAAGGGCGCAGCTGATCTCATGCTGGGTTAAATCAAGGGATTGGAATGAAGAAGTCATTCTTCTTTTGACCATTAAAGAGAAGAGAGAAGGGAGAGGAGGAAGAAGAAGGAGGAGAAGATTAAGCCATCGGTGGAGCTCTCGAGTTCTGATTTGAGATTTGAGGCCAGTTCTGTGGAGGCAAAGCTGTTGCGGTGCTTTCCAACCGGCTAGAATTTCGAAGGCTCCCAAGAGATCATCAAGGGTAACGATCTTCCTTCTTTGTACAAGTGAAGTCCTCTTTTATGCATGAGCATGGAATCCTCTCCACCAAAAGGTGGAAAAAGTGAGTGATTTTTGCGGGTTGATAGTGTTTATCCCCGATTGAGTCTGCATATAGACCCGGAAATGTGTAGTACGGGATATGCATGCTGTGTAAAGCCCATCTAGACAGGTTGGTCTGGATTGGTGATGTTGCATATTGCGCACCGGAGAAGATTCCGCATATAATGTGTGATTTGTGGAGTCAATGGGTTGTACATGTGAAAGGAAGTAGCAGAAAGTACTGGAATGAGGGATTCCAGGAAAATACTCTTGTATTACCTGTGCTGTGGCCAGTCCTTGGTGGACATTGTGGCTATTGTGAGGCCAGTCTGTGGCGGACAGCGTGGCCATTATAAAGCCAGTCCTGCGAGGACAGCATTGCTCTAGAGAGCTGTGTAGCTCTTAACTAGGCTTCATGCCGAACAGGAAAGGTGAAACCGACCTGCGCCTTTTTATATAGCCGCGAGTATGTATTACTCGGTGATGGCAAGGAGACTTGAGCAATGGGGGGTGGATGATCCGTACCTACGTTATGCCGACTGTACAAGAAAGTGTCAAGATGTTGAGCTTTCGTTAGTGCCATAAAGAGAGTCTTAGGCCTGCGCGCCATTAAGACTAAATGCTCATATCATATAAATGGTGGTGGGACCCTGGTATACCGGTACACCAAGAATGTGCCCTGAGTGCACAGATCGTTGGGCCGTGTGGCTGACGGTTGTGATGGATTGATTTGTGCGTGAGAGCACAATATATGTGATATCTGTCATGTATTGATATGCCTGCAGGTAAGGAATGCTACTGCCCTGGGTAAGGGGTAGGATTGTTATAAATTGGTCAGCTGAATGCTGACTGTTGCCTTGTTTACCACCGGTTGGGTGGGCTGTCCCTTTGCAGGTGCTGGAGAGCCGAGCGGGAAGTAAGGGCTGAAGTCCCTGCTGTTATTACTGCTGCTGCCGCTGCTAGCCCTTGAAGGCTGTATATATATTGTATTTTGCTCATTAGTGGCCGGCCTGCGTGCCGATGTTTGTAATCCACTATGTAAAGAGTAACTGTAAGGCCTTAAGGCCAACCCTTTTGTGTATTTGATAACATTCCAGCTAAGAGTTTATATATAAAGATGGTTTTATATATAGTGGTAATTCCTGGTGTTAGTTTTTCCGCTAGAATGCTCTGAGTTAGGATGTGATAGTGGTGTGGTATTAACCTGTTACCTCCCCGTATATTTGTGGCATATAGTGTGGGGCCCCGACCGGACCTTCTATTATATGCTATGTAACAGGTGGAGTCGTTACACAAGGTTCCCTCTCACAAAGGTACAAAAGCCAAAAGTCGACTTCCTATCTTCTTTATTATCTGCATAGCTAGCATCAGAAAAGACTTCAATCTTCAGATGATTATTTTTTTGAAACAATAATTCTTTCTCTAGAGACCCTTTTACATACTCCAGAATCTTTAAAGCAGAACAAAGATGACACTTGTACAACCCTGTATCCAATGAGTGCCGCGAGCAGGCCGAGCGTGCATAATCTCATGGCGTTGAGTGAGGCGAGTTCCGTCGATTCAGGCGGTCCAAGTTCCAGGCGAGGTGGGGTGTAAGTAGGGTGAGTGGCGCAAGTGGGCTCGTACTTGTCCTTGGATCTCGGTAGGTAGCAGGCGAATGGAGAGACAGGCTCACACTCACCAGTGGTTCTCGAAAGGCAGTTTATGAGTGGGGCAGGTCTAACCCGCACTCGCACAGAGGGTTAGGGTGTGGCGAGTGCCAACCTCATTAGGAACTCTCCGTCCCAGGCACTCAACTCCTTCTTCCTTTGCATTGAGTTAAGCCCGCCTAGTTGACACCTTTTTGTTCTCGGGCGGTAAGTAAAGATGGACCCATAGAGGGAGCGGGATGGAGCAGGTCGACTCGCACCCGCACCAGGACCTCGGCAGGTGGCAGGCAAGTGGGGCAGGCCAGGCCCGCAATCGCCCAGGGTCGGGTAGAAGCGGCGAGTGCCAGCTTCATCGAACACTCACAGCCTATGTGAGTGGAGGTATCCAAGGGACACTCGCCCAACTATCTTGTGATGTATTTTTACTGTTTTATCCCCACTGTCCTGTCTATTGCCGGTTGGAACAGCGGAGTTTCACTGTTGGCAGACCCAGTTGGGCTGCACATAGCTGTTCAAAACAGCGGAGGTTAGCCATTTGCAGCCCGTTTTTAGAAAACTATAAATAGACCTAAGGGGGTACCTCAGAGGGCACACTTACTTGTGCTCCGGTCTTCTTGCGCTCTCTGAGGTACCCTTAGCTCGACATTTAGCTAAGGAGGGGAAGCGTTCTAAGATCTTCCGGGTGTGTGGTGGGACCTCCAAGCCAAGCCCTTGAGTCTGTCCCTTGTTCTTTTTTCCTTAGTTATTTGGCTCGCGAGAGAGAAGCGTGAAATCACCCCTTCCCAAAGGGTGAACTCCACAGAGACCGAGTTCTCGGTTTCAAAATTTTGGTGCGGTGAGCGTGGAGCATGGTCAGCACCGAAAATCTTTAGCGAGCTCGATGACTGGAGGAGAAGGGCAAGGTTCTTGATTGGGCAACTCGCCACCCCCACCTCCCCCTCTCGCCACTATCGACATGTTAGACGAGTTCAGGCAGGAGATGCGGAGTCTCATCATGTTCACACTCGGTATTCGCACAGAGTGCTTGACACCAGCAATTCCAGTAGTCTCCCCCCAACCCTAGGCGAGGGCGCACCCGGCAGGCGAGCCGGGAAGGAGGTAGAAGATAGGGGAGGCGAGCACGAGCTCCAGGGGAGAGTGCTCTTACCCGGGTCAGTGAGTGGATGCCGGTTCAGCGAGATGGGGGTGCGGGACCCTCCGGCTTGCCTAGTAGGGGGGAGGCAGCCCCTTCAGCGAGTTGATTTCTTCTGCCCCAGTTCTAGAGGGGTTCAGAGAGCCGGAGATGTCCTACTACACCGGGAAGGACGACCCAACCCAACACATCCAGTGGTTCGAGGATGTAGTTTCGATAAGGCAGATGTATGATGCCTTCAAGTGCAGACTCTTTGCCATCACCCTCAAGGAGAAGGCGATAGAGTGGTTCCACCAGCTACCGACAACCTTAATCTACTGCTTCGAGGACCTGTGCCGGGGGTTCATGTTGAGGTTCACCACTTCTAAGAAGAGGAAGAAGGAATCGGAGTCCCTATTCCACATCAAATAGGGGGTGAACGAGACCTTGGGGAACTACGTGGACCGGTTCCAAAAGGAGGTTACCCAGGTCTAGGAGATGCCAGGGCACACCCTGATGATGGCCTTCACCTTGGGGCTGTAGCATGGTTTCTTTAAGATGGAGCCGATGAGTGTGCCACCTCTCTCCTATGAGGATTTGATGGAGAGGGCGGCAAGGGAAATCAAGGGGAGGAATCAAACCCCGAATTCATGAGGAAGCTGGCCAGGTGGGCCACAAAAGAGGAGAAGGGGCCAGGAGGTGGCCGAGACCAGGAGGTGGGAAAAGCCGAAGCTCGGCAGTGAGAGGAGCAGCAGGAACAATAGAAGCAACCCAGGTGGGGGCGTCAGGAGCCGAACAACCAGCTTGGCTAGAGGTAGTCGGAGTGGCAAGACCATGGACAACGAAGAGGTTTCCACATAGGGGACAACCGCTAGGGAGGCCAGGGCCAGTTCAACCCTCCAGGATGGAGGCAGGGCTAGGGGCCCCCTCTCCCCGACCAGCATCGGACTATGGCAATAGCCCTGGGGAGGAGGAGAGGCAACCCGAGGAGGAGGCAGGAAGCCAGAATGGGAGGTCCTTAAGTTATTGGTGACGACTTGAAATGCTCCTACTCATGAATTGTATACGTAACCCCCCTTTTCTTTCTAATATGAATTTTCTTGACACTCTTAATTTCTTGCAATAAAGTGTATGAACGGATGAGAAAGCCTACCCAAGTCCAAAGCTTTCTCCCACTGCCAGGATCTCATCTTGCTGGCAGGGCAGGGGTCCTCGGTGGACATGGTTATTGCTCTAGAGCTAAGTCCCGATATTTCCCTCGCTGTCAGGCTCTCATATAGCTGGAAGGGCAGGGGTCCTCGGTGGACATGGTTGTTGCTCTAGAGCTAAGTCCCGAGCTTTCTCCCACTATCAGGCTCTCATCTAGCTGGCAGGGTAGGGGTCCTCGGTGGACATGGTTGTTGTTCTGGATCTAAGTCCCGAGCTTTCTCCCTCTGCCAGTCTCTCATCTAGCTGGCAGGGCAGGGGTCCTCGGTGGACATGGTTGTTGCTCTGGAGCAATTCCCGAGCTTTCTCCCGCTGTCAGGCTCTCATCTAGATGGCAGGGCAGGGGTCCTCGGTGGACATGGTTGTTGCTCTGGAGCTAAGTCCCGAGCTTTCTCCCGCTGTCAGGCTCTCATCTAGATGGCAGGGCAGGGGTCCTCGGTGGACATGGTTGTTTCTCTGGAGCTAAGTCCCGAGCTTTCTCTTGCCGTCAGGCTCTCATTTAGCTGGCAGGGCAGGGGTCATCGATGGACATGGTTATTGCTCTGGAGCTAAGTCCCGATATTTCTCCCACTGTTAGGCTCTTACCTAGCTGGCGGGGTAGGGGTCCTCGGTGGACATCATTTTTGCTCTGGATCCAAGTCCCGAGCTTTCTCCCACTGTTAGGCTCACCTAGATGGCAGGGTAGGGGTCCTCGGTCCACAAAAGCAAGTGCTGGGCATGAAAAAACACTGAATGCGGTTGGCTATCTTCCTTATCCTTGCCTTGATTTGCCGGAAGTTCGAAAAGCCTAAACCAGTTCACAAGATCCACTCCTAGTAGGGCACGAACGGTATTCAATTGATTTGATCTCTATCGTCCCACCAGTCCAAGCGAAAACAAAGGTCCGGATATCTCGAGCGTTCTCCCACTGTCAGGCTCTCGCCTAGCTAGCAGGGTTGGGGTCCTTAGGTGACATCATCTTTGCTCTAGAGCCAAGTAGGAGCTATCTCCCACTATCAGGCTTTCACCTAGCTGGTAGGGTAGGGGTCCTCGGTAGACATCATCTTTGCTCTGGAGCCAAGTCCCGAGCTTTCTCCCACTATCAGGCTCTCACCTAGCTGGCTGAGTAGGGGTCCTCAGTGGACATCATCTTTGCTCTAGAGCTAAGTCCCGAGCTTTCTCCCATTGTTAGGATCTCACCTAGCTGGCAGGGTAGGCGTCCTCGGTGGACACCATCTTTGCTCTGGAGCCAAGTCCTGAGATTTCTCCCACTATCAGGCTCACCTAGATGGCAGGGTAGGGGTCCTCGGTGGACATCATCTTTGCTCTGGAGCCAAGTCTCGAGCTTTCTCTCACTGTCAGGCTCTCACCTAGCATGCAGGGTAGGGTTCCTCGGTGGACATCATCTTTGCTCTGGAGCCAAGTCCTAAGCTTTCTCCCACTATCAGGCTCTCACCTACCTGGTAGGGTAGGGGTCCTCAGTGTACATCATCTTTGCTCTAAAGCCAAGTCCCGAGCTTTCTCCCACTATCAGGCTCTCACCTAGCTGGCAGGGTAGGGGTCCTCAGTGGACTTCATCTTTGCTCTGGAGCCAAGTCCTGAGCTTTCTCCCACCGTCAGGCTCACCTAGATGGAAGGATAGGGGTCCTCGGTGGACATCATATTTGCTCTTGAGCCAAGTCCCGAGCTTTCTCCCATTGTCAGGCTCTCAACTAGCTGGAAGGGTAGGGGCCCTCGGTGGACATCATCTTTTCTCCGGAGCCAAGTCCCAAGCTCTCTCCCACTATCAGGCTCTCACCTAGCTGGCAGGGTAGAGGTTCTCGGTGGACATCTTCTTTGCTCTGGAGCCAAGTCCCGAGCTTTATCCCACTATCAGATTCTCACCTAGCTAGTAAGGTAGGGGTCCTCAGTGGACATCATCTTTGCTCTGGAGCCAAGTCCCGAGCTTTCTCCCACTGTCAGGCTCTTATCTAGCTGATGGGTATGGTGGTAGCGCCCGATGGCTGACCAAAAGAGATAGACTGGTTGATGTTCAACATCCACTATCAGGTACTCATTTAGCTGATGTGTGTGGTGGTAGCGCCCGGAGGTTGGCCAAAGGAAAAGTATTCTCTCCCTAGGGTTAGGTCTCGGGGTGCTCCTACTGTCAGTCTCCCACCTAGCTAGCAGGGCCAGGATCCTCGATGGACGTCGTTATGACCCTGGAGCTGAGTCTTGAGACACTTCCATCGTTAGGCTCCCACCTAGCTGATAGGGTTGGGATTCTCGGTGGACTTGGCTACATCTAAATCCAGGAACCAAGAAGTTTGACTTCAAAGGCGAATATTGCAAAGGTGATAAAGGGTTGGATCCAACCATCCCTAGGCGAGCTGGCGGAGGCGAGCCCAGGCCTCGGCAGGTGAGCTAGTTATTTGCAGGACTAGCTCGATAAGTTATCTAGCCTTACTACCCTGGGGGTGGCATCATCCTATAACAAGATAAAGGTATGGCGAGCAGAGATCTCGACATCCTGCCGAAGAAGGGCGAGTTGAGGCAATCCTCAGCAACTACATCCAACGCCATAGAGGCTTTACTCGGGACACCTTGGGAGGATTTCTGGCTTGGAACAAATTTCTAAAGAGAGGGGATCCCGCCATGCAAGGGATCCCGCCAAAGGTAAGACTTCAGGGATCTCGCCAAAGGTAAGACTTCAGGGATCTTGCCAAAGGTAAGACTTCAGGGATCTTGCCAAATGTATGGCTTTTGCGCGTGAGCCTATGTGGCGAGAATGACGCAAGGTTCTGACTATGATTTTATGGGCACGTGAGTCAGTATGACATACACATCGTGGGAACTGAAATCCTGTTCGGCAAGATCTAAGGAAAATGCTATCGACACACATGATCCAAAAGGGCGAGTGCGGCACAGGATCTCGCCCTATGTCAAAATTAACAGTAATCTGTAGGGTGACGCAGCAGAAAGTTGGTCTATGGTCTCGCGAGTCACGAGATGTCCCGAATAGGGACTGCCTCAGAGGAAGGCGAGCCGAGGATGATCTCGGCAACTATGCTCCATCCCGTGGAGATTTTACGTGGAAGATTTCGAAGGAATTTTTGGCTTGGAACAAATCTCTAGGAAGAAGAGACCTCACATGCTAGCTGGATAGTCGTGGGTCCAGCGTGGCAAGTGGCCTAGTTCCCCTTGGCAAGTGGGGGCGAGATCTCCAGCTCCCTGCACGGGTATGCATCCTAAATCAAGTACGTTATAGCAGCGAGTTCTATCCGAGTGAGATAGCTCGCCATTAAGCGACTTATTCTTTGCCTCTAATCGTTTTTTCTTCCCTCCAGCTCCCGCCTCACTCATCAAATTCTTGGGTTTGGATGTTTCTTTCCGAGCTTTCATGAAAGCTTGAAAGAGCGGGGATTGTGTACAACCCCATATCCGATGAGTGAGGCGAGCAGGACGCGCGAGTATAATCTCGCGGCGTTGAGTGAGGCGAGTCCTGTCGATTCAGGCGGTCCAAGTCCCATGAGAGGTGGGGTGGAAGTAGGGAGAGTGGAGTAAGTGGGCTCGCACTCGTCCTTGGATCTCGACAGGTAGCAGGCGAATGGTGCGACATGCTCACACTCACCCGTGGTTCTTGACAGGAAGTTGGAGAGTGGGGCAGGTCTGGCCCACACTCGCCCATAGGGTTAGGGGGTGGCGAGTGCCAACGTCATTAGGCACTCACCGTCCCAGGCACTCAACGCCTTCTTCCTTGGTGTTGAGTGAAGCCCGCCCAGTCGACACCTTTTTGTTCTCAGTCGGTAAGTAAAGATGGACCCATGGAGGGGGCAGGCTGGAGTAGGTCAGCTCGCACCCACCCCAGGACCTCAGCAGGTGGCGGGCGAGTGGGGAAGACCGGGCCCGCACTCGCCCAGGGCCGGACAGAAGCGGCGAGTGCCAGCTTCATCAAGCACTCGTCGCCCCAAGCGAGTGGAAGTATCAGAGGGCCACTCGCCCAGCTTTCTTGTGATGTATTTTTACTATTTTATCCTCGCCAGCCTGTCTATAGCCTGTTAGAACATCGGAGTTTCAAAACAACACAGGTTGGCTATTTGCATGCCATTTTCAGAAAACTATACATAGACCCAAGGGGGTACCTCAGAGGGCACGCTTACTTGCGCCCCGATCTTCTTGCGCTCTCTAAGGTACCCTTAGCGTGACATTTCGCTAAGGAGAGGAGGTGCTCAAAGATCTTCCGGGTGTGTGGTGGGACCTCCACGCCGAGTCCTTGGGTCTGTCCCTTGTTCTTTTTCCTTAGTCGTTTGGCTCGCGAGAGAGAAGTAAGAGTGCGATCACCCATTCCCCAAGAGTGAACTCCACAGAGACCGAGTTCTCGATTTCAACACACAACCTCTCGATAAATCTATGATACAGATCTAGGGTTGAAAATATATTCATGAAATGTGAATTCGACACAACTAAAATCAAAGATAAATCGAAGTGAATATTATAGCTTCATAAATAAGAGAAGTTTATTTTATTCCAAATTTTATCATTTTCAAGTGCTAATGAAATTAGCTACTCAACATGATAAAGAAAATACATAAAAAGGAAAAGACGAACATGATTACTAAATAAAAGAGACTTGAATTAAAATTACCAAAGCAAAACTACACTATAAAATGGAAAAATACAAGAAAGAAATACAAAATACTAAAAACTAAACTACCCAAATCTTCCTCCCCAGCTCCTGATAATGTCTGGAATTTATAGTAACTTTTCTAGAGAGTAACTATTAAAGGGCATGCCCGTGACTATGGGGCGTGTAAGGTACGGAACCAAAGTCTTGAAAGCCCGAGAACGTTGGAGAAAAACCGCCAAAATTTGCTGTTTTTCGGGTCACGCCCCTAGGGCACGCCCGTGGCCTAGGGCGTGTCTTGACTGTTACTGGAAACGGCGGGAACTCGAAATGGCGGTAATTAATCTGGCGGTTGCTGAAAAGGTCACTCCCCTGAGTCATCCCGTGACCTAGGGCGTGTAAGCTTGAAAAACCCCGGATCAGAAACTGTCTTCTTAATGCTGCGTCACGCCCTCAGCTGGCTGTCACACATACGGGTCATGCCCGTGACAGGAAGTCCATGCCCGTGACTTGGGCGTGTAACTTTAATATGACATGGAAATGAAATATGGAAATCCTTCGGTCGGCCACGCCCGTTACGGGTGTCACGCCCCCTGTCACGCCTGTGACTCCGGGGCGTGTAAATTTAAATGATGTGGGATTAGTCTATCGAGCATCTGGAGGCCGACACGACCGTGACACAGGTCATGCCCATTTGTCACGCCTGTGACTTGCAGGTCACGCCTGTGACTTGTAGGTCATGCCCGTGACAGGGGCGTGCACTCGTGATTTTTCCAGTTTCCCTCAGATTCTTCTCATGATCAGTCCTGTCAACTTCAAATTATTATTTGTAGCCCAGATTAACCTGAAATTAGAATATAAATAAATTAGAAAGTTAATTAATAAAATATTACTATAAAATAATTAATTATTAAATAAAACAATATAAAAATAACAATAAACTTAGAGTTATCAAATACCCCCATACTTACTCGTTTGCTAGTCCTGAACAAACAACTTTCCATAGGGAGTAAAAGAATTTCAACGCTAGAAAAGAACATTGAACCTAAAGAGTAAAATGTGAAGTCTTATGCCTATGTGCGTAGCTATTTTAGTAGAAAAACCTACTCAACATACAAATTAGCTTTTATTTTTCAAAAATGTGTTTTCACTTATTATTTCTGCCTTGAAATTGAAATTTCGATAAATCCTAAAATTATATTTAGGAAGAAGGCAGCATGTGTATTAAGATCAACATTACACAAATCGAAGATTGAGATACCTTCCAAAGAAATCTATCAATATCGATGGTCATATGTTTTCCCTTTCACACTCTCGTCACGACACTAGTCTAACTTATAAGCACAAATCAATAGGACTTAACTAGGTTGAAACATAGACTTAGGTTTTGGTGTGGATAATCAAAGATAAACATAACGGCTAGTCACACTCAAACCTAAAGAGAGCTCGCACAAAATAAATAAACATGACTTTAAAAACATAGCCACTTTTCCAAACTTTTTTTCTTTTCTTTTTTTTCATTCAATTTTTTTATCAACATTTTTAAATTATTTCTCCTTCCCTTTTTAAGATTTTTTAATATTTTCAAAAGTAAGGAGAAACAAGTCACCGTTTTTCAATAAATAAATAAATAGCCGTCAAAATAAAATGACTCCAAATCACTAACAAAGCTTTTCATATATTATCGAGCTCGGGCATAGGTGTGCGATCGATGCTTTTTAGGACTTGGTGGAATATTTGATGGAGCTGAAATAAAAGGTTGGGTAATATGCTCAAAGTGGTTTTAACAACGATAAAGATGTTAGGTACTGTTGCAAAGACTCAAACTAGTCAAAAAGAAATGCCTATATCCTATTCATACTAATGAGTTTAACTTATGCAAGTCTTGAGAATCGCTAGAGGGCAAGTTCTAGACATCGAGAAAAAATACCTTTACTCTTGATTCGTGAAATATTTCTCTAGTAAACTTCTTCGTACTCACCTAAATTATTTTTTGATTTTTATCGATTTCAAAAAGAAAGTAGAGTAAACTGTTTCCACGCATTTAGAAAAAAAAAATCTAATTTTATGCTGAATATTTAATTCTACATAAATTCTACTAACACGTGCACTTGACTATGAACACAACATGACCAACAGTTCTACTCCAAAATTCAAAATTCAATTAAAGCATAAAAATCCTCTAAACACAATGTAAAAGTTAAATACTATGGATTTTGCATGTGAATAAATACAGAAATAATGATCTCTCTAATTAAAAATAAAACCTATTTTTTTGTTCTTTCTTGGACTTCTCGAGGTATATCTTGTGAATGACTTTTTCCGGTACTAGGATGTAAGATGGAGTGATATCCCAAACATCCATTTCTAAGAAATTAAGTTTTGATTTTCTAATTTTTTGATTCTTTTTGATTTTTTTTGTAAAATCTAAATAAAAAGTAAATTTTTAGATTTTTAAATTTTGAATTATTCCTCCTTTTTTTGAAAAGAAAAGAGAAGAATTATATAGAAGTCATATATAACTTTTTTTATGTTTTGCTAGAGGACAGGTTAAACTAGTGAGAAATATCCTCCCCCACCATACTTAAATAACACATTGTCCTCAATGTATAAAAATAAAAAGCAAAAGGAAGAGAAAACTTCTTTGAAGAGTTCAAATC
This sequence comes from Platanthera zijinensis, assembly GCA_039513925.1. Taxonomy (NCBI): domain Eukaryota; kingdom Viridiplantae; phylum Streptophyta; class Magnoliopsida; order Asparagales; family Orchidaceae; genus Platanthera; species Platanthera zijinensis. The sequence goes on along the minus strand of CM077089.1, from coordinate 124,859,809 downwards.
CGCATCAAGTTTGACTTGAAAGAAAATACTAAAACAAAACACAATATATTTTTTAATATTTTTGGATTAAAATAAACAAAAGTACAAGACAATGCTGATAATAAAAAAGATAAACAAACAATAGTCCCTTTACAAACTTGAAAAGGAAAACCTAAACCTCATCGTTATTGCGCACCTGCTGCTGATAGTATGTTCGCGAGTATGTAAATTCATGCGTAATATGCGCCATGGAAGAAGCGTGACTCTACTCCAGTGCGGTAAATCAACCATCAAAATGCATAAAATGATCATCAAGATGGGTCTGCATCTGGTCTAGCCGCGTGTGAATTGACCCAAATTGACGATCCCAATACGCCGAAGGACCGAGCGCTGGGAAAGAATGCAGCGGTGGTGGTGGAATCTTTAGAGAGTGAAGAGTGCCACTAGGACCTGCCCTGAGATCAAGATCAAAGTCTCCACCACCCACTGCTAGCAGGATAGCCTTGAACTCATCGTCACGTCGTCGCACAAGGCCGAGGGCCTGGAGGGTCTGGAATTGTATAAGCGGCATTTGAACGCAGTGTAGCCGCGAAAGAGTATCCCAAATCCCCATCTGTTTGGCGAGATGGGTGATGAAGTTCCCGCCATGGACTACACCCAACCTCACATTTTCAGCCTGATGCTGAAAGAAGATCGCAAGCACGTGGCCTAGGTTGAGTGGGATTCGATAGTGTACAACCTAGTGTTTGCCAAGTTAGACCGCTAAGCAGGCGAGACAGGCAGGAGAGCGGGCCAAGATAGATTTTCCGATGCCATCTTCTAAGGCATTGAATGGAGCTCGCCATGTTTATGCCATCTCCCAAGGCGTTGAGTAGAGCTCGCCCTGTCGCCGCCATCTTCTAAGGCATTGAGTGGAGCTCGCCTTGTCGACGGCATCGTTTAAGGCGTTGAGTGGAGCTCGCCCTGTCGACACCATCTTCTAATGCATTGAGTGGAGCTCTCCCTATCAACTCCATCTTCTAAGACGTTGAGTAGAGCTCGCCCTATCGATGCTATCTTCTAAGGTGATGAGTGGAGCTCGCCTTGTCGATGCCATCTTCTAAGGCATTGAGTGGAGCTTGCCCTGTCGACGTCATCTTCTAAGGCATTGAGTGGAGCTCGCCCTGAAGATGCCATCTTCTAAGGAGTTGAGTGGAGCTCGCCCTGTCAACTCCATCTTCTAAGGCATTGAGTTCAGCTCGCCCTATCACCGCCATCTTCTAAGTCATTGAGTGGAGCTCGTCCTATCGACACCGTCTTCTAAGGCGTTGAGTGGAGCTTGTCCTATCGATGCCATCTTCTAAGGCGTTGAGTGGAGCTCGCCCTTTCGAGTCCATCTTCTAAGGCATTTAGTGGAGCTTGCCCTATCACCGCCATCTTCTAAGGCATTTAGTGGAGCTCGCCATGTCAACGCCATCTTCTAAGGCATTGAGTGGAGCTCGCCATGTTAAAGCCATCTTCTAAGGCGTTGAGTGGAGCTCGCCTTGTCGACACCATCTTCTAAGGCATTGAGTGGAGCTCGCCCTGTCGACGCTATCTTCTAAGACATTGAGTGGAGCTCGTCCTATCGACGCCATCTTCTAAGGCATTGAGTGGAGCTCGCCCTGTCAATGCCATCTTCTAAGGCGTTGAGTGGAACTCACCCTGTCGACGCCATCTTCTAAGGCATTGAGTGGAGCTTGCCCTGTAGATGCCATCTTCTAAGGTATTGAGTGGACATCGCCCTGTTGACGCTTTCTGAACTTAGCTAGATTTCTTCTCAGTTTCACTGGCTTTTGATAACTCTTGGTCCACTAGGCAGGCGAGCAAGCAACGCGAGCCAGCTTGGCCAGCCCGCGCTCGCCTCAGTGGCCATTCAGCCGAGATCGCTGGTCCGCCTCCGCGCGATAGGTGGGTAAGCCGCAAGAGTCCGACTCATGCTCGCCTAAATATAAAGGCGAGCTGCACGAGCCAAGCCACGTCTGCCCAGTTGAGTAGCAAGCTGGTCCTGATTTTCCCCTATGAGTGGGGTGCAGATATCATGTGGTTAACTTAATTTGGTTTGCTAAAATGTAATTAGGTCTGCATTTAGCTCCTCAAAACAACAGAGTTTGACAATTAACAGATGACTTTTGGCTGCATATAAACATTCAGAACAACAGAGTTACGCTATTTACAGGCCAGATTTTAAAACTATAAATAGGCCCAAGGGGGTACCTCAAAAGACGGGCTTTTCAGTTCTCTTGCTCTTGTCTTATAGCGCTTTCTGAGGTACCCTTAGCTCATCACATGCTAAGAAGAGAAGCGCTCAAAGATCTTCCTAGTGGATGGTGGGACCTCCGTACTAGGGCCTTGGGTAAGTTTCAAGTTCCAAGTCTTCGGTTAGCCAAGCTTGCTAGGCAAAGTAAGTGCGCGGTCACCCCTTCCCCAAGGGTTCGGACTCCACAAGAAGCCGGTTTCCGGTTTCAACAGGTAGAACATACTATATAAATATAGTAAGTCCGATCGAGTGACCACGTCATGGCTATCGCCGTGACATGTTTTTGTAAATGTGAGGAGATTGTGGAGTATACGTAGCGCGTGGGAAATGGGGTGGATAACTTTTGATTTTTGGGGAGTGTAGGGGACGATGTTGTTGTTGATTTCCAACCAAAAGGTAAGAAGATTGAAGTCAGAAAGGAAATCAGAACGAAGGGTGGTGTAAGCAGGAGAGAGAGAGAGAGAATGCCTCATCGCAAAAACCAATCGCAACGTTGGTTGTTGGATGGTGAGCTGATGCGCTACACTGCCCCTCCGAAAGATGATAAAATCATCATCCTCACCCCCAACGAAACTCAAATGAGAAGAGGAACTCAACGGTAAGCTCCAAGAAGGCGAGCTCTGAAATGGCGAAAAGAGAACTCATTCCAGGGGCGGATAGAAATTCTCGAACAAAATCCGTCGCGCCGAAAGCCACAAGGATCCCCCAATTAAGAATCCGGAATACGTCAAAGGTTTTGGCACGTAAACGGTTCCTCCGGTATTATTGGGTAGAATTCTCAAATATAAGTATAGCCTCCACCGCGGCGGGGTCCGCGAGTTGCTCGGATGAGGAAGCAGTAGAGCGAGGTTGATGGCGAGGCATGTTGGGAGGAAAGGAAGGAATTATCGGGTTAGAGAGGGGTAGGAGGAAAAAGGGGTGGATCTTGTGTGGAGGGAAGAAGGGGGTGGGGGGGGGGGGTGAAAAAGGCTTAAATAGGGAAAAAATAGAAGTCACGCCCCTTGTCACGCCCATGACTTGGGGGCATGAAACCTTTACGGTAGTGTGGAGCAGCGATTTCTCGGGAATCGAGGAAAATTGATTTTCTTCAGGTCATGCCCCAGAGTCACACGCGTGACATATGGGCGTGTAACATAAAAGAACTAAAATAGGGGTATCCGAGGCATTGAACGGATCAATGCCACCGATTCGCTCGATACGGCCCAGGGTCATGCCCGTGACCCTGGGGCGTGTTACTTAAAAAGCTCATTTATTTGTTTTTTTCTCACGGGTAAGCCACAGGTATGACTTCCCTATGGCACAAGCGTGACATATGTTGTCACGGACATGACATATTGAACAGATTTTTAAAATATATTTTTTATTCGCTCGGGACGGAAATGTTTTGTCAATGGCATGCCTGTGATCAATGAAGGGAATGCCTGTGACATTAACGGAATTCAAGGCGCGGTGCAAGTTATCCTTAAAGTTGCTAACTCTTACCGGCAACTCAACACTAGCGAGACACATTAAGTCGTGTTTTGCGAAGCAAGCTCCCGAGTCCAGTCTGGGACAAATATCAGCATCAAGACAAATTTGGACGTACGATCAAGCAAGACAGCGAGACTTATAAGTGAAAAACATCATCAGACGTGGGTTGCCATTCAGTCACTTCGACAACGATGAGGCGACAGAGTACATACACGAAGGGCTTCAGCCCAAATATCAACGTGTAAGTATATCCACTATTAGACGCAACACACTTAAATTATATTTTGATGCAAAACAAAATTTAATAATTTTTTTTGAAACTTTCGAGGGACGTGTGAGTTTAACGAGCGACGTTTGAAGTAGTAGCGTAAATATAAGATTATCTTATATTTGTATTACAACTCATTGGATCGATCCCGTTTCATGGGAGTTAAATAAACGCGTAATATGTTTTGAAGGTTTTGAATTTCCGTTCACATGTAAGACTATATATTCGGTAATTATTAAATGTTTGCGTGAATTTAAAATAAAAGATAAAATAATGAGTCTTTCTTTTGATAACACTAGTAATAACAACACCGCACTAGAGTGGTTAAAACGTGAATTAAAACCAATGCTCAACGGTGTATTTTTTCACACTCGATGTGTCTGGCATATTTTAAATTAAGTGGTACAAGATAGTTTAAAAGATATGGAACCACATGTTAAAAAAATTCAGACTATGCTTAGATTTATTTATTGTACCAAATAATGAAGTCAAGATTTTCGAAAATTTGTGATCGCACAAGGTCAAAAATATTTGAAATCTCAATTTGATATACCTGTAAGATGGAACTCAACATATGCAAGTTAAAAAGAACGTTTCAACAAAAAACACTTCTTATGAAATATTACACTGTGGAAAATAATCATGATTTAACTGATAATGATTGAGATATATTATTAAATTATATGGATTTATTAAAATGTTTTTATAGGGCGACTGTTTTTTTATCTGGTGTTTATTATCCAACTAGCTCGTTAATAGTTGAAAATTTTGTAAATATCACACAAAAACTTAACCATTTTAAACAACACTCCGGATGGCTTCCTTAATTGAAGTAATAGAAGATTTTTTTTAAAATATTATAGAGAAATTCCTCCTGCATTTTCATACGCCGCCGCTTTAAACCCGTTATTTGCTATAGACGACATAGAATATTTGATAGATGAAATTAACGTTAACTTAGACATAAATTTACATTTCGATGACATTGACGACGTTAGTACTACTAAATTTAATTCAGTTTTTATTGAATATTTTAATTATTACGACAACTTATATGGCTCATGAACCCGAGAAGAAATAACGCAACCTAGGACAAAAGATTCTTTTATAAATAAAATTTTAGAATTAGATTCCAGGAAAAAAGCACGCACATCGAGTATTTTAAACGAATTAGGATTGTATACGAAAACACAATTTTGTGATTTTATGACTACGGAAGAGATCAAAAACTTCGATATCTTAAAATGGTGGAAAGATAAAGCTAATACCTATCCTATTTTTCCCTGTATGACCCGTGATTTATTAACAATTTAAGCTAGTACAGTAGCTTTGAAGTCCACTTTTTCTCTTAGTGACAGGATTTTGAACAAGCGGAGGAGCTGACTAAATGAAGAATTACTGGAACTATGCATCTGATACAAGGATTATTTGGATGCTACGAAGAGCAAACAACACATTTTAGCGTTGGAGGAGAGCTCAGAGGAAATTGAAGAGGAGATGGACAACCAGAATTTGCAAAAGTGTAATTTTCTTTATTATTATTATTAAAAATAATAAATTCCATTTTATTTCCTAATTTTATTTTGTAAAAGTGTAATTTTGATTTTTTAAATTTCAATATTAATAAATTTATTGTATTCGATTTTTTATTTCAATGTTTAATATTTTAAATAAAATGTTTTTTTAAATAATAAGGGCCCGGGTTGGCCCGAGGGGATGGCTCGGGACCCTTCCCAGGGTCAAAGCCCGAGCCCGATAAATGAAGGTCCCAGGCTTGACCCGGTTTGCAAAAGCCAGGGCCCGATCAGGCCCGGTCTGGGTCAGCCTGATTGGGCCTTTTGGACACGACTACCTCTGCACTACTTGATCCCCACAAACTTGAAAAAGAAATGGATCATCCCAAAACAATTTTCAAATCAGAAAATAATTTCTTCTTTTCTTGATAAGAAAAATCTTTTGGGAGAAATCTTGCAGAAAAGTAGTTTGCGAAATTGGCAAACCAAGGAGTGAGAAGAGTTATTACCTTATATAAAGCGAGGAGGCGCTCCTCGGGAAAAGTATTATCAATATCCTCCTCGATGTGCTCCTACAAATTGGGATTCTCCAATCGAGAATGGTTATCCACCACTAAATTTTCCGCTCCCCTTTTGTCTTTCAAGATATTCTATAAAGTAGTAGGTTGGCCTATGTCCAATTCCTATCTTTTCGATAATTTTTAACTATATCCAGTGCATTACCACAATCTTTGTGTCCACATTAATTCCGCAAATCCTCATATGTTATTTCTACTATTCTGCTTTGAATGTGCGATCGCACTCCTCCATTTAGCCCGATGAAAGAAGGATCTTCTAAATGATTGTAGAATTCTCACACAAAGATCGAGCTAAATATATTAGGGATGATTAGGGACATTATACTTGTTCATGCTAGTAGATCATAGATGTGTGTGTATCGTTGTAGATCAAATTCCACAGTCTTAACAATTCATATAACGGCCTTCTCGATTCCCTAATACAATTGAAATCAAGAGTGAGGGTTGCTGGAAGAACTCTTGCATGCTCTTGGGTTAAAGGCCATTCCTGCAAAATATCCGAAAAATTAATTAAAAGGCGGAATTCTTACTATCGTCGAACGACATGACTATCGTCGGGCGATTGTGGTTTTACATCTCCATACCGAACGTTTAATCAAAAATATCAGATCTATGTTTTTAAGTCTACATAAACTCGAAAACCAACCTTAAAATTTAATATATGTTATAGATCTAGTTGATCCATGCAAATCTAACCCTAACCCTTAAGTTTTTCCAAAACTCTTTCAAATCAAGAAATATCTGTTATAAAAACACTTTTTAATCACATAAGACTTTCCAAAATGCAACCAAAATCAACATCTACAAACAATTTCAACCAAAACCATCAAGATTACCTTGGATTCAAAGCTTCCGCCGATGACACAATAGGTTTTTGCGATAGGTTTTTAGGAAAGGGGGGGGGGGGGGTGAAATGATTTCCCGACTGAAGATTCACTTTTATACCTAAATTTGATATCGCTACATGATATCACTATCGCTCACAATACTAGATTTCAGAGTCATTACTTCCATTTTTAATTACTCTCTTGTTTCCAATATAATACACGTATTTTAGACATATTTAAAGTTGGGTTATACATTTAAGAAAGTTGTTCAATGTGATTTTTATTTTTCAAGTTTCATATAACATTGTGTATATTTTTCCATGATTCAAATATATCTTTTTTACAATGGTTTTGTGATTAGTAAGTGTTTCAAATTATTTTTGTATGCCTCTAAGTATGAGTAATATTTTATACATGATAATGACTTCACACTTGTACATTTTGGTACAATACAAATGTTTTTAAAAAATTCAATCTACATGAATGTGTTGTTGTTTCACATTACATATTTGATATACATATATACCACAACTTGTGTATCATTGAATCTTGCATATATTTTTTTTACCTGAAATGGTATTAAAAAAAGCTTATGTTGTGCTATACAAGTAGATTCAGAGTCCTGAATGATAAAAAAAAAGAGAAAAAGAAAATAATAATGTGATATAAAGAAATACAAAATTTATTCTTCAAATAATATGCTCAGGATACTCCATCAAGCACTAGTCACCCTCCTAATAAGTCTTAATGACATTGTGAGGTTGAGCATCTTGGAAAGAATTGTAAAGTATCCTGTGCACACACTTTTGGCCATTTTCTTCTCTCTACCGTGCAACAGATTCATACATGACCACAAAGTTGTCTCTATATATTCATTGTTATGTGTTTAGATTTCACATTTTCATGAGATTTTAATTACCTTGCTTGTTCTTTTCTACCAAAGCACCGTTGTACACGTCATTATCAATTATAAAATTTCTTCTCGTGAGAATTGAACTGAAAATGATTTCCACATTTCTATACAACATTCCATCCTTTTAGATATTTTTGGCATGAATCTACTAATGTTTTTATGATTACTTGATATTTTATATCATACACATTGTTCACTTTATATGTAATTCCAAACCCACCTTTTATTGACCATTTTTCTCAAGTATATTTACTACTCCACTTCTCATACACTTTCTTTTCAAATTCTTCCTAAATTTCACTTTTCTGCTTCCATATCTTTTGCTAATAACAAAAGGTGGAGAATATCAAAAGAATTCTATTGTTAATGGTCGGTAGCTTACATTAAGGGGAGTAATTATTTACATCCATTTAGGGGGAGTATGTGCACTTCAAATAATTATGGTGCTTATCATATATTGTGCACCTTATTATAGATCATAGAGGATTTCTTTCTAAGTGGATTTGTTATTATCAAAAGGGGGAGATTGTTGGAGCAAGCATTACGCACTCCTTGGTTTAAAAATAAAAAATCCTGAATGTATTTGATCATAGTGTGTTTGTGGTGTGTAGATATAATAGGCACAATACTAATAATTTTGGATGGGTGACGTACATGAATTTTTACAAAGTTGAGATATCACGGATGACATTTACTACCGCCCCGTATTAACGTGATGACGTCAGTCATGACGTAGGCCATGATTCCAAATGGTTCACATGATTGCATTATCGGAGATACTGCCAGACGATATCATGCTATCGCGATGCGATAGTCCTATGACCATACACAATTTATAGCTTCTTGGCGTGATTATTGCAAAGTGGGACATGTGGAAGCCATTGGAAATATCGCATGCGATATCGTGCTATTATCGCGTGATAGTGAAAAAACTATAAAAGGGTTCAAATTTAGGATTTTGATGTTACACACCTCTAGGAACCTTGATCTCGTGCATCTCCGGCCAGATAACTCCGCGGAATCAAAAAAACTCCTAAGTGTTCGTGAAATCTCAAGAGCGAAGAATGGACCATTCTTGCTTCTCATCTTCGATGATCTTTGTAAGGATTTTTTGGCCACTTCAGCGCTTAAGACCTGAGGTAGTTTTTATTCTCAGATTTATTTTTCTTTTTCATTGACTTGTAATCATTAGAGAATTCGTTGCCTTATGAGAGCGACTCGACCTGTGTGTGATTTAGGGGGAAATCGTCATCGTGTGTGCAATGATTAGATCGTGGTGAGATCTAGGGGAAGGCTAGTTACTGTGTTTAGGGAGAGATGAGCTTTAACCTGCCGGTCTTTGGGAGAAGGACCGTTGAATTCTAAAAGGAGACTTTAATCACAACCTCGATTTCAAACTTCATTGAAATCTTTTGTTTATGATATTCATCACTTATGAAATAAATATACATTTCAGTTTTCTCAATAATTTCAAAGTGTTTGTAATGAATTTTTTATTACGAAAAAGTTTACTTGTTTTTTTTTGATAATTTGGATAAGAAAATTGTTAGGCATAAAATTATAATTTGTACTTATTGACCCACCCCTCTAAGGGTGCCTCAAGATCCAACAAGCTCCATCTTAAAGAGAGATCGACTTCACTATTGAGCTGGTTCCTAGTGCTAAACTAGTGTCACGCTCACCATACCTGATTACGCCAAAAGAGATGGAGGAGTTGAAGGTTTAGTTGTAGGAGCTGCTAAAACAAGGCTATATGCGTCTAAGTTCATCTCCTTGAAGCGCACTAGTCCTTTTTGTGAAAAAGAAGGATGGAATCTCGTGTCTATGCATTGACTACCGTTAACTGAACGAGCTGATAGAGAAAAAAAGTATCTGATTCTGAAGATCGATGACTTGTTTTATCAGTTAGTGGGATCGACGATGTACTCAAAGTGGGATTTAAAATCTGAGCACTATCAGTTGAGGATCAGGGAAAGTGACATTCTCAAGATAGCATTTAGTACTTATTATGGATATTACGAATTTACCATTATGCCTTTTGGGATAACAAATGCGACATTAATATTCATCGATCAGATTAATAGAACTTTCAGAGAGTACTTTGACCAGTTTATGATAGTCTTTATTGACGATATCCTATTATACTCTCAGTCAGTGTAAGACCATGCTAATCACTTGCGTATTATAATGAAGACCTTGAGGAGGAGTCAGTTGTACGTCAAGTTCTCAAAGTGTGAGTTTTGGTTGTCTTTAGTGGCGTTCATTGGTCCTATAGTTAGTGGAGAGTGTATCGCGTTGGATCCGGCGAAGATAGCTGTGATACAAGAGTGGCCTATTGTGTTTATAGTGAGAGAAGTCAAGAGATTCCTTGGACTTGCTGTCTACTATACGCGCCTCGTAGAGAACTTTTTGAGGATTGCTTTACCTCTCACTACCTTGACAATAAAAGATAAGAAGTTCGTCTGGTCACCTGTGTGAAAATGAGATTTTGAAGAGTTGAAGAGTCGTCTGACCATGACATCGATATTACATTCACAATGTGGTACACATGACTATGAGATTTACACTAGCGCCTAAGGGAGCAGCTTAGGTTGCCTTCTTATTTAGCATGAGAAAGTTATTGCTTATGTCTCTCGCCAGCTAAAGGTTCATGAGAGGAATTATCTGGTTCATGATTTGGAATTGGCGGCGTGATATTCACTCTAAAACTTTGACGGCATTATTTGTATGGTGTGAAAATTTACATCTTTACAGACCATAAGATCCTTAAGTACCAGTTAAATCAGAAGGACCTGAATATGCAAAAAAGGAGGTGGATGAAGTTCCTTGGGGACTACACCTTCAAGATTCATTACACTCCCAGTAAGGGAAATATATTCATTGATGCGTTAAGTCATAGGGCTCCAACACAAACAAATTTTCTACAGATGCATGATAAGTGTCTGATTCAGGATTTGGAAGCCTTAGATATCTCTTTTGTTGATAAGAGTACTAGTGTGAATGCATGCTTGAACTGGAGGGAGCTACAATATGACCTAGCGGACAGAGTTTGACGAGTGATGGAGCTTGATGAAAGCATGAAGCGTTATGCGGCGGAGACTGTGGATGAGTCGAATTCCCAATTTTTCTTTGGTTATGGTCTTTTGTGGAAAGATGATAGGTTATGCGTCCCAAATGTTGGTAAACTACGAGAGGAATTGATGTACAAGACACATTTTACAAAGCACTCAATCAACCCTGGGAGCACAAAGATGTTTAAGTACATGAAAAAGTTGTTCTTTTGGTCTGGTTTAAAGAAGGACATAGCTCTCTATGTGGCAAGTATCACACTTGCGCCTTAGTGAAGGCTCTGAATGTCAGATGCCTTGTGGATTTCTGAAGTCGTTATTGATACCAGAGTTAAAGTTTGATGACATTTCTATGGATTTACAACACGTTTTGCCAAGATTGTAGCTCAGGAACGATATCGTTTGGGTGATCGTTGACTGTTTGATAAAGGTGTCACACTTTATTTTAAATCAGCGAGACGATTTAGTGGAAAAATTGGCAAAGCTTTATGTCGATAATATCGTACGATTGCATGATTTGCCCCATAACATCGTAAGTGACCAAGACAGTGATTCACTTCGAATGATTGGAGGCTAATCCACCAACTGTTGGGTATTAAGCTGAAATTTAGCACCAACTTTCATCCTTAAACGGATGGTCAGAACAAAAGGACTAATATGACAATGGAGAATATGCTCTATATGTGTGCCCTAGATTTTGGGAAGAGGTGGGAGGACCATCTCTTTATGATTGAGTTCTCCTATAATAATAACTACCAAACGAGTATTCAAATGACGCCCTTTGAGGCCCTTTATGGTAGGAAGTGTCGTACTCAGTATCCTTGGGTAGAGACAGACGAAACAAATCTATTTAAGCGTAAAGACGTCAAAGATCAACTTTGATGATACGTTTGATTACAGAGCGATTATTGATTGCTCAGGATAGGCAGACAAAGTACTATAATGCTAAGCACAGAAATGGTTAGTTTGGAGTTGGCGATTGGGTATATCTTAAAATCAAGCCATTCAAGGGTGTATCCAGTACAAGATCATTAAAAAAGCTAAGTCTGAGATACCTTGGACCGTTTGAGATTATTGATCGAATTGGTGAAGCTATCTATCAGCTTTCTCTTTTAGCAGAGCTAAGTGATTTGCACAATGTGTTTCACATATCGGTACTGCGAATGACAGTACAAGATCCTACACAACTGTTTGATGTTGATCATGTGTCGGTAAATAGTGGGTTGACGATGAAAGTCAAGCTCATTCGCATCGAAGGCACAAAGGTCAATCAACTACAAAATAAGTCGATCAGAATGGTTAAAATCCATTGGGACAATTGTGGTCATGAGGAACTTGTTGGAGTTACCATGGTGATCTAGAAGTGGTCAAACATGTAATCTCACTGCCAACGCGATATGAGCCTGTAGGGTCGCACATAAGAGCATGTGGAGAAGTTGGAAGATTGACTGTGCTGGTAAGGGTTACCAATCACCACACAGAATGGGGTCGGGCAAACGTTGCCAAAGGAGTTTCGTCGAGAGTCGTCGAGTATGAATCACCGACTAAGGCAAATTCGTTGAGAGTCATCAGGAGTCGTCGAGTATGACTCGCCGACTAAGGCAAAGTCGTCGAGAGTCGTCGAGTATGACTCGCCGACTAAGGCAAATTCGTCGAGAGTCAAACTGTTGGATTCTCGACGAATCTGTCTGCTGATTCTCACCGATTCTGTCTACTTATTCTCGTCGATTCTGTCTTTTGATTCTCGCCAACTTATTCTCGCCGAACCTGTGCTGATTCTCGGCGAATGATTCTGAAACCCTATTTTGGGTGGTCTGTGGATAACGATACTCTCAGGTCTGTTTATGCCTTTGGTATAAATTGAGACTTAGGGTTTTGGGAAAGGGATCGAGCCTTTTCTCCTATGGTCGAATCAAACCTGACGGAAGCGTTCCACTGCTCGTTCGCTCCGCCGATTCCCGAACCCCGCCGGACGGAAGTGTTCCACCGCCTCGTTCGCTCCGCCGACCTCCTCCTCTCCGGCGACAGTCGCCGGTGTTACTATTCCTGGCGCGGACCTAGCAGTCTATGGAAGTGCAAGGTGTAGTCGATCTCCTTCCCGATCTTTCATGTGACGAAGCTCGGTGTTCTCCTGCTCATGTGGATTTCTGCAGAGACGTAGACGTTATTCTACGTAGAACTCGCCACCGACAAGGACTCAAAGCTTGGAGCATCTCTGTTGAGTTTTGACTCAACACCGAAAAGGTAACTTTGACCTAGTTATTTCTTAACTTCTTGATTCAATTTTCATGGCCCGATCCCAATTTCTTTGGGCTGTTCATTATTTTTATCACTTCTACTGCGTGCACAAGTGTTGTGCCACCCTCCTAGAAAAACCCAACAGTGGTATCAGAGGGAGGTTTCGGCCATGATTGTTGTATTGGAAGTTAGGTTATTCTAGTACGTGTAAACCTAGGGATTTAGAAGTGTTCTAAATATCTAGATTTAATCCTGGAACATCAATTGTTGATGGTTTTTCCAAGGGAAATCGGTGAGCCCATAACCCACAGGTTAGGGGCTCTGCCCCTTGGAACCCCACTAGGAACGTCTGGGATTTCGTGGTAATTTCTAATTGTTAGAAATTGTTGTCTCCTTATCAGTAACCATCCCTCGAGTGGTTTATGAACCCGTGTATTGTTTTGGATTTTGAATCCAACAAGGAAAGATGATCTTGTCTACTGCTTTAAGTCGAGTTTCCTTTGCCTTTGTCCAATGCATGTAAATCTGAAGATTTGGAAGAGTCTGGATGTTCAGATTTAGCCCTTTCTTCTATCAAATGTTGATAGTACCATGTTGTGCACATAAGGGATGCATGTGGATTTTAGAAATGTTTTTCTGTGGATGTGCACATTGATCAAATGTTGATCATGGTTAATTGTTAACCTATTATCAAAAATCCCTTCATCAAATATTAAGTGTTCGGATGCCTTCCGATGGATGACACTTTTCTAGCCTCGATCGATGAAGTGTGGGCTTGCCAAAGCAAGGTGCATTAATCTATCTTGGTAAGGGTGTGAGCGGTTAATTGTGATATCCCACTATCGACATCGGGTCTAACTTAACTAGGTGACCTCAAAGGTTGAGTGCCTAGAGGCATAGGGTTGGCATGCACCATATGATGGATGCGAATAAGGAGTTATTCACCAACCATACAAGAATTGCATGAGGATGCAATTGGCAAGCATTGCCTACCTAAATAACCACATCGTGAGAGAAAAGCCAAAGCTGACTCATTGTGTTGGTGAAATACGGATCTTGTCCACTAAGAGAGTAGCTCGCATGAACTCTCCGAATTGATAGTGAGGGCCATCATTTCGAATAAAATAGTGGGAGTTTTAATTGAAGTCCAAATTAAAATAAATTGTATTTTGAAATTTTTGTACTGATATTATTCTGCATGAATTCTTGTAGAATTCCATGGTAAGTGGTTCACACTCCACTCTATCTCTGAGAGCCATCCTTGAGAAGCATAAGCTTAGTGGGACCAACTACATGGACTGGTACAGGAACCTGAGAATTGTTCTCAGGCAAGAGCGAAAGCTCTATGTCATGGAAGAAGAAGCCCCCGAGGTACCGACCGGGAACTCTTCCCGTACTGATAAGGATACTTATAAGAAGTATACTGATGACGCTTTAGACGTCGAATGCCTTATGCTTTCCACCATGAACTCTGAGCTTCAGAAGCAACATGAGAATATGGGGTGCAAGGAGATTGACGAGCATCTCAAGAAAATGTTTCAAGGGCAGGCTCGTCAAGAGAGGTTTGACGTCACAAAAGCGTTATTTTAGTGCAAGATGGGAGTTCGAGACTCAGTAGGGATTCACGTACTCAAGATGATTGGGTATATAGAGAACCTTGAAAGGCTGGGTTTTCCTCTAGGTTAAGAGTTGGCCACAGATCTGATCCTACAATCGTTTCCGGACAGTTATGAGCAGTTTGTCTTGAACTACAACATGAATGAAATAGACAAGACACTGCCCGAGCTCCTAGGCATGTTAAGAACTGCTGAGATCAACATGAAGAAGGCCAAGCCTGCCAGCCCCATACTGATGGTGCATAAGGGCAAGGGAAAGGACAAGAGCTCTAAGAAGACGAAGGTGGGACCTAAGTAACATCTTGAGCCCAAGTCTTCTGCACTGAAGAAAAAGAAGAGCACGGTGAAGGAAGGGAAATTCCACCACTGTGGCAAGGCTGGTCATTGGAGGAGGAAATGTCCTTCTTACATTGAGGGTCTGCAGAAAATAAAGGGAGGTATGACTTCCGCTTCAAATATTTACGCTATAGAGATAAACCTTTCTGCTCCTTCATCTTGGGTATTGGATACCGGATGTGGTTCACACATTTGTACAAATGTGCAAGAACTGGAAAGGAGAAGATTGCTGAGTAAAGGGGAGGTGGACCTGCGCGTCGGCAATGGAGCAAGAGTTGCTGCTGTAGCCGTAGGGGTTTACCGTCTTTCTTTGCCCAGTTGTCTTGTAATAGAACTAGATAATTATTATTTCATTCCGGCCATAACTAGAAACATTATATCCATTTCATGCTTGGACAAGATTGGATTTTCTTTTATAATTAAGAACAACTGTTGTTCTATATTTAAGAATGATATTTGTTATGCTGTAGCCCAATTGTTTAATGGTCTTTATGTTTTGAACTTGGACCATCTGATCTATAATGTAGAAAATAATAAAAGACTAAGAACAAATGACTCAAACCCTATATATCTCTGGCATTGTCGTTTGGGCCATATAAACGAGAAGCGCATATCTAAGCTCCATAAAGATGGACTTTTAGACTCATTTGATTATGAATCATTTGAGCGATGCGAATCTTGTTTGTTAGGCAAGATGACTAACGCCCCTTTCACTGGCTATACTGAGAGGGCTGAGGATCTCTTGGGTGTTGTACATAGTGATGTATGCAGACCCATGAGCTCCATGGCTATAGGTGGGTATTTCTACTTCGTTACATTTACTGATGATTTCAGTAGATACAGATATGTGTATCTTATGAAGTGCAAATCCGAGACCTTTGAAAAGTTCAAAGAGTTCAAGAATGAAGTAGAAAACCAGTTGGGTAGAAGGGTTAAAGCACTCCGATCTGATCGAGGTGGCGAATACCTGAGTCATGAGTTCCGTGATCATCTGAAAGAATGTGGTATTGTATCACAGCTCACTCCACCTAGAACACCACAACATAATGGTGTGTCTGAGAGGAGAAATCGTACTCTGTTAGACATGGTACGTTCGATGATGAGTCATGCAGACTTGCCTGTTTCCTTTTGGGGTTTTGCTTTAGAGACTGCTGCAATGACACTGAATCGCGCTCCAACGAAAATGGTTCTGAAGACACCATATGAGATATGGACGGGGAAGCATCCTAGTATAACGTTCATTAAAATTTGGGGCTGTGAGGCATACGTGCGACATCAAATGCCTGACAAGCTGGAACCCAAATCAGATAAATGTTATCTGGTGGGATATCCTAAGGAAACGAAAGGGTATTACTTTTACCTACCGTCCGAGGGCAAAGTGTTTGTCGTAAGGACTGGCGTCTTCTTGGAGAGAGAATTCTTATCAAGAAAGACTGAAAAGGTAGAACTTGAAGAAGTTCAAGAACCACAAGTAATGAATGGACCAGAATTGGAATCTGAGATATGACTACAAGATGTTGTAGCTAGAGAACCTGCTCAAGAAACACAAGTCCTACGTAGATCTGGTAGACCTAGATTTGAGCCTGAGAGATATGGATTTCTCATGTCTCAAATAGGTAATGTGTTGCTTATGGATCATGATGATGAACCAGCAACTTACCAAGAGGCTATGAATGGACCGGAATCCGACAAATGGCTTGAGGCTATGAAATCCGAAATGGACTCCATGTATGCAAACCAAGTTTGGAACTTAGTGGAACCACCTAAAGGGGTACGACCCATAGGGTGCAAATGGGTCTTCAAGAAGAAGACCGACATGGATGGGAATGTACAGACATTCAAAGGGTGACTGGTGGCTAAGGGTTTCAAGCAAATTCATGGTATTGACTATGATGAGACCTTTTCCCCTATTGCCATGGTAAAGTCCATAGGGATATTGCTTGCTATTGCTGCGTATTATGACTACGAGATCTGGCAGATGGATGTCAAAACGGCTTTCCTTAATGGAAACCTCCTTGAGGAAGTGTACATGATACAACCCAAGGGTTTTGTATCCCCAAATGAAGCCACTAAAATATGCAAGCTGAATAGGTCCATCTATGGACCGAAGCAGGCCTCTCGAAGTTGGAATCTTCATTTTGATGAGAAAATCAAAGAGTTTTGTTTCATCAAGAATGAAGATGAGCCTTGTGTTTACAAGCGAATCAGTGGGAGCATTGTTGTCTTCCTGATATTGTATGTAGTTGACATACTATTGATTGGGAGTGACATTCCTACCCTGAAAGTTGTTAAGAACAACCTAGGGAACTGCTTTTCTACGAAGGACTTGGGTGAAGCAACTTACATACTCGGTATTAAGATCTATAGAGATAGATCGAAGAAGTTGCTGGGTTTGACCCAGAGTACATACATATATATATTGTACTTCTATGTTATTTTTTGCATGAATAATTTTGGGATGAAATTTCTTAAAGGAGGGGAGATTTGCAACACCTCAGGTTTCTTGTATTTGAAAACAACACAAGTTGGCTTTTGAAGCTACCGCCTGGTGATAGCTCGATATCGCCTGGTGATTGTGATTAAAATAATACAATCTATGCAGTCGAATTTCATGAAGCCGATGCAGTTGATGCAGTCGAATCTATTAAAGTCGATGCAGTCAAATATGTTGAAGTCGATGCGGTCAAATCTGTTAAAACTGATATAGTCGATTTGTTATTGTCGAGCGATAGCTTAATATCCTTGGTGGTAATGATCAAGATGATACAGTCGACAAAGCCATAAAGTCGATTTGATACCGCCCATTGATAGCGAATATCGCTGGGGGGTAGTGAGCCACGTGGTAGGCAGCCACGTGTCAGCTGTCTGTGAAGCGGTCGTTAAGTAGTGTTAGATAAGATCACCACCATTGCCTAAGATATCATCGGGCGAAAGTATGATATCGCCCGACGATAGTGATTTTTAATTAAAAGCTCGATTTAATCATGGCCATCCACTTCTATTTGTATTTAGATTTTGAGGTCAAGATTGTTCTCACATATGCTTAACAAGAGGAGAGGAGGGAAGTGTTCATTTCACTTTATCTCTCTCTCTCTCTCTCTCTCTCTCTCTTCAAGCTTATGAAAGAAAAGAAGGAAGAAGAAGTGGAGGCTGATCCAATAATTTGGAGAGCTGTGGAGGAGTTCTTGTGGTCAGATGTCCGAGCCAAGGCTAGATCTGTGGAGGGGAAGGCGTTACGAACGTTTCCATTCAGATCAAGGATATAGATTCTCCTCTTAGACAAGTGAAGTCCTTATTTGGCATCTTTGCGTATCCCTTGTAAAAGTTGCATATAGAGTTCGGAATCCAAGTACGAACATAGGCATGCTGTGTGAAAACATTTTTGACAAGTTTGTTTGTATTGGTGATGTTGATTTACATGCCGGAGAAGACTTCGTGGAATAAACATGTAGTTTACGAGGTTTTGAGGGTGATGTCTATGGTTGCAGGAAGTACTAGAGGTGTGCTCCAGGAAACATCCAAAAATATGTTGCAACATATTGAGTTATGTTGCTATTGCCCAATAATAGTGCGATATAGCTGGTGATAGCTTTCAGAGAGCTATGTTTGTGATTGTGAAGCTCGTGTTCAAAAGACGAGGTGTGTAGCATGTTGAGCTACGTGTCTGGAGTGCCCAGTTATGGTGGTCGTGAGTGCCAGCCTTATTACATAACATTGGTATTTTATGTTGTGAACGAGTAAGGAAAAGCTGACTCGCGTCGTTATCTCGTAGACATGACGATTTGAGCAACGATCTTGGCTGAACTGTACCCGCACTATGTTGCTTGTAACATCTCAAACAACTAGACTCCTATGAGTAGTTTTGTCATGACTAGGTCATGGCAAAATTCTAAAAAGCTCAAAGAAACCATGTGAACTTAGGCATGAAGGTGAAGATCACCATGGTCTACAAATAACACATTCCAACTACCTAACCTAGGGTTTGACTTTAAGGCCTCACCTTGACTCCTTGACCCCACCATAACATCCCTAACCCATTAGGGGGTCCCTTGGAGCACCTAGAACCCATTGGGGTCAACAAAAGTGGTCAAGTTGACCAAAGTCAACCATAATCATAAAATGATCAAAGTGGCCTATCTAGGGCTAGTAGACCTTCACCTTGACTCCTTGACCCCACCTGAACCTTCCTAACCCTTTAGGAGGTTCATTAGGCCACTAAGGGCCCATTGGGGTCAACCCAAGAGGTCAATTTGAATAAAGTCAACCTAAACCTTAAAATAGTCAAAGTACCCTAATAAGGGTCAAGTGACCACCAAGGTGTCAAACCAACCCTACCCAAGTCTCCCTAGACCTTAGGGGAGGCCAATGAGCCACTAAGGACCCATTGGGGTCAATCCAAATGTTCAAATTGACCAAAATCAACTCAACCCTAAATTGGGTCAAAGTAGCTCAAGTTGACCCAACCTAGCTCAACTGACTTGGGCTAAGCCCAAGTTGAGTGGCCCACTAGATTTAGGAGGCTGATATTTACATAAAATGACATCTAAATTTTGGAAATGGTGACTAGGAGAGAGAAACCTCATGTTCCCCTTTAATAGAGGAAAGAGAAAGAGGAAAAGAGAGGAGGATTAATGGAGGAAGGCCATGGGCCACCCCATTCACCTCCCCTAAACAACCATTTGGATTCCCTAATGCTTGGGATTCATCTCCCCATCAACTCCAGCCCACATCCATCAAGAGAGGGGCCATTAATGGCCATGGCCGAATTTTCTCTCCTCAAAAACCCCATATATAACCCTCCCCACTCAAATCTAACTTCACAATTAGCTTCAGAGAATGGATGGCAGTCGAATTGTTATATTGGATCAAAGGTTTTGGTGGAGGATCGAGAAATTGGGCAAGCTTATTAGCAATAAGTCAGCTTAGCCCAACCTGGGTACTTGTTTGTTGTCCTATAAAAATAACTCCATAAGTCAAAGCTTATCTTTCAATCTACTCTACTTATTTCTATGCATATCTCCTCCTGTATGTTTATAAAAGGAAGTTTAATAGCTGTTATAAATTATGAGAAAATCTATAAGCATATTCTCAGCTCCTCTTCTTCTTTCAATATTTTGAATTGTCTTGTTAACAATTCACAATTGGTTTCAGAGCACTTAAGCTCTTATCGAGTTAACATCATCGGATATGTCTTCCTCTTCAAGCTCATCCTCGTTTGTATACTCTCATTCATCAATTCCTGTATTTGATGGAGAGAAATATGACCATTGGAGCATCCAAATGAAGTTTGTTTTCATGTCACAAGGCTTGTGGGGGCTCGTTAGTTTGGGTCCTCAATTGCCGACTTTACCTGAGGTTAGTAGTAAAAGTTCTGAAACATCTGTAATAAAACAAATAGAAGAAATTCAATTAAAGGATGCCCGTGCCGTGTCTATCATCCATCAAGGAGTTTCAGAGGTTGTTTTCCCACGAATAATGGGTGCTAAAACAGCTAAAGAGTCTTGGGATACTCTTCAAATATAATATAAAGGAAGTAAAAAAGTGATGGAAATGAAGTTACAATGTTTTTGGACTGAATTTCAGTTGATTAGAATGTAGTCAGGGGAATCAATTGATACCTTTATTACAAGGAATGTTAAATTAATCAACCAAATTAGAAGTTTGGAGGCACCATTGAGGATAACACAATTATGCCAAAGCTTCTAAGAAGTTTAACTGCGCCTTTTAATCCAACAGTAATGGTAATCAAGGAGTCAAAAGACATCAAAATATTATCACTAACTGAGTTAGCAGGTACTTTAAAGGCACATGAAGATAGATTGCAAATGGATTCCGTTCCTTTAGAACAAGTGTTCCAGGCTAAAGCCTCCTTTAAACAGCAATCTACAAAACCATTTTTAAATCTGGACAAGTAAATCTTACTACTGGGATTAAACCTCAAAAGGGTAAACCAAACGGAAAATGACAAGCTAAACAAAACATCTCACAAGATACAAAGCATCAAAAATATTGTATCATTTGTCACAAACAAACACACGACTCAAATGACTGTTTTTCAAGATGTAAACGAAGTAGGGAACCTAATCACTCAGCCAAAAATTGTTGGCATAATAATTCCGAGCAAGCTCAAATTATTGAAAAAGGTAAAGGACCACAAGAAGAAAATGAAAAGGACGAGATGTTCTACTCTTGTATGCAAGCCTCTACAAAAGAGAAGGCAATATGGTACGTAGACAATGGTTGTTCTAGCCACATGTCAAATAATAAATCAAATTTTATTTCCATAGATGAGGAATTCAAATCAGTTGTTCATCTTAGAGATGGAAACACAGTTCCCATAGAAGGTAAATGAGTTGTATCTTTCACCTCTCAAGGGGGAAAATTACGTACCATACCAGATGTCCACTATGTACCTTCTCTTTCCCAAAATTTACTTAGTGTAGGACATCTCCTCAGTAAGGGATATGAACTTTTGTTTACATCAGTTTCCTGCCAGATTAAAGAAAGATAGTGGAAATATTATAACTGTTGCCAACAAAACACATAATAATGTGTTTACTCTGGACATGTCAATTTCTTCATTTCATGCTCTCTCCAATCAACAAAAGAAGCAAGTTGCATCAATATCCACCCTATGACATGCAAGGCTTGGCCATGTTCACTGGGAAAGCATGCAACTCATGTCAAGAAAGAAGTTAGTAAAAGGTCTACCAGATTCTAAATGGGAAAAGGAGTTTTGTGAAGATTGTGCAAAGGCCAAAATACAAGCTCACCCTTATCAAAGGCTGAAGAATATTCAATCCAAACAACCCTTGGATTTAATCCATGCTGATCTCTGGGGCCCACCAACAACAACATCAATAGGAGGTAAATCTTACTTTCTACTTCTAGTAGATGATTTTACCCATTTTATGTGGATTTATTTCTTATCTCACAAATATGAAGATTTAGACACTTTTAAAAAGTTTAAAGTTGCAATAGAAAAAGAAATGAGATTACCTATTACATGTTTTAGAACTGATAGAGGAGGGGAGTTCACTCTAATCAATTCTCAACATTTTGTATGTTACATAAAGTTAGAAGAGAATGAACGACTCCTTATTCCCCTCAGCAAAATGGGGTCGTGGAAAGACGTAATAGGACTGTCATAGAAATGGCAAGATTTCTTCTTTCAAAGCAAATTCCAAAAGCGTATTGGGCAGAAGCAAGTAAGACAACCTTATACCTCTTAAATAGAACACCCACAAAGATTTTGAAAGATCTTACTCTTTATGAGAAATTGTATAAAAGACAACTATCAATTTCTCATCTCAAAATATTTGGGTGTCCCTATTTTTCCCTTATTCCAACAATTAATAGAGGAAAACTTGATAAGAAAGGAGAAAGCTACTTATTTATTGGCTATAATGACATATCTAAAGCATATAAGTTGTATCAACCATCTACCAAAAATGTTGTTATCAGTAGAAATGTATTATTTGATGAAGACAATACATGACAATGGCAGTCAGATTCTATAATACCTGTAAAGGTTAAGCCTAGTACAAGCTCCATCCATTTTATAGATACTCATCAAGAAGATTTTATTGGAACAGTTGTGACTAATCCAGAATCATATGAAGATTCTTCATCACCACATCGCACCCGAACTATTCAAGATCTATATGAAAGCACTGAGGTTGCTTTTGCTGTTTTCACACCCACTATTTTTGAAGAAGCAGTTAAGGAAGAAGTGTGGAGAAGGGCTATGGATGAAGAAATGTAGCCTATAGAAAGAAATAAAACATGTCATTTAGTTCAAAAACCTAAAAATAAAAAATAGTTTGTTTGAAGTGGGTGTTTAAAACAAAACTAAATGCAGATGGAACTTTAGCTAAGTATAAAGTCTGGTTAGTTGCCAAAGGCTATGCACAATAATTTGGCATATATTTTCATGAAACCTATGCTCTTGTGGTAAGGATGGACACAATACAGCTACTATTGGTGTATGTAGCTCACCAATCTTTTCCAATCTTTCATTTAGATGTAAAAGCCTCCTTCTTAAATGGAGATATAAAAGAAGATATTTTTGTAGATCAACCTCCAGGCTATCAGAAAAAAGGAAAAGAAACGGTCAAAGTATACAAATTAGTAAAAGCTCTATATGGCCTTAAATAGGCTCCAAGAGCTTGGAATCAAAATATTGATGTTTTTATGTTAGCACAAAATTTTATTCCTTGTCCAAGTGATCCTTCCCTATATGTAAAAAGACAAAAATCATATTATGTTAGTGGGATTATATGTTGATGACCTACTAGTCACATGAAGCTGCCCTAAAATGATTATTGCATTCAGAGAAATGATGCAAGTAAGATATGAGATGACTAATCTAGGATCAGTTAAGTTCTTCTTAGGTTTGGAGATCCAGCAAAAGCCACAAGGTATTTATATTTCTCAACATAAATATCTATTAGATGTTATTACCAAATTTCGAATGTCTGAATGTAACTCAACAATAACTCCCATGGATACTGGAGTAAAGCTCTCCAAGTTTACGGAAGAAGACAAGGTTTCAGAAACCGAATTCGATCTCTTATAGGATCTATGAGTTATCTTACTCATACGCGCCCTGATATTGCAAATGCAGTCAATATTGTGTCCCATTTCTCCAGCAATCCTTTAATTTCTCACATGATAGAAGCAAAAAGGATACTAAGGTATCTCAAAGGGACATCGTATTTGGGTCTAATATATACCAAGGATCACGAATCAAGAGTAATAGGGTACTCAGATTCAGATTGGGGTTCCAACATTGATGATTGAAGGAGTATAAGTGGGCATATTTTCTATTTTGGATCCAAGGATGTTCTATGGGCTTCTCGCAAACAACCCACCATGGCACTATCTACCACAGAGGTAGAGTACGTTGCATTAAGAAATGCATGTTGCGAAGCCTTATGGCTAAAAAATCTTTTATCAGAAATTGAAGGAGAAGAAAGAAAGGATCCTATAACTCTCTACTGCGACAATACATCAACCATTCACCTTGAAAACAACCCGGTGACGCAGAGAAAAAGCAAACACATAGAGATGCTTTATCATTTCATACGAGAACAAGTGGAGAAGAAGACCGTTGAAGTTAAACATTGTTCAACTTCAGATCAGCTCGCCGATGACTTAACGAAGCCTTTGAACATGATGCACTTTCTGGAGCTTCCTGGGGATTTAGGTCTAGGGCTGATAAAAGACCCGACTTAAGGGGGAATATGTTAGTAATAAGCCAGTTTAGCCCAACCTAGGTACTTGTTTGTTGTCCTATAAAAATAATTCCATAAGTCAAAGGTTATCTTTCAATCCACTTGACTTATTTCTATGCGTATCTCCTCCTGTATGTTTATAAAAGGAAGTGTAATAGCTGTTATAAATTATAAGAAAATCAATAAGCATATCCTCAGCTCTTCTTATTTCAATATTTTGAATTGTATTGTTAATAATTCACAAAGCTCACCGGAGAGGGGAACAACCACGACCAACCGCTGCCACCGCCGTCGTCGAACCCCAAATAAGGTCCACTTCTCCTTCTCTCCCCTTGTGCTAGTATCCTAGATCAAAAAAGAGAGAAATTTAGCTCAATTGAGCCTGATTGGGTGAGAAAAATTCTGAAATTTTCATGGTTTTTATACCACTTGAGTTTGCCGGAAACCGCCCCTCCGTCGGCTGTGTCGCCTTCCGACGATAGCCACCACCTCAACGGAGGTGGTGGTGATGGTGGCCGGACGGGGAGGGGGCTGGATCGCCGGCAAAAGGGCTTGGAAGTGGTTCCAGGTCAGGCTGATCGGGGCCATTCGCTGGAGTTTGAAGACGATGTCTGGGCCGTCCGATCATTCTGTCGAAATGATACAGTTATTATTATTAATAAGTGTTATCTATTCCCTTTATTTTGCAACTTTTAAATCAGTAAAATAAGGCCCTTAGGGGATGAACCATGAAAAGTGGCCAACATGATAATTGTATCCCTTGAAGTCTACTTTATTTCAAAATTTGTTTCAACCCATTTGGACACATGGTCTAACCTCAACACTCAATATGGTGCAGGCTATCCCTAAGGTTAACTAGACACAAATCCAAATGCCCCCACTAAACTACACATCCAAATGCTCTAAAATTTGGACCATAGGCTAATATTTCATACTCTTTAGACATATCCAAAAATGAGAATTTTTGGAGAACATTTTTCTATAGTTTTTGTAAACATTTAATAAATCATGTATGATTTAATTAAGGGGTTTAATGACCTCAGAACCATCCAAAATTTTGGTAGATGACCCTTAGGGTCATGATAGGTCATTGTTAAAAATCTCAGCCCATTTGGGGTTGATTTGATTGGGTAATGGTGTGACCAAAGTTTGTTCCTATTAAGGGAAAATTAGGGCAAGGGGGAAATTGGTGGGTTGAGTGGCCAATCCTCATCCAAAAGGGATGAAACTTTATCCACTGTCTCAAAGTCACATTAATACACCCCATAAGAGATTTAGGGTGGTTTGGGGAGGAGATACCCTAAGACACTAGTGTAGGCCATAGAGTTAAGGTTTGGGGCCTAGTGAAGGACATAAGACTGTATGCCCTTGGATGGTCTTGGAACTTGGTTGGTGAGTTCGTAGAGTAAAAGTAGGCTCTGGAAAATGGTTTTAGGATTTTTAGAAACTTACACCCTCTTTAAAGTAATTATGGATAGTTTAGGGCACTTTGGTCTAATATTTAATTACATGCTCAAATTAATTTGGATACTCAAGAAACTTAGGCAATGAACTTTATTGGATGATATTGTTCCTTAGAAATTTTATTGTGAATTTTTGATTGGTAATCATAGTACTTCATTCATAAACCCTACTTTTGATTTATTCACAAGATAATTATTTCAGAGTTATTTGCTCCCTGGAAAATGATAAAACTTGGTTAGGGAATATTTTAGGACACAATAATGCTCTGTGAATTTTTATAAAAATATTGGAAGACTTCTCATATATCCTTTATAAGTGCCTATTTATTGAATATTTTAATATAATTCATTTATGTGATCAATTGGAGTTGGAAAATCATAATTCCTGGTTAGTAGCCTTTTCTGGTCCTATTTATCATCTAGTAATTTTCTCATAATTTTTGGATGGTTGGTTTAATTTTTCCCTATTTATCATAATATTATGGTTATTTATCCAATAATTTGTTGATGGTCAAATCCTTTTTGGAAAATTGGGATTTTTGATATTTACTGTTATTTTGATGTTACCAAATTATCATAATTTTGCTAAGTCCATACCTAGTCAGAAAAGTGTACTTGGTGTTCAAAAGCATATGAGGCCTGATTTTATAGAAATTACAATAAATACAAGATAAAGTAGGAAAATTATAATATTATGTATTTATTCCTAAAATCTCATGATAGACCCCCAATAATAATCTTAGGTAATTTGAATGATTATTTGAAAGGTCGCAATCCTTGCACATATATAGTCCATTAGGTCACCAACATCAAAACTGTAGAATTAGGGAAACATGTGAACCTTGGTATGAGGTAGTTGGTGTACCTAGTCTGGTTGAGAATGAGTAAGGTCACCAATGGAAGACAGGTTGTGAGAGTCTGGTTGGCTAGGATGCAAGGTTGTGCTCGGGATCGACGGCGGATTCTCTTTCCCTGGAGAAAGAGGCTAAATACACTTAGGGTTAGTCAAGTGTAATGCTAAGAGAGCTTAGGACATGGGTAGATACCAACAATAATAAGTACCATGTGAAAGAGAGCTTTGAGCTTCAGCCCATCGTAGTTCGTAGTGCCCTCGAGAGCCCTTCACAGGGAATGCCCTAGGCAGTCCAAGGTTAACCTTAAACCGTAAGAAAAAATGATTAAAGAGTAACTAGTAATTCTAACTACTTCACTTTCACTCACCCCATGGTCACGAGAGGCTAGTTTGGTTTAGACTCACGAGCGGTAGGCTCGGGGGTGATAGGAACGGACTGGTTAGTCCAGGGAGCCAGTGGCATGGAAGTTTGTTGTGAGTCTGTGACGGACAGGTTAGTTCGGGGAGCCAATGGCTAAAAGATTTATATTTATCATAGTTGCATGTGCATAAAAGTAGTGGGTATTCGGTATTAGACGGTCGTTCGCACCGACGTCGATACGTTGACTCGACAAGTGTGGTTCTTACTTAGTCAAGGAAAAGACTGGTGGATTTGCAAGCATTAGTACGTGGTGACTCTGGTGTGTCCTTCATATGCGTAAGTAAGGGCTAGGCCTGGTAGTGCGGATACCCACTGTAACATCCTATTTCGTGCTAGGCTCCTCACACGCATTTTGAGTCAAGAAAATTGAATTAGGTTCGGGAAGCGTCGAGTTAGTCATCTTGACTCGACGACTAGATCCGGAATTTATTTAGAAAGTATTCTGAGTGTTAGGCGTTGAGTGAACTCGACACCACTCAATACCATTTAACTTAGAAAATATGCTAAAGGTTAAGCATTGAGTGGACTCGACACCACTCAATGCTTTTAACTTAAATTATTATGGCGGATTAGGCGTTGAGTGCGTTGAGTGCACTCAACGCCGCATTGAGTGCACTCAACGCTGCGTTGAGTGCACTCAACGCACTCAACACTTTTAACTTTAAGTCTTTCTGGCATCTGTAGGCGTTGAGAGCGTTGACTGGACTCAACGCTTTTTGCCTTAGGCGAATTTTCAGCCCTGTTTGCTGCTTCATATCAATAGGTTAAACAGGGTTTTTGGGAACTGCACCCCATTTGTCGAACTCAGGTAAATTTGTCGAATTCAGTTAAATTCGTCGAACGCCAAATTCGTCTAGCGCTATTTCGTCGAACTCAGGTAAATTCATCGAACTCAGGTAAATTCGTCGAACTGAGGTAAATTCAGTGAACTCAGGAAAATTCGTCGAATGCCAAATTCGTCGGGCGCTGTTTCGTCGAACTCAGGTAAATTCATCGAACGCTAAATTTGTCGACCGCAGTTTAGTCGAACTCAGGCAAATTCATCGAACTAACGCTAAATTCGTCGAGTAAGGATATGATACTCGATGATTCGTCGAGTAAGAGCTACTTACTCGACGAATCTGGACTTGGCAGATTTTCGGCCTCTGTTTCCTGTTCCTGTACACGGTCTGAACTGGATTTTTGGAAATTGCTCTAAACAATTACATTGGACGCGTCTTTTCATTATAACATATTATAAATGGGCAGTCCACTAATACGGTGACACGTGACAAGAGAGTTAAATCAAATACCTTGATTATAAAAGGGAGAAAGCCGAAACCCTAGCCATTAGTCTCATCATTCTTCCTTGCCGAGCCTATTTCCTGTGCTAAAACCGACGGAAGAGGAGCAGATCACTGGAGCTAACCTTCTTTCCCGTAAAGAACAAACATCAACGAAGGAGATGAGGATGCCACAAAGAAGAGTGATGAGGTCCATGGTCGGAAATGCCAGAAATGAGGTGTGCTTCCTACCCTCTCCCTTGGTGCTAGATCTTTAGTTATTCCTAGGAGAGATATCGACTCAATGGAGTCTTGATTTGCGAGAAGAAGATTTTCTAGGGAAGGGGCCGTATTAGGACTTGTGTCCTAAAGATTAGACATCTTCAACCCCTCCTTTTTTCTATGTGAAGATGGGGGCTGGTTTTGTGGATAGAAAGTTGCCCTATGAGGGTGAATAAGGGAGGAGGATTTCAGGATATGATTTGGGAATATCGATTAGAGGAGGAAGATGAACTGATGTCGTTCATTTCGTTTTAAGATGCACGCAGAAATCTGTTTTCTGCGCGCAGCGAACTTCGAGGCCCTATTTAGACACGATGCAGCCAGATCCGAGCTTTTGACTAAACAAGAAAGTCATAGCCATTGGAGATACCTTTCCAAAGAGTGGTTGCACATCTTTGTACAAGGTCTGTAGCTACGGGAAAGTCTTATCGAACTTGTTGGACTGTAAACGTGAAAAAACTTGTTTTCTGCACGCAGCAAACTTCGAGGCTGATTTCAAGTACTCTATTTTCTGATCTCAATATCAAAGTTGTAGTCCTTGGAAATACCTTTCCAATGGATGGTCACACGTTTTCATACGATTCCTATAGCCTCAAAAATCCCCGATCGAATTTGCTGTATAGTAATCTTTCCTGCACATATAGTTCTCGGGTTTGTGTTGAATCGGCTTTGAATCTGGCAGAGAAGTCATAGTAAATTATTGATAAGGTTGGCTTGAAGTTTTTTGTATATGTTTGGTAGAAATTACGATGAACAAATGGTTGTTGACATTTAGTTGATAGATCCATATGTGCACGAATGGTTTGAACTTGGTGAAGAGATTGTACCCAGTCGAGGTTAAAGTTAGGTGACCAGAATCCATATGTAATTATGATAATCAAATGATTGATGAATACGCGAAGTACCATAATGTAGTGTTCTGGGAGGGGGTCTTACACCCGCCTAGGAGTGGGGTGGCCCAACCCACTGTCTCCGTTGGCTACTATGGAGGCTCCTGGGAGTGAAGCTTGCTCCCAAAATCAGGGAACTAAAAGTCTGTTCACATAGAGTCGGCTGTGTGTGTTGCACTTGTATGAAAATTTCATTAAACTAGCTTAACATAACATATCATGTCATCATTGCATTTAAACCACTACTCCTATCTTATAAATTGGTATGAGACTTT
The DNA here is from genome assembly GCA_039513925.1 of Platanthera zijinensis. Classification (NCBI taxonomy): domain Eukaryota; kingdom Viridiplantae; phylum Streptophyta; class Magnoliopsida; order Asparagales; family Orchidaceae; genus Platanthera; species Platanthera zijinensis. The sequence goes on along the minus strand of CM077089.1, from coordinate 124,830,042 downwards.
TTATATGACAAGCCTTGCAAAACGACCCATTAATCTATAAGTTTGTATGTGCATTCTTATAAATTAAGGTTACTTTTAATATAGTTTGTTCACTTTATTATTTTTACTGCTCTGTACTTTACTTTGTTTACATTACTGCTTCCTTGTTATAGTTCTTTTGTACATACACTGCTAGGGTAGTTGTAACTTGCTTTTTCCACTTTGCCTTGTTGTCCTCCGCTTTCATCCTCCCCGCACGGTGCCTATGAGTCACGGGGATGAGGAGAGGACGATAATGACTTAGTATTTTGACTAACGATCAGTGGACCATATCATTTTAGGGGACTGAGCAGTAGGAGCATCAGCACCGGCAGGACAGGGAGGCAGGACATGAGGAGCAGTTGCTGTGTACTACCGCTATTACATAGCTTAGGTGTTGTGAGTTGTGAGAGAGATCATTTATATTAGACATGTACCGGGCTTAAGCCCATTTTTCTACTCTCTTTCATACTTTGTACTCATTATGGAATATTGCTCTTTTATATATATTGATAGTGACATGTGATCTGTGGACTTGTATATTACTTACTTCTCTTTTGTTGATACACTGTGATGTGATCGTTTTAGCCGGCAAGATCGAGGCCGTGCGGTGGCGTCTAACTTGGTAGTTGGAGTCACCGTAAGCTGGCGGTTCTGGGCGTAAGACCCGGTGGTGAAGCAAAAAAAGGTGTCTTACAAATTGATGTAAGAGCAGACCACGATCATAAAGAAGTAAAGATCACAATATATAGTCCTTAAATCAATGAGTTAGGCCAACCTAACTAGGAAACTCGACTTACCAAGACGATTCTTTGTGTATCCTAGCCAAAATTGACCTTAGGTATAAATTCGGTGAAGGTACGAGGATACCCGAAATGACTAGAGGAAGAGTCTAACACGAGAGTAGCAACTTGAGTCTTAAACTCTGATGTCCCTACTTTACTTATCATGTGGTATTATCACATTTTACCCATACTAATAGGACCACTTTAAGGGAAATTGATGCCTATAATCCATTAGCAGAATGGTAGGGGACTCATAGACTCAAGCCTTGTATCGATGACACGATTAGGATGAGATAACCATCATATCAAATACCAAGGGTCAAGTAAGAATTAAAGATCAGAAGAGACCCATTTGGGACTGGGTCACATATTGAACCTGAGAGGATTGTCATAAATAGTAACCTGGAGCGACTAAATTATGGAGTATATCAACAAGTTTCAGGATGGAACCCCAAGTTTAAGGATTGTGTGCATATTTAGCCCAAATATAACATAGTGATATCGAAGATACTTAGCCCAAGATAGGTAGAGGTTTATCTTTTGTTTATTGGGGGGCTTATATTATATTTATTGGGCAAATTAGTTATTCACATGAGTTTCCTTAGACCCAATTTAGAAAATGTGGTGTCTCAAACGTAGTGATGTTGAAGTTGATCTTATTTGACGTTACTCGGGCGAAGTTTCCAGGACAATGGTTAGACATCGTTGATTGGACAAATACTTGACCTTAGTTAAACCATTGGAAAATTTTGGATTATCAAGTGTAATTATGGCGAAATAACACAAAAATTAATGGGTATTAATGATAATCTCCAAAGATTCATTAGTATACCCTCTTAAATTTTTAGGATGATGGGTCCTTTGACAAAGTGACTAAAAGTCAAGCCTATGGGTAGATAGACACCTAAAGGGGGGGGGGGGGGGGGTAAATAGGTGACCTTTTAAAATTCCTTTGCAATTCTTTGTCCCTTATTGAATAGCAATAATACTATCACAGTTTATAGCACACACAACACAAGTAAAGAATAGTTCACAGCACACAACACACACATAATTTATAGTGGTTCCCTTATCTAGGGTACATCTACTTTTCCCCTTCTTCCTCACTAATAATGTGCTAGATAAGGTTATAGCTCCTCCTTTTCAACTCGGATCCAAAGATCCTACAGGCTCAGTTTCTGTCAAGAAACCTACACTCAGACAAACTAGTCCTACCATAGAGATTCCCTCAATCTCCTACCTCAGGCCCTCTCAAGAACCCTACCTCGGCCTTTATAGAATAGGCTTAAAACTCAGTGATTTACCTAACCACCTACCTCAGGTCCCTCCGGAACCCTACCTCAGCCTTTATAATCCAGGCTTATAATTCTTAGAGAAAAGAATCTCCTACCCACTCAGATCTCTAGGAGTTCTTACAATATAAAGTGATATATCTTTTTACCTGGATTCTTCAAATCAGCTGTAATTGGATTTCTTCTTGATAGATCTGCAAACTGAAAAGTTTCTCCTCTGAATCAGCAATCTTCTTGATGTTGATCAACGTGAATATCTTGAAGATATTGTTGATTAGATACAACTAGATCTTCAGATCAACCTAGTAAAAGGGATTTGAAGACTTTCTTGAAGACCATCATCTTCTTCCTCTTTCTCGGAAAAGTCACCTGGTTAGGACTCAGAAGAAATTAGAACGAGAAATTCTGATTGCTTGATTTGATCTATCGGTTGTTCTTTTTGATTCGATTCTCTCATGTTTCTTCTCTCTTGTGAAGGCAACATTTCTATTTATAAACTTCGTAGATGGCTGGATTCTGTTTGATGATGCCAGCAATATACATCAAATCCTTCCTTGACCTATTTCTGTTGAAGTATGAGTTTTCTGCAATTGACTTAACAATTTTGACATGTCTTGACATGTTTGGTATCGACTCAGCATATTCTGAAACATAAGCGTCGAGATGTTCCAGATGTCTCGACACATGTGTTGAGATATCTTAGCAATCTCGACACATTCTAACTAGGAATAATTTTCATCAAAAACTTATAGTGTCGAGACATTTGACTTGTCTCGACACACCCGTTATCTGTGTCAAAATTTCTGATTCTATCTTGTGTCGAGACAGTGAGATTGTCTCGACACAACTATCTGTTATGACGACATCTTTTGATTCTGCCTTGTGTTGAGACAGTGAGATTGTCTCGACACAACTGTCTGCTATAAGGACATGTTCTAATTCTGCCTTGTGATGAGACAATGAGATTGTCTCGACACAATCTGTCTGCTGTGTCGACAACTTCTGATTCTGCCTTATGTCGAGATTGTGAGATTGTCTCAACACAATTATCTGATATGATGACATCTTCTGATTCCGCCTTGTGTCGAGACAGTGAGATTGTCTCGACACAATCTGTCTGCTATGTCGATAACTATACTCAACATGCATTGTGTCGAGACAGTTGGTTTTTCTCGACACAATTTTACTCAAAATAATTCTCCTCTTTATTTTGTCAAGTAAGCTGATTTAGTATACAAGGTGTTGAGACAACTGACTTGTCTCGATACAGCTGTCTGCAGAGGTGTCGACACAATGGAACTGTGTCGACACATTTGTGCTTAGATAAATTTCTTCACTTTAAATCCTGCACATGTAAACTTAACATACATCAATTACAACTTTGTGTATATCATTGAGTTGACAAGGAGCTTCTCCAAATCAGGTACACAATTCCCAATATACCAAACAATCTCCCTTTATTTAGAGAAGCCATAACCCTAATTCAATGATATACACCACAATACCAAAATATGATGTAAAAGATTTAGCATGACAACAGATTATATTAAGATAACAAAAATATAAAGTTAGTGAACATTTTCATTCCATTTAACAAAGTTTAACCAGACCAAAGATTATAATATGTCATAATAGAAATTACATAATTCCTAGACAATACAAAATATTCTAAGATTGATCTGGCTCCTTAATGACAATGCCTTTTCCTGATTGAATTTTGGCTTTAACTTCTGGCAGACTGTCATCAGCTACCTTCTTGCCTTTTTTGTCCTTGTTATTGGAAAGTTGTTCAGCCTTAAGTTTTTGTCTTTCAAAGTAATGGAAGGGCTTGACGAAATATTTGCTTGGTTCAATAGCAGTAGCTGGAATCACCCCATTCTTCTGATCTTTTCTGAACTTATAGATAAAGTCTTATTGCTTGTTATGCTTAATCCATTCCCGCTAAGAATACCACTTTCCCCTTTCATATCTATTATTGTTAATTGATTGCCAAACAGTGAGTATAATATTTCTAGAGGTTGGACTCCACTGCTAAAATCAGGCATAGCCTCTGCTCGTTCTCTAAATCTTTTCTTAGACATTTGGACTTCTTTTTTCCTTCAGCAGGGCAGCATCAGTAATCTCCACCTCTTCACAAATAACATTCTGAGCATTAGGTGGAGGACTATACATGATCTGGACTGCACTTTGAATATCCTCAAAGTGTGGTGGAGGATATAGTATCTGTTATGCAACTAGAGGAATTCCTTCCAACTGAGCTAGTTGGTAGCCAGAATCAGCTGTCTGATCATAATCACATAGTGTGGGGTAACCAATAGTAGCTCTGATGCTATTGGAAGTTCACTTAGTATGATCAGAGCTGGCTTTTATCATAACTCTCTCCCATTTTATGGCTTTTCTTTCAATGTGATCTCTTAAATCATTCTTTTGAAATTTTACTTGATCAACCACATGATTAGTCCCAGTGGTGTAATAAGTTTTAAATTTCTTTATCTGATTAGTGATACTTTTTCTGAATCCTTTATGGATGTACTAAGAGAAGCTGATTCAACTGAGAGGTTGGCTTCAGTAGTAGCTAATATAGAGGTAATTTTGTCTTCCAAAGCTTTTGTATGTTCAACAAGCTTTGTCAGTGATATGTCATGCATTTCTATGAGATTTTCATTCAATCTCTGCTGATTTTTCAGAACAAAGCCTTGGTGTACAATAGTTTCTGCTAAAGTCTTCTTTGACTCTTCATGCTGTTTTGCAAGGTAGACCACATCATTTGTACCTTTTTTAAAGAAGTTTATCACATATTATTTAAGTAGGTTCACTTCAAATCTTATGGATTTTATATCTTGGGCCACCTGTAACTGTAAATCCTTTTTTACTTTCATCCACATATTTTTCAAGATCTATTCTTTGTTTATCTAACATTATCTGTAGCTGAACTAAGAGTGAACTAAAATCCACAGCATGAGAAGGAGATTATTTTCCTGAATGTATTGACTTCTTATAGCTCCGACTTCTCCTTTTAAGTTCAATTAACTTTCTTTATTGTATCTGGGATTCCTCTTCCTCATCTGATTCAGATGAACTGACAGTGGCAGCAGATTGTTGCTGTTCTGCACTTCCAGACCTAGGGAACTTAGATGCTTTCTCTCCCTCAACTCTTGCATCATTTTGATCAAGATTTTGATCTTCTAAGGTAGTCTCATGCTGTTGATCTTCAATAGTAGGAACATTGTCCTCAGGAGGAGCAGTTATCTCCCCCTAGATGGTAGCTTCCACTCCTAGTGTGATTTCTTCCATAGTCTCCTTAGAGACTACTGCCTCACTATCAGGCATATACTCATCTTGTTCTTTATTCACATTGTTTAGCACATCTGTATTCAGTTCATGGAGAACATCCTTTACTATGTCATTGACAGTTTCACTGTCTAATATAGTAGGTTCATTCAGGTTTGTCTCAGTAATTTGGTCTACTGAGGGTTCAATCTCCCCCTGTACCATATGCCTCGATTCAGGTGAGGTCCTTGGAAGAATGTTTGTATCTGGAGCATCACTTTGATCTGAACTAGAACTTCTTGGAATATCAGAATCACTAGAGGATTTGCCTTCCACCACTACTGCCTTTTTCTTATTCTCTTTCTTCTTTTCAACAACATAAGGTTCTCTGGATAGAACTCTATCCCATCTAGACAAAATCCTCATATCCATTTTTCTCATATGATTTATTTTTGTGCCCAGTTTTTGATTTAGGTCTGTAGGAATGGTTTTAAGTAAATACAGACTTAGTATCCTTCCAATGTTGGGCTTCTTGATACTCTCAGAAATCTTGTCAAACACTAAACTACTCCAGTCAGTCTTAAGTTTGAAGATTATCCTTGTCATTAGCTCGAACATGTGAGCAGAAATTCTGTCATGTGCGCCTGTCTTACACAGAAGCACCTTTCCAACTATTTCTGACAGAAAGTTTCCTTGGGTATTCATACCCTTCCGATTCAGAGAACTTCCTATCTTCTTGATTGAATCCAATCCACACCAAATCAGTCCTGCAGTAGTCTTTGTTGAATCTACTGCATCCTCTTAATTGATTCAAGGTATATGAAATACCTTAGCCTGTCTTTTGCTTGTGATTTTAACCTTTCTCCCACTCACTGTGGATTTAATCTTTGTTTAATTGGAATCTAATGTTGCATTGGTAAAGAATTCCAGTACCTCCCATTTCCAGATGCTTGTAGGTTCTGACAGTAGATATTCAAGGTCTGCTTTGTGGATTAGGACAATGACATTCCTAATCTCTTCTTCTGCGGAGGCGAATCCATTTTGCACAAGTTCATATCCTTCATTGATCTTTTCATCGTTCTTTGGAGCCATTATTGTCATTGTTCTTGATTTTGACGAACGAGAGGAGTGATGAATGCCGACTAATGGGAATTTGAGGTCTCGACACTTAGCAAGAAATCAAGAAGTTGTAGTCGATTCCTACACTCAATTCTCTTTATGTAGGCAAATCTTCCTAGAAGGTGAAAGGGCGTGTTGCATATAGGCTTATTCTAAATTTTGGAAAATACCTAGAGTCGACACAATGGAATTTTCGACTAACAAGATGTGTCGACTCGAGTCGACACACCTACATGCGTCTCGACATGCAGTGTAGACACTCTTTCCTAAGTCTCGACATAGGACTATATATCGTGTCGACATACATAAATTGTGTCTCGACACAATTTCTACTTAATTAAAATTCGGTTTTCAGAATTATTACTTCTTGATATTTGAGATGTCTATATCTAATAGAGTAAGTTGTATTGTTGACTATTATTTAATTATTATTATTTTTAATTATTCTTATTTTAGCTTCTCAAGATTTAACACCCCAAGTTCAAATTTAAAGAAATTGAATTTCTCTTCTTCTAGTGGTTTGGTAAAGATGTCAGCAATTTATTTATTTATAGGAACAAATTCTAAGCTAATATCTTTATTTTCTACATGCTCCCAAATGAAGTGACATCTAATTTCTCTATGCTTTGTTCTACTGTGAGACACATGATTGTTTGCAATAGAAATAACACTTGTAGAATCACAGAACAATGAAGTTTCTCTTAGTTGTAGCTAATGCTGAATCAAAAGTAGTTGAGCACAACAACTTCTAGCTGAAATGTATTCAGATTCAGCTGTTGATATTACCACACTTGTCTACTTTTTGCTACTCCATGAAAGCAGTCTCTTTCCAAGAAATTGACATTACCCTGATGTGCTTTTCCTGTCTTCCTTGCATCCTGCATAATCTGCATCTGAAAAATCAATCAGTTCAAAATCACTATTTCCTAGATACCAAAGGCCAAGATTAGGTGTGCCCTTTATATATCTCAATATCCTTTTGACTACTGTATAATGATTCTTTAGGACATGCTTGATACCTAGGACAGATGCAAGTGATATACATTATATCTGGTCTACTGGCTGTAAGATAAAACACTGATCCAACTATGCCCATATACAAGGTTATATCAACTGGCTTGCCAGCAACGTCCTTGTCAAAATACATAGTGGATCCCATAGGAGTTCTCATTGAAGTGGAAGTTTCCATGCCATACTTCTTGATTAACTCCTTGATAAACTTAGACTGACTAATGAAAAGTCCATCTATAGTTTGTTTAACTTGGAGACCTAAGAAAAACTTGAGTTCACCCATGCTACTCAACTCAAACTTATTTTGCATTAATTTGGCAAACTTAGTGCAAAGTGACTTATTAGTAGAACCAAATATAATGTCATCTACGTATATTTGTACAAGGATGGTCTTGCCTTTGACTTCCCTTAAGAATAATGTTTTGTCTATTTTCCCTCTTGAGAATTTATTCTTCAAAAGAAACTCAGACAGAGTCTCATACCAAGCCCTTGGGGCTTGTTTTAAACTATAGAGAGCCCTTGAAAGCAAATAAACATGAGTTAGTTTAGTTGAATCAATAATACCTGATGGTTGCTCTACATAGACTCTTTCTTTGAGGTTGCCATTTAGGAAGGCTGACTTAACATCCATTTGGTAAACTTTAAAACCCTTGTAGGCTGCATATGCTAGGAAGAGTCTTATAGCTTCCAACCTAGCCACTGGTGTAATGGTTTGATCAAAGTCTATTCGCTCTTCTTGTCTATATACCTTTGCAACTAGTCTAGCTTTGTTTCTTATTATTACACCATTCTCATCTAGTTTGTTTCTATATATCCATTTGGTTCCTATGATGTTGCAATCATCTAGTCTTGGAACTAGCTTCCAGACCTTGCATCTCTTGAACCGATTCAATTCTTCCTGCATTGCTCCTATCCAAAATGGATCCACATTAGCTTCTTCAAACTTCTTTGGTTCTGTTTGTGATAGAAAACTTGAATACATCAAAGTATTATGATGTTTGCTCCTTGTGATCACTCCCTGAGCAGCATCTCCTTTAATTAATTCCCTTAGATGATCCCTTAGATGCCTGACAGCTACAGGCAGTGTGACTTCTTCTTCTGGACCTTCTTGATCAAGTTGCTGAGTTGCTTCTCCAGGCTCTTCCTATGCAAGTACTTTCTCAACAATGTTGATTTCATCTTGCATATTATGCTTTGCTGTAACTATATTTTCTATAGTCAGCTCCTTTGGCTTCAAGTCTACACCTGCTGTGCTTGATGTACCTGACTTATCATTATAAAACATAGAACTTTCATCAAATACATCATGTACAGACTCCTCTACAACTTGATCCTTCAAGTTATAAACCCTATAGGCCTTGCTGTGGTTACTATAACCAACAAATATCCCATCATATGACTTCTCAACAAACTTAATTATGTATGTTTTCCCATTATTTAGGATATAACATCTACATTCAAAAATTCTGAAATAGACTATGTTTGGTTTTCTACCCTTCATAAGTTCATAAGGAGTTTTATTTAGTCTTTTGTTGATTGAAGCCCTATTAAGAACATAACATGCAGTGTTAATTGCCTCAACCCAAAAATATTATGGGAGTGAAGAATCACTCAGCATGGTTCTTCCAGCTTCAATTAGAGTCCTGTTCTTTCTCTTAGCAACTCCATTTTGCTGGGGTGTTCTTGGTGAAGAAAATTCTTTCTGAATCCCTAGTTCTTCACAAAACTTTGTCATATAATCAGATTGAAATTCAGTTCCATGGTCATTTCTAATTCTGACCACAGTACTATTTAATTCATTCTAAATTTGTTTGACAAAAGTATTGAAGACAACATGAGTTTCAGACATTTTCCTTAAGAAGAAAACCCAAGTATATTTGGAATAATCATCAACAATTATAAAGGTGTAGACTCTCCTTCCTAAACTATGAACTGACATAGGACCAAACAAGTCCACACGTAGGAGGTATAAACACCTCACTAAGTCTTTGGATTCATAACTCTTGAATGAAGCTTTAGTCTGCTTGCCTTTTTAGCATGCTGAGCAGATGCTCTCCTTAGAGCATTTAAGGTTAGGACCATTCATAACAAGCTCTTTGTTGTAGAGTTTGCCTATGGCCTTATAGCTCAAATGAGCTAGCCTCTTATGCCATTTGACACAATGTGAGGTTTTCTCACTTGCAACTAGACATAAGGGAGAGTCTGACTTTATACATAGAAAATTCAAACAGTACACATTCCCACATCTAGTGCCTGTCAAGATGACCTCTTGGTCACTTGACCTTTTTATTAGGCACTCATCTTTGTGGAAAGATATGTCATAGCCCAGATCACAAAGTTGGCTTATGCTTATAAGGTTGTGTTGCAACCCTTCCATATAAGCTACTTTGCTTAGTGTGACTAAGCCATTTATGATTTTACCATAACCTTTAGTTATGCCTTTATCAGCTCCTCCAAAGATCACCTTTGGTCCATCCTCCAGAGGGATATATTCCCTCAGATTTCCTCTTATTCCAGTCATATGTCTGGAACATCCACTATCCAAGTATCAGATTGGTCTATCTCTGGAACTTGGACATTCCTACAAAATAAGAATTTACTTTTCCTTGGGAACCCAAATTGTTTTGGGTCCTAGGTTTTTGTTAGCTGTGGATCTATCAAAGCCACTAGTAAACTTCTTGACTGAATATCTTTTCTGAATATGAGACACTGAGTAATTAAACCAGCAATCTAAGGAAAAGTGTCATATCTTTCCACAACACCAGCATTCATATCTGTTGTACCTCCTCTTTGGAGGAATAGAAGGATTTTTGTGTTGACATTCCTTTGGGCAGGAGTCAACAAACTTTATAGTTTTATCTAGACTGGGAGCACAATACTTGTTTTGTCTCTCAGCTGCCAGATTTCTCCTTGGACCCTTTTTCTGGAACACTGGTTGTGGAATGATTAGACCCTTTGGTCCTTTTGGCTTTTTTCTCCTTTTTCTTTTGGTATAACAAACCCAAGACCACTTCCAGGTATTCCTGAGAAGGTGTCTATTATGGGCAGTATAGTTTTGGGTTTTGAAAATTGCCATACTAGACTTCTCTCATTTAGGAGTTTGAATTCCAGCTCCTGAATGGTTGCATCCTTTTTCTTAATTAATATTATTTGGTCATCAATGATCTTAGTCAGTTTTGTCAACTTAGAACCTTGAAGATCAATCTTCTGAGTATCCATCTTGTGATGATACTCAAAACTTTTTAGAGATGCAATTTCTATAGCTTGTTCTTTAACAAGCTTCTTGCTGTTAACTGAAGCTACTAGTAATTCACCAAATTTAACTATGAGATGCTGTAGTTCAGTCACCGAGTTAATCTCATGTGAGTCAATAATTGAGTCACATGAGTTTAGCTCACCTTCAGTCTCATAAACAGAAATCTTAGAGTAAGAAGAGTTGTCATAGATTAACTGTGTACTTTTACAGTCATGTGCTTCTATTTCTGGGTCATCAGATATTGCCATCAATTTGATCTCCATGTCTTCTTCAGAATCACCATAGTTTGATGAAGTTGTGGAGCTCTTCACTTTATATATAGCCCTTATGATAAAATATTCTTCATAGGAGAACAATTCTACAGGTTCTTCTGATTCAGTTGAATCAGTTTCACTATCAGACAAGGTCTTTAACTTCTTTGCCATCATATCCTTCTCTGATTTCTTGTCCTTATTGAACTTCTTTTCTTTTTTACTTTTTGTTCTCCTTTATTTTTATTGGCTAGTCAGCAATGATATGCCCAGTCCTATTACAATAAAAATAAATAATGTCAGTCTTAAATTGTTTGTTTTGTTGTGAATCATACCTGACCGCAGATTTGTCTCCGTTCTTATCTTTGTTTTTACTAGAGCTTGATCCAGAAGGTTTTCTATTGCTCCATTGCTTCCACCTTCTTAACATTTTCTTGAATTGCCTGGTAAACAGTGCCTGTTCATCATCTGATATTTCTTATGAAGAAGAACATGCTCCAGTGCTGTCTGTATCTTCATCCCTTCTGGGTGATGATGAGATTTCTCTTCTAGCTTTCTTAGAAGTATCTTCTTTGAAGGACACAGATTTAGACTGAGTTGAGTGTTTGGAAGATTCAGCTTTAGCTTTCCTAGAATTTAGCTGAAGTTCATGTGACGTTAACTTCTCATATATGTCTTGGGGTAACATATTCTTAGATTCCCCATCTCTCTTATAACACAAATCTTGATGTCCCATTCTTTATTCAGAGATCTCAAAAATTTGTCATTTAGTTCATAGTTTGAGAAGTCTCTGCCATAGTTTCTCAAGTCATTAACTATTATTAAGAACTTTTCATAGCATTGTTCAATAGAATCAATTTTTCCTTGTCTAAAGGCCTCATACTGCTAGTTGAGGAGAGATTTTCTGTCATCTCTTACCTCTTATGTGCCTTCAATGTATACTATAAGGGTATCCTACATCTCCTTAGATGTATTACAGTGCACCAGATTCTGAAAGGTTGATTTATCTATTGCACTAAATATTATACTCTGTGCTATCTTGTCTATAGTAGCAAGTATCGCCTCATCCTTTGTCATTTCAGACAATTTCTTGGGAGTTTGATCATTTGCATCTAAGACTGATATTTTCATGGGTACATAAGGTCCTTCTTATACTATGACAAATATTCTTGGATCTGAGGCTTCCATGAACAGTCTCACTCTCTGTTTCCATATTACAAAGTTATCCTTAGTACAAATGGGCAATTTCATATAACCGAGTTCTCTGTGAGATTCAAAAGCCATAGATATGATAATCTTCAAATACCCTTAGGATCTTTTTTAGACTGTTAGGTATTTCTTTGAATAACCTCCCTCTCATACCACTTGAAAGTCAAGCCTATGGGTAGATAGCCACCTAGGGGGGGGGGGTGGTGAATAGGTGACCTTTTAAAATTCATTTGCAATTCTTTGTCCCTTATTGAATAGCAATAATACTATCATAGTTTATAGTACACACAACACAAGTAAAGAACAGTTCACAACACACATCACACACAGAATTTATAGTGGTTCCCCTATCTAGGGTACATCCACTTTCCTCCCTTCTTCCTCTCTAGCAATATGCTATATAAGATTATAGCTCCTCCTTTTCAACTCTGATCCAAAGATCCTACAGGCTCAGTTTCTATCAAGAAACCTACACTTAGACCAACTGGTCCTACCTCTGAGATTCCCTCACCTCCTACCTCAGGCCCTCTCAAGAACCCTACCTCAGCATTTATAGAATGGGCTTACAACTCAGTGATATACCCAACCACCTACCTCAGGTCCCTCCAGAATCCTACCTCAACCTTTATAATCTATGCTTACAATTCTTAGAGAAAAGAATCTCCTACCCACTCAGATCTCTAGGAGTTCTTACAATATAAAGTGATAAAATATGATACAGAAAATATAAAACCTGTAATCTGATATATCTGTTTACACAGATTCTTCAAATCAGCTGCAATTGGATTTCTTCTTGATAGATCTACAGACTGAAAAGTTTCTCCTCTAAATCAACAATCTTCTTGATGTTGATCAGCGTGAATACCTTGAAGATATTGTTGATTAGATACAACTAGATCTTCAGATCAACCTAGTAAAAGGGATCTGAAGACTTTCTTAAAGACCATCATCTTCTTCCTCTTTCTCGGAAAAGTCGCCTGGTTAGGACTTGGAAGAAATTAGAATGAGAAATTCTGATTATTTGATTTGATCTGTCGGTTGTTCTTTTTGATTCGATTCTCTCGTGTGTCTTCTTTCTTATGAAGGCAACATTTTTTATTTATAAACTTCACAGATGGCTGGATTCTGTTTGATGATGTCAGTAACATACATCAAATCCTTCCTTGACCTATTTCTGTTGAAGTTTGAGTTTTCTGCAACTGAATTGATAGTTCTGGCATGCCTTGACATGTTTGGTGTCGACTCAGCATATTCTGAAACATAAGTGTCGAGATGTTCTAGATTTCTCTACACATGTGTTGAGATATCTTAGGGAATAATTTTCATCAAAAACTGAAAGTGTCGATACATTTGACTTGTCTCGACACACCCGTTATCTGTGTCAAAATTTCTGATTCTGCCTTATGTTGAGACAGTTAGATTATCTCGACACAACTATCTACTATGACGGCATCTTCTGATTCTGCCTTGTATCGTGACAGTGAGATTGTTTCGACACAACTATCTTCTATGACGACATCTTCTAATTTTATCTTGTGTTGAGACAGTGAGATTGTCTCAACACAATCTGTCTGCTGTGTCGACAATTTCTGATTCAGCCTTGTGTCGAGACAGTAAGATTATCTCAACACAACTGTCTACTATGACGACATCTTCTGATTCTGCCTTGTGTTGAGACAGTGAGATTGTCTTGACATAATCTGTCTGCTGTGTCGACAACTATACTCAACATGCATTGTGTAATAGCTAGTTGGTTTGTCTCTACACAGTTTTACTCAAAATAATTCTCCTCTTTATTTTGTCAAGTAAGCTGATTTAGTCTACAAGGTGTTGAGACAACTGACTTATCTTGACACAGCTGTCTGCAGAGGTGTCGACACAATTGAACTGTGTCAACACATTTGTGCTTAGATAAATTTCTTCACTTTAAATCCTGCACATGTAAACTTAACATACATCAAATACAACTTTGTGTATATCATTGAGTTGACAAGGGGCTTCTCCAAATCAGGTACATAATTCCCAATGTACCCAACAGTGACCATTCTCATTAATTGATAAAATTGGATGACTCGTAAAGATTTGATTGATTAGGGCATACTCGAAGGAATAAGAACCTGATCGTGTAGATGAAGTTTATAGAGTTGTTGTCTACACTCACAAATGAGAACTCAAATTACCGGAAGAAAATTGTGTTTACCAGAACTTGTATTTCCCCGGAATAAAGAAAGACGCCATAGATTTTGTGATGCATGGTGGGGTTTGTCGGCTGGTGAAGGTCAAGTGCAAAGGTTTTTGGGGAACTACTACAGTCACTGCCCGAGTTAGAGTGGAAGTTTGAGGATATAATTATGGATTTTATACGCCGGTTACCACGTCCCCATTCCAGGCATAATTCTATTTGGAACATTGAGGATAAATTGACCGAGGTAGCTGGGGTCACCCGATCCGGAAGGAAAGCTCCTGTTGGTGGTTCATGAGATTTGTAAGTAGTTATCTGTTATCATAGTGTGCTCAAGATGATCATGTCGGATCAGGATTGTCGGTTTACGTCCAAGGAGTGAAAATCAGTCCAGGATTCTCTGGGCTCTCGGTCGATATTCATCACAACTCTCAACTCCTAGAGCGGACCGACCAAGTATCATGATGCGCGCCATTGCCAAGTAGAGTTTCAGGATGGAGACCTTGGGTTCCTGAATATACGTCCGATGTATGGAGTCCCGCGGTATGCAGGCGTAAGAAGCTCAGTCCAAGATATAGGTTGCCCTACAGGATCCTTGAGCGGATTGGTCCATTGGATTACAGACTGGAGATACCGCCGGAGTTAACGGGTTTCACAACGTATTTCACGTCTCCTCTATTAGAAAGGCTTTACTACGGTTGAAGCAGCAAGTTCCTACTATAGATGGCCCGATAGCTTCTGACCGATCGGTTCGCTTGGAGCTGGTCAGGATAGATGATATAGCAGTACGAGTCTTGCGGCACGAGAAGGTTTCATTGGTCAAGATCATGTGGTCAAATCATAGACAGGAGGAGTATACTTGGGAGCTACTGGATCTGATGCATCAGAAGTACCCAAATCTCTTTGCGTCAGGAATAACGTCAATTCTTGAGGCATGTTACATTCAGTTACTCTCAGTAGAAACCTCGTAGACCTAACCTGAATTTCAGGGACAAAATTATTATTTTTGTTTATTGGGATTTGTAACATCCCTCAAACAACTAGACCCCTAAGAGTGGTTTTGTCATGACTAGGTCATGACAAAATCCTAGGAAGCTCAAAGAAACCATGTGAACTTAGGCATGAAAGTGAAGATAACCATAGTATGCAAATAACACATTCTAATTACCTAACCTAAGGTTTAACTTTAAGACCTCACCTTGAATTATTGACCCCACCGTAACATCCCTAACCCAGTAGGGGGTCCCTTATAGCACCTAGAACCCATTGGGCTCAACCAAAGTAGTCATGTTGACCAAAGTCAACTCTTACCTAAAATGGTAAAAGTGGCCTATCTAGGGCTAGTGGACCTTAACCTCGACTCGTTGACCCCACCTGAACCTTCCTAACCCTTTAGGATGTTCATTGGGCCACTAAGGGACCACTGGGGTCAACCCAAGAGGTCTAGTTGACAAAAGTCAACCTAAACCCTAAAATTGTTAAAGTACCCTAATAAGGGTCAAGTGACCACCAAGGTATCAAACCAATTCTACCCAAGTCTCCCAAGACCTTAGGGGAGGCCAATGAGTCACTAAGGACCCATTGGGGTCAACTTAAAAGGTCAAATTGACCAAAATCAACTCAACCCTAAATTGGGTCAAATTAGCTCAAGTATACCCAGCCTTGCCAAACTCACTTGGGCTAAGCCCAAGTTGAGTGGCCCACTAGATTTAGGAGGCTGATATTTACCTAAAATGCCATCTAAATTCTAGAAATGGTGACTAGGAGAGAGAATTATGGCGACAATTTTCTGCCACTAGTTCATGATGACGTTACTTATGTGGTTGTTGATCCCTGAGATAGAGAGTTTGTTGATTGGGACGATCGTTGCCATAAGTTTGAAGATGAGATTTTACCGTGACATTAACCGCCAATGCCATGCCCTGCTACATGTTATGCACGCCATCCTATTGTATCCCTAGTTTCGATTTGGGCTAAGGTTCATTATTAGGATGTTTGACCCACCTTGTATAGCCAGGGTCAAGTTTATCAGTCCTAAGGTTTAGGCTAGTCATTAGAATCAATCTTCATGGACCAGCCTGCAGTGGACTTCAGGAGACTCATACTTAGAAGAATTTAGAGTTCAGATTATTAGTTTGAAGTTCTTCAAACTCAGCTCGACGATCGTTGATCTCAGATCGACGATCGTTGATCTCAGATCGATGAACTCAGAGTTCCTTCTCTCAGTTGAGCTCGACAATATTCGAGCTCAGGTCGACGATTTCTTCCCTTAAGATAGATTCTCTGATCGATAAACTTAGAGCTCAGAATTAACAAGTTATTTTCAGATTGATGTTCGCTGAGCTCAGGTTGACGAATAGGATTTCTCAGCTTGACGAACATGGGACTCCGGTCGATGAAATCTGCCGAGAGGTCGACGAACTTTATTCTGAGTCAGAATGATAAGTTCTCCCTATCTCTGTCCCTAATTCATTCTATTCTTTGGAAGTAATTCTCTGAGTAATTAATGCTCATATTCTCAAGAATATAGCCGTTCATGGCAACATTAATTATGAATTTAATCAGAGTTACTTAATTGCTTATTTTACTGGGACAGTTAGGGAAACTCATTAAAGACTATATTCCAGCCATTTCAATTTCAAGAATCTACTCAACAATTAATGCATATAATTTAAAATTCAAAGGTTGAAATTCCCTCAGAAGATATATACAGAGATTTTTGAAATAAAGACAAGAGTCTTTTCACAGATATACAATAACTGATACGAAAGGAGCACGATTATTATACACACAGGAAATTGAAGAAGAACCTCAATATACAGATCTTTTGTTCTCTTTAGTTCCTGCTTCAGGCTTCAAAGGGACAAATAATCAACACCATTCAAAGAAGTCTCTGAAGATCTTCATCAAGGCCTACAACCTGAGCAAAGCTCCAGTCTTCCTGAACATTTCAACATCTCAGGGGGAGCTTTGACACCAACAATCTCTTGAAGTCTTCTCTGTTGTTTAGAGAAAGAGAAGACAACATCACCTTCTTAACCTCTTGTATAAAGGGTTTATTAACTCTCTTCAAAAGTTTTTGTTGGTTTTTGGGTACCTGATCAAAAGCCTAAAGGGTTGTGAGATCTCCCCGTAAATAGATCTTGTGGTGACAGGGCACCTGAGCAAAATCCTGTGGTGTAAGTCACCTGATCAAAAAGTTGTTAGTGGATTCTTACCGGGGTGGTAGAAAAGTGGATGTACCCAGATTTGGAGAACCACTATAAATTCTTATGTTGTCTGTGTGTTCATTTTTCTTTGCTTTGCTGTGCTGTGGTTATGTAGTTTAGCCTAGTTTCTCTTTCATTTTACATATCTACTACCATCACTAATTTTACTGATAGATCATAAAAATAATAAAAAGTTTTAAATTACTCTATTCACCCACTCTAGAGTAAATCTGATCTATCTCCTATCTTTTAATTGGTATCAGAGAGGTATTCCTTTGGTTTTACAAGCTAACACTTGAACCAAAAGATCCTAGATAGATCTGATTTTTTGTTCCTAGTTATTTTATTTATTTTATATCATGGCACAAAACAAGGATTATGCAAGCACCAGACCTCTAGTTTACAACCTGAACAAGTTTGCAATCTAGAAGGCAAGAATTAGGCTATATATGAACTCTATTGATGAAGACATATACAATTCTATTTTGACAGGTCCACCAGCTCTAGAGGTTACCACTACTACATCTTCCAGCACACATGCTATTCCACCACCTGAGTGGACAGATGCACATAAGAAGGCCAAGATAGAAGATGCCAAGGCCATGAACATCTTAGCACAGACTATGTCAGATGACATATTCCAGAAGGTGGCTGAATGCACCTCTGCTAAAGCCATCTGGGACTCTCTCAATTAGATGGTTGCTAGATCTACAGATGAAAGAAAAGACAGAAGGTATAATATCATCTCCTAGTATGAGAACTTCAAGAAGGAAGAATTAGAGTTAGTGGGTGATATGTACAATAGACATAACTCAATTGTTAATGAGCTGAAAACCTTGGACAAGGACATAACCCTGACTGAGATCAATGACAAGATTCTCATGTGTTTCCCCAGCTCATAGGATTCTAGGATCTGGCCAATCAAAGAGGCCAGAAGTCTGAATGAGATCACTAATGAATCTCTATTGAGAAAGCTCAAATCTTATGAGCAGCTAATTAAGACCAAAGAAGCTGCTGAGTAGAAGACCTCCACACCAGGGAGAAAAGAGCCAAGTATTTCCTTCAAAGTAGTTGAAGGATCAGAAGCTCCACCTGCTAATGATGAACTTATAGGGCTACTAGCAAGAAGATTATACAAGATAGCTGGAAAGGACTTCAGAAGAAAGTCATCCAGACAGGATGATAAACAAAAGTATGATAAAACACCTACTAAAGAGATTGTGTGTTTTGGATGTAGGAAACCTAGACATATCATTTCAGAGTGTCCAGAGAATTAGAATAAGGAGAAAAGAAGAGAAAAGGAATCCAGAAGGTATTACAATAAGCCCTCCTCCAGCAAGTACAAAAGAAAGGACAAGGGTTTTGTTGCTAAAACTTGGAGTGATTCAGAAGAAGAATCCTTATCTTCCAGCTCAAGTGAAGATGAAGAGGAAGCAAAAGCAAGACAAGTTTGCTTGATGGCTATCAATGCATCAGACAGCCTTTCTAAAGATGAGCAATCTGAAAAGGAATCTGTATCTGAAGAGGATCAGGTGATTTCCTCATTTGATTTTAATTCAGATAGTTTTAAAATGAATTTAAATTATTATGTAATGATTTGATTAATTCTAAGAAAGAAATCAAACTACTAAGAGATAGGATAACTGAACAAGACAATCTTCTATCTGAAAACATCAAGTTAAAGGATGAACTAACTATTGCAACTGAACAAATCATGTCACTAAAATCAGAATTAGTTGAGGCAAGGAAACTTGAAAAATCTCTAAGTGAGAGAAGCATCAAGCTGATGGACATCACAAGCACAGTAAATGCCGGACAAAATGGCAAGCTGGGCTTAGGTGCTTTATCAAGCCAACCTCATCTCCTTCAAAAAAACATTCTATCAACCCCTATAAAATTCATAACAAGAAAGGGTAAAGAAAAGTTAAACGAAGATAATCAACCAATTGAAGTCATTCAGAAAACTAAGAAAAAGAAAAATAAAAACAAGAAATCTAATAAAAACTATGTTCAACAGTTTTCGTCAAACTCAGACTGACGAAATGCTTACAGTTCGTCGAACTCCAATCAACGAACTCTGAACGCAGAATTCTCTTATAATTATTCTTCGAACTACGATCGACAAAACCAATACAATTCTTCGAACTGTGATCGACGATATCGGGGCACAGAAAATGAATAGCTTCATTCTCTGAGCGGAGTTTGACGAACTCATCCCTATTCGTCGAACGCAGATCGACGAACTTATCAAGATTCGTTGTTCCCAGTTCAATTTAACAGGAACTTAAATCTTCCTGGAACTTATAGTCAACCAAGATCTTTCATTAACCAATTTAATCAATGGATAATTCCACCAAGAAATTTCATCCCCTAGGATATAAGAACCAACCTGAATATTCTTATATTTCCAGTTTTAACTATGAAAAGAAACAAGGACCCAAGGTAACCTGGGTCAAGAACACTTAATTTGTTTGAATGTAGGTGAAAGATTATCTCACCACAGAGGAACAGTGGTACCGGTATAGTGGCTGTTTAAAGCACATGATTGGAAGCAAGGACAAACTAATCAACTACAAGTCCAAGCTAGGTCCAAAAGTAATATTTGATGACTCCAACTATGGCCAAACTGAAGGCTATGAAAAGGTTAAAATTGGAGCTGTCACTTTCAGGAAGGTAGTATATGTAAGTGGACTGAAGCATAACCTAATATCAATAAGTTAATTATGTGATGAAAGGTTTCAGGTATCATTTAATAAATCCTCCTGTATTATTACTTCAGTAGATAACAAAGTTGTTTTAACTAAAACTAGGGTAGGAAACATTTATGTAGTAAAATTTAAGTCTGCTAAGTCAGAAATATGTCTGTTTAATCAAACAAGCAACAAAAATGAACTATGCCATAAGAGATTAGGACATGTTAACTTGAAAAATATTGCTAAACTCTCTAAGGGACACCTTGTTAGAGGATTGCCTTCTTTCCCCTAAAAGAAGGAAATCCTTTGCAGGGCTTGTCAATTAGGCAAGCAAACCAAAAATAGTTTTATATCACTTAATAAGAGTGATTCACCCAGGATTTTGTATTTGCTCCATATGGATATTTTTGGACCCATTACTATAAAGAGCCTGGGCGTGAATTCTTATACCTTCGTGATTGTAGATGGATTCTTTAGGTTCACTTGGGTGTTCTTCTTGAGAAATAAATCTGATAACTTTAAGGCTCTTACAAACTTTCTTAAGAGCATAAGGATTGAGTATTCTACTCTAGTTGCATTGATCAGAAGTGATCATGGTACTGAGTTTGAGTCTCTTCCCATGCAAGAATTCTGTGAGGAAGGTATCATGCATTGCTTCTCTGCTCCTAGAATGTCTCAACAAAATGTGGTAGCTGAAGGGAAAAATAGGACCCTAATTGAAGCTGCAGGCACATTACTTGCAGATACTTACTTTCCCCTATCCTTTTGGGCAGAGGCTATAAGCACAACAAATTATGTACTGAATAGAAGTCTGGTTCACAAGTTTAAGGGCAAGACTCTCTATGAACTACTCAAAGGGAAGCAACCTAAAGTGGACTATTTTAGATTTTTTGGTTGCATTTGTTACATACACAATAACAATAAGAAATACCTTAGAAAATTTGAAGCCAAAGCTGAAATGGGAATTTTTCTTAGATATTCCCAAGCCAGGAAGGCCTATAGGGTTTATAATAAATTAACTATGAAAATGGAGGAAACTATACATATTTCATTTAATGAAACTAACATGTTTTATAAGGAGAAGAATCGTTCTACCAATGAAACTTTGCAGGTACCACATCTATATGAGAAGTTGGATGAGTTGACCCTCACCAATGAGGTGGTTGCACATCCTCCTCCTCATGTTGTTGAAGACAGTGAAGATGATCTCACTGAGTTTAGTGAAGAGACAACAACAGCTACTATAATTCCACAAGAGGAATTAATTCCCCAAGCTATTGTTGAACCAACTCCTCCTACTAAATTAGTCACACTTAGAGATCACCCTACATCTCAAGTGATTGGAGACATATCAGTGGGTGTGCAAACAAGGCATCAACTCCACCAAGAATTGATGCATGCCTCTTTTATATCTCAAACTGAGCCCTAATCCATAAAGGATGCTGAGCAAGATCCATACTGGATTATTGCAATGCAAGAGGAGCTCAACCAGTTTGAGAGATGTAGAGTTTGGGATTTAGTTCCAAGACCCAAATACTACCCAGTCATTGAAACTAAATGGGTATTCAGAAATAAACTAGATGCCTAAGGTATTATCATCATGAATAAGGCAAGGCTTGTAGCTCAAGGCTATAGACAAGAGGAAGGCATTGACTATGATCAAACATTTGCTCCTGTTGCAAGGATTGAGGCAATCAGAATATTCCTTGCATATGTAGCCTATAAAAAGTTCATTGTATACCAAATGGACGTCAAGAGTACATTCCTCAATGATGAACTTAAAAAAGAGGTTTATGTGGAACAACCACCAGGTTTTATCTCTCCATCTCATCCTTCTTATGTTTTTAAATTGTATAAAACTCTCTATGGTCTAAAGCAAGCTCCAAGAGCTTGGTATGAGACCTTAACTAGCTTTCTTCTAGAGCATAATTTTACTAAAGGCATTGTAGATAAGACTTTGTTCATTAAGCATCATCATGATAAAATTCTATTAGTACAAATATATGTAGATGACATCATCTTTGGCTCCACTGATTCCAAACTATGCAAAAAGTTCTTTGACCTAATGCATTCAAAGTTTGAAATGAGTAGCATGAGTAAACTTTCCTACTTCCTTAGTCTCCAAGTTAAGCAGTCACCTGATGGCATCTTCATATCCCAATCCAAATATGCTAAGGAGCTAATAAAAAGGTTTGGGATGGCTGATGCCTCAGCTAAGAAAACACCCATGGCTTCAAATACTGTGATTGACTCTGATGAAAATGGCAAGCCTGTTGATCAGAAATTATATAGGGTCATTGTTGGGTCCCTGTTGTATCTCACAGTAAGTAGGCCAGACATAATGTTTGCTACATGTCTTTGTGCTAGGTTCCAGGTGAACCCTAAAGAATCTCACCTTTTTTTCCTTAAAAAATTTTGAGATATATAAAGGGTTGCCTAAATTTAGGACTCTGGTATCAAACTGAGTCAGGATTTGAGTTGAATGGATACTCAGATGCTGACTTTGCTGGATATAGAGTGGACAAAAAAAGCACATCAAGGACATTTCAGTTCCTTGATGTTAGGCTAGTGTCATGGTTTTGCAAAAAACAGACATCTGTGTCTACTTCAACTGCAGAAGCTGAATACATAACAACTCGCAGTTATTATTCACAAATATTGTGGATTCAGAACCAACTCCTAGATTATGGTATCAACTTAAATAATTCAACTTTACTGTGTGATAATACAAGTCAATTTCCATTGCACAAAATCTAGTGCATCATAGTAGGACAAAACATATAGATGTAAGTCATCATTTCATTAGAGAATGTGTTGACAAAAAGAAAATTAATCTTGCTTTTGTCTCTACTGATTTACAAAGAGCAGACATCTTCACTAAACCTTTGGATGAGAAGAAACATCTGTTCTTTCTGAATCAGCTAGGTATGATAAATGGAGAAGCATTAATTTAATTTTCTGTCTGAGGTCGAAGAATTTGTCACAGTTCGTCGAACAGAGATCGACGATCTGAGAAAAGTTCTTGAGAAAATTCGTCGACCATAGATTGACAAACTCTCCGTGTGAAGTCATTTTGGTCGAACAGAGATCGACGATATTGCTTCCGAAAATTTTTCGTCAACCTGAGAATGACGAAAAGTTTTTCTCTCTTCAGACTGAGATCGACGAACTCTTTTGTCAATAAAATATTTCATCGAACTCAGATCGAAGAATTTTGTTTATTTTTGTAGGACGGAGTCTGCCGCTTCATATTCTGAAAACCTAATAACTAGGTTTTCTTCGAGCTCCATCCCACGCTTTCTATTCTCTTGCACTTGATCTTCTTTTTTGTTTTTCAGGATGACATGGCGATTCCAGTGAATTCTCTCACAAGCATGAAATTTGACACTGGGTTTGACTCCTTCCAACACTCTGATCAAATATTCATGGATATACTGCTATTATTCAAAGAACAACAGTTAAAGAAATTTATGACCACCAGAATCAATTTAGCAATAAATGAGATAAGAGAATGAGTGTATACATCATCTACTCTAGATGCCGATTCCATGACCGACACCATCTCAGGGAATCAGGTTACTCTAACCCCTACCGTTTTAACAGAAATTTTTGGTTTGGTTAATGGTGATGAGGATATTGAGATAGACAGTTCTGATTATGATAATATGTTGATTAAAATGGGTCATACTAGTGAAAACCCTAACAAACTTCTTAAAAAGAATTTGTCAACTGAATATATATTTCTTGTTGATGTTGTGGGTAAAGTTCTGCTGGGCAAACACACAGCCCATGATTACATTACCAGGCACCAGTTTTTGGTGATGTGTGTTGTAGTGAACAAGAAGGCAGTACACTGGGGAAAGATATTGTTTAACTTGATCAACAAGAAGAATACTAAAAAAGAAGTATGTTTTGGGAGGATTCTAAGGATTTTCCTCCAAGATAAGGCATCTGAATCACTTGTCTCTCAGACCATATTCATCAATGCATCCAAAAGGCTGACTTGTGCCTTATTTGGCAGATGGGAGAGGACCATCACTAAGCCATCGAGGGCTTCCTCCTCTTCCAGAATTTCTGAGGACACAAGGGAAGGAATAACCACTCCTACCCCTCCAAAAGAAATTCCCTCCATCAGGATTCCATCACCTCCCTCTCATCGACAACCTTCTCCTCCAAAGGTTTCATTTCCTTCATCAAATCCCCTCCAACAACCATCCACTGCCTCAACATCATAACTTCAATCTCCAACACCACCTGCCTCACCAGTGCATCAACCAACACCCCCTGCATCTCCAGAACACATCACACCACCTTTATCTCCATTACCACATCACCTTGATGACATATCACTTCACAACCTTATGTCAATTCCATCATTTGACTTACTAACATCATCTTATCACCACACTCCATCATCTCCAGATGAGATAATGACAGATACTACACCTCTCATTTCATCCTCCATCATTAATCCATCTGTATCTACTCAGACACCTCCTGAGTTAATGCAATTTGATTCTCCATCCATTTCCCATATCCTGGCGCTCATCACTCCAATCCTCAGGAATCTTATAGCAGAGGCAATTTCACCTCTTGCTAATTATATCTCCTCCCTCTCTGCTCTTTTTGCTGCTGCCCCCTCTGTCCCTTCTTCATTTGGGGGCCTGGCTTCAGGACCCTCTAAAACCAGATAGGAGGAGATGTCCTGTGAAGAAGTTCAAGTTCTTTCTCCTCCTACAGCAGTAGCAGCAGCATCAACAATAGATGTATATATGGATACAGCAGTTGAGACTGAAATGTTTTGTAAAGATGAACCAGAAGATCTACTAGAGATCATGACTCTTGGTGATTGTTTTGTCAATCCCACAATGGATTTAATTTGTTTATTGAATTCTTTTGATTCTGCATATCTAATTATCTACCAGAAGTTTTTCAAGAGCAGTCAAAGGCTATTGTCTTTTATACCTCTCCAATAAGTCCTGAAGTTATAAAGCAACTAAGGGCAAGTTTTGCAGTCCCTGATATTTCAGTTGCTTAAAATGATTTTGTACTAGTTTCAGTTTCTGAGCAAAAGGCTTTCTCCCTTCCTATTTTTTCCTGGGCTGAGTCCCCAATGCCAAATTTGGATGACACTTTGTTTGCTGATATGGAAGAAGATGAAAATAAAATTGTTGTTGAAAGTGTTGCTGAGCCAGAAATTCCAGAATTTCAAGTGGTACCTCTGTCTGAGAAGCAAATCTCCAAGGAAGCATTGAAAGAGATTGATGGCTTATATGATAATCCTCCTAAATCCTCTGATGACAATGATGATGATGAATCTGATGAACCAAAATCTAAGAAAAAGATACCTAAGAAGAGAAAAGCTATTTCTAAGGCTGTTCCTAAGCTTAATCCAACTACAAACACACCATATTATATATTGAATAAGATTACTCCTTATCCAGGTATGCCTCAGTGGATGTGGCTATCTAAAAATGAACAAAAGGAAAGGAAGAAGAGGAGAAGATATAGGTTCCCTCCTAAGTAGTTCAAAAGGATCCTCCTCCCCCTCCTCCTCCTCCTCCATTAATAGGGGCCTCTAAAAGTGTCTCTCATAGATTAACTCCATTCACTAAGACATATCAAAGACAAGACAGATCTTCCAAGCCTAGTTCTCAGAGCAGCAGACATCAAAAGCAGCAACCTACAGGAAGCAATCCACCTCCAACCTCAGAGAAAAAGAGTTCTTCAATATCTCATGATGAACAAAAGAAGGACATCAGTTCTAAAAGACTGAATCTCCGCCAATCACTTTTGTTGATCCTAAACATGAGAATACTGCCAAAATGGCTAAATTTCAAGAACTGATTGGACTATCTTTGATTAACAAAGCTAAAGCAGAAGGCAAGGATCTCTCTCAATATTCTACCATGTCTTCCTACAGGAAAGAAGAATTAAAAAGGTATGATAAAGCAAATTAGTTTTTAACTGTTGATGCTTACATGAGTCTTCACCCAGAAGTTGTTGTCCCAAGAGCAACCTCATGCAATATTATTGGAGCAGCTGATATGATAATGTCCAAGAGAGAAGTTGCTAATCCCAACAGGGAAATCATCTTCAGACAACCTTCTGACAAAGACAAGTCCAAGAATCCTAAATAACGTTTTGATTAGTTTATTTTCTGAACTATTTATGTTAATTTACACAAAGCACTGGTTATATATATGTATATATATGCTAGACTTTTATCCTCTGCCAGATATCTGTTGTTATGCTTTGTGATTGTATTCTATCATTTTGTTTAGTGAACTCACCCAAATAGGGGGAGATTGTTGGATCCCTAGTTTGGATTTGGGCTAAGGTTTACAATTAGAATGTTTGACTCATCTTGTATAGCCAGAGTCAAGTTTGTCAGTCCTAAGGTTTAGGCTAGTCATTAGAATCAATCTTCATAGACCAGCCTACAGTGGACTTCAAGAGACTCAGACTTAGAAGAAGATTATTAGTTTGAAGTTCTTCAAACTCAGCTTGACGATCATCGATCTCAGATCGACGAACTCAGAGTTCCTTCTCTGAGTTTAGATCGACGATATTCGAGCTCAGGTCGACGATTTCTTCCCTCAAGACAGATTCTCTGATAGACGAACTTAGAGCTCAGAATTAACAAGATATTTCCAAATTGATGTTCGTTGAGCTCAGGTCGACTAATAGGATTTCTCAGCTCGTTGAACTTGAAACTCCGGTTGATGAAATCTTCCCAGAGGTCGACGAACTTTATTCCGAGTTAGAATGAAAAGTTCTCCCTATCTCTGTCCCTAATTCATTATATTCTTTGGTAGTAATCTCAGAGTAATTAATGCTCATATTCTCAAGAATATAACCGTTCATGGCAGCATTAATTATGGATTTCATCAGAGTTAATTACTTGCTTATTTTACTGGGATAGTTGGGGAAACTCATTAAAGACTATATTCCAGCCGTTCCAATTTCCAGAATCTAATCAGCAATTAATGCATATAATTAAAAATTCAAAAGCTGAAATTCCCTCAGAAGATATATACAGAGATTTTTGAAAAAGAAAGACAAGAGTCTTTTCACAGATATACAATAACTGATACCAAAGAAGCATGTCTATCATACACACAGGAAATTGAAGAAGAACCTCAATATATAGATCTTTAGTTCTCTTCAGTTTCTGCTTCAGGCTTCAAAGGGACAACTAATCAACACCAGTCCAACAAGTCTCTAAAGATCTTCATCAAGGCCTGCACCCTGAGCAAAGCTCAAGTCTTCCTGAACATTTCAACATCTCAGGGGGAGTTTTGAAACTAGCAATCCACTGAAGTCTTTTCTGTTATTTAGAGAAAGATAAGACAACATCATCTTCTTAACCTACTATATAAATGGTTTATTAACTCTCTTCAAAAGTTTTTTATTGGTTTTTGGGCACCTGATCAAAAGCCTAAAGGGTTGTGAGATCTCCCTGCAAATAGATCTTGTGGTGACAAGGCCACCTGAGCAAAAACCTGTAGTGGCAGTCACCTGATAAAAAAACTGTTAGTGGATTCCTACCAGGGTGGTAGAAGAGTGGATGTACCCAGATTTGGGGAACCACTATAAATTCTTGTGTTGTCTGTGTGTTCATTTTTCTTTGCTTTGCAGTGTTGTCGTTGTGTAGTTTAGCCTAGTTTCTCTTTCATTTTACATATCTACTACTATCACTAATTTTACTGATTGATTATAAAAACTATAAAAAGTTTTAAATTACTCTATTCACCCCCCTCAAGAGTAAATCTTATCTATCCCCTATCTTTCACGTCCGCCGTCGCCGTTACCCTAATATAAAAATATATGATTATAAATTAAATATTTATAATTATATATATTTTAAGCATTTTATTTTCATGCAATTTATTTTTTATGCATTATACTATTGTATTTTTATTTCATGTTATGATGGGTGCTTATAACCATCTATTGTATTTTTATTTTCATGAAGGGTGGAGATTGAGTGGTGTACTCTATATATATGTTTGTATGAGACAAGTTTAATGATAAGAAAACCTAAAATTTATTTTCCCTCCTATTGTTCTCTCCCTCTTTGAAAGTTTCGGCCCCCTTTCTCTATCTCTCTAGCCGCTGACCACCTTCTTTCCCCTCTAAATATTTCGGCATCCTCTCCACCTCCTCCTCCCTCCTCAAGACCTCCACCTCCAACCCTCCCTATTACCTAAAGAAACCGACCACCCTCTCTCCCTCCAAAATCGAGCAGCCCCCTTCTATTCCCTCTCTAGGTTTGGCCTCCTCTCTCCCCTCTTCTCAAACCGCCGACACTCTCTCCCTCCACCCTAAAACCTGCCGTCCTCCCTCTTCCTCTCTTGAAGAGTTCGGCCAACTTCAAGCCGCCGCCCCTATTCTTCCTCCTTGGAAGAATTTGGCGTGCCACCCCTTGATAATATTTGGCTACTACCTTTCCTCTCTCCTGCTTGAATATATTCGACCATCAAGGTTTCTTCCTCTCCTAGGGTTTTGCAAAGGAAAGTGGCTCGTGTCTTCATCATCCGGTACGGTTCCGTGGATTCACGTGGAAGTAGATCCAACCACCATCGTCGTGTGCTTCCTCCACTCATCTCTGTGGACGGATTTATTGGGATTTGGTAATGAATTCTAAACCTCCTCTTGTATGATTCTTCTGTATTGTTGTGAGATTTGGTGGATTAGAAGGCTAGTGTTTAGTCCGGATTTATATTGAAATTAGTGCGTTAATAAAATCGAAATTGCAAGAGTTTATTTTTCCGGATATTTTTATATAAATTTGGATCAGGTAGATTTCGTGAACGCTAGTAGAGATCGAGTTCATTGCCCTAGATTCCTCCTTGAGTTCAAGAGATTTGGCCAACCTCGTATTAATTAATTTGGGATTGATTTTGGACTTTGTTGAAATCACTATTTTAGTCTGGATCTTCTCTTATTGGTATTGTGGATGCTTACGGATATTATTAATTTTATTGGCTTATTGTCCGAATTGTGTAGGTCCTATTCGCTTGAACGAACGTTGGCATATATTCCTTGTTTAATCTCTAAAAGGGGTAGCGACCCTTTGCGTTGTTAAAGTTTGTGCCACTAATTGGTTGAGTTCAACAGTAGCGTATTTAGAGAGATATTGCGCACTACGTTTCCTGTTTAATTGTTCAAACCAAAGAAAGTGTAGTATTTATCCCATCAGAGCCATTGTCCTGCATCAATATGGTATCAGAGAGAGGTTCGTGTCAATTTCCTAATTGTCACCCTCCCCTTTTCTTAGAATGCCGACACACATGCACTATCCATTGTCCAAAACAATAAAATAAATTTTTATTTTTTGGTCTGCAAATAGCGGCTTAAAATCTTTATTTTCTACAAAAAAATCAATTTTTTAATAATATCCTATTTATTTTCATCAAGAAAATTAAAAAATATATATTTATTACACTAGTTATTAAGCGGGAACAAATCCATCTGTTATAATTTAATTGGGTTAGGATCATTATTCATTGTATGCGCACAAGATTCGAGTAGGTATTTTCTGTCCCGTCCCCACTAAAAATGGGCCATAATGTTTATGATTCCCGATTCAATTATTTGTGGTCTAGAGATATGACTAAACACAACCCAACATCACCCCCTTGACTTAGGAAGCTCAACCATCTCCACGCTATTCCTCACACTAAAATTGAGGCACATACTTATGACGGTTATGAGAATTCTCAAGTTTTTAGGGACTGGATTAAGGGAATAGAAATTTATTTTGATTTTCACGAATGAGATGACAACTAAAAGGTTATCATCGCCTGAGAAAGATTAGTAGGTCAAGCCCAGGTGTTTTGGCTAAACGAAGAGCACTGCGTGGGTGGTTATCAATTTGCTTGGCCGCAGATGCGTAGCCTTCTCACTTATCAATTTAACCCCGTCTACCTCCGTACTAATAACACAACAGTCGTGAGCGAGTATAATTATGGTACTAGAACCATATCTGCTTGTAGGAGTGACCATATGCCTCAGGTTAGATCCTTTCCCCATAAAGGTAGGACTACCCAAAGTGTGTTTCTTTCCACCTTTAGGGAAAATAAGCAGTTTAGGCCCTATATTCTGGACTCGAAAGATGTTACTACTAGGGTTTGGCTCCTTTAGTTTCGATGTCTGAGCCTCCTAAGATTGTGTTTGATACCCTAGAGGATTCTTATGTAGATGTGGTATCTCTTAATTCTGAGGATGACCAGCTATATGAGAGTATTACGTCATGTACGATAGTTCCCGATGATTTTGGTGATTCTGACATTGATGGGACACTTAGTGATTTGGAAGATGATGTATGAGATGTTGGTATTCCGATTTATGAGAGTATCTCGTTGCCTAATACATGCTCTGCTAGTGTTGTGCCTGATAACCCTATTATTGAGTGCCCTCTCCAGGCTATGATCTCCGTCATGATAGAGCCTATGATTGCACCAATCGAGATTGTTTTCGAGTCATCTGAGAAGCCTGAGAGTGAGTATGTCCTTATTGTTGTAGTGGATGATTTACCTTATGAGAGAAGGTTATTTTTGGATGATTTTAGCACTGAGAATCCGAAAGATATTTCTTTGATGTTATCACCATTGCCTGAAGCTCAATACGAAATAGAAATTTTGTCGGGTTCGATTTTGCCTATTTCCGAGACTTTTACTGATTCTGATTTGGATGATGTATCTAGTGCGGAAGAATTTTCTAGCGAGGGAGTTGTACTTTTGGATTACGTTATTGATATAGACCCGGATGAGAGTTCCTTGATGTTGTCACCATTGGGTGAAAATTATACTGATTTGGATTTTGTCCCGGGATTGATTTTATCGACCCTTCCTCCCGTTTATTTACCTACATTAGTTAACATTTTAGGACGTTGGTCCGGTAGTCCTAGTCTGAGTTTTTGTGCCACACCCACTCTATTAGTTCCTACATTGGCGTTGTCTCGACGTTTAGATATTAATAAGCTGAGTGCACTAGTATTTGGTCTCTTCACCGCTCTTCCTCGTTCTGACCACACCTTGTATTTAGTGGATCACGTCATGTGTTATATGTCAGTGGCTTGTGTTTTGCTATCGGCTATTTCTGATTCCACAGCGATTGTGCCCCTAGATTTATTCTTATCTCGACATATTCATTCATCCAATCCAGTGACACATACTTTCCCTCCGCCTATTTATGACCTCCGCTTACATGTATCTAGGACGTTAGCTAGCCATTTTAATTTATGTCGCACGCACTTTCGCTCCCTTCCGAGACCATCCTACGCTAGAGTTGGTGATTTGGGTTTAGTCTGGTCAGTCCCCAAGCGGATGCCTACTGGCTCTGTCAATAATTTAATACGTTGGAATGCCGACCCATCCATGGTTATGAAGACCTTCAGATTTGATGCTTTTATTTCAGATTTTTATAATGCATGTGGTGTTTCACTTTATTTCAAGTTTCCGGACTTTTTACTGCACGTCTCTTTTCCACCTGAGTGGCTTTTTTCATCGTTTCTCTCTCCCACTAAATGTTCTCTTGGATTGGGGTGTGTTAGTTCCACCGTGTCTATTTTTCACGTGGATTCCTTGGTTATTGAACCAGATGGTAAGATTCATGTTATTTTTCTTTTGCTTGACACCCTTTCGAGTTTCCTCAAAAGTTTTGCTGTTCCTATGTCTGACAGGTTCTCATTGCTGTGGGATGATCACGCTACTACAAATTGGATTGTGGGGCTAGATTTGCCCCCTGTTGCTGCTATTTTTGACTACTTCCCCTCATGGGCCACTCATCGGTGATGAGTAATTTTGAGTGGGGGAGGATTGATGGTGACACTGTCCTGCCACTAGTTCATGATGACATTATTGATGCTGCCGTTGATCCCTGATATAGAGAGTTTGTTGATTGAGACGATCATTGCCGCAAGCTTGAAGATGAGATTCTATCGCGACATTCATCGCCAACGCCGTGCCCTACTACATGTTATGCACACCGTCCACCGTCGCCATTACCCTCATATAAAAATATATGATTATAAATTAAATATTTATAATTATATATTTTTAAGCATTCTTATTTTAATCATTTTATTTTCATGCATTTTATTTTGTATGCATTATACTATTGTATTTTTATTTCATATTATGATGGGTGATTATAACCATCTATTGTATTTCTATTTTCCAGAAGGGCGGGGATTGAGTGATGTACTTTATATATATGTTTGTATGGGTAATGAAAAGACATGTTGAATGATAAGAAAACCTAAAATTGATTGAGGATGTCCTTATTGTTGTAGTGGATGATTTACCTTATGAGGGAAGATTATTTTTGGATGATTTTAGTGCTGAGGACCCGAAAGATATTTCTTTGATGTTATCACCATTGCCTGAATCTCAATACGAATTAGAAATTTTGTCTGGTTTGATTTTGCCTATTTCTGAGACCTTTACTGATTTTGATTTGGATGATGTATCTAGTGTGGAAGAATTTTCTAGAGAGGGAGTTGTACTTTTGGATGACGTTATTGATATAGACCCGGATTACAGTTCCTTGATGTTGTCACCGTTGGGTAAAAATTATACTGATTTGAATGTTGCCCCGGGATTGATTTTATCGACCCTTCCTCCTGTTTATTTGCCTACATTAGATGACTTTGTAAGATGTGGATCCGATAGTCCTAGTCTGATTTTTTGTGCCATACCCACTCTATTAGTTCCTATATTGGCGTTGTCTCGATGTTTAGGTATTAATAAGCTAAGCATACTAGTATTTGGTCTCTTCACCACTCTTCCTTGTTCTGACAACACCTTGCATTTGTTGGATCACGCCATGCATTATATGTTAGTGGCTAGTGTTTTGCTATCGACTATTTCTGATTCTACGACGATTGTGCCCCCAGATTTAGTCATATCTCAACATATTCATTCATCAAATCCAGTGACAATACTTTCCCTCCCCCTATTTACGACCTCCGCTTACATATATCTAGGACGTTTGCTAGCAATTTTAATTTATGTTGCACGCAATTTCGCTCCCTTCCAAGACCATCCTACGCTAGAGTTGGTGATTTGGGTTTAGTCTGGTCAATCCCTGAGCGGATGCCTACTGGCTCCATCAATAATTTAATACGTACGAATGCCGACACATCCATGGTTATGAAGACCTTCCAATTTGGTGCTTTTATTTTGAATTTTTATAATGCACGTGGTTTTTCACTTTATTTCAAGTTTTCGGACTGTTTACTGCACATCACTTTTCCACCTGAGTGGCTTTCTTCGTCGTTTGTCTCTCTCCCACTAAATGTTCTCTTGGGTTGCGAAGTGTTAGTTCTACCATGTCTATTTTCCACGTGGATTCCTTGGTTTTTGAACCAGATGGTAAGATTGAAGTTAATTTTCTTTTGCTTAACACCCTTTCGAGTTTCCTCGAAAGATTTGTTGTTCCTATGTCTGACAGTTTCTCATTGCTGTGGGATGATCACGCTACTACGACTTGGATTGTGGGGCCAAATTTGTGTTGGGTGTGGTTCCCATCCGAGTCGGTAAAAACCACCGGGCGCGCTAGTCGCGGCTCATGATTTTATTCTTGTGTTTACACCTATATATATATATAAACCAACCCAAAAAATATATATAAAAGGGGAGACCAGGAAAATCGGGTCGGGTTTTTGTAAGGATCAGCCGCCTTTTCCTGATTCGCTGGAGCCAGAGAGAAACTGTTGTCATCGTGTTTTCTGGAGCCGAAGAGATCGGTCGTCCCCTGTCTCCTATTTGCTGGAGCAGCAAGAAGCCGCCGACCTCTCCTGTCTCCTGTTTGCTGGAGCAGCAAGAAGCTGCCGACCCCTCCCATTTTCATATTTGCTGGAGTAAAAGAGGGCTACCTCTTCGTGTTTGCTGGAGTAGAAGAGGGCTGCCTCTTCCTTATTTGTTGGAGCCGAAGGAGATCCGCCGCCCCTTCCCTTGAGTGGAGGTCTGCTGTTTGTGATCTCAGTTTGGAAGGGCTGTGCATAGCCACCTTGTTCGTGGTTTTGGAGGAACGTCATCTTTGACATTGGGACAGATTGTTCAATCCGTCCGGGTAACGACTTCTCTCTCTTTGTTATTTTTTTTCTCATTCGAACATTGTGCCTGTGTGGTTGTTGGAAGAGAAAGATTGTGGTGGTGTAGATCCTTTGTGGATCGTGCTTGTGGTGGTGGAGTGGAGATCATTTATGGATCGGTATAGGGAAAGCTTGTAATCCGTGGGTGTGATTTTTCACACACTCTTAGTGGAGGCTTTCCGGGTTGGACTTCGATCATCCCGTGGTTTTTCACCCATTTGGGTTTTCCACGTTAAAATTTCTGTGTCTCTTTATTTGTTTTTGCATTGTGTTTTTTTGTTTTTCTTTTGCATACCGCTAAATACGGTTGCACAAGTTATCGCTCAAATCCAAAACAGGTGCTCTGGTCGGGATTGTTTGCTCACTTTCCCAACAAGTGGTATTAGAGGGACGTTCAGTGACAGAGCAGGTTCAGTGACAGAGCAGTTACTAGGCTGACCTTTGGGGTTATAAGACGAGTCGATTGTTATCTCGGGTGTGCATTTGGGAGTGGTAGTTTACGACCACTGGCTCGCTGACTATCCTCTCCAGTTGCATACTTTGAGATAGTCGGCTAAAAGATCGCTGGTCGATCCGACCAGTTGGTAGAGCGAAATGGAGTCCACATCAGGTTCTGGTTCGGATCAGATGATAAAGTTGAATGGTGTCAATTATCACCAGTGACATCTACTGATGGAGGACTTGATATATGTGAAGGGTTGGTATGCTCCTGTCTTTGAGGAGATTCCAAAGGACATGGATCCTGCGAAATGGAAGGTGGAGCATCGAAAGTTGTGTGGGTTTATTATACGGTTCGTGGAGCCAAACGTCTATAATTATGTGGCTAGCATCAATGATGCAAAGATTCTGTGGAAGACTCTCGAGACCTTGTATGCCAAGAGCATGAACATCAACAAGTTGTATTTACTAAAGAAACTTGGAGAGTTCAGATACCGGGATTGCTCACCCATTTTGCATCATGTCAACGAGTTCCAGGGGATTTTTGATCGTCTGACTGGTATGAAGGTGACTTTTGAAGATGAGGTGAATGCCTTGTGGCTACTCATATCACTTCCATACTCTTGGGAGATGGTCAGAGTATCTCTGATCAATTCTCCCCCCAAGGGATTGTTTCCATAGAGATCGCCAAGAGTGGGATCTTGAATGAGGAGGTGAGACGAAAGTCTCAGGGGACTTCAGGCTCTTCTTCACGAGCTGAATTTTTCTATACTGAGTCCAGGGGGAGAGGAAGAAGTAAGAGCAGAGGTAGGAAGGAGGACAGGAGCCAGAGTAGGGACAAGTCGAAGACACGTTATCAGAACGTGGAATGCCACTACTGTCATAAAAAGGGCCACATCATGAAATTCTGCTACTCGTTGAAAAACGACCAGAGGAAGAAGGGAGTTTCCATATATGGCAAAGATGAGGGTCACACGACAGCCACCATTTTGACTGAGGAGGATGACGTAATTATTGTTGGCGATGAAATCACGGCTGCACTCTCGTGTGGCGACCGATGCTGGATCATTGACTCTGGAGCCTCTGCGCATGTATCCCACAACAGGGAGCTATTTGCCACTTACACCACTCATGACTGTGGGGTGTTAAGGATGGGAAATGAGGATACGTCCAAGGTTCTTGGGCGTAGAGACATGCACTTGAAGACAAATACTGGAGCCTTACTTGTTCTGAGGGATGTGCGACATGTGCCTGACATCTGCTTCAATCTCATATCTGTTGGCAGACTAGGAGACGAAGGACACCTGAGTGTCTTCGGAGGAGATTGCTGGAAATTGATCAGGGGATCACTTGTGATGGCCATAGGTTATAGAGATTCTGGCTTGTATTACATGGGGGGGGGATGCCTGAAGCTGCTCAGACCAGCTCCGTCAGGGATGAGGCATCCACTTACTTATGGCACAAGAGGCTAACACACATTTGCCAGAAGGGATTGGGATGCCTGGCGAATAAGAAGCTGATTAGTGATATTTCTGATGTTCACTTGGAAAGGTGCGACCACTGTATGGCTGGGAAACAGAACATGGTTTCATTCCACAACCACACGTCCACCAGGAGATCAGAGCCATTGGTGCTAGTTCACACTGATGTTTGCATACCTCTGAAGGTCCAGACTAGAGGAGGAGCTTATTACTTCATTACTTTCATCAACGATCATTCGAGGAAGCTTTGGGTCTATTTTATCAAGACCAAAGATCAGGTCCTTGATACTTTCAGGAGATTCCAAGCTGAGGTGGAGACACAGTTTGGGAAGAGGTTGAGATGCATCAGGACCAACAACGGGGGATAGTACATTGGTCCATTTGACAAGTACTGCAGGGAACATTGCATCAGACATGAGAAGACCCTGCCTAAGACGCCACAGCTGAATGTCATAGCTGAGAGGATGAATCAGACACTGTTGGAGAGGATTCAGTGCATGCTATCTGAGTCAAAGCTGCCAGGGATGTTCTGGGGCGAGGCTCTTCTTACTGCAGCGCATGTCATCAACCTCTCGGCGAGTTCAGCATTGTAGGAGGATGTCCTAGATAGGATATGGTATGGGAAAGACCCCTCTTACAGTCACTTACGGGTATTTGGCTGCAAAGCCTTTGTGCACGTTCCCAGAGACGAAAGATCGAAGTTGGATTCGAAGACCCAGCAGTGCATTTTCTTGGGGTATAGCTGCAACAGAGAGTTTGGGTACATGTTCTTTGATCCAGTTGAGAAGAAGCTTATACATAGACGTGATGCTGTTTTCTGTGAGGATCAGACTGTTGGTAATCCTGAGGAGACTGGTGAGTTTGAGGCTGACTCTCGCACTGCTGCAGAGTCGCCTATAGTTAGAGATGATGACACTGAGGAGGCTGCTGAGCCTAAGCCAGCACAGGGTACTGATACCCTTCCGGATCATGATATCACCACTGATGGTGAACCAGGAGTTGCTGAGCACATTATTGATGATGTGCCTTCATCGGCCCCTGAGTCTGCCCTATGGAGGTCAGATCGGGCCAGACACCCACCCGATAGATATTTTGTATCAGAGTTCATATTGCTGACTGATACAGGGGAGCCTGAGAGTTATGACGAGGTTGTGGAGAGCACAAAGAAGCTTCCATGGATGGCTGCTATGCAGGAGGAGATGCAGTCGTTGTAGAAGAACCACACATATGACGTGGTGAGATTGCATAAGGGCAAGAAGGCCTTGAAGAATCGGTGGATTTTCAGGGTGAAACAGGGAGACTCCTCCACACCTCCCAGATACAAGGCCAGGCTGATGGTGAAGGGTTTTGGACAGCGACAGGGTGTCGACTTTGATGAGATCTTCTCACCTATGGTGAAGATGTCATCCATTCGTGTTGTACTTGGCCTCGCTGCGAGGCTCCACTTAGAGATTAAGCAGATGGATGTCAAGACTGCCTTTCTGTATGGCGATCTTGAGGAGGAGCTATATATGGAGCAGCATGAGGGTTTTAGTATCAGAGGGATGGAAGGTCTGGTGTGTCGCTTACAGAAGAGTCTATATGGCTTGAAGTAGGCCTGACGACAATGGTATAGGAAGTTCAATTCATTCATGGGGGAGATCGACTTCAGGAGGACCACCCTTGACCACTGTGAGTTCGTCAAGCAGTATGCTCCAGAAGATTTCATTATTCTGCTATTGTACGTGGACGATATGTGATTGTCGGGAGGAATACTACTCGCATTTCAGATTTGAAGTGGCAGTTGAGTTCCACCTTTGAGATGAACAATCTAGGTGCTGCGAAGACCATTTTGGGGATGCATAGGGACAGGGGAGCCAGATTAATCTGGTTATCACAGGAGCAGTACACCCCCAAAGTGTTGCCGAGATTTGATATGAATCAGGCAAAGAAAGTGAGCACACCTCTTGCGACTCACTTCAGGCTTACCGCTGATCAGTGCCCCAGCACACCCGAGGAGATTGAGGCGATGCAGAGTATTCCGTATGCATCTGTAGTTGGGAGCCTCATGTATGCGATGGTGTGTACATTTCCAGACATTGCGCATGTCGTTGGGACCGTCAGTAGATTTCTCTCCAATCCTGGGAGAGAGCATTGGAGCACGGTGAAGTGGATTCTGAGATATCTGCAGGGGACTTCAGACTTAATGCTGAGATTTGGAGATAGTGAGCAAGAGCTATTGGGCTACACTGATGCGGACATGACTGGAGATGTGGATTCTAGGAGGTCGACATCAGGGTACATGATTCTGTTTGTAGGGGGAGCTGTCTCATGGGCATCGAGACTGCAGAAGTGCGTTGCACTGTCCACCACAGAGGCTGAGTTCATTGCTGTTACTGAGGCTGGGAAGGAGTTACTTTGGATGAAGAGATTCATCAAAGATCTTGGATTCACTCAAGACCGATACACACTCTTATGTGACAGTCAGAGTGCTATTCACCTAGGGAAGAACCCCATGTTTCACTCGAGGTCGAAGCACATCGACACGTGGTATTATTTGATAAGCGATGTCCTGGAGCAGAAGGAGCTTGATCTTCTGAAGGTGCACACTGATGATAATGGGGCAGACATGCTGACCAAGACCGTTCCAAGGGGGAAGTTCGAGCATTGCGTTAGAATCGCTGGGATGACGGTTTCTTCCCCTCAATATGAAGGGGAAATTTGTTGGGTATGGTTCACATCCGAGTTGGTTAAAACCACCAGGCACGCTAGTTGCGGATCGTGATTTTATTCTTGTGTTTACACCTATATATATATATATAAACCAACCCAAAAAAATATATAAAGGGGGGGGGGGACCAGGAAAATCGGGTAGGGTTTTTGCAAAGATCAGCCGTCTTTTCCTTATTTGCTGGAGCCGGAGAGAAACCGTCGCCCTCTTCATGATCGCTAGAGCTGAAGAGATTGGCCGTCCCCTGTCTCCTGTTTGCTGGAGCTGCAAGAAGCTGTCGGCCTCCCCCGTCTCCTGTTTGCTGGAGCAGCAAGAAGCTACCGGCCCCTCCCATTTTCGTGTTTGATGGAGTAGAAGAAGGCTGCCTCTTCGTGTTTGCTGGAGTATAAGAGGGCTGCCTCTTCCTGATTTGCTGGAGCTGAAGGAGATCCACCGCACCTTCCCTTGAGTGCAGAAGGTCCGCCATTCGTGAACTCAGTTTTGAAGGGCTGTGCATAGCCGCCTTGTTCGTGGTTTTGGAGGAACGTCATCTTTGACGTTGGGACGGATTGTTCAATCCGTCAGGGTAACGACTTCTCTCTCTTTGTTGTTTTTTTCTCTTTCGAACATTGTGCCTGTATGGTTGTTGGAAGAGAAAGATTGTGGTGGTGTAGATCCTTTGTGGATCATTCTTGTGGTGGAGGAGTTGTGATCCTTTGTGGATTGGTGGAGGGAAATCCTGTAATTCGTGCGTGTGATTTTTCACACACTTTTAGTGGAGGCTTTCCGGGTTAGACTGCGATCATCCCGTGGTTTTTCACCCATTTGGGTTTTCCACGCTAAAATTTCTGAGTCTCATTATTTGTTTTTGCACTGTGTTTTTTGTTTTTCTTTTGCATACTGCTCAACGCGGTCGCACAGGTTATCGCTCAAATACAAAATAGGTACTCTGGTTGGGATTGTTTGCTCACTTTCCCAACAATTTGCCCCCTATTGCTGCTATTTTCGACTACTTTCCCCTTACGGGCCACTCATCAATGATGAGAAATTTTTAGTGGGGGAGGATTGATGGCGACGCTGTCCTGCCACTTGTTCATGATGACGTTACTGATGCGGCCGTTGATCCCCGACATAGAGAGTTTGTTGAATGGGACGATCGTTGCCGCGAGCTTGAAGATGAGATTCTACCGCGACATTCATCGCCAACGCCGTGCCCCGCTACATGTTATGCACGCCGTCCGCCGTCGCCATTACCCTCATATAAAAATATATGATTATAAATTAAATATTTATAATTATATATTTTTAAGCATTTTATTTTCATGCATTTTATTTTTTATGCATTATACTGTTGTATTTTTATTTCATGGGTGCTTATAACCATCTATTTTATTTCTTTTTTCATGAAGGGTGGAGATTGAGTGGTGTACTTTATATATATGTTTGTATGGGTAATGAAAAGACAAGTTGAATGATAAGAAAACCTAAAATTGATTTCCCTCCTATTACTCTCTCTCTTTGAAAGTTTCAGCCCCCTTCTCTCTCTCCCCCTAGCCGCCGACCACCCTTGTTCCCCTCTAAATATTTCGGCATCCTCTCCACCTCCTCCTCCCTCCTCAAGACCTCCACCCCCAACCCTCCCTCTTCCCTAAAGAAACCGACCACCCTCTCTCCCTCCAAAATCAAGCAGCCCCCTTCTCTTCTCTCTCTAGGTTCGGCCTCCTCTCTCCCCTCTTATCAAACCGCTGGCCCTCTCTCCCTGCACCCTCAAACCCGCCAGCCTCCCTCTTCCTCTCTTGAAGTGTTCGACAAACTTCAAACTGCTGCCCCTATTCTTCCGCCTTGGAAGAATTCGGCCAGGCACCCCTTGATAATATTCAACCACCACCTTTCCTCTCTTCTCCTTGAATATATTCGGCCATCAAGGTTTCTCCCTCTCCTAGGGTTTTGCAAAGGAAAGCGGCTCGCGTTCATCTAGTGCAGTTCCGTGGATTCGCGTGGAATTAGATCCAACCACCTTCATCGTGTGCTTCCTCCACTCATCTTTGTGGACAGATTTTTTGGGATTGGGTAACGAATTCTAAACCTCTTCTTGTGTGATTCTCCTGTATTATTGTGAGATTTGATGGATTAAAAGGCTAGTGTTTAGTCCGAATTTATATTGAAGTTAGCGCGTTAATACAATCGGAATTGCAAGCATTTATTTTTCGAAATATTTTTATATAACTTTGGACAGGGTAGATTTCATGAACGCTAGTAGATATTAGGTTCATTGCCCTATATTCCTCCTTGAGTTCAAGAGGTTGGGCCAACCACATATTAATTAATTTGGGATTGATTTTGGAATTTGTTGAAATCACTATTTTAGTAAGAATCTTCTCTTATTGAGATTGTGAAAGCTTGCAGATATTATTAATTTGATTAGCTAATTGTCTGGATCGTGTAAGTCTTATTCTCTTGAGCGAACATTGACATATAGCCCTTGTTTAATCTCTAAAATGGGTAGCGACCCTTTGCGTTGTGCGTTGTTAAAGTTTGTGCCACTAATTGGTTGAGTTCAACGATAGCGTATTTAGAGAGAGATTGTGCACTACGTATCCTGTTTAATTGTTCGAACCAAAGTAAGCGTAGTATTTATCCCTTCGGAGCAATTGGCCTGCATAAGAGAAACCTCAAGTTCCCCTTTAATGGAGGAAAGAGAAAGAGGTAAAGAGAGGAGGATTAACGGAGGAAGGACATGGGCAACCCCATTCACCTCACCTAAACAACCATTTGGATTCCCTGATGCTTGGGATTCATCTCCCCATCAACTCCAACCCACAACAATCAAGAGAGGGGCAATTAAAGGCCATGACTGAATTTTCTCTCCTCAAAATCCCCCTATACAGCCCTCCCCACTCAAATCTAACTTCACCATTAGCTTCAGAGGATGGATGGCAATCAAATTGGTATATTGGATCAAAGGTTTTAACGGAGGATCGAAAAATTGGGCAAGCTCGCTGGAGAGAGGAAAAACCACGGCCAACCGCCATCGTCGAACCCCAAACAAGGTCCACTTCTCCTTCTCTCTCCTTGTGCTAGTATCCTAGATCAAATAGGAGAGAAATCGGGCACAATTGAGCCCAATTGGGTGAGAAAAATTCTGAAATTTTCATGGTTTTTATACCACTTGAGTTCGTCATAAACCGCCCCTCCGGCGATCGTGCCGCCTTTCGGCGCTAGCCACCACCTCAACTGAGGTGGTGGTGATGGTGGCCGACCGGGGAGGTGACTGGATCGCCGATAATTGGGCTTGGATGTTGTTCCATCTCGGGCTGATCTGGGCCATTCGCTGGAGGTTGAAGACGATGCATGGGCCGTCCGATCATTTTGTCAAAATGATATAGTTATTATTATTAATAAGTGTTATTTATTCACTTTATTTTGCACCTTCTTAAATCAGTAAAATAAGGCCCTTATGGGCTGAACCATGAAAAGTGGCCAACAAGAGAATTGTAGCCCTTGAAGTCTACTTTATTTTAAGATTTGTTTCAACCCATTTGGACACCTGGTATGACCGCAACACTCAATGTGGTGCATGCTATCCCTAATGTTAACCAAACACAAATCTGAATGCCCCACTAAACTACACATTCAAATGCTCTGAAATTTGAACCCTAGCCTAATCTTATATACACTTTAGACATCCAAAAATGGGAATTTTTGGAGAATATTTTTCTATAGTTTTTGTAAACAATAATAAATCATTTATGATTTAATTGAGGGGTCCAATGACCTCAAAACCACCTTAGGGTAATGATAGGTCATTGTTAAAATCTCAGCCTATTTGAGGTTGATTTGATTGGGTAATGGTGTGACCAAAGTTTTGTCCTATTAAGGGAAAATTAGGGCAAGGGGGAAATTGGTGGGTTGAGTGGCCAATCCTC
The DNA here is from genome assembly GCA_039513925.1 of Platanthera zijinensis. NCBI lineage: Eukaryota > Viridiplantae > Streptophyta > Magnoliopsida > Asparagales > Orchidaceae > Platanthera > Platanthera zijinensis. Next base: position 124,787,109 of record CM077089.1, on the reverse strand, counting down.
ATCCAAAAGGGATGAAACTTTAGCCACTGCCTCAAAGTCACCTAAGAACACCCCACAAGAGATTTAGGGTGGTTTGGGGTGGAGATATTTTAAGACCCTAGTGTAGGCCCTAGAGTTGAGGTTTGGGGCCTAATGAAGGACATAGGACTGTATGCCCTTGGATTGTCTTGGAAGTTGGTTGGTGAGATCCTAGAGTAAATGCCGGCTCTGGAAAATGGTCTTAGAATTTGTAGGTACTTACACCCTCTTTAAAGTAATTATATATAGTTTAGGACACTTTGGTCCAATATTTAATTACAAGCTCAAATGAATTTTGATACTTATGAAACTTAGGCAATGAAATTGATTGGATGATATTGTTCCCTAGAAATTTTATTGTGGATTTTGGATTGGTAATCATAGTACTTCATTCATAAAACCTAATTTTGATTTATTCACAAGATAATTATTTTAGGGTCATTTGCTCCCTAGAAAATGATAAAACTTGGTGAGGAAACATTTGAGGACACAATAATACTCTATGAATTTTTATAAAAATATTGGAAGACTTTTTAAATAGGCTCCTTCATAAGTGCTCATTTGTTTAATATTTTAATATAATTCATTTATGTGATCAATTGGAGTTAGAAAATCATAATTTTTTGGCTGTAGCCTTTTATGGTCATATTTATCATCTAGTAATTTTCTCATAAATTTTGGATGGTTGGTTTAATTTTTCCCTATTTATCATAATATTGTGGTTATTTATCCAATAATTTATTGAGGGTAAAATATTTTTTGGAAAATTAGGATTTTTAATATTTACTGTTATTTTGATGTTACCAAATTGTCATAATTTTTGCTAAGGCCATACCTAGTCAGAAAAGTGTACTTGGTGTTCAAAAGCATATGAGGCTTGATTTTATAGAAATTACAATAAATACAAGATAAAGTAGGAACATTATATTATTATGAATTTATTCCTAAAATATCATGATAGACCAACAATAATAATCTTAGGTCATTTGAATGATTATTTGGAAGAACACCGTCCTTGCACATCATATAGTCCATTAGGTCAGCACACAACAAAACCATAGAATTACGGAAACATGTGAACCTTGATATGAGGTAGTTAGTGTACATGGTCTGGTTGAGAATGAATAAGGTCACCAATGGAAGACAGGTTGTGACAGCCTGGTTGACTAGGATGCAAGGTTGTGCTCGAGATCGATGGTGGATTCTCTTTCCTTGGAGAAAGAGGCTAAATACACTTAGGTTTAGTTCAAGTGTAATGCTAAGAGAGTTAGGACATGGGTAAGTACCAACAATAATCAGTACCTTGCGAAAGGGAGCTTTGGGTTTCAGCCCATCATAGTTCCTAGTGCCATGGAGAGCCCTTCACAAGGAATGCCCTGTGAAGTCCAAGGTTAACCTTAAACCATAAGACAAAAATGATTAACGTGCAACTAGTAATTCTAACTACTTTACTTTCACTCACCCTGTGGTCACAGGAGTCTAGTTTGGTTTATACTCACAAGCGGTAGGCTCGATGGTGATAGGAACGAACTAGTTAGTCCGGGGAGCCAGTGGCTCAGAAGTTTGTTGTGACAAACGGGTTAGTCCGGGGAGCCAATGGCTTGGAGATTTATATTTATCATAGTTGCATGTGCATAAAAGTGTTGGGCCTTCGGTATTAGACGGTCGTTCACACCAATGTTGATACGTTGACTCGGCAAGTGTGGTTCTCACATTGCCAAGGAAAAGACTGGTGGATTTGCCAGCATTAGTACGCGGTGACTCTAGTGCATCCTTTAGAGGCGTACGTAAGGTATAGGCCTGGTAGTGCGGATACCCGCCTAAGAGTGGGGTGACCCAACCCACTATCTCTGTTTGCCACTACGGAGGCTCCTATGAGTGTAGCTTGCTCCCAAAACCGGGGAACTAAAGGTCTGTGCGCATAGAGTTGGGTGTGTATGTTGCACTTGTATGAACATATCATTAAACTAGCATAACATTACATATCATGTCATTATTGCATTTAAACCCCTACCCCTATCGTATAAATTGGTATGCGACTTTTTATATGATAGACCTTGCAAAACGACCCCTTAATCTATAAGTTTGTATGGGCATTCTTATAAATTAAGGTTACTTTTAATATAGCTTGTTCACTTTACTATTTTTACTGCTCTGTACTTTACTTTGTTTACATTACTGCTTCCTTGTTATAGTTCTTTTGTATATACACATGCTAGGGTAGTTGTCACCTGCTTTTTCCACTCTGCCTTGTTGTCGTCTGCTTTCATCCTCTCTGCACGGTGCCTAAGAGTCATGGGGTGAGGCGAGGACGATAGTGGCTTAGTCTTTTGACTAACGGTCGGTGGACCACATCATTTTAGGGGACCGAGCAATAGGAGCATCAGCACCGGCAGGACAAGGAGGCATGACATGAGGAGTAGTTGCTGCGCACTATCGCTATTACATGACGACATATCAAGGATGGATTTCTGTTTTCTTCTGCTTAGGTGTTGTGAGTTGTGAGAGAGAGATCATTTGTATTAGACATGTATCGGGCTTAAGCCCATTTTTCTAATCTCTTTAATACTTTGTACTCATTGTGGACTATTGTTCTTTTATATATATTAATAGTGAGCTGTGATTTATGGACTTGTATATTATTTACGTCTCTTTTGTTGATACGCTGTGATATGATTATTTTAGCTGGCAAGATTGGCGTCGTGCGGTGGTGTCTAACTTGGTAGTTGGAGTCACCGTAAGGTGGTGGTTCTGGGCATAAGACCCGGTGGTGAAGCAAAAAAAGGGGTCTAACATCGCTTGGCTAGAGAGCCTAAAGTAACTAGCATTCGGCGTGGGCATAGGAGAGAGTCATTAGCTTTATGCGTGACTAGTAATGCTCAAGTGGAACTATCAAGTCTGGGACTTAGGATGGTTGTGGGACTCGGGAGTACATCAAAAGTAAGAGTACCTTGTGAGCATGAAGCTTGTGGTCGGTTGAGCCGTCATTGATGATGTTTGGTGCTTAATTGCACGTCCTTACATCGATATATCTATACTATTATAAAAAGAAATATCAATTGCTTTTAAAAGCCATGCTTTTAAAATCCATTGGAATAATCACAACCATCCGTTCATTTCATCTACCTTTTAATTAAAAACAAGGAACCACGCAACATTAAAAAACACGCCAAACCTTACTCCTCCAAACCCTAATCTCCCTGACTTCTCCTAAACAGCGGCTCCTCTGCGCTCTCCCCAACAACCCTCTTCTCCCTGAATGGCTCCTCCTCCGCACCTACCACAACGAGTCATCGTCGCACCAAAAACCCGCTACTACACAGGTTGCAAAAAGGACTTACTTTGCTCCAAAGCCAGCACCACATTCTACAGCCTCTGCCTTCTCCACAACTCCATTTCTGGGGCTGTGAAAAGGGAATCTTCCATGGAAAGGGCTTTTGCCCTCTACAATAACCAAGGTATGTACCTCATCTCTGTAGGTCACCACCAAGATCTACTCACCTCATGCATCTTCTACAGGATGGATAAAGTCGGCCACGATCTCTATGAATTTTTAGACCTTCATCTCTAGGGCGATCACGGTGGCCATTCTACCTTTAGGTACATTGACCTCTCTTGATCTCGCTCTTTCTAGGTTCTCTATCTGTCTAGGTTTTTCTCTGCTTAGTATTTTCTTCTCAAGAAATTGAATATGGCCAGAAAGATTCTTTTTCAATCTTTGTCTAGGTTTTACTCTGCTCATATGGTGTTTGGTCAAATGACCAAAAGACACATACTCTTAAACCTGCTACTTAATCAAATTTTTTTTTCAAAAATGGCTTTGGAGTTGATAAGGAAGCTAGTAGTTCCCCCTAATTCAAAACTCTTTTCCAAACTGACTTTAGATTCATGATTTTTCTGAACGTATTTGTTGTACTTCAAAAGAAAAGTAAAAGCCAAACAAAAATATATCTATAGTTAATGCATATTTAATTATCATTTCTCAACTATTCTATCGTATAATTTGTATATCGTGTAAATGTAAAAATTTTGAGACATCGGTAACCCTCCACCGTCTTTACTCTCCTTGCACTGCTAATCAATGGAAAGTCCTCCACTCTAACCCAAATTCTCTTACTGCTTCTAACTGAACTATGATTCCCTTGGCTATCAGTCACAGGCTACACTGCTCATCCAAAAGTCTCTTGCTAGGGCATCGTCCATCTCTGATTTGTAACCCACTTCCACTCCATCCAGAAAATAAATGGCGTTCACTGTCTATAAGTTCCATCGAACATACCTTCACTCCAGGTATCCTCTACATCTCAATTTGAAGCTGCATATCATCCTTTACACACACTACTTTAATTCCCTGCAATACTCTTAATGAATCTTTGACTACATATACTATTCTGCTACTAATTGAATCTCTAATTCAATATTTGTGTTAAGATATTTGTTCTTTATATGTTTATGGTATACATCATTTTGATGGGAGCGGGCGAAGCGCGAAATCCGCAGGGGAGGGCAAATGCTGCCGCAATGGGCACGGTACTATCGCACGGGGCACGAGGGCCGGAGGCGTGTGCAGAGGAGCCGCTGTTTGGGAGATGTCAGGGAGATTAGGGTTTGGAGAAGTTAGGTTTGGCGTGTTTTTTAATGTTGCGCGGTTCCTTGTTTTTAATTGAAAGGTATATGAAATGAATGGATGGTTGTGAGTAGTCCAATGGATTTTAAAAGCATGGCTTTTAAAAGCCATTGATATTTCTTTTTATAATAGTATAGATATATATATATATATATATATTGCTTGCCTGTAGGGAAGGAGTACCACTGCCCGGGGCATAGGGTGAGGTTGTTATAAATTGTTCAGCTAAAATTGACAATTGCTCTGTTTTCCACATCTTGGTGGAATGCACCTATACATGTGTTAGAGAGTTAAGCAGGAAGGAGCAGGTTGAAACCCTTTTTGTTGTGCCAGCCCTCGAGGGCCAAGCAAAGCATTTACTAGTTTTCATGTGTTGCTAGTCTGCGTGTCGAAGTATGTAAACAACCTTGGTGTTGTAAACATTTTATATGTTGTAAGGCTTTAAGGCCAAAGTATTGTGTATGACTTTCATTCCTATTTATTTATATAGTATACATTCCTGGTTGTAGGTTCTTGTTACTTAAAAGCTTCTACTATAATGTAACTCTGAGTTAGGATGCGTGAATATTTGGTTTAGATGTGTAACTCCACCGACTATCCGTGGAATATGGCATGGTGCCTCAGTCAGACCTTCTGTTATATTTTTCGTGATGGATGGAGGTGTTACACTAAATTTGGGATTTTCCCCAAATTTGAATAATCCAAGGAGGGACTTGGTGAATTACAGTCACATGGCCACCAATTCCTCCTCCCAAGCTTCCATCAAAACTCATCAAAGCATTCCTAGCCAAATTCCATTTGTTGGGGTGCCACTTGACTATAGAGAAGAACAAACTATGCATGGTCGACCCCCTCTTATGGCCTTGACATATACAACCAATGTCACCCCCTCTCAACCCTTTCACCACCTTCCTTACCTCCAAAGCTTGTCGAGTTGTAGCTTGGCCTGAAGGAATCAGGATCAGGAGCACTGTGTGGAGCAAGCTCATCATAGAAAGCATCCATCATGGTGAATCGCCAGGACACATGCCGACAAGTCCTAATAATGGTGCATTTCCTCCCCACTCCTCCAATGCTAGCTTCCTAGATCTTTAAGTTGAGAAATCGGGCTCAATTGAGCCGGGATCCATGTAAAAGGAGTGAGAAATTCTCGAGCTTTTGATCCCAGTTGAGTTTGTTGGAGAAGCCCTCCGGTTGCCATGACGTCGCCAAACGTTATCTACCTCCTCAATGGAGGTGGTAGTGGTTGTGGTGGCCACCAGGTTGTTGGGAAAGTAGGCCTTATTTAGCTCCATGTCGGGAACATCCTAGCCATTGGCTCAAGGAAGAAGATGAGTCATTAGGCGCCAGATTTGCTTCAAGATGTGTGTTAGAATTGATTTTATAAACTATAGAAGTTATTTAATTAAAATACAGTTTGTCACACATTTACAGTCCACTTAAAGCTCTGATTTGAACACCTTTAGTTTAGATACAGACCAGGGATTCAACATAAATGTTGTAGCCCTTGGTCTTAGCTTTCCAGATTGAGGAGGTGATTTATCTAGGGTGCTCTACAGCCCCAAGAATCTTCATTTTACTGATATGTGTCCTAAGGGAGGGACATACACTAAAACATGAATTTACTTCACATGGATCATTACATGGGCTTAATATTTTGGCAATGCATGTATATATCCTAGAAACACCCCTTCCAAAAATTCAGAATTTTTGGCAATACTTTTCTATAATTTTTTCAAATATACAGTTTATCTTATAAGTTAAATTTATGTGGCTAGGTACACTCAAATTGACCCAAAACATGGGTGGTGTGTAGAATAGGACATCATAAAGCTCTGGTCAAAATTTGGGACCATTTGGAGCTTTGAATGTGGGTTTTGAAAGTATTTAACGTCTACCTAAATCACCTAGAGGGGGGGGGGGGTAAATAAGTGATGTTTGTCTCTTTTTGCGGAATAAAAATTACTTAAACACTGAGATTTATAGTGGTTCCAAGAGTTGGGTACGTCCACTTTCCCGCCTCCCTATCTAACACGAAGGTCTAGATCCGGCTACTTCACCAAACTCAGATTTCCACAAATCTTACACCTCAGAGCCGCAACTCCTACAACTTGGAGATGACGCTCCAACCACTCGATCCACAATCGGATCTATGACTCGATCCACAAACAGATCTACCACTTGATCCCCAAATGGATCTATCACTCGATCCACAAACGGATCTACCACTGGATCCACAAATGGATCTACCACTTGATCCACAAATGGATCTACCACTCAGAGGAAATCTCCTACAAAAGCAAATGAATATTTTACAACAATATTTCACACAAACTTAGACAAGATCTAAAAGCTTCACGCCACTGTTCTTCGAAAATAGATGATCTTGAAAATCTTAGAGAACTCAAAATATGAAATCTTGGAAGATCTGGAATCTCGACTCCTGAATCTTCAAACGACTAGGACTGGAGTAATAGCGATCTTTAGAAAGAAGCAATCAAGTAGTTTTGGTCGAAGAAGATCATGTCGTATTGTACGTCGGTGGCCGATCGGAAGAATCGCAAATACTACTGTAGTCGAGCAAACAAATTTCAGATCTTGCAAAGTTTTCTCGATTTTGAATTTGAGAGCAATAACATGATTATTATTGGAAAGATATTCTCCTTAGGAATTTATAGAGATCCCCCTTCCAACGGATATAAAGAAATTCCAAAAACGAAACCTTGAAAACATTGTGCATGGTCGAACTGTCCCGCACCAAAAAATAAAAAACTATCGGGAAAAAACTCAAGTCAAATTCATCGAGTATCGCTTGTGTTGAAACCAAAAACTTGGTCTTTGTGGGTTAACCCTTGGGGAAGGGGTGATCTCAAAATTACTTCTCTCTTAGGGCTCAGTGTGAAGGACCCACCACACACCCGAAAGATCTTAGAGTGCTTCCCCTCCTAGCCAAATGCCGAGCTAAGGATACCTCAGAAAGCGCAAGAAGACATGGGCATCAAAAAAGCCTCTTCTTCCGAGGTACCCCTTGGGTCATTTATAGTTTTCTGAAAACGGTGTGCCAAAAGCCAACCTCCGCTGTTCCAAATAGTTATATCCAACCAAAAGTGGTCTGCCAATAACGTAACACCGCTGTTCTGAAAAGCTATCTGCACCCCAAGTAAGGGAATCCAGGTAATTTTTCCTCTGGACCCCACAAGGTGAGTTTCTTGGACCTGGGGTCAAATCTCCCACCTATTGGGCAGACTCGACCTGGCTAACGCGTCTCGCCTTCTATCTATAGGCGAGCGTAAGCTGGGCCGCCATGGCTCACTTTCCCCTATATAGAGGCGAGCCAGTGATAAGGTCGCCTAGGCAGGCGCGGGCTGGATGGGCCGGCTCGCACAGTTCGCTCGCCTAGCCTTGGAGAGAGCGAGCCAACCATCTGGATTTGCCCGCCTACTGCATTGATGTGAGCTGGTCCCCCTGGCTCGCTCGCCCAGCCGGATGGGCCCACTCGGCGAAGACAGGGTTGTACATAATACCCACACTTTTTGACCTTTGTAAAGCTCTGAAAGAATCATCCAACACCACGTGTTTGATGAGTGCTTTGCTGAGCTGGAGGGAATCTTTCGGTGGATCCCACACATATGCTATAAATATGCCATCGAGCCTACGGGGAAAATCCCGTCTTCTTTCTCTAACCTTCCTTGCAAACAGTAGCTGAACGATGCCTATGTCCGAAGAGATGCAAGCGTGCCTAGTGGCCGCAAGGGAATGGACACAGGAGCAGGTCCTCGATGCCACCACGTGAATGGCGCGCGGTTCCCCCGGTCCTCTCTTTAGGCCGAAGAAAGGGAAAATGTTCAGGCAGTCTCCTACGAACGATGCCCCTCCGTCCATTTCGGCGACCGGTACCGAGGACGCCTATGAGGTATCCAGACCTCCTGTCTTGATTTGTCACTCTACCTCTGATTTATTTTTCTGCAGGAGACACCCTGTGAAGATGGAGGCGACAAAAGGGGACTAGGGCATTCCTCCCCACTGATAGTTGAGCGGGCTGTCTACCCTACAGCCAAGGGGCATGCCCCTCCTGTGATTCCTTCGCTGCTAGTCTGTCATGGGCTAGGGAAATCTTTCGTAGCCCTTGAAGGAGAGCTCTTCCAGGGCCAACCGAGTACCTCCCGGCCGCCTGTTTGCACCGGGGACATGCCGATCCCTAGTGAGTTTATACTCTTTCTTGCTGATGACCGCTTGCTTTTTCTGATCTTACCCACTTATGTAGGTTTTCATGCGATTTACTCATCCGACGTTGACATCCGCGGGGGGTACTCACCTCCCCCTCCTACGGAACACATCAGGAAATACCTGGGCCACCCGCAAGACGTCGAGGGGATAAAGAGGTGGGTGACTCGGTTATGTCAGAAACAATCTCTGTAGTTATAGGAGGTTTACCACAGGGTTGACGAGGATAGGGCCGAGGCGAAGGAGCGGTTCGCGGTATTGGAGGGCATGAGCCACCCAGCTGACGGGGATGAGAAGACTTCTCTGGGGGTGCATATTACACGAGCAGAGGAACGGCTCAGGCATGCCACGGAGTAGGTCCACTTGGCCCAATAGGAATTACTGGCAGTTCGCGAGTACTTCTACCCTCGCGTGCGCCCCGATCCGGGACACGGGGGCAGGGCAGGTGGATATGGATGTAGTACTGAGCCACCAACCCCTTCCTTGCTATCGATCGCTAAGCATATGGGTCGCACCTGTATCATGGGCCAGCTCGTGTGATAGGGCCACAAAATTTTATTCTCTTTTTCTCGGGACATTGAACTCTTTTTTGTAATTATTTGAGATTTCTTGCCCGCTGATGGGCTTATGTTCGCTGCATATTATTTCCATAACTTCACTGCTTTGTTTTCTTCAGGCGAGTGCGGACAAGATGCTCTTTCTCTTCTACCCCTTCCTCAGGCGGGCGTAAGACTATTGAACAAGCATGCCCAGCTGACTTTCCTAGTCTTGGCGGGAGAGAGCTGAGCATTCGCCAAACGCGAGTCGGAGCGACTCGCCTACCTATTCTGGAAGGTGCGAGTTGCGGCTTGCCTGACTCTTGGGCGGACGCAAGTGAGCGCAGCTCGCTACCAAATAACTTTTGTAGCGCAGTAGCAAGCTGGTAGGAACCTGCGGCGGGCCCGGAAGTCAAAACGTCAGGGCACGTTATTGCTATCCGCACATTTCCTGCCGACGAGATGGTTTCCCGCCTTTTCTCTTCCTACAAATAGGCGTTTCCGCCCATTCTTACATACCACATTTAAGACTTCCATTCCTTCTCCACTTCTTACGACTCCCGACTCATCCGCTCTTTGCGAGAACTATAACGTCCTGCTCGACGATCTAACTGTGAGATGGGTGGTGGCAGTGGTGATGCTGACGGGCGAAGTAAGTGCGCTTGGACCTTCTCCAAGCACTCTTTCTTCTATGCCTCCATTACCAAAAGCGAGTTTCTTGACACGATCGGCGACTTCATTCCGCAGGGCTTTGTGGCTAGGCGACCCGGGGAGGGGGAGAAAATCAATGACCTCTCAGGAGAGGAACTCGCCATCCGCAGAGCGCACTTCGATGCGGGCCTCTGGATTCCCCTATGGCCCGAGGTCCGCCAAATATTGAAGTACTTCGGCGTCATCCTTGGCCAGATGACCCCCAACTCTATTGTTGTCGGGGTCGAGTTCGCCTGCTTCCCGCGGGAAGAGCGGATCGAGTTCAGCCTTGCAGTATTCCTCAAGATTTTATCCTTCCGGGCTAACAAGGATGGAACGGCCTACTTCTCCAACAGTCACGTCAAAGTGCGGGAGATAGTGAATAAGAGCCATAACTGGCTGAAGAAATTTTTCTTCGTCAAGGGAAACTTCGGCAACATCCCATTCTTGCCGATCCAGCTTAGCGAGGCGAGCTTACGCCCCTAGCATGGGGGGCCGTAAAGCCGAGCTGTGCGGGTTCTTCTAAGGAAAGAACTTTGAAGTCGCATTCCTCAGTAGAAACTTGGACAGCCTCGCCCCCGTCCCGCCCGGGGAAGGTAAGATACTCACACTTTCCTCTTCTTTTCTTTTTTACTTAGTCAGTTCTTTTTCTTTGTCTTAACTTCACTTCCGCAGGTGAGCGAGACATTACCCTGCACCCTCCTTATGAGAGTGCGCGAGTTGCTTCTGGCTAGCTTGCCCGTGCTGAGGTGGTGACTGTCGCGCAAAGCGAGACCCCAACCCCTACTACCTAGAAGCGGACCACCAGCGAACAACCTCTTCCGCCTCCGCCACCCAAGAATCCGAAGACCGCGGGTGGCGCACCACCCGCAACTCGGGAGAAAGGAAAGGCTCCGGCGGACCTTTTTTTAACACCCCATCCGTCATATAGAATATAACAGAAGGTCCGGTCGGGGCCCCATGCCATATACCACGAACAGTTAGCGGAGTTTCTAAGTAATACCAAATTACCACCGTAGGAATTCAAATTATAACTCAAAGCATTCTAGCGGAAGTTTTTAAAACAGTTATAAGAACCCATAAATAACACATGAATGTCCACTACAGCCACAATAGGAATGAAAGAACATACACAAAATACTTGGCCTTAAGGCCTTACAATAGTTTACTTAAACAGTAAGTGGTTTACATACTTCGGCACGCAGGCCGACCACACATGACAATAGTAAAAGAAAACACTTCGCTTTGGCCTTCAAGGGCCAGCACAGCATCAAGGGCTTCAACCCGCTACTTACCACTTGACTCACCTATTCCTACACAATAATCCACCTAACAGTTGTAAAATAAGGAAACGGACAGCTAAAGCTGATCAAATTATAACGACCCCACCCCTTACTCAGGGCGGCGGTGCTCCTTCCCTGCATTTCTTTAGTATATCCAACCAAGGTAAAGAAAGTACAATTAAAGTATACTACACCACAAGCATAGGCACACACGAACACACACCCCGTGCTCTCAGGGTATATTATCGGTGAACCCGGTCCATTCCGAGGCTTCACTAACGCCCCCAGGATGGTAACCATCATGAGCATTTAAGTCTTTCAGGTCGAAGCCTAAGACTCTCCCTCCATGCCCCCGGTAAGTGCCAGTACATTAGGTCTCTGATAGTTTTACTTTCAAGACAACCTAAACACCTAGAGGGGGGGGGTGTGAATAGGTTCTAATTTATTGTCTATAAATCTAGGCAGAATTCAATTACAATTTAAAACATCTAGCACAGCATTCACAGACAACTAAGCATCACAGATTGCACAATGTTTTATAGTGGTTCCCCAAGGTCTGGGTACATCCACTTTCCCCCTTCACCTATCTAGCAATATGCTAGATTCGGCCAAACTTCCACTATACTCAGATCCTCAGATCCTACAGCTCAGAACCAGGATAGGTTCCTACAACTCAGGCTCAACAGCCCTACCTCAGCCTTGCCTCAAGGCCTACCACTCAGAGAATAACTTTCTCCTACACTCAGGCAAATAGCCCTACCACTCAGAGATCACCTCTCCTACACTCAGCCTTTATAACACAGGCTTACAACTCAGATCTGTGTAAACAGATCCTACAGAAATTTAGAAAAAGGTATTTTGATGTCTTGCCTTTGTTGAGAGAGAAGAGGACAAGACACTTCTTGATCAGCTGATGAAATCAACTGAATCTGAGCTTTCTTCAAAGCTTCTTGAATCTGAACTTAGCTGAGTTGATTTCCAAACAGCTTCTTGAGAAACCACTGATGGCTTCCTTCTTATTCTTCAAGATGACTGGATCTCCCTCTATCCAACACCTCTTTTGATACTTCAGACTTCTTCTTCTTAGACCTTCTGAGGAAGATCTTCTTTTTCACTTTCTTGAATTGAAACTTCAACAGGATCGTAATCCTTCTGTTTCTTCTTCTTAGATCTTCTTCTATAATTTTTCTTAGCTTAGCCTTTTTAATTCCTTCTGAATGTGTCTATTTATAGACTTTCTTCATGGTAACCGGCTGATCCGGTTTCTAACTGTTTTCTGACAGGTCTGACAGCTTCAGTTAAACGGTGGCAACCCACAGCTATCAAGTCTTCAAACAGTTCTTGTACCTTAGCCTTGGACAGCAAAATGTCGAGACAGTCAGTTAGAAAGTGTCGAGACCAATCTGTCTATCTGTGTCGACACAAGTGACTTTGGTGTAGACACAGTCTTTGATGATGTCGACTAAGTTGCCTTTAAGTCGACACAGCTTCTTCAGAAAATAACTTGGTCTAGTCTCTGTAGTGTGTCGACACAAGTCCTGTGTGTCGACACAGTTGTTGTAGATTCAGAACTCAGCATGTGTCGACTCAGCCTTCAGGTGTCGACACAGCAATCTTCAATCCTGCCAAAATGTGTCGACTCAGTCTTCTGGTGTCGACACAAGCATAGTCGACTTCTGCCAATATGTGTCGACACAGTCTTCTGGTGTCGACACATCCACCCAGTGTCGACACAGTTGTGGTCGACTATCTTCTTCTGTGAGTCGACTATCTTTCTCTGGTCGACTATCTTTCACTAGTCGACTATCTTTCACGGTGTCGACTAACCTTCTCTGGTCGACTATCTTTCACGGTGTCGACTATCTTTCACTAGTCGACTATCTTTCACGGTGTCGACTAACCTTCTCTGGTCGACTATCTTTCACGGTGTCGACTAACCTTCTCTGGTCGACTATTTTCTCTATGTGTCGACACTGCTTCCCAGTGTCGACATAAATGTGGTCGACTATCATTCTCTGTGCCGACACTGATATTCTGAAGTGTCGACACAAATATTCTGAAGTGTCGACACAAATATTCTGAAGTGTCGACACAATTTCTTCAGGTGTCGACATGTGGACTTAGAATATCTTTCTGCATTCTTTAATACTTCTTCACCTGCACATGTCAACTCAAAACAACATCAAATACACCTTGATGTATATCATTGAGCTAAGTTAGGCTTCTTCAAATCAGGTACACATTTTCCAATGTACCCAACAGTCTCTTTAATCGAACCACATAGAGCGGATACGATTCAGCTCAACCCATTGCTCACATCGCCATGTCAATTTAAGTCATCAACGCGGGCCAGCCTCTCCGATTCCCGAAGAATCGATCATACAATAATACATAACCTGATTGTGCACAAGGTCGACACTCAGGCCACCAAGCTAGGCTCCCAGAGCTCTCATCCCCACAACCTGGCCCCTAGGTCTCCGCGAGATAGGCCTCACAACAGCTCTCTCACAGAGCTACCGCCGGCAGTAACACTACCACAATGCGGTACCTGGAAGACATGCGTTTTTGCCAAGTTTCCGGGTGCTCCTTGGGGTTAGTCCCCAAAGTTCCCTACTGCAATCTACCGCGTAGAAACCCGAAAACATACAACCCGGAGTCTTCTCCGACAATTCATACATAATGAAAACATCACTAATCAAGACCAACATGTTCAGATGGGCTTCACACACCATGCCTATGTCCATACTTCGATTCCGAACTCTATATGCAAAACTACGGGTATAATCCATATCTACCTAAAGGAATACCCCACGCTCACCGCATACTCGCGGGAGAGGGTTTCCTATGCAAAAGGAAGAGGACTTCACATGTCCAAGTAGAGAATCGTTACCCTAGAGATTCGCTTCGACCCCATGGAGGAGAAACTTGCCGGATGAAAACCACCGCAACGGACTCGCCTCCGCAGATCTGGACTCGACTCGTAATTTGGAGCTTCGAAGCTCCAACAATGGAGGGATTCCTCCTTATTCTACTCCTTTTGCTCTCCCCTCTCTACCTCTTAGAAAGAGAATGGGCCAAAGGAAATGATGTTTAAACCCTCATTTCCCGATCTTATCTCATCAGGGAAGATTCTAAATCATCGGATCCCACCTGAATAAAATGAAAGGTCTTGATTTTCCCTTAGAATGGTCTCCCTGGGTCCGTACACGGCCTGTGACACGGCTGTGTCACAGGCCGTGTCCCGCAATCACAATGAAATAGCCAAACATAGAACAAGAAACGACCCTGGACACACCCGTGTCACAGGCCGTGTGTCCGACATAGCTCTGGACACACCCGTGTCACAGCCCGTGTTCCTCAATCATAATTAAACGACCAAACACAGAACAGGACACGGCCCTGGACACACCCGTGTCACAGGCTGTGTGCCCGACATGGCTCTGGACACACCCGTGTCACAGCCCGTGTTCCTCAATCATAAAAAAACGACCAAACATAGAAAAGGACATGGCCCATGACACACCCGTGTCACAGGCCGTATGCCCGACATGGCTCTGGACACACCCGTATCACAACCCGTGTGAAACTATAAGGGCTCTAAAAGTCCTTCAAAACACTTCCAATTCATCCCCAATATTCACAGGGCTTCGCTAAGGGTATTATAAATATGTTGACCAAGTCATATTCGGGTTTTGGGACGTTACAGTTCTCTTCCCCTTAAATGAATTTCGTAACGAAATTATAGAATGGAAAGGTACACAAAATTAAATGGTACCTGAGTAGAATAGCTCAGGATACTCCTCAAGCATGGTCTGCTCTTGCTCCCACGAAAGCTCCTCACGATCACAATTGTGACATCGAACTTTGACCATCCTGATGTATTTATTATTAAGTTGCTTGACTTTCACATCCTACATGCGAATGGGCTTTACTTCGTCATCAACCCACTATCGACCGACACTTGATTCGCAACAACCCCTTGAGTAGAGTCTCGAATAGCCTTCTACAGCACCGAGATGTGAAATACATCATGCAAACTGCTCAACTCCACCGAAAGAGCCAAACGATAGGCGGCTTCACCAACCCGCACCAAGATCTGAAAAGGCCCAACATACCTCGGACTAAGCTTCTTTAAGCGTCGAATCCTCGATACGCCTTTAAATAACTTTATCTTGAGGTATACCCAATCGCCCACCGAAAACTCCACGTTTCGATGCTTGACATTGTAGTACTTGGCCTGCCTATCTTGAGCAATAAGTAGTCGTTCTCGAATAAACCGTATCATTGAAGTAGCATCTTCAACGTCTCTTCGCTTGTACAGCTTCGATTCTCCCATTTCTACCCAAGACAATGGTGTATTACACCTCCTTCCACACAGAGCCTCTAAAGGCGCAATCTGAATTCTTGCTTGGTAGCTATTATTATAAGCGAACTCAATCATAAAAAGATGGTCCTCCCATCTTTTCCCAAAATCCAAAGCACACATACAAAGTATATCTTCCATTATCCTATTCACTCTTTCAATTTTCCCATCTTTCTGTGGGTGAAAAGCCGTGCTGACAACTGATGAATGAGCCTCCAGTCATTAAACGTGAACCAACCATCTCGGTCAAACACTATGCTCCGGAGCACGCCGTGCAATCAGACTATGCTGTCCACATAAAGCTTCGCCAGCTTCTCCACTAAATCATCCTAACTATTGGGTATAAAATGTGACACCTTCGTTAAACGATCAACGACCACCCAAATTGCGTCATTCCTCTTGTGCGATCTCGGCAAACCATGCATGAAAACCATGGAGATGTCATCAAATTTCCACTCCGGTATGAGCAAAGACTTCAGGAATCCGTTAGGCTTCTGGCATTCAGCCTTCACCAAGGCACAGGTTTGACATTTCGCCACATACAATGCTATCTCTTTCTTCAGACCCGGCCACAAAAATAATTTCTTCATGTCCTTGAACATCATGGTGCTCCCAGAGTGAATCGAGTACTTTGTAAAGTGCGCTTTGTACATCAATTATTCTCGTAACTTCCCCACATTGGGAACACAAAATCGACTACCTTTCCCCAAAAGGCCATCGTCGATAGAGAACAAGCCGTTAGACCCATCAATGGCTTCCTCCCGGTGACGTTTCAAGCTCATGTCCAACTCTAATGCCTGCCGAATCCTATCCGTGAGGTCGTATTGAACCTCCGTCCAACTCAAACATGCATTTGTACTAGATCCCTTATCAACACAAGCGATCTCCAAGTCCTCCAAGTCCTGAATAAGTTGCTCGTCGTGCATCTGTAACCAGTTGGCCCGTGCAGGAGTCCTACAACTCAGAGCATCTACCACGACGTTTCCCTTTTCTAGGAATATAATGAATCTTATAGGTGTAGTCCCCAAGGAACTCCATCCATATACGCTTTCGCATGTTCACGTCCTTCTGATCTATCAGATACTTCAGGCTCTTGTGATCTGAATATATATCGACCTTTACCCCGTACAGATAATACCTCCAAAGCTTGAGAGCGAATACCACGGCCGCCAACTCCAAATCATGGGTCGTGTAGTTCCTCTCATGCACCTTTAATTGACGTGATCCATAAGCTATCACCGACCTGTGATGAAGTAGAACACAGCCTAAACCACTCCCAGAGGCATTACTATAAACCTCAAATCCTTCAGAACCACAAGGCGAATATAAGACAGGTGTCATGGTCAAGCGACACTTTAGAACTTCGAAAGCCTGTGCGCACTTTGACGACCAAATAAACTTCTAGTCCTTCCTTGTCAGAGTATTGAGGGGAAACACTATCCACGAGAAGTTCTCCACGAAGTGCATGTAATAGCCGGCAAGTCCCAGAAAACTCCGAACTTCCGCCACGGTAGACAACACAGGCCACTTGCACATCACAACTATCTTTGTCGGATCCACCGCAACTCCTTCACCGCTAACTACGTGACTAAGGAATGCTACCGAGGATAACCAAAATACACATTTGGAGAACTTGGCATACAGTTGGTTCTTCCTCATGATCTCCAATACCATGCGTAGATGCTTGAAATGATCATCCTCGCACTGCGAGGACACCAGTATATCGTCGATAAAAACTATCACGAACGTCCTGTTCATCAAATCCATAAACATGTATGACGCATTCGTCAGCCCAAACAGCATGACAGTGAACTCATAATGCCCATAACGTGTGCTGAAAGCCGTCTTGGGAATGTAACTTTCCCTTATCCGCAGTTGATAGTATCCGGATTTCAGATCCAACTTCGAGTACACAGTTGACCTGACCAGCTGGTCGAACAGATCATCAATCCTTGGGATAAGATACATATTCTTCTCTATTAGCATATTCAACTCCCAGTAATAAATACATAGTCGTAAGCTCCGTCCTTATTCTTAACATAGAGGACCGACATGCTCCAAGGCGATGAACTCGGACGCACATAACCTTGTTCCAACAGCTCTTGAAGCTGTACTTTCAATTCCACCATCTCCTTAGGCACTAATTGGTACGGAGAGCGTGACACAGGTTTGGCACCTGACACTAGCTTAATGGTGAAGTCGATCTCTCATTGAGGTGGAGCTCCAGAGAGATCTTCAGGGAATACGTCAGGAAACTTAGATACAACTAGGATGCTGTCCAAACTAGGCTTGGGCTTAGAAGCCTCCACTAAAGTGAAAAACAGCTCTGCACCACTACAAACTGCCTTAACCACCCTTCAAGCCTGAGAACGTCATCTCACAATCTATATACAGTCCCAATATGACCACCTTATGATTGCAATCAATGTACGCACGCTGCTCCGATAGACAGTTCATTCCAAAGATCACATCGAACTCCACTATCGACATTAACGACGCTTGCAAGTCATAATCGTGACTCCCAATCCTTACCTTCATGCAACAAACTCTATCCACGCACATAGAGCACCCGTTAGGAAGCAACACATCCAATTTGTCCCTTGCCATCGAAGAAGGTACACCGAGGCATGATAAAATATCTTCTGACAAAAAGGAATGCGAAGCTCCCGTATCGAACAGTTCTCTCGCCGGAAAATCAAAGATCGATACAAAGCCTAGCACAACCAGTCATAAGCTAACACACAAAAGGCAACAAGTATATAAAGCTAAACTGCTATTAATTTAAATCGTACCTATCACCACGTCATCCTGTTTTATGGCCTCTTATTGGCCAAGGTTGTACACTCTAGGCTAGGCTGGAACATGATGGGATGCAGATGACTCCACCGCCTTTCCCTTCTCCGCATAAGATGCTCTAGGCTTCTTCTCGAACTTCAGACGTCTGCTCCAACAATATCTGGCAAAATTTCCCGGCTTTCCATAATTATAACAAGCGCCCTGGTCTCGGCCTGTAGTTCCCCGGACACACCCGAAGAAGGGGCTAGACCCGAAGTCCTAGCCTTCTATTCCACTTACGGAACCCAGAATTTGAGGTGTTTGGCACTTTGAACTTCGTCTTATTCCATCTCGAGTCCTTCTTCCCTTGGACTCTCTTCAGATCTTTTTCCAATGATCGGGTCGTATTGACTAGGGTTAGTAAGCCTTGCGTCATAGGCCTAGAAAGTAGTAGCCTCAGGTCATCACGTAGACCCTCGTAGAATCGGTTGGTATTACGCTCCTCATCAGCAAATGTAGAGCCAGAAAAACGACCCAACCGCGTAAACTTATGGAGATACTTATCCACACTACTATCTCCCCGTGTCAGTCTCCGGAACTGATTCTCCATATCGATCCTCTGTGCTGAGGGAAGGTATCTTTCCAAGAATAATCTCGAGAATTCCTCCATCGAGACATCAATGAGTTGTCTTCCTACCAAGTGATGCAGCTCCAAATCTTCCCACCACAACCTCGCCTCTCCATCCAACAGGAAGGTGGCTATGGTGGTCTTCTGCTATTCCTCCGTTTCAGTGGCCTTCAAGACTCTCTTCAGCTGAGAGAGCCAATCTTCGGCCTGGGATAAACACCGAAGGGTTAAAACTCATTACATGTTTGAGCTGCTTCTCTGTTGCTCTTCTTTGTACTAAAGGCTCTACCACCACTTGTTCCACCATTATAGGTTATGCTGCTCGAAGTGGTACCTGCTCCTCTGCAGGGGCAAGATACTGCACTTGCCTTACTGGCTAGGCATTTAGCATTGCAAACACCGCCTCAGCCATAAGTCTTATTATTTCTACTGAAGGAGAGGTTACCCACACGTCATTGGGTGCACTATTTTCCTCAAAAACAGGTGTTCTGACTGACCTGCGCCACTCCTGGTCACCTATAGTCGTACAACACACCATTAAGTGATCAAACAGAATTACAAAAAGCAATCATAGGAACACATAGGTTCCTCAAACATGTGTATTTTTATTCCTATGTGGACATTCATGGGTTCTTTTCATGTTATAACGATGATGCACATACACGTGCTCACCAATACTTAAAAGAATTCGTCCACGAATTCAAATAAGCAAGACCGAAACCGTAGTCTGATACAAAATTGTAACACCCCCATCGGTCATATGGAATTTAACAGAAGGTTCGGCCGGGGCCCCACGCCATATACCACAGACAGTTAGCGTAGTTACTAATTAATACCAAATTACCACAGTAGGAATTTGAATCCTAACTCAGAGAATTTTAGCGGAAGCTTTTAAAATAGTTATAAGAACCCATAAACAACACATGAATGTCCACTAAGCCATAATAGGAATGAAAGAACAGACAAAAAATACTTAGCCTTATGGCCTTACAACAGTTTGCTTAAACAGTAAGTGTTTTACATACTTCGACAAGCAGGCCGGCCACACATGACAATAGTAAGAGAAAACACTTTGCTTTGGTCTTCAAGGGCCAGCACAACATCAAGGGCTTCACCCTGCTACTTACTACTAGGATCACCTATTTCCGCACAACAATTCACCGAACGGTGGTAAAACAAGGCAACAGTCAGCTAAAAATGACCAAATTATAACAACCCCACCCCTTACTCTGGGCAGCGGTGCTCTTTCCCTGCATTTCTTTAGTATATCCAACCAAGGTAAAGAAAGTACAATTAAAGTACACTGCACCAAAGGCATAGGCGCACACTGCCACACAACCCATGCTCTCAGGGCACATTATCGGTGAACTCGGTCAATTCCGAGGCTTCACCACCGTCCCCAGGACGGTAACCATCGTGAGCATTTAAGCATTTCTGGCCGAAGCCTAAGACTTGCCCTCAATGCCCCCGGTAAGTACTACACACATTAGGTCTCTTTAATTGAACTACATAGAGCCGGTACGGTTCAACTAAACCCATTGCTCACATCACCATGTTAATTTAAGTCATCAGCGCGGGTCAGCCACCCCGATTCCTGAAGAATCGATCATACAATAATATATAACCCGATTATGCACAAGGTCGGCACTCAGGACACCAAGCTGGGATCCCAGAGCTCTTAACCCCACAACCTGGCCCCAAGGTCTCCGCGAGACATGCCTCACAACAGCTCTCTTACAGAGCTACCACCGGCAGTAACACTACCGCAACGCGGTACCTGGCAGAAATGCCTTTCTGCCAAGTTTTCCGGGTGCTCCTTGGGGTTAGTCCCCAAAGTTCCCTGCTACAATCTACCATATAGAAACCCAAAAACATACAACCCGGAGTCTTCTCCGTTCATGCATAATGAAAACATAACCAATCCAGACCAACATGTCCGGATGGGATTCACACACAATGTCTATATCCGTACTTCGATTCCGAACTCTATATGTAAAACTACGAGGATAATCCATATCTACCCGAAGGAATACCCCACGCTCACTGCATACTCACGGGAGAGGGTTTCCTATGCAAAAGTAAGAGGACTTCACATGTCCAAGTAGAGAATCGTTACCCTAGAGTTTCGCTTCGACCCCATGGAGGAGAAACTAGCCGGATAAAAACCATCGCAACGGACTCGCCTCCACGGATCTGGACTCAGCTCGCAATTTGGAGCTCTGAAGCTCCAACAATGCCAGGATTCCTCCTTCTTCTACTCCCTTTTCTCTCCTCTCTCTACCTCTTAGAAAGAGAATGGGACAAAAGGAAATGAGGTTTAAACCCTCATTTCCCGACCTTATCTCATCAGGGAAGATTCTGGACCGTCGGATCCCGCCTAAATAAAACGAAAGGCCTTGATTTGCCCTTAGAATGGTCTCCCTGGGTCCGTACACGGTGTATGACACGGCCGTGTCCCACAATCACAATGAAATTGCCAAACACAGAATAGGACACGACCCTGAACACACCCGTGTCACAGGACGTGTGCCCGACATGGCTCTGGACACACATGTGTCACAGCCCATGTTCCTCAATCATAATAAAATGTCCAAACAAAGAACATGACACGGCCCTGGATACACCCGTGTCACAGGCCGTGTGCCCGACATGGCTCTGGACACACCCGTATCACAGGCCGTGTGCCCGACATGGCTCTAGACACACCCGTGTCACAACCCATGTTCCTCATTCATAATAAAATGACCAAACACAAAAAAGGACATGACCCTTGACACACCCATGTCATAGGCCGTGTTCCCGACATGGCTCTGGACACACCCGTGTCATAGCCCGTGTGAAACTATAAGGTCTCCAAAAGTCCTTCAAAACACTTCCAATTCATCCCCAATATTCATAGGGCTTCGCTAAGGGTATTATAAACATATTGACCAAGTCGTATTAGGGTTTTGGGGTGTTACACAGCCAATCAAAGATCCTGCCCCTCCGAGTGCCTCGACTGGAGGCTCACCTGGTGAGGTGGCCGACACCTCTAGGTCATGAGGAGGGGGCCCGCCGTTAGGCCGATGCCTAGAGGGCACCGCAACTTCGGCCTCGGCGAGCGGCATTTAAACGAGCTCGGTGTTCCCCTCCTTCAGTGGGACAAGGAGGCGAACCAGGCCTCCATCTCCACCCTGCTGCCAAGTTGGTTAGAGTAGGAAACCATCAGCGGGGAGGCTTACAACTTCTCGTCCGGTCTCTATGCGTGGGAAGACGCCGCGATCTACGACATAGAGGCCACACGAGTTCTTGTTTATGAGAGCATGCGGGCCCTACTCAACAGCCTGGAGCTGGCCCACATGGCGGGTAGTCGGTGCACGCAGCTGGAGCGGAACTCCCCCTCCCTTCGAAAACTTGTTGATGAAAAGGAAGAAGCTTGTCGTCTCACCCAGGAGGAAGCAAAGCACCTGAAGAAATGGGCGGATGCGGCCGATGCTGTCCTCACTGGATACCTGGGGGGTGGTAAGTCTCATGACTCACACTAATCGCTTTAAGATTGCTTGCCTTTTCCTCCAGCTCTTTTTACCTCTTCTCACAGGATGCGGCGACGACCAAGCGCCTAGGTTTTTGGATTGCCACTCTCGAGCAGGAGAAGGATGCATTACAAGTGCGGGTGTGGGAATTGTAAGCCGTAACAACTCCTCCGTCGCCTTCCAGCAGTAGCTGCCACCTCACGCATTATACCGAATACGAGATGGAGGAGATGATGTAAAAGAACGCTGCAAAGACTGCAAAGTACATGCTCTAGACTCTGCACCGGGCAGGCCTCATCACGATCGAAGGCGCGAGGCTCTCGCCGAGAGAGGTGGTACTAGAGCTATTCCTATCGGTACCGAAGCCAGACGATAAGTCCTACCAACCCCTTTAGGAGGGCTATCCGTCCGAGAGCTTACCTCGTCGAACCACCGTTGTACAACCCCGTATTCGTAGAGTGGGGGTCCTCCCGCAACCGCAGGGCTAGCTGTAAAGTTTTAAGCTTTTTAGGGTTTTGTATTCTTGTAGGCCAATTTAGTGTGAATCTGTATTTTATACTAGTAGTGGGATAAAATATTTTTCTCCCCCCGGCCCCCCTCGGGGGGTCACCCAGCCTCGAGCTCGCCACCGTGTTGCTCTTACAAGTCGCCAGGTTGCAGCTCGCTGCCATGCCGCTCTCGCTAGTCGCCAGGCCGCAGCTCGCCACCCTGCCACTCTCGCCAGTCGCCAGGCCGCAGCTCGCCGCCTTGCCGCCCTCGCCAGTCGCCAAGCCGCAGCTCGCCGCCTAGCCGCTCCCGCCAGTCTCCAGGCCGCAGATCGCTGCCCTGCCGCTCTCGCCAGTCGCCAGGCTGCAGCTTGCCGCCTTGCCGCTCTCTCCAGTCGCCAGGCCACATCTTGCCGTCTTGCCTCCCTCTCCAGTCACCAGGCCGCGGCTTGCCGCCCTGCCGCTCTCTCTAGTCGCCTAGCCGCAGCTCGCCGCCTTGCCTCTCTTGCCAGTCGCCAGGCTGCAGCTCGCCTCCTTGTCGCTCTCGCCATTCGCCAGGCCACAGCTTGCCGCCTTGCCGCTCTCTCTAGTCGCCAGGCCCAGCTCGCCGCCTAGCCTCTCTCGCTAGAGGCCGCCAGCTCGCTTAGGCCTCTTCGGGCCGTGGTTTTACCATTGTGCCCTCAGGGTGGAATTACCTCTTTACCCCCGGTGTGGATGTTTTATATTGGCTCAGGGCTTATTTGTCCTAGGGGTATTTGTGACCTTTTGGTCCCTAGGCTTGGAAAAACTATAAATAGACCCCCTTGGGTACCTTTGGAGGAATGAGTTTTTGTCTTCCTCCTACATTGGTTTCTTCTTCTTGGTATAGTTTGAGAGCTCTCCAAGGTACCCAGCTCAGCCATTGGTGAGGGAGGGGAAGTGCTCTTGTGACCTTCCGGGTGTGTGGTGGGACCTCAATGCTAGAGCCGAGGGTCTGTTCCTAGTTTCATAAGTCTTTGGTCCGTGACGTTCCCCCGAGTGTAGTAGTTGTGAGGTCACCCCTTTCTTGGGACCCCAAACTCCACGAGAGACCAAGTTTTTGGTTTCAACATTTTGGTGCGGTGAGCGTGCAGAGTGATCAGCACAGAAGATCTCGGGAGAGTGTCATGGCTGGAGATCAGGGAGGTGGTGATGATCTCAGCGAGCTCCCCAACCCCGAACCCTTCGTAGGAAGGGAGGAGTTCATGGCTTCCATACAAGGCATCTTGGAGATGCTGAGAAGCATTGCCCCTTGGGCTGACAACTAAACCCCCACCCCGAAGGACTAGCTTCCAGGGGTCTCGACGAGCTGACCCAGAGTGGTCTCAGCGAGCTGTCTCCCAGGGGCATAGGAGAGATGACCCCAACAGGGGGAGAAGAAAGTGCACCAGGAAGAAGGACTGGGAAGGAAAAGATGGGAGAGTGGGTCGTGCGAGACCTCACCGGCTGGGAGTTGTTCTCTAGCCCGACAAGTGCCAGCCCTCCAGGCGAGCAGATCGCGCGAGTAGAGGTTGCGAGACCATCACTCAGGGGGTCACACTTTAGCGAGCTGATCATCTCAGCTCCCGTTCCCGAGGGGTTCAGAGAGCCTAAAATGGCTTACTATGCTGGGAAAGATGACCCCGTCCAACACCTGCAGTGGTTCGAGTATGCCGTCTCCATCAAACTTATGACAGATGATTTCAAGTGCCGCCTCTTCGCAATCACATTGAAGGACAAGGCAAGGGACTGATTCCACCAACTCCCTCTGAGATCGATCTATGGGTTCGAGGACTTGAGCTAGAGCTTCCAGCTCTGCTTCTCCACCTCCAAGAAGAGGAAGAAGAGTCCTGAGTCCATCTTCCTAATAAGGCAGAGGGCCGAGGAGTCGCTGGACCACTACGTTGATAGGTTCCAAGAGGAGATCCTTGATGTCCAGGAGATGTCGGGGTATGGCATCCAGATTGCGTTCACAGTGGGGTTGCGCGAGGGGTTCTTCAAGATGAGCTTGACCCGAAATGCCCCCCCATTCCTTCAAGGAGCTGATGGAAAGGGCGGAAAAGTATATAGCCATGGAGGCGGCCAACCCGACATTTCTCAAGAAGTTGGCGAAGCTAATAGAGAAAGAGTCAAAGGAGCAAGGTGGCTTAAGGCATCAGGAAGGAAGAAGGAAAGAGGAGCAGAGATCTCAGGGGTTCCAGGGACAGGAGGGTCTGGAACCAGGCTAGAGGCAGCAGGGAGGACTTACCCAGGGTCTAGGAAGAGCTCTCATTCAGGGTGGGGGGAACTTTCACGGGGGCCAAGGGAGGTTTAACTTCCAAAGGCAAGCCCCAAGACAGCTTCTGCCCCCACCCCAGCAAGCCTTGGCAATAGGCGGATGAGGAAGAGGCAACGGGAGAGACCGCCGAGCCCGCCGAAGGAGGGGATAAGGAGCATTGCCATACTGTGACTTCCACCAGGCGGAGGGTCACGCCACAGCTACATGTCCCGAGTTCCTGGAAGTGAGGGGGGCAAGAGGCCCTGCCTAGCCTCTGCCGTCGGCATAGGTTGAAGGGATTCTTCCCAGAGTAGGGGAAGAAGACATATGTGAGGACCGAGTCGAAGTAGGATCCCGAGGAGGTATAGCAGTGATCCATGGTGGAGTGGGGATCGAGGCCACTTGGAAGGCGATACTCCATGTCATGTACCGATGGAGCATCGCTTCGACATCCCAGACCCCACCCTAGGAGGAGAAGATCACCTTCTCAATGAAGGACATGCCGGATCATGAGGATCCATTCTGCGATGCGCTGGTCATCCAGACGGCCATCGAGGGCTACACCATCTCCTGTATATTAGTTGACAATGGGAGCTCCATCAACATCGTTTTCAAGAAGGAATTTGACAAGATGAAGGTGGAGCCAAGGAGGGTGTTGGCCTCAGATAGACCCCTGTTCGGATTTTTAGGGGAGAGGAAGGAGGTTGAAGGTGGAGTAGGACTCCAAGTGAAATTGGGAGGGACTTCAAGGAACTGCCGATTCGTCATAGTTGACGCTCCGAGCAGCTACAACGCCATCTTCGGAAGGCCCCTCATCAGCGCCTTCTGTTGCATGCCGTCTTCGTTCCACTAATGACTCAAGTTCAGCTCTGGAGGGATCCAGGTCAGAGTCAAGGGAGACTCCAGGATGGAAAGGCAATGTTGTGTCATGACCATCAACACCATCTCTTGGTTGGCCAAGGCAGAGGAGATGGAGAAGATCATGGAGAGCCTGAGCAAGATGGAGGTATCCGAGGGGAAGGATGATAACCATCATGCCCAGACCCCCTAAAGAAGCCTCCCCTAGGTAGAGTCTTATTTTTTTTATTATGTTGTAATGAGTTCATCCCTCGACCAATTGAGTCGGGGGGGGGGGGGGGGTCATGTAACCCATATTTTTTCCCCTTTTAGGATGTTGAAATTGATAAAACTTAGGTGACATGCCCAGTCCCACCCCCGAGAGGACCTCCTTGTGCCAGGCTCTCACTAGCTGGATGGGTCGGAGGTACCTCGGGGAGGCTAAGTCCTCTTTACTCCGATGATGGTCCCGTTGTCAGGCTCTCACTAGCTGGCAGGGTAGGCGTACCTCTCGTGGAAGCCCAAGTCCTCTTTGCTCCGATGATTGTCCCGCTGCCAGGCTCTCACTAGCTGGCAGGGAAGGCATACCTCTCGTGGAAGCCCAATTACTCTTTGCTCCGATAATGGTCCCGCTGTCAGGCTCTCACTCGCTGGCAGGGCATGCGTACCTCTCGTGGAAGCCCAAGTCCTCTTTGCTCCGATGATGGTCCCACTGTCAGGCTCTCACTAGCTGGCAGGGCAGGCGCACCTCCCGTGGAAGCCCAAGTCCTCTTTTCTCCGATGATGGTCCCGCTGTCAGGCTCTCACTAGCTAGCAAGGCAAGCGTACCTCTCGTGGAAGCCCAAGTCCTCTTTGATCCGATGACGGTCCCGCTGTCAGGTTCTCACTAGCTGGTAGGGAAGACGTACCTCTCGTGGAAGCCTAAGTCCTCTTTGCTCTAATGACGGTCCCGCTGTCAGGCTCTAACTAGCTGGCAGGGAAGGCGTACCTCTCGTGGATGCCCAAGTTCCCTTTTCTCCGATGATAGTTTCGCTGTCAGGCTCTCACTACCTGGCAGGGCAGGCGTACCTCTCGTGGAAGCCCAAGTCCTCTTTGCCCCGATGACGGTCCCGCTGTCAGGCTCTCACTAGCTGGTAGGGCAGGCGTATCTCTCATGGATGCTCGTTTCTTTTTACCAGGAGGGGGTCTCGCCACCCAGGCTCTCATCAGCAGACATGACAGGTTGACCCCTCCGGGAGGTTAAGTGTTTTTTTCCCGAGGCCGTCTCGCCACCTAGGCTCCCATTAGCTGGCTTGGAAGGTCGACCCCTTGGGGTGGCCAAGTGTTTTTTACCCTGAGGCTGTCTCGTCACCTAGGCTCCCACTAGCTGGCATGACAGGTTGACCCCTCGGGGAGGCCAAGTGTTTTTTCCCCGAGGCCATCTTGTCACCCAGGCTCCCACTAGCTGGCATGACTGGTTGACCCCTCGGGGAGGCCAAGTGTTTTTTTACCCCGAGGTCGTCTCGCCACCCAGGCTCCCATTAACTGGCTTGGCAGGTTGACCCCTCGGGGTGGCCAAGTGTTTTTTACCCTGAGGCCATCTCATCACCTAGGCTCCCACTAGCTGGCATGACAGGTTGACCCCTCAGGGAGGCCAAATGTTTTTTACCCCGAGGCCGTCTCATCACCCAGGCCCCACTAGCTGACATGACAGGTTTACCCTTTGGAGAGGCCAAGTATCTTTTCAACCGCGCAAGAAAATGACACTCAACGAATACGTTTGGTTGAATGTTTCTTTCCGAGCTTGTGCCAACCTCGAAAAGAGCAGAGATTATGAACAAGCCCGTATTCGCAGAGTGGGGGTCCTCCTACAGGCGCTTGGCTAGCTGTGAAGTTTTAAGCTTTTTGAGGGTTTTGTACTCTTATAGGCCAATTTAGTTTGAATCTGTATTTTATACTAGTAGGGGATAAAATATTTTCTCCTCCCGGCCTCCCTTGGGTGGTCACCCAGCCTCGAGCTCGCCGCCCTGCCGCTCCCTCCCGTCGCCAGACCGCAGCTCGCCGCCCTGCCGCTCTCGCCAATCGCCAGGCCGCAGCTAGCAGCCTTGCTGCCCTCGCCAGTTGCCAGGCCGCAGCTCGCCGCCTTGCTACTCTTGCCAGTCGCCAGGCCACAGCTCGCCACCCTGTCGCTCTCGCTAGTCGCATGGCCGTAGCTCGCCGCCTTGCCGCTCTCGCCAGTCACCAGGCCGCAGCTCACTTACTTGCCACCCTCGCCAGTCGTCAGGCCGCAGCTCGCCGCCTTGCCGCTCTCGCCAGTCGCCATGTGGCAGCTTGCTGCCTTGCTACTCTCGCCAGTCGCCAGACCGCATGAGAGGACTTAACGCAACTACTCGCACCAAAAGCCCGGACTGATGGAGGACGGCGCAACTAATCTTTATATCAAAGGTCCTCGGGCGGATCAACGGGGCAGCCAGTTAAGCCATTACCGCATAGCACCGCAGCGCGGGGGCGATTCCGGACCGCAGCCCCAACAATCCCCCCCCAGAAACTATTGTTGGTACCCTAGTTTGGATTTGAGTTTAGTCTGCTCCTTTAGTTTCTTGACCCAAGTTTTATCTATGGTTAAAGGTTAGCTAATATGTTAGATTCCCTTAGTTGTAGAATTGCTTATCCAGATGAAAAATTTGGTTAAGTCGTTTTTGGTTCGACTATAGTCGAACACCGTTCGACCATCATCTCCTGTATCTTTTAAAATAGACCGACAATTGCGGTTTTTATTTAAACCGATGGTCGATCTAGGTTAAGAGATCGTGCTTGTTATAGTCGACGGAACTCGTCTTTTCGCATTCCGTCTTTCTATTTGAGCTCTGCCTCGCGCTTTCTCCTCCTCGTCTCTCTCGTCTTCTCCGACAAATCGATGGCGATTGCCCCAGCCCTTTTGTCTGCGATGAAGTTCGACGCCGGATTCAGCGTAGACTTCGACTCCTTTGGCGCATGTGATTCTCAGATAGTGGAAATCCTCCAGCTTTGCAAAGAACAAGGATTGGAAAGGCTTATGACCACAAGGATCAAGATCAACATCCCTGAAATTAAAGAGTGGGTCTTCACTTTGTCTTCCAATGACGAATCGATGACTGGAACGATTGGCGGCGAAGAGGTAAGTTTGACTCCCGCCGTTTTAACTGATGTTTTTGGATTACTGAACGGTGAAGAGGATTATGAACAAGATACCCAAGAGTTTGGAAGGATGTTAATCGAGTTAGGACATGCCAAAGGCATTCCTTCTAAGTTGTTAAAAGTTAATTTTCCGTTAAAGATAAAGTTCCTGGCTGAACTCGTTGGAAAAGTGCTTCTGGGAAAGCACTCTGCTCATGAAAACATCACCAGGCATCAGTTTTTCTTGATGTGTGCCATAGTAAATAAGAAACAGATCAATTGGGCAGGGATTATGTTTGACTTGATAAGAAAGAAGAATGGCAAGAAGGAAGTCACCCTGGGTAGGGTACTTGAAATATTTTTAAAAGAAAAATACCCCCAGCTGTTGGTTACAGTTTCTATAACTATCAATGCCAGTAAGAAGATGGATCCAACACTGTTTGTTAAGTGGAAAAGAAGTTTTCAGAAGCCTTCTCCTGCAGGGGTAGCTCCAGTTGTGTCAGAGAACACAAGGACTGTTTCAGTCTCTCCCCTTCTACATGAAGCATGCTCATCCATTCTTTCCATTCCATCCACTTCTACTGCATTCCCATCTACTTCTACTGAAGTGCCATCCACATCTGCCTTACCATCTACTCAATTTTAAGTTCCATCTACTTCAATTGAAGTACCATCTTCTACCTCTCTTCTTCTTGAGTCCTCCACAATTCTCCATACTTCATCTCCAACATCTCCCATTCCTGCACATCTAGCTGGGACTTCTATTCCCAGTTTTGATTTGTTAGGATCTGAGAGAATTCCAACCCCTCCTCAGTCACCACTTACTCCTCCAGATCACACTGACTTTCCCTTATCCACTCCTCAATCACCAGTTCACAACACATCTCATCAGGAAACTGTCTTTCCTGATGATCTTCCATCTTCTGTTGTTCCCCCATCCACATCTATATCTCCAGCACTCATAGCCAATATCTTGGAGTTAATTACTCCTTCAATCAAAATCATGATTGAAGAAGCAATTGCTCCCCTTGTATCCCCCATTTCTTCCCTGACTGCCTCCATCCAAGCCCTTTCAAAATCTGCTGAGCCCTCTTCATCTAGGGGCCTGGTTTCAGTTTCCACTGAAATCAGGCAGGGGGAGATGTTCTATGAAGATGCCTCTTAACTGCCCCTGGCCTCTCTTCCAGCAGATACTCAAAGATAAACAACACTTATAGAAAAAGAGATAGTAGCTCAAGAAGAATCAGTACCTCAACTTTCTGAAAAAGAGATTTCTGATGCTATAATCGAAACAGAATTTGTTGTCAAAGTCTACTTAGAAGAATCCTCCACTCCCTTAGTTGCCCTTTTCCTAGAAGGAGTCATTACCTCTTTTCTAGAAGAATTATGGGAGTTAGGAAATTCTGAGGAAAATCCTGAAGGTAATTCATTTACTCATTTTCTTGACATGTTAACTAACATGCTAGTTTATGAATATCTTGAAGGGATGTTTCAATCTTATTTAGCAAATCTGTGTTCATGATACTACAAATATAGTGGAAGAAGTCTTAGATGTCCAAAAACTTGTTCAACAACCTGCTCCAGAAGTTCTAGCTGATCCAGAACCTGCTGTTCAAGATCCTGAGTCTGCTCAACCAGCTCAGACAGTTGTGTAAGAAGAACTGGTCTCCATGACAGTTATAGTTGAACAAGAGAATGTTTCAGATATTCAGTAAGAAAAATCTACAGTCTGGGATGACACCCCAGGACTGGATCTAGACACTCTTCTAGCACAGGATGCCTTGGAAGAAGAGTTAGAAAAAGCTGCTTTAAAGAATAGAGAAAAAGCTGTGCGAGAAGCTGTTGATCCTTATGATCATCCTCAATCATCTGATTATGAAGATGACTCTGATGATTCAGAAGGAACCAAGAAGAAGAAATCTACCAAAAGAAAAAGAAAAGCTGCTGCTCTTCCTTTACCCAACCCTGATCATGATGTACCATATTATATCTTGAAAGGAATAGATCCCAAGTCAAAAGAATATCAGCACTAGATGGGATTCTCCAAAAATCAGCAAAAACAAAGAAAGAAATCTAAAAGATATGACAGTCCAGCTCCTAAATGGAATTCTAAAGGACCTCCTCCTCCTCCTCCCAATGCAGGAGCATCTAGAAATGTTGCCAGTCCCTCTGCTCCTCCTTCTAGATTCACTTCTTCCCAATCTTATCAGAAGAAAGGAAATCAAAGCAATCATGGCAAGTCTCAATCTGGACATCAGAGACAGGAAGCTGAGTTACAAGAACAAGTGAAGGAGGTAGTTTACCTAAAGCCAACCTTTTCTCCTCCTCCTTCACCCAAGAAAAGGACATCACCAGATAAAGAAAGCAAGATCATATCTTCCAGAGAATCTGATCTAAAAAGGAAAATAGATGCAAAAGGCAAAAGAGTTATATATTCTAAGAAATCAAGTAAAAGATATGCTGAATTTGCTCCTCCAACATCTTTAGTTATTCAAGAAAAGAAAGAGCCAGCTGCAAGCTTGTTAGAACCTTCTACTAAATTCAGAACTATAAATCCTCTAAATCCAGCTGATGAAAATGAGTATGAAAGCTTAGAGCTTAATCCTGACTTCAGGATGGCCAGATTCCTTGAATTGGTTGGATCAGCTCAGATTAGAAAAGCCAAAGCTGAAGGAAAAGATGTTAAAGGCTTAACTACTATGTCCAAATTCAGAAGGAAAGAACTTGATAGATTCCAGGTAAGACCTGAAGTTTTTGATGCTACCAAATATATGGAAAAAATATCCAGAAGCAGTTGTTCCAAGAGCAGGAGAAACCAAAGTTATTGGAGAGCAAGATCTGAAGACATCAAAGAAGGAAGTTCTAGATCCTCTCAGAAAAATTTGTTTTATTCCTGACTCTTCTATCTCTAAAACAGATTCTGATGCTGCTTAAGTTTTATTATCAATCTGTTTATGTTAACTGTTTGATTGATGCATTTGATGCTTAGATGTTTCTTTCCTGTATTATATTTATTTCCTGTAGTTTGTTTGTTTTGTTTTGTTTTGAGAGACTTAACTCAAATAGGGGGAGATTGTTGGTACCCTAGTTTGGATTTGAGTTTAGTCTGCTCCTTTAGTTTCTTGACCCAAGTTTTATCTATGGTCAAAGGTTAGCTAATTGATTAGATTCCCTTAGTTGTAGAATTGCTTATCCAGATGAAAAATTTGGTTAAGTCGTTTTTGGTTCGACTATAGTCGAACGCCGCTCGACCATCGTCTATCGACTGTTCGACGATCGTCTATCAGTTGGTCGACTATCGTCTGTCAGCAGATCGTCTATCTCTGTGTTAGTTCAACTCTTGTTAGCTCGACGTTCTGTGGAATCTGCCTCGTCGATCGTCGAACCCCGCTCGACTTCTTTTGACCAGACAGATCTCTTGATAGTTCAACTATCTGCTTGGATAGTTCAACTATCTGATAGCTCGACTATCTGTTTGATAGGTCGACTATCTGTTGTGTTTGATAGCTCGACTATCTGTTTGATAGGTCGACTATCTGTTGTGTTTGATAGGTCGACTATCTGTTTGATAGGTCGACTATCTGTTCTTCTTGATAGTTCAACTATCTGCTTGGATAGTTCAACTATCTGATATCTCGACTATCTGTTTGATAGGTCGACTATCTGTTGTGTTTGATAGCTCGACTATCTGTTTGATAGGTCGACTATCTGCTCTTCTTAATAGTTCAACTATCTGCTTGGATAGTTCAACTATCTGATAGCTCGACTATCTGATTGATAGGTCGACTATCTGTTTTGCTTGATAGCTCGACTATCTATCTTGATAGGTCGACTATCTGCTGTGGTAGTTCGACTATCTTCTTTGATAGTTCGACTATCTGTGTCGTTCGACTATCTGTCTGATAGGTCGACGATCTCCGTGCTTCGGTCGACGATCTCCGAGGGTCGTTCGACATCTTTTTGTCTGCCTTTAGTAAAGTTATATTATGTATTTTTTATCTGCTTGGCATATTCTATTAAAGTATATTTCATTGATATTATGCTATTATTTCCAGGCAACCTCTGCTCCATTCTTTATGCACGAGCCAATCTTTATCTCACAAAGTGGGTTGTCTTATTAGTTGAAATATATTTTCTGCTTTATCTGCCAGGCTATCCTTTATAGCCGTTAGACTCAGAAAGTCTTCTCTGGCCGTAAAGAGCTCTTTCTGATGTGACTTTTCTAGCACTCTTTTATCAGATTGGATATGCAGCTTCTTATAAATCTTTATCCCCTTATAGCATGTCTGCCTGCATGATATATTTTTACTTTATGCTTTTTGCAGCCCAGATTGCAGATTCCAGAAGAAGACAAAGTTCAAACTCAGATTAGAGCCGTTACAAAGGCTCATATATAAAGAGCTTCTTTTGAAAGAAGAAATACAAAGATACAGATATACAAAATACAAGAAGTCTTACTCTCAGCAGCATAGAGATCTACAGCTCTCAGAAATTCACATTCAACTGAGAAGATCAAATCTCTTCAGCATTCTTCTTCATCCTGTGTTCATCCTGCTCACAGGAAGACATTCACTCAGAGGCTTTTAGAAGAAGAAGAAGAAGAAGAAGAAGAAAGGAAGCTGATTGAAGAAGAACACCTTTTCCAAATCAAGAGTCTTCTTCAAGCTTCTCCTTCAGAACTCCAAGACAGTTCTTTGTCTTAGTTCAGAAGAGTTCCTGCACCCTGAAGAAAGACTCCTTCATGGATATTCTCTAAGCCAGGGGGAGCCTTGATTCTTTAGAGCTTTCCAGCTCTGTGCAATCCACTAGCTTCTCTAATCTGTTTTAATAATAGAGAAGAAACTTTAACTCTCTCAACCTCCTGTACAAAGGGTTATTACTCCCTTCAAAAGTGAACCTTGGTGGCATGGCACCTGATCAAAAACCTGTGTTGGATTTTGAGCTCCTGATCAAAAGCTCAAAGGGTCTACTTGATCTACCTGAAGCAGATTAGTTGGTGGCAGGGCACCTGAACAAAAACCTATAGTGGATTCCTACCAGGGTGAGAGCACTAAGTTGTCGACCTAAATCACCTAGAGGGGGGTGAATAGGTGAATTTCGTGTCAAATGCGGAATAAAAATATAACACAGCACAGATCCGTAATCAAGCAATCACACAGACGACAAGAGATTTATAGTGGTTCCCTAATCTTGGGTATGTCCACTTTTCTCACCGATCTAGCAAATCACTAGACTCGGCTACTCCACTATCTCGGATTGCAAAAATAATCCTACACCTCGGAACCACGTTCCTACAAAAACTCGATCCCAAATGGATCTACACTCGAAAGATAAAACTTCCTACCACTCGGAGAAAGATCTCCTACAAAGAAATTTGTTAAAATAAAATTTACAACACGAATATCACAGATCTGGATCTTTGACGTAATCTTCTTCTTGAGAGCTTTTTGGCTTGAACAGAATTAGTTGAAGAAGACTTGACTGAGATCCACGATTCTGAGATCTGGAATCACCACGATCAAGAAAGTAAATTAGAGACGATGAAGCACGGAGAGATCGGATGATTCTTCTTGAGTCTGGATCGCTAGAAAAACTGAGATCGATAGCAGCGGCGTGAGAACGACGATCCAGAGCTTCTCTCGAAAACGGTAATGGCGGCAGACAGAAAGATTAGGGTTTTCGGAATTTTCTCTTTCTTAAAAAGGATAATCTCTGTAAAACGCATGTATAGTCAAATCTGAAAAGACCTATTTATAGGCTAACTCCAACGGTCATAATCGTAATTAAGATTGACACGTGGACCAATCAGAAAAAGGTTAATTTCAAATCTCCGTCAATTCTGGACTTAACGATTTCTGGAATTCTGAGCCAACATACTCGGGTTAGATAAGATACTCGAGTATAAAGGTCTGCTACTCGAGTAGATAAGAGAAACATGTAGTCGAGTAAAAGAAATGACTACTTGAGTGCCTTGGAAGAACTACCCGAGTTACTCTAGACAGATTACTCGAGTAAGTAGAAACATCTACTCGAGTACTAATCCAAACTACTCGAGTATAAGAAAAGTCTACTCGAGTGCTAAGCCAGTCTACTCGAGTATAAGAAGGATCTACTCGAGTGCTAAGCCACTTACTCGAGTATATGAGCGAAGTTACTCAAGTATGTGGACTTAGAAATATTTAGACTGAACAGCTAGCCCTACTCGAGTATAACTAAGAGACTACTCGAGTATGACTAAGACTCTACTCGAGTACACAAACACCTACTCGAGTAAGGAAAAGAGGTACTCGAGTATATGAATAGATTTACTCGAGTATATGGACTTAGAAACTTTCTGAGATGAGAAGTCCAGATCAACTCGAGTATGATCAGAACACTTACTCGAGTAACTTGAGAACTACTCGAGTATGTAATCCAATCTACTCGAGTACTAAGTCACTTACTCCAGTATATTGAAGATACTACTCGAGTATGTGGACTTAGAAAAAATTTCTTCTGAGAAAGTCTTCAATACTCCAGAGTCCAGTAGTCCAAGTGCATGGAAACAAAGTGTACCCCAATAGAGAGGCTATACATGAGTCAACACCTTGGATCACATAATGAGGAATTATATTGTATGGTCCTGTGTTTGATGACCCACTATAGACTGATATTGGTTTACACTTGGCAATAGAGTCCTGCATGCACAACTTAAACACAACATCAAATACAACTTAATTCATCTTAGTTTCAGGTCCGACTTCCCACAAATCTGGGGTATTGTGAAGACAATTCCCAACAATCTCCTCCTATTTGTAGAAGTCAGCACCCTTTGCACTAAGATGAATTTCTAGAAAAGAAATGATCATTTATAACAACAAGCAATAGAAAATGACAAAAACAGAGAATAATAGCAAATAAGGGAACCATAATCAGAATTAGATATATTAAATAGAAAGATTTTCCAGTTCCACAAAACACTTTCAGGGGTAATTCTCTCTGTGAAGTTTAGCTTTCTTCAGCTCTTGCCTTTCCAAATAACTGAAGGGTTTAGGAAAATAAGTCCTTAGCCTTGGAGGAGCTGCTGGATTGTTGAATCCCCATTGCCTGTCAAGTAATCTGATCTTGATTTGAGATGCATCATTGGCTTTCCATTCTGAGTAGCTGTAGAATTTGTCTTTATTTTCCCCAAAATCAGTTACCAGCTTTAGAGTGTCAAAGATTAAAGATTTGGAGGTTGGACTCCAAACTTCTGAATGTACTGACTCTGATCTGCCCTCTGAAGCTTGAGCTTGCTCACTCTTAGGTGCAGAACAGCTAGCAGAAGCGCCATCACCATATTTTCTTTTCTTGTTGGGGCCATCCTGATCAGAAGGTCTTCTAGAGGAGGAAGTACCTCGATCAAAGTGCCCCTGAGAGCTAGCAGGGACATCCTCTTTCCACACATCAGAATATGAAAGAGGAGGCTCAGACATCTCTCCAGCAGGTCTGGGAGAGAAGGCTGGCACTGCCTCTGGAATGGTAGCATGAACCTGGGCATCAGATGGAGGATGTTCCTCAAGAGGATCTAAGCTTTTAGGAATGATGGAGGGGTCGAGCTGGAATTCTGGAAAATTCTGATTATGTACCCAAACTGCAATGTCATAAATGTAGAATTTGACAGACTGTAGCTGTGCTAGAATATCTGCTTTCATGGTGTTAACTAATCCATCTAGGGTCTCTTTAGACTTGGTAGAGATTTCAGCAGAAAGTTTCTCAACTTGTTCTTTCACAGTTTTCTCCCCCTTACTGATTTCTACAGATAGCTTTTCAATAGCTTCATCTCTGAATGTCCCTACTTCTTCATAAACTTTCATCACATTGGCTTCAGCTCTTTAGTCTAGCAGAATTTGGTTATGTGCCACTGTTTCAGATTGGTTTCTGACTTCACCCATGCTGGTGATGGTGTGATCTATCGCTTTTCCACCTATTTGGAAGAGTTGCTTAAGTTCATTAGTGTTGGCTTGAATTTCTGCAAAGCCTCTGCTCATCTCAGTTTCAAGAGTAGAGACCTTGTTGTTAACTGATTTCAGAGACTCATCAAAGTAATGTCTCTGTTCTTGGAGCATCTTCTCAATCTTACTGATGATGTCTGAGGAGCTGAGGGAAGCAGAAGATGGAGCACTAGCAGAAGTAGAGACCTGAGGGAGCTGAGAGACTGAGGGAGTCCAAGGAGGGATTTCTTTCACAACCACTGAGCTAGCAGTTCTCTTGGTGTGAGTGATTTCTACTGAATCCAGGGGATCTGTGAAGGAGGGGAGAGTGAAGGCTAATGTCCTTAGAGGAGGTTCAATAGGTTCTGGGGATAACTCCTCTTCATCGGACAAGATGATACTATCATGTTGTTCTGCTTCTTCAATGGGAGACTGAGCTGAGGATGGAGAGGGTTCCTTGAGAGGGATCTGTTCATCTTGAACCTGAACCTCAGGAGTATCAACAACTGGGTCTGCTGGAGGTAGGGGACTGTCTGACCTTAGTTCTTCAATGAGTTTATCAATCTCTGCAGCTGTGGACAGAAGGTCTTATTGAACTTGAATCTCTTGGGAATCTTGATTATCTGCTGGACTTTGTACATCTGTTGGAATATCTTCTGGAGGAGGAGGAGGAGGAGAGGGATCTCTGACTGTCTGGGAGGTAACTTCTGTCATCAGAATCTGAGAGCTAGATGAGGCAGGCTCCCCCTCAACTACTGCACCCAGGGTGTCAGTAGCTTGATGTAGAGGAGGAGATGGAGTCTTGTCATCAGCAATATGCTGAGGGCTGGGGACATCTTCATCCATAATGACATTGGAGGCTTGGGCAGTGTTCTTGAGTTGGATTTCATATCTTTGGATGGAAGAGATGGATACCTTTTTCATGTGATGGAGGGGAGTTCCTTTGGAGAAATCAAACACTGTAGGATTTATCTCATGAAGGAGGAGGGAGATAATCCTGGCATAGCTGGGTTTTTTCACACTGTCTTTGATCTTATCCAGTATCATCATTCCGAACTGGAATTTCTTCCAGCATACGATGGCTTGCATAACATCAAAAAAAATTTGGGAGATTTCTCTTAGGGAATAGGTTTTGCAGAGAACTTTTGCAATGACATCAACAAGGAATTTGCCCTCTAAATTAAAATCTGCACGTCGAAACGAGTATCCTTCATACGGGTCTATTCCACAGAAGAAACTGGTTCTCTCGGAATCTTCGGAAGTCAGATCATCTTCCTCATCCACCACGGGCAACTGTAAGAGAGTAGCTAATGAAGTTTTGTCCAGACAGATCTTTATCCCACCGACCTTGGTTTTGAGAACTGTACCATTTTGCTTGATCTTCAGATTCTTGTAAAACTCTTCCACTGCAGAAAATAGGATCTTACACGGCGTCTGTAACAGGAACGACAACCCGGCTGTGTCAAGGAGAATGAGAAGGTTTCGGAAGTCGTCTGAGAGATCGACGATTCCATCTATAACCAATTCGGACCCGATTCCAATCTTGGATGGAGGAGCCATCGAGTTCTGGAGTAACGGAATCTGGAGAAGACAGCGCTCTGCGGTTCTGGAAGACGAAGCGCCGGCTTGTACTCGAGAAAGGTTTCATGGAAATGGATTACGGGATCATTCTATTTATATACATAACCCTAATTAGGTTTAAGATTGGGTTTTAAAATAAAACATACCTTATGGGGGGCGACAAAAATCGAGGTGTGCGAAAAGAGAAAAATGAGATTTTCAAAGTTCTGGAATTTCAAGGTACTCGAGTATATATCGGCATACACGAGTGGTCTGTTGTAACCTACACGAGTAAGTCGAAGACCAAGTAGATCATGAAGTACTCGAGTGAGTTACTAAGTACTCGAGTATGAAGAATATGTACTCGAGTGAATTTTTTACCTACACGAGTAGATACTTGAGTTACTCGAGTATATAGTAATGTACTCGAGTGTATTCATGTAACCACTCGTGATTGTTTCCAAGTACTCGAGTATGTGAGTACACTTACTCGAGTAAGTCACTTTGAAAAAATATTTTTCTCGATGCACTGATCTTTACCTCCACCACCTTTTAACTCTGAGACTTTGATAGAGACCACTAATCTTCTTTGTTGAGCATCCCAAGTTCAGTTTTGAAGAATGAGAACTTGGTCTCATCTAGCAGCTTCGTGAATATATCTGCAACTTGCCTATCTGTGGAGACGTATTGTAGATCTATGTCTCCATTCTCCACATGCTCCCGGATGAAGTGATAGCGAAGCTCTATGTGCTTTGTCCGGCTGTGGGAGACTGGGTTGTTGGCGATTGCTATTGCACTAGAAGAGTCGCAAAGCAGAGAGATGTTCTAGAACTTCATGTTATAGTCTTCAAATTGATTCTTGATCCATAGAAGCTGTGCACAACAACTGCCTGCAGAGATGTACTCTGATTCAGCCGTTGAGATGGCTACACAGTTCTGCTTCTTACTGCTCCAGGAAATAAGTCTCCTTTCGAGAAATTGGCAAGTCCCGGAAGTACTTTTCCTGTCGTCTTTGCTTCCTGCAAAATCTGCATCTAAAAATCCAATTAGTTCACTATCATTACTTCTTGGGTACCATAAGCCAAGATTTGGTGTACCTTTGAGGTATCTCAAGATTCGCTTTGCAGCAATGTAGTGAGATTCCTTAGAGTTCACCTGAAATCTAGCACATACACATGTTGAAAACATTATGTCTGGTCTACTTGCGGTAAGGTAGAGCAAGGACCCAATTATGCTTCTGTACTTGGTTTCATCAAAAGGTTTCCCTTTCTCATCCTTGTCCAGAGATATAGCTGAGGCCATTGGAGTCCTCATAGAGGTTGCGTTCTTCATTCCGAATTTCTTAAGTAGCTCTTTGGTGAATTTAGTCTGTGAGATGAAAATTCCATCCTCAGATTGTTTCACCTGAAGCCCTAAGAAATACTTCAGCTCTCCCATACTGCTTATTTCAAACTTCCCTTGCATAAGTTTAGAAAACTTCTTGCAGAGGTTGTCATCCGTAGAGCCAAAAATAATGTCGTCAACATATATTTGTACCAGCAAAATCTTGCCTTTTATTTCCCTAAGAAATAATGTCTTGTCTATCTTTCCTCTTGTGAACTTGCTCTCAAGAAGGAAGCTAGACAGCGTCTCATACCAAGCTCGGGAGCTTGTTTAAGACCATATAAAGCTTTTTGCAGTAAATAAACATGATTAGGAAAGTTTGAATCAACAAAACCTGGCGGTTGCTCTACATACACTTCTTCCTTTATGTCACCATTCAGGAAGGCGGACTTGACGTCCATCTGATAGACGGTAAAGACCTTAAGTGCAGCGTAGGCAAGAAATAACCTGATCGCCTCCAATCTTGCCACTGGAGCATATGTTTGGTCAAAGTCGATTCCTTCTTCTTGACGATAGCCCTTGGCGACAAGTCTGGCTTTATTCTTTATAATTGTTCCATTTTCTTCCATCTTATTCCGGTAGACCCATTTTGTCCCGATGACATTCTTACACTTGGGTCTAGGAACAAGTGTCCAAACTTTGCAACATTTGAACTGATTCAACTCTTCTTCCATGGCTAGTATCCAGGATGCATCCGAGTTTGCTTCCTCGAACTTCTTAGGTTCAACCTGTGATAGAAAGCTCAAGAATAAATTCTCGTTAGTTATACCTCTCCGGGTTCTGACATCATCCTAAGGATCTCCTATGATTTGATCTAAGGGATGATCCTTCAACTGTCTGAACTCTAGAGTCCTTGCATCTGGGATCTCTTCAGCCACTGGTGTTGCATCTTCAGTTGGGATGTGTTCTTCATCTTGATCATCTACCTCTCCAATAGGGGTTGTAGAGGTGATCTTGATGAACGTCTCATTTTTATCTTGAGTAGGCTCATCCAAGCTAAGTTCCTTCATCTTGGTTCCTGCATCTTCAATGAGCACACTAGAAGAGTTGCTTTACAGCAAACTCGTCTCATCAAATACAAGGTGTATCGACTCTTCTTCCACCAGAGTTTTTCTATTAAATACTCTATAGGCCTTACTATGGATACTATAACCTACAAAAATACCTTCAAAGCTTTTCTCGCTAAACTTGGTAGTGCGATACTTATCGTTGTTAAGTACAAAGCACTTACAGCCAAAGATTCTAAAATATGAAATGGTTGGTTTCCTGCCTTTTAGAAGTTCGTAAGGAGTCTTATCATGGTTCTTGTTGATGAGAGCTCGATTTTGCACGTGACAAGCGGTGTTGACGGCTTCAGCCCAGAAATACTCTGGAAGTGAGGCATCACTCAACATAGTCCGGCAAGCCTCTATGAGTGTTCTGTTCCTTCTCTCAGCTACTCCATTTTGCTGTGGAGTGCGAGGAGAGGAAAACTCATGAAAGATACCTTGACTTTCGCAGAATTCTGTCATGGATCCAGACTTGAATTCTGTTTCATTGTCACTTCTGTTTTTGACTACGGAACAGTTGTATTCATTCTGGATTTGCCTAACAAAACTAGTGAAAGTACTGAAGGTGTCTGACTTATGTTTCAGAAAGAACACCCACGCAAAGCGCGAGTAATCATCCACAATAACCAACGTATATTCCTTACCTCCCAAACTTCTAACTTGCAGTGGACCAAACAAGTCCATATGGAGAAGTTGTAAGCTTTTATTGGAATCCTTGCCTATTATGCTTTTAAATGAACTCCTTGTTTGCTTGCCTTTGATACAGGCGTGACAAAGACTGTCCATAATGCACTTGACGCTTGGTGCATCACGTACTAAGTTTTGAGAGAATAGTTTATTAATAGTTTTGAAATTAATATGTGCTAGTCTCTTGTGTCATTGGTCAGCAAGAGATGCACTACTTTTTGCTAAAAGACACACTGGTATAGACGAGTCTATACAAATGAAGTTAAACAGAAAATATTTCTGCTTCGAGTGCCTGATAAAACAGTTTCCATGTTGTCAACCAATTTTAACAAACACTTGTCAGCATGAAATTCAACCTCGTATCCTTTGTCGCATAGTTGGCTTATGCTGATGAGATTGTGTTCAAATCCTTCAACATAAGCTACATCCGAAAAGGATACGCTACCGTTAGTAATCATACCGTAGCCTTTAGTTATTCCTCGATCTGAACCTCTAAAGATGACCTTTGGTCCGTTGCAGATTGAGGTGAAATTCTGGAGTAGGCTTCTTGTCCCGGTCATATGCCGAGAGCATCCACTGTCCAAGTACCAGCTTGGCATTTTGGTGGTCTTTGGACATACCTGCAATTACAATCATTTAGCCTTAGGTACCCAAACAAGTTTGGGTCCTTGGTCTCGAGTTAGAATACTCCCCCTACGAGCATTATCCTCATGAGTGGTCATTCTCACATTGCTAACTTGAGGGGTTGCAACATTTCTAGGATTGAACCAACAATCGATGCCAAAATGACCAATTTTGCCGCAGCACCAACAGTCGAACCTGTTGTATCTTTGCCTGGTGTATTCCT
This sequence comes from Platanthera zijinensis, assembly GCA_039513925.1. NCBI lineage: Eukaryota > Viridiplantae > Streptophyta > Magnoliopsida > Asparagales > Orchidaceae > Platanthera > Platanthera zijinensis. Next base: position 124,744,264 of record CM077089.1, on the reverse strand, counting down.
GCTTGATTTTCTTAAGTGATGGTCTAGCAGGAACTTCACTCTTGGAGGAAGACGCTTCATGATGATGGCAGCTACATGAAGTCTTCTCCCTCATAGGCTTTTCCACAATAGGTTTTACCTTTGGTGTCTTCTTGATGTTATGACCATGAGCATATGGTCCATAGTTCTGAAGTTGAATCTCTTCATAAGGTGCCTTAAAGACACTCTCGCCAAAGTTACGAGGACGAGTCCAACCTTGGTATCTTGACTTAGGCTTCTCGGGGATCGGCCTAGAGAAGTGTCCATAGGTGGACTCATAGTCGTATTCGTTCGTCGGAAAGATAACTTTCTTGAACAAAACCGGTTCCAAGGGAGCTTTCCCCTTTTCTTCTGCTAGAGCCTTCCGGGCAGCCTTATTCTTTCTCTTGGCCTTGTTTCTCCTAGAAGATTTACTAGAAGCACCAATGTGGCATATACCAGCACCCTTGGCCTTAGCTGAGAACTCAGCAACGAGTGGAAGAACTGTCTTAGGCTTAGAGAAACTCTCAATAAGTTTCTTCTCAGCCTCGAGTAGTTGTTCCAATTCTTTGATGATTTCATCTTTAAGGTCGAGGTGCTTGAGAGCTTGATTGTATTCTTCCATAGTAGCATTGAAGTTCTCTTGAAGAGAATTAGTCTTGGTGACTTCTTATCTCAAGCTGCTCTCAATAGCCTGTAGAGATTTTATCTCTTTGGCTTGAGTTTTCACGACTCTGCGACATTTTTCGTAAGCCGTGAGTAACTCCTTATATTGTCCCATGAGTTCAGATTCATCTTCAGAGGAATAGCCCTCTTGCTCATTATCATCATCAGATTTAGAGAGAGGAGTGTGAGATTTTACCTCCCCAGTGAACTGGGGGACTTGTTCATCTTCAGAGTGAGCCATGAGCCCGAAGTAAGCTTCCTCTTCTTCACTCGACTCAGATAAGTCGGAGTCACTGAGAGTTTTGCTCTTCTTGGCTAATAAGCTCTTCTCTGTCCTCTTCTTGTGGTATGAAGATTTCTTTTCCTCTCTTCTGCCACCCTCTTTTTTCTTGTGAGGGCAGTCCGCGATGACGTGACCTGGCTTATTACAACAATAACAAACGATGTAAGTTGAAATTTGTTTGTTCTATTTGGAGTTATACCTGTCATGGCTGCTCGAGCCATTCTTTCGCTGATCACCGTTATGTCGTGATCTTCTATATGATGTATCTTTGCCTCTCCATTGCTTCTTCTTATTCAAGAACTTCTTGAACTGCCGCGAGAGCAATGAGAACTCTCCTTCAGATAGTTCTGAGCCTGAGGTGCTTGGATCGGAGCCTTCTTCTTCACTTACTTCTTGAGGAGGTGCTGGTGAGGCAGCTTTGCCCTTCTTTGAACTGTCAGCTTTTAAAGCAACCGACTTCTCTTTTGAGGAGAAGTGACTTACCTCTTCTTCGGCTTTTCTGGAGTTGATTTGCAGTTCATAGGACATCAGCTTGCCAAATAGGTTCTGTGGATCTGTCTCTGCTAGTCTGCCGAACTCTCGGATGGCACAGACTTTATTGTCCCATTCTTTGGTGAGAGATCTCAGAAACTTATCATTCAGCTCTCCATTAGTAAAGATTCGGCCATACACTCTCAGTCCATTGACTATCTTAAAGAAGTTTTCAAATGTGTCAGCTATGGGTTCCTTGTGACCTTGTCGGAAGGCTTCATACTTCTGATTTAAGAGGGATCTCCGATCATCCCTAACTTCCTCAGTCCCTTCCATCAGAGTCACCAGGGATTGCCACATCTCCTTGGCAGATTGGCAATGTATAAGATTTTGCAGCATTGAGTCATCGACTGCACTTGCGATAATATTTTTAGCTTTCTTGTCCAGGGAGACAAGTGCAATCTCGTCCTTATCCAAGTCCATCAACTTCTTTGGGACCTTTTTGGTTGGGTCTATTGTTGATGCAGTCATAGGAACATGCGGAGCTTCTTCCACAATCATGAAGATCCGGGGATCTACTGCTTCCATGAAGAGCTTAACTCTTTCCTTCCACATAGGAAAATTGTTCTTGGTGCAGATAGGGAGCTTAGCAAAATCCTTGGTCTTACTCATGCTTGATACTTCTCTGGAGACAACTTGGTGAGGATTAGATCAAGGTGTTAACCTTTTAACGATCAACCTCCCTCTGATACCAATTGAGAGCGCTAAGTTGTCGACCTAAATCACCTAGAGGGGGGTGAATAGGTGAATTTCGTGTCAAATGCGGAATAAAAATATAACAAAGCACAGATCCGTAATCAAGCAATCACACAGACGACAAGAGATTTATAGTGGTTCCCCAATCTTGGGTACATCCACTTTTCTCACCGATCTAGCAAATCACTAGACTCGGCTACTCCACTATCTCGGATTGCAAAAACAATCCTACACCTCGGAACCACGTTCCTACAAAAACTCGATCCCAAATGGATCTACACTCGGAAGATAAAACTTCCTACCACTTAGAGAAAGATCTCCTACAAAAAAATTTGTTAAAATAAAATTTACAACACGAATATCACAGATCTGGATCTTTGACGTAATCTTCTTCTTGAGAGCTTTTCGTCTTGAACAGAATTAGTTGAAGAAGACTTGACTGAGATCCACGATTCTGAGATCTGGAATCACCACGATCAAGAAAGTAAATTAGAGACGATGAAGCACGGAGAGATCAGATGATTCTTCTTGAGTCTGGATCGCTAGAAAAACTGAGATCGATAGCAGCGGCGTGAGAACGACGATCCAGAGCTTCTCCCGAAAACGGTAATGGCGGCGGACAGAAAGATTAGGGTTTTCGGTATTTTCTCTTTATTAAAAAGGATAATCTCTGTAAAACGCATGTATAGTCAAATCTGAAAAGACCTATTTATAGGCTAACTCCAACGGTCATAATCGTAATTAAGATTGACACGTGGACCAATCAGAAAAAGGTTAATTTCAAATCTCCGTCAATTCTGGACTTAACGATTTCTGGAATTCTGAGCCAACATACTCGGGTTAGATAAGATACTCGAGTATAAAGGTATGCTACTCGAGTAGATAAGAGAAACATGTACTCGAGTAAAAGAAATGACTACTCGAGTGCCTTGGAAGAACTACCCGAGTTACTATAGACAGATTACTCGAGTAAGTAGAAACATCTACTCGAGTACTAATCCAAACTACTCGAGTATAAGAAAAGTCTACTCGAGTGCTAAGCCAGTCTACTCGAGTATAAGAAGGATCTACTCGAGTGCTAAGCCACTTACTCGAGTATATGAGCGAAGTTACTCAAGTATGTGGACTTAGAAATATTTAGACTGAACAGCTAGCCCTACTCGAGTATAACTAAGAGACTACTCGAGTATGACTAAGACTCTACTCGAGTACACAAACACCTACTCGAGTAAGGAAAAGAGGTACTCGAGTATATGAATAGATTTACTCGAGTATATGGACTTAGAAACTTTCTGAGATGAGAAGTCCAGATCAACTCGAGTACGATCAGAACACTTACTCGAGTAACTTGAGAACTACTCGAGTATGTAATCCAATCTACTCGAGTACTAAGTCACTTACTCCAGTATATTGAAGATACTACTCGAGTATGTGGACTTAGAAAAAATTTCTTCTGAGAAAGTCTTCAATACTCCAGAGTCCAGTAGTCCAAGTGCATGGAAACAAAGTGTACCCCAATAGAGAGGCTATACATGAGTCAACACCTTGGATCACACAATGAGGAATTATATTGTATGGTCCTGTGTTTGATGACCCACTATAGACTGATATTGGTTTACACTTGGCAATAGAGTCCTGCATACACAACTTAAACACAACATCAAATACAACTTAATTCATCTTAGTTTCAGGTCTGACTTCCCACAAATCTGGGGTATTGTGAAGACAATTCCCAACACAGGGTGGTAGAAGAGTGGACGTACCTATTTAGAGGGAACCACTATAAAATTTCTTGTGTCGTCTGTGCTGCTTATTTAATTTATTGTACTGTGGCTGTGAGTAGAAATAACTAGGATTACTAGTTGCTATGATAGGATCAAAGCTCAACTGTAATTACAGTTGCCCTTCTCTAGTGCACTTCACTTTGTGTTAGGCTCTAGGGTTATCAATATCTATAAACTCATTCCACAAATTAACTCTAAGGGAGTTGAGTAGGGTGTCATAATTTTTGAATATTCTATTCACCCCCCCTCTTGAGAGGACTTAGCGCAACCACTCGCACCAAAAGCCCAGACTGATGGAGGACGGCGCAACTAATCTTTATATCAAAGGTCCTCGGGCGGATCCACGGGGCAGCCAGTTAAGCCATTACCGCATAGCACCGCAGCGCGGGGGCGATTCCGGACCGCAGCCCCAACAATCCCCCCCGGAAACGACCCCGAGGTTTCGAACCCGCAACCTCCCTCTGATACCACTTGAGAGGACTTAGCGCAACCACTCGCACAAAAATCCCGGACTGATGGAGGACGGCGCAACTAATCTTTATATCAAAGGTCCTCGGGCGGATCCACGGGGCAGCCAGTTAAGCCATTACCGCATAGCACCGCAGCGCGGGGGTGATTCCTGACCGCAGACCCAACACCGCAGCTCCCCGCCTTGCCACTCTTGCCAGTCTCTAGGCCGCAACTTGCCGCCTTGCCACTCTCGCTAGTCGCCAGGCCCAGCTTATCGCCTAGCCGCTCTCGCTAGAGGCCGCCAGCTCGCCCAGGCCTCTTCGGACCGTTCTTTTACCATTGTGCCGTCGGGGTGGAATTACCTCTTTACCCCCCGGTGTGGATGTTTTCTATTGGCTCAGAGCATATTTGTCCTAGGGGTATTTGTGACCTTTTGGTCCCTAGGCTTTGAAATACTTAAATAGACCCCCTTGGGTACCTTTGGAGGGATGAGTTTTTGGCTTCCTCCTCCCTTGGTTTCTTCTTCTTGGTAGAGTTTGAGAGCTCTCCAAAGTACCCAGCTCAGCCATTGGTGAGGGAGGGGAAGTGCTCTTGTGACCTTCCGGGTGTGTGGTGGGACCTCCACGCTAGAGCCGAAGGCCTGTTCCTAGATTCCCAAGTCTTTGGTCTGTGACGTTCCCCCGAGTGAAGTAGGTGTGAGTTCACCCCTATCACAACCCGTATTTTATCTGAATTAAGGATTATCGAAGTATGAGAAAACACGCGTCGTTATGCCACGTCGAGCAGGTGATAACTGCCGACGCTCAGGTAAAACTCTAACTACTCTAGTTTATGAAAATCATAAGTTAAATGATTTGAGATACAGTTATGATTAAAGGTCGTATCCCTCGGCTCTGTGGATCATCTAGTCCACACATCAAAACTATTCTTACACGTAGCAGAAAAATACTTTGTTTAATTGGCTTTTTGACATCCTACGAGAGTGCATAAGTGTCCCCAGAGGACAACTTATACTATGCAAGACCCTAGATTTATTTTATACCATATATAAGAAAAATAAGCTTTTACGTTGTTTGGACAATAGTGTTTGAGTTTTATAAAACATGCTGATTATGACGTACATATAGTAGTGTTTATAGGTTTTAAAGTAACTAACAACCTAGCATAAAACATCCCAAGAGCAAGTAGACAAATCTCCAGAAAGGTAGCAGCAAAAAGATAACATATCTAGTATCAAGGTAAAACTACCAGTGGACACCAATAAACTGACATGAACCCACTGACAAGTATATATGTCTGTAAGAAAGAAACATAAAACTACCTTACAAGACCAATGAACTGATCTCCACAGTACAAGAGACCACCAGCAATAACACCGCAAAACTAGCCGCTTAATCGGCTACTATCCAGAACCTGAGGCATTCAAAGAAGAAAAGAATACCTCAGCAAGCAAAAATAAAGAAGCTGTACGAAAGTGTTAATTTAAATGATAAGCAAAAAGAGTAAACAGGACAGTAACAAACAAACACCATCCAAGGTCAGACAAAAATTGCACTAAGTGCGAGGAAACAATAACAACCCTGCTAAAATCCTGCAGAGGCTACATTGCTATTATGTGCCCAAAAACATTGCAATCTACTAAGGAAGAAGCATCTAACATCCTAAATTGTGAGAGATGGAAGTAGCAAAAAAACAACGCAGATTCGGGTTCGAGGCAAACTCAGTCCCCCAACAACACATTTCCAAGAAACAAAGCTATAGGGTCTACATGTGAAAGCACTAGGGACCTCCCACCCCCATGCCCAGCCCGTAACTGGAAAAGGATAAAAAGGGTGTCCACGGCTAAATTACACAACACCACCCCCATTAATAGCTTCAAACCACCACTACTAACCACAACCCACGATTCGGCCTCTTGAAAAAATATAACCGACAAGGAACCTTAAAATCAAGGAATTCACTCGGGAGAGAAAATAAGGATAAGGGGAAAACGTTGAGATGACTCAACACGGCGTTGAGTTAGCAGGCCTCACTCAACGCCAGACAGGATCTGGCGTTGAGTGAGCATCGCTCTCTCAATGCCAAAAATACTCTGATGTTGAGTGAGAGTCACTCTGTCAATGCCAGACAGAATCTGGCGTTGAGTGAGCATCACTCTCTCAACGCAAGACAGACTCTAGCGTTGAGTGAGCATAACTCTGTCAATGCAAGACAGAAACTGGCGTTGAGTGAGCATCACTCTCTCAACGCCAGACACATAGCCGCTACACACCGAAGGCTGGCGTTGAGTGGACTTGGTCCACTAAAAACTAAAATAGCCAGCTATCCAAAAGGATTGGCTGCGGTGTTGAGTGAGTCCACCTCACTCAACGCCTAAATAACCATGGCGTTGAGTGAGGTCGACCCACTCAACGCCAAAATACTCAGCCGTAAGGATTGGCTGCAACATCGAGTGAGTCCACGCCACTTAACGCCTAAACAGCCATGTCGTTGAGTGAGGTCGACCCACTCAACGCCAAAATACTTAGCCGCAAACAAAAAATAAACAAACAGGCTATGGCGTTGAGTGTGTGCACCACACTCAACGCCAAGCCCAAACAGACCAGGCGTTGAGTGTGTGCACCACACTCAACGCCAAGCCCAAACAAACCAGGCATTGAGTGAGTGCAACACACTCAATGCCAAGCCAAAACAGACCAGGCGTTGAGTGTGTGCACAACACTCAACGCCAAGCCCTGAATGTCCCCAACGCTTACTCTAGCCAGAAACGCTACAACCTAATTCCTGTACCCTCCGCATCTCTCCAGACCACTTCATTTAGCCCAGAAATGCTCTAATCAACTAGACTAAGGAAAAGAGGGGGTTCTGATACAGCCATTACACATGCAAGCCTAATTTCCCCCAATCCGAGCCAAACCAAGATAGATTACTTTGTACAAAACCAATTTTAAGGACACAACACAACTATCCGGCTATAGTTACAGTGCAGAAAAGGAAAAACATCTTCACTCTCATCTCTCAGTTCCCAGCCTGAGAGCAAGTCAAATTAACAGCAGGAAGTCCAAGAAAGAAGAAAAAATTTTTAACAACAAGGCCGATTCTTGAGTAAACTTGTACAGAGAGTGATCAAATAGGCTTAAGCATTTACGTGACTAAGATTTATAGACACTGAACATTAATATCCAAGCAACAAGGAGATCTATGAGCGGCAAGGTATAAAAGGAACTAAAACAAGTTACTTGGCAAGGGCAGGAGCACTACTTGCCTTGATTTCAGCAAAGGCTTGGTCAGCACCACCTCCTTGTACGGATCTGGCCGCAATCAACACAAGCCAAGAGAATGTAGAAATGTCAATCTACGCAACGACAATCCAAATCTACCCTCGGAACAGAAATCCGACCGCTAGAACTCCCGAATTCGGCAGTGGAAGGCAAGGGCAGCCCGCCGGTTTTCCTCTCTTGTACAGGGACGACAGTTATGCTAATTCCAAAAAGACAATGAATAGTCTTTATTCTAATTTAAGACTATCTATAGTCAGCGGCTAAGTCCCAAATACTTTCTATTCTTAGCCAACCCAAAAGCTGGCAGCCACCTTTTCACCATAATTGCTACTTTCTAAAAAAATATCTATATATAATATATAATATCACATTAATATAAATAAAATACAAAACGACGCAAAACCCGAACATCCTCGGAATTTGACGAAATTTACACCGTACCTAAATACCCACGCTACGAACGCAACGACGAAGTCAAAATCAACTTTTGACGAACAAAACTCGGGTTATCACCACCCGAAGCCAAAACACAAGCATTTCCCGAGAGGCCTCACCGAGTCACAAAACCAGACCGGGCTTGCTTGGGAATCTTGCCTAATAGGCTAGCAATAACCACACGAGGAACCTAAAGAGCTAAGACAACGCTCTAACAAATGGCACAAGCCGAAAACGCGTCAACGTAACGCCAAACGAGAATTATATAATCGTAGAAAAATCGGGGGCGTTACAGTCACTCCCCCTACAAGAAAGTTTCGTCCCCAAACTTTACATACACTACTTCTACTTATAGAAGGAAGGTAACAAACAGGAGTTATAAGGAAACATACCGATCAAATCAGGGAAATTGGTGAGGGCGAGCCTTCCTCATAGCCGACTCTAGCTCCCAAGTCGCGCTTTCCAAATCCTGATTCTTCCATAGGACTTTCACCATCGGGATAGACTTTGTCCGCAACACCCGATATTGAGAATCCAAAATGCGGACCGACACCTCAACATATGAAAGATTAGGCTCCAACTGGGGCACAACATCCAAGACTTTCCCACTGCTTCGCACACACTTCCGTAATTGGCTTACATGAAATACATTATGAACACCAGGGGAGTTTGCTGACAAATCAAGCCTATATGCTAACACGCCAATCCGTTCAACAATCTTGAATGGGCCCACATACCTCGGGTACAAATTCCGGTTCTTCCCAAACCTCTTAACACCAACCATCGGAGAAACCTTAAGAGACACAAGATCCCCCACCACAAACTCCAAGTCAGATCTATGCCGGTTGGCGTTCTTATCATAGCGTTCCTGAGCTATCCGAAGCTTCTCCCGAATAAACTTCACTGCAACTTCCATTTCCTCGAGCTCATCCGGACCCAGCAAGGTCCTCTCACCATCCTCAGCCCAAAATAAGGGAGTTTTGCATCGCCTCCCATACAAGGCTTCAAAAGGAGCCATTTGCAGGCTCTCCTGATAGCTGTTATTGTATGCAAACTCCATCAGCCTCAAGCGCTCATCCCACGCTCCTCCGTGGTCCAAAACGTAGCACCTGATCATATCTTCAACAATCTACTTCACTCGCTCTGTCTGACCATTGGTCTGCGGGTGGTAAGCTATAGAATATCTCAATTCAGTACCCAAACCTTCTTACAGACTCTTCCAGAAACGAGAAGTAAACCGAGAGTCTTGGTCTGATATGATGCTAACAGGAACACCATGCAAACGGATGACTTCATTCAGATACAGCTCTGCTATCTTTTTCATCGGATAGTCAATCTTGTACGACACGAAGTGAGCACACTTCGTTAGTCTGTCCCCTATAACCCAAATAGAATCAAATCCCCTTGGAGATCTCGGTAAGCCCATAATAAAGTCCATAGAAATACTTTCCCACTTCAAAGTTGGGATCTCCAACGGAGTCAACTTGCCACCAGGCCTTCCGTGATCGGCCTTCACACGCTTGCAAGTGTGGCACTCAGCAAAAAATCGGGCTATATCACCCTTCATCCCATACCACCAGGCAATTTGCTTCAAATCACGATACATCTTTGTATATCCTGGATGGTAGGCAACACTGGATCCATGATACTCTCTGTATATCATAACCCTGATGTCTCTAATAGCGGGGATGCAAAACCTGCCGCGGTACTTCAAAGTACCCGCATCATCGATAGAAAAATCCGGCAACTCCCCTCTCTCAGTCCTAAGGTATAAGTGCAGAAGATCCGGATCATCCTTCTGGTGCAACCTGGTAAGTGAAATCCAAGACGGCTCTGCCACTGCCAAACTGCTCTGCATGTCACAGCACCCCACAGAGATATCCATCAGGAGGAACTCTTCCACTAAACGATCGGCGGATAGATTAAAGATCTTCCCCGTCTTCCGGCTCAGGGCGTCGGCCACCACATTGGCCTTGCCCGGATGATACTGGATCTCCACATCATAATCAACTACATACTCTAGCCACCGCCACTGGCGCAGATTCAACTTCTTCTATGTGAACACGTACTTTAGACTTTTATGATCTGTGAAGATCTTGCACTGAGCACCATAAAGTAGATTCCTCCACAACTTTAGTGCATAAATCACCGCTGCAAACTCAAGGTCATGCGTAGGGTAATTTCTCTCATGAGTCTTTAATTGCTTTGACCCATACACAATCACTTTTCCAGCCTACATCAACACACAACCCAGACCAATATGTGAGGCTTCCACGTACACATCGTACTCCGCACCCTCAATGGGTAGGGTCAGAACGGGAGCAGCGCACAACCTATTCTTTAGCTCCAGGAAGGCTTCTTCGCACTTCTCGCTCCAAACGAAGGCTGTATTCTTCTGAGTCAACCTGGTCAAAGGTGCAGCCAGGGTAGAGAAACCCTCCACGAACCTCCTGTAGTAGCCGGCCAACCCTAGGAAGCTTCTAATCTCCTTGGGCGTGCCCGACCTGCTCCAATCCATCACTACTGCGATCTTTTCCGGGTCAACCGAGATACCATCTTTATTCACCACGTGGCCCAGAAATGAGACCTGAGGCAACCAAAATTCGCACTTGCTCAGCTTGTTGAATAACTTGTGGTCCCTCAACTCCGATAGAACCAAGCGTAGATGCTGCTCATGCTCCTCAATACTGCGAGAGTAGATCAACACATCATCGATGAATACCACAACGAACTTGTCTAGAAAATCCTTGAACACCCAGTTCATCATATCCATGAAAGCTGATGGTGCATTGGTAAAACCAAACGACATCACTAAAAACTCGAAGTGTCCATGCCTCGATCTAAACACAGTCCATGGAATATCTGCCTCACGGATCCTGAGCTGATGATTTCCTGAACGAAGATCGATCTTGGAAAACACCGTGCTACCACACAACTGATCAAATAAGTCATCGATCCTCAGCAGAGGGTACCTATTCTTAATGGTGACTTTGTTCAACTCCCTGTAGTCGATGAAAAGCCTCATCGACCCATCCTTCTTCTTCACAAATAGGACAGGAGCACCCCAAGGCGACGAACTCTGCCTGATAAAGACTTTTGCCAACAACTCGTCCAACTGGACTCGCAACTTCTCCAACTCACGAGGGGCCATCTGGAACAGCGCCTTAGCAATAGGACGCATACCCAGTTCCAAATAAATCACAAACTCAACATCCCGATCGGGAGGAAGACCAGAAAGGTCATCACAAAAAACATCAGAGAAGCCACGTACAACAGGAATATCCTCCAAGCGCAGTACACTATCAGCAGTCCCAACCACCAAGACTAAACAAGCAAAACAATCAGAATGAAACAACTTCTGAGCACATACCGCAGAAATGACAGGAGAATCCTGACACGGACTAGCAAGCACACTTCTAGGCTGACCGTTGTCCTTGATGAAGTAAAAGCGCTTCCCTTTGCCCTGAATAACCACATCATACTTAGACAACTAGTCCATGCCCAAAATAACATCGAAGTCCTCTAGATCAATCATCTTCAAGTATGCCTTCGCAAGAAAGTCCCCAAACAAAACAGGGCAATCCAGAATGCCCACATCAGATAACACAGATTCACTAGAAGGGAACTTGACGTGGAAGGTATCACGAACTTGATCTAGAATCAACCGATACCGTTCCACAAAGGCTCTAGCCACAAACGAGTGGGTAGCGCCGAATTCGAACAGAACACGCGCCCAGCGGTTCTTCATATTAAATTTCCCTATAGGAGTATATATGCAACTAAGGAACTACCAAAACAAAAACTATAACCATTCTAGTAAATAAAACTTTCAGGCTAGAAAAATTAACTAACCTGAGATGACCTGAGTCGAAGTTTGAGCCTCCTCAGAAGAGATTATGTTCAGCTTTCCTTTGCCCTTATCCACACGTTGAGGCGGAGGTAATGCCTGAAGTGGAACTGCTTGAAGAACAGGCTGGACCTGAGGACACCTTGTCTTGATATGGCCCTTCTGTCCACACTGATAACAGACTTTATCCTTGGACCAGCACTAGATAGCATCATGCCTGGGTCGCTTGCAAACAGAACAGGAAACATCCTTCCTAGGAGCACCTTGGATAGCATGAACTTGCTCCTTCTTTTGAGCTCCCGCCTTCTTGAGACACCTCTCAACAAGGTGGTCTGACCAGCCATAGAAGCTACAAACTACCTTGCTCTTCTTTCCCGAAGCAGCACCGGGTACCTGGGGGTTCTTCTCTTCAGCAGACTTCCTCTTGTCCTTCCTCATTTGCTGGCCTCTGTTCTTTGCGGTTTCAATTGCCTCCACTTTCAGATCAACCTCCACTACCCCTGTATAAGTCTCTGATCCATATGCACTGGTCAACTGCTGAACCTCGCTCCTCAAGCCACAAAGGAACCGTTTGACTCGATCAGCCTCAACACTCACCAACCCAGGAGAAAACTGGCTCAACTTGCGGAACTCTATCTCGCACTCACTGACCGTGAGTTGCCTTTGTTTCAGGTGGAGGAAGTCATTCATTAGTCGGTCACGCTCGACCGAAGGCAAGAACTTCCTCAACAGCATCTCCTTGAATAATCCTCAAGAGCAACCGGCTACCAAGCTCCCCTTTTCTCTAAGCCACCAACTCTTAGCAAAACCCTTAAGATGATAGGCGGCTATCATAACTCTCTGATCATTTGCAATACCGGAGTATGCGAACATCTCCTCCATGGAGATCAGCCAATCATCTATGACCATGAAATCTGCCTTCCCATCATATGTAGGAGGGCTAAGTCTCTTAAATTGTGAGATAAAGGCCATCTCTGCTGGCACCACCACTTGAGGTCTCAGGGGAGCAGGAGGGGGAGGAACAGCTAACCCCCCTGTAGGGTCTTGCACTCCCTGAGTCTGTCCTGCCACCACTGCCACCAGAGACTGGATTTGGGCCTGCATCTCCACCAATTGCCTGGTCAAGGAATCGTTGCTCTGTCGTAGGCTATCGATCACCACATCACTCTGCGCACTAGATGACTCACCCTCAGATAGGGGAGTCGACCTCGTCGAAGGATGTAAGACCCCCTTTTTTTTCTTTTTCAACCACCGGGGTCTTAGGCCCAGATTCGCCGCTTTGCGGTGACACCTTCTTGTCCTGAAGGGTTATCACCACAAGGCGCCGATTCTGTCGGCCAATTCGATCACTGAAAGGTAGCACAATAAATGAAGTAAGAGCAATGCAGTCCAAAGCAATAGATCACATATATAGAATAAAAATCTCCACGAAGGGAGTGTCCACAGAAAACATCAGAGTACTATAAATGCGGGCTTATGCCCGATACATCATGTCCTCACTACAATACCACTAATGCGGAAGCTAAAACAGAAACTACTCAGGGTCGAGACTCACGGTCCCGGCTGTATGAACTCCGGAGCTAGACTGCCCCATCTCTAGGCGCACCGATCTCTGGGGATGCTCCTCCATCCTGGGCTCCACGCTCCCCTAAATGATGCGGTTCGAAAACCGTTAGTCATAAAGACTAAGCCCTATCATCCCCCACCCCTTCCCCCATGGCTCCTAGGTACCGAGCGGGGAGGAAGAAAGGGAAGGACATGACGGTAGAGATTAATCAAGAAACAGATGGCAGCGGAACTAATCTAACAAGTTGTATTCGGTGAGCAGTTAATATAATTGTTATAATAGGTCTAGCAGTAAGAAAAGCAAATATATGAATTTAACCTTCACTTATGCGAGAACACATAAGCAAAAGGGATCTTTTGCAAGGCTCCCATCGTATAAGTGTCCCATACCACTTATATCTTGGGGTGTCGGTTATCAAACAGCAATGGTTGTTATATATTGAAATTAACCTTTGATTTATAAACTTGCCCACACAAGCTTATAGACCAAGGGGTCGTTTTGCAGGTCCTAATGTATAAGCGTCCCATACCACTTATACTTTAGGTGTCAGGGTTAAATGAATCGATTATGCTATGACATGCAAGTGGGTATGATGAAACATGCAAGTGCAACTCACACACCCGACTCTGTGCACACAGACCTTTAGCTCCCCCTTTTGGAGCCATTACCTCCCAGGATACCTCCGTAGTGGCGGACGGAAGCGGTGGGTTGGGCCTCGCCCACCTCAAAACCAGTAAAAGCACCACTGGTCTGACCTATCGTACGCCTCAACGCTTGGGCACTAAGCGGATGCCTGTGTACTCTTGCCGGCTGGCGCACCGAACTTCTGTTGGCGAAGTGCTAATCACCCCGCCGAGTCAACGATATCGGTGTCGGTGCAATCGAACTCCCCGATATCGTAAAACCCACCACCTTAACTTTTTCCTATTTTATGCACATGCAAGTTTAATCGTACACACATAAAAACCAAGTCGAAGCTCCCCGGACCAAAACGTCCGTCTCCAAACCAACCGAGCCGAAGCTCCCCGGACCAAAACGTCCGTCTCCAAACCAACCGAGCCGAAGCTCTCATCAATCTCCCTGTGCCAATAGTGTTTGTGAAAGGTGCAGCCCTAGTTACTAAGTTACTCTTGTCGGTTTGTTATTACAGTTTACGTTAGCCCAGGACTGCCCCCGGTATTCCCCGTGAAAGGCTCTCAAGGAGCACTAGGAACCAAGACGGCGGCATTACGGCCCGAAGTTCCCTTTCGCAATGCACTTATTGTTATTGGTTGATCTCCCTTAACCCGATTCCCTTCTCATATTACGTTAGACTATCCTAGGGTGATTTTTAACCTTCCTCTCTTCGGGAAAAGCGATCTTTCGCCGAACCCGAGCACCTCTTAACTCTAGATATCACCACTTCTCGCTACTCTTTATATCTTCCTATTGTGATTTCCCCCACTATTACCCACCCAGACAAAAATGATTAACTCCAATGACTTCCTCAGATCGTGTCCTATTGCATTTCACAATTGCTATATGCAGACCGACCTAGACTTCATGTCGAACCGGTTATGCAATGATCCAATACTCATCCAAATGCCCTAAATTATTTACTGGAGACTCACCATGATCTAAATGACCTAAATCCAAAAAATGGAAATTTTCCTAATCTATTTGGCATTTAATTAAATTCCTCGAAAATCCCAAGGGCTACCGGTTTGAACATGAACTACCCTAAGTAATCATGCAAGATGTCCAGAAAATTTATGATAAATAGTAGGTTATCTCAATAGGTTAAATCCTAAGTATCATAATTTTTCTATCATCAAAAGGGCATGAAAACTATTTTAGAAATAACCTCTAACTTCTATTGTTTGTGAATCAAGTACAGAAAATATTCTTTAAAAAATTATAAATAATTTATGCCATGCAGATAAAGGCCTAAAATTAGCACTGGCCAAGTTTCATAATTTTCCAGCAAGTGTTTTATCCATAATTAATTTTTAAACAATAAAACCCCTTTCTAACATCTGTGAACAAAGTACTAGATTTACTCAACATAAAATTCTATAAAAATTTAGGGATCAATGTTCTACTAGTCAAGATCTAAATCCAGAATTTTAACTGATTATAATTAATTTAAAACCTCCAAATATTTGAAACAACAAATCGGGCTAATAATCCTTTAACACATGAAGTATAATATTTATTAATCATAAAATTCCAGGAAAATTACCATAAGTCTAAAACATCTTAAAACTCCCTCCTCCCGAGTTTCGTAATTTTTAGATTAGATTTAATGCTTAAAATAACTAAATTACATGTTTATCCTAATCCAAAATCCCAACTTCCTAGGTACCTAATTACCTCCAATTCCTTCACTATTTCAACCAGAGGGTTTTCAGCATATCATCCCACTCTCCTCCAAATTTCAAGGGTATACAAGAGCTTTTGCTCCTATGTCCTTCACAAACCTCAAACTCCCACCCACCGGATTTGAGCCGACCTCTTAGGGTAAAATCCACCCTAATCCACACCATATTACCCAAGAGGGTAGACATAGACTCAACAATCAGTGGCCACAACACCAGCCTCATTTGAGGAGATTTGTCCACTCCATTTCCAATCGTACTTTTCCCCATAGTATCCCTCACCAAGACCTATCTAGGACTTGATACTTCCCTATTCAAACCTCGACCAATGGAGTTGAAATTTTGTACAGAACTTAACATTGATGCCAGGGACCACCACCCAAAATTTGGGGGAGTTTGGACTTAATTTCATCTCCTAATTAATTTTATAATGTTTATTAAAATTTTACAAAAACTTTAGGCAAGAGTTCTCCAAAAATTCTCATTTTTGGTCTGCCGTTAGGTTTAGCTAAGGTTAACCCCTTGCCCAAATTTCAGGTCATTTGGACAAGGGACGAAGAGTGGGCATCCATTTTAATTTCTGCCCAACTCTACGTACAGCTCCCACTAAAATGGGTGCTGCGGCCGAACCGCTTACCCAAACGAGTTGAATCCAATTTTAAATTAATCTAGACTCGAAGGTCTACGACTTTCGTGACTGGTCACTTTTCCTAAAACGGCCTCTAAGTGTCTCGTTTTGCAGCATCAAAATGTGCCCAACTAAGTATATTTTCCTTATAAATTATTTACATAATTTATATACTATAAAACAGTTTTTACTGTTCATCTTCTACAGAACCCGAAAACCAGACACAGAAAACCATTTTTCCTGTAAGCTTTCCGTGATCTGTCGCCGGCCGTCCTGTCACTTCCCTGGCCAGCCACCACCACCACCACCTCCGTTGAGGCGATGGCTAGCGGTCGGCGGTGGTTTGGCCGCCGGAGGTGGCGGTTTCCGGCGAACTCAAAAATACCTTTTTCATGGTTTTCCCATGAAAACGAGAGATGGGTCCGGCTCCGTTGAGCGCGAACTTCCTTTCTAAGGATCCTAAGATCTACCCACGAAAGAGAAGAAGTAGAGGAGGACCTTATTCATGGTTTGACGGCGAGATGAACGACGGTTGACATGGCGCGGTGGTGGCGTTGCTGAACTTCTCCTACAGCAAGGTACAAGGCTTCAATCCATTGGTCAAGAGAGTAAACCTCTCATCCTGCTCTAATGGGGCTTTTATAAGTCAGCAGGTGGGGAGGTGAAAGGGTAAAGCCTTAATGGTCTTGAAGGCTCCTCTTAATAACATTTCGGTTACAGTGAAGGGGTAAGAAACGGTGGAAGATGAACAGGTGTGTCCAGTTGGCGGTTTCCTATTGGACCAACATTTCCTCCTTTATTATATAATTACAGAAGGAAAAACGGTCTGTAATTACTCCTGGTGTAACTTCCCACACCAGCATTTATTACCACGCGTGTTAGAATAATTTCGGGCCTGAACCGTGGTTTCGGCTAGTGTCATGGGCGTGACACATAGGTCACGGGCGTGACAGGCCCGGATAGCCAATTTTGGGTTCGACGATCGTCGAACCGGGATCGACGATCGTCGAAGGGTGGTCACGGGCGTGACACCTGGGTCACGGGCGTGACAGGCCCGGGTGGTTAATTCTGGGTCGACGATCGTCGATTTGAGATCGACGGTCGTCGAATGGTGGTCACGCCCTAGGTCACGGGCGTGACACCTTGGTCACGGGCGTGACATGCCCGGGCTGCAAGTTCGACGATCGTCTCGCGGAGATCGACGATCGTCGAAGGAGTCACGCCCTACGTCATGGGCGTGACACCTTGGTCACGGGCGTGACATGCCCGGGCTGCAAAGGTCGACGATCGTCTAACGGAGATCGACGATCGTCGAAGGAGTCACGCCCTAGGTCACGGGCGTGACACGCCCGGGCTGCAAGTTCGGCGATCATCTCACGGAGATCAACGATCATCGAACGAGTCACGCCCTAGGTCACGGGCGTGACGGGTCGGTCACGGGCGTGACGGGTCGGTCACGGGCGTGACCAACCCGTGACCCGAAATCTCGTCGATTTATTTCTAATTTTTGGGCTTCCTAGGGTTCTGTCACGACCAACCGACTCCTAGGGGTCTAGCCGGAAATGGGATGTTACAAATCCCAATAAACAAAACAAAAATTTCGTCCCCGAAATTGAGGTTGAGCCTACGGGGATTTCTATCGGAATAAATTAAACTTGTAACATCCCATACGATCTTTCTATTGGGTTTAGGCGGCTATTCGTTTGATAAACGGAGACAATCTCCCCAATAAACAAAAGATTAGCCCCTACCTTTCTAATTAAGTGCACATGCCTAGGTCCTGTATTTTCCTTATCTTGTCTTAACTGTCCAAAACAAGAAGGCAATCTATAGTATACCGAGAGGTGGTGAGATGTACCTGACTGAACAACTCCCGGTATCTTTGCCTCATCAGGTCCTGCGGTTCCCAGGTGTGCTCCTCCTGACCGTGATTCCTCCACAGAACCTTGACTAAGGGGATCTTCTTGCGGCGCAAGATCCGTACTCCTTTGTTGTCGATCCGGACCGGCTCCAAGTGAACAGAACGGTCTGAAGCTACCGGCCCTTCGGTGGTCAAAATCTGCTGCTCCGGGCGTAGTAGAGCCCTTCTCAGCGAAGAAATGTGGAAGACGTCGTGTAGAGCTGCCAGCTCTGGTGGCAACTCTAGCCTGTAGGCTAGGGGTCCGATCCGCTCCAGGATCCGGTAAGGGCCCATATACCTAGGGCTGAGCTTCTTCCTCCGACCGCGCACACGTGAGACTCCGTGCATGGGCTGGATCTTCAAGAACACTCGATCCCCTACCCGAAACTCCACCTGACGATGCCGGGCGTCATAGTACTTAGCCTGTCTGCTCTGCGCCTCCAACATCCTATCTCTGATCAGTCTCACCTGAGCCTCGGTGTCTTCAACAAAATCCGATCCCAACACCTTCAGATCCTTGTCTTGAACCCAAGGAAGCAGGGTCCTACATTTTCTTCCATACAAGGCTTCATAAGGCGCCATCCTAATGCTGGACTGGTGGCTATTGTTATAGGAAAACTCGACTAACGGCAACATCTTCTCCCACGGCTCCCCTCGGTCCAGTATACACAATCGTAGTAGATCCTCCAACGTCCTGTTGGTGCGCTCTGTCTGCCCGTCCGTCTGAGGGTGGAAGGTCGTGCTAAAGGCAATCGGGTGCCCAAATATGCCTGCACTGACCGCCACTCCCTGGATGTAAACCGTCCATCGCGGTCCGACACTATCGTCCGGGGCACGCCATGATATCGGACATACTGCTCCACAAACTTCCGTACCAGCACTCCCACCGAGTCATCCTTCCTGATCGGTATAAAGCGGGCCACCTTCGTCAACCGATCAACAATCACCCAGATCGAGTCGTTCCCCGTCCGAAACCGGGGAAGACCATGTATAAAATCCATAGCTATATCGTCGAACTTCCACTCCGGCACCGGGAGTGGCTGCAGCAATCCTGCGGGGTTCCTGCACTCCGCCTTCACCAACTGACACACCTCGCAATGGGTCACGAAGTACGTAATGTCCTTCTTCATGCCCGGCCAAAACATCATCCTCTTCAGATCAGCGGTCATCTTTGTGATCCCCGGGTGCACAGAGTACCGGCTACAATGCGCCTCCGTCATAATATCCTCTCGGATCTGGCCTCCTGCGGTGTGTACACCCATCTTCTAAAGCGTACCAGGCCGTCTCTCAGTGTGTAATCTCCTGCAGCGCCTGCCTCCAAAGTATGAAAGATGGGTTCTAACTGGGCATCCTGTCTCTGCCCCTCCCTAACTCGGTCTCGGATATCATCTGTAGCACTCCTCGCAGCCAAATATTCCATCTTATTCCCATGTCATTGTCTTGGTAATGCTACAGGTCATCATTCCAAACATGTTTTTACAAAATCTTATCTTCGCCCGAATAATCATCAAATTATATCAACTTCAATCTCACCACGTTTGTTATGCCACTTTACTTAAACTAGGTCCAAGGCAGCCCCATCCAATACTAATTTGCCCAATAAACAAAAGATAAGCCCCTTCGTCTCTTGGGCTGAGTATCTTTGTTATTACAATGTTATATCCGTCGTAGCTGGGTGCACAATCCCTAGGGCATCAATCTTCGACTTGGGGTTACAGCCTGAAACTTGTTAGTATACTCCATGTTTTAAACCCTCTGAGTCACATTGACGACAACCTTATCCGGGTCAAAGTACTCTCAAATCCAAATGGGTATCTTCTGATCTTGAATTCCTATCCGACCCTCGGTGTTTGTCTTGGTGGTTGTCTCCGAGTAGTCTTATTACCGGTATGAGGGTTAAGACTACTTGTCTGCTACCATTCTGCTAATGTATTATTGGCCTCAATTCTCCTTATGGCCGTCCTGACAGTTTGAGTAATCCTTGATTGGGATAGTAGGGACACCTGAGTTTATGTATTCGGTAATCATTCTCTTGCTAAGCTCCTCCTTTATTCTCATTGGGTATCTCCGCACCTTAACTAGGTCCATACCCATGGTCTATTTCGGACTAGGACATACTAAAAGTCGTCAAGGTTAGTAGTGAGTCCTAGTGGGCTGAGTCTAACTCGTAGACTAAAGAATTATGTGAAATGTTCTTTGTAACCGGAGGTGCTTACTACTGGGGCAGGGTTTGCCGTAGGCTACAAAGAAGAATTCCAATTAATGGAGAAGTGGACTTCTACATGTGATTTCCCTTATGGGCACACCACTGCTTCCGCTGTTTAGTTTGTCCCCAAACTAAACTCGAGCGGGGGTGACCCAGGGTTAGTGGACTGCTTCCTTTTCAGATCGATGTTTCCCTCTGATACCACTTGTAAGACCCCCCCCCCCTTTTTTTTTCTTTTTCAACCACCGGGGTCTTAGGCCCAGAGTCGCCGCTTTGCGGTGACACCTTCTCGTCCTGAAGGGTTATCACCACAAGGCGCCGATTCTGCCGGCCAATTCGATCACTGAAAGGTAGCACAATAAATGAAGTAAGAGCAATGTAGTCCAAAGCAATAGATCACATATATAGAATAAAAATCTCCACGAAGGGAGTGTCCACAGAAAACATCAGAGTACTATAAATGCGGGCTTATTCCCGATACATCATGTCCTCACTACAATACCACTCATGCGGAAGCTAAAACAGAAACTACTTAGGGTCGAGACTCACGGTCCCGGCTGTATGAACTCCGGAGCTAGACTGCCCCATCTCTAGGCGCAACGATCTCTGTGGCTGCTCCTCCATGCTGGGCTCCACGATCCCCTAAATGATGCGGTTCGAAAACCGTTAGTCATAAAGACTAAGCCCTATCATCCCCCACCCCTTCCCCCATAGATCCTAGGTACCGAGCGGGAGGAAGAAAGGGAAGTACATGACGGTAGAGATTAATCAAGAAACAGATGGCAGCGGAACTAATCTAACAAGTTGTATTCGGTGAGCAGTTAATATAATTGTTATAATAGGTCTAGCAGTAAGAAAAGCAAATATATGAATTTAACTTTAACTTATGCGAGAAACACATAAGCAAAAGGGATCTTTTGCAAGGCTCCCATCGTATAAGTGTCCCATACCACTTACTGGGGTGTCGGTTATCAAACAGCAATGGTGTTATATATTGAAATTAACTTTGATTTATAAACTTGCCACACAAGCTTATAGACCAAGGGGTCGTTTTGCAGGTACTAATGTATAAGCGTCCCATACCACTTATACTTTAGGTGTCAGGGTTAAATGAATCGATTATGCTATGACATGCAAGTGGGTATGATGAAACATGCAAGTGCAACTCACACACCGACTCTGTGCACACAGACCTTTAGTTCCCCCTTTCGGAGCCGTTACCTCCCAGGATACCTCCGTAGTGGCGGACGGAAGCGGTGGGTTGGGCCTCGCCCACCTCAAAACCAGTAAAAGCACCACTGGTCTGACCTATCGTACGCCTCAATGCTTGGTGCACTAAGAGGACGCCTACGTACTCTTGCCGGCTAGCGCACCGAACTTCTGTTGGCGAAGTGCTAATCACCCCACCGAGTCAACGATATCGGTGTCGGTGCAATCGAACTCCCCGATATCGTAAAACCCACCACCTTAACTTTTTCCTATTTTATGCACATGCAAGTTTAATCGTACACACACAAAAACCAAGCCGAAGCTCCCCGGACCAAAAACGTCCGTCTCCAAACCAACCGAGCCGAAGCTCCCCGGACCAAAACGTCCGTCTCCAAACCAACCGAGCCGAAGCTCTCGTCAATCTCCCTGTGCCAACAGTGTTTGTGAAAGGTGCAGCCCTAGTTACTAAGTTACTCTTGTCGGTTTGTTATTACAGTTTACGTTAGCCCAGGACTGCCCCCGGTATTCCCCGTGAAGGGCTCTCAGGAGCACTAGGAACCAAGACGGCGGCATTACGGCCCGAAGTTCCCTTTCACAAGGCACTTATTGTTATTGGTTGATCTCCCTTAACCGATCCCTTCTCATATTACGTTAGACTATCCTAGGGTGATTTTTAACTTCCTCTCTTCGGAAAAGCGATCTTTCGCCGAACCCGAGCACCTCTTAACTCTAGATATCACCACTTCTCGCTACTCTTTATATCTTCCTATTGTGATTTCCCCCACTATTACCCACCCAGACAAAAATGATTAACTCCAATGACTTCCTCAGATCGTGTCCTATTGCATTTCACAATTGCTATATGCAGACCGACCTAGACTTCATGTCGAACCGGTTATGCAATGTTCAATACTCATCCAAATACCCTAAATTATTTACTGGAGACTCACCATAATCTAAATGACCTAAATCCAAAAAATGGAAATTTTCCTAATCTATTTGGCATTTAATTAAATTCCTCGAAAATCCCAAGGGCTACGGTTGGAACCTGAAACTACCCTAAGTAATCATGCAAGATGTCCAGCAAATTTATGATAAATAGTAGGTTATCTCTATATGTTAAATCTAAGTATCATATTTTTTCTTCATCAAAAGGGCATGAAAACTATTTTAGAAATAACCTCTAACTTCTGTTGGTTGTGAATTAAGTACAGAAATATTTCTTC